>OX459001.1:4130110-5506814 GCA_949774965.1 Diarsia brunnea
CGTACCGCCACTCTCAGGTCTACCCCAGTCACCTCCGGAATGTCGTCATCGGATCCTGATTGGTCCGCTTCCGGCACCGCAGGTGGCGGAGCCATTGGCGGGGGAGGATGCTCCCCTCGCGAAGGGAACAGAGCGCTCACCACGTCCTCCACGAGCTCAGGCCGGAGACTCTGCGTCAGCGGGGGGGCCCGGGTGCGGAGTTGATTCCGCACCGCCTTGTACGGGCGCCCCCACGGATCTCTGTTGAGAGTCTCCAGCATCTCCTCGCGGGCCTGATCTTTGGCCCGCTTACGAGCCTCGAGGAGGGCGGTCTTCGCCGCTCTGTACCCTTCATACAGCTCCGCCTCAGTGGCTTCCGCATTCGGAGGACGAATGCGGAGCCTGCGATGCCTGGCGTACCGGCGCCGCCACACACTGCTCACGCAGGTGCGACAGCTCTCGCGACCACCAGTACACCTGACACCACCAGTACACCTGACAAACAGATTAACCCTTCAATGTAATGAGATCGTCGTAACACAATACATACCTACGTACATTGATTTTGTATACCTAGAATAACTAATAAAGTACAATATGACCAAGTAGTTATTTATGATTCTTCTGAGATATGAATGAACAATTTCATTCGTTTCATCATTTCCTTCAGGGGATTTTCTAACTGGTGAATGAGGAGCACGTGTTTGGTGAAGGAATGTACAGTCGTGACGAAAGTGTTGTGAAAATCTTTTTTAGAAAAAAAATTACTTGTTTAGGGTGGACATAGCCAATGATGTGTTTGTCCTTAGGCTCCAAGTAACAAAAAAAATTGTCTCCTTGTGAAAATAGCCAGTTTTTTTTTTATTTATACGTTTATCTCTTTTAAACAGATTAATCCTTACTAAAACAATATAAGTAGGTCTTCGTAACACAATACGCGGTGTAAGGATATTATTTACACAATGTTTTACCTTTAATTTAGTACGATATTCTAGATCATTAATTTAATTCATTTACAAAGTTAGTATATTTACAAACTACATTTTATAGATCTATAATAATATTTTTTTTATTTTTAAATGTTTTTTTTTTATTGTTTTTATAAGAAATATTTAAAAATGTATAAAGTTAGTTTACAAATAAATAAAGGGAATAAAATATGTATCTACAATTATTATTATAAGAATTAAAATTACATCTAATTTTACTTAGTAAACTTACTAAGTAAAATTACATATTGGAAGTACTTGTACTTCCATTAAGTAAATCACCTGATCGGAACGAGGCATTGAGTTGTTAGATCTGTTACTGACACACTTTTTATTTCGATAGAAGGAAGTATTTGGTAGTCGGAGACTGGTACAGTTAGTCAAGCAGAACTTAGTTGGTTCAATAATCACAGTCATATTATAAAATAAAAGTACCTAACTAATTATGAGGTACTTGTTGTAGATAATGATAATAAGTTGACAATGAATCAAATAAACAGTTTTAAGAAAATGCTAATTACTGAATTAAGCTAGCACATTTATAAGCACTACACCGGATTACACCTCATCTCATTTTTACTAATCCCATCCATTACCGTGCTCATAATAGTGTGGAGTGTGTTTTCAGTATAAAATTATATAATTATAAAGAATCCCACTCGGATCGAGTTCTAGTGATACTAATCTTGTGCGCTTATAAGTGTGCGTTAACCTTTATTTAAATAATGTGTTCTGTTCTTATTTGTTTTGTTTTTAAAGTGGTCATGCATGATTACGAAATTAATACTTCTGTATGGATACTTATGAACGTGTGAGGTCCTCGTGGCGAAATAATAACACCCGCTCGGGTCGATCTATCGCACCAAGTAAATACTAGTATTCAGCTGCTTAGACCAGAAACCTACCCCAACCACAGTTAGGAAAAGGTTACGCAAATTATGATGGTAGTGTACCTAAATAGGCACAATACTTATATTTAACATCTTGATTGTTCGCAACGTTTACTTTAAAACTGATAGTTACGAGTATTTAACATTGGAAATTGGGTATGTAAGTGTTTTGCCACTCACCGCACTCCTCCTTGGTACTATCTACAACGTAATTTTATGAATATACACAAACATCAATTTAACGAGAAAATACATACTAGATACCTCTATAAAGTCGTACAAGAGGGAGTATCGGCATAAACTAAACCCTTTAGACTATTAATAGGCATCTGCGGCCACTGCAAGACTAATAATGCCGAAGATAGTGCCAAAGTTTTACGAAATTACTATCTGTATAGTAAGAGCCTAACCTTGTACTTGTCAATATCGATTTAAGTAATAAAACTAAAACTTTAAGGACACGTCTGGACGCTAAACTTGTTTCAAAATGTATAGACGCTATTATTCACTTTAAACTTTGAAATAATTACGGCGACGGAGTGATAGTAAGTGCTTGGATGCATAATTTTAATTATTGGCGTTAATTAAAACGTATGATGGTGACAGTCACTACGAAAGATAGGTCATCTCTAAAAAACATACATTGGTAAGGCGATTTTTGGTTGACCCATTCTCTTTATAAAGTAAAATATAACATTAAATTCGCATATTGAAACATTAATTATAGTATCTGAATGAATTAGCCATTCAACACAGGCTAAAAAAATTTGAATGTGTAGATTAAGCGACGTTCAATCTAATGAATTCTCCGTATCGAAAAAAAAAACAACTTTTTATGAGCATCAGATACCTCGTCTTTTTCATCGCTTCGCCAAAGATGCGTCAACGAAGTAAAAAACATCAAGCAGATGCAAACTGATCTCAGTACAAAACCTTCTGGCCGCGACTGTACACGATAATATCACAACTATATATTACACGTTTGAAAACTGTGCATTACATCACTTTACAATCGATCCTTACACTCGACACGAGTGTACTATTCACATTTTCCTCTCCAAACGATAATAGTCCATTCATTGGTTGCAGATGGATGTATTTCGAACAAAGGGAAGACACCAAGCAAGTCGAAGAGATGGAGAACGTGAATAAAGACGTGTAACATCACTAGTGCAGTAGTGAATCGAACGCACAGAATTTATTATAAGTGAAAGAGTTATTGGACATTATACAGTGTTTTGTTTGAATAAAGTGTGAATGTTTAATAAAATTCCTGTCGAGTTCTAACGTGGCTTTTATTCGATTTAAAAATGAAAACAATCGGATGTTTATAATATCAAAGTGACATCGCACCACTGATCGCCGAGTTGTTTGAGTTTAACGACGTGTTAAGTTTATTTTCGATTTCACCGATTGTGTTTGTGAACGCATTAAAGACTGATATGGCAACATAAGAGTGTTTGCTTACATACAGCCGTACAATAGGACGCTAGCGACGTCCCCCCGGCGGCGACACCGGCTTACCAGTAATTCAATATTATACTGTATTTATCTTGGTGCTGTGAGGATGTGCTCTCCAATGTAACAATAATGTGACCCAACTTTGAAGATATACTCGGATCTCAGGCGAGGTACATGTTCCTTGTTCCATATTTCAATCTCCTGTGAGTATTGATTTTATATTTGAAATTTTATAGAATACTTCGAAAGAGAATTTCTAAAATGGATAAAACTGGTAAATCCGTTGAGAAGCCGTCTCGCAACGAGACGACAGAGGAACTGCCACTAAAAACGGAAGCAAAAAATGACATACAGAGCATGACCTTTTTGGAGAAAATAAAATTCGCCAGATCAAATATTACGGTAGAACCGGTTCTGGCTCTATTTGTGATGCCGAGCGTGCTAGCGATGTTGGCGACACAGAATTTGAATTTAGAGAAAGCATGTAGGGTCAATCTGGAATTCGGTGACGAGGCATGTACCGCTCTGAGACTCAGAAGACGCGCCAACTACACGTTTGAAGAAAATGAAGTACAGAAGCTGATAGCGTCAGTGCAAGCATGGAAGAGTGTGGTTCACACCGCTGTGCCAACGTTACTGATGCTCTTCATAGGCGCATGGAGCGACAAAACGGGGAAGCGCAAGATATGCATGCTGATGCCGATCTTCGGGGAATTCATGACGTGTCTATTGAACATGATAAACACGTACTTTTTCTATGAGGTCCCGGTGGAGTGGACCGTGTTTATGGAGGTCATATTCCCGGCTTTGACGGGCGGCTGGTACACAATGTTCCTGGGCACTTTTAGTTATTTAGGAGACATCACTTCTAAGGACACAAGGACGTTTCGGATGGGGATATTGAACTTGTGTATGACAGTAGGATTTCCCATAGGAATGGGGATGAGCGGTATCCTACTGCGGGTCATCGGGTACTATGGAGTGTTTTCTATCTCCGCTTTCTTGCAGTTTATCAATTTCTGTTATGTATTGTTCCGAATTGATGACCACACTTGGCTCGCGGACAAAGACAAGGTTTGTGTTATACGTTTATTTGTTTAGTCAATCTATTTATATACATCAATCAGATAAGCCATAAATATACGTATTACCTATATTTATAGTTCGCTTGGTTCTCTTGAGAATTTTAATGTCATGCTAATTTATTTTAATGATTATTTCTTTTAGTATTTCTATCTCAAATTCAACATTCTTAGAAATTTTGCTACTTGTTTACAAACACGAACGCTTTTAGGTCAAAAGAACCGGCTGCACAGGTTTCCTGTTAGAGTTCTTCGACTTCCATAGTCTAAAGGAGACTGTTGAAATAGCATTCAAGAAAGGACCAAATAACAGACGACTGCGTATATGTCTTATATTGACCGTTGTCTGTCTGACTTTTGGACCGATGTGGGGTATGTATATTTATTTATTTACACGCTACTTATATCACACCTTTTTTTTTTTTTTTCGGGGTTTTGGAAATCATCAAATAACCCCTCCCGCTGTTGGGTAGAGCGAAAGGGAGTGTCAGACTTCTACTGACTAAAAACCACCCATGTTCCTTCTTAGCCCTTCATGTCGAGGCCGCGGTATCTCTTGCGAACAACCCGCAGCCCCGACGGGACTATCATTATATATCATATCATATATCATATATTATATATCACTCCTCACACTAATATTAAAAAGCCGAAAGTTTGTGAGTGTGTATGTTTGTCACGTTTTCACGTAAAAACTACTAAACGGATTTGGATAAAATTTGGTTCACAGATAGTCGGCACGGTTGGCGCAGTGGCTAAGCGATTGGACTGCTGCGCTGCGTGTCGCGGGTTCGATTCCCGCACGGAACAAGTATTTGTATGGCCTGCAGATAGTTGTTTCGGGTCTGGGTATTTATGTATGTGACTTCATATGTTTGTGAACTCACCCACGATACAGGAGAAATTCCTAGTGTGGGGCAACGTTTTTATACGTAATAACCTGGATTAACACATAGTATAGTTTTTGTCCCAATTTTATCTTCCCGTGGGATAATTTTCGAGTTGTAGCAGGCAAAGCCGCTGGCAACAGCTTGTAACATACATAAACTCACGCCTTTTCCTATGGGGGTAGGTAGAAACCACAGAACGTCACCTGCTACGATCTTTACATACGCCTTTTGCCTCATTTATTAATAGAAATATGAGGCAAAAGCATCGTTGGTCTAGTGGTCGTAATTGCGACTGCCGAACATGAGGTCTGGGGTTTGATTTCTGGGTCGGGCAAAATGTTATTAGGTTTTTCATCAAGAATTTATCAGTAACACCCACAGAGTCTAGATTTATGCCCGGTTGATGGCAATAGGCTAGCCCCCTATTACATGGAACTTAATATAATAGTAAATATCAACAAAACTGTATGACTTTTGTACCAAATATTAATTATGTAAGCAATGATGGAATATGTTGATTTAAAGTTGGGTAATTTCCACTGAAAATCTGCATGATCATTATAACCGGAAAAAAAAGTTGAAGGTATATAATTACATAATAAACAGCATCAGTGCGTGACCACAACAATATTTCATGTTAATATTAGCAAGCAGTACTCAGGTACAAATTAAGGCCTTATACAATTCAGGATGTTTGAAATTATAGCGTGTTGGTTAACATAACAGAATAGAAGAAAAAAACTTTTTGCAAAAAAAAGATAATTCTACATAAAAAAAGACAAAAAAAGTCTGAAATTACTCTACTTTCGGAAATCGGTGACTTTTTTCGTTTCATTGGCTATTTTGCCCCCGACTTCCGGAAGCAACGTATTTTTTTGGAAGTCGCATTTTTTCGCAAAACAAGACTTATTTTATCTTTTTTAGTTCTTATACATATACCTCACAAATACTTGTCACGAATAAATTTTAAAAACACAGACCATAAATTAAAAAAAACAAACTACTGAACCGATTCTGATGAAATTACTATGAGGCCAGTCGATCAGAAAGTAAAAGTATCCTTTCACATAGATAAAGAAATACAACCTTTTTGTAGTCTTTTAAAACGTGTTGCAGCAACGTGTGCAGGAAGATGATGGCAATTTAAGATGTTTATAAATACAATGAACGCCTAAAATACAGTCTCATGGGAATTCCCGTGTCTATATTTGTCAACTTGAGTCAAACGTTTATTGATTTAAATGTAAATATTTCCATGTTACCGTAACGTGCTAATGATTTCGCCAAAGAAGAATATTTTATAGTTCTTTGGGTAAATTTTGCATGGGCTTACTCCTTTTTTTGGGGGGGTAGGTAATCATTAAATAACCCCTCCCGCTCTTGGGCAGAGCGGAAGGGAGTGTCAGACTTCTACCGACTAAAAACCACCCATGTTCCTTCTTAGCCCTTGTGCCAAGGCCGCGGTATCCCTTTCGAACAACCCGCAGCCCCGACGGGCGTAGGCCCTTGCCAGTCCATGTTGCTGGTATCTCTTTGTGGCGCGCGTGAAACACGAACGCGCCGTCGACACGGCCTGTCGTCGTCATAAGACGGACGGACGGCGAGCTAGCCCATTACTCACCGTCCACAGACCCGCGTCTACGGTGGCCGGAAGCCATCTCGTGGCCCCCGAATGGGCTTACCCTTTAAACTATATAAATGATGCAGCTTACGAGTCATTGGGTATTTCCCAATAGTAGGTAGATCGGCGTTATCATTTACAAGCAAAATGGCCTATACGAGTACTCAGCGGTGGGTGAAGTCGGGCGTTGGATGATGATGATGATGATGAGGTATAATAATGATAGAAGGGAAACATTTGAATAACCCTCCTTTTGGGCTTAGCCGCTGTCAAAAAAAAGAAAGGATTTCGCTTGAAAATTAACGTTGTGTATTTTTGAATATTTTGGAATGGTTAGGGAATAATTTCGCGCGAATTGCTTTATTTATCAGCATAAAAGTACTATCATATATGTGGTTCAATACAATATTCATTTACTGCGCTATCGTACACAAACATGATAATTTATATTATACTAGCGGACCTGGCAGACGTCGTCCTGCCTGGACAGCACCGCTACTTACTGGGTCCAATTGTAAATCTAAACAATTTTCGAATCCACTTGAGGAGTTCAGTGAGATACACACGTACAGAAGAATTATATATATAAAGATAAAAATTTAACACTTCAGAACTATTACAATTACTTTACATTAAAAAGTTTATCTCTCAGAAAAATCAACTTGACATTTAATTATTTTTACATTTGACACACATTCACATGTACGCGCAAGCTCCCTGTGCCGTCTTACGATTTATTCGATCTGGTCACTTGTGCTCCTGACGCGAGTTTAAATTTTGTTACCTTTCCCAAAAAAGTGCACAACGCCGCTAAAGTTTTCAAAATCTTGGTCTTCTTCTTAGCGTGTCTTTGGGAAATCTTTACTAAATAAATTAAATTAAATTGGGTCAATATTCAGCTATGCGATCTTCGCTTGCTGATGCAGTCATTAGATCATCAAGTGTGCAGGTGTCTGGGCATGCAGCGCAAGATGCAAGGTGGCCCACTGTCTGTGGCGATACGCCGCATACACACTTAAGATTTGAACCGTCCATGAACTTGGTAACGTTTAGATAGTTTTTGTTTTTCCTAAAGCCAGGTAGAAATGTCTAGTGTACAGGAATTTACGACCTCATGTCACATGTCCCAAATAATGAACATGCATAAAGATTGAGATAAACCGGAAAAAATCTGTTTCTACAATGCTTTGTAAATCTCATGAAGCACTCAATAAGACTAGCCATTCGTGTTACGAAACCTTATTTGTTTTTCAATTGTATTTATTCGACAATTAAAGACAGATGACTTGGTAACCAATTTCAAGTCTGAGCGTTATTTTTTGGGCCTACTCTTAACCTCGCACGGTGACAATAAAAACAAATATCATACGTAATAATGCCCATTGGCAAGTTGAATTATTATCACGATGATGTTGAGAAACTTTGTTTGCCTGGGAAACACAGAGCACAGTAAATATTGTACTTCTAATGACAAACGAACATTATACGGTATCTATCAATATTATGACAATAACCTGTTTTTTATTATTCTTGCTGACTACTTCTGTACAGGTTTAACCTTAATTCTTTGAATTGGTATTTTTGGGCGAGTGGAAAATCTTCAAAAAACCCCTCCAGCTCTTGGGTAGAGCGAAAGGGAGTGTCAGACTTCTACTGACTAAAAACCACCCATGTTCCTTCTTAGCCCTTCATGTCGAGCCCGCGGTATCTCTTGCGAACAACCCGCAGCCCCGACGGGGGATCAGCAGCCCTCTTTCTCGAATTTTACTCTCTTAGTGGCAACGGACTCACCTTTTTTTTCGGGTGACTTAAACATATCTTGCGAAATGTATGTATGTATGTTTTCGTCTCGTCCACACTCAAAGTTATCTAGACGAGTAATGTAAAGTCACGAGAACAGATATGTTAACACGCAGTAACTTTTGAAAATGACTTTCACGTACTTTATTCTATTTAATTTTTTGTTAATGGCTAGCAAAGCCGATGTCGACCATTCTGCCAATGTGAAAGAGAATTGGAAGGCACGTACTTTATTGATAACCTTAAATTGTTATTTAAGGTTTTCACGAACATGGTAATAAATCACAGGAAGCTTTTTTTCACGAGAAAATCACTTTTGAATTTTCCTAAGTGTAGACATTACATGCTAACTCGAGACCGTACATGTCAGCCTTTTTTACAGAATTCGATCGTTACGATTTGCAGTTATGTATTACTAAAATACATAGTAATTGCCCAGCTGAAATTTTGCCATCAGCATACAAGAGAGGCCATGTTTGAGTGTATATCTAATTATTTTGAGCAGAAACCTTCCTCATATACTTGCCATAGAATTTACACGTGTGCTACTTTGCTTAGAATTGGGAATTCCATACATCCGAATAATAGATAATTAGGTATATTTCAGTAAAATTTCGGTCGACATACCTAACATGTAAGATTTTCAAGTTAATTAATATTACTTGTCTACTTACAATACTTCCTCTTTTATTATATTTTGCTGATAATTTGTTATTGCCTCGTTAGTCTTGTCGCTATTACTAAAGAATGAGGTCGCGGGTTCGATTCCCAAATCAGGTAAAGTATAACTGGGTCTGTAATAAATTTATTATGTTAAAATTCGTTAAAAAAACTAAATATTTATAAAAAGGACTAAATGACAACTCAGATAAGGACCTAACTATTAGTTGTAAACAACAACAACGACAATAAAACTGGGTTTTATCGAGAATTTCCCAGTAAACCTAAAGACTCTAAATGCTAGCGCTAGTTGCACTCCCACTACCTATCCCTTTGTGGATTACAGGCGTGGTGTTATAAAAATAAAACTTGAAAAAATAAAATAAAAAAATGTGAAATAAGTACATAATAATTATGCCTATTATGTATTTCACTTCTAAAAAAAGAGGAGCTCGTGGCTTAATAAGAACTGCCACTCGGGTCGATCTTTAGGTAAAGCTGTGCTTGCCTAGGTTGGTCTGTGGATGGGTGACCGCTCGACATACCGAGTTTCCTCCGTGCCTCGGAAAGCACGTTAAGCTGTTTGTCCCGGCTGCCATATATAGATCTTTGGCAGTCGTTACAGGTAGTCAGTGACCTGAAATTCTGACATCCAGTCTTACCAAAGAGTATCGTATTACCTAGTATTAACTGGGTTGTGGAGGTCAGATAGACAGTCGCTCCATGTTAAATACTGGTATTCAGCTGCATCCGGTTAGACTGGAAGCCGACCCCAACATAGTTGGGAAAAGGCTAGGCAGATGATGATGTATTTCACTTCTGATAGTTTAATTTTTTTTATAGAAGGGTCATTCATACTTGGCATTCATATTTTTATATTTTATTTTCTTTGTTTAAAAGATAAATATAGAGTCGAAGTAGGTAATCTGTGGTTTCACAAAAGGTATGTGAAATCATTTCATTTGGCTGTGGTGACATAGGTAGGTGATTGCGGTTATAATTTATTATAAAAAGGTATTATTGGATGTTCTTAATACTTGATTCATTCCCATCAAATAATTATGTATGTCATGTATAAGTTGGTGTCCAGTACAACATAGCCTTGCTTTTTATAAATATCCTGTACATGTACAATGAGAGATCCGCTTATACTGGTTTCGTATAGCTTTATCGGTCGTCGTGTATACCTAAAATTGACGTCAGCTGTCTTTTTCCAACTCATCATCATCATCAGCCTATAATATTCCCACTGTAGGGACTCAGGCCTCCTCTCTAGGAGAGGGATGGGCTATGATCTACCACGCGGGCCCAGTGCGGGTTGGTAGATGTCACATGTCCTCGAATTGTTTGGTTCTAAGACATGTCTGTTTCCTAAGGATGTTTTCCTTCACCGTTTTGAGAGCAGTGGTGACGAAATAAATTACACAAAGTAATGCGCCTCTGCCTGGGTTCGAACCCACGACTTACTGCTCGTAAGTCGAGGCTGCCGCCGCTGCTCTCTTTTTTCACCTGCGACCTACAAAAATCACCTTTACAATATAGTAATGGTTGTTTAAACTAAACATTTTCACACGAAACACAAGTAAATCCAATAAACCGTTAAATAAAACTTCACACATTGCGATGAATAATATTTAAAAACGAATATGATCGATGCAAAAGGATAAAGTTTAATATAAATATTTGAGCAAAATTCAGTTTAGTTTGCAATACGTGGAAAAATGTTGTTCGTCAAAATGATTGACTGGAAAACGTGTTTCCCTTATTGTAACACAAACACCAAACAAAATCACGTCAGTAATCCCCGAAGACCGAAGTGTACATAATAATAACTGACATTTCGCCAGTTATGGTTATGTCCCATGCAATAGGGGGCGAGCCTATTGCCATAAACCAGGCACAAATCGACTCTGACTGCTGCTGAAAAATTATTTAAGGAAAATCTCGATAACACTGCCCGACCCGTTAATTGAACCTCATATTCGGCAGTCGCGCTAGCAACCAATAGACATAAAATGAAATTACATTTTCATACTTATTCGACACCATAGTCCACTGGCTTGTCATTCATCGTTGAAGTCTCTAAAGGCAAAAAAACTCCTTTACTAGGTTTGCTTTAACCTTTTGTATGCCGGAACGTAGATCTACGCGAGACACAATGGCTTTTTAATTGTGTCTAAATAAAGGCTAATGGCTTATTTACCATCAAAATATGCTACCGAAAAAGAAACAAAAACACACATAAACGGAAGTTTTACAAAAAAAATAACCGTCGTTGTTCAGAAACGCAATGGTGCATTGCGATGTCGACACACCGAGCGAACGCATAAATCAGAGTCAAACATTGTTGTACGTACCTACACATTTACAAAATGTCCGACCATTCATACATGTATGAATTAAATAATTGACTAGAACCTATTTGAATTTTGATGAATGAATACTGACATGACGATGTTAGATACAATTGCCTGTCTGGCTGGTTATGAACTAGAACGAGTGAATATTTTTACTCACATTGTTTTGTTCGTTTGAGGATCAGGAAAATCTAAACTGTGTTGCTCGGGCCATAAACAGGGTTTCGGGACCAGGGCCGCGGTCCCGAAAGCCACCTGTAATATTATAATTAATTTGGAGTAGTACATTGGGACCACAAGAAAAACGAAGTTAAAGTACAGTTAGTATAAGCAAACGGTCATCGTCATCAGTGTCCTTTTCTAATGACAGCTTCGTTGGTCGCAAACACGACTGCTGAGCATAAGGGCCTGAGTTCCATTCCCAGGTCGATCAAAATGTTATTGCGTTTTCCCATCAGGAATATCTCAGTTAAAACCACGGAGGCTTTTCTTTATTTCTTTTCTTTCTTTTAAAAAAAAACGTTACCCCACACTAGGTATTTCTCCTGTATCGTGGGTGCGTTTACAAACATTTAAACTCACATACACAGACACCCAGACCCGAAACAACTATCTGTAGATCATACAAATATTTGTTCCGTGTGGGGATCGAACCCGCGACACGCAACGCAGCAGTCCAATCGCTGGATTTATCCCCGGTCGATGGCAATAGGCCCCACTTACATGGGACTAAAACTTAACCGGCGAAATGTGGATGTACTTTACATCTGCCTAAACTTTCGGGGATTGTATTTTTTTCTATAACACTCAAATAGCTTGACATTCAATTTATAAGTCTTCTTTTCGTGTCAATATTAATCAAAATTAGATCCAAACAGTACATGTAGCCTTCTCAAATTATCAAATAACCCCTCCCGCTCTTGGGCAGAGCGAAAGGGAGTGTCAGACTTCTACTGCCTAAACACCACCCATGTTCCTTCTTAGTCCTACATGTCGAGGCCGCGGTATCTCTTGCGAACAACCCGCAGCTCCGACGGGAGTACATGTAGCCTCCACTACAGGTATAATCATTAGCTTAGTTTAAAGTGCAGGATGTCCATAGATAATTTTAACAAGTGCATTCCAAAGATAGTACAAGCTGTAAAATAATTATGGTGACGATTTTTTCCGATGAAATCATTTCTATGTCAATGATTGATTTCCTGTGATAATGTTGATGATGAATAACGACATAACATAACACAACACAGTATGGCAGAGGAGTACCTATAATAATGCCATTATAAATGACGATAATTCTAGTTAAATTCTCGAGTTTTCTTAGAACTATTAAAAGTAATGGATGTCGTTGTGTTTACCACTTAAATATTATGTAGTATACAATAGAAATGAGTAAACATAATGCATTGTTTGTTGGATAATTGTATAGTTTATAAAGATTAAAATGCATTCATTGTAATCTTATTAGCTCAGTTACGTTGTACCTTGGAGTAAATAATTGATTTATTTTATTATTTAAAGAGATTATAAACGGATTATATAACTCTTTGTCTCACTGACAATATGTGTATTGTCGGACAAGCTAATAAGTATTCAAGCTGAAATCTTAATAATTTTAGTAGGTACACTGAAAATATTGATTGCAATATTGTTTTATACAGCGTTTGGCATTAACCTTTCGTATGCCGTGTACACAATTAAAAAGCCATTGTGTCTCGTGTAGATCTACGTTCGAAAAAATACGAAAGGTTAAGCGACTGATGTCAAACGATATATTGTTTGAAAACAGTCACAGAAGATATTTGTATAATTTTAAAAGTAAATACAAGCAAGCTGCCTATAAACTTAATAGCTAGTTCGACGTAACTTACATAACGAAGACAATATGTTAGGTGTAACGGACCCTTCTCTTCACGCATTCTGTTCATGGAAATAAGTTATTTTCTGCAAACATTTATTCATGTAGCGAACTTAAAACATTGTGCTGATGGATGCATTGACTAGCATTTTTTTTTTAATGGGACAAGCCCGCCACACTATTCCCAAACCACTGTAACTCCTGTAAGCCAGAATCAATAGTGGCGACCACAAGAAAAGCGTGGAGACAATGAAGCCCGACGAAGTCCCAGAGAAACGATTTAACTGTCTTGGATCCCGCAACGAATTTAATCAGAAAAGAATAGCGTAGGTGTAGGAAAAACAGATTGACTAGCATAGGAGTCATCTAGGATTGGCTTCCGGCCACCGTAGGCGCGGCCCTGTGGACGGTGAGTAATGGACTTGTGCACCGTCCGTTCGTCCTATGACGACGACAGGCCATGACGACGACGACGGCGCGTTAGTGTTCCACGTGCGCCTCAAAAAGATGTCAGCTACATTGCAGGGGCCTGCAAGAGCCGACGCCTATCGAGGCTGCGGGTTGTTCGAAAGAGATACCGCGTCCTAAGAAGCAACATGGGCGCTTTTTTGTCAGTTGAAGTCTGACACACCCTGCCACTCCACTCCACACACTCCAGACACTTGATCATTTTCCACACTCCAAAAAAAAGGGGTATTTAAAGTAAAGTTAAAAACAAATATTTTAAAAAAGTTGTAACTAACACACTCTCTTTCTAGTATCTCCGTAACTAGAAGGTTCTCATGTATGGTCTACACCAAAAAAAAATCGCAATGATAGGGAGCCTTCGTTAAGGATGGATTTACACCCTTCATAATGCCTATTTCTATTTCTTGTACCACAAGCACTGGTTCGAGGTGGGGAGAGGAAAGATTTCCTGGAAGGACTTTG
This sequence comes from Diarsia brunnea, assembly GCA_949774965.1. Classification (NCBI taxonomy): domain Eukaryota; kingdom Metazoa; phylum Arthropoda; class Insecta; order Lepidoptera; family Noctuidae; genus Diarsia; species Diarsia brunnea. The sequence continues at coordinate 4,144,628 of OX459001.1, forward strand.
AGAGGGTTTTGCCTAGCCTTGGGATAATATGGGCTAAGGATTATAAAGACCCGTCGGGGCTACGGGAGTTCGCAAGAGATACCGCGGCCTCGACATGAAGGGCTAAGAAGGAACATGGGTGGTTTTTAGTCAGTAGAAGTCTGACACTCCCTTTCGCTCTGCCCAAGAGTGGGATGGTTTGATGATTTTCCACCCACCATAAAAAAAGGATTATAAAAATGTATAGCTATACAAACGTATCTATTTTTCGAAGCATTTAGAGTATAAATACAAAGGCAAGTATCATATAAAGAAAAAAACGTTATGTAACAAATCGCGTTACTGAGGTTTTTGCTGTATGCTATTATGTTTTTTAGTGTATGATAGACATATAAGGTCGCATGTAAAGTAAGTAGATACTTAGTTAGTAATAATATTTACAAAAGTCATAATACTGTTGCTATACGAGTCAAGAATCAAAATTTTTGATCCAATTTTCCAAAACCGCGGAAATTCTCAAATAAAAGTGGGAAAAAATATCAAATCTTGAAAGTAGTATGTCGTCATTCATACTGAAGGTGGTTCCTAGTCCTCGTGGGAAATTACTAGCTACCCGACCTAGGCAGTGATTGCTTTAGTAAAGTTCAACCTTACATCATACCAGCAACTGGTTGTTATTTACATTTCATAACTTCTTCTTGTAATAGAGGGGAAGATTGCATCTTGCAGCTCTAAATTGATCGCACAGTCTAAGAAGGTGCAATGAGAGCATAAATGGATGGATACATGTGCTAGAATTCTGTTTGATACTCATAAATATTAAACAATGCGTGTATAACCAAATTTATGAGCGTGGACGAGGTGCAAGTCGTATGTAAGGATCGTAGCAGGTCGTGTTCTATGATTTCTCCTTACCCTCATGGGAGACAGGCGTGAGTTTATGTGTACGTGTAATTGTTTTTTTTTTTTTTTTTTTTCCTTAAAAACGTTGCCCCACACTAGGAATTTCTCCTGTATCGTGGGTGCGTTCACAAACATATAAAGTCACATACACAAATACCCAGAATACCCGAAACAACTATCTGCAGGCCATACAAATATTTGTTCCGTGCGGGGATCGAACCCGCGACACGCAGCGCAGCAGTCCAATCGCTTAGCCACTGCGCCAACCGTGCCGTCAAAAATATAAACAAAGTAATAATCTGATTAACGGTACAATCTTCTGAGCCGTAGAAAGGACAATATACATGTCAATTATGAATACTAAGTCCGTATCTGTGTACTTAATAATGTATTGCAATTATTATGATCATTAATGCGCAAATAATATATGCTCATAAATGATCATTTTGCGTCATCAAACTTAGGTTGTAAACCATGATTAATTAGATTTTATTAAAATAACTTTAATTTTCGCTAATAGATGATGTACCGTATGGTCAAAACTTAGCAGCTTAGCAACCCCTAGAAGCGCCACGTTTATGTTATATCAGAAATATATTATTATAGGTGTACTGAGCTCATACTTTTAACTGTACGTGTACACACTAAGTTCTAGTTTCTAAGGCCATATCTTTGTTATTGTTATCACAGATAACTAATTTGTTTGCAGGTGAGCTGAGTGTCATGTACATATTTACTCGGTACCAGTTCAATTGGGATGAAGTGAAGTACAGCATTTACTCAACTTACAGCCTGGTCACACACTCCATTGGTAAGTACAGCTTGTGCAGTTCTTTAGTATTCTGCTCTCGTAATGACAACTCATGCCGTGGTATTTGGAAGTCAGCTAGTAAGGTGATAAAATCTCCCGGGCCCCGGATCATTGTTATGATAGGAACCGTAGGCTCAGAGTTTTAGTCAGTAACCCTCTTTTCTCCTAACACGGAGATTTGTCATGAAGATTTCTCTTCAGAAATATGGTAGCGATTTCGACTAGGCTGGTTCCAGACTCCATAAACATATAGGAATGTATTGCCATGCGTCAGACTTAATTTTTTTTTTCTTTTGCTAGTTGTCAAGTTTGGTGTTTGAAAGAAACTTTAGCTATGTAAATTACAAATTGACCCCGTACGATACCGGGGCGGGTCGCTGTCGAAAATATAAATGCAATACGCTCGACGATGTTGACAACCTACAATTATGAAAAAATTCAAGTACTTACCAGATTTTCATTTATTTTTCATTTTCTAGTTGTCAAGTTTGGTGTCTGAAAGAAACTTTAGCTATGTAAATTGTTGGCAACCTACGATTATGAAAAAAATTACGTACCTAGACTTACCAGATTTTCATTTATAGATTAAAATAAAACAAACAATACCACAGATCACACAAATTTATGCATTAAATAACATCTACTTTGAATGCAATCGTAGTATCGTAGTTGTTGATTGTATTAGTTCTCATATACGCTAGCAGTACGAATTATTTGTCATTTTGTTTAATTTAGATTTATGTACAACTCGACCGCGAGAGGTCGAGTTTGGACAAATGGCACTCTTGGCACTAATAACTACCTCGTTGGTACTATTGTAACGGGTATAAGTGCGACTTTCAACTTTCTTTCTGTGCGGGGTTAGTCAGTGAAAGTGATGGATCATTCCCACTAGTTCTACTGCACAGTCCTACGATAGAACTAGTGGGATTTTTTTCCCACTAGTTCTACGATATAATTTAAGGGTTTTACAAAATTGTAAAACCAGCGGGACTCAAGTTTCTCATCACAGTTTAGGGTATAACTACGGCACAAACTACCAGGAGAATAGAAGTAGCCGGAGGTATTGAAAACTTTTTTTTTGGAGATGAAAAATAAAGGATAGGTAGTAAAGTCCCACAAACTACCAGGAGAACAGAATGGTGAATTATTAGTGTCGTCATTGCATACTGTATGTTATTAGAAATCTCATTTAATAATCAAATCTATATACATTTCTATATAAAAGGAATAATTTAGATTTGATTTAAAGATTCCAATACCTCCCTCATTCCTACTTCTGTTCTCCTGGTAGTTTGTGCCGTAGTTTCAACTACGGCACCCTAAACTGTGTGATAGAGCGAATAAGAAACTTAAGTCCCGCAGGTTTTACGATTTTGTAACACCCCTAAAATATAATATATCGTAGAACTAGTGGGAATTTTGGTTCCCACTAGTTCTACGATTTCGTGCCACCTTGAATCGTAGAACTAGTGGGAAAAAAAAACCACACTAGTTCTATCGTAGGACTGTGCAGTAGAACTCGTGGGAATGATCCAAAGTGATTACAACCCAATTTCTTAACACTATGTTGGTTTCCAAAAACCCAAATAGCCGTTGCTGGCAATACAGCTGCTAGGTTGAAATGGAACTGGGCTGGTCACATCTGCCGCATGTCGGAGGAGCAATGGGCAAAAATTACCACTCAGTGGACACCAAGAAGCAGGAAACGACAACGCGGCAGGCCCAGAAGGAGATGGCGGGATGAGCTGGACTCCTTCTCAAAGGATTGGCCTATAATCGCATTAGGTTGCGAAAAGTGGAAGGAGGGAAGGGAGGCCTTTGCCCTGCAGTGGGATATTACAGGCTTATAATAATAATATGTTGGTTTCCTATGATGAATGCTGCACATACCTATACCTATTAGGCACACATACCAGTAGATACTATGTGTATACACTTGTTAAACAATAGTTTAACGAGTATATTAATAATTCCACTTTTAGCTTCAAAACCACCAAAAAAAAGTGGTATTGGGATTTTCTAAGAGAAACTTTGGAATTACAAGCTTAAATATGGGGTTGTGGTTACTTTCATTGGAATAAGCTTGGCCTTAAATAATAGCTGGTGAAATCTCGTTTTCTTTTTGTATGATTTACACTATCCTATATTATCTATGGGCGAAAAGAGTGTTACGTCGGACTCTAACCCATTAAAACCCCACTATTTGTAATACTACCATGGATCGGGGGCCTATGCAGACCCACAAGTAAGAGCATCAATAATTCTTTGGAGGTATTAAGCGTGATGTTTTACTTTTCAGCAAATTTAGTTTACTGATATGTTATGTCTTTTTTATGTTTTATCATTATATACTTTTTTATTATAGATTGTAGTCAATCATAATATTAACTTACACCTTACTATTGTATCGAGTCTGGTTCTTCTAACCAGACAGATGTGTTGCTGGGGAGTTTGTTCCGCCACTTCTTATTTCCAACAAAAACACTAGGAAGTGTCGAAGGGTGGGCGTTTTGGGGGACTGTCACTTGTAAATAAGTAAAGTAAAGTAAATTTTGACGTTCGAAAAGTGCTGATTATCAGCCTAGTTTGAATAAATGACTTTTAATTTTGATTTCAGGTACATTATTCTCTATCAGCGTGTTCAGTAAGAAGTTGAGGGCTGATGATGCTGTCCTCGGCTTGATATCGACCAGCAGTAAGATCTGCGGGGCTATTGTCTTGGCCTTTGCTAGGAATGACTATGAAGTGTACTTATGTGAGTCCTTTACTTTTAATTTTAAGAATCTGATTTGACCTTCGGATTTCGGAGGAGCTCGTGGCCTAATAATAACTGCCACTCGGGTCGATCTTTAGGTTAAGCCGTGCTTGCCTTGGTTGGTCTGTGGATGGGTGACCACCCATTACATACCGAGTTTCCTCCATGCCTCGGAAAGTACGTTAAGCTGTTGGTCCTGGCTGCCATATATAGATCTTTGGCTGTCGTTATAGGTAGTCAGTGACCTGAAGGTCTGACAACCAGTCTTACGCAAGGATATCGTATTACCCAGTATTAATCGGGTTGTGGAGGTCAGATAGGCAGTCGCTCCATGTAAAATACATTCAGCTGCATCCGGTGAGACTGGAAGCCGACCCCAAAATAGTTGGGAAAAGGCTAGGCAGATGATTCGACCTTCGAATTTCCTGCTTATCGAAAACTTCCTATATTAATGACTAGGTGTTGCCAGCGGCTTCGCCCGCTAGAACTCGAAAATTATCCCACGGGAAGATAGAATCGGGATAAAAGCTATCCTATGTGTTAATCCAGGTTATAAACTGTGTACCAAATTTTATCCAAATCCGTTCAGTAGTTTTTGCGTAAAAGAGTAACAAATATCCATCCATATTTACAAAATTTCGCATTTATAATATAAATATTAGTGGGAACCGGATTGTTTGAGATTTACACTCAAAATAAAAACTGTTCTTTTTTCAAAATATTAATGAATTCGTCATTGATGATATATGATTTTTAACTCCATTTTCTTTACTTTTACAGCACCCTTACTAGAAATCTTAAATGGTACCTCAGCGATCGCTCTTCGGTCGATTGCATCGAAATTAGTCTCGTATCAAGAATTAGGTAAGTTAAAATATTGGTTACCGTGAATTTTCAAAAATGGGTTGATGAAGGGCTTTACCCAATAGTAGGACAAAACCGACTAAACAAAAAAACGTAGGTTCAAATGTTTCAGTTAGATCTAAGAACTGCTGAATCTTCTGTACCCATCTTTAACTTAGCTTCAACTACTTACAGGTTAGGCATCATCATCAGCCTATTAATGTTCCCACTGCAGGGACTCAGGCCTCCTCTCTAGGAGAGGGGTGGGCTATAATCCACCGTGGGTGGGGGCAATGTGGGTTGGTAAATGACACATGTCTTCGAGTTTTTTTGGTTCTAAGACAAGCCGGTTTCCTTACGATGTTTTCATTCACCGTTCTATACCACTAATATTATACCTACCCACGTTGCGCTAGTTGTGTTTTTAAATTCTGCCTGATTATCAATTGTCAATTGTTATGCCATACAACGACTATGCAACTCTGCTATTTTCAACTCTATTGCCCGCTCTTGATTCCATAACTAATCTTCATATTCCAGGTAAGGTGTACTCTCTATTCGGCGTAGCAGAGACAATGATGCCGATAATCTTCGTGCCGCTGTACTCTAAGGTGTACATATCGACCCTGACGGTGCTGCCGGGGGCTGTATTCCTCATGAGCGTGGCTGCTACTATACCAGCTCTTTGTATATTTGGGTGAGAAGTTTTTTATCGAATAAGTACGGTCGAACAAACAAATTTTGCATTTACTTTTAAAAATTACACAGATGCACTTAGAGACTGATGTCCAATGATACAGCGTTTGACATCAGTCGCTTAATGCCAAACGCTTTATAAAACAAAATTGCAATCAATATTGTCAGTGTATTAAAATTAGAAAGATTTCTGCGTGTATACTAAATTGCTTTTTCGACTGTACTACCGTTTCCCTTCGGCTTGGTAGACAGAAAAAAATCCAAAGTAACGTTGCCCCACACTAGGAATTTCTCCTGTATCTTGGGTGCGTTTACAAACATCTATACTCACATACATAAACACTCTAAACAGGATGTAAATTAACCAATCACACAGCCGTCAACCAAGCATTCTGTACATCAAACTAAGTACCCCTACGCAAATAATTTTGCTGGGAAACGACTTTTTTTTTTGGGGTCAAAAAGTACATTTTACGTACGTCAAACTCAATGTAGCACTCTTAAAACATTGTGCTGAGAAACTAGTACTTACAAAAACAGCTCTGAAAATGTTTTAACTTTGACCGCCAATATCTCCGTAACTAGGAGGTTCCCAGGTAAGGTCTATAACCAAAAAAATATCGCAATGGTAGGGAGAACAAGTGCCTTTTGTTTGCATTAACTATTACACCCTATATAGGAACACGTGTATGAGTTTAATTAACTCCACTGATGAATCACAAGATCTGTAATCGATGTTAACATTCAAATTATTAATGAACAAACAGTAACTACTATTTCGTCATATGAAATTCATGCAAGTCATTTTATATTCCATTGTCTTTTCAGTAAGATATTATTATGACGCGGTCAAGTTGCAGTTAGTTTAGTATTACCTAGTTGTGATTTTTCATTGTCAGATAATACTAGCATAAACTGCATCCATAACATAGTTTCCAAACATGTAAATAAACATTATCATGTTTTTAATAAAATAACATTTGGATATTTAAAATATTGATTGATTTTCAAAATAAAATTATTTTGGAAACAAAGACTTGAATAAACTTTGAAGTGTACATACTACTACATACATACATAGACTCACGCCTTTTTCCCATGGGGGTAAACAGAAACCACAGAACGTCACCTGCTACGATCCTGACATAGTCATTATCCTCGAACGTGGAAATGATGTTTTTCCTACTCCTCCGCTATTCTTTTCTGATTAATTTCGTTGCGGGATCGAAGACAGATAAATCGTTTCTCTGGGACTTCGTCGGACTTCATTGTCTCGGCGCTTTTCTTGTGGTCGCCACTGTTAATATTCTGGCTTACAGGAGTTACAGTGGTTTGGGAATAGTGTGGCGGGCTTGTCCCATCAAAAAAAAAAAATAGTCCGTCAGATAGATTTGCAAAAAATATTGGACACATATTTTTTCTTTTTTCACGTAAATAAAAAATTAAGACGATACAACCTCGTGCTTCGAAAACTCGTGTGACGTCACATTTCAGTACATTTTTTATGTAAAAGTGACGTCACAAGACTCACAAGCCACCACTAATGATCTTTGACGCGTTTTATCATCGTCAATTTTTGTTAATTAAATAAAACAAAAAACACGTATCCAACATTTTTCAATAATCCAACTGACGGACAGAATCATATATTTTTTAGTCAGTCGACATCCCTTTTGCACTAGCCCAACCATTCAGCTCTAGTCCCAATACCTATCCGTATAGACCATCTAAAGCAATGTTTATGTACCTTCAGGAGGACCCCTGACAGGTTCTGTTGATTGATTGGTTGGTAACTTCCCTGACTGAATTTAATTACTTCTCGATGCTTCGCTAGCCGGCCGTGACTACTGTACGAAACTGATTGACAGATTTAATTCCGAAACCTCAGTAACCTTTGTCCTGTCCCAGGCAAAATAATCTGATTTGTATGAAGTTATATCCGGTTTCACAGTTAGTAATGGGTTGTTTTTGTTATCAATTATGGAAATTTCTCGTGCCTGTAGCAGAAGAATTACCATCACCATTAAAAAAATCCACATAATATTTTGATAACACAATTCCACATAATGATTACCTACAGCTTTTCCAAACGTCCTAGTGACGAAAAATAATAAAGCCGGTGGATTCAAAAGTCAAATGAGATACAAACTGTTGTAATGGGTCATGTTTCTTTTGTAAAGATATTTTACAGACTAGCCAAAATTAGTATTTTCTATCAACCAACATCTGCCTGAGACACAGAACTGGGAAGTGTGGTAGAAGAATGGGAAGACCTTCACCCAGTGCTGGTTGCACTGGGTGAATCCGGGCTGGTTAAATGTGACGTTACAAGCTTACCAAGCTTGTAACGTCACATTTAACAGGGGGACCCTGATAAATGTAAGGCCACAATAAACACTTTCCTACCTAGGAGGAGAGCACAGTTTAAGAGAAAAAGGGAAAAGGTAAACAGTTATTTAATTTTAAGACTATAAAATACAAGTAAACCTAACAAGCCCTACCTACTGGATGCTGAAGAATTCTTATTAAAAAATGATGATCATCTGCCTAGCCTTGTTCAAGTATGTATGTTAGAGTCGGTGTCCAATCTAACCATATGTTGCTAATTACACACAAGATTTTTTCTTTGTATTTTCTGCCAAGAACTCTCAATAAAAAATTATGAAAATCAGACATAAGCCATTTATTTATTCGGCGACAACTTATAATGCGTTATTCCCTGCCAGATGTCGGAGGGACCAGTTGTCACAGAGCTGAGGTATTGAGCTAACATCTGCGGTATATTTTAACATTTATTTATCGCACAAAAATTATATTAAAAGCTATTTATCATTTTCAAGGTCAGCTTTACTTGACTTAAGTGAGTACTTGACATCATTTCTATTATAATAAATGCGAGATGTCAAGCCTAGTTCAGTTGTAATTTTAAACAAAAAAAGCATTAGAATTTCTGGTCTAATCATAAAATAAAAACGTAACCACCTGGAAAAGAAAAGAAGTTGTGAAAAAATACAAATTATATTCCGAATTCTTTATCAAAAAGTTATTCAAGTCAAAAGAAGAGACATATAAATATACAACCTACATATTCTTAAAATACGTAGGTTATATTTATTGTCTATCTCTATATAATAAGGCCTTTAGTTCCATGGGGAATTCGTCTACGTTACGTACACGCGCACAAGTCACGTGTTCTCACACACTGGAATTCTGATCAAGGACTGTCATGACTTCCAAATTAATGGAATAGAAGTAGGTAACACAGATCAGAAAGACGCACAGATCAGAAAGGAGTGGCGGAGAAAAGGGGAGGCCTATACCCAACAGTGGGTGATTCCAGGCTGAAATGATGATGATGAACACTCACTTGATCACAGAAGGTTCCGTATATGTATCAATAACACCATTATTATCATACCATTCCAATAATTATATTTTCTACTCCTCGGCTTTTATTTTCTGATTAATTTCGTTGTATTAAATTTCATTAATCCAAGACAATTAATTTGTTTCTCTGGGACTTCGTCGAGTTTCATTGTCTCGGCACTTTTCTGGTCGTCATTGTTGATTCTGGCTGTCAGGAGTTCCAGTGGTTTGGGAATACTGTGGCGGGCTTTTTCCATAATAAATATGCCAATCCAGATATAACTTCAATTTTTCCACTGTTTTTTAGAATCAACTTTATCTAAACGTGTTTATAGAATAGAGCTACAGTCAAGCCCTAGAAATATACATACTGAACCGATTCTCTAGAGAATAAGCCTTTGCAAATAACACGAGATTATTGTGTCTTCAATAACGCTAAACAAATAACTTGTTATGTCAAGACGTCAGAGAGCCATTTTTATGACGTGCTATGTTTATAAACTAACATTGATAGGTAAACGTTGCGAAAGTTCTTGCGTGTAGAGGATTTCTCTGATATGAGATTATTTAAAAAGAATTGATTACGGCATATCTACGGACTGTAGTATGCATTATTTTGTTTATAATCAATTTTTTCAATTATCAAACCTCTGATTTAAAATCTGCTTCATTCATGATGAATAATTTCCTAGAAAGAAGGTTTTTGTTGGATTAATGTTAAAAGTTTGTTGATTCACTGTATAAGGTCAGCTATGCTGTTGATTCTACCTATACAGGGTGTAAATTAACCCTTCACACAGCCGTCAACCAAGCATTCTGTACATCAAACTAAGTACACCTACGCAAAAATTTTTGCTGGGAAACGACTTTTTTTTTGGGGTCCAAAGTCACATTTTACGGTAAAACTCAATGTAGCACTCTTAAAACATTGTGCTAGTGGATCTTTTGAATAGTAAACGGGTCGTGGAGGTAATTTAAGTAAAGTTGTAACCTGAAAAATTAGTATTTACAAAAACAGCTGTGAAATATTTTAACCCCCAATATCTTACTAACATTTAGTATTATTTAGGGAAGAATGGAAGAAGAAAACGTGTTGCGCCGACGTCAAATAGAGATGATGATGATTTAGTAATATTAATTTTGACCCCCAATATCTCCGTAACTAGGGGGTTCCCAGGTATGGTCTAGAACAAAAAATTATCGCAGTAGTGGGGAGAACAAGTGCCCTTCGTTTGCGTTAAGGGTACTTTTACCCTTTATATGCGTTCCATTTACCAAGGTCTATATAATGGTTCCCGGTCCCAATGCTAACGAGGTTGGATGTCACATGCTTGCGACATGCCATTGAGGAACGCTTCAAAAGTATTCAACATTGTGATCAGTATCTTAGAACTGATATTTGTTGCTAACTCATAATAGGAGGTTCATTTTCTGTACCACCAGTACTACACCTCGTGGACTACATACTCTTGCTCATAGCCTAATCTAAGCATATTTTCTTTCTTTTCCAGTTGGTTCTACCACCAGCACAAAAAGGATGATAAAGAGAAAAGACTGAACGTGTCCAATACTCCACCCCTGCCCGGAGATATTCCTGTGGTGGTGCCAGCATAGCCTGAACGATACTCTACCACATTGACCAGAATGGCACAGGGATTAAGGGTCAATTCAGTACGAACAGATTAAGGACTTCTTCGTTTCGAATAGGTTGTAAACTTATACTTATGTGTTGTGTTGAGACTAGTAAGTGGCCGGAATAGGGATGTCGACTGACAAAAAATACGATTCTGTTTAGTCCGTCAATTAGATTATCGAAAAATATTGGATACGTGTTTTTTTATTAATCAAATTAATAAAAATTTACGAACCTCAAAGATTATGAGTAGGGGCTAGTGACGTCACTTTAAAAAAAAAATACTCTGAAATCTGACTGCCTCGTTGGTCTAGTGGTCGCAAGCGCGACTGCTGAGCATGAGGTCCTGGGTTCGATTCCCGGGTCGGGCAGTGTGTTATTGGATTTTTCCATCAGGAATTTATCAGTAAAAGCCACGGAGTCTGGATTTGTGCCCGGTTGATGGCAATAGGCTCGCCCCCTATTACATGGGACTTAAACATAACTGGCGAAATGTGGGTGTACTATTAGGGACACCTCTGCCTAACCCTTCGGGGATTACAGGCGTGATGTTATGTTATGTTATTCTGAAATCTGATGTCACACGAGTTTTCGAAGCATTGTCGAATTTGGCCTCCACAACACAGAAAATTAATAATTAATTAATTATCTTTGACATACATAGACATTTAAAAACTACACATTGACATGACATGACATGACATTTAAAATCCAGGCCACAATCTGTTTTCACCTTTATAAATAAGAGATGCCTATGTCGGATCTTAAAGATGTGAAATCTTGGGAAGGGACCTAACTTTAGAGCTACAGTATTTTGTATATTTGAATAATTTATAGATATTTTTCGTATTTGTTGTGATACCTATATTAGTGAATAAATGTGTTGATAAATATTTATATAATGGTTTCTTTTCTTTTGTCAGAATTCCGCACAACCTAGGAACTCATGGAAACAGGAACAACTCGGTGGGGTTTTAGACGGTAGGAGCCCAAAGTAACCCTTAATTTTTAAACACTTTAAGCTGTACATTTCGATAGTCTTAAACATTATCTGCCTAACCAATTGCTAACTATGTAATGGCGACTTCCAGTGTAGTTGCCCTTAAAAAAACAACTACATGGAAAGACACATCACGATAATAAAAACCTATCTAAAATTCACACACAAGTGCTTTTTAGGCATTGAGGTGGGAGGTATAATGTACTTTCCGTCGGGGCTGCGGGTTGTTCGCAAGAGATACCGCGGCCTCGACGTAAAATGCAAGTGTACGGAAAAAGAGTACTTACTTGTAAAAATGCAAAACCAAATATTTGATTATAAATCGTACCTACTAACTGTGATTTTATTTGTAATCTTGGTTATAATTATGGTTTTAAGTTATTTAAACTGTGAATGATGTAAAATCACTTTCTGATAGATACAAAGTAAAATATAAAAACTTGATTTCCTTAAAAATCGTTTTATTTGTGTCCTGTATTAAAAGAAAGCATTTTGTACGTGATAGTACTTTTTTCTTGAAACTTTTCGATAAAGTATAGGTGTGTGCGAATCGCATACTACTAATTCTTGAAGGGGTCGATTCGCACGCAATTTAAATACTTCCGTGCGAATCGCCTACTAAAAAAATATTTTTATTGAAAGGGGACGATTCGCACGATCGTGCGAATAATTTTCGTGCGAATCGACTACTAACCCGAAGGAACATGGGTGGTTTTTAGTCAGTAGAAGTCTGATACTCCCATTCGCTCTGCCCAAGAGCGGGAGGGGTTATTCGATGATTTTTCACCCGCCAAAAAAAAAAAACAAATGTATGAAAAGTGTCATTCGCTTCGGAATAGCGTGTAGGTATTTTTTTTAAACTCAACAGCCACTTGCAAAAATTGCAAGAGTTATAAACAATTAACTGAACCAAAAAAAATGGGATTTGGTGTTTTTGCAAATGTCTCTAAAACAGTATGACATTTTTCAAATTTGTAACAGTATTTAAAAAAGGAGGAAATTTCATACAAAAAGGTCTTACTTCCGAAACTGTACCACCAATATTTATAACGTTCCCAGAAGGTTGAAAGCACTTACTAGACTAAATAGTAAAAACATGCAGAAGTAACCGCAAAACAATCAAAATATTGACCAAATGTCCAAATTACCATACTACGAACATTGTAACTGTTACATACATGTCCCCATTATCCATAATTTAAATAATTCGCTATCAACCGTTTACAGTAACAGGACAATGAATATCTGTCGAGAGTACTAATTCATACTGACATGGAACACACCAGGTACATGCGAGCACACCGTAAATATCACTTACCGCGTCATGCGATGTTGGCCTCGTATATCCGAATTATATAATTTACCTGGGAACTATGACTTTGTGGTACAGTCATGTGGAGATGTGTTTGGATGCAGATTTGAGTGGTTTGTTGTCGAGTTTAGAACTGCAAAGGTGGGGCAAACCTGTATTGGATTTCATTCACGTCTAGGGTTGAAAATTAAACAGATTTTGCACAAAATATAACAACAGAAAACGGTTAATGAAACACAATTCCCGCCAACTGACACCCATTCTATGTCCTGCGTGCTTAAAATGGATGGGAAGCAGCTGTCATACGTATGTTTTGCTCCTCATAGTGTAATAACTGTATGGCGTTCCAGTACGATAACATAAATAAAGAGACCACTCCCGAAGAGCTAGGCGAAGGAGGAGGCTGAACGCGTGACAGACGGAAACCTCACGCCCCAGCCGCAACAGGAGAAGGCGTCGAGTTGGGTGGCTCGCCGTCCGATCAGAACCAGACCCGAGTCGGCGGCGCGTGTTGTCAGCACAATAGATGGGCCTCACCAGGGCCAGTGCCTGCCTGAGTTGCGGAATTAGTTCGAAAGAGTTACCGCGGCCCTAGAACGCAAAGGGCATAAGAAGGAACACGGGTGGGTTTTAGTCAGTAAGAATCTGACACTCTCTTCTGCTCAAAAAAAAGGTCTATTTACGATTAAAGTAAGTCTTGGACAGCCGTGATGCTAATATTGAGAACCGAACACAACTCACATTTAAGCTTCTGAGGTATAAAAACATAGGTGTCCACACTACGTCTACATTACCAATTAAAATAAAGTAGTTTACATACACAGATTCTGTAGAGCATGTCCACAATTTAAACCACCTCAATTCTAAACTAAATTAATTCATTAAAAACTAGCGCCCTCACCTAGAACTGTTCGCCGTCTGTAATAGCAAGAGTTTGAAACTAACCCGTACCAGCGACACTTGTATTATTTCAACCAACGCTAGCTCCCTTTACCAACCATCTAAAGCACTTTACAGCGCTGTCAAAACATTTGTATAGCACCTTAAGTATTACAAATTCTATTCCCAGTAATTGGCCCTTTGACAGACACAGTCGAATCTAGAAACGAAGTTAGATGTATTTTTTATACAGCTAGAATCGAAAACACTAAATCAAATATGTGAAAAAGAGAGCTTTTTTACGATAGCGCCTATTTTTTTTGTCTGTTTTCGCTTTTCGCTATTTGTGAGCGAATAGTGGCCGATATACGAATGTGATTTTTATGTCCATCGATAGAATTTTAATGGAAATGTAGGCATTTTGAAATTGTTTTACAGTATTGATACGGTCAGTTAGCCGACTTGTTTGTGTTCTCTGTGCCATCACAAAACTTTTAAAATAAAATCAACAGATTAGTTTTTAGACCTGTGATTTGTTTGGAATATTTTTTGTGTGTTAACACACAAGTTGCTACCTATCTGTGTATTCCTTCTAATATTTATTGTAGAAGTGAGAAATGATATAATAGGGTAGTTGACTGACTAAAAAAATATGATTCAATGTAGTCCGTCTGTTAGATTATCGAAAAATATTGGATACGTATTTTTTGTTTTATCAAATCAATAAAAAATTACGAAAATAAAACGTGTCAAAGATCGTGATTGGGGGCTGATGACGTCACTTTCTGGTAAAAAAACGTACCAAACTGTGACGTCGCGCGACTTTTCAAAGTCCTGCATCGTCTTCATTTATTGTTAACGTGAAAAAAGAAAAAATACGTGTTCAATATTTTTCGATAATCTTACAGACGGACTAATTAGATTTTTTTGTAAACTACCCTACTGTAACCAGTTCTACAGCATTACCAGTGTAATTTTACTAATTACCTCTCTATCCAGACATAATAAGTTCGACTTGGTTGGTTTCATTGAGTTGGTATATTATCCATATATGGCTACCGATATCAAGATTTAGTTCTGCAAATCTGTCGCTTAATAAAATATTTTGGAATCAGAGTTGAATACTCGGACACTGCTGTAGTTTTCTTCGGCTTCTCTATCGTGTGGTTTATGGTGTGGTTAGTGGCTAACCCGCCAGTCAGAGTTTTAATGCCGCTCATGGGTCTCGGACATGGCCTTTTTTTTTTTTGGGGGGGGGGGGTGGGAAATCATCAAATGACCCCTCCCTCTCTTGGGCAGAGCGAAAGGGAGTGCCAGACTTCTACTGACTAAAAACCACCCATGTTCCTTCTTAGCCCTTCATGTCGAGGCCACGGTATCTCTTGCGAACAACCCGCAGCCCCGACGGGGACTCTGACTTGGCCTTACGCGCTGTCTTGAAATATCTTTAAGGCATGCAATTTTCCTTACAATATTTTCCTTCACCGAAGCAAGTCTCTTCAGCCGATGCATGCATCACCTACGAACAGATAGCCCGTCAAGGCAAGTCCATTATCGCACGGTGACAATAACAGAAAAAGATAACATTTGTACTTACCTAGCTATGTAGAAAAAAAGAAAAAGTATTTATTGGTCTCAGACAGGACAAGAAATTAATAATAAAAAATTGACAAAAAGAAAACAAGAGAAACACTTAAAAAATAAAAGAGAATTAAAAAAAAGTCCCGTACGAGGCCAAAAGGCCACTATCTCAGCAAATCAAATCAATCTTCATAAAACGTCTCCACATAATTCTCAGGAAGTCAAAAGTCACGTCACCCATAAGTGACCCGAACTCTGCAAACTCAACGCGTTACCCGTAATCAGAATAATTGAGTAAACTTGTAATTTATTCGTCATATAAACTCAGTTTAAAGACGAAGTTAATCAGTAAAGATATGGTATTCGAGTTAATTAACTCTCACACTCGCTATGGAAATAATTGCTCGGTGAGCTAGAGAAGGCAGTGTGGTGACAGCGAGGCAGATAATTTATTTTATAGCATAGCTTCTGTCTAACCGACGAAGCTTCTGACGACATGGGTGGTGCAACGGCTGAGCTATTGACTACTGCGCTGAGCCTGAGAGTCGCAAGTTCACAAGTTATATAGGGTACGTTAGCCAGATGAGAAAACACGGGCAAATATTACGGATTGATTAACCTGGTCGGTGGCATGCCCGACATATAAACAGTGCCGTCCTTCACAATAAATCTCCACTTAGTCGTCATCACCATTACTTAATCTATAACTGCTCAGATAAAACCTTTTTTTTGGCGGGTAGAAAATCATCAAATAGCCCCTCCAGCTCTTGGGCAGAGCGATAGGGAGTGTCAGACTTCTACTGACTAAAAACCACTCATGTTCCTTCTTAGCCCGTTATGTCGAGACCGCGGTGTCTCTTGCGAACAACCCGCAGCCCCGACAGGCTCAGATAAAACCTTTGAATACTCCAAAGAGGTCCTCGGAATGTAACCAGGCTACCTACGCTGATAGGTCTACATCGAGCCCAAGCAGAGCCTGGAAAAAGCATCCAAGAAACTGCTTACTCTGCCATACCTCCCTGCGGCCGTTCGTTACACAGCTTTATCAAGTGCACAACGTTATCGTTAAACAGTGAAATGACATGACAAGAGCAGTAATTAAAACAAAAACAATCCCCGTCAACGATAGTTAATTAAATATTAAAATATAATGAAAAATTTAATATGTTTTTCGAAACACGTACCTCATTGCTGTTAATGAGCTTGCCAATAATCGAAATGTGATTTTAAATTGCTGAAATAATTTATTTAAGTTGTAATTTTGTGGCAGTTTACAGATTAGGTCATCCCTGCCACAGGCATAGTAGTGGAGTACCGTAAGATTTATACCTCGGAATCCAGGGCCGGTCAATGAATCTTCATAAAAACTTTTGGACTGCATTGGTAAAAGCCCAAATAAAGAAGTTAAAAAAAAAAATTTGCGCGCTCTTCATTTTTTTTTTTTCAATTCAACAATGTACTGAAACATGAGAGGGACAAGGGAAGAAAAAATGTTTAGAGCTAATAAATAATATTTTCACCGTAACTTTAATGTTAATTTATTAATATTTCGCAAAAAATAACGAGTTACAACAAAAAAGAAAATAAAACGTATCTATCCAATACCTTAATACGAGCAATTCTTGTAATATAGTATAATCTGAATCTCGGATACGGCTCCAACGATTTTCATTAAATTTAGTATGCAGGGGGTTTTGGGGGCGATAAATCGATCAAGCTAGGTTTCATTTAAAAAAAAACACGATTTACCAAAACTACCAAGCAAATTTTGGTCGTCCAGGTACTATACATTAGGATGTCACTGATACTGATGGGGGGGGGGGGCAAAAGGACAGGCTGAATCTGAGAGAGATTATTTAGGCTGGTTCTAGCAAGGGTCGGACCGCAGATATCTGTATTTCTCCTTTCTTAGTGTACTGGTTTTCCTACTACTTTGAGCTCCGTACCCCACAGGAGGTGCACTTAGCGATTAGTCACTTATAGTATTTCAGTTCCTAGCTTATGACCGCGACTTCTTCTGCGTGGAGTTCGATAATGGCCCCCCGGGATCATACTACCGAGATAAATTGTATCCTATGTTTTAATCCAGGTTGTAAACCATCTGTAATATGCGATATTTTTCCACCAAATCCGTTCAGTAGTTTTTGCGTGAACGAGTATCAAACTTTCGCAATTATAATATAAGTAAGTTATGCCTCTGGTAAGAGGCCTTAAACTCAAGGCATCCTCAGGGGTTTTTTATTAATTGCTCGTATTAAGGTAGATAGATAGATACGTTTTTTTTTTTTTTTTGTTGTAACTCGTTATTTTTTATGAAATATAACGAAATTAACATTAAAGTTACGGTGAAAATATTATTTATTAGCTCTAAACATTTTTTCTTCCCTTGTCCCTCTCAATTTTCAGTACATTGTTGAATTGAAAAAAAAAAACCGGCCAAGTGCGAGTCAGACTCGCGCACCGAGGGTTCCGTACAAACCTGTAGGTATATAAGTAAAAGTTATGGTATTTTTATTGCTAAATGAAATCTATAACATAACAATGTGGAAAGCTTGCATGTTTTCATATATGTATTGACAAGGTACCGTCACCTTGTCAATACATATATGAAAACATTATGTATGTTCGGAAAAATCTTCATCTCTTTAAGAAGAGAAGTGATAGACATAATTTTAATACTAGAAATAGGCACAATTTGGATCAATCTCGGTTTAGATTGGCTAAGGTACGAAATTCTTTTATGGGGAATTGTGTAAAATTTTTCAAGATTCTGAGTTCACGGGAAGTACCCTGTAGGTTTTGATTCCCTTGCGAGTAGTGGCGAGTTTCAAAATATGCGGTTTTAATTCCTGTTTCTTTTGATTGCGTTGACATAGAAGTTTGATTTTGTTACAGCTTAAAGGTATTATAGATTTGAGTATTTGATATGAATTTCAATATAATACCACTACGCGTTCATGAGGAAAGGGGTAGTAAGTTTAAAATTATTAAAAATATTTTTATTATATGATATAACTAAAAATGTATACTTTTCGCAATTTTTCCTATATCTCTGCTATAAGACGTTGCTTCATACCAAATTTCAAGATTCTGAGTTCACGGGAAGTACCCTGTAGGTTTTGATTCCCTTGCGAGTGTCGAAAATTTGCGGCATAAACGGGAGTATCTTTTGATCGCGTCGACTTAGAAGTTTGATTTTTTCACATCTCCAAGAGACCATAGACTTGAGTATTTGGTATGAATTTCAGCTTGATACCTCCACGCGTTCCTGAGAAAAAAGGTCTTGACAGACAGACAGACAGACAGACA
Organism: Diarsia brunnea; assembly: GCA_949774965.1. Classification (NCBI taxonomy): domain Eukaryota; kingdom Metazoa; phylum Arthropoda; class Insecta; order Lepidoptera; family Noctuidae; genus Diarsia; species Diarsia brunnea. The sequence goes on from OX459001.1 coordinate 4,163,698, forward strand.
GACGGACAACAAAGTGATCCTATAAGGGTTCCGTTTTTACCTTTTGAGGTACGGAACCCTAAAAAATGAAGAGCGCGCAATTTTTTTTTTTTTAACTTCTTTATTTGGGCTTTTACCAATGCAGTCCAAAAGTTTTTATGAAGATTCATTGACCGGCCCTGAATTCCGAGATTTTACAATATTTATGCCTTACGGCACTCCACTATAGATATTCCTCTATAGTGTTATATTATAAATGCGAAAGTTTGTGAGAATGTACGATGGATGGATGTTCGTTACTCTTTAACGCAAAAACTACTGAATGGATGTGGATGAAATTTAGAACACAGATAGTTTATAACCTGGAATAACACATAGGATACTTATCCCGGTAGTATGATCCCATGGGACAATTATCGAACTCCACGCAGGCGAAGCCGCTGGCACAAGCTAGTAGTGTTATATGGATCTTCTACATAGCCTTAATTTTTATTTTGCGCTATATTTTTTTTGTAAAACGTTATCTTTTACCAGGCGTGTAACGCCAAGTTAGTGGCCCGTGGGACCCCGTCGGGGCTGCGGGTTGTTACAAAGAGATACCGCGGCCTCGGCGCAAGGGCTAAGAAGAAACATGGGTGGTTTTAATTCAGTAGAAGTCTGACACTCCCTTTCCCTCTGCCCAAGAGTGGGAGGGGTTATTTGATGATATTCGAAAAAAAAAGAAGCCCACGGACGCCATAAAACTCTGACTCCAGGTTAAGCACTATAGCCACACGATAAAGAAGAATCTTGAAGACAGATACGTGTGGCTGTTAATATTGAGCCACGAGCTCCTCAACATGGTACGAAAATATCCATAAATACCTACTGGGACTCGTTAGAAATCTGGGTTGGATTTAAACCTTCAACGTTCTCTAATCTTTGACATGTCCGAGAGGTAACCTTGTGACTCCTTTTAGTCTAACTACTTTGAATCAGTCACGACCTCCGAACATTGTATCTTCCATCACGTTGGGCTTTAGAAGTTTTAACTCATTAATTCAATGATGATAGGCCTACTAGTTACGAACTACCTTTACAAATATTTAATACAAGTTTGCTCTGGTTAATTAGGAACCACAGAAACTCACCAATTGCTCACCACCTCGCAGAGCTCCTCCTACAACACAAACCCAATCTATTCCTAACTTTGCAAGACACCAAAAACTCGTGACAAACGACACGAGTGTAAGTGAAAAGCAATGTTTTGTGCGGACTGATTTGCCTAAATCTAAATAATGGCGGTACCTAACTACGTACAATTATATATTCCGAGTGTTTTGCCCAAGGAATTATACAGACAACTTCGGGCCACGACTGTGCGATACATACGTGGTTCTGATTCTGAGTGGAGAAGGTTGTAAGTCATTCTATGAGAGCGACGTCCCACCGTTTGCCGGTACACGTCACTTGATTTGGTTTCTATATTTCGTTAGAAGCTTCCCTATTTGCACTCAACGAATTTTCGCTGCATATATCACGTGGACCGCTGACCTGGTGCAGGTGGCGGGGACCCGCTGGATCAATGTGGTGACACCTGAGGGAGGCCTATGTCCAGCAGTGGACGTCTTTTGGCTGAAAGGATGATGATGATTTTAATATCACGTGGCGAAGCTGTGAGGGATTAAGTTCGGATGTCATGTGATGTTTGGCATCGACTGGATGGCCGTGTTTGTTGAAAGACCGATGGTTACGAAGCCAAGGCGACCTGTAGGAAACACTGGGTATCAGCAAGCATAGGGAAGGACGCTAGTATTATGGAACTGTACAGATAGTAACCGGCATGTCTTAGAATAAAAAAAATCGAAGGCATGTGACATCTGCCAACCCGCACCGGGCACGCGTGGTGGATTAAATCACATTCCTCTCCTAGAGAGGAGGTCAGAGTCCCTGCAGTGGGAACATTATAGGCTGATGATGATGATGATATAGTAACATTAGGCGACACCAAAATAAAAGCCAATATAAAAGGCCTTAATCCCTCATCTTATCATGATAGATATTATTTACTTGTTTTATCGTTACTCACAATATCCCCATTTGAACTGAGTTGTCTCGAAATAAATCTCCGCGTTTATGATTGTTAGCCGAGTCTGTTCTGAAGGGCTGTAATGGTTGCATATATTATCATAAGAACTTGGAAGACGAGAAAAATACGAATTTCTATATCTGTGACTCACAAGGGGCGTTAATGTGAAAAATGCGCGCGCGGCGAAGTCAAAGTCAAAGCATTTATTTCAATTAAACCATTACCAGGTACTTTTGAATGTCAGAAGAACAATTCATAAAACTAAACTACGAGTGCAATTACGTCATCCCGAAAGCCACCACGCCGAATCACACGCCGCCGAATGCCCGCAACAACGAACACTGCGAGCACGAAAGCACGCAGCGACGCACACCGCAACAACGAATGTACGAGACTCCAAATCACGGAACAACGAATGCAAGAATGAAGAAAAATTAAATCTTATAACCAATAACTATTTCATATTCGTTAAAAAAACATTATAACATCACTGAGCTCACTGAGCACCTCTTTGGAGGTCCAGTTTAGGAAAAAAACACAAGACTTTGCATAAGTAAGCAGTCCACGAACAGCTACATCATATTTAACTCATTTTTACCTTGGTTTCATTAAAGAAAAGACGCCCAAGTCTCAGTTTTAACCAATAAAGCCTTTAAGATACAATAACCGAAAATGAATCTTGTAACCGCGGATCATTCAACCAAGATCGTTAATTTTCAAAACAGTATTTAAAATTTGAAAACCTCATTAAGATAGGCGGGCTTCCACATAAAGGGTTTTGGAATAATACAAAAGGTAATTTTCGCTTATTCATTAAATGTAATTAAAAGGGGGCGGTAATGGCGGCGGCTTCGCGAAATTAATATCATGCAAAATAACAGGCAAGTCAGTGGCTGGTTGATATTCGCTTAGTAGTCGTAAGCGCTGAGCGGCTCGTTAGTCGACGATCCAAGTTGCTGGCAGTAGGTAGGTATGTGAAGTTTATTATGTGTTGTTGTTCGTGGGAGAAATCTTTTACGTGTACGTATGTTTTTTCGTTGCTTCCTATTATGGTTCTTAATTCATAATATTGACATCAACACACCATCGCCTCTTTTAGCAGTGTTATTTTAAGCTCGCTTCAGTGTGGGAAAATGATCGGAACGACTACTTACAACTATCGCAACGATATTGTAACACTAACACTATTGCCACCTTCAGGTCTTATGAGGAAATCTGCCAAGGAATCTGCGTTCGTGATCTACATGCGCCTCAAAGAGACGTCAGCAACATTCAGGGGCCTGCAAGAGCCGACGCCTGCAGGGGCTGCGGGTTGTTCGAAAGAGATACCGTGGCCCCGAACACAAAGGGCTAAGAAGGAACATGGGTGGTTTTTACTCCCTTCCGTTCCGCTCAGAGCGGGAGGAGTCATTTGATGATTACCCACTATAAAAAAGGGTGGTGAAACAACAAGTTTGATTATATTAATCTACTACCTTATATGGTATAACGATATAGTTAAGCTTGTATAACAACAACCACTTAAAAGCAAAGGGTAAACAGCCGTATTATGTTTTCAGCACCAATTAACATGTAATGGACTATTAGCTAATCTCTGGTAAATTAGTAATGCAATAATAATACACATCGCGAAACACTGAGCTCCCTTTGTTATTGTATTGTTTTCAACGTTTTATTCACCGAGTAGTTAAGGACGTTTTGTAAATTGATTCGACAAATTAAAATAAAACTTTAAAATCAAAATATTCGATCAATCTATTATGAAATCTATGTGCTACTATACTAGATTACACTCTCACTACGTAAGAAACTACGTGCTACGAGACTACACAATAACGCTACGGTATGACTGTGCTGCGCTTGTACAACTACGCTACGCTACGACACTACTTCATGTAGTTTGTAATCTTATCTATTGAGGAAAACACTGTATGATGTTATGCTTTAAAATGTTACTTATATTAATACTACTTTGTTTTTGTAAGCCTACTACAAATACCTAACTTATCTGCAATGTTTACTGTGAAAAGATTTCAGAAAACCCGTCAATAAAAAATGTTTACATATTGAAGATGATGTCTGGAAATAGTAGAATAAATACTTGTAGGCGTTTGCAAGTAATTAGGTTTTTTATATGGTATTTTGTAAGTGAGAGATAAATTTTATTATGAAATGAATGCTTATCAGGTATGTTTTTACCGAAAGAATTCCCGTTTTATATGAAAGTACATATATTACAAGCAACACAGTAAACAGTCGTAACATCAACAGTGACAGTCAAGAACTGATACGGTTTGAATAAGACATTCATTCCATTACACGATAACTACTATACCTGAGAATGAGAACATTGACAAATTGAAATCAGAGTTGGTAAAATGGATTCTTCTAAGAGTGAACCCGAGAACACAAAAGAAGAGGTAAATAAAGAAGATGCAGATGAATCTTCTCCTCTTAAACCAAATCCAGAAGAAACAGAAAAAGTTGAGAAAGCTGAAGAGAAAAAGAAGTTGACTTTCAGAGAAAGACTAAAACTAATCAAAGACAACACAACTGTGGAACCGATTATGTTATGCTATGTGATACCTGCCATGCTCAATACGTTAGCAATTCAAAATTTAAATTTAGAGAAGGCCTGCAGAGTCAATCTAAATTATACCGCAGAAGTTTGTAATGCACTAACTTTAAGACAGACGGAGAATTATACGTTTGAGGAACAAGAAGTGCAAAGGGTAACCGCAAGTGTTGCATTGTGGAAGAATATAGTTCAAACAGTGTTCCCGGTGATAGTAATGCTATTCGTTGGTGCATGGAGTGACAAGACTGGAAAGAGAAAAGCAGTCATCATGCTACCGATAGTCGGAGAAATTTTGTCTATCCTTGGCTTAATTTTAAACACTTATTTCTTTAACTTGCCTGTAGAAGTGTCTGCTTTAGCAGAAGTAATATTTCCAGCTTTAGTAGGGGGATTTTTCACAAATTCTATCGGTGTATACAGTTATATTGGTGACATCACAAGTGATGAGGACAGGACCTTCAGGATGGGGTTAGTGAATATGGCCTCATCGGTAGGCTATCCCATCGGAACTGCTTTAAGTGGAGTATTGATGGAATGGGCGGGATTTTACGGTGTGTTTTCAGTGTCATTATCTCTCCACTTGTTCAGTTTGTTTTATGGATACACGTTTCTTAAAGAACCAATGAAAAGAGCTGAAAAGAAAATTGTAAGTAAAATTTTAAGTTTCTGTGGACTACGAATTCTTAATCACAATTTAATGTTTATCATAAATGTGGCAGAATTTGAATACCTTTTTGCGTACTTCATATTTGGTTAAGGTTATTTTTAATAATAATAAAAATAATAATCATTTAATCGCAGACGTTAAAGTCCATAGAATTAGATACGCAAAATTTACAACAAAACATAATCAAGAAATACAAATAATCAATACAAAATAACATAATCGAAAATACATCACAAATTACATAATAATGTCACAACAGAGACGAATCACAAATAACATAAAAATAACACAATACACACACATAAAAATCACAAATAAGCATAGTAGGTAATAAAAATAACATAAAAGGAACAAAATAAAATGAACGTACAGCTATCTGGAGCCGATCTGTGTGTGCAGTCTCACCCATCGACCAAGCATCGGGCAGTCCCACCGGTCACGCAATGCTCTCAACATGCCGTGGGAGCTGATATCAATTCTGTGCCGGAGAGAAGCGCATCGTTTACGAATAATGGCGTAAAAATCACACACTTTTAAGATCGACTTCGAACACTTTCCTTTATGACCTTTTATGGTTTACAAAATATGAATCATGATATAACTGACCCTTATTTTTCAGGAGATGAATAAATACGATAAGAAAGGCTTCTTTCGACAATTCTTCGATGTTAGCCTGATTAAGGACACATTTGGAGTGGCTTTGAAGAAAGGTCCTAACAACAGAAGACTGCTTATTTGTTTACTGCTCATAGTCATGTGCCTTATATTTGGACCTATGTCTGGTAAGTAGTTGAACTTGATAATTTATCATGTTGTATTCCTGAGGGCCAGGCAGAGGTGGAAAAATGCAGATTAAAATGTCATTTCCAAAAGGCACCAATTCTGACTTTGTGGAAATTTAAAAAATCCGCACCAGATCAATGAGATAGGGCTTATTATATAAAAGGGGGTCACACATGTCTCTGTCGGATCTCTCAGGTCCAGCCTGTCCCCTTACACCCCCCTTTGCAAGCCTTCTGGCATCAAGAGCATTTCTTTGATCTTCTTCTTATTTATTTATTTTACTATTTATGTACACACAGTAGACAACACAGGAAAAATATCATAATATAACATATGAGTACAAAGGTACTGCTTATTTCTCAAGAAATTTCTGCCTTTTTTTTTATGGTGGGTGGAAAATCATCAAATGACCCCTCCCGCTCTTGGGCAGAGCGAAAGGGAGTGTCAGATTTCTACTGACTAAAAACCACCCATGTTCCTTCTTAGCCCTTCATGTCGAGGCCACGGTATCTGCGAACAACCCGCAGCCCCGACGGGCAGAAATTTCTGCCTTCTGCTTACTTAACAGTAGTTCTTACTTTACAGTCATTTCCTTTGCCTCTTTATTCCATATCGATGTTTTGTTAGAATGAAGGCTGAGAACTAATTTATTCTTCATTTTCAGGTGAATTTACAGTAGTGTACCTGATCACGAGATACAGGTTCCACTGGGATGACGTCCAGTACAGTATGTGGTCTACCTTCGTTATTATAGCCAATTTGTTTGGTGAGTGAAGTTTAGATTTCTTATCATAATGTTTAAAATTCACGTCCTTTTTATCGTTTGTCCTAATAGACAGAGTTCATCGCGAAAATGTGCGTTAGTCGTGGCTCAGGGCACTTTTCAATTTCACCAACCAAGCGCTTCCTATTACTTTCCGCTTATAGAGAGGAGGACTTTTTTTGCTGATGAAAAAGTATTACACGACATTCCCCACTCGAGCGGAGCGGAAGGGTGTGTCAGACTTGTACTTACTAAAACCCACCCATGGTCTTTCTTAGCCCTTTGTGATCTAGCCACCACATACCTGTCCTACTTAACCCCAAGGTTGACTGGTAGAGAAACCTTTAATAAATATTACTTTACAGGTACATTCTTCTCCATAACCCTGTTCAGTAACTACCTGAAGTTGGACGACGCTTTGATTGGCGTCATATCTAACACCAGTAAGATCACCGCAGCCTTTGTCTATGCTTTCGCTACAAGCCCGTGGCACATCTTTTTAGGTAAGTACTATTTAGGGTTATCATCGTGGTGTGGCTTAAGGGATATTGGATTATTACTCCTTCGATACCAGTTACGTAGTTACTACTACAAAAAAGCCTTCATGGAAACCAGTTATTACTAGAAACTCTGGTTTTCGTGACGGCTGAAGCGGTGACAGAATTTGAGACTTCACGCACCGCACGGCCATGACTTTTTGCTGAAGAAGCTCCGACCAGGAAGAATGTTTCGTCGCACAACTGGACGTCCAACCAATTTTGTTCAAGTTTGCCGCTTACTTGCTTGTCCAGCCAAAAGTCATGATCGAAGCCGTAAAGTGCGTGAGGTCCTTAGTCAACTAGACTTTGCTTCACCGAGTACCAAGAAGAACTTCTACGATATCATCATGGTTGACATAACCACAAAGTAATAACATTCAATTATTGCTAATAACATTAAATCTGCTAGTTGTTAACCCTGCATAGTCATTCACCAGGTTGTTCCATCGTCGTTATCACTGATGGAATACCACTAAGTCTAGACCCTCTGCATTCAAGACAAGTTCCTATTCAATCTACAAAAGTAACCAGTAACTGGCCACCTTGCATTATCCTACCGCTGAGCAAAGGTCTTCCTTTAAAAGAATGAGCTAAGCCCAACTGCTATATCCTTTTTTTATCCGCAGCACCTGTGATAGACATGATGAGTGGAGTGTCGTTTATCGCAATACAGGCTATATCAACAAAACTAGTCGATGGAGAAGAATTTGGTAAGTTATTTCGTGATGTCTATATTATTTCACTCATCATGACAAACGAAAAACGTTTACTAGGAGCCGAAAGTCATGTGTTTCTCGACTCTTCCCAAGGCGTTCACCAGGCCATAGGATCACCTTGTGTGAGACCTTCTAACACTGCTCCCAGAACCAAAATCTTCCGTTCCACGACCAATTTCAAATACCGTTTCAAAAGAACTGTAAGTGAAACTAACTAGATCATTCACATCATCATCACCATTCAGCCGAAAGGCGTCCACTGCTGGACATAGGACTCCCCCGAGTAATGCCACATTGAACGCTCCCGTGCGTCTCCCATCCATCAGATCCTGCAACCATCACCAGGTCATCGGTCCACCTAGTGGGAGGTCTTCCAACGTAACGTCTTCCGGTTCACGGTTGCGACTCCAGAACTTCACATAATACATGTAATTTGGTTAAATGTATCATATTAGCCAGAAGTTGGTTATTTATACCTGCAGTCGAATAGGCAATGAAAAAGATAAATAGAATGTATATATTATCCTACAGGCAAGCTGAACTCGCTCTTCGGGTTAGCAGAAGCCATAGTGCCCTTGATATACGGGCCCCTCTACTCAAGGGTCTATATGGCAACAATCACCATTTTTCCGGGAGCAGTCTTCCTATTAGGAGTACTTCTGACGTCGCCCGCTTTCATCATATTTGGGTAAGGAAACGAACACATAACAATATTAGAGGTGGTCGGTCTGTGGAGTTTAAAATTACTCAGGAATTATGGCTGGAATCGGCTTAGGGAAGAAACTCTAAAACAAACTCTTATACACAACATAACTTCTCGCCTGTAATACCGGAGGGGTTAGATACAGATGTACCTGATAATACAAACCCGTATAGGCCAAAAATAATCCTGGAAATTGCATATGAGAACTGTTCAGAGTCTGAGGTATTTTTTGGAAAGAACCACAAATTGAGTGGACCTGACGTGCACGCATTTTTCAGTACTCGAGTAACACTCGGAACTCAAGAAGCTCAATGCAGGCAATACGATCGGAGGTCATCTCCATATATTTTTTTCAGACAACTTTATAAAGTTATGTAGGTGACGGAATGGCCATTTTAAAAATTTAAAGCTAATGGCGTAAACTTAATTTACAGGTGGATGTACATCCAACACAAAAAGGAAAGATCGAAAAACGAACTTGCGGTCGAGGACGGCGAAAAGCAACTGGATGAGAAATTAAAATAAAATTATTAAAATGGGTTTTTTTTTTATTTATTTATTTATGTACACACAAATAACAAAAAAAATAAAAAAAAAATAAAAACAAAAAAAAAATAGATACGATTTCTTCCAGCAGACTGCGAGAGGAAAGTTGGATAAGAAATATAGACACAGTGTGTAGAAAAGACAAACAGGAAAATTTTAATTAGAATTTAGAACAAATTATAAAAATAAATACTAGTATAATGAATATATACCTATAATGTAACATACATATATACAGAATATTACAGTATAGAGGAGAGGTAATGTTCTCTGACTTGTTTTTTGAAAATATACAAAGATTTCGAGTCTACAATTTTAGGCGGAAGTGAGTTTCACAAACGTACTGCGTGAACAGAGAAGGAGTAAGAAAAGGATTCAGTTTTATGGGATGGAAAATTAAGATGATGCCTAAGATGGGATCTACACAGAGCATCAGAACGGGTAAAAGAGTTAGTCAGTAATGTCGTAGTGCGTAGCGTCGTATTGTCGTAGAGGACGTTGTTGTGGTGCAGTAATGTCGTAGCGCGTAGCACACTCAGCACACACTCGTAGACAGCGCGATGTTGTGGAGTAGTTGTAGCGTAGCGTAGTGTGTAGTTTAATAGCGTAGTAAGTGAATAATGTCATCGCTGAATATTGTTATGTGGATTTTAATCTTATTGGGTCCTACAAACTGGAAATAACATTTCGTAGTTGAATAAAAGTTTCACTTACAAATGTAATAAGGTAGACTGTAGTAAAGTAACATAAATAAAGTAACGAGTTAGTTATCTTATCAGTTAAGGAACACACTGCATGATGTTATATAATGATGTTAATTATTTTGACACTACTTTATTCTTGTAAGCCCCAAATAGTAAATTTATCTGCAGTCTGGGCTGTGATAAAATTTAAGGTGTGCCAATAAAGTCCATATAATTATGGAGTGTTCTTATTGCAATTTGTAGGTCAGTGTGTGTGTGAAGGAACATGGGTGGTTTTCAGTCAGTAGAAGTTTGACACTCCCTACCACTCTGCCCAGAGCGGGAGGAGTCATTTGATGATTTCCCACCAACCAAAAAAAAATCTGAATTATAAAGTTAAAAACCATAACTCTTGGACCTAGTCGTAAAGATGGCATGGCCGTTGAAGTTGACTCATTCCGACCCAGCTATGGATAAAAAATGCCCAATGATAATGACCAGTTATTTTAAATCTGGGTCTCAAGACATATAAAGCCAGCAGAGCTCGAGTTGTAGTCTACTTTAAAATGGTACTGATAGTAGCTGATAGTAGCGTGACGGCACGGTTGGCGCAGTGGCTAAGCGATTGGACTGCTGCGCTGCGTGTCGCGGGTTCGATCCCCGCACGGAACAAATATTTGTATGACCTGCAGATAGTTGTTTCGGGTCTGGGTATTTGTGTATGTGACTTTATATGTTTGTGAACGCACCCACGATACAGGAGAAATTCCTAGTGTGGGGCAACGTTTTTTAAAAAAAATAAATAAAATAAATAATAAATTTAGAAGTTATAAGCCAAATCCTGAACAGAAAACTAACTTTCAAAGTTTTCCGAGCACCATGCAATTATCAGGTCTTTCACTGCAAATTATAAACAACATCCCTAAAAGAACCTACAGAATTTTAATGTTTGGGTATCTTTCCAATTCCGGTTATTGTTGATTGTAGTATTTTTAACGAGTGCGATATCTTTTATCATAAAATATTTTTTATCAGTTGTGATTATTAACAAAACAATTATCTTTTTAAATTGAAACTACATATGTATGTCACAAGCAACCATAATCAGACACAATAACACTCACTGTGTTGTTGTTCAGTGCGGTCTTCATTCAATACAATACAATACAAATACAACTGACAATTAAGATACAACATTGGCATGTGAAGATAGTGTTTCAAAAATGGATCCTTCAAATGGTGAACCCGAGACCACAGAAATAGAAATAAATAATGAAGATGACGAAACTTTTCCTCTTAAAACAAAACCAGAAGAAGTAAAAACACTTGAGAACAAAGAAGAAAAAAAGAAACTGAGTTTAACAGAAAGATTAAAACTAATTAAAGACAACACAACTGTAGAACCAATAATGATGTGCTATGTTATACCTCGCATGCTCAATTCGTTAGCAATTCAAAACTTAAATTTAGAGAAGGCCTGCAGAGTTAATCTAAATTACAGCACAGAAGTTTGTGATGCACTGACTTTAAGACAGACGGAGAATTATACGCTTGAAGAACAAGAAGTGCAAGGAGTTATAGCAGGTGTGGTAGTGTGGAAGAATATAGTTCAAACAGTGTTCCCTCTTATAATAATACTTTTTGTTGGAGCGTGGAGTGATAAGACAGGAAAGAGAAAAGCAATTATCATGCTACCTATAGTTGGAGAAATTTTGTCTTGCCTTGGCCTAATGTTAAATACTTATTTCTTCCACTGGCCTGTGCAAATTTCTGCTTTTATGGAAGTTATATTTCCAGCTTTAGTGGGAGCAGGTTACACGGCTACCATTGGTATATTCAGCTATATTGGTGATGTAACTTCTGCTGAGGATAGGACCTTCAGAATGGGGTTGGTGAATATTGCCTCATCGATGGGCTATCCCATTGGAACGGTTTTGAGTGGTGTATTATTTGAATGGGCAGGTTATTACGGTGTATTTTCAGTGTCATTATCACTCCACTTGTTCAGTTTGATATATGGATACACATGTTTAAAAGAACCGAGGCAAAGGGCTGAAAAGAAAATAGTGAGTAAACCGATTTTTTTTTCATTATTTTTTCATCAAAGTTATTATTATCAATGTGACACTCGAACTCGGTTACATCAAAACTTGCATGTGATTTTGCAATCGAGTGCTCACCTAATATTTAAGGAAATTGCTAAGCGGTTGGTCAACTCTTCACGTGACCAGAGGGCTGGCCTATTCTTTGGCCAAAGAACCAGCATTGCCATCCAACGTGGGAATGCTGCCAGGCTTCTGGGCACTTTTCCTGTTGACAGCGGTGTGGACGAATTTTTTCACGCCCTGTAAATTCATCTCTTCTTGTATACTTACATATATTTTGCAATAGTGAATCACAAATTTAATACTTTTTTTATGTTTTTGTCAAAGTAAACCTTAGGAAACAGTGAAGGAAAACATCGTGAGGAAACCGGAATGTCCTAGAATGAAAAAATCGAAGCCATGTGACCAACCCGCACTGGGCTCGCGTGGTGGATTATATATAACCCATTCCCTCTCACAGAGAGGAGGCCTGTGTCCCAGCAGTGGGAACATTTATAAGCTGATGATAATGAAACCTTACAACACAGAAACCGGAAAACCACACATCACCGCTAATTTCTCAATTTTCAGGAGATGAAGAAACACAATAAGAAATCCTTTCTTCGAGAATTCTTCGATCTTAGCCTAGTAACCGACACATTTAAAGTGGCTTTCAAGAAAGGTCCTGGAAACAGGAGGCTATTGATTTGTCTACTGCTCATTGTCATGTGTGTTGTCTACGGACCCATGGCAGGTAGGTGGTTAAACTTCTGTTCACAGTTATTTCACTTTAGTGTTAAATCACAGTGGACTTAATGTTTACTACAATAAGATGGCTTTTGGCAAACCTAGTCATATCTGTTAAAGAACTGTAGTAATACTTCACACCTGTATATCCCGGAAATAGGGAAGTGGCTTACACTCACGTTTTTTCAGTTATGTTTAGCCAGATATAAATAGTTTTAATTTTGGTAATTTATTTTGGGTAGAATGCAGCTAATAACTAATACATTTACAGGTGAATCCATGGTAATATACCTGTTTGCCAGATTCAAATTCCATTGGGATGACGTGCAGTTCAGTATGTGGTCCACCTACGTCATCATTTCTAACTTGGTCGGTAAGTAAAATGCGCGTTCAAGTTTATCAAACAATATGGACTTAACGGAAGACGCATGTCCGAGGGTTGATCACTTTTATAAAGATAACACAACATAACATCACGCCTGTAATCCCCGAAAGGTTATGCAGTGTACCTAGTAATGCCACCCGCATCCCGCCAGTTATGTTTTAGTCCCATGGTGGCGAGCCTATTGCCATCAAACGGGCACACATCTAACCTTGGTGACTGCTACTGAGAAATTCGTGATGGAAAAACCAAATAACACTTTACTTGACCCGGGAATCGAACTTAGAATCAACTAGACCAACGAGGCAGTTTTAAAAAACAGATGTACCTATATGATTAAAAAATACTACTTTTCAGGTACATTCTTCTCCATAACCCTGCTCAGTAAATATCTGAAGATGGATGACGCTTTGCTCGGCATCATATCTAACATCAGCAAGATCACCGCAGCCTGTGTCTATGCCTTCGCTAGGAACACCTGGGACTTGTATTTAGGTAAGTCTTATTTTGCTAAAATTGGGTTCTCATGTAGTCTCCTGACGACGCTGGTGCATTGGGTACGTTTTCATTTGTCGGCTATACCCAACCGTGGCGTTCAATAGGTTAATGGTAATGCAAACTGGTGCTATTGACAGATGGCCTTGATAAAGTGACATCAGTCTTAAAGCGATAACGATAATGGGAAAGTAAGCAAGGACCATTGAGGTATAATGTATACCTCAATGGCAAGGACAGGACTGACGAGAGCTATCGCAAAACTTCAGTATATTACAAACTAGCCGATGCCCGCGGCTTCACCCGCGTGGATGTCGGTCAAATTACATACTAAAACCTTCCTCTTGAATCACTCTATCTATTAAAAAAAAACCGCATCAAAATCCGTTGCGTACTTTTAAAGATTTAAGCATACATAGGGATATAGGGAAAGAGAAAGCGACTTTGTTTTATACTATGTAGTGACTTAGTCAGCCTGTATAATCCCATTGTTGGGCAAGTATTGTAAAAATCATAACTGATATTTTCTGGTTTATATCCACAGCCCCTACGATAGACATGTTGAGTGGGATCTCGTACATCGCAATGCAGTCCATAGCTACGAAACAGGTGGATGGAGAAGAATTTGGTAAGAAGTTCTTCATGAACTGTCTGTTTACACCTAGTTTATCGTTCACTTCTACGACTTCACGGCTTATAAAATACAACATCACATACATAAATAGTATCTTAAGTGGTGTATTTTATCTTACAGGCAAGCTGAACTCTCTCTTCGGGTTAGTAGAAGCCATGGTGCCCATAATATACGGGCCCCTCTACTCGTGGTTCTATATGGCCACTCTCACCGTTTTCCCGGGAGCGTTCTTTCTATTAAGCGCGTTTCTGACGTTGCCTGCTTGTGCCATATTTGGGTAAGATAAATATAATTATATTTATGCCTACGTACCTATTATGATAAATTACGGAGTTTCTTTTACTTCGGAACGCACGTTAAGCTGTAGAGTGACACATTAATTTAGATTGTCATCGACACGCTAAGGAGAACAATTCGTGTCAGGTAGTCAGTGGCTCAAAAGCATGACAACCGGTATCTCCAAGCATCAAGGAGTATCGTGTTATCCAGTGCTAACCGGGTTATAGAGGTAGAATAGGCAGTCGTTCCATATGAAATACAGGTTTTCAACTGCAACTGGTTAGACTTGAAACCGACCCTAACCTAGTTGGGAAAAAGCTGGGCAGAGGAAATGATGATAGTCTTTAAAAGCATAAAATTTATTTTCAGGTGGATGTACTTCCAACACAAAAAGGAAAAATTGAAAAATGAAGCAGCGTTAGAGGACAGTGAAAAACAAGAGGAAGAAAAATTATAATAAAATACCCGTTCCTTACCACACCCACACCTTTATGCTTGTGGCATTAAGTCCGCCTATGAACCACTCTTGTATGTGAAGTTTAAATAAATAAAAACATTGAATACCATTTTTTTGTCATATTTTAAGGTAAAAAATTGTTATTTTTTTAATCTTGGATTCCTGACGACTCTGAATATACCTTTTGGAACGAAGTTCCTTATCGCGCGTTGTGAAAGGGGGCTAGACGGAAAAAATTCTTACGAAAAGTTGTCACGACACTTTTTGCTATAGTAAGCTATTGTAAGCTGTGCGGCGTCGCATGTTTCTCTGTCTGTCTCTCTCTCTCTTATAGAAAGCAAGCCAGATATTTTCATTTTCACATTTTTTTTTTTTTAATAATAAAAAATAATAACAATAACTTCGTTCCATCCGGCTGTTCCTTGACACCTCTCAAGTTTTTTTTTGCGGGATGGGAAATCATCAAATAACCCCTCCCGCTCTTGGACAGAGTGTCAGACTTCTACTGACTAAAAACCACCCATGTTCCTTCTTAGCCCTTTTGCCGAGGCCGCGGTATCTCTTTCGAATAACCCGCAGCCCCGACGGGGCTCTGAATACACCTACAAATTTAAAACTGCAGTTTAACGTTAATTGGTCAACCCATCCGTTTCCTGTCAGTCAATTCCAGGTAACCATTGAAGCTGGAAAATAAAACAAAAAGCAGCCTTAACCCATGGTCCCTAAACTATGAAAAAAAAAACTAGGAAAGGCCTTACCCAATTCCTTCCACGTGTTCATTCCTCGTGCCGCCTCGAACCAGTGTAGATCGTCTCGCCACCTTTTTCTGGGCTGGCCTCGGCGGAGCCGTCCATCTTCCGGCAACCATTGGTATGGAGACTTGACTTGACCAGTAGCCGTCGTGTGCATGCTTCTTTCCTTACTCTTTTAAACAATCCGATGGAGCGGAAATCGGACACGACCATACAGAGATCAGGCGGCCGAACGACTTTAAACATGCTTTCAGAGACTTTCAGAGAACTTCTTCTTGAAAACCCTTTACCTGATCTGGAAATTGAACCCATAACCGCTCGCTTATCAGTCCCGGGCGCGATCACGAACCATCATCTGCCTAATGTTTTTCCAACAAATATGTTGAGATCGGCTTCCAGCCTAAGCAGATACAATCGAATACCGAATATTAGTATTTTACTTCATATCAGCAGGGCTATTGCGTATCTTTTTAAATGTCAGTGGCTATCAGTGTCCATCGATTAACTGTCAAATATATATGGTTTGGTACAAAATGGAACCATTTTCTCGTCCAAACCTTTTTAATAAAACTAACTCTTTCGAGAACCTTAATTTTGTTATAAAGTTTCAATTAATAGATTTTTCAGTAAAATAGTTAGGATAGATTTTTTTAAGCTAGATAAAAAAAATAGATATATAATAGAAATACGTTATTCTAACATTATCACCCTTTCTTTTTCAATCTTTGGCCACAAAATGCTGAGCGCAAGATTTTTTCCAAATCTCTCCACTTTTGTCTTTTTTGTATCTTGGCTATATCCAGGTATTTCCAACCACTTTAGTGAGATCGTCTGTATTCTAACATTCATCATCTACCGAGCCTATTCCCAACTATGTTTGGATCGGCTTCTATTCTAACCAGATGCAGCTGAATAATATTTTACATGAAGCGACTGCCTGTCTGATCTCCACAACCTAGTTAGTTCAGTACTCTAACATTATCGTGTAATAATCATTAACATTTCCACTGCTAGCAAACAGGCCTCCTCACTGTCAAAAAAAGTGGTACATAACCCACCACGGAAAAACACTGGATGTCAAAAGTCTTTGATTTTCTGGTTCTAGACCCTCGGTTTGTTCAAGATAATTAATTTAATTCTAACACAACAATCAAATTGATAATTTAATTTTACGCCAACCGCCTTTGATAACTTAAGAAAATTTTTATATTATTCAAAACTTAATTATAAACACGACCATTCAGATGTAATAATGAAATGATAAGACTAATAATTATGCAGATATAAACCTTCATTGCTTTCATAATTCCTCATAATATATTATTAAACATCTATTTTGTTGAAGAGTTTCTTAAAATCACATTCCCGTGTAATAAGAGGCCAACGTATTGCCATCAACCGGGCACACAGGACTCCGTACCTACTGCTACTTGTGTAATTATTTTGCTCCGAAAAGGTAAAAATAAATAAGAAAAACAAACAAGCCGGTAATGTGAGCTAATGCACATAATATATTCATCACTTGACCCGATTGATCAATCAATTACTCCCGTTGGCTTAAACAAAGCCCCTCAATACATCTTGCGCACTTTATTTTTAAAGAGAAAAATCCATTAAGTTTTATTTTAATTGTTCAGCTTGTTGCTTTTCGTTGTCCTCTTTCAGGGCCGCATTTCTCAATTTATCTTTTTTGTGCTCGAAGTACAACCACCTGTAAGTAAATTGTGTACTTTAAAGTTAAAAGGTTTTTAGAATAATCCCTCTTTGAAGAGGATTAATGTAATAGGGGATCGGACAAAAAAAAACTAATTAGTCCGTCAGATAGATTTCACACATATTTTTTCTTTTTTCGCATAAAGAAAAAATTAAGACGATATAGTGCTTCGAAAACTCATGAACTCTTCGAAAACGTCACATGTCAGTACATTTTTTACCTACAAGTGACGTCACAAACCCCCACTCATGATCTTTGACGCGTTTTATCTTCGTCAATTTTTATTAATTTGATAAAACATAAAAAAAACACGTATCAAATATTTTTCGCTAATCTACTCGTAACTGACGGACTAAACAGAATCATATTTTTTTGACTCAGTCCGATCGCCTGTTATAGTGACATGGACATGCAGACACTCGCACATCAAACTAACTTTTTTTTTTTGGCGGGTGGAAAATCATCAAAATCAGCTTGGGCAGAGCGAAAGGGAGTGTCAGACTGACTAAAAACCACCCATGTTCCTTCTTAGCCCTTCATGTCGAGGCTGCGGTATCTCTTGCGAACAACCCGCAGCCCCGACGGGCGTTGGGCCTCAAGATATAAATAATAAGGTCGTTTTCAAACTCTTACCCAAATATAGCAATGGCAGGCAATGTCATAATTGCTCCTAGTAGAAATACCGCTCCGGGTAGAATGTTCAGGGTCGCCATGTATACCCGTGAGTAGAGCGGCCCGTATAGTAAGGGCATCGTGGCTTCTGCTAACCCGAAGAGCGAGTTCACCTTCCCTGAAAAAGTAAAAACATACTTAACTAAATACATAGACAAGAAAGAAATGCAGAAGAAATATTTTGATCTTAAATGTAGATGGTGGAGCCCGTGGCAATTTTATTTTTTTATTTTTGCCCCACACTAGGAATTTCTCCTGTATCGTGGGTGCATTTACAAACATATAAAGTCACTTACAGAAATACCCAGACCCGAAACAACTATCTGCAGGCTTCAAATATTTGTTCCGTGCGGGGATCGAACCCGCGACACGCAGCGCAGCAGTCCAATCGTTTAGCCACTGCGCCAACCGTGCCGGCCACTTGGATCAATTATCAGGTTAAGCTCCGCTCTTGCTTAGGTTGGCCTGTGGATGGGTGATCCACTACATACCGAGTTTCCTCCCCGTCTCGAAAAACAGTTTAAGCTGTTGGTATCGGCTGTCATTGTAGATCTCTGACATTGGTAGTCAGGGGCCCGAAATACTGACAACCAGTTTAACCAAAAGAAAAACCCGATAAGTAAATTGCTTACCGAATTCTTGTCCATCCACCAGCTTCGTAGCAATGGATCGCATTGCAATGAATGAAGTTCCGTTCAAGATTTCTAGTAGAGGTGCTGTGAACAGAAAACAATAATAATCAGTTTAAATATTTATTTATATTTTATTTGTTGTTACAATCTGATTAGGTCTTGCCGATCAATTTCGATAAGAAAATAATTTAGCTGGTTTTATTTTGAAGCCTGCACCTCTTTTCTGGGGGGGTTGGGAAATCATCAAATAACCCCCCTCCCGTTCTGGGCAGAGCGAAAGGGAGTGTCAGACTTCTACTGACTAAAAACCACCCATGTTCCTTCTTAACCCTTGCGCCGAGGCCGCGGTATCTCTTTCGAACAACCCGCAGCCCCAACGGGATGGTTTTTACCCTCAGATTCGTGATTAAATGTGATATCACTCATCAAATCAATCGCAGTACTTCCAGCCTCACAATGGCCACAAATGTATCCCATTGTAATAAAAACACTTCTACAACCATCTTATTTTAAAAGTTATTAACTAAATATTAGTATAGCGAAAAGCCCATTTAACTAAAAAAAAAAACTAAAAACACCCCAGACAGAATTCTAAGAATCCTCAAACTCGTAACCTAATATTGGATAAACAATTAGTTATTTCAATACGCTCCGACTTAGAAAATATTATTGCATTAAATTATCCAAACTTCAATTGACGATTGATGGAAAGAGATGGATTGGCCCAGTATTTTCTGTGTTGAACCGTCTCTATATCTGCCTAGCTTTTTCCCAACTATTTTGGGATCGGCTTCCAGTCTAACTGGATGCAGCTGAATACTAGTATTTTACATGAAGCGACTGCCTATCTGACCTCCACAACCCAGTTAGACTACCTGTTACGACTGCCAAAGATCTAAAAATTCACGTGCTTTCCGAGACTCGGGCGGTGTTTAGCCCTACATCGTACCACGATAACACATCGTGTCTTAAATTTTACGACGCACACCGTAGTCGCCGATTTCCACGACATACAACGGCGTGCGACTGACGTCACAACGTGTCACGATGCATATCGTAGTATTACACATAACTTAACAGCACATCACGCTAATAAACCCCGAAGGGTTAGACAGAGGTGAATTTACCCGTAAGCACACCCTCATTACACACCACCACCACCACCACCACCTCATTACCTCATTTTACTAACAAAAATGGATCCTATGTTGTCCCTAATAAAACAATATTATTATTATTACTCCAGATATGTTCAAGGCCCATGTAATAGAGGCCGAGGACAATTTCTTGACTCCGTAGATGCTACTGAGAAATTCCTGATGGTAATACCCAATAACATTTTGCCCGACCAGTGGGGCTATTGCGAATCTTTTTAAATGTCAGTGGCTATCATAGTGTCCATCGATTAACTGTCAAATGGTTCCATTTTGTACCAAACTGACAGTTAATCGATGGACACTATGATAACCACTGACATTTAAAAAGATACGCAATAGCCCTGCTGGAAATAGACCCCAAGTCATGCACAGCAGTCGTGCTTCCAACTACTAAACAAATGAGTTAGTTGTTTAGTGTTACAAAAATCTTATTTTACTCTGTAGTAGTAACTTAAGATTTTTTTCCTGCATACTATTATTCTTAACCCCGTTTTTTTTTTAATTCTGCTCTGTAAAATTCTATTCAATCACAATACATCATTTTAGGGACCGCGGGTTGTTCGCAAGAGATACCGCGGCCTCGACATGAAGGGCTAAGAAGGAACCTGGGTGGTTTTTAGTCAGTAGAAGTCAGACTCTCCCTTTCGTTCACCCCAAGCGAGGGGTGGTTATTTAATGATTTTCCACCCGCCAAAAAAAAAAAGGATTACATTATAGAACCCCAAAGATAAACTATAATGTTCTATAGTTTCTTTTTATCACGAATAAAGCCACGTTATTTGGCTTTTATTAAATGTAGCCAACAAGTGAACTTATTGAAAAATAAATTAACAATTGACCTTAGTTTAAAAGGTGACTTTTAGGATTTAGGTTACAAATTGACATGTCGATCGTTTTGATAAATATTCTAAGTTATCTTCTATGTGAAAAGTAAATGCGAGAAGGTCCCTAATCCCTCAAATTGTGTCAACCGTTAGATTGACATATTTCAAGTGTCGAGCGAAATACAGTCTAACCTTCAGCTGACTTATTTGCGAAGGCGGGAAAACACAGATCTAAAGTGAATGTACCAAGCTTGAGATATCAACGTACTTTTTTTAAAAAACAGCACTACCTTGAAATGTACACTTTAAAGTGGTCATACTAGTATGCTCGTAGTAAGTTACGCTAAAGGCACTTAAATTAATTTCTAAATGCCTGCCTGCGTCTGTTCTGCGAGTTAGAATCCCAACAGTGCAGTAATTTTTCAGTGTTTCTTACTGCCGCACTCAGGGACGTTTAATGATTACTTAAGCCGTCACTTAGTACTAAAGTTTTTGTATGTCAAAACTTTACTAACTGCCGCACTCAGAGAGGTTTAATGATTACTTAAGCCATCACTTAAAAAAGATTTTGACATTTCGATTTGACACACAAAAGTGTGTCAAATCTTTACTAAGGGATGGCTTAAGTAATCATTAAATATCTCTGAGTACGGCAGTAAGTGTCGGCTTGAGTAATCATAAAACATCTCTGAGTGCGGCAGTTTGTGTAATTTGTGTTGGTGTACTAATAGAAGAATCTAATAGTAGTGTCTAATAGTAGTAGTGTAGTGTCTAATAGTGGTAGTTTAGTGTCTAAAAGTGGTAGTGTAGTGTCTAATAGTGGTAGTGTAGTGTCTAATAAGTGGTAGTGTAGTGTCTAATAGTGGTAGTGTAGTATTTAATAGTAGTAGTGTAGTGTCTAATAGTGGTAGTGTAGTGTCTAATAGTGGTAGTGTAGTATTTAATAGTAGAAGTGTTGTGTCTAATAGTGGTAGTGTAGTGTCTAATAGTGGAAGTGTTGTGTCTAATAGTGGTAGTGTAGTGTCTAATAGTGGAAGTGTTGTGTCTAATAGTAGTAGTGTAGTGTCTAATAGTAACGTAGTAGTTTAGAATCAGTCTAAAATGTTACCACACACACAGGTCACAGGCCTCTCTATGAGAGGCAATGGGCTACATTAATCCACCACGCGGGCCCAATGCCGGTTGGTAGATGTCACATGTAATTTTAGTTGTAGGACATGCTAGTTCCCTCACGATGTTTTCCTTTACCGTTTTGTGAGCAGTGATGATGAAATAAATTACACAAAGTAATGCGCCTGCTGAAAAGAAATGTTGGCAGGCCAAAGGGAAGGTGGGCTAATGATATTATACAGGTGACAGGGAACAATTGGTTAGACCTATGCAAGGACAGGGACGTATGGAAGAAGCTGGAGGAGGCCTTTACCCAAAAAGGGGTCCATATTCCAAACAAAAGGAAAATATACTAACAAACTACTAACAATATTTGAAATGTAAATTGGTAATATGTAATAAACGGCTTTATTATGTCCTTTATTTGCTTTCTTACATACAATTTACATTTTCAAATATTTCATACAAAACTTATAAAAAAATTTAAAAAAATAGTCGTCCACCGGTGACGGGAGCAGGGTCCAACCTACCGGTGGGTGGTTAGGGCTCCAGAGACTGGAAACTCCTTACAATGCGAGCCGTATCGAGGAGTAGGTACTGCCTTCTGAATCAGGCTCTTGATCCAACCGCTAAGCGAGAGTTTGGACAGGTGGTCGTCCAGACTCTTGGCTATAAGGCCATTGGCCGTTACGACTATCGGCACAATGATAGCCGAGCTAGATTATTATTATTATTAATGCTCCTGCTTAGGTTCTAACCTAAGATTTACTGCTTGTAAGTTGGGTCTGCTCCCACTGGGCTACAAGTTGTTGTAATTGGATAATAATTCTTAATTTAAAAAAATATAAATGGTTTTTTCGTGTTAGGTCTTCAATAAGTAGGTAAAATATCGGTGATTTTATCATTAATTAATTTATATTTTTATTTGATCTTGATATCAATGAAGGTAATGACACATGTATTGTTACTTGTTGCATCCAAGATAAAGCGGTTACTGATAACCTTCGAAGCTTATCAGTAGACAAATACTGCTTGCAAATAGTGTGTGAAATAATTATATCGTAACCAAGAATTACTTCTTAGTTTGTTCAGAGCTCTTAAGTACCTGTGCCGCTTAAGAAATTCTTAAGTCAAATAAACATTACATAAATCCATACAAATAAATCAATTTGAAGTGTCTGTTTGTAATAATTTCAAAATAATAGCCTTTTAGCCGACTGCGGTGAAACTCAAGAAGAGGGTTGTGTGTTTACTGAATGCATATAAAACTATATATTAGGAGTTAAAGTATGAAATTGCCGATTTGTACTGAAAAATTGTCAGAGAATGATTATCTTTTAAAGCTTTTCCATTTATAACTAAAGTGTGAACATTTGTGTGTTAATTCATAAAATGACACACGTACTACTGTAGTTTAACTGCGCAAACATATAGACAAAGGCCTTTACATTATCTTAGACAATAATACAAAATAGATTACTTGCACGTCTGTACGTCATACTGAGTAAATAGCGCGAATGCATATCTTTTCCCGACTGAAGTCATTAATCAATCGACACAGACGCAAGCGGGCATGCGGTCGCAGTCAATTTTGAAAATGGATTACAAGACAGATCTACGAGTGTATCTTGAGCCGTTAATTTCAAGAAAGTTTTGAGAATTGCAATGAAATATTGGTTAATGAAAACCATGTTTTTCGTATTTTTATCATAGCGTAATCCACACTAAGCAATGCATAACAAAAAATTATGAAGCTACTAAAAACCTCAAAGACCCAGCTTTTTCTATTTCTGAGAAAACATCGAAATATTGATTGTCGGTCTGATAGACCGTGTGCGAGTATACGTGTTATGCCGATAGGCGCGAGTATACAAAAGTTATGTGGCAATGGGCATTGCTTGCAGAACGGATGGCCGATGGGGCCGAAAAGTTCTGGAGTAGCGACCGCGAACCTGAAGACGTTGCGTTGGAAGACCTCCCACTAGGTGGACCGATGACCTGGTGAAGGTTGCTGGGATGGCCGTTGGATGCGACACGCACGGGACCAGGTCAATGTGGCGAAACTTGGGGGAGTCTCAAGCAATAACTACAGAATAAAAATCGTATCTAAAATGACTCAAGCAATCACAGGGATTTGTTTATAGATATTAGTATCTCTCGTTAGAGCCCGGCTAATGGTAATATGCTGGTCTCATAAACATAATATAGGAACTATAGCAAAATGTGGGTGTAGCTTCAGAAATCCTCTGCCTAAATCGTCGGAGATTACAGGCGCGATGTTACATCATTTCAGCCGAAAGTCGTCCACTGCTGGACATAGGCCTCCCCCAGAAGGGGGGGATTTGCCATAATCGCCACGCTTGGCAGGCGGGTTAGCGATCACAGTAGCGTTCTCTAAAGAACGCTGCTGCCCATTCTCTGGTAAGTTCCTTAGTCGCCTCTTACGACACCCACGGGAAGATATGAAGATGATATTTATATATATATAAATATACTAAAGGCATAGTGATACTTATTTTATTTATAATCGGACCGCGATCCAAGCGAAAACTGAACGACTGGCACACACTTTACGATTATCGACACAGTTTCATCCGATTCCGATTTATTAATCCAAAATTTCATACTGCTGCGTTCAACTGTACAGTTTCATAAAATCGGATAACATGTCGGTTTCGTCCGAAGGTGGTAACCCGGATAATACATTACAAGTATTAGTTTTAAGATTTCATTTATACCTGATTTATATAATTATGGTGTATTTTTCCCCTATTATGTTTGTCGCAAATTAATAATCCAAAATGTTCTAGGAATACTGTTTTTGATTAATAAATCGTTCGATGTAGCGTAACGTTTACTCTGCGTATTTGTACTAGAATCTCCTGTCACTAAAAAGTAATAACATAAAACGTTATATTAATTTAAACATAACTAAATCCCTAAAATATAAACTATAAACCGTTTACAAAGCCGTAACCGAGCTTAATTCATTTAACGCTAGTTTAAACGCAGTATAACTTATAACTGCTATTCAAAAGTTTAGGTTTACAGTATGGGCCCAGTGTTTACGACTGTCGAGTTTAGTATATAATCCGCTGGTATACGATGTTGTTATGTACTTCGTACTCAATATGTGCTCGTAGCTATGTATGTGCTAGATGAAACAGGAACTTGCTAGGAAAATTTCGTTCTATGCTAGCGACAATTCTGAGCGGAAAAATACTGCGGAATCCCGACTGTCTTATTCTGGGTCCAAACCAAAGTGATTTGCGATTGTCACGTTTCTCTCTTTTTCTTTAAAAAAAAAACGTTGCCCCGCACTAGGAATTTCTCCTGTGTCGTGGCTGCGTTTAAAAACATTTAAACCCACATACACAAACCACCCAGAACCGAAACAACTTCTGTAGGCCATACAAATATTTGTTCCGTGCAGGGATCGATCCCGCGACACGCAGCGCAGCAGTCCCAATTGCTCAGCCACTGCGCCAATCGTTCCGTCAAATGTATTTCACTCATCTGTGCGAAAAACTGGAAGGCATCTAATGTGGCCGAGAGTACATATTCCAGTTCGCGCGTCTACGCGACGATCGCTTTGGGTGGGACACTGCATAAGACGCGTATTAATCCACGATAGATTTCAATATTTATGCGAAGATGGAGCAGAATCAGTCGCAGTACCAATGAGTTAATGAGTCATATTAAAATCTTCAAATCGTGACAAGACAAGCGTGGGCCATCGACAATACTGGATATAAAGTTTCTTCATGCACATCTTTGGATGTAAAAATGTCGTCTGAATTTACTCAAGTAAACTCAATCGATACAATTATTTGTCATCAATAATAAATGAATCGGGAGGTCAGACAGGCAGTCGTACCTGTAAAATACAGCTGCATCCAGTTGGGCCGGAATCCGACCCCAACAACGTTGGAAAAAGGCTGGTCAGATGATGATGTTTACTTGATGACTGGTCATCATATCTAATAATAACATCTAGATCTATCTATTTATATAAAAGGCAAAGCTGAGAATCAACGCACAGGCCATACCCTCAGGGCTAGAAACTTAAAATTTCGCACCCGTATTCCTCGTATGACGTAGGCATTCACTAAGAAAGGATTTTTCAAAATTCAACCCCCAAGGGCGTGAAACAGGGATGAAAGTTTGTATGGAAAATCGCCATTTTTGTATTTCCGACATGCACGCGGGCAAAACCGCGGGCAAAAGCTATAAGTCTTAAATATAACTTACCCAAATAGATTTCCAAGTCGTTCCTAGCGAAGGCGTAAGCAAAGGCTGCAATAATCTTGCTGGTGTTAGATATGATGCCGAGCAGAGTGTCATCCAACTTCAGGTAGTTACTAAACAGGGTTATTGAGAAGAATGTACCTGGAATATAAAAAATAATGTCAAAATAATTGTTACTGGAAGAATGAGATCGGGGGTCTAAGATGGCCGCTGTAGCAGAATATTAATAAGATAATAAAATGAATCGCGTTAAAATAGTCACAGACTCAGTTTATATTATGATTTGTAACTTTCTGACTATTTTATTATTAAATGTACAGCAAATCATATTACTATCTTAAGATTCTGTTAAAGCGGCCATTTCAGGTCCTTTCATCTCTCCATAAATTGTGATAAGCTGCTAAAGAAAGATAAGATTACACGTAATGTGGTGTGTAATTTAGGAAAATGTCGTGAGGATAATTTTTAGTTAAATGTGAATGGTTATTACGAGGAGACGAAGACCAAAGAAACGATGAAAGGTATTTAAAATGGTTGAAAAAGGGGTAACTGAATAGTTTTAAGAAGAAGACATGCTGCGCCGAATCCAAAATAAATTGACATAAAGACAAAACCCCCATACTTGTGGCAGCAACAGTTGAGCATTGCTCTGCATGAAGATACCAGACATAGAAATAATTTAGCAAACGAATTCTCTACTGGAGGCCAGTAAATGTGCCAATTCTTACCGTAAATTACTTCCTTATTAGCATTACGTCAGGTAATCATCAGATTCCGGTAGTTAGGAGCAACGGTCAGTGTGTAATGTGGTGTTCAGACGGAGGATGTTTTCCTTCATTAGTCATTTAAACACGGAAAGATCGTAAAGTGGATAAGTTCCTAAAATTAGATACCAACTTCTTATAGTAACGTATATTAACAATATGTAAAGTGATCCCGCCGGGGCTGCGGGTTGTTTGCAAGAGATACCGCGGCCTCGACATGAAGGGCTAAGAAGGAACATGGGTGGTTTATAGTCAGTAGAAGTCTGACACACCCTTTCGCTCTGCCCAAGAGCGGGAGGGGTTATTTGATGATTTTCCAACCGCCAAAAAAGGTAGACAAACAAAAGATCTATCTAGAGAAGTTCTCCCTCAAACGTCAAACTATGAACGTTGAACCGCCAGGGAAAAAATATTGTGAAGCAAGTTGGCACTCTACGTCAATTTACCATTGTTTACAACTGTTATACAAAGACAGTTGTGATTTTTATATGTCGTAGGATAGTTTGATACTTCGAATCTTCGCGGAAATCCTAGGGGTTTTGCGAAAACGCGGATAATTAGACATAGTTACCAAAATGGATTAATGGTCACCAAATACGTCGAAAGCAAAAGCTTTTTCAACGCGCGCTCGCTTCGCTCGCATATTAAATAACACTAATATCTTCTGTCCCCGAAGTGCCGGGCCTCCGCCGGCCTCCTTCGTCGGCCTACGGCCCGGTGCCCATGCCGCCCCTAAAAAAATTTTTCGCCTATGTCTAATTATCCGCGTTTTCGCAAAACCCCTAGGATTTCCTAGGATTTCCGCGAAGATTCGAAGTATCAAATTATCCTACGACATATATACTTTAATAATAACATAACATCACGCCTGTATTCTCCATAGGATTAGGCAGGCAGAAGTGTACCTAATCGTACTCACATTCACATTTTGGTAATGTTAAAGTAATATGGAACAGGGGGCGAGTTTATAGCCATCAACTGGGCACAAATCCTAGCTACACGGCCTCTACCGAGAAATTCCTGATGGGAAACCAAATAACATTTTACCTGACCTGGGAATAGACCCGAAGAACTCCACTGGACTAACGAGGCAGTCTTTAATTTGTGGCGATAGACTTAAAGTGTAATTCTTTAACAATAAATTGTCCTTTTTTTTTTGGCGGGTGGAAAATCATCAAATAACCCCTCCCGCTCTTGGGCAGAGCGAAAGGGAGTGTCAGACTTCTACTGACTAAAAACCACCCATGTTCCTTCTTAGCCCTTGCGCCGAGGCCGCGGTATCTCTTGCGAACAACCCGCAGCCCCGACGGGCGTCGGCCTTTGTGGGGTTCCATGTTGCTGACATCTCTTTGAGGCGCGCGTGGAACAGGAACACGCCGTCGACACGGCCTTGCCCTTACTTCACAATAGCGTAACTCACTTACCCATTAAATTGGTGACAATGGAGTAGGTAGACCACATACTGTACTGAACCTCGTCCCAGTTGAACCGGTACCTCGTAAATAGGTACATTACTGAGAATTCACCTGGAATTTTACAAGATGATTAGAATAAAAGATTGTTTTATCTAGCTAGGTATTTTTTTTTTTCAAAATCAAATCTGTGACATAGATTCGATATGGCCAATTCGGAACGTTGATTACTGATATGATTATTTCTTTTTTTTCATGTCTGTTTGTTCTAACTTATCTCCAACACGGCAGCAGCGATTTTGACGGTGACGTTTTTACTGGGAAATAGTTGATGTTATAAGGAGGCTAGGCTACCTTTATTTTAGAAAAAGGATTAGGGTTCCGTGGAAATAAATTAAAACCTTTGAAATGGTTAACAAAATCCAATTTGAATCTTCCGGTAGAAAAGTAATGTTTTTATTACAATAAAAGAAAGTCGCGTGTTGCCAGTGCAGTGGCTATTTAAAATTAATTTACCCAATCGCATTTTTTTATTGGTTTTTGTGCCAGTAACACACAACTTTTTACAAAACCCTCTCTCGTTTTATCTATTATTCTCCATAACTTCTACTATCCAAATAAACAATGCATATTATGTCTCAACTTTTAATATCTTCATTCATCGCCAGCGTTACCACTGAACATTTTAAAACGCACTTGGGAACCATAAGAATTTACTTATTATGGAAAAAATATTTAAATAAGAAAGTTAAAAATACGCAGTTGCTTTAAGAACATGTATTTTCTTCGTAATCTTGTTGCTATTCGTGTGGTGCGTCATTCAATTATTGACTTTGAACATCGGTTATTTAGTTTTTTCCTACTACCGGTTTAATCCCGTGACTTCGTCAGTATACATTTCATATATAGGGTGTAAAAGTACCCTTAACGCAAACGAGGGGCACTGTTTCTCCCCATCACTGCGATATCTTTTTTTTTGTTCTAGACCATACCTGGGAACCTACTAGTTACGGAGATATTGGGGGTCAAAGTTCCAAATTTTTCACAGCTGTTTTTGTAAATACTTACTAGTTTTTCAGGTTATAACTTTACTTATATTACCTCCATGATCCGTTTACTATTCAAAGCATCCACTAGCACAATGTTTTAACAGTGGTACATTGAGTTTTACCGTAAAATGTGATTTTTGGCTGTGTGATAGGTTGATTTACACCCTGTATAATATTTTTTAAATGCAATAGTTTTTTCATTCATTTAAAAGTAGCATGAAAATAATCTTTATCTAGGTCTTAGGATATATATCTGCCTTTCATAAAGATTCGTTTACAGGTTTTAGCGTGAATAAGTAACTAACAGTAGACAAAGGTTACTATGGCATCATTTTGTAATAATATAACATCACGCCCGTAATTCCCGAAGAGGTAGGCAAAGGTGTTGGGTACACCTTTCTTCTTCTTGTCGTTAAACGTTATTGTTAATGTTTCATCTAAATAACCACTCACCATGCATAGGTCCAAACACCACGCACACTACAATGAGCAGTAAACAAACTCGCAGTCTTCTGTTTCCTGGACCTTTCTTGAAAGCCACTCTAAAGGTTTCCATCACCAGGGCTACGTCAAAGAATTCACGGAGGAAACATTTCTTTTTGTGTTTCTTACTCTCCTGAAAATGTATTACTGTGAATTTTTAACTTTAAAGCCTACAGTTTTAGTGTCAATTTACACTGGTTAATAAAAAAAACAATTTACATGGAATCGTTATCTGGATCCGAAAAAAAGCAGTGTTTCATGATTTACCACGAAATGGATACCCTATTTGTGGTAATATTATAGAAGAACGCATCATAAAATAAACACTTAGGCGTAATAGGCGTGGCGTGGATGATTGCAGCCAGAAAGTTTACTATCGGAAAGTCATTAGTTTGACCCAAGTTGACGAAAAAAATGTAATAAAGATTTAAAATACGGGTGTATGTTTCAAGTATCTGTATCTGGACGATTAGATATTGGAAAACATAACGGACTACTGCTATAATTATAAATCACAACAGATTAAACAAAAGAGAAACATTTCGTTGTCATTTAAGATTATTCAAGACATCCACATATTCGTATTTTTAAAAATCATAGGAAATTCAAACAATAAATACTTACAAGTTTCTTCTCAGCTCTTTGTCTCGGATCTTGCAGATAACGGTATCCGTATATTAAACTGAACAAATATAGGGATGATGACACTGAAAATACACCATAATACCCCACCCAGGACAACATTACACCGCTCAATGCACTTCCAATAGGGTACCCTAAAGACATGAACATATTCACCAACCCCACTCTATAGGTCCTGTTCTCCTCAGTAGTAATATCGCCAATATAACTAAAAACACCAATGAAATTCGTAAACCATCCTCCCGTGATAGCTGGAAATATAGCTTCTGTGAATGCAGACACTTCGACAGGTAATTCAAAGAAATAAGTGTTCACGATGAAGCCAAGACAAGCCAGAAATTCCCCAACTATAGGCAGCATGATACATGCTTTTCTCTTTCCAGTCTTATCACTCCACGCTCCAACGAAAAGGATAAGTAACACAGGGATCGATGTTTGGACCACATTCTTCCATACTGCTAAACTTGCTATCAGTTTTTGCACTTCTTGTTCTTCAAATGTATAATTCTCAGTTTGTCTTAAATTCAGTGCGTCACAAACTTCTGCACTATAATTTAAGTTGACTCGGCAGGCTTTTTCTAAATTTAAGTTCTGTATTGCTAATGATGCCAGTACACTGGGCATAACATAACACGCCATTATTGGTTCCACAGTTGTGTTGTCCTTAATTAGTTTCAGTCTTTCCCTGAAAGTTAACTTCTTTTTCTCTTCATTTTTCTCAACTTTTTCTGTTTCTTCTGGGTTTGGTTTAAGAGGAGAAGATTCATCGGTGTCTTCTTTATTTACCTCTTCTTTAATTTTCTCGGGTTCATTATTAGCTGGATCCATTTCTGCAACTTTGTCTTCACATATCAATGTTGTATGTCTGGCGTCAGGAGTATGTAATGACTATATTCAACAACAATACCCCTGGATTGCGTCTATTTGTATTTCAACTGTTTGTTGTGGTGCATGTAATATATATTACTTTATCCGACTCAATATTTATAATGTCTCGACTTGCCAGTGATAAGGAATATCACGGGAGCCAATTGCGTACATCTGCTTTTTATCTAGACTTTCTATTCTATCTAACATCCATCATAAAATGATTGCGGGCTTAGAATTGTAAATCTTAGAATTTCCTTGCCGGATGCTGGTAAACACTTGTAAAGTCTATTTTCGTCTTGCAATGTAAATAAATAATTTGCGTTTCCTAATTATTCGTAGTGAAATAAATAGGTAAAAGTCGCAGACATGTTAATGAGAGAGTATTGAGGTCTAGACGAAGCGACACACGACTCGACTCTCAGGGAGGTCTGAATGAACGCAGTCATGAACTTAGACGGGCTGGGTAAAGTGCCTGTAGGTACCTAACAACATATTTAAGCGCCGCCCGGTGACGCGATCCAGACGGTTTTTGTACTCTCGCTCATTAGTGTGAATCGAGTTTTGGACTCCTTTTGTACCTTCTAAAGTTTATGCTTATCACTTGTTTTGAATTATTTCTAGGAATTAGAACGTATTGTTATTATAGTCGAGTTCTGTTATTGTCTTGTGGGTCAACATGTTTGTTTTGCTTGCGACACGACTTTGAGGAAAAAAGATATAAAATTCACAGAATGGGAATTGAAGAACACGATTTATTACCATGATTTCTATAAGCTTTTCTTTTAACCTTAGAAATAGTAACACGTTTATCAACTACTGATTATGAACATTGTACTCAGCAGAGAATTCTTAGTAAATTCATTATATGCAAAGTAGTATTTAAAGACAATTATTTTTCTTTATTCTTACATGGAACCTCATTAATTTCATGCTTTATTATCATTGACATATTAGAAATCCGCAGAAAATTCTAAGATTTCGTCAAAAAAAAATAGGCTCTTACCCCTTATCCTTATGTAAAAAACTAGGCAGATGATGATCATAAATAATAAGGTCAAGGTCTCCCAGTATAGATGAACCGCTGTTTTTAAACGCTCTGTTATGAAGCCCAGTTTAACGACTTCCGTTTTTCTTATCGGAGTTAATGATGATTAAGGTCAAGCTGCTAGTTTGTATATTAGTACGTAAGGTGGCCGGGTGAACTAAAAGGTATACCTCTGCCTAACCCTTCGGGGATTACAGGCATGAGTATGTGTCGGTACTGAGCATGTGTTGATTTTGTTACGTCGGTCATCTAGAATCTTCAAGAAACCTCGCTTATAATTGCGTAGTGCCCTACCGTACCCTCGAGTACATTCTGTAGGCATTGTGTTTACAAGGTCATCGCGGCAGGCGTCAGCGGCATAATTGTCATTGTAATTTCGACCGTATGCCGAGGACGTAAAGTAACTTCTTCCTTGTTGGTTCTTTTATCTTTAAGTTAATTTTTTAGTTATTTCCTTCGTGAATGCTTTATTCATTTTTAGTTAATAATATCGAATTTTCTCGAACTTCTTTTGTGTGTTTGGGTATAAAAGGACCGACAGAGGTCGGAGCGAGTCAGTGTACTTTAAAGCGAGACAACGAAAGGTTCGAAGAATTATCTAGTGCGATAAAGTGTTCAGTAAGGTGTTGAAGTGATTGTGTATAAGTGTTTTGTGTTTAATAAAGTTATTTCGTGTGTTCAATTGGTAGTGTTTTTATTCATCCCATACCCAGCTCGTAACAATATTAACGAGCAATAAAATATTTCAAAATTCAACTAAACCTAACACGAAACACGCCTGAAATCCCCGAAGAATTGGATAGAGAGATTTCTAACACTACACACACAATTCTCCAGTTATGTTTAAGTCTTATTTTAATATGGGGAGTCTATTGTCATCAACCGGGCACAAATCCAGACTACGTGGCTGCTACTGAGAAAACTAAAATGAATAATTATATAAACCGAATAACTAGAATCAATTCCAAACTATGACAATAACATACCCAAATATTAAACTTATATCAAGTAATCTGATTGGCTGTAGACGAACTTCAGTGAATCTTTCTGCACTATTGTTAGTAAGTCAAATAAAACACGTCAATGGTATTTAAAAAATGTTTATTTCAAAAGTTAGGTACAAATTCAGCTTCAGGAGTCTTAAAGTAATAATTATCTACTAATATCTAGAGTTACCAAGTACCTACACTATTATTATTTGCTAAATAGATTAAACTAGGCGAGGGCTTCAGTTAACCAGGGTGATCTGAAAGTTTCTTCTGTTTTCTGACTTCTTTTCTGTGGTCGTAGAATAGCCAGCTGAAATAGAAAAAAAAAGAAATTTACTTGTAGGTAGATAGATAAATAGAATAGATAGAATACTCTTTATTATGTACACCATAAAAATTACAAAAAAACAATAGTAAAACATTTTACAAGGGGTGACACAATGAGCGGTCTTATCGCTTAGAGCGATCTTTTAAAGACAACGATCATTCAAAGAGATTTGTGTACTTCATACACAAATAGGTGAAAGAAAATATTGTGAGGAAATCGGCATTTTCTTGATACAAAATAATATTCTCAGACATGTTACCAAACCTTACTGGATGAACTGTGTAAATGATGACAGTATGGCAAATAAGAAGTCTGATGAGATGGCGAGTAACAGAAAGTATGGAAGAAGAAGACACACTGTGCCAACCCCAAATGAATTGGGATAAGGGCAAGAGAATAAAAATGATGATTGACAATTGACCCTGGGCCTGCCTAGTAGATTACGGCCCACTGCCACAGAGAGGAGAGAGTATGTAAGTTTCAGCTGCATCCAGACGGTGGGGTGGGGAGGGAGCGAGACAAAACAGATTTAAACTCATCACATCGTTGATATTGTTTGTAAAATGTTTGTTCTGTTTAGCGTACAAATCATACCTTTAGTTTTTTTGATTTTTTTTATCTTATAAGTCATAATAATTGTTTATTTTATTTTCTTATTTATATACCTCTATACTTAATATTAATGCTGTCTTGACTTTCGTACGTTTTTTTTATTTTTTTTTTTCACGGGTGACCACTGAAAACCAGCGCTGTGCTGTGGGTCCCTATAGCACAGCACCATGCTGAGCGGTAACCTGCTTGTCGCAGTCACGACGTGCAATTTTCGTTTTATTTTCCTTTCTTGTATTTTTTTTTATATTTGTTATGTGTTGTATATGTACCTATTGCTTTTTATTGTGTTATTGTATGCTCGTCATGTTTCTGCGACAAATAAATATTTTTTCTTTCTTTCTTTCAGTTAGACTGAAAGCCAACCTCAATAAAGTTGGAGAAAAGGCAGTACATCATCAGATGATGATGAATACTTACATAAGTACGAAGACAGCAGGTAACGTCATACTAGCTCCTAATAGGAACACAGCACCAGGCTGCACTTCCATTGTGGCAGTGTA
This sequence comes from Diarsia brunnea, assembly GCA_949774965.1. Classification (NCBI taxonomy): domain Eukaryota; kingdom Metazoa; phylum Arthropoda; class Insecta; order Lepidoptera; family Noctuidae; genus Diarsia; species Diarsia brunnea. The sequence continues at coordinate 4,198,604 of OX459001.1, forward strand.
CACCCTGGTGTACAGTGGAACGTAGATTAGGGGCATCAAGTTCTCCACCAGACCTACCAGAGAATTCACCTTGCCTGAAAACCACAAAATAATACGATCTTTAAGAGGTGGCCGAGATGAACTGGATGTGAAAGATGTCCAGCATTGGAGACGGTCCAAGTTAATTATAAATAATAAATAAACATTTATTTCTTTTCTTGTGATGAAGACACTACGTCATATTTTTTTATTTGATTTATATTTCCATGTAGAATGAGAAACCAATAAGGATGTTTACAGACTAATAAAAATATGATTCTAATTAGTCCGTCTGTTAGATTATCGAAAAATGTTAGATACGTATGTTTTATCAAATCAATAAAAATTGACGAAGATAAAACGCGTCAAAGATTTGAGTGGGGGGTTGTGACGTCACTCACCGGTAAAACATGTCATCTTAGAATATGACGTCACACGAGTTTTCAAAGCACTGTATCGTCTTCATTTTTTGTTTACGTGAAATAAGAAAAAATACGTGTCCAATATTTTTTTGAAATCTATCTGACGGACTAATTAGATTTTTTTTGTTAACTACCCTATTGCCAAGGACAAATCCAGACTCCCAACTATTAAAAGAAATGATCTAAGGAAACACCAAAAAGCATTTTTCCTGGCCTGGAGATCGAACTCAAACCTTTATGCTCAGCAGTAGCCCTTGCTATTTACAGGCCAAAGAGACAGCAAAGTGTTATTAATTTATAGGTATCTAATTATCCATAGTTTACAATGTATGTGCATGTAATTGTTTATTGATCAGGGTAAGACTTTAATTAATTCTGACACTATTACAATATCAATCCATGGCAAAACCATCGGAATCGAATCTTAGACTACATGCATCGCAGCTGTGCCTTCTATTTATACAGTTATAAACAAATGCATATTACACTCTTAAAATGAACGCAAAATAAACTCCGAAACTAATTCAAACAGTTGAAAATATCGAGTAAATGAATTGGATGTCATGTTCAGCACATTTTTGCACACGAAGCTAACATGACACCTACGTTTACAGACAAATCATTTTAATAATAAATTAACCCTGTTCATTCTATTGCAAACTGGATGTAACTTTTGTTTAATTTATTATTATTTTATCCCAGGCTGAGGATCGCATACAAAGGGCAAAGTGTTATTTACTTTTTCTAATAGGAATTTCTAAGTAGCAGCTATGGAGTCTGAGTTTGTGTCTGGTTAACGGCAAAAGATGACCCTCCAGTTAAATGGAACTTAAACATACTGGCGAAATGTGAGTGAAGTATAAGGTCCTCTGCCCAACCCTTTGGCGAATACATCGTGTTGTTATATTATGGTATCGCACAGTTGGGCTAAGGCTTCCCTTTATTCTTTTCACTTCTAGCAGCTGTCCGCTACTGAAGACTAGTTTTTCTTTCGACCTTCTGCGAAGTTGAACTTTCTCGTTTGGCACCCATACGCGTGTTTACATAACAGAACATCAGCTCGTTAAATCCCCGAAGTGTTGGGCAGAGGTGTACACCCACATTTCGCCAGTTATGTTTACGTCCCATGTTTTTACATGGGACGAGCATCGGGAGCATGGAGACCATGGAGAGAGCCTATTGTGAATTGTCATTTTCTAAACACAAATCCAGACCGACCGACAGAATCCGTGGTTACTACTGAGAAATTGCTTATGGAAAAACCAATAACAAACTGCCCAAACCGGGACTCGAGCGCAGAACCGCATGCTCGGCAGTTGCGATTGCGACCGCTAACAGGCACTTTTTTGTTTTTTTTGGGGGTTGGGAAATCATCAAATAACCCCTCCCGCTCTTGGGCAGAGCGGAAGGGAGTGTCAGGCTTCTACTCACTAAAAACCACCCATGTTCCTTCTTAGCCCTTATGCGTAGGCCGCGGTATCTTAACAGGCAGTCTCATGTTTTAATTTGACTTTTTTTTTGTCGAAACGGTGTAGTTGCCTGATTCAAAAGGGGTTAGGATGCTAAACTGGCTGAATTCGATTTCCTATATCAGTATTTATAAAAAAAGTCAGAGTTCAGTACTTACCTAATTCATTAGGTTCTACAAGTTTCGAGATTATTGACCTCATTGCCAACAGCGAAGTTCCATTCAGAATTTCAACCAGAGGCGCTGTAAAGAAAAAGAAAAGACGGTTTAGAAATCAGCATCAAAATAAAGGAGAATAGGCATGACGACAGTATCAAAAAATCGACGATTTAATGACTTTAGGTGAAAATTCATATTAAAAAAAAATGAAAAACGGATGGACGGAGGTACAAATAGCATGCAACTTTGAACCTAAGTGCTTCGACAAATTTATATTATATTAGTGATAACGGTGACGGAAAGGTCAGAAACATAATTAATTTTGTGTAGACGCTAGTTAGCGAAAAGTTTACACTACATGTATATTTGCAGTACAACAGGGCCTCACTTTATATAGACTTCCCGTACAATGAGAGATCAGCCTAATGTGGTTTTGCATTTTAATTTTAATATTTTTTTAGTTTAATTTTGGTTTTGTTTTTATTGTTCGTTTATTTAGTTTCTTAAGTATTTTAGTTCTTTCATATTTTATTTAAAATTTGTATGCCTTCGCGGCAAACATAGTGCTCAAATATGTTAACCTAATAAAATTATGTACCAAACCTATACCTATGTTTTACAAATGAAAAATCTGATTCTGATTCATACCTTGGTGCGTGTATTCTTGAAGAAACATGGGATGGATGTTTTAAAATCATCATATATTTTATCACTTAGGCAGACAATAAAAAACAAATTAGTTCAGAGGGTCCTTACCTCTGGACTAATTTGTTGCCTTTAGAGTAACGTTACAGGTTGTGACGGTTTTCCATACAATAAGTGTCGTGGCCGGTCATGAAACTTTACCCAAAACCCAAAGCAGTATGAGTTTAATAAAAAAGAAGACATGCTGTGCCGACCCCAAATGAATTGGGATAAGGGCAAGCGAATGATGATGAAGTGTCGTGAACCTATATGGTCCCAGACAGATACATTCTGTGATTAATTATGTCAAAATGACAATGCTATCAGATATCGCTGAGAGTTTGTCAAAACCCTTATTATCTCAATTTTTTTTTTTAAAACATTGCCCCACATTAGGAATTTCTCCTGTATCGTGGGTGCGTTTACAAACATTTAAACTCACATACACAAACACCCAGACCCGAAACAATTATCTGTACGCCATACAAATATTTATTCCGTGCGGGGATCGAACCCGCGACACGCAGCACAGCAGTCCAATCGCTCAGCCACTGCGCCAACTGTGCCGTCAATTATTATCCTCTATTTAATAAAACCGGAGTAAAACCATAAAGGAGACCACTCAGTCTCCATACATTTTTGGGCTATTCTCAAAAGTAAAACAACAACAAAAATAAACATTATTATTAATTTTCATTCATCATTTTTTTTTTTAGATGTATGAATGTGGACGAGGCAAAAGGAGTATGTAAGGATCGTAGCAAGTGGCGTTCTGTGGTTTCTGCCTACCCCCATGGGAAAAGGGCGTGAGTTTATGTATGTATGTATGTATGTATTTTTTTTTTCTTTTTTTTTCATTATTATCTGTTTTTATGTTACGTGATTATTACTGTATTAATGAATTTGTGACATTATTATTTCTATTTTGCATTCCGTGTACTTTACATAATTCTATATTTTATGAATAATCTTTTCTAATGTAAGCATGATTTATTATTTTGATTGTTGTGAAGACCACCAGGTATATTTTGTATGCCTTTTGGCAGGACTCAGCTCGGGTTTAATTTATTATAACATCTTCTGTACCCTGTGTTCACAAAACAAATGAATTTGATTTAAGGGCGAATGTTACATTATCGATTATGATATACTACACCATTTTCAAAATTGAAAACATCATACGCAAAACAATAAAAAACAAATTAGGTCAAATAAAACGACAATTATCCTAGTATTTATTATCACGATAAATAATTCCGTCTATCACGACACTAATTTTATTTTCGTTCTTGTAACCATTAAAAACAAAAGACACGCATTTAATGCTGATAAGGCGTGTTACATAATGTTCGGGTCGGCTCATTTGATTCGGTAATATTTGTTGAACAACAAAGTCGACTCGACGGGTACCGTCGGGGCTGCGGTATCTCTTTCGAACAACCTGCAGCCCCAACGGGCGTTGGCCCTTGCGGGCCCCTTCCACGTTGCCGACATCTTTTTGAGGCGCGCGTGGAACTCGAACGCGCGGTCCACGCTGCCTGTCGTCGTCATATGACGGACGGACGGGGAGCTAGCCCATTACTCACCGTCCACAAGCCCGCGTCTACGGTGGCCGGAAGCCATCACGTTGCCCTCGACGCCTGGAGCGTCCCCCGCGGCGGCTGGGACGAGAGGTTCTCTCCCTCTCACGTTCCGCCACCTCCGTCGCTAGCATCACTGCTTCGCAGAAGGAGGCGACGGCGTCCCATTCCCCCTCGCCCCGGACCATGCTTGCACCAGGGCCGGACGCGAGAGGTCGCCGCTGCTGATCGCGGCTACGAGAACATGGCGGGGCTACGCCCAAGCTGGGCATACCTCCACGGTGTGCTCCACCGTGTCCTCCGGCTGATCGTCACCATGGGCGTTTCGTCCCGCCTGATTCAGTGCAGGTACCTCCCGAAACAACCGTGTCCGGTGAGGACCTGCTTAAGACGGAAGGTGAGGGCGCCGTAGCACCTCTCAAGTCACAAACAGGGGACTTACCGCCACTATCGTGCCGTGCCCAGCACGGGGTTGCGACCGTCGCTCTCTACATGTCGCCATGAGATCGCAAGTAACACTAGCCTAACCTTACGTATAAATAAAATATTAGATTACTGGTGAAATTGCTCCTATTGCCGTTGATAGGAGCGTGAAGTGGTTTTAATAGGGCATTCATGAGTCCTTTCCCCAAAACGACTTGTTTGCCAAACGGCTGTACCGATTGATGTCGACCCGAACATGTGCGTACTATCGTGGACACTCCCGCCTGACCACCACTAAGCTCATATTTGCTTGCACTTACAACATGAAGCGCTCTCTAGCTCCGCCCCGCCTTTGTATAGAAATAATGAATGAAATACAATACCGTTCCACCGCACTGACGAGTCCGACGCACGCCGCACGAGAGTTATTGTTATTTTCAAACTGCCATTATTAGAAAAAAAACTTAAACTGAATTTGACTTTCGTTACTAATGGTGCGTGTGTGTTGGTTTGGTAATTGTAAATTAAAAACTCAATGATTTCTGTGAGTAATTTTAAATTTATTATAAGAATCTTATGAAATCCCATGCTATTTAACAGGCAATTGTAAGCGTGTTCTCTAAATCGGCTTTAACGATTTCGATAAAATTTGAAATAATGGGGCTTTAGGGGGGTGAAACGTGGCTGCGGGTTGTCCGCAGGCTGCGGGTTGTCCGCAAGGGATACCGCGGCTTCGACATGAAGGGCGAAGAAGGAACATGGGTGGTTTTTAGTCAGTAGAAGTCTGACACTCCCTCTCGCTCTGCCCAAGAGCGGGAGGGGTTATTTAATGATTTCCCACCCCCCCAAAAAAAAAAAAAAAAGGGTGGGGTGAAACGTTGATCTAGCCAGCGGGCCTAAAATAGCCGCTTTTGCAGAACATAATATGAATCACGTTAAGAATTTAAACATTTTAACGTGATTCATATTGTTTTTTTTTATTTTGGGACTCAGCTCAGCGATTTGACTGATGTTAAATCCTTGTCCATGCAAAATTATAATTTCATTTTGTTCTTCGTGTATGAGATTTCTGGAAGACATTATGCACAAAATAATCTAGCACAGGTTCTCAGGAGTCCAATATTATTGCACAGGTTAACGTTTAGTCAATCAAAGGTCAGGTAAGCAGAGCAATGGTCAATGTTCAAAAGGTCCGGTAAGCGCGCCAAAGTGTACAGAGGATACGTCACTAAGCTGCGCAGTGCAGATTGCAACTAATTACGTTGACGCTTCTCTAATAGGCCTAAACTTTGAGGGAGCGGGGTTTGGCGCCTACGCATGATTTATGCGAAAAAAATTTTAACTGGGCAGGCGGAAAAGACCGCGACTGTACCACGCCTAAGTAACCAGATTAGAATGGAATGGTTAAGTCATTTTATCATAAAAGGGTTAACGAATTATCTACTTATAATCGTACGAGTATAGTGGAGTTTGTATGGTCGTTATCAACAATGATAACGATTGTGTGGCAATTAATCGAAGATCGGACGGGCGAACACGTGCTACAAAATTTTGTCGTTTAAAAGTCGGGATATATCGCATCGAATCGAGAAAAAAGTATGTGTACAAAATAGGTTGACACAAAAAATTGTCGCACGGAGCTTGCTCTGCCTGACTGACGTTACGTGCTAAATACCTAAATATAATAAGATAAAAATGTGATTGTAAACATCCGCTTGGTAATCATGATTTTAATCACTTTTATGAGAACGTTTCCCAAAATTAAATTAATCACTGAACTATCTCATATATGATCGTAATATTGATTGCCACTTCGTCTACGAAAAATGATTAATTCATCGTTCTTAAAATGCCATGTATCATCAACTTCCGTCTGGTTGTATAATACCAAGAATACCAGTCATCAGAAAAGAAATCAATGCCAATATTTACTTTTTTCTTTAAAGTTTTTAAGAAATCTGTTGTCTGAACTGATTCCCGATAACTCCAATTAAGGTGGTTTTACAAGAATTCTCTAGAAAATCTTACAAAATGGAGGCTTCACTTATTAATTAATCTAGAACTCTTGATTAAATAACTAGTTCACAAAAAATTTTGCAAATTGATCAAGGTCTCACGTAATAGAAAACTTGGCGAAACCTTTTTATAAACCGAAGACAAGTATGAAGGAGTAAAGTGATGACGAACCACGGTTGCCAAGGAAGAAAAACTACCATGACAGAATAATATAAGCTTTTGAAAGGATCCTGTGATCCGTCAAAAGCTTAACATTCAAAATCGCGCATAGGGGCCAACACTAGAAACCGAAAGCGACCATTTTGTGGTCATCACCTTTCATTAATTTTCCGTCAGAAAGAATCAAAGTTACCCACTGGCCTACTTACTCCACTTCTAGAAGTGGCAACAGGCCACTATGCTTGCGCTTTGGACGCAGCGACTCGTATGAAAGGTGGATGAAAATGTCCTGCGGCTTATGGTCACTACAGAAACTTTGTTATGGTACGCTACATACATGCGACACATGTAGCATAGTGTGTTCAGGACTTTATAATTGAAACTCACGTTGGGCACCCATAATTCACTTGAAGTCAATCAGGGTCGTAATAATTATGTTATCGAATCAATGATCGCAAAATGAATTAACCTCCTCTTTTATAAAAGTTAACATTTAAAAAACAAAATAAGCTTTTTATAATGAAAAGAAGAAAAAAACATCTAACCCGTAAACAAAATCCGTTGAGGAGTTCTGTTGTGATGAGGCGATCCTGACTGCAGGATTAAGTCATGTCTGAGATAAAAAAGTATTGTCACCAGAACCAAAGGTGTGTGCCAAACTTCCCCCTTAGGGGGGATTTGTGGAATAGTATGTTTTTCGATACCACTTTTCTCCCCTAAGGGGGATTTTCAGGGGGGATTTGTAGATTTTCTTTTTTGGATTCCACCAGGGGGGATTTGTGGACTAAGCCTCCCAGTACAAGCGGTCGAAAAATAGTTATATTTTGAAGCGGACAACTAACATGCATACGAACAATGCAAGTAAAAACCCGACTGCAACTGCAAACCGCGATAACAAAGGCACGCAATCTCGAGGACAAATTATTAGAGAAACCAATCCTGTCGCTACGGTTTTTCATTCTGACTGGGCTGATCTATACCTTAAATCTCCCCTAAACTCTCCACAGTTTTTGCCCCTAGAAATAATCTAAATCAGAGGGTAAATACATTATTGTACCACTTACCAAGATAGAATATTTTCTCATTGGGAGCAAAGCAATAGACGAAGGAAGCTGCGATCTTGCTCAGCGTCGACACGATGCCGAGCAGAGAGTCGTGCCATTGCAGGTACTTGCTGAGGACCATTATTGAGAATATTGTACCTGAAATGTAATAATTATTATTTAAATAATGTAATTCTGTAACAAACACTAAATCTATAACTAAATAAAAATAATCAGCTTCGTTTTTCAGCACAAGAAATTATTAATCTTCCAGTTTTTTTTCTTTAGAAATGCATTTTTTTTTTGTAAATTACTATTAGTGTATCATTGTTTCAGCGAAAAAATATCCTTTTCAGAAGATATATCACAGGGCAGAACTTTTTAAAAATATGGACTATTTATACCCCTAAATAAATTAGGATTAGGGCAGGAGAATGATGATGATGCACCATATACCTACTTGAAAACTTGAAAAGAAAGAAAGAAATAGTATTTCTTGGTTTCACACAGGACAAAACAAAAAATCAAAAAAGTAAACATAAGAGACTGACTGCCGTACTCAGAGAGCTTTAATGATTACTTAGGTCATCAATAAGTAAAGGTTTTGACAGTTTTGTCACACAAAAGTATGCCAAATCTTTACTAAGTGACGGCTTAAGTAATCATTAAATATCTCTGAGTACCGCAGTAAGACTTTCCGTCAGTTTAGTGATCGTAATCAATTTCAGATGATGAACTTAAGTAGTAAATCTTGCTCTAAATAGATAGATAAGATCCCAAACATGTTCGACAATAAAATACATTTTACAAACGTTGAGAGAATCCACAACAGATAATTATTATGTCATTTTTTCACTGTATAGTTTTTGTTTGGTCACCTATTCCGTTACAATTAGTAATCGTTAGTATGATATCACTCACACCTTGTAACCTTAATTGCTTTTGCCGAGAATGTCAGGAAGTGATTAGCCAGCACAATGCTACGAAAACTGTTAAGGGTTTAATGTAGCTATAAGTTGACTTTCTTAATTTTTATTCCGGAAGGAACCTAAATCTGCAGTTATATAACAGCAGTTTGTATAAGATGCACGCGTTTCTGCGTTTTTTACTTGCCTATTAAACAGTAGGCAAGTAAAAACCTCAGAAATACTGCGACATTAGTTTGTCATTCTTTCAGGTGTGTGCTAGTTTTAGTGAAAATGTGCGCTGACTACAAACATTTTTTTTTCTTTTCAACGTCACAAGCGTTAGTTGACAGAGAAAAAAAACTGTAATTATACTACTAAAAGAGAGACAATAAAATACGAGCTTACCAATAGTGTGAGTGATAAAGTTATACGTCTGGAATATGCTGAATTTAACTTCGTCCCAGTTGAATCTATACCTCGTGGACAGGTACATGACTGATATTTCACCTGAAATTATAAACAGAAGGAACATTTAAAATCATTTTGCGAATTTAAAAGGACGAAAGTGCTACTTTACCCAACTGAGAAAGACAAGTCATATAAAAGTCAAGAAGTTAAATTGTTTGTGAAATCTTTCACATGACTAAATTAAAAAGCCGGAAATAAATAAAATCAACAATAATCTCAATTATAAAATCGCAAAATGTGTCTGTTTACCCCTAAAATATTTACAGGTATGATATTTACAAGTAATCACAAGGTACTAACCATACATAGGTCCAAATAGAAAGCTGACGACTCCCAAAAGAATACAAAGTCGTAGTCTTCTGTTCTTAGGAGCCTTCTTCACGAGCAGACTTAAGGTATCTTTGGCGTTATTTAGGTCGAAGAATACGCGGAAGAAGTGGCACTTCCCTTGGCGATCATGCTGAAAATGAAATATTACTTTTTAGATGTCAGGATACAAATAAGGCCTTAGTAAGGGGTATGTCATAACGATAATACTAAACAGTACATGATTCTAGACACACCAGCATGTATTTTTGTTAGGGTGTAAATATGAACAGAAACCTAGAGCATTTCACAATTTCAAATAAGATGAGAGTAAGCGTGTATTTCTAGGAAAGTTCACAATCAGACTGCCCAACAACAGCCGCTAAATTGTATCCAAATAATCGTTCCCAGGTTGATTATTATATTAAGCGCACGAGAAAATCGCTTCGCATAGCAATGAAACACTATTTTATGTCAAAGAATAGCTTTCTCGTGCTCTTAAAGAAGTATGTAATGTACCTACTCTCTTTCAATAAACAGTAATAATAATAATCAACGCCTATAGACACGTAAAAAGTCTATTTTTTATGTGGTCATTGTACTCATATGTCGGTCTTTAGCTTCAAATATCCCGATAACGTGACACTTTGGGGTACCATGTGACATGACATTTTTTGTTCGTTTAGGTGTCCTCTATCCATACATACATACATACATACCATACATATCCATACATTATTATACCTATATTTTTAGTTTTAAGGTATTTTAGCTTTTTAGGATTCGGAATAAAGATTTATTAATATTATTATACCAATTTCATCGTAGGCCGTGATTTCTAAAAAAAATCAAAATGGCGGTGGGCCGATATGCCAGCTTCCGGACAAAAGAGTTCAAACCCTTTTAAGAATTAAAAAATAGATTACGATTAGATACAGAATAAAGATAAAGGTACGCCTAAGTGTGAACAATGCAGTTTTTAAAATATTATTTCATAACAACAAGGAATATAGATTTTATGAACTTACCTTCTTCTGCTCTTTATTTCTTTTAGGATCCCTCACCACAAAAAATAGATACATTATGTTGAAAGTCTGTATAACTGTTGTCAATCCATAGCAACCATAGTAACCAAAGTTCTTCAACAAGACTCCACTAACCCCCATACCAATGGGAAAGGCCACAGTCACACTAAAACTTACAAGACCTAACCTAAAAGTTCTAGTCTTGTCCGTTGTAATGGTGCTTATAAAAGCAAATGCTGTCAAGAAACAAATGCACCATCCACCAGACAATCCCTCAATAATAGCTTCCGTGAAGACCAAGACTTCTAATGAGAGCTGACGGAAGAAGTACACGTTGATCATATTGTTAATGCCGATAAGCATTTGCCCAGTAACAGATATCATCATGAAAAATTTTCGATGCCCTGTTTTGTCAGAGAAAGACCCAACAAAAAGAGCTAATATGCAGGGTATTGTAGCTGCTAAATAAGTTCTCCAAGAAAGAGCTCTAGCTAGCAGTTTCTGTGCTTCTCTTTCGTATTCGTTCTGGCTGTCTGCATCTTGCATCTTCAATGAATCGCAAATTTCGTCGGTAAAGTTGAGGTTCACTCGGCACGCCTTCTCAAGATTGAGGTTCTGTGAGGCAGTCATATTGATCATAGCCGATACTACAAACAACAATAAACATGGCTCTATGGTTATGTTTCTAAACATATCTACCACCTTTTCACGAAATGTCATTTGAACCTCTTTTTCTTCATTTTCCTTGAGAGGATCTCCTTCCGTAAACTCTTCATATCTTCTTTCATCCCCATTGGTTTCTGTAGTCATTTTTTTGCAATCACTTCCGTATAATCATTTATTTTGTTCAATAATATTTGTTCAGATAATTCACTTGTAGCTGGCTGGTGCTGAATGTGAACTGTTTGTTATATCTCATTTGTAGTCAATAAAGTTATAATCAGTAACGATACATGCATATCAGATGTATCGTACAAATATAGGGAGCGTACGATATGAAGTAGGTACATTAATAATGCGCCCGCCTACAGTGTGGATATCTTTGTAGACTAATCCTAACTTATCTACTTCGATGATTGTAAAATCATAATTATCTAAGTTATGGTTCTTACTGTCATACTATGTATTACATATTATATTTTCCATTACCTATTTTTCATTCAAATAGGATTATAATAAATTCATTTGCGCGTAGTAATAAGTCGTTTGTTAAAAATAGACTGACATTATCTATGTTGATTGAAAAAAGTTTGAAATTATTCGTTTAAATTCGTAGTTTAGTTTTTTTTTGTTTCTCTATTTATTAACCATGGTGGTACATCTTACTTAGAAATATTTCTATTATTTCTTAGTCACACACTTTATTCGGCCTGATGGTATGACCATAATGCCATGGTAGTTGGGTTGGCCTTTGGTGTGGGATACATCAAATAAGTTACGCCGACAGAGTGGTGATATAAAATTTTAAAAGTTTTTTTTTAGGTTATCTCCATTACACATTAAAGTAAAGTTTTTTTTCTCGCCATTCGCAAGTCCATTGTGTGTCATTGGATAGGTCTTTAAAAGTTTCCTCAAACACTTTTTCGATTAAGGGATTAATTTTTTCAAATATTAAGTTTTAAAGTGCAATTTTTTGTTAAACTCAAGTGTGTACTATATATCTGTACTACTAGCGTCTTTTTTCCGGTCAGTAATAACTCGAACGGTAGGTAGTAGTTTCGGTAGAGGTTCGAATATCGCGACCCGAACATTAATTTGTATAGTTCCTTTATGCCTACATTTATTTTGATGTGTGAACTGCTCTCACAAAAACAAGATAATGCAATAATTAATACAATAAACCCTAAATAATTTTCTTAAAATAAGTTTATTCGTTGTGCTATTTTCAGAGATATCTTCACTATTTACCACATTTTTATGAAGTTATTGCCTGGTTTTTACAAAATTATTACACGTGTTTTTAGAACAAACAGTAGAGAGGAGATCACGAGATAAATTCGCTACTATTTACCGTAGACTCAGTACATTTCAATAAAATTTTAGTAAAAAGAAAAACACTGCATAATTCTATGTCACATATTAACGTGACATAGAATTATGCAGTGTTTTTCTTCAACAGTAAGATTACAAAGTACTTCATTGGGGTTCGATTCCCGCACGGAACAAATATTTGTATGGCCTACAGATAGTTGTTTCGGGTCTGGGTGTGTTTGTGTATGTGAGTTTAAGTGTTTGTAAACACACCCACGATACAGGAGAAATTCCGAGAGAGGGCCAAGTTAAAAAAAAAATGGAACAATCTAGTCTCCAAATTAAGAAATTGTTTATTAAATTCTGGACGTACCTACTAGCATTGTTCGTCTAGATTATGATAAGGTTTTCATTATGATTTAGATAAATAATTCGTGAGAGTTTATGTGTCATCATCATTCTCTAGCCCTTATCCCAATTCTTTTGGGGTCGGCGCAGCATGTCTTCCTCTTCCATACCTCTCTGTTCCTCGTGAGACGCCTCCTTTCTAATATATTTATAGTTTTCTACAATAATATCGATATTTTATGAAGTCGTAAAAATCGTGCAAACCTAGACAGATCACTAGTACAATCATGAGTACCAATATGTATACACTTAACAATGTTTAGAAGCAATTTTCGCCTACTCTCTTGATTTAATTTTCATGTAGAAGAGGTATAGAGGTATATGGTATGACCATAATGCCATGGAAGTTGGGTAGGCCTTTGGTGTGGGACGCAACCTGCGTCGACACCCTTGCGCCATCCCATCTTCCTAGCACGGTGTCCTGTGCCGGGGTTGCTGCTGCAGGTGCTAAAAACCTCAAACGGCGCAAATACAACAACTTAATTGGCAGTTATGTGTTTGAGCCGTTTGAGGTTGAAACACTGGGGCCTTGGGGTCCGAGTGCTCACCTAATATTTAAGGAAATTGCGAAGCGGTTGGTCGACTCTTTTCGTGACCAGACGGCTTGCCTATTCTTTGGCCAAAGAATCAGCATTGCCATCCAACGTGGGAATGCTGCCAGCCTTCTGGGCACTTTTCCTGTTGACAGCGGTGTGGATGAATTTTTTGACGTCCTGTAATTCTTCTCTTTTTGATACATGTATACATTTTATTATAATTTAATTCTGTAAATTGTAGTTTGTAAATATTGTAAATAAAGTTGTTTTCATGTTACCTAAAGAAACTAATATTTTAGAACCCATATTATCATGAAGTAGGTCATATCAAAGTTGCAATCGTCATTACACAAATTAGCGTTTGAACTTTGCCAAATAAAAAAATATACCTGTCGAATTGAGAACCTCCTCCTAATTTTTGTCGGTTAAAAATAAGGTCGTACCTACTCAGTGGTCAGGGACCTTCATTGTTACAAAATTCAATGGAATTATTATTGAAGGTGAAACATAAATACACGTTATAAAAACATAAGTAACATAATCATTGATAAGGTAATAAATATGGATAAAACAATAGTCGGTGTGTTTTCAGTAATGTAACTCGGTTTTGGTAAAATTCATTGTGATTTATCCACACAATCCACAAATATAATGATATTTGTGTATTAGCAGAACCATTCAGTTTTAATTTACTTAATTTTCAGAAACATTCCAATGTGTATGGAGAACATAAGCAAAATTTCATCGAAACCGGTTTAGTAGTTTAGGAGTCTGTAGAGAACGAACCGACGTATAGATCTTACCACTATTATAAATGCAAAACTTTTGATGGATGGATGTATATTTGTTACTCAATCATACTAGAACGGCTGGATGGATCTAGAAGGAAATTAGCGCAGAGGTAGATTATAGTCTGGAACTAGTTGTTGCCCACGACCTTCGTAGGCATGAAATTATTATAAAAATATTACTTTCCTATTTCAATCGTATTATGTTAACAATTTCATGGGTTTTATTATGTGTAAGATGGAACAACAAATACTGCCGTAGCAACTGTGTGACCCTTTTCTTTCTGGATAGGAAATCATCAAATGAAGCCTTTTTTATTGGATGGTGCGAAATCATCAAATAACTCTTCTCGCTCTGGGCGAGTGGATGGGAGTGTCAGACTTCTACTGACTAAAACCCACCCATCTTCCTTCTTAGCCCTTTATGTTTCGGGGTCGCGATATCTCTTTTGAACAGTCTCGTAGCCCCGGCAGGCGTGGGCCCTTGTAAACCCCTTTGATGATGCGCGTGGAACACGAACGCGGCCATTACTCACCGTCCACAGGTCGAAATGTGCCGACCCGAAGTAGTGAGTAGCACCGTTAACGTATAGCTAGCCATTTGTATGTGTTTTTTACAATTTATTTGTAGAATTAATTCCTGACGAGTTTAAATAGCACGTATTTGGGCACTAATACTGTAATTACTACTTATTTTATATAATACTTTAATATGTAAACAGACTAAATTAAATTATATTTCTTTTGGCTTCCACAATCAGTGTAATTTATTGCGGTATCGCTGTCTTGCTAATTATTGTGCAATCGTGTTACGGGAAAGATTTCGACAGGTGTATGCAGAACTTACGGTACACATAGTGCCAGATGTTATTATCTGTAGAATCATTTTGTGATAAAATCTACGGTGTGGTTCGATTTAGGAAAACATACTATTTTATTTAATAATTATAAGAACCAGACATGAATCAATTGGGATTGATATAAACCATCGTTCTAATAATCTAATATGTAGTACATATTTTGCAAAATAGTTTTGGTCAAAATAATTTTAGACAATAAAAGAATAGGGTTTTTACTGATCGAAAAAAATGGGCTACGAATGAGAGCCTTCGTAGCTCGTAGTATGCTACGCCGTAGCACGACGCATCGCGTTCAATCAATGCTACTCTAAGTTTTGCCTTTAGCAAATGAAATAAAGCTACTACGTATCTATGCATGTATCTTATACATATAGCATAGAAACACAATGTGTATCAAACATCCATCAAACTGGACAACTCTCAACTAACTACTAGAACGGACCAATTTCGTATTCTACACTAATATATTGTTTGGTTTGGTATTGGTTTGTTTGTTTGTTTGTTTGTAACGAATAGGCTCCGAAACCACTGGACCGATATCAAAAATTCTTCTACACTATCCCCGGGTGACATAGGCTACTTTTTATCCCTGTATTCCCACGGAAATGGGAACTACGCGGGTGAAACCGCGTGACGTTCGCTTGTCGTCAATAAAATATCAGCTGTCTCATTCATAGGGTCGTGTGGTTATTGAACTATGTACGGTAGTTTGATGGTCTATAACACACCCACGAATCTATGACACACGCTGTATAGCGCTTATCATATTTTCAAAAATAAAATATTTCGTAAGTTCGTAATCACACTACGTGACTTGCACGAATTTGTTTGCACGATCAATTATACTCCCTGTATGTGCAACTATAATGGCTTTTATTGTACAACTATTTACTGGAACCATTATTTTTATTGTTTTATAATCTTTCTAATCGAACGACTACGAATGACTTGCTCGAATTTGTTCGCACTATCAATTATACTCCCTGTAGATGCAACTATAGTGACTTTAATCGTACAAACTTTATACGGGAACTTTTTATTGTTTTATAATCCACTTAATCAATCATTTGAATATGACTTGCTTGAATTTGTTCGCACGAACAATTATACTCCCTTTATGTGCAACTATAACGGCTTTTATTGTACAACTATTTACTGTGTTTTTCTGTTTTATAATCCTTTTCATCGAAATACTGAGTATGACTTGCTGATGAGGAAAAAAATAAGAACTTAGGTGTGACAAATATTATTATTTATCTAATTTCTTTATTACTTAGATACTTACTTTATTATTTATCTTAATTCCTCTAGTCCTTCAGTTTATTATCTTTTTAGAATAGATGACAGAGCACTTGAAATATACTTATACCTACTCAAGCCTGTTTTCGGGCAGACTGCTTCGTTGGTTTAGTGGTGGCAAGCGTTACTGCTGAGTATAAGGTTGCCGGTACGAACCAAGTGTTGAGATACTTCCATCTTCTAGTGTGGCATAATGGCAGAGTGCTGTTCCATCAGTGATCCCGAAACAAGATGCCTAGTTGGTGAGATTCTGATATTTTTCATTTCATTTGACATGTGACATCTACCAACCGCCACTGAGCCAGTCTGGGGGATTACATAGTTGCAGCCCATGTCCCAGCAGCAACATTCATCATCTGCTTGCCCATAACTCATGTTACTACGAGGTTGGAACTCGACACCACGTTTTTTTCTTAAATTCGACCCTGTTATCCGTCACGTTGACGTACCATATTCTTCTTTTCTGTCTTTCATATCATTTCTCACTATCCCATTATCTAGGACAAAAAAAGAGGCATAAACGAGGACTAAAAGATACGACTAGCAAACCAAAAGAGTGAGGAATATAAACGTATCAACACATGAATAAGATTATTCATTACTATTTCAATCACCCGTAAAGCTAATCTATCATAAAGCGAATCTGTCTTAAAGCGAATCTGTCTTATAGCGAACAATTGAAAAAGACGTTGTGGACTAGTGCTTTAGGTGGAACGACTTCTTCTTCTCGTGTCGTTGATTTTTTTTTAAGTTGGCGCCGAAATTAGCACTTTCAGAAGCGTCCACTAGCTCCTGTGACGAGTAAACCAGAGGCAGTCATGACGCGATATGAAGTGTCCCATCGTTTGTGGGACAACACCACATTCACACTCCAGGCCAGAGTTATCTATAAATCTTCACCCGAACAGGCTTTCCTTGCTTCGGCCAACCTGTGTCCGGAGTATATTTAAAAACTTCCAGGTCAGCCATGGCAACTCGTGTCCAGGTGGAAGATTTTCGGCCAGTGGCACAAATCGGTTGGATAGGGAAACACTGTCTCGTCACAGCTTCAGTCTGTCCTTAGAGCGTGCGCCAGTGAGCTGGGGCAAAAACTTTTATAGGTTTAATTTACTTTTTCACTGGCATGACGATCTGGACTCGTTCCTTACTGATTGGCCAGAGAAGGCAATACATCGGGAGAGTTGGAAAGGAATGGGAGAGCAGCCTTTGCCCAGCAGTGGGACAAAACAGGCTTTTATGTCGTTAGAAAGGGGTCAACAGTGGGTAACTAAACATTGTCTTATTAAAAAAAAACATTAAATGATCCAAATCGATCAAGTTACCTATATGTGTAGTAAGCATTAAAAAATAACAATTTGCTGATATGGTGGTTATTTTCTATGTATTTGAAATATAAGGATATGAGAGAGAGGATTGTTAAGATAGAGGTAAGTAATAATAAAAACACGCTCAATATAAATTACTAATAATAACAATTTTAATTTAAAACTTATATTTTACATTCATTCTATACATTTATCACAGCAATAACTCTTCATTATACATACTGATTTTAGGTCATTTTCACTCAAAAGGATGACAATGGTACCTTCTTATTAGGTAGTCATTAATCGAGACCTATACCAACTTTCAAAAACTTTATCAGTTGATAGTTAGGTATACTTTATTTACATTTTTATTTTCAGTTTATACAGTTCCAGACGATAAATAATGATATATGACAAATATACAAAATATACACTTCCTTTTACAATGAAATACATACATGTATATTTCAAATATGTTTCGTTTTTATACATATTAAGTACTAGTAATATTTGTATAATATACAAGTACACGTACAGCTATAATACACAGGGCGAAAAACAAATTACAACTCAACATACATTATAAAAAAATATTTTTTTAAATATTACTCTGGTCTGTTCTCAACCATTTTAACGCCCTGTAAATCTAATCATGTGCAAAAAAACACGTTATATAAAATAGGTTTCGAATGTATATCAATTATTAGAGCATTTTACAAATGCACTTATGTAAGTATTCTTTGAGGCACTAGTTTGAGCAATAGTAAACATATAGAAAACTGAAATGAAGCTGCATGCTCTTTATTATATTCTACTTCTCTTCAACTAGAAAAAACGAGGAACAAACCTAGCATAGAATAATATAACTCCGAATTTAAGTCTTGCAACTACACAAATAAAGTTCATACCACAACGTCACAATGAAGTCTGGTAAATATAAATTAAATGTCCTTCGGGAATAGTAATTAGCTTTAATAAATAATTATTAGAGGATCTCCGGTCAGAACCGTCTGTACTAGCTGCAGAATATCGAAATACTTTGTTATTAATGTTTGTTTTTTTTTTTAATGTTAACAAAGAGATATTATACAAGGAGTATGTAAGGATCGTTTCAGTGTTCTGTGGTTTCTGCCTACCCCCATAGGAAAAGGGCGTAAGTTTATGTACGTATGATACAATTTATCAAATCGAAATATCTGATGTATTATTTATCCATCTCTACGTATTTCGTATCTATAAATATTATAAATTATAGTTACGTTTTGGGTTTATCTAATGATAAATTTTAACAAATGATATACTTATAATTATTTTATAAATAGACTTTGTGATAAATCGTTAAAACCGTGCAAAGCACGCCAGTGTCGCTAGTTTCATTCATTTTTAGACATAATAATAAGATACTTACTATTCATAATTCTTAGCTATGTTACAAAGTTCGACAAAACTGAATTTAAAAGTAAAAAACCTTAAAAGACTGTGCAAATTCGCTACAATAATTCGACTTTTTTCTTAAATTAAAATTAAACAGGAAATGTACAACAAAATTAATCCTAGGCTTTACAAAAACTTTCTAATCCTTATGAAAGAAGTAGAATTATAAAAGGAGACAGGGCAAAGTTGGTATGTAAAGCAAAAGAGATGCTGTTATAAGTACCTATTGGCTTCAACATGGATAGAAACAAATCCTGCACAGAAATATAATGAATTCAAATAAATAGTAATGTTTCTCTATTTTTTAGATAGAGCAACATTACCATTACATTATTTATTTTTATCACATGAGACGGAATTTTTTGTAATAAAAAAAACTCTACAAGTTGCACTTCATTAATATCTCAAAGTCATATTTTCAGTCAACAACATCAGTGCATCATGTGTCATTTTTATACAACTTTGCCCAGTGTCCTTAGGGACTCAAAACTTTTTTTTTTCACTCTAACAAGATTTATTATTGAGAATTACTTAGCAGTAAGAGCAGATATCACCAATAAACGAAATTACAAGAAATATAATGTCAGTATCCCAGAGCAATAATGACACTGACAGTTCTTGAACCCGGCTTAGATGTGCTGATCGCGTTCAGTTTGATTGGTGCAATGCGCTTTAATTGTTACGTTTTTCGGTTTACGACTAACTATTCTTTCCTATTTCAATTTTTTCTTTATCCGCAGGTGAAGGAATGAATTGAAGCGGATCCGCCTTCTTGGCCTCTGCCTCTTTGGCATCTTTCTTTTCTTCTGCTTCTAGAGCCTTCTTTCTTGTGCCCTTCAGGGCGGCTCTGTGCTGGGCGTAGAAGAACCTGGAAAGGAGAAAAAAATATAATAAAAAGTAAAAAGCCATAAAGGATAAATAGAGTATATTAACTATGTTAGGAGGCATAAGAAAATAATGTAATGTCAATTTCTATTTCAATTCTGACAAAATAGGCTATAGACTTACATTTACCGTTCAAAACACCTTTAAAAAGTATTAATTAAATATCATCATGTCAATAAAATTGACACACTAAACACTAAAGAATATTAATCATGACACTGTGCAAGAGTCGTGGCGTAGGTAAATAGGCATGTAGTAGGTTTTTAAATCATCGAAACAGCCTTCCGTATACCATTTACTTGACAAAATAAGCTTTAACAACCCATCTCTTACAATAGGGACGTTTACTGAGTAAAAAAAAATGATTCTAATTAGTCCGTCTCACATAGGGGTATTTGATACTAAAACATGGCCAATAATCAGATTTTGAAGTTTGCTATTATAACAATATTATTATTTCGTAGAATAGTATAATACATTGTGCACGTTATGGCGGCCATCTCAATGCGCCAGAGTTAGTAATTGATCAGTAGCATCAGTCGGAACATAGCTATTGTCTAGAGAGCACGTTTTGTTCTTGGCGCCTTAAAAAATCAAGCTTTACGCAGTGATATAACAAAAAAATTAAGTGTTATTGACAAGTGTTGATGATGGATTCTGGTGATGGAGGTATGTAGCTTATTTTATACATTGTTTTACTAATGTTTATATCTTTTGAATCGTTTTTGTGGCTTAAATTAGAAACAGTAAAAATTGTGGAAAAATATCGAAAAAGCGTAATAAATGAGTAACTTTCTTATATTTCCGGACTAGTCCGATTAGAAAAAGTAACAGAATCGTAATCAGGGATAATCTGGAAAGTTAATAATGAACAAAAATGTTGCGGAAACAGAGCGTTTTTTTTTTAATGTTTTTTTTACTTTTAAGCTCGGATTCTTATCTTTCCTGCATACGTATATTGCCAAGAAAAAAACTCAACCGTTTTGTAGTGAAACTATTGAACTGCTGCACCCTGTGGAATTTGGAGTGAAAGCGGAGGTATTCTGGACGAGGAAAATTCGGAAAATGATGAATATCGTGAAAGTGATTAAAGTAGATTTTGTATTGAGTATGCTTTTATTAAAATGTATAAGTCTGTCTTCTTTTGTGTTTTTATTTAATGTCAATCTAATTTTGATAACAATTTTGCTGAGAAAAGTTTAAAAAATATTTTTGGCCATATTTTAGTATCAAATACCCCTATGTGCGTCTGTTAGATTATCGAAAAATATTGGATACGTATTTTTTGTTTTATCAAATCGATCAAAATTGACGAAGATAAAACGCGTCAAAGATTTGAGTGGGAGATTGTGACGTCACTCACCGATAAAAAATGTCACACTAATGTCTTAGAATATGACGTCACACGGGTTTTCAAAGCACTGCATCGTCTTCATTGTTTGTTTACGTGAAAAAAAAAGAAAAAATACGTGTCCAATATTTTTTAGAAATCTATTTGACGGACTAATTATATTTTTTTAGTTAACTATCCTATCATCTACATTTATAACTGCAAGGGTGTAGATACTGTAGGTCCTCATTTTGTCACTTGTCTTTAACTACTATGTAATAGGGGCCAGCCTATTAATACCATCATCATCATCAGCCTATAATATTTCCACTGCAGGGACTCAGGCCTCCTCTCTAGGAGAGGGATGGACCTATAATCCACCACGCGGGCCCAGTGCGGATTGGTAGATGTCACATGTCTTCGAATTTTTTGGTTCTAAGACATGTGACATGTTTCCTCACGATGTTTTCCTCCACCGTTTTGAGAGCAGTGGTGATGAAATAAATTACACAAAGTAAGCCTGACGGGTTCGTACCCACGACTCACTGTTCGTAAATCGGGGCCGCCACCACTGCTCCATTAATACCATCAACCGTATACAAACCCATGTTTTAAGCTGCATCTAAGAAAAGAACTGTTCAACTTACATAAGTATAATCGCAGGTGGTATAGCAATAGCCGCACTGGTCAAGAACACGGCACCAGGCAGTACGTGCAGAGTCTTCATATACAGCCAGGAGTAGAGGGGGTGGAAGACCAGCGCTGCCAACGTCTCCGTTAGGGAGAACAGCGAGTTCACTTTAGCTGAAAAGTGGAGATAGAAATAATTAGTAACGTGGAGTTCGGTAAGTGTCCAGAATAAAAATGAAATAAACAAAAAAAAAATCCTCTAAAACTTTCACATTTATAATAGTGACAAGAAGTGATGGTCACGTTGTAACTCAATAAGGAGTAAATAGACTTCTTCTGGGTAAGCTCGTTCCATCGTCGACCTCATCTCTGCCCTTAGGGCAAGATTGAGGTCAAGAGTAAGCCCATTTCAAATCACACTATCATCACACTATAATCACACTAATATTATAAAGGCGAAAATTTGTGTGAGTGTGTATGTTTGTTACTCTTTCACGCAAAAACTACTGAACGGATTTGGATAAAATTTGGTACACAGATAGTTTATAACCTGGATTCACACATAGGATAGTTTTTATCCCGATTTTATTTTCCCGTGGGATAATTTTCGAGTTACAGCGGGCGAAGCCGCTGGCAACAGCTAGTAAAAAATAAAAATAAAAAAAGGAAAATATGCTGGTAAGTACTGCGATATTATTATAATAATTGTAATAGCATCTTTATGTATTTGAGCATGTGCTTACATATACAACGAGTTGTTTGGTTAATATTATTATGAGGCAGTAAATAAACAAGAATAAACATTTTGTTCAACTAACCAGTTTCCTGTTTATCCACCAGTTTTGATATGATGGAGCGTAGTGACGTAAATGTAGTAGCATTCAGCAGCTCAGCCACAGGAACTGTAATCATACATACAAAATAAGCCATAATTTTCTTACTGTTGAGTCTTAGGGCCCTAGCACAGGGCGTATTTTAAACGCGCCGATGACACGCAGATGACACGCGTATACGCGTTTCGAACGAGATTTGAACGCAACCTTGTTACCTAAGCACACCGAGCGATCGTGAAACGCGTGTCTTTGTACGCGCTTCAAACGAGTTTCGAACGCGCTTCAGACTTCAGTTTGTATCTATAAAAACGCAAAAATTGGCGTCCGCGCGTTTAAAATACGCCGTGTGCTAGGGGCCATAACCAACACGAAAGCCCAATGAGGGTTGGTAGACGGCACATTTAGAATTTTTGGTTCTAGCACAGGCCGATTTCCTTGCAATGTTTTCCTTATCCGTTTTAAGAGCAGTGATGAAATCTATACTAACTAGTTTGTAGTAGTAGTACTTTCATAAGTTATTATGCCTTGTGACTGTGACTGTAGCTTCGTTTTAATTGTTTTTCTGGCAATCAAAAGTGCCTGTAGTGGTCTAATTGAAGTAAATGGTTTGAGTTTGATTCCGAAAATTCATTCATTTATAGAAAGCTACATTATTTTTGAGTGTTTTTAAAACATTCCCGTAAGTAAATTTCATGACATAACGAGAAAAGGCTAGTAAATTAAACAAAGTAACGCCTGCATGGGTTCGCATCTCCGACCTATAACATGTAAGTCGAGGCTATTGCCACTCTGCAACTGGCACTGCAATTGTGCACGCAATCAAATTAATAACCGCCATTGAACCGAGCGTTATTCAAATGCATATTATCATAATAAAACTGGAATATGAAGTAGAGATGGCGCGATGACGCTTTTGTGTTCGAATGGTAATTCAGAGTTCATTTCATAGTAATTGCGATGGTAATGGTGGGTGTGTTTTTGAAATACTGGGAAGATGTTTTGGTAGTTGGCAATAAAGATGGTGATTTTAAGGAAGATGATCTAGTATTTATTTTGGAAATAAGAACAAAAGTAATTAAATGATATTGGAAGTTGCGTTACGGAACTCAAATGGAGTTGGGCTGTACAGTGTACAAAGTGCAGTGATGACAGGTGAACTAAAGCAGTCACCGAATGGCGTCCAAGAATTGGAAAAGTAAATATGGGTCGTTCAACGGCGATATTGAGCATACGACATAGTTATCATCGAGGGAAAATCCTAAAATCCCGGCGGTTTTAGAATGGTTGAAAGAACAGAGTTCTGACTATCCAAAATGTGTATTATCTCATCTCTGACAAGTCATAAACAAATGCCTTTTTCCGATGGGCTCAAGCCAAAACTACCGAACGCCATCTGCTACAATCCTTACGCGACTTTCGCCTCATTCACGATCATTCATGCGGTTATAAACACAAAGTTAAAATAACAAGATTAAAAATTGTTACCTAGGTACATTTCGATGTCTGTTGTGACGAATGCAGTCCATATGGAGCCGACAAACTTGCTGACGACGGAAACGAAGCACAGCAAGGAGTCATCGACCTGCATCCGTTTGCTTAGCACAGTTATTGAAAACATTGCACCTGAAACAGAGACACACATAATTTAATGATCATTTATTCAAATATTTAGGGTCCATTTGTTTAATGGTACTGATTGTAATCTGCCATAATTTGAAACGTGATTAAGAGCAATGATGGCACTGACAGGATCTTGGATGTAGTTTGGATATGGCTGATAGTCTTCAATTTTATTATTTTGTGTAGTTAGAAGAGAAAGAAAGAAAAAGCATTTATTTTATTGGTCTCACACAGGACAAAATAAATCGATAAAAAATTAGGCAAGCAAAAAAGTAAACATAAGAAAAACACTTTAAAAAAATACATAGAATTTAAAAAAACCCTCCACCCACCAATTCACCCTCAAAAGGACATATCACTAAGACTCTATAAGGTCATCACCTGATGAAGCCAAAGCACGAAACACTGATGTAGCGAATAAAAATCCAGAACAGGGCATAGAAATCACAACACAGCCTTTGGAAAACGCTCATGTCTTTCGTATTTGAAAGTTTTTCGAACATCGATTTTATACTAGCAATCAATGAAGATATTTTTTTTTCAAACTGTGACTGTTATTCTTTTTTTTTTTTGCTACCCCGGAAATCTGACATTGCCTCTTAATGTTAAAAATGTGAGAGGTTCCTTTCAAATCCTTCGACGTTGCACGAAGTTTATGAGATTAACGTTTTAAAGTCCCTTTGAAAAATCAGGGGACTCAGACGGTACTCTTGGCCCCTCGTTAAAGGGAAAAAGGTATATCATCATCCTCATATACATTTGGAAGGTGGGCAGTATCATTTTTATGGCTTAAGCTTGTCAAAGGTGTTAAGAAAAAGCGTCTTTTATATTTCGACAAGTACGATTTCTTTTGTGATCAAAGAATTTGGACGTCGTGTGACACTGTTGTACATAATATAGAATTGCTCTTTTTTGCACAACTCGTCATTCTATGGTTAGAAATAAATCATTATATTATGAGTGGAGAAATCCGTTGCTTGTCTAGCTTCTTTTCTGGTAAGTGAAGATTGCTTTCAAAACGTTCCGTTTTTATTCCTAGCACAACTTTTTGCAGGACTGTCTTGAACTTTTCTATAGAACAAGTGAATAAGATAAGACCGTAGGATGTGCTAGTTAGTAGTAACAAAAAATCTTTGGTCGCTTTCACCGGATACAAATTTTATTTATTGTTAATCCTCGTCACCAGGATTAACAATAAATAAAATTTAGTACAAAATCATTTATAAACTAAGTCAAATCTGCGATATATGGCTAAATGGCGATATTAAGGTTCTCCTCGAGTTAAGAACATATTATATTATGCAAAAAAACGACAACTGTCGAGAAGTTACCCACCAGATACAACACTCTGGTCCCTTTTCTATGCGGGATGAAGTACTTCACAACCGGTTCTTCATTACAAAATGCCTACTTCTTCAGTCGCTGCCTTTCTATTTGTACTCACCAAATGAATGCAGTACTATGGAGTAACTGAGGTAGACGCTGAACTTGACCATGTCCCAGTTCAGTCGATTCCTCACGAACAAGTAGAAGACCGTGTGTTCTGCTGTAATTAGAGAAGGAATTTATATGAAATGATTTATCACATAAATGAGTCAGTATTAAAATTAGTCGATCGTCAGATTCTCTTCATCACTATCAAACGTTCGACTCTAGCCTTCATCACTAGCCTCTTCATCACTAGCCTCTTCATCACTAGCCTCTTCATCACTATCAAAAGTTCTACTTGGCCTTTGCTTACCCAGTTTCATTCAGGTATTTAAAATGAGAAGGTTTATCAAGCTACATGTTAAACCTTTATTGTCATTTGGTTTTCTGTTTAGTGTTTCTGCATCTTACTAGCATACCTTTTAAGTAACATGTAATACTAATAAGCCTCGATTCCAGACAATTTGTTTTTCTTGCGTTTACGGTAAAGGATTTACCCTTTTGTGAGGTCTACCTCCATGGAAAAAAGATGTGAGTTCATGTATACTTACAGGAAGTAGGTCCAAAGAGAAGGAACACCATGACCAAAGTGAGAATGACCTTGATTTTCCGGTTCAGCGGCCGCGGCCTGAACGCGACCGCCACCGTGTCCACCACATGGGAGATGTCGAAGAACGAGACTTTGGAGTTGGACGTCCTCTCGATCTGGAAACCATAGAAAAGATGTTAAGATTTCATTATGTGATTTCGTTGCGGGATCCAAGACAGTTAATTGTTTGACTGTGGGACTTCGTTAAGCTTCAATGTCTCGACGCTTTTTTGGTGGTCGCTACCGCTGATTCCGGTTTTCAGGAGTTATAGTGGTTTAGGAATTGTGTGGCGTCTTGCCCCAATAGAGATGTTTACTGATTAAAAAAAATGATTCTAATTAGTCCGTCTGTTAGATTATCGAAAAATATTAGATTCTTATTTTTTGTTTTATAAAATCAATAAAAATGACGAAGATAAAACGCGTCAAAGATATGAGTGGGGGGTTGTCACCGGTAAAAAATGACATACTAATGTCTTAGAATATGACGTCATACGATTTTTTTAAAGCACTGTATCGTCTTCATTGTTTGTTTACGTGAAAAAAGAAAATTTGAAAATCTATCTGACGGACATTGATATAAAAACTAAAGATACGGTCGTCCGAACATTTGCTCGACGCGTTCGCCATACAGAGAATCGGTGTAGTCTGCTCGTTAGTGTAACCTTGTACAAGCGGCGTGGTATTTTCGAGGTATAAAGAACATAAATAAAGCTTTTAATAAAATTTACGACCGCACCCGAAGCTAGCCGATCGTGGACTAGTTCACTTCGGCTTAGGAAAGACCATATTGGGACCACGTTCGAGGCGTCATTTTAACATGCCGTCCGCCCAGTCCTTACGCAGTAATATATAAGTCAATGCTTTTAACAGAGAATTTAGATTTAAACAGAACTGAATACACTCATAAACATAAGCTTGACGGATCTATGAGGAGTAATAAAGTTCCTATAACACTATCGCAGCCATAATGTTTTACAGCTAGCACTTAACTAAACCTAAATGTAGTCGTTATCGATTCAGCAGCCTTTGTTCACGGTAGTGTGAAGACAAAGCTGTCAGCACTATATTGTAGTGCATGAGCTGCCATAGATTCAAGTCGTTTGTTACATTCAGTAAAGGTATCGGGGGAAGTAGTATGAAAGTTGTGTTATAATAATAAACTACAACCTGACCATGAACTTGATTTTTAACTAATACACGAAAATATTTGACTAATATGCCCGTACCATAAATAGCGATTTACATTAATGTGTTTATATTAATGTGGGAGCAGTGGTGGCTCAGTGGTAGCGGCCCCGACTTACGAACAGTGAGTCGTGGGTTCGAACCCAGTCAGGCGCATTACTTTGTGGAATTTATTTCATCACCACTGCTCTCAAAACGGTGAAGGAAAACTTCGTGAGGAAACCGGCATGTCTTAGAACCAAACAAATCGAACACATGTGACATCTACCAATGCGCACTGGGCCCGCGTGGTGGATCATAGCCCATCCCTCTCCTAGAGAGGAGGCCTGAGTCCCTGCAATGGGAACATTATAGGCTGATGATGATGATTAATGTATAAATTTATTGAAGAGGAGTATCTCTTGGAATGACCACTTCTATCAATTGTTTGTCCGTTTGGATCTATAGAGCCGGTTCCTGTCTATCAAAAATATTGTGGAGTAGGACAATATTCGAAACGGTTACAGTAGTTTAGGATGTGGTAAACATTTCGCATTTCACTTCATTTAGAATAGTAGTCGAATCAACTAGAAAAATAAAACTAAATATTGTCATATTTCACACAAGGCTGGTAAACTATTGCATAGGCACGTTCCCCGCTTTGCTAGCAATATTCCAGTTAGCCATACATCTGTTCTGGATAATATGTAACGTGCAGAAGTGCCTACAATGGATCAGACTGGGCCATCGTGTGACCTGCTTAACCCGGATAGTCATCCTCCCACGAAAGTTTAAGACAGTCGTCGGCGAGTTATAAGTAGTAAACAATGGTCTGTATCCTGTCATTTACTACGCATTCGCGATGGGTATTTGACCTTGGTGGGTACTTCCTCATTCTTATCCAATGTCCTTAATTTTTGTCTTATATTATTTAGGTAGATATTTTCAAAAATTATTACGACATTTATTTATTTCTTTGCTAACATGTACAACACTGGTTAGTAGGCGTGCATTAATAAATCATTAACGTCTTATAACGTCAAGACTAAAGAGACAATTCGTGCACTTTAATTATATACGTAGTCTAGTCCCATTCTTGAAAAAAAAACATTCAATTTCCCTTTTATTTTTGACAAGTTTCTAACATTATTTATATCTCCATTTATGCAATTCTCAAATAAGTTGTAGTTAAATTATCAGGTCAATAACATATACAAATTGACCTTTATTTTGCTGATTCATACGACCGTGAACAGACCCTGAAAATCATAAATTATTGGATAATCTTTCAGACAAGATATTTATAAAAACATGTATAATTTATTGCACTTGCCACACGTAGTATTTACATGTATTTCTATACGCTCATACGTTTTAACTTCTAAAGTTGACTTATTATAAGACAACTTCGCAAAAGACATTGGATATGATATCGGGCATCTACCTATTTTGTTAATAATCGGCGTCAAAATGACGATGTGTGTAAGATAATTGATATCAATTATATTAAAAGAACACGTTTCATTTTTTGGATCAAGTATAAAATGATCTTGGAAACATTTATATCATCACCTAATATACCTACGACAAAGTCGCTTCTCGTCGCTTAGGCAGACGCCTAAGCCTCTAGCTAGACAATGAATTCGAATACGATTTTCACCAACATTTCAGAGCACCTCAGCCTAGAACTGTCCGTATTTAAAACATTTGAATTAATTACTAGTCATTCAATATTTTGACATGTCGCCATTGCACCCCTGCGAACCAGGGGCGCCGCTAGTATACCATGAAGGGTCATTGCGATTTGTTTTTTTTCTAGACCATAGCCTAGCTGCCGTATACGGAGATATTGTGGACTCAAAGTTTAAACTTTTTCACAATTTTTTTGACCATTTACTGTATAACGTAAATATTGACCCGAAAAAAATTTCAATTCCAAGTATCATTTTTTGGGTAAGATTATTTAGTTTGATGTACAGAATCTTTGGATGACGGCTTCGTGAAGGATCCGTTTACAGTTTTTTTTTATTCGGGTGGAAAATCATCAAATAACCCCTCCCGCTCTTGGGCAGAGCGAAAGGGAGAGTCAGACTACTACTGACTAAAAACCACCCATGTTCCTTCTTAGTCCTTGATGTCGAGGCCGCGGTATCTCTTGCGAACAACCCGCAGCCCCGACGGGGCGCTCAATAGTCTAGTTGTGTAATCGACGGGGTCCTTTTACACCTTGCATATTATTATTCTGCCATAGCTGGCGAAATGTGGGTGTACTATTAGGTACAGTCCGCAGCACCAATATGTATACACTTTATAACGATAAGAAGCACTTTCCTCCTAGTGTAGATATTGATTTCATTTTATGTTAAGAAACGAAACGAATATTTTTAAATCCTTAATATCATAAAGTAGGTCATAACTCAAAGTTGCAATAGTTATTCCAGGAGAAATTCGCGTTTGAACATTGCCAAGTGTATACATATTATTGCTCGTGACTGTACAGTGTACACCTATGCCTTTTTTTTTTTGTGGTGGATGGAAAATCATCAAATAACCCCTCCCGCTCTTGGGCAGAGCGAAAGGGAGTGTCAGACTTCTACTGACTAAAAACTACCCATGTTCCTTCTTAGCCCTTCATTTCGAGGCCGCGGTATCTCTTGCGAACAACCCGCAGCCCCGACGGGAGCCGCAGCCCCGACGGGAAGCCTAACCCTTTTTTTTATTTTGGAGGGTTGGAAATCATCAAATCCTCTCGCTTTGGGCAGAGAGGTAGTGAACGACAGACTTTTACTGACTAAAAACCACCCATGTTCCTTCTTAGCCCTTTGTGTCGAAGCCGCGGTATCTCTTTCGAACAACCCGCAGCCCCGACAGGAAGATTACCCTGCGGGTAACGTAACCCTACGGGGATTACAGACGTGGTGTTATGTTATGTTATTATTATGACTCTAGCATACACAACATTGCAACACTTAGTAACCTGTCTTAGCTACCATCACAATTAGGTAATACAAACACAGACAGTGACAATAGTAATTTCAATATTTGCTGCAATATGAAAACTATGAATATATCATAGTATTGTGCTGAATACATAATAGGGTGAGTAAATATAATACTATCAAGTAAATAACATCGTAAAACGATATGGAGCGCATTGTATTTACAATGGATGATATAAATTACTATCAGACTAAATCCCTGTAATGCTAGTGACATTTACGTGACGATTTTGTTATTGTTCCTTCTACAGCTATAAAATAACATCACTGTTCTGAAACAAAAGAATTTACTGTGTGATTTTATTTTGTTCTCACTGTAGAACATGGTTATATTAGAACGTGTCCATAGTTGGGACTAATGGCGCCATATTGTTGTTCCAATCAATTAAAAAAACCTGAAGAGCCCTCTTTACAATTTCACTAAATCGCCAAAACCTAATTTGGAAATTATAGATTATATTCTTCTAAAGTTTTGAGTGTCTGTGCCTCTTTTATCCTAAAATTCTACTTTGAACGAACTAGTTTGTTAATCCCAAAATTTTCAGAGTTTCAAAAGGAATCAATTCGTTTATGTTTTTGAAGTTAGTTTTATTTTTACTCGACTGCGGCGAAGCAATTTAGAACTTACGAATAGCTTCTTCTGTGCGTTCATTCGAAAAGACCATATATTTTCCGATTTTCTCGCCTACAATGCTCAGTATTAGGCCAGGGTTCATCTTAACTACTTGATTAAATTACGCAAATATGCATAGTATTAAAACTTTCCAAATTATCTACTTGAAATGGAAGGAATTGTGAAAGGCCTACATTAGAGTGTTATCTTATCACAGATTAATAATTATCTGATTTGGGAATAGGACGCCTACATTAAGATTAGGAAACGTAGTATTTTAGTATGTGTCTATTAAGTCACGTTTTTTAATGAGCGGTTTGACTTAGTTTATTGTAACTGAGTTAATTCTGACTCTACTTGCATCTTTCTTTTGCTGACGCAATCGAGATGGCAGGGGGTCCCTGTCGAGGCTGCGGGCTGTCCGCAAGGGAAACCGCGGCCTCGACATGAAGGGCGAAGAAGGAACATGGGTGGTTTTTAGTCAGTAGAAGTCTGACACTCCCTTTCGCTCTGCCCAAGAGCGGGAGGGGTTATTTGATGATTTCCCACCCCCAAAAAAAAAAAAAAAAAAAAAAGGGGGTCTAAATTCGGATACCGCGGCCTCGACATGAAGGGCGAAGAAGGAACATGGGTGGTTTTTAGTCAGTAGAAGTCTGACACTCCCTTTCGCTCTGCCCAAGAGTGGGAGGGGATATTTGATGATTTCCCACCCCCCAAAAAAAAAAAAAAAGGG
This sequence comes from Diarsia brunnea, assembly GCA_949774965.1. Classification (NCBI taxonomy): domain Eukaryota; kingdom Metazoa; phylum Arthropoda; class Insecta; order Lepidoptera; family Noctuidae; genus Diarsia; species Diarsia brunnea. The sequence goes on from OX459001.1 coordinate 4,230,713, forward strand.
GGTCTAAATTGGCCACTTTAGCAGATCATAATATGAATTGCGTTAAAATGCGTAAAATGATAAAGTGGCCATTTTAGACCCCCAGAGCTCTGCCCGAAGGAAACACCAACACAATGAAGAAGAATGTTTGAACTTCAGACGCTAAAGTTTTTTTCCCGTTTATGAGAAAATAAACTTTCTGATTCTGTCTTCCAATAAAGATAAAGTTACTTGTAAAATTAACATTACCTAAAAACTGTTGTGTGAAATTTTGAAATGCTTTATTTAGATCTCCAACAAAATTTAAACGGAAGGCTTTTGAATTAAACACATTAATATTAATTTTTGACAATCATCTTGTTAGTTTGCACAAAATACTAGTTTTTATAAACATCATGAGGGAATCACTAGGTGGAAGTACAAGACCTCGTATTGTAATCCACCATCATTAAATTCCATAGTGACGCAGTTTCTGCTGATTCAGTATGACGTTTAGTTTTAATCGTTCGACAAGGGACATGGTATTGTAAATATATCGAATTATCATATAAATTACTGATAATAGCATCAAGAAAATAGCACAATGGTCGATAATCGTCTTGAGTAAAAGTCAATGAAGGAGAGTACTATGTACCTATTATATGTATAGGTGTTTACGCAGGTTTGTAAAGATTAGATATAGTTACTATGTACTTATTACGGTAACAAGTTTTGTTTAATATTTCAAATTATGTTTAAATCTACAAAATGATTTTTCTTACAAAACAAGCGGTTGTAAATGCATTAATGTCACGTTTAATAGAAAAACATAATTTTCTGTCACATGTTTAACAAATAACAATAAAAAAAATACGTTTTAACAATGAGGTTTCCCACAATTTCTGATAAACGTCCCATCATTTAGGTTGTTATTTTTTTGTAAAGCGCAATTGACGTCAAAAAGTCCCCAAATTAAACACACGGATGCATGTTTATTTCGCTGATTGAATGTTTCGTTAATTAATTAAACTGTGCATTTGATTGACTCATGATGAAAATAATCACATTTACTATATGAAAATTGGTCATTTAATTGAGTACCCTTTTTTTGTATCCCGATTACCAATTGAGTTTAAAATGTAGGTTTAAGTTTGACTCTACCACTTGTTTTAAGTAACCCGCAGTTTTAGCTAAAGTCGCTTTTCGAGTGAGCCCGCGTTAATTTTATAATAATTTCCGTTATGAAGTCGAAATGGCGAGAAAAAAGAAACAGAAATTAAAATAAAGCTTTTAATTTACATTAATCAAAAAGCTTTATTACAATTTTTTATGTGTGTTATTTTAGGTAAAGATTAACCAAGTGCAAATAAAACTTGTGTTTATAAAAATAAATAAATAACAAGTAAAGATTTTATTTACGTTTTTGCCTTTTCCATAAAATACCAAGTGTACTATATTTTTAACAGCTTGTTTTGAAACATATTATATATTAAACATATTTCGCCGAAGAAATATTGGCAAGGATTTTGATATGTCGTTTCGGAATGTATACCCTTACTGGGGTATTATGGACAACGTTTCTTTCACTCCAGTTCCAGTAAATCTATTCCTAAAACAAACACATCCTTGCAGAAACAGTTTCGTTCCTTACACGTTATGCACCGTCTACAGTCCCCGATTACCTTAACAAACGAATATTCAGTAACAAATGGGCATTGTTATATCTCCGGTGCCATCACAATACTGTCCAATTTATCAAGCAATTTGCTGTTACCGGTCATTGAACTTCTAGTTCTTGACTTGGCCAACAATGCGGTGTTGTCAGGTTGGATAGGTGGCAACACTGTAATGTATCATGCTTATCTGATTTTAATAAAACTTAAGTGTTAGTCAGTAAGTGAAGTATTAAAAAACGATCCGATTTACGAATTTTTCAAGTAGATATATTATACAGGTTGACTTTGAAATCATCCGAGGGGCGATATCCTTGTTATAAAACCCGTTTATTGTTGTAATAACTTTTTCTAGGCAAGTTTTATAAAACCTTGCATAGAAAGAGTTATTTTGAAAAACATCTGCCATTTCAAATAATGTTTTGGAATTGTAATCGTAGTAGTAGTCGTGTTTACAACCGCCTTTCGTGTGGACTATGTATTATTTCAGCCGAAGACGTCCATTGCTGGACATTAGCCTCCCTCCCCCAAGTGTCGCCACATTGACCGGTCCCGCGCGTCTCTCATCCAGCGGATCCCCGCAACCTTCACCAGGAGTAGGAGAAGTTTTCGTATATGTTGCAAAAATAAACGGTCTTTCCCCGTATGGCAATCAGTTCCAGTTCAAAGTCAACCAGGATAACCGAAATCAACAATAGTTTGTGTCATTGCAATTTCGTGGAACCTATATTTTTAACTAATGACATTCGTTGTGTTTGACAAACATAAAAGGAGAAATATGGTGAGATAACTAATTGCAGGGCGAGGCACCGATTAATAATAATATTAGGACTGTCAAATATTAATGATAATGAGATTTATATCTAGCAATTGTGAGATTAGTTCACACGATGGACTAATTACTATTTATGTGATAATGAACTCGGTTATTTTCGTATTTTTAATGACCTACCAATTTATTTCGTTTTTTTTTTTTCTAGTTACGTATGACGCAGTTTAGGTAAGTTTATTTTAAGTATTTTTATTCTAAATAAACTATATATTTACGTATAAACGTGTATGAGTTTTGAGAAGGAGTTTTTTATACCTTATTAAAGTTTATTTAATAAGGTATCAAAAATTCCTGTTGGTCACGGCTTATACGGCCATACATAGATCTTTGGCAGTCGTTACAGATAGTCAGTGACCTGAAATTCTGACATCTAGTCTTACCAAAGAGTATCGTATTACCTAGTATTAACAGAGTTGTGTAGGTCAGATAGGCAGTCGCTCCATGTAAAATACTGATATTCAGCTGCATCCGGTTAGACTGGAAGCCGACCCCAACATAGTTGGGAAAAGGCTAGGCAGATGATGATTGATGTTTATTTTATCATTTCAGTTTATGAAATAGTTTTTAATTGTAGTGATGTACATATAGCTAGATATTAAATGAACCAATAAATGCTCCGAATACTGCTATAATTTGAAAATTAAATAATATTGCTAGGTAGGTGTAATACTTACTTTATTATGTGTGTTTTATTTGTGCAAAATTAACGGTTTTACGCATTTACCCTATAACATTTACTCCTTAAAGATGTACAACTGGCGAATTCACCCTAAACTCGTTATCTTCACCTAAATTATGCACATAGATAGCAGCTCTATCGATAAAAACAGAGTTTTATGTTATCTCGCTCAGATTAAGGTAACATTCACACTCTATACGAGACCTAATCACTATAATACTTTGTGATAACATTACTGGCTACCTACCTATGGTAATGACTTACTTAAACAAAGAATTAACAACATTTTCAGGTTTGTACTATTTTAAATCTGCTGATTCAAGACCTTAGTTCTATTGTGGAAACTGCTAATGATTTACAAGATCAAAACAATGAGTTTTGTATGTTATTTTAAAGTTTCAGGAATTTGCTTAACGTCAAAACATTAACATAAATTGAATCTTTTTATAAATGATCTACAAAGTAGTGTAGTGCTACACATGTAAGATAAAAACATAACATAAACTCACGCCCTTTTCCCATGGGGGTAGGCAGAAACCACAGAACGCCACGTGCTACGATCCTTACATACTCCTTTTTTTGCTTTTTTTTTCCTTTTTTTAAGGTTTGACGAAAATAATAATTCCAACCAAACTAAGATTTGATTTCAACAAAGATTTCTGAAATCTATACCCTAGGAAGCAAACGCATAAAATCAATGATATATTGAGATTGAAATCCAATAGATAAAATCGAATTCTGATTATCTATTAGGCACAGTTATTATCAACGTTAGATCTATAAATTCGGCTACATTTGAAAAGTTGATTCCGTCCTGTACTATTGTTTGTCGCTTGAGAATGAAAAGCGGAAATTTGCACTTCCAACATTTCTCAAATTAACAAAATTGTTACCTTGTTTTTATAATAAGTAACTCAAGTAACACACGATACATTTGAAGATAATAAGCTTGCCTAGGTCGGTCTGTGGATGGGTGACCGCCCGACATACCGAGATTCCTCCGTGCCTCGGAAAGCACGTTAAGCTGTTGGTCCCGGCTGCCATATATAGATCTTTGGCAGTCGTTACAGGTAGTCAGTGACCTGAAATTCTGACATCCAGTCTTACCAAAGAGTATAGTATTACCTGGTATTAACTGTATTGTGGAGGTCAGATAGGCAGTCGCTCCATGTAAAATACTGGTATTCAGCTGCATCTGGTTAGACTGGAAGCCGACCCCAACATAGTTGGGAAAAGGCTAGGCAGATGATGAAGTTCACCTTTTCTTGAGATTGCCTTTAGATGAAAATATTCTAGCCATCAAGCAATTAAAAACAATAATGTGAAGCAGAGGTTACATACGTGATGTATCCAAGACAATCTAGATACTAATAAAGTCCATTTCACGAAAGAAGTCCCGCGGACAATGGAACTAAATTTAACAGATCGGCCATGTTGTCGTTTGTCGATGTTATCAAAGTGCGTTTGTTGTGGTAGATATTTTGTGAGTTTATTATTGGATTAGTGCGTTATAAGGTTTATTTACGATGCCAAAAGTTGTGAAACAACATTATGTCGCGCGACATACAGCGCTGCGTCTGCGGGACTTCTTTCGTGAAATGGACTTTAATTCAACAATCAGTAGGTACTTCAAAAAAATCAGTAACTAATTTATCAGTAGGTAGCAACATCTAGAGATAATTGCAAATGGTTGCGCCGCGCACCGTCTGGCCTATAAACGATTACAAACATTGCATACAAGCAATCAGTGGTTACTGAAACAATGGCATATTTTTATATACAACCAACGTTATTTAAGTTATAAATAACATACCGTCGGGGCTGCGGGTTGTTCGCAAGAGACATGAAGAGCTAAGACGGAACATGGGTAGTTTTTAGTCAAGTAGAAGTCTGACACTCCCTTTCGCTCTGCCTAAGAGCGGGTTATTCGATGATTTCCCACCCGCGAAAAAAAAAGGCCCAACTAGTTTGTCGTAGGCTAATCTGGTTTATTGGTTTATCGTCAGGATACACTAACCCAAATAAAGCAATTATAATGCACTCTACTTGGTTGTAGTGCTTACCGGGTACCGCCGCGACACTGCTCACTACGCTCGCTCACAAGTTCGTGGTTGATCACACTTCCAACCAAAGCTAACCATTTAAATATGATTCTCTATGATGATCCTTTTGAGATTAGATCCAGTTTGGCCTAGGACTGACTACTTTAGCCGGAAATAACGTTTGGCCGATAACATAATTATCTAAATTGACATTTCAACTCACAACATCCGCATCATCATCAAATATAGTATTTACTTTCGCTCTGCCTAAGAGCGGGTTATTCGATGATATCCCACCCGCGAAAAAAAAAAAGGTTATAAATAACATTGGTAGCGCTACCGTTTTCTCTCGGACATCGAGTGCGATTGTCACTCCTCATTCCCGCACAAAAAAAAAGATTTGTAACTAACTGGTAAAAGTATCGTTAACAAAATCGAAAGGCACTTGTTCCCATCGTCATTGCTATCATGTTTTGTTCTAGATCATAGATAAAGTTATGGTGATAATGGGGGTCAAAGTTATTACAACATTATCACAAGTTTTGTTTAATACAAGTTTTTAATTTTATAACTTTGCTTAAAATACCTGCACGACCTCCGTTATATTCAATGCATCATCATCTGCCTAGCCTTTTCCCAACTATGTTGGGGTCGGCTTCCAGTCTAACCGGATGCAGCTGAATACCAGTATTTTACATAGAGCGACTGCCTATCTGACCTCCACAACCCAGTTAATACTAGGTAATACGATACTCTTTGGTAAGACTGGATGTCAGAATTTCAGGTCACTGACTACCTGTAACGACTGCCAAAAATCTATATATAGCAGCCGGGACCAACAGCTTAACGTGCTTTCCGAGGCACAAAGGAAACTCGGTATGTCGGGCGGTCACCCATCCACAGACTGACCTAGGCAAGCACAGCTTTTACCTAAAGATCGACCCGAGTGGCAGTTCTTATTAAGCCACGAGCTCCTCGAGTCATATTCCATTCCATTCCATTATATAATCCACGAGTTATATTCAATGCATCTATCAGCAAAATGTTTTGAGTTCGTCAAATTGAGTCCTAACCTAAAACTTGACTTTTCACCCCCAAATAAAATGGTTTCCCAGCAATAATGTAGTAAGCGGTGCCTTTGTACTCTACGTTTTGTTACGATGTTTTCTTATGTTCTCATCTGTGTACATAATGACAAAAAAAACTTTTTTCCAAAAAAAACGACTTCAAACTTCACAAGGTAAAAATCAGCTTCTGAAGTCGGTGAAATTTGTTGGTTTGATTTCGTTTTTTCGCCACCGACTTCAGAAGCAGACTTTTCTTGTGAAGTTTATTTTTCACTTTTTTGTGTTTTTGAAGTCGGTTTTTTTTGCAAAAAAGTTTTTTATTTTTCATTTTTAGTTGTAATATCTTATACAAATATTTACTATGCAGCATTCAACCAAGAAATCTAAACCTTAACCTTCAAGATTTCCTTATTATTGCTTTCAACTCCTAACCGTTGAGGAGTAGTACCTTCCATAATCAAGCTGATTATGGAAGGTACTACTTCTCAACGGTTAGGACCTCAAGGGCTTCACCTAGATAACCTGAAAGAATACAAACATATATATTTCCCAATAATATTTTATTAAAGAATTATCCTCGAACTCCTAACCGTTGAGGAGTTATACCTTCCATCATCAGCTCATTAATATGATGTGATGACTGTTAGATGCAAATACTTAAAAAACTTTATAAAAAGCACGAAACACGTAATAATTGCCTATATAATTTGAGGGTTGCCCTCGATTTCTCTGGGATGCCATCATCAGATCCTAATATCCTTATCAACAAAAAAAGAATTTTCCATATCGGTTTATGAGATGAGATTTACCTTCTATCATCATTTTAACCTCATAGCCTGAAAGAAAACAACTATCGGTCCATAATCTAATTTTGAGGGAATTTTCTTTCAACTCCTAGCCGTTGAGGAGTTGTACCTTCCATCATCAGCGCATCCACATGAGATTATATTTATCAGACGCAAATACTTGAACAGCTTCAGGAAATATATGCCTATAAAATTTGAGGGTTGCCCTCGATTTCTCAGGGATCCCATCATCAGATCCTGATTTGGTGACAATGGGACTACCTCAAGAGTATACCCTTTCAAATGCAAAAAGAATTTTCAGAATGGGTCCTCAATTGACCGAGATATGCGCGGACATACATTAAAAAAATACATACACACGAATAGAGAACCTCCTCCTTTTTGGAAGTCGGTTAAAAAATCAAAACACACTTTGAAACTCGCTTCTTAAACTTGGACTTGCCCTTTAAGCTGTACCTACCGTATCCTTTGCCATTTGGCAATAGGTCAGTACATAATGTATGTCAAAACACCGACTGAATGAGTAATTTCTATCAATCTCTTAATCCTATTACTCTAATAGATACGGACCATAATCTAGAGAATTACACATTGATACTATTATCTAAATATATCGAAATTAAAACGATGACATTAATAAAATGGGCATGATGCGATAGACCCTTAATACAATACATGTGTATGTTACATCAGAAACGAATTTTGATATTGAAAAGTGATAAGTATAAATAGCGGCGCCTGCGCTTACATGCTGTTTGTATTTTCTTTTATTTCAAGCATGGTTCCATGGAAAAATGGTTAATTTACATGAATATGTACATAAAACTTTGTATATAAAGTCCATTTCACGAAAGAAGTCCCGCCGACGCAGCGCTGTATGTCGCGCGACATAATGTTGTTTCACAACTTTTGGCATCGTAAATAAACCTTATAACGCACTAATCCAATAATAAACTCACAAAATATCTACCACAACAAACGCACCTTGATAACATCGACAAACGACAACATGGCCGATCTGTTAAATTTAGTTCCACAATTGTCCGCGGGACTTCTTTCGTGAAATGGACTTTAAGGCTGCTCTCTCGAAAAAGCTTAAAAACAGCGTGCAGATGGAACAGTTTTTCACCGGCACTTACAGAGAAATTACATCTGAGAAAAATTGTTAGTAATCTACATGATATGACACGTAATTTGGTTTAGCCATAATTTTTCTATCGGTATCACATAATAAAAAAAAAATCCACAAAATCACCTCAAAATCGTTGATTTGAACCATTTTACTCCTTCATTTTTTAATAAAACAATATAAAAAAAATATCTACTGCTTTGAAATACAAAGGAAAATAATTTTGTTTTGTTACTTTTTAAAAACATGTATTATTTTAATTATAATAAATGAAAAGTCCGTATCTACGACCGAGAGGGGTAGTTTGTATGCACAAGGTCATTGGCGTGAATACAAGCCTTAAGTGCATGATTGTGTCACCCTATGTGAAATGTCATCTTTTGCAAATGATATTGTATGATGTACATAATAAAGAATATTCTATTTAATTCTAACTTACACCAGACTATTTGGCCACAATAGAAACGAATAAAATGTGGAAAATGTAAAGACGCCAGCTTATATTATCAAGCTACCCGAAACTATAAAAAATTTCCATTCATCCTTGAACCTATTATAACATAACCACACGCCTTCACAGGCGGGGATTACTCCCCGAAGGGTTAGGCACAAGTGTAAACTGAAACCTAATACTGTAGCGGTAAAATTGAAAGTTTATTAATAACAGAACCGTAGTAGCTTGATGTGTGGCAGAGTTGTGTCTAATTTATTTAAAAATAAATGTATGTAAAACGATGATTTCTGAGATTATTCCGATAGAATCTCATGAGAAATATGAACATGAGGGGAATACACTATAAAGAATGGACCTACTCAATATAATGATTTATAGTTTAGAATTTAAGTGCAAAACAAGGGTCAAAAGGAACACCCGACTATTACTATGGACTATTACAATTTATACGGTGTTTGTAGGTACTTTTAATAGAACTTGATTTTTTAGACTTTCAACCGCTAACACATTCTTCTTTATAAGTCTAATCTTAATCCCATACTAATCAATTACCTACGACTACGTTTTATATTATCTTACGCGGATGTAGGAAAAACAACAATAAATCAAGAAAAACATTGTTTTTGAAGTTACGCTTATCGAGCATCTTAATATTCTTGATAAATGAATTAAGATCAACTTACCGGAGTGATGCCTTTGTCCTGAAGCCACTGGTCAGGTTCCTTCAAGCAGAATGTACCATACATGAGCACTAGTATGAACATCACGGTGGTCATCGAGAATATTCCATAGTATCCCATCTTCTGCAGCAAAAACCCACTCATACCGATCCCAATAGGCAAGCCGGCTGTCATACAAAAGTTGACCAGTCCCACTCTGAATGTCCGCGATTCTTCCGAAGTAATATCACTTATATAACTGAATACACCTAAGAACATAGTCACCCAGCCTCCAGTTATGGCTGGAAACAACGTCTCTAAGAACACAGTAATTTCCACAGGAATCTCGTAGAAGAAATACACGTTGACCAAATTATTCAGCGATGTTAACACTTCTCCGTATATTGGCAGCATTATACATATCTTTCTCTTACCAGTTCTGTCACTCCACGCTCCTAGGAACATTATGATAATACATGGTAACGCTGTTTGGATGACACCTTTCCATATGTCTATTGAAGAAATCAGCTGCTGCACTTGCTTCTCATACTCTGTGTAGTTTTTACTCGTTTTCTTTATTAGCGCTTCGCAAATTTCATCTCCGAAACCTAAATTAACACGGCAAGCCTTGTCCAGATTGAGATTACCCATAGCAAACCTTGAAATAACACTTGGTATAATGAGACCGGCTAACAAAGGTTCCACTGTGATGTTATCTCTGATGTATCCCAACTTCTCACGAAAAGTTTTGTCTTTATATCTTTGGATAACATCTTTGGTCAGAGGTTTTTCCTCCATGTCCATGGGTTTAACTTTTTCTTCAGCCATTTTGAAGTGTTTTCCACTGCACCGGTTAGTTGAACGATATCACGTTCATTGTTTATAAACAGCACTCAAGCACGACCGACTGTCACTGTCGCAATGTTTGATTTCACATTATGTCTGATACATTGATAGACAGTATGGTTGCCTTATTATTTGTCTTACCGATATACTGTTTGGTATCAATTACTCGTTTATAATGATAAAGTAGAATTCCAATTAGATAAAGTGCTTTGTTGTGGGTGATTAAGGTACGCACTAAATGTGTTTGTATTGTTTCAGGTACAAGCGTGTTGTTGTTCGCTAGTCTTGAAGCATTGTTCTGTTATGCCCGATCAGGTCAACGGCTGTCTCGCAACTGGCATCTGCATGAAAAATCAGTGTTAATATAATGGTGAATGTTTTGAGATTACGCCGGTCAGTATACACACATTAGTGAGTTTATTTTAACCGCCAGGTTTTAGCAAACGGAAGGTTTGGTTATACTTTGGACTTGATAGTTTAACTAGTGGTTGTTATGTACGATAGCAATTATATTTTGCGATGATTGGTAAGTACGTCGTTTGAAAAACGGTCTATTAATGAGATTCGGTAGATATTTAGCTAATGAACTGTTCATTAACTAATTTATTCAAATAGTCAGTTTCGTCGGTAACGGTTGACAGAATGGAAGAAAAAATGTGCTGCGCCGCTCCTAAATAACTTGGGATAAGGGCAGGAAAATCACCGAAATCCGTCGTCGGATAAGTGTTGAACGCCGGGAACGTGGCGATATACGCCTAAAGTGGAGTTGGGCGGGACATCTGGCTAGACGTGGTGATGGCCGATTGAGTAATGTTCTGATCGAATGGTGGACAAGGCTGGACCTAAGAAACCTGGACCGGCCAAAAGCGCGTTGGGCTGATGATATTGCCTCCTGGCAAAAACATAGAAGAGTGACAAAAGTGAGTGAAGGTGATTTCGGCTTGAAATAGTGATGATTATTCTTATTGCGTTAATACAGTTTTACATGTATTTTAAAACCATGAACTCTGTTAAGATTTGAAAACCCATTATTTAGAAGATCACGATCTGATTTGATGAAACAATCATCAAATTCATCTAACAATACAAAATAAAATATCCTTTACACATGTAATATCTGCTTCTATATCTGCACGAGTGTGTAAACAATAGACATTATCAACTAATATGATCTGAATATAACACGTGCCTGTTTGCAAAGGGTTTCATTATGTTTGAGCTATCTCCGAGAGAGACTTTGTGGTATAATTGGAGTGCTAAGAGGAATTAGGATTAGGAACGATTATATCGCTGAACTGTGGGTATGCAAATAGGTATTGTGTTGAGGTATTGAAATGTACCTCAGTACAAAACCGAGTGTGTTGAGTGAGATGCGGAAATTAAGGCAATTTAGAATAGTTTAGCTATTATTTAGATTTCTTTAATCATCATCATCATTCTCTTGCCCTTATCCCAATTCATTTGGGGTCTGCGCAGCCTGTCTTCCTCTTCCATATCTCTCTGTTTCTCGTCATCTCATGAGACACCTCCTTTCTTACCATATCATTCTTAACACAGCTGTTCTTTCTTTAATATGCAAACAAATTCAGATTTGAAAAGTTGTGTAGTAGTCGGTTATCGTGGTATGGACATGTGATGCGAAGGAATTAGGAAAATGTAGTGAAGAAAATAATAGTAGAGGCAGACCAAAGAAACGATGGATGGACTGTGTGAAGTATGATATGGCTAGAAAGGAGGTGACTGCTGAAATGACGAATAATAGAGAAGTATGCTGTACTGACCAAAAAATTAATTGGGATAAGTACAGGAAAATGATGATAATGATGATTCAGATACTCTGGGATAATGTACATTTATATTAGTGAAAAAAAAATCAGACTCCGATCAGTGGTTTCAAAGATTGTTGATGTTTCACTACATAGTATAAAACAAAGTCGCCTTTTCTGTCCCTATATCCCTATGTGCGCTTAAATCTTTAAAACTACGCAACGGATTTTGATGCGGTTTATTCCAATAGATAGAGTGATTCAAGAGGAAGGTTTATATGTATAATACATGCATCATATACTAAGGCAACATTGCTAATTTTAGAGGTTTCTAACGTGATGTCGTAAATTAACCTATTTTTTTGGGCTTATTTAGCAATTTAGCAAAAACGCTGCCTAAACCCTACGAGTTAGATCAAATTAATGTACTACAGCATTGTACACCATAAAAAGGTCTACAAAAAAGTCCGCGATGGTATATGTTTATATTGTAGGGATAACCCACATTAACCATTTTTATTGTTTACTTTTTACGTGAAAAAATGGCTTATTTACGAAGCTATTTTAAGCAATACGGCATTAATCCTTATCGAATTAAGTACCTTAAATACAGTGTGCAATTAATATAGATCAATATGGTTCCTTACAGCATGTAAATTAAACAAATATTTTCGGAGATATTACAAATTTAAAATTTGCGTTTGCGGCGGGCGGTACCGTGGGGAGGCATGCCTATAAATAGCGCGTCGGAGGCCGCGGTTCTTCCTTATAGCACTTTGAATTTAGCAGCAATCGGACGCGTTTATTATCGGAGCTCTCTAGCGAGGAAAATAACAGTACTTGATAAAAACGTGCTTTTCAGCGCGACAACGTATCAGTTAATAATTATAAGTTACGATAAATAATAATTAATTTAATAATAAGGAAATTATTTTCAAAAATCTTAAGTAAGTTCAGAAAAAAAACTTAATAGAATATAGCTATCTTTTGTTCTTGATGATTGTAGATTATCTTTTGTTTTTAGTCACACGCATGGCAAATTATTTTTTAGGTGTTTTTAATTTAATTAAAATCGTATTTTAAGTTGATTTCATTAAAATCGTAGTTTAAGTTATTTCAGTAAAAAAAAAGAAAAGAATAGAATAAATATCTTTTGTTTTTTATGATTGTTGATTATCATTTGTGTCTAAATGGTAAGTATTTAGATGTTTTTTACTGCGGCACATAGGTACCAATAATATGGCAATTTGTTCATAGGTAGGTAATCATACATAAGTCTAGAACTGAGTCAACTTTGTTCAGAAATTATAAAGTCATGTCTGGAAGACGTCGTCGTTCGAACATAGGTCGTAGTTCAGTGAATGCTAGAAGAGTACGTTCACAAAGAGATGAAGAATCGTCAACAGAACGTGAAGCTCGACTCAGTCAGCTTAGGGATAGATATAAAGCTGAGAGAGAGAGAGAATCTTCAATAGAGCGTGAGGTTCGCCGCAGCCGGGATCGAGATAGGCATTCGGTTCAGAGAGATAGAGAATCGTCAGTAGAGCGTGAGGCTCGACTCAGTCAGCTTAGGGATAGATATAGAGCTGATAGAGAGAGAGAATCTTCAGTAGAGCGTGAGGTTATATATTTAAGTCGCTATCTCTGTCCCTATATCCCTATGTATGCTTAAATCTTTAAAACTACGCAACGGATTTTGATGCGGTTTTTTTTGATAGATAGAGTGATTCAAGAGGAAGGTTTTAGTATATAATTTGACCGACATCCACGCGGGTGAAGCCGCGAGCATCGTCTGTCTGTCTGTCGCGCTTTCACGCTAAAACTACGGAACCGATTCAAATAACATTTGGTACACAGATAGTCTAAAGCCTGAAAAAGGACATAGGCTACTTTTCAGTGCGAAAAAAGGGTTGTAAGGGGTTGAAAAGGGGGGATGAAGAGATTACTTTTCGTCGGGATAACCGACATTCACGCGGACGAAGCCGCGGGCATCAGCTATATATTTTATGCCCGTGCAAAGTCGGAGCGGGCCGCTATGTTTTTATATACAACGTTCATAGTTTTTCTGTAGTGTATTTAATTTAGTATCAGCATTGCACCCGTGCGAAGCCGGGGCGGGTCGCTAGTCTGACATAATTTGTTTCTTTTTTAGTGTATGCTTTGTTGGTTGTCCTAAATAAATATAAGTATATAAATAATATATGTTTCTGGATTTAATAATAAAAAAACATTGTTCTGTTTGATGATCTCTTTTTTTAAGTAGCCACTTAAATAAAATACATACACAAAAATAGAGAACAACCTCCTTTTTGGAAGTCGTTTAAAAAGAGGTCTAATGAAGGCTTTCCATGAATGTAATGAAACTAATCAAATAAGATGACACGATTGTTATTTCTTAAGTATTACTGCCGCATTCAGAGATGTTTAATGATTACTTAAACCGTCACTTAGTAAAGATTTGACATACAAAACTTTTACCAAGTGACGGATTAAGTAATAATTAAACGTCTCTGACTACGGCAGTCAGTAAGGTAAGTCGAGCTATTTCAGTTTCAGGCTTTGACGAATACTAGCTGTCTTTTTCCATGATCAGACCAGGAATCAGGCCCAACTAGTTGCTGCGGGTTGTTCGAAAGAGACACCGCGGCCTCGGCACAAGGGCTAAGAAGGAACACGGGTGGATTTTAGTCAGTAGAAGTCTGACACTCCCTACCGCTCTACCCAGAGCGGGAGGAAGGAATAATTTGATGATTTCCCATCCTCCAAAAAAAAAAGGGACAACTAGTTTGTCGTAGGCTAATCTGGTTTATTGGTTTATCGTGTCAGGATACACTAACCCAAATAAAGCAATTATACTGCGCCCTACTTGGTTGTAGTGCTTACCGGGTACCGCCGCGACACAGCTCACTACGCTCGCACACAAGTTCGTGGTTGATCACACTTCCAACCAAACCTAACCATTTAAATATGATTCTCTATGATGTTCCTTTTGAGATTAGCTCCAGTTTGGCCTAGGACTGACTACTTTAACCGGAAATAACGTTTGGCCGATAACATAATTATCTAAATTGACATTTCAACTCATAGCATCCGCATCATCATCAAATATAGTATTTACTTTTCGACTTTAATCGTTCAGTTGCCTGTTTATCGGCCTTTTCACACATACACATATGTATAAATATATAAAATCCGCCTTATTCCCATGGGGCTAGGCCGAAACCACAGAACATTTTACCTTGTCCACGTTGTACATGTCTTTCTCCCCTCCCATTGTTGCCATTAACATCTCCTTTGTAAAGATTTTTTGTTAGTCGCCTTTCACTCATCTTCTCCACATGACCAACCCATCTAAGCATACTCTTTTAAATCTCTTCAATCCTTGCATCATCAGCCTCCGTTTGTCTACCTATTCTGAAATAATGACTTACATGTGAAATTCACAATGACAATTGAGTCCACGTGAATGGTGGTGATAAACATGTGGTTATCAGACATTTATCTCCACGCGACGGTCACAGATCTGTGAACTGGAAAAATACAGGAAGAGCAATGCAAGAAAATTACTTAATAGATATGTTTGGTTTAGTACTTTTTATGGCCTGCATCTCAAATCTATAGAATGATTACTTGACAAGTTTATGTGATAATGATTGTAGTTTTTTTGTTGCCAATTCCGTCAATTTGGACAAAAATTTACACAGAGTAATCTCAAAGTTTTTTATAGCAAAATGTAATCTGATTTTAAGTCTCAAGACAAGTGATTGCATTTGATTGGCAGTACTTTTTTAGGGAGCTCGTGGCTCGTGGCACTAATAACAGCTACTCGATTCAATCTTTAGGTTAAGCCGGGCTTGTCTAGGCTGGCCCGTGAATGGGTGTTCACCCATTATCTACCCAGTTTCCTCCGTTCCTCAGAAAGCACGTTAAGCAGTTGGTCCCGGCTGTCATTTGTATACTATATCTTTAAAAGTCATGACAGGTAATCAGTAACCCGAAATTCTGACAACCAGTCTTACCAAGGGATATCGCATTACCCAGTAGATACTAATTGGGTTAAGAAGGTTTGATATGCAGTCGCTCTAAGTATATATATCTAAATACATATATTCAGCTGCATCCGGTTAGACTGAAAGCCGACCTCAACGTAGTTGGGAACAGGCTAAGCAGATGCTGATGACAGTATTGTTGTCAGTAATAATGAGTTTAACAGCGTATTAGTTGGTTAACGTTATGTTCATCAGCCAGTCAGGGACCGAGTGTATGTTTAGGTTTTAGAAAGCAGGATCGCGAACATATATTTTAAGCCATTCGTATTAGATTTAGGGACTATATCAAGTCAAATTCCTATTGTAATAGATTGTTGCTATCGACCACAAAGAGATGTCAGCAACATGGAAGGGACCCGCAAGGGCCGACGCCCGTCGGGGCTGCGGGTTGTTCGCAAGAGATACCGCGGCCTCGGCAAAAAGGGCTAAGAAGGAACATGGGTGGTTTTTAGTCAGTAGAAGTCTGACACTCCCTTTTGCTCTGCCCAAGGGCGGGAGAGGTTATTAAAATTTGAAAAAAATTAGAGTGGAAGAATGTGGGTGAACTAATGGGTACACCTCTGCCTAATCCTTCGGGGATTGAAAGCGCGATGTTATGTTTATGTTATCTTATCTGTCCAAAAGTTTAATTAATCTTTATGCAAAAATATCTAATCTAGAGCGTTTTTTTTACAAAAAAACTGCAGTTCTTAATCAATTGAAATGGTGAATACCTTGAGGTGCAGTTGCCTTGGTCAAACAGGTCAACCATGAATTACCAAGATCGCTCATAACTTTATTTAATATCTATGTATGCATATATAGTTACTATGAAGGAAAAACATCGCAATTGGTTAAAAAAACTGCATTTTGAATAGTCATTTGAATTAATCGATCACGTTAATTGCTTACTTTTATACAGATACAAAATCTGGGTAAAACCGATGAATGACTAGTACCACGAAAAACAGTAGTTGACATCGTTTTTGCTCACGAGATGACAACTACATCATCATCACATAGATGATATTATTATGATCACGGAACTGGCTGCTACTTCTACCTAAATAAATATTCATCATCACACATTAACATGTAATGTAATACCTAATTTAGTTTTTTATTTAGTTGATTTATGTGCGCGAAATGGAAAAGATATGGTTATTTTTGTGCTTTTTATGGTTTAACATGTAAACTGGTTTTGATTGATACTTTTTTGATATTTTTGTTTGCTTACATTAGATTTTTTGTTTATTTTATATTTGTTTTTTTTTTGTATGCTTTATATTTGATTCTATTGCTACTTTTATGATTTGATATGTAATTGTTTTGTAAAATTCAAACACAATGAAAATTGTTTGATGAATAAATGAAAAAAGAAATTGGCACAATAAACTATTTTGTATTTGTATCATCATCTATATTACTACTATAACTACTATAATATTCCCGCTGCAGGGACTAAACAAAATCTAGTTGTTATCAAATTAACGACTGTTTTTCATTTTTTTGGTTATACTGAAACAAAATGTTTATCGCTCATGACATCATGGTCATGGGAAGATGAACATTTTGTTTTGTATGATAATGTTTTTTTTACATACACGTGATGTTTGACATGAATAGTGGTTAGTTGTGGTGGCAATATAATAGTGCCAAATGGTTAAAACAATTTATTCATTAACCCACTACCCGACTTAGGTCTAAGTCTGGCAGTGGCAACGGTGTTTTGGGGAACATAGACCAATTAACATTCTGCTTATCGGCGATAATTATTGCGAAAAAGTGGCTTATCTATGGAAAAGCTGATTTATTTAATAATAAGAATTACTTTGACTTTATAAAAAAATATGTTTAAACCGTCAGAATATAAGCGGTAATAACGTTGCAATTAGTGCTGGCTTTTTTTTGGCGTGTGGAAAATCATCGAATAACCCCTCCCGTTCTTGGGCAGAGCGAAATGAGTGTCAGACATCTACTGACTAAAAACCACCCATGTTCCTTCGTAGCCCTTTATGTCGAGGCCGCGGTATCTCTTGCGAACAACCCGCAGCCCCGGAGATTTTTGGAATACCGGTTTTTTTTTGTAAAGAACCAAACCATCGTAGCTTTAAAAAAGTATGCGCAATCTTTAAAAAATAAACTAAGTATTATAAGTACTAACCTTTTCTCACACCGCCTCTTTTCTCCATCCAGTCAGATAACCCACGTGTAACTGACTACAGAACTAAACGGGAAACATGTACACAATGGTACTGTACTCCACTGAATGGCCATTCGATCTTATTCACCAATTACCTACTTGTGCCGTTTGTGGAGACGGCTGGACATTTGGGGTCATGCTTCGGAACTATTCGGGCAACCTCGTGCGACACGTGATTTTTTTTTGACAACGTGATGTAGAGGGTAGGTACTAGTACTTGATAATTCCATGGTCCACGGTAATTATACAGTACAGGGCGTCTTAAGGCTATGCACATTATTGCCGGGTGTGATTCGCGGTTTAGGCAGGTGATTGTTTAAACATCTTTAATTTCATTCCACACATACATGCATAAACTCACGCCATTTTTCCATGGGAGTAGGCAGAAACCACAGAACGCTACCTGCTACGATCCTTACTGTATACTCCTTTTGCCTCGTTCAGCTGTCCTTTCTGAACATTGATTTATATATTACTGCGTAAGGACTGGGCGGACCGCATGTTACAATGACGCCTCGAACTTGGTCCTAAAACGGTCTTTCCTAAGCCGAAGTGAACTAGTCCACGATCGGCTCTCTTCGGGTGCGGTCGTAAATTTTATTAAAAGCTTTATTTATGTTCTTTATACCTCGAAAATACCACGCCGCTTATACAAGGTTACGTTAACGAGCAGACTACACCGATTCTCTGTATGGCGAACGCGTCGAGCAAATGTTCGGACGACCGTATCTTTAGTTTTTATATCCATGTTTCTGAAGAACATCACCAATAAGGTCAGTGTATGCCTTTCTAGGGCGTCCCCTCCCGGCGTTGCCACTTACATCTGCCTTCTCATCTATTTCATTATAATTACTTTAAAATCAAAATGAAGTTTTCTTTCAGTAAAACTTCCTATATACAATATTTAGGTACTTTCCTTCCGCGTGGCATAGCGTGGGACGCCCTGTATAGTAGTTTAATTGACTGATCCGCGCTTGACAGACAATGCCAGGGTTTCGTTTAAAACTTATCAACAACGTTATAATCAAGTCTGTAGGTATTACAGAAGCCTGCCGAAGCTGAGGCACACTGGCAAGTGAGTAGTCAGAGGCGACTCTGCTGGTGCCCATAAAGACTCCAGGGTCTAAAACATTAAAGATCTCATCATACTGAGCTAGACCTCTGTTATTGCTAGATTGAGCAATTCAGCAGCACAATCCAGTATTAACACTGCAAAATCCGCACTTTATGAACTTAAAATATTTTATTTTACTTGAATTATAAATGATAAAACGACGATCTAGTTAAATTCATGGTAATCCAGTGGATGAGAGCCGCAGACATGTCCAGCAGTGAAGAGAAGTGATCTCTAATATGTTTTACTGAGTAACACATTAACGATCGCATCTTTAAAAAGGGAAAGCTGACTTTCTTCTGGTTATTCCAGTTTAGTAGAGACGCTATCGATACGATTTCTCGATATGATTTCGAATAAGTTGATGAACTTTGTTGAATTGATTCATATAAATAGAAGATTTAATTCTAGGTCGTGTGTTGTGAATATGTTCGGCGCTTAGGCACAGATCTGTTATTTATATTTCTATGGCACAGATCTTTATAAAATATTAGTAAACACAAATAATTAATCATCATCATCACATCAGCTGAAAGTCGTCTACTGCTGGACATAGGCCTCGCATTCATCGAATCCCCGCAACCTTCACCAGCAGGGCTATAGCGTATCTTTTTAAATGTCAGTGGCTATCATAGTGTCCATAGATTAACTGTCAAATGGTTTAGATACCAAACCATAACCATTTGACAGTTAATCGATGGACACTGTCATTTAAAAAGATCATCATCGGTCCACTTTTCAGCCCCATCGGACATCCGTACACAAAGAATAAACTGTTTCTATTAAGTGTATTTCTATAAAGTTGCGAAACCTTACCGACACTTCGACTGTTGAAAGAAAGAAAGAAAACATATTTATTTAGCACATGCCACAAGTGCACACAACCAACAATAAAAATTATAAAATAAACCAGACAATGCCATGACATACACTGATCTTATTGGTGAAGTTTTTAAAAAAAGACAGGTACGTACTAGTAACCGGCGTGCGTGTATGACCAGATGTATGAATGTGGACGAGGCAAAAGGAGTATGGAAGGATCGTAGCAAGTGGCGTTCTTTAGTTCCTGCCTAACCCCATGGGAAAAGGGTGTAAGTTTATGTATTTATGGGTATTTTATAGGACACCAGACGAGGCTGGAACAAGCACGTTGGCACAAGAAAAGAGAGGCCTATACACACCAATGGGTAAATTCGGGGTATTGATAATAATTATGAATGACCTGAAAGTCTGACAACCAGTCTTACCAAAGGGTATCCTATAACCTAGTATTAACTGGGTTGTGGAGGTCAGATAGGCAGTCGCTCCATGTAAAATACAGGTATTCAGCTGCATCTGGTTAGACTGGAAGCCGACCCTAACAAAGTTGGGAAAAGGCTAGGCAGATGATGATGATGATAATAATGATGATGGTTACTGTACATTTAGGTTCCCACTTTACTTACCCTTTCATAACAGGAAGGACGTTGCACTCGGTCAAATATAACGCACACACTGCCAATGTTGACTATTATGTGAATAGAGGTGCACCTGTGTTAGCTGAATGCCGAATATTGGATGACGAATCACAATATCTTCTTTACATATATAATTCTACTGTACGTGTGTATGTCACTTAACTCCTCCTAAACGGCTGGACCGATTTTGATGAAATTTTTTGTGTGTGTTCAAGTGGATTCGAGAATGGTTTAAATTTACAATTGGACCCGGTAGGTGGCGCTGCTGCCAGTTATAAAAGACAGATTAATGAGAGTAGGGGCAGCATCTTATTGGTAATTACAGTATAAAAAGGTGACCTTGGTGAGTTTGGACTGGGTGCGGAAAGGACAGAATGTCGTAGCACAGCTTGGGATAGACTTACGCCCTGAAATGCCCACTTTAGGAGAGTCATCCAGTCATCATTTTAGGTTTTCCTGTAATGGTAGTTGATAAAGAAATCATACTTCATGTGAATCACCCTAAAATCCTTAAAATGGACACAGGTCATTTGGTGGTCACCACTATTATCCTGGCTCTCAGGAGTTTCAGTGTTTTGGAAATATACGTAGTGAAATGAAAAATAGCGTCATCGGGCTTGTACCAAATTAATAAATGTACATATACAGGGTGTAAACAAACCCTTCACGCATCCGTCAACCAAGCATTCTATACATCAAACTAAGTACCCCTACGCAAAATTTTTTGCTGCGAAATGACTTTTTTTTTGGGGTCAAAAATCACATTTTACGGTAAAACTCAAAGAAGCACTCTTAAAACATTGTGCTAGTGGATGCTTTGAATAGTAAACGGGTCATGGAGGTAATTTAAGTAAAGTTAAAATCTGAAATACTAGATTTACAAAAACAGCTGTGAAAAATTTGGAACTTTGACCCCCAATATCTCCGTAACTAGGAGGTTCCCAGGTATGGTCTAGAACAAAAAAAATATCGCAGTGGTGGGGAGAACAAATGCCTTTCGTTTGCGTTAAGGGTACTTTTACACCCTATATAATTCTAAAGTGGCCATTTAGGCCCTCAGCAGCTGTGGACTGTGATACCCTGAGTTGATTGACTGATACGACGACGGAACAATACTACTGTTGTTTTAATAACATAGGTTCATTATTTACTGCAAATCCGACATCGCCTTTATTGCGTACCAACAAGGGTGATTTTCGAGGTTTCAGTGTTACTGATGTGCGATAAAGCGTTACTTATTTACCAATATTACCTGTCTTGCTTGTATTGTCATTTGGTAAACTAAATTGGCTCAAACAGGTAATAATTTTTGCGCTGTATGGCTTCCATTATATCTTTACGTTTCAACGGCTGCTGTATGTTGTCGGGAAACTAAAGGAAAAACTTAAATATATCATTATAGTTGCTTATTGGGGAATGAGAGTTTATTCCGTCTTAGCCTTAAATGATCCCACTACTGGGACTTGTACCACGTAGTTTTTGAAGGACGGTTTAACGTTCTGCTGAAGGCCTACTATGACGTCTTAAAACTTATTCTTAATCCAGTGTGGAAAAGAGATGGCGCTAGACATCCTGTATAGTTCTGTCACGTTTCCACACTGGAATAAGGTTAAGTTAGGACTATTTTAAGACGTCATAGCAGGACACCTGAACGGTGTAGATTTCTCATAATCAGCGGTGTGTCGCAGAGACGTGGAACATTTCCAAAAAAATGTTGTTCAGTTCGATATCTCTAAAACTAGCCTGTGAAAGTAGTAACTAGTTCGAAATGATTGACGCGTCTTCCATATTGAACACGAAGGCTACCATCTGTCCTGACGTCAGAATGTCTGTTCAAAAACTATTAATGTCTCTGAATGTATAATATAAATTATGTATCGATTATTGAAGAAATGTAGCAAACAAAATAAAAAAAAAATACAAAAATATTTATTGGAACAAAAAACATATTTACAAAGGTTTGTGTTCGTTAACAACCGCATTACTATGGAATACTGTGTCGCGGCCTTTAGCGCCCACCTCCAGGAGTGGAGACGACAGTGTTCCAACAACAGAATCAAATGGAGAGCAATTCTTAAAAATAATTTCAGAACCACTTGCCACAGGCAACCAGGCATTCTGACGCTAAAAAATATCGCCCAAATGATGAAATGCTCCGAATCACCAATCATACCCTAAATGAAGTGATGACACCAAAGTGAATGATATTTATCTATTGTTCTCTGCAATAATAAGCAGTCTATTGAAATTCCAAACCCGTTGTTTTATTTTAATCCCTTGTTTAACTCATTGTCACATTCTATGATCGAACTGTTTATCAAATACCTTTTTACTGACGATAAACCACAGCCGTCAGTGGAGGCGTCTCCTGCTGTGACAGACCGCAGTTATGATTGCTTTCTTTATAATATACTAGCAGATACCTGCGACTTCGCCCGCGTGGATATCGATCAAATTATATACTATAACCTTCCTCGAGAACTACTTTATCCATTGGTGAAAACAGCATGAAAATCGGTGCAGTAGTTTTTGTATTATCGCGGACAGACAGACAGATAGACGCGGCGGAGGACTTTGTTTTGTAATATGTAGTGATTTCAACTAGTTCTTGCCCGTGTCTTCCCTCATGTTTTAGTCGTAAATTATATCACGGAGTCATTTTAAATAATTATAACCTCGGGAATAATCATCATCTGCCAAGCCTTTTCCTAACTATTTTGGGGTCGTCTTCTATTTACACCAGATGCAGATGCATATGCATGCTATATTTTACATGGAGTGACTGCCTCTCTGACTTCTACTAGGGATAACGTAGCTACCTATTTGTGAAATATTTTCGAAATCGGATCAGTAATAGTTTTGAAGATAACCCCATACATCCAAATTCCACAATGCCGCCTGCTGCTGGTGTAGTGGCACCGGACAGTATATCAAGATGGTAGATAAAGTGTAGTTTTGTTCGACAAATAAGTTTTGCGCAACTTATAACACCTGCATTTGTTGTCTACGATACCAGCCGTAAATTGAACCTTAGTGTTTATAGTCTATCACCGTCGACTGCTGGATATCTGCCGCTCACAAGTACTGACTCAACACACTGTTTTCACCTTCCATTTGTTTCATCAGCCCATAATGGAGCCGCCGCACTCCAAACTATTCCGTTTACAGGTCCATCGTTATTTCAGCAACTCTCTCCAAGTCGCCCATCACAATACTTGTAGCCAAAACAAGGAAAACCTAAATAAACGGACATTCATAGACGACTCTGCCTAAATATTTATGGTTTGGTACAAAATGAAACCGTTTGACAGTTAATCGATGGACACTATGATAGCCACTGACATTTATAAAGATACGCAATAGCCCTGCTGGAGTGTTATTGTGGTGTGGTTCCTCAAACGATGGGAAACGTTACATTGTCCTACCAGTCCTGTTCCTTGCACATTACAGGAGCAGATGGATGCAACTGATAGAGTACCAAACTCATCGCTCATTTTTAAACCGATTGAATAAAAATTACCATCGATGATAATGTTGCCGAATTTTCGCTAAATAGTGGAAAGGCCGAATAGTTAATGCTGAATATTTGTTTACATAGGTAAATATGATCGCAACTCTAATAAATAGCCACACAACTGGTTTTTAGTTAATAACTGGAAAAGATGTCTTAAATAACAAGTTTTTGCATCAAAAACAAATCAAATATTCAATGTTGTTGACATTGCTACTC
Organism: Diarsia brunnea; assembly: GCA_949774965.1. Lineage (NCBI taxonomy): Eukaryota > Metazoa > Arthropoda > Insecta > Lepidoptera > Noctuidae > Diarsia > Diarsia brunnea. The sequence continues at coordinate 4,255,156 of OX459001.1, forward strand.
TAAACAGATAATGAATAGGCGGCCTTGTATGCGGCCCAGCTACAAAAATAACAATAAATTATGCAGGACATGTGCAGAAAATTATTACAACATAACATCACGCTTGAAATTCTTCGAAGGGTTTGGCAGAGGTGTACTATTTAATACACCCTACACCCGGCAGAGGTGAACGCATTAGTACACCCACATTTCGCTAGTCATGTTTAAGTCCCATGTAATTAGAATCGAGCTTCCAACAACCAAGCACATATCCAGGCTCCGGAGCTGCAACTGAGAGACAAGTTCGAGGAGGAAAAACCTATACCATTTGCCAAACCTGGGAATAAACACCAAGAACCTCATGCATTAGTATCTATAGTAGCATTGTGAAAGAGGCAGTCAATAAAATTATACATTTATTCAAATATGACCAACCACAACATTCATAAATGCCGTTCTATAGGTAAAACTACTAAAACGGCCAAGACTTGAAACCAAGACTTGTGGTAACTGTAAAAACATATTAACACACATTCAAAAGGAATATATTAGTCGAAACTACGTTTTTTTATAGTTGTTTTATTTATACAATAAAATGTATTGTTTGAAAGAATATTTCAAAAGGTGTTGTGTATTTTTCCATTATGAAATTTTCAGCAACGGTCTAGGTTACTTACTACTGTTACGAAGTACCTGGTCTACATTTTGCACTGCCGTTCCCTTATTATTTCCGCAATTCCCAAAATCCCACAGGGAACAGGGGTCTAAAATGGCCGCATTAGCAAAATCATAATATGAATTGCGTTAAAATTCTTAAAATGGTCACAAAGTGGCAATTTATAATAGTCTGTGACCATTTTACGAATTTTAACGCAATGCATATTCTTATCCTCTTATGATTCTGCTAAAGTGGCCATTTAAGACCCCCAACAAAACAGGGGCAAAGTGATAGTGTTTGTAAGATAACTGCTGGAATGTGTGCCTATTAAGGCCTAACCTCTACGGGGAATTTAAGCGTGATTTAAAAAAAAATTAAGCATTCTAAAGCTTTATTTTAACATCTTCTGCTTAAACCACAAACGGTGAAAGATCTTCTTTCCCTTTTTCCAATCCCCTCTGAATTACGTCTTTCTAGATTTTTGTTAACGATCGTTACTATGATCTGTGAAAATGTCAATATTCATTTTCGCAGTCATAACTCGTAATTATCATCTGTCATAATAAAATGTGAAGTGAACAAGCATATTTATTTTAAAACTAGCTGTTCCCGGCATGCGTTGCAATGCCATTTTTTGTACCTATATACCTACTACCTATCTACTACCTACTACGTTGTATATTATTGACATTATGACGTATGGTCTGTTTGAAGTTGACACACTAACGTCACTGATTTTTTTTTGCCTTCCTGGAACCTCTCCGCTAACACTTGAACTTTATAGTATGGTTTTAAAGCTCAAATTGATTTTACGTTTTAGTTAGAAAACGTTTGTATGGAAAAAGAAAAGGGCTGTATTTAGGGCTTTTCCGGCCATTATTCGATTTTTTCTCGCCGAAAAAACCATCCTTGAACTTCAACGAACATTTAAAAAAAGAATTGGCCAAATTGGTCCAGGCGTTGTTGAGTTACACGCTTACCAACACATTGAGTGATTCATTTTTATATTATAGAAAATAGATAGATAGGAGAAGATAAACATAACATAAATTAATGCAGGTAAATTCCATGTAAGAAACATTTTTTTATTAATACTTATAAAAGTAAAATACATTCTAAGAAATAGGTAAGTATAATAATTATTATATAATTATGGCATGCTTCTCCATAGGGCTGGCCATCATGATTTGTGATATTCCAAATACGATTTTTGTTTTAGTTAAAAATAAGCATATCAATAAATCAACGAGTTCTTAACAAAATAGGAACAATATGCTATGCTAAAAATTAATGAAACACATGTAAATAAACCTAACGTTTAACTATTTAAAAAGTCTTATTCAATATTTGAAAAAAATCTAATAAAAATTATATCATTAAAATAAAACAGATTTTTCTCATCCCTAATTCTCGTCAATCGAACTGACAGCAACGTTTATACGGCAGAATAATCACTGTTTAATGACTGTGTGATGAGGCGCCATATTATTAGAGCCGCAATTAGACTGCGGTGAATCGATTTGCTGAGTTTCATTGCCTTAAAACATATTCAACATAGTCAATCGTAACATGAACTTTATAACGTCGATTAACGTTGATTGAAGTTAGTTGACGTCGATCAACCATTTAAACCCAACTGGATCATCCTGAACGATTGTCATCTTCAACCAATGCCACTTTATTTTATCACCAAAGGTTTTGACCGAGTTCAACAATCAAATTTAAAAAAAATCATGATTAACATCTTTATAAGTCTGCTTTTTCTTTTTCGTCTTTTGTGGGAACAATTTCATATACAGTTTCAATATCTTTGGATCGTCTACGTTTCACTGCCAATTCTTTACGGTGCTGGGCAAAGAACCATCTGCAATAAAAAAAGAAACACATGAATTAGCAACTTTATTGCTAGCAAGTTTGAAGGTGATAGGTAACTATCGGTACCCTAATTCCGAACACACAATTTCTATCACAATTCAAAGATTTTGAAAGAAATTAGTAATCTTTTGCTTCATATTTTTGAAATATTAGCCTACTCAATGATGACAACAGAACTATACTTGGGATTGATGTTGTTCTAAATTAACTAAGTTATAAATAAACTAAACTAAAAAATGGCGTCAAAGGACTCCTCCACAACGCTGTCAACTAGTAATGTCCTCAAGAGAATGGCGGCATTACTTTAGATTATTTTAATTTACAAATCTGTATATTATCGTATTGTTTTGTTGTTCTATATAATCACTACATATTATAAAACAAAGCCGCGTCTGTCTATCTGTCTGTTCGCGATAAACTCAAAAAATACTGCACCGATTTTCATGCTGTTTTCACCAATGGACAGAGTGGTTCTCGAGGAAAGTTTCAGTATATAATACACGCGGGCGAAGCTGCGGGCATCAGCTAGTGTCATATAAATGACACATCAAGTCTCTAGTCTTACTTTCCATCGATTTAGTAAAACATTCGTCATCATTGTTGTCGACCTATAATTGCAATTCCTGCATTTAAGATCATTCATTGAACATTTTTTTTCCCAGGAAAAACAAAATATTTTGATAACTTTGTCTCGACTGACAATTTATTGTTGGAATTTTCCGAGAGGTATTGTCGGACAATGTCGTAATAGAGATGATTGTCATTATTGTCATTTAAGATGATTGACAACTACTATGATGCGAAAGAGGAGGCTGCATGTTTCCGACTCTTGGTTTGATATTGACTTGATTTTTAGCTCTTGAAAAGATTAGCTATGTTATCCGTTAACTTTGTGTATGCACCTTGGATTATTTTAAGCCTCTAGTATCCTACTGTAGCACAAAGGCACCCCTTTCGGGTTTTCATTTTCTCCTTGTAAAGTCCAAAACCGGAAAACTGTCCAAAATATTAATCATGATTGGGAATTTCGACAGGTCGGTTGTGATGGAAGTAGAAATTTTTCGTATCCAACTTAAACAGTTTTAGGAGCCTTTAACATTTGCTGCAGTGATCTTCACTGGTTACTTATATTATTTGTCGAATGAAAGGATTAAGATTTATTTTCTATCAAGAAAAGACACTGTGGTAAGTAATGCATAATCTGCCACAAAATTCTCCCCCACCCACACACAGACACTTCCCCACTAAGAGCCGTCGCCTGTAATTTCCCCCACACTTAAACACACAAACACAGACACACACTTCTTTACCTCAAAACTATTCTTACAATTGTTTTATTTTTATTTTCTGTATGTGTTTATGTGTACTAAAATCTTTAACTTAAACTTAATTGTCAAACTCAATACTCCGAAATTGTTACAGTAACGTCAGTAGCATTATGTGAACTTTAAGTTACGTCATGACTCATGATACCTTAGGGGACCGGACTGTTTCTCCTTATCACAGGTTTTCATAACCTAGCTAGGAGAGCAGTGCTCACCCAAACGATTGTAGAAATAGTACTTACCTATTTTGTAAAACTGTATTTTTAACGTGTACTACAATACCTTGTTCTAAGAAAAAAAACTTGAGAGGTGTCAAGGAACACCCGGATGGAACGAAGTTATTGTTATTATTTTTTATAATGTAAAAAAAAAAAAAAAAAATATGGCTTGCTTTCTATAAGAGAGAGAGAGACAGACAGAGAAACATGCGACGCCGCACAGCTTACAATAGCTTACTATAGCAAAAAGTGTCGTGACAACTTTTCGTAAGATATTTTTCCGTCTAGCCCCCTTTCACAACGCGCGATAAGGAACTTCGTTCCAATAGATATTATTATTAATATAAAAATCATAGATTCGATGTTGCACAGAAACTAGTGGCAACTGGTTACGAAACGCAGTTGCGATCACGGCCGGAGGAGTGGTTCTAACAAATTGTATCGCTCATGTAATGCTTGTTCCTGAACTGTTACATTACAGGCAGTAGGAACCTTTAAATACCTTTCATTTTTTTTTTGGCGGGTGGAAAATCATCAAATAACCCCTCCCACTCTTGGGCAGAGCAGAAGGGAGTGTCAGACTTCTACTGACTAAAAACCACCCATGATCCTTCTTAGCCCTTCATGTCGAAGCCGCGGTATCTCTTGCGAACAACCCGCAGCCCCGACGGGCACCTTTAAATACCTTGCTAGGCTAATATAACTTACATAAGTATGCTGATCGCCGGCAGAGTCATCATGGAGCTGAACACGAAGACAGTCCCACTGAACACCGTGATGGTGTTAGAGTACAACTTGGAGTATGTAGGGTCGAACATCAGAGCTGCCAGGGTTTCCACCAGGCTGAACAGCGAATTCATTTTACCTGAAAAATAACATGGACAAGCGGTTTATATAAGACGGGTTCGTCGGACGCGGAACTTCTGATGAAGGCCTATTTATGTATCAATCTTTTCAAAGCCTTGTTTTTTTTAAATAGTAGGTAGTATATAAGATTTCTTTAGCTCAAGTCGATTCAATTTATTTTTGACTTTTCGCCAACAAAGGTCCATTTCACGAAAGAAGTCCCGCGGACAATTGTGGAACTAAATTTAACAGATCGGCCATGTTGTCGTTTGTCGATATTATCGAGGTGCGTTTGTTGTGGTAGATATTTTGTGAATTTATTATTGGATTAGTGCGTTATAAGGTTTATTTGCGATGCCAAAAGTTGTGAAACAACATTATGTCGCGCGACATACAGCGCTGCGTCTGCGGGACTTCTTTCGTGAAATGGACTTTATTTCAATTTTCTCGGGTTTTCTTGCTCATTCTTCTCCATCGAGATCTACGCTTTGGAAAGGGCAACTACAGTAGTTTTACAAGTTATTATGCCCTGTGACTTTAGCTTTACTTTCTTTGTATTTCTGACATTCGAAAGTGCCTGTAATGGTCTAATTGATATAAATGCTTTTAGTTTTTTGAGTTTGTTTTTGACTTTGGCTTATCCGTTCAAGGAAAAACGATAAGTTGTAATGTTTGTTCAATTAAAAAATTCTAAGAAGAATTAACAAAAAGTACAAGTTTTGTTAGTTAAGTTTTTATGAGGATCATCTTGTTTTTATTTGAGGTTCTGACTAGTGGAAGGTTTTTTTATCTCTTTACTTCAGGGTTTATCCAACATAATAAACTAAAAAGTACGACTTACCCATTTCTTCGCTAGGTACCAGCTTGGAAGCCATCGACCGCAGCGATGTAAATGTGGTCGCATTCAAGATCTCAATTAGTGGTACTGTAAATAAAACATAATATATTACAATAGTCTATAAAGACATAATGTAGACTCACACATGCTCTTTTACTTTATTTTCACTCATCTAAACACTTCATTAAAATTGCAGTGTCTATATAATAATTTTACAATACAAACTTTTAACTGAATGCATATACGGTACGTATAACAAAAAATAATATTGTTTGTTGTCTGTCTGTTTGTTACAGTAAATTTCCGAAAGGGCTAGACCAATTTTGTCGATTTTCGTAGTTGGAAATAGGTAAAATCGGAACGTATCAACTCGGGCACACGCGCGAGTTTCACACTCGCCAGTTGATGAACAACCTGTTTACTAATTACCAGGCACCCTATATATTTACTTTTTCTACAGGAGGTGCAAAAATAGAACCATGAGGAAACGGTTATGATTTTTTTGCCACCGCTAAAATTAAATACTTACCCATGTACATCTGAAGGTCAGTCTGCACGAAGGTCGTGAGAATGGAGCCAGCGAGCTTGCTGACGATGGAAATGAGGCACAGCATCGAGTCGTGGAAGCCCCAACGTTTGCTGAACACGCTGATGGAGAATAATGCCCCTGGAAAATGAAACATATCATGCTTATAATTCCATCTGTTCTTACGACCAGCGACCACTAGACTGACAGCGCTTGCTGGTCTAGTCTAGACCAACAAGCATTGTCAGTCTGGATGTATTTCTGGCTATTGTTTTACCTCTAAGTACCTAGCTTCATATTATCTTATCCATTCAAAGGTTGTCTGGAAGACATCGCTACGTACTGCCCATAAGTCTACACATTATAATAAAACAATTATATTTTCCGGGTGTTAATGGTACAGCAACGAGCAAAAATGTGTTAACAGTTGGTAAAGTACAAACGCGAATTTGTCATAAAATAACATTAATTGGCAACTTTGAGATTTTATTATGATCTACTTTATGATAATACTAGCTGATGCCGGCGGCCTCGCCCGCCCGGTTATCGCTATAAATTAGGTATATATACTAAAACCTTCCACGAGAACCACTCTATCCATTGCTAAAAACAGCATGAAAATCGGTGCAGTAGTTGTAAGTTTATCGTGAACAGACTGATCTGTCTGCGCCTGAGTTTGTTTTAAGCGCCTTCTTATAATATGTAGTGATAGTGATGTTCCAAAATACAGTATAAGTTTTATTACGTAATATGAAAATGAAATCATTACAGTAAGCGATTAATTAATAACTTGCAACGTTTAGAATTACTTCTAAACGTTGCAAGGTGTATACATGTTGGTGCTGCTGACTGTACTATTTTTGATAAATTGTAAAAAAATATTCATAATAATTTATTTATTTAATTGTATTGTGTATCGTGTAAAAAGTGTGTGACTGCCTACAGGTCTACAGGTTTAAACAAAGAAAATAATCTGATAATTGATAAAGCAAGTTAATCATTTACAAGGATAATGTTGAAGTTTTTTTTTTCTTTTATTATTCCGATGTATTGCGTGCAAGTTATTATGTGATATTTTTCTTACTTTACCTACTTCTCAGAATATCGTAAAATATCAAGACGGAAACATTGATTTGCATACAAAAATATAACCATAAATCATCACTTCCAAGAGAATATTTATTTTATAAAAAAAAACTGCTACGTTTACCTACTCCTGTTGCTAGACTAACTTAACAACTGTACCTAACTTACAATTCGTATCTCTTTTTACCCGACTGCAAGGAAAAGGTAATGTTTTTTTAACAGGATGTCCTAGTATGGATTCCTGACTCCCAAAAACATTCATCATCATCAGCGTATAATGTTCCACAGGCAGGCTAACTGGCTCTCTCAAAATAATTCTCAACTCCGATAGCAAGTATTACTAAGAGTACACTTTGATCTCCAGGTTGATGTCTATAAAATATGAAAAGACGCACTTCACAACTATTATTGGATACCGAACATCACTTGCGACGTTATTGCTGCCCGTGTTGGGATTGAATTGTGATGGTAAGTGCCTTCCAGACACATATATGAAGGCATTCACACCGGAGATACTATTCGTAGACGCTGCCATATATATAGATCTTTGGCAGTCGTTACAGGTAGTCAGTGACCTGCAGGGCCATTGCGTATCTTTTTAAATGTCAGTGGCAACCATAGTGTCCATCGATTAACTGTCAAATGGTAACGTTGTCAACCAGATAATATTACCTTCTATAACTCGTGTGAGCAACGGTGGCTTAGCAGTGGCCCCGACTTACGAGCAGTAAGTCGTGGGTTCGAACCTAGACAGACACTTTACTTTGTGTAATTTATGTTTATCACCACTGCTCTCAAAACGGTGAAGGAAAACATTGTGAGGAATCTACCAACCCGCACTGGGCCCGCGTGGTAGATTATAGCCCATTCCCTCTCATTGCGAGGAGGCCTGGAGTCCCACCAGTGGGAACATTATAGGCTGATTATGCTTATGATATGCTATAACTCTTCTGGATTCTTTCGTTGTACAGTAATCATGGAGTTTCTTGCCCATTCTTCGCCATAGAGATCTACGCTTTGGGTTGGCCAACTACAGGGTACTTTCACAAATTATTATGTCTTGTGACTGTAGCTTAGCTTTATTTGTTTTTCTGGCATTCTAAAATGCCTGTAGTGGTCTAATTGGAGTAAATGCTTTGAGTTTGAAATTAACTCCAGGGTGGAAAAACGTGCCTGTCGAGGCTGCGGGTTGTTCGCAAGGGATACCGCGGCCTCCACATGAAGGGCGAAGAAGGAACATGGGTGGTTTTTAGTCAGTAGAAGTCTGACACTCCCTTTCGCTCTGCCCAAGAGCGGGAGGGGTTATTTGATGATTTCCCACCCCCCAAAAAAAAAAAAGGGTGGAAAAACGTAATATTTCAATTCACGGTACGCAGTTGCACCTATAGGTTGAAATAGTGCATCTATCCCTAAGTATACGAAAATATACTAGTTTACATTTTGTGTTTGTGCCAGAGCTCGTTGATATCGCTGTCATCATAAAACTTGACCTAAAGACCGTAAGTTTCGCCTCGTTGGATGACAATCCTATTTCTTTGGCCCACAGAACACAAATAGCCTGAAAACCTTTCATGTTTGACTTATCATTCTGTTGTCGTATACGACGACACAGTTGGCGCAGTGGCTCAAGGAATTGACTGCTGCGCTACAAGTCGCGGGTTCGATCCCCGCACGGAACAAATATTTGTATGGCCTATTAGTGTTTTCGGGTCTGGGGATTTGTGAATGAGAGTTTAAATGTCTGTGAACGCACCCACGATACAGGAGAAATTCCTAGTGTGGGGCAACGTGTAATAATAATAATTAAAATAACATGTTTTTAAGATGAATGTGTTCCTCAACTCTTATATGATGAATGAACTGTGTGAAGAATGAATTGGAATTAGAAAGGAGGTGAATGCTGAGGTCACTAATAATAGAGGAATATGGAAGAAGAAGAAATGCTTCGTCGACCCTGAATAAATTGGGATAAGGGCAAGAGAATGATGATTATGATGATGATCATCATCTGCTTAGCCTTTTCCCAACTATGTTAGGGTCGGCTTCCAGTCTAACCGGATGCAGCTGAATATCAGTATTTTACATGGAGCGACTGCCTATCTGTACTCCACAACCCAGTTAATACTAGGTAATACGGATACTCTTTGGTAAGACTGGATGTCAGAATTTCAGGTCACTGACTACCTGTAACGACTGCCAATGATCTATATATGGCAGCCGGGACCAACAGCTTAACGTGCTTTCCGAGGCACGGAGGAAACTCGGTATGTCGGGCGGTCACCCATCCACAAACCGACCTAGGCAAGCACAGCTTTACCTAAAGATCGACTCGAGTGGCAGTTCTTATTAAGCCACCAGCTCCATGATTATGATGATGATACTACTTAACAAAGATTTACAGAAGAATAGAATAAAACAAAGATGGACTGTGGTAGATACGTACAGGTTATAAACATTGATGTCTGTTTTCAATACCACTAAGCAAAATTTAATTTACTGTCTCCTACGTAACAGCCTAGTGTTTCTAAAAAAAGTTCTATAGTGAAGATAATAATAAGTACTTACCAATTGAATGTGTTATAATGCTGTAAGTCGAATACATGCTGTATTTAAGCGCATCCCAATTCAATTTGTATCTCACGTACATATATGTGATTATATGTTCACCTGGAACCAATAAGAGTTTTAAATACACATAAATATAATGGTACAAAAAGGTTGGGCTCATAAAACGCCCCGATCTTAGATGATGACGCTACTGTGCTTATAAAATATTATTGTAGTTTGAGGTTCCGTAGAAATTGTCCCGAGTGGCTCAAGCTGGGCAGACAACATTGTTGCCATCGCGGGAATATCCTGAATGAGGCTGGCACAAGAACGTGGAACTTGCCACAAGAACGGGGAGTTTGGCACAAGAACGTAGAACTTGTCACAAGAACGGGGAGCTTGGCACAAGAACGGGGAGCTTGACACAAGAACGTGGAACTTGGCACAAGAACGGGGAGCTTGACACAAGAACGTGGAACTTGGCACAAGAACGGGGAGCTTGGCACAAGAACGTGGAACTTGGCACAAGAACGGGGAACTTGGCACAAGAACGGGGAGCTTGACACAAGTAAAGGGAGACTGACGCGATGTTGATCTCGTACCACATTTATCTGTGTGTTACTTTTAAGCAACTTGTTAAGTAAGTTTAAGTATAACGGGCTAATGTCAGCAACTCCACGTCTAAAGCGCCTATTTTGCGTACGGGTGGGAATATTATTCGTTCCCAAGCAACTTGTTATTTTGGATGCATAATAAGGGCTGGCACACAGAGACTATCACAACAATTGCTAAAGTTACACCAAAACTTTGTTCAAAAAACGCCCCACATTTTTGTACTGCGATGTCGCACCGTTTGATTTGTGCATCAGCAAGAACAGCTGCGTAAAACTATGCAATTGATGCACTAATAAACAAAGACGTTTTTAGTAAAACGCGCTTTTAATATCTTTATCTGAACATAGGCTCTCCCATTGTCTGATACAATGATCGGTCATGTTGATATAATAACTGGGCTTGTCGAAAATATTTAATTAGTGCTATCAGCACTTGTAATTTACTGATAAAAGGTCAGTCAATGGAAAATATGCGTAATGTTACTAAAATGAAGTTCTAAGGAAGTAACAACAGTAGATATCATAGATATAGCTATGGCAGATCGTTTTCAATCATGGTGATTGGTGACCAAGCTCAGGAGAAACTACCTGATAGTCATGGACACGGGATTTTTATGATGAACAAGTGTTTGTACAAACACAGGTACAGTCTCTCCGTCGTAGTACAATCCGACATCATCATCATCAGCCGACGACGAGTGGACTAAAGGCCTCCCCCATAGAACGCCATAACGAACGGCAAACTGCCGTTTGCATCCGCCGGTTGCCCGCGACTCTCACTATATCGTCTGTCCACCTGGTGGGAGGCCTACCAACGCTGCGTCTTCCGGTTCGTGGTCGCCACTCGAGAACCTTTCTTCCCCATCGGTTGTCGGTTCTTCGAGCGATGTGGCCTGCCCATTACCACTTCAACTTGCATATTCTGAGAGCTATGTCGGTGACCCTGGTTCTTTGGCGAATTTCCTCATTTCGGATTTTGTCGCACAAAGAAACTCCGAGCAAAGCTCTCTCCATGGCTCGTTGCGTGACTCTGAGCTTCTCTAAAAGGCCAGCTGTTAGCGACCATGTTTCTGTGCCATAAGTCATCACTGGCAATACACACTGGTTATACACCCTCGTCTTAAGACACTGCGGAATTTTGGACGAAAAGATGTCGCGTAGTTTCCCGAACGCTGCCCATCCGAGTTGGATTCTTCGGGCGACACAATTCGACATGACCAGAAAAAGATCAGGCACAGAACCTACGACCTAACAACACAGGCAACGTTTTACTGCACTAGTTTTTCCAACTGATAACTGACATTGTTTTTAAAGAATTATTTTTTGCCATCTGAAATTACTCCATTGCAGTATGCTGGTTGGAAGTTTGTGTGGTACCTCCGAACCCGCTTCGAAAATTACGAGTAATTAATGCAAATGGTGGATGAACGTTGGTGTACTCTGGCCTTGAATCTACGCGAACACTTATGCACCATAACTCCCACATTGATAGCTAGTACCTACTAAGACAGTGCCTCGCCATGGGCAAAAACCGGTAAAAAAAAATTACTAGAATAAATCAACTTACCATGGCTGGGTCCATAAACAACTGCAACAACAAGAAGCGTCAATATGATCTTCTTCCTGTAGTTCGTCTCTCTCTTCTTAAATGCTACATCTCCAGTTTCTTTCACCAATGTTACCATGTCACAGCAAGTTACCGGTTCTACCTGGAAAGTGATTACACTATTCGTAATATATAAAACTAACGGACATGATTCCGTACATGATTATTTGATTTTGTTATCGATAGAATCGCCAGAATTGTTTCTAGATTCACCATTTCCTAAATAAAAGCTATTTAACATATTTTTGAACGTGTAGTATTAATCGTAGGGAAGGTCATTCTCGTAACTGCAGTTTTTTTTGCTGCTGGCTTTTATCATTACAATTGGTTTTAGATTACATGACACGATGGAATGAACACCAAATGTATGTTATAAGAGTTGGATAATAAAGTTACCATTAAATAATCTTACCTTCTCATTCTTATCAGTTCGTGGTTTAGTGTTACTCTCCAAGTAGAATAATCCGTAAGAGAAAGTCATCATATAAATAACTCCAGCAATTATAAAGATCCCGTAATACCCCAACACTTTCAACAGGATTCCACTCAAAGCCGTTCCAATGGGTATTCCGGCAGTCATGCAAAGATTCACAAGTCCCACTCTGAAGGTCCTAGATTCTTCATCAGTAATATCACTAATGTAGCTGAAGACTCCGAGGTAAACCATGACCCAGCCGCCTGTGACCGCCGGGAACACAGCTTCGAAGAACATTGTCACTTCAACAGCGATTTCTTTGAAAAAGAAGGTACTGAGCAAGTTGCTAATGGACACCATAAACTCTCCAAAGATTGGCATCAATATACACACTTTTCTATTCCCAGTTCTGTCGCTCCAAGCCCCCATGAATATCACGAGCAGCGTTGGAATTGAAGTTTGTATCACACTCTTCCATGATTCTATGTTGGCGATGACCCTTTGGACTTCACCCTCAAACTCAGTCAAGTTACCTTTCCTATCAATCAGCGCATCACAAATTGAATCATTGTAGTTCAGCTTGACGCGGCACGTTTTGTCCAAGTTCAGATTTTGTATCGCCAGTCTGGCTAACATCGAAGGTATGATGAGCCCTGCTAGTATAGGCTCTACTGTTATGTTTGATCTTATTCGACATAATTTTCTTGTAAAACTTTCCTTCTCAGCTGTACAATATTTGATATTTTTCTCTTTTAGTGTCTCGTCGCCAACAGGTTCATGTTTTTTTTCTGGATCTGACATGTTGTGTTCACTCAACGAAAGTGTTTGTCAAACTAACAGTAGACGTTATTATATTAAAAGTTTATTTCTTACATATTATCTCGAATGCTTATTATTTGTATAGCTTTAGATGTATATTATGTACGGCTTGATCCAAAAAATGTAACAGATGTTTTGTAGATTCTATATTGGGTGTTGTTTTAAAATCATTCAGAGATTAAGAATGGAGGTTCTATTATATTGGAATGCTGACATTTATTTTCTGCAGTTTTTTTTTAATGTGGAAACACTTCGTTCAATGTATGTATGATACTCGTAGGTATGCATTATGCAACACAGTACATTGTATGATAACACGATACCTCTTGAAAGTCACTAACATTCGAAGATGTTAATTGTTTGCAGAAGAACAAAAACATTGTTCGTTAATATCTTCGCTAGATTAGCAACTTTTGAGCTTGAGGCTATGAATCACAAGTAGGATTGTTTGCTATTTAACAGCAAAGAAGTATCTCCCCTACTAGATTTACCAACTTCTTTCCAACCATTCATCGTGGTGAGACTTCGCCGCTGATGCCACAATTCGGTTTAACGTAACTTCTTAAATTGAAATGCCCTTACTTAGACCTTTTAACTTAGACCTCTAACGAGACGGTGCAGGAAATCATTGTGAGGAATCTTGAACCCATAATAGGGGATCGGACCGGGGTCAAAAAAATATGATTCTAATTAGTCCGTCCGTCAGTTAGATTATCGAAAAATATTGGATACGTGTTTTTGTTTTATCAAATTAATAAAAATTGACGAAGATAAAACGCGTCAAAGATCATGAGTGGCGTCATTTGTAGGTAAAAATGTACTGACATGTGACGTTTTCGAGGAGTTCACGAGTTTTCGAAGCCTGTATCGTCTTAATTTTTTGTTTATGTGAAAAAAGAAAAAATATGTGTTCTCAATATTTTTTGGAAATCGATCTGACGGACTAATTAGTTTTTTTTATTCGATCCCCTAATTTCCTTCTCTGTATGAGAGGAGGTGTTTGACCTGCTGGAACAATAACAGGCTGTTAATATTGTTCATTGCCCCTTTTGTTTTTGTTATTGTTCATTGCCGTTCACTGCCGGCGGATATAATAATAATATAATAAATTCATTTGATCGGGTAAGTTACACCCATTGCCATTTGTCCCAATATAAACATGAATAAAAACAACACACTAAAATTATAGGCCTCCCCCAAGTGTCATCCCATTGACCGGTCCCGTGCGACTCGCATCCAGCAGATCTCCGAAATTCACCAGGCCATCGGTCCACCTAGTGGGAGACCGAGAACGTCTACCGGTTTTCGGTCGCCATTCCAGAACGTTTCTTTTATTTGAATATAGTTAATATTTTTCCATTAGTATTAAATCTAACCATCCTGTAGACAAAAAGACTTATCAAAGTCAAATAATTGTACATTAGCTAACGAATATTTGTGTAGAGTATTTAGAATGCCACTGCGGCCTGATGCTCTGATAAAATTAAATACACAATGTAATCAATTGTCTTGTATTTGCTCTAAGATAGGTAACTTGCGTAAATGACTTGTTCGAAGCATCAGGTATTTAAGTAATACCTACTTATTATGATTATCATCATGACTAAAATGATTAGGTTTTTTTTTAATGTCATCTGGTAATTCGAACTTAACTAAATAAACTATTTACACACAACATGGGTTTTCTGTGTTGTTTGAAAAATAACTTTATGACTAGTGTTTTAGAGTCTCAACTGTACTTTTCATTCGATTTTTAATTATTTTGTTACATTGTTAGTTTTTTTCTGACAAATGTTTTTGTATTGCATAATGGGATGCAATTCGAAGACATTTAACATAATGCCAGCAACCCACATAAGCCCGCGTGGTCGATAACGGTATACTCATGCCCTAGCTTCCTGAAGAGTCCTAGCTGACTCCCAACATGTCATTATACAGGGTGTAAATCAACCCATCACACAGCCGTCAACCAAGCATTCTGTACGTCAAACTAAGTACCCCTATGCAAAAAATTTTGCTGGGAAACGACTTTTTTTTGGGGTCAAAAATCACATTTTACGGTAAAACTCAATGTAGCACTATTAAAACATTGTGCTAGTGGATGCTTTGAATAGTGAACGGGTCATGGAGGTAATTTAAGTAAAGTTATATCCTGAAAAACTAGTATTTACAAAAACAACTACTGTAAAAAATTTGGAACTTTGACCCCCAATATCTCCGTAACTAGGAGTTTCCTAGGTATGGTCTAGAAAAAAAAAATATCGCAGTGGTGGGGAGAACAAGTGCCCTTCGTTTGCGTTAAGGGTACTTTTACACCCTATATAGTATCTACATATTATCAAGAAAAATGTTGTTAGTGACTAGTATTGAAGAAGTGTAATTGGGTTTCTTTGTGCGACAAAATCCGAAATGGGGAAATTCGCCGAAGAACCAGGGTCACCGACATAGCTCTCAGAATATGCAAGTTGAAGTGGCAATAGCAGGCCACATCGCTCGAAGAACCGACAACCGATGGGGAAGAAAGGTTCTCGAGTGGCGACCACGAACCGGAAGACGCAGCGTTCGTAGGCCTCCCACCAGGTGGACCGACGACATCGTGAGAGTCGCGGGCATTGCGGGCAACCGGTGGATGCAAACAGCAGGTTGCCGTTCGTTATGGTGTTCTATGGGGGAGACCTTTGTCCAGCAGTGGACGTCTCACCGCTCGTACCTTCTCTGTATGAGAAGAGAAGAGGACTTTACCAAGTAGTACAGTATTGTGCTGGTATAATCATATATTTTATTTACATACACATTCAATATACCTATTTATGGTGTAAATTACTTTGCCACTACTTACCTGATTTATAAAATAAACAGCAGCCTAATATTTTAAATAGCAGCAACAGCATAGTTCCAAAAGATAACAAATCGTCGGAAAATATTTTTTATATCATTATTTAGCATGTAAAGGAAAAGTAAACGAATGTCTGTAATAATATAATTTATTATTATAATAATTAACATAACGTCTCAGCCGAAAGGATCATGCTCAGAGACTCCAGCACAAATGCACGGCGAAAATGCGCGCACAAATGCAAAAAAGTATAAAACTATGAATGAAAATAGTTTTCTGACAAATAAATATTTTCGTTTTTCAAAGCTACTTTAGGTACGTTTACTTTAGGCGTTCGTGCTAGGCTCACGTGTATAGGCTCTCTCATTCATTATAAACAAATATTCATCATCATCATACATCATCCACAGTCCGGCCTCTCCCGCTGCTGTGTATAGGCTTCTTTTTGCTCGTGCCAAGCTCCACGCTTCTGTGCCTAGCTCATCCAGGAAATACTCGTGATGGGAACAATGTCATCTACCCCTGGTCGCCGCTGGACAACCAACACTTCTCGTCCTTGGACACCGGTCATAGTTTTACTTCAGCTGCCACCACCGCACTTACTGGGTGGCCTGCCCAACTCCATATGAGTTCCATAACTCGATGTCCAATATCAAAGACCTTCTTACGACCGGAGTTTAAAGTTTTTAGCAGAAAACAACGAACATAAATTGTAAAAGTCTTAAGCAGGATTATTTAGTTTATTAATTGGCTAAGTTATAACTAAGAACAATATTTGCTAATCTACAAACAAATAAACACAAACAATCTTACAATGAACAACAAATAAAAAACAAATAAAACAATTTTTCGTTCATTCATCATAACAATTCAATCTCCTATCATCACTTCATGTTCGAGATCAATGCTGCTGATAAGGGAATCTTTTTTCTTCTTCGCTTGTAATTCAGTACCGCTTATCGCTTCGCCATTTCCAGGTTTACTTCTGGCACTGTCTTTTCTGTTCTGTATGAAGAACCAGCTGTAAGATAAATCATAATTAGCAACGTGGTTAATGTTGTAATTTCTATCACTACATTGCTATCGCTTTATATTTTTTATGTAAAACTGAATTGGTGGGCCTCACAAAAACAACTAAAAAGGTATAATAACTGTAATCAAATTAGAAGCCATACGAATGCGTTCTGGAACCCAACCAGTTGGCTACCGCAAGCCACTAATGTCCCAAGGCTCACCATATTTATACCGTAGCACTGTGAGAATAATCGTCACTCACTGATAAGCTTATATGGATAGATATATGGGCTACGATCCCATTAATTGAATTAATGAACGTTTTCACATTAAAATTCTGTCAAAGTAAGATTCGGCACGATATAAGAATACTAAGCCGTTTTTTTAGTGTTGAACAATATATTTCTGCTAGTAACAAATAGGTCTTAATCTAACATAGGCGCAGTCTAAAGTTTTTCTTAAAAAAACTATGAACATAAATTGTAAAAGTCTTAAGCTGGATAATTTATTTTTGTAATTGGCGAAGTTAGAACTAAGAACAATATTTGCTAATCTCATTTGATTTAACTTTTAGTATTTTGGCAGAACACGTCGTTCGCCTTATTAGTAGTGAAGATATGTTTTTATTGTACTTTAATGCCTACTTCTGTAATTTATGTTACCTAAGATAACGCTTGAAGTCTTATAAATGGCGCTTATGACAAAGACATTCTTAATAAGCGCAGTGACTCGTGAATGTCGTGAAAGTAAATTAAATATTTTGGTAAGGGAATATATTGTGGTCATGTCTAATACCTACCAGTTTGAGATCATTCAACATTTTGGACATATCGTGGAACATATCTATATGTCCAGCATAGTTTTCATGGTAACCTAACTGGTGGATCTAAGCTGGTAACCCTAACTATACAGGGCAGAAGGGACCCCGCTGCAGGGGGGGGCTATAACTGTTTATTCATCAGTGTCCATTCCAACCTGTATCTTAATCATAAATTATGATACATTTTTCAAAAATCTTCCGATTCGCGTAGTCTACCGCATGCACTTTCACTGGGAAATGCCTAAAAGTGCTTTTACGATTTCGTAATAAAAAAAAAATCTCTACTTGTTGTTTTAGCAGATATGAACCACGTTATTAACAAAGCCCTGAGAGGTTTTCGATGTGTGGCTTAAACAAATCTGTAATAGAATAAGTTTTTTAGACATTAAATGAATAAAAAAAAAAAAGAAGAAACATGGTATTAAAAGCGTTTTTTTTTTTTTTTTATTTGAAATGGGCTTGCTCTTGACCTCAATCTTACCCTAAGGGCAAAGATGAGGTCGACGATGGAACGAGCTTACCCAGAAGAAGCCTATTTAGGTGACTAGGTACTTGTAATATTTTGATTCAAAAGAGTGTCTATAGAGTTTCTTGCCCATTCTTTTCCATAGAGAGATGTACGCTCTTAAATTGGCAACTGCGCTACTTTCACAAGTTATTACGCCTTGTGACTGTAACTGTAGCTACACTTTCTTTGTATTTCTGACATTCAAAAGTGTCTGTTATGGTACAGTTGAAATTAATTATTTGAGTTTGAGTTTCTATTATGTTCCTCATTTACTTGAATTTAATCATATAACGCACAGTATTGCAACAATGCTCCGTCTGTCCATATTTTGACCTTGCACCAAACATGTACAATTCTTTTAAGACATACATCACAATACTCACCCAAAAAACATCAACGGCGGTACAGTAAGCACGGTGCTAACATAGTACACGATGCCGGCATCAATCTCCAACGTGGTCATATATATCCAGGAGTAGGTCGGCCCGAATATCATCGACGTCACCACCTCCATCAGATTGAAGAATGACGTCATTTTGCCTGAAATCACGTACGATACGGTTAGATAACACTCAATTCTGCTGTTTGGTTTCGGGGAGGCAGTTTTTTGTGAGGTGATACGAATGTAAAGGTCGATGGGGGTTAGTTGTTTAATTGTGTGTTTTTTTGCAATAGGGATGTTTACTGACAAAACATATATGATTATAATTAGTCCGTCTGTTAGATTATCGAAAAATATTGGATACGTATTTTTTGTTTTATCAAATCAATAAAAATTGACGAAGATAAAACGCGGCAATGATTTGAGTGGGGGGTTGTGACGTCACTCACCGATAAAAATGTCCTACTAATGTATTAGAATATGACGTCACACGAGTTTTCAAAGCATTGTATCGTCTTCATTGTTTGTTTACGTGAAAAAAGAAAAAATACGTGTCCAATATTTTTTGGAAATCTATCTGACGGACTAATTAGATTTTTTTAGTTAACTTCCCTATTGGTATTCTACATTCTTTGTTTTTATTTGTCTTTATTTTTTTGGAGAAAACTTAATTTGTAGACTTGCAACGTTTAACTGACCTTAACCTTTACTGTTTTGCTGGTCTAGTGGTTGCAAGCGCGACTGCTGAACATGAGGTTCTGGGTTCGATTCCCGGGTCGGGTAAAGTGATATTGGGTTTTCCATCAGGAATTTCACACTAGCAGCCACGGAATCTGAATTCGTGCCTGGTTAGTGGCAATAGGCTCGCCCCTATTTTATGTTAGGTACACGTAATGATATGTTATGTCAAAGGTTAACCTTTAAAAATATAAATGATCATGGTTATATGCCATTTTTTATTTATCACTGATATAAAGTGATATAAATATCCTTAGAATAACAGTGAATTAATGTTTTATGTTTCTTTTTTACAGTCGTAAGTTTCAGTTAGTTCCAAAATAAGTGCCATATCATATCAAAGCAATAAACGTTCTTCGTCGTTTACGTCATTATCTTAAAAATTACCTACTTCTTCTCAACTTACCAAGTTCATCACTCGTCACCAATTTTGATGAAATAGACCTCAGTGCAGTAAATGACGTTGCGTTGAACATCTCTACTGCAACAGCTGAAAAATAAACAAAGGCTCATGTAATCAATCTCGTTTCTACACTTGGAGGAAGGCAACACATAGATACTAACAATTTGCGAAGATCTTATTATCAAAATAGTCTGTCTAGCCATTTTGTGGTTATGGCTGTATAAAGGGTGTAAAAGAACCCTTAACGCAAACAAAAGGCATTTGTTCTCCCTGCGATATTTTTTTTAGTTACGGAGATATTGGGGGTCAAAATTACCTCCATGACCTGTTTACTATTCAAAGCATCCACTACCACAAAATTTTAAGAGTGCTTCATTGAGTTTTGCCGTAAAATGTGATTTTTGACCCCAAAAAAAAAAGTCGTTTCCCAGCAAGAATCTTTGCGTAGGGGTACCTACTTAGTTTGATGTATAGAATGCTTGGCTAACGGCTGTATGAAGGGTTAATTTACACCCTGTATTAATAGGCTGATGAGTTCATCTTTTATATCTATACATATAAAATGCTTTGACCTGAATGACTGACGGATCAACGCACAGCCTAAACCGCTGATCGCAGAGACCTGAAACTTGGAGGGTGTGTTCTTTGTATGGCGTAGGCATCCGATAAGAAAGGATTTTCCGAAATTCTACCCCTAAAGGGGTGAAAAAGCGGGGCAAAGTTTGTATGGGACAACGTGATTCCTTGGTCCAATCTACTTCAAATTTTGCATTAACTTTTTTTAACAGAATTTATGGAAGACGTGTTTCGTATTTTATTGAAATTCATCCCTTAACGGGGTTAAAAAGGGGTAGAAAGTTATTTTAGCGGTGATTTGCTTCGAAGTTGATATCAATACTCCTTAGTGTTTTTGATTTAATTTACACTTTATTTTGACACATGTTTGAAAACTCAATCCGATCTTATTCAATAAAGGTTAAACTCACATAAAACCTTGGTGCAAATACTCTTTAAAATTGGAATGTCTCGAAAGTCACCGTACTATATTAGTACCACATTTGAAGGATTCTAAGCTTTAGAGAGGTTATGCACTTTTCGGTTTATTTATTTTGGTCCGTTCACACACACGGCACACAAGAACGGTCAATGGATATTCGTACAGAAATTGTGTGTCATGTGACTAACAATTAGGATGAATTTGCTGGTATGTCTCATGACCGTCATGGCAATAATCATGGGACAAAAGAAGAGTATACATTAGATATGTTACAACACTCTACATATGGCGGCTTCTGCGAGATAGTTGCAGCCGGTCAAATATACCCATTTTTATTTGAAGTTTATCGAAATGGCAACCTGTATGCCAAATTTGGTACAGAAGACCAACCTATAAAAAGGTTACGTTTTTCCCAAGACCTTGCTAATGGTCACTTTGATGCCAACGCTGATGCGGATGGTGTTAAAAACACTGATGAGCTTCCAATAGCCAAAAAACAACGCATTGAAATGGCTGTACCTCCGACATTTACTCAACCTTCACCAATTTCTAATTTTGTGCAAGACTTTCATTCGCCTTCTTATACAATTATTGAATCTGAATGTGAGTCAGATTTAATTTCTTCTTTGTCCACGAATAATTGCATAGAATCTCCAACATTCACTACCCAAGAGTCAGTTCAAAATGAAATTAGTTTGACAAATAAGTCACAAAAAAATTAGGCGAAGAAACGCAGGGCTAGGGTTACCAATGTGGTCAGAAAATTGCAACTTAAGGAAGCAAGAAAACAATATAATCAAAATGAACCGTATTCATCGTAAACATGCAGCTAATTATCAGAAAAAACACCCTGAAGTTCACAGGCAGGCTGCAAGTAATTGTTATAAGTATTGTTAAGTATTCAAACATTTTAACATAATAGTTTATATGTTACAAAAAATTAATAACGTAAAAACCAATTACAAAATCTTATTAGAACCACTTTCGACTTCTACGCGGACGAAGTCGCGGGCAAAAGCTAGTCGCTAATATAATACAAGGTATTCTTGTTTATCTCGTGCCGCGTGACAGTTAACGAGGAATACCATATCTTCCTTATTTCTATACCCACTACAGCTCATTCCTTACTAATGACTCCTGAATTGATTCTGAAGTTGTATTTTGGAAATCCGCCCTAAGCTATTCAAAGCGGCACGAGATAAACAAGAATACCTTGTATTATATTAGCGACTAGCTTTTGCCCGCGACTTCGTCCGCGTAGAAGTCGAAAGTGGTTCTAATAAGATTTTGTAATTGGTTTTTTACGTTATTAATTTTTTGTAACATATAAACTATTATGTTAAAATGTTTGAATACTTAACAATACTTATAACAATTACTTGCAGCCTGCCTGTGAACTTCAGGGTGTTTTTTCTGATAATTAGCTGCATTACCCTTGATAAGATGCACAAAAATAGCCTTTACGAGAGAGTCATTGTCTAATGCGAGGCCACTTGTGACAATAGGGGATCGGACAAAAAAAAACTAATTAGTCCGTCAGATAGATTTCCAAAAAATATTAAACACATACTTTTTCTTTTTTCACATAAAAAAAAAATAAAACGATACAGTGCTTCGAAAACTCGTGAACTCCTCGAAAACGTCACATGTCAGTACATTTTTTACCTACAAGTGACGTCACAAGCCTCCACTCATGATCTTTGACGTTTTTTTTTGCGCATAACTTTCGTAAATCTTGGAAAGCCACAGTATTGGAATTAGCGTTGTCGGATCACACGGCACAGTTGCTAAAATGTCCAGTAAAAACACTGTGTACAATCAAACGGTGGACAACGATAAAAAGGGACTATAATAAGGGTAACATAATAAAATTTAAATCTTATCTACGCAGTTTGACTTTCTCAGAAGTATATGAGGCTAATGATCCAAATGTAGCATATAAGGCGTTTGCTGATATTTTCATATTATTATATAATCAGTGCTTCCCTGAGATTCGTATAACGATAAATGTAAACAAAAAACGAAAATGGATATCACGTGGAATAAAAAAATGTAGTGAGAAGAAACGGAAATTATTGTGGCAGTTCCGTTTAAAACCTACCCAACAAAATAGAACGAAGTTTAAAAATTACGCAAAATTATTCAAAAAAATCATGAATCTAACTCAAAGAGCACAAAATATATATAAAATCCAGACGTCAAAAAATAAATCCAAGACAACTTGGCAGGTAATAAATGAAGCAAAATTAAATTTACCAAAGAATAACATTAATAAACTTAGAATTAATAACGAAGTTATCTCGGATGTTAAACTAATTTCAAACTCATTTAACAATTATTTTGTCGATAAAATTCAACCAATCCTTAATTCGGGAGACAGTGTCACGAAAGATATTGTAAATAGAAAGGATTCCATGTTCATGGCTCCAAGCCTGCCTCTTGATATATTCAAGATCACGTTAGCGCTTAAAAATACAAATAGTGTGGGCTACGACAGTATCAGCACAAAAATCCTCAAAACAGTAGCTGGTGAAGTATGCCAACCCTTAAGTCATATTATAAATTTATGTATAAGCGAAGGTACTTTTCCAGACGCTCTAAAAAAGTCAGTGATACAGCCATTATATAAAAAACAGGATAGAGAGTTAATGGAAAACTACAGGCCGATTGCATTGATACCAATTGTTTCTAAAATCATTGAAAAATACATATATAAAGAACTGAGTGCTTACTTAGAAGCGAATAAAATTCTCTGTAAAGAACAAAAGGGTTTCAGGAAACAAAAGACCATTAACATGGCTATTTATGACTTTTTGCAGAATGTGATAATAAATATGGATACCAATAAACCAGTCTGTGCTATTTTCTGTGACATGACCCAGGCTTTTGATTATGTTCAACACAGTACTTTATTTAAAAAATTAGATGCCTATGGAGTTAGAGGTAATGTACTTGATCTCTTAAAATCCTACTTAAGTGACAGAATGCAAGTAACAGAAATAAGAAGATTGAATGTTAATACCAAAAAACAAGAGAAAATCTTATCTGAAGAACGGAAAGTTAGGTATGGAGTTCCACAAGGAAGTGTACTAGGACCACCACTTTTTACGCTTTATATTAATGACCTTCCAATGGCAATAGAACATCCTATGATACTTTTTGCAGATGACAGTACTATATCTATACCTTGTAACCAAAGAGATCTGTATAAAGATGAAATAACGAATACTTTAATAAAAATAATAAATTGGTTAGAAAATAATAATTTAAAAATTAATTTGAATAAAACTGTTATAATTCATTTTAGCAAGCGTACAATGACATTTCCGAATTTTGACATTACATATAAGAATAATATTATTGACACAGTAAATACGACAACATTTTTGGGGCTAACTATCGATTGCAATTTAAATTGGAAGGCGCACATAGAGATTCTAA
The DNA here is from genome assembly GCA_949774965.1 of Diarsia brunnea. Lineage (NCBI taxonomy): Eukaryota > Metazoa > Arthropoda > Insecta > Lepidoptera > Noctuidae > Diarsia > Diarsia brunnea. Next base: position 4,279,647 of record OX459001.1, read on the forward strand.
GTAAAAAAATTAGTAGTAATGCGTATGCTTTGAATATTTTGGCGCGAACGGTTAATACTGAGGCGTTATTAACGTCCTACTACGGTCTGACGGAATCTATACTCCGATACGGCGTTATATTTTGGGGTAATTCAACAAACAAGGAGATAGCATTTAAAGCTCAAAAGAGATGCATCAGAGCAATGTTTAGTTTAAAAACCACGGACAGTTGTAAACCCTATTTCAAACAACATAAAATATTGACATTACCATCTCTTTACATCTTAGAGACTGTTGTATTTATTAGAAACAATCCAGAGTTATTTCCCCGCATGTCAGATCAATTTCCAAGAAATCGCCGTGATCAAAGTCAGATCTGCCTTCAGGTAAGTCGGACAGCATTTATGCGCAGGAGTGTTCTTTGCATGGCTCCAACTATTTATAATAAATTACCAAAAAGTTGGAGGGAGCTTACAAACATGGTCTTGAAGGCGAAATTAAAACTATTTTTGACGACCAAAGCTTATTATAAAATTGATGAATTTATGGCCGAGTCATTTCCAGCAAGTTAAAATTTGATTATTATGTATTGTATTTGAGATCGTATTTAATTGACATAATTTTATTGTAATTTTGACAATTTATTGCATTCTTATCATGACATTTTTGACATTTTGACATTGTTTTAGTATTCTTATTTTATTGACATTTTTAATTTTTTATTGTAAATTTGTATTTTTTTTTAATTATTATTGTTATTATTTCTTTAATTTGATTTTTTTCTAATGAGTCTATGTAACCTTTTGAATTATTTTGTTAACTGAAAATTATTATAAAACAACATTAATATATTTGCACGTCGCTTAAGTGGCAAACATGTCGAACATAATTTATAATAATATCTTGCATGCATGACATCACCGTTCTGTATGTATACACATTGTTTGAGCAAATAAATATACTTACTTACTTACTTACTTACTTTATCTTCGTCAATTTTTATTAATTTGATAAAACAAAAAACACGTATCCAATATTTTTGGATAATCTAACAGACGGATTAAACAGAATCATATTTTTTTGACTCAGTCCGATCCCCGGAATTTCTCCTGTATCCTGGGTGCGTTTAACCTGTTGAACGTCCGCAAACATTTAAACTCACATACACAAACACACCCAGACCCGAAACAACTATCTGTAGGCCATACAAATATTTGTTCCGTGCGGGGATCGAACCCGCGACACGCAGCGCAGCAGTCTAATCGCTCAGCCATTAATATGATCTCCTCTACATGGGATTTTTTTTATGGCGGATCCAGATCCAGTCACCCTGTTTAATAACCATTACGAGAAAAAAAGTAAAACTAACCCATGTATCATTAAACATACATCTTACCTATGTACATATCCATAGTGTTTCTGGCCAGACCAGTGTAGAGGGCGCCGATGATTTTGCTGCCGTTCGAGATTAGGCCCAGCGTTGAGTCGTGCCATTTCAAACGGTGACTGAATAGGCTTATTGAGATCAATGCTCCTGGATAATAAATGAATAAAGAAATTAAAAAACTTATTATTTAGCATAATCAGCCTTATAGAATAAGGTTAAGGTTTAAGGTCTATAGACCTCGTCCAGTGGTGCCTTCTCCGACTTACGAACAGTGAGTCGTGGGTCCGAACCCAGTCAGGCGCAGTACTTTGTGTAATTTATTTCATCACCACTGCTCTCAAAACGGTGAAGGAAAACATCGTGAGGAAACCAGCCTGTCTTAGAACCAAAAATTTGAAGACATGTGACATCTACCAACCCGCACTGGGCCCGCGTGGTGGATTATAGCCCATACCTCTCCTAAAGCGGAGGCCTGAGTCCCTGCAGTGGGAACATTATAGGCTGATGATGATGATGATGACCTCGTCTCCTCCATAAGAGGGAGTGGCCTATAATCTACCACGCGGATCCTGTGACATGTCTTCGAATTGTTGGTTCTAGGACACGCCGGATTCCTCACAATGCTTTACTTGCTTGCCCACACTGTTTTGAAAGCAGTGGCACCTATAATTTATAAATATTCAGATCATTATGATGCAACTGAAAGGGGTTTACTGCTGCCACGACGTGCAAGCTGTTCACTTTTTTTTTTAGTCGCAAATAAATATTTTTTCTTTCTTTCTAGACATAGACTACTCTCAAAGCAACGCTACAGTCTTAACTCTGACCATGCTGAGATAGTGGCCTTTTGGCTTCGTACGGGACTAATTTAAATTTAATGTATGTATGTCCTAATTTTAAGTGTTTCTCATTTGTTTACTTTTTTAATGTATAATTTTTTTGTCAATTTGTTTTGTCCTGTGTGAAACCAATAAATATTTTTCCTTTCTTTCTTTCACTCTTCGCGACTAACATCACCCCAGTTATTTTTTAAGAGTAGTAGTAACTAAGTACAACTAAGCCACCTACACTTCACGAGATACCCGACTTGGAATCGAACCGAAGACTTCAGGACGAGCTCATCCACTAGGCAACGAAGCAATCACGCCTATACAGGGTGTAAATCAACCCATCACACAGCCGTCAACCAAGCATTCTGAACATCAAACTAAGTAACCCTACGCAAAAATTTTTGCTGAGAATCGACTTTTTTTTTGGGGTCAAAAATTACATTTTACGGTAAAACTCAATGTAGCATTCTTAAAACATTGTGCTAGTGGATGCTTTGAATAGTAAACGGGTCATGGAGGTAATTTAAGTATAGTAGTTATATCCTGAAGAACTAGTATTTACAAAAACAACTGTGAAAAATTTGGAACTTTGACCCCCAATATCTCCGTAACTAGGAGGTTCCCAGGTATGGTCTAGAACTAAAAAATGATCGCAGTGGTGGGGAGAACAAGTGCCTTTCGTTTGCGTTAAGGGTACTTTTACACCCTATATACAGCAAAACTTACCAGATGCTCAGTCCCACTTATGGGGGGCATACTTACGCCACGCGAGTCGCTTTAAGACATATAGTTATGACACGTAGATAACAAGATTATAAACATTTTGGTGGTCTCATTAACAGCTTATGTCGTAAAAGTAAAATAAACAAGTTTAGACATTAGGAAATGTTTATACTGTAAAGTAGGTATTTAGTGTAGGTATTAGCAATCTCTTTTTAATTATATTTTTATTACTTTGCTCGTGTGGCACCTGGTGACGATAGAGTTTGCATCTACTCCTAAGCATGAAGTCCGCGGTTCGATTCTTGGATCGCTTTTTTTATCAACAATTTGAAAATTGAAAACAAAAATAATAAATAATAATAATAATAATGTAGTGACAAAAATTGAAAAGAGTATGCTAAGGTGGTTCGGTCATGTGGAAAGGATGAATGAAAGGCGATTAACAAGGCAGATGTGAGTGGTAATGCCGGGAGGGGGACGCCCTAGAAAGACATACACTGATCTTATTGGTGCCGTTCTTCTGAAAGGACGCACCTGTGCGTAGTACTCGTAACCGGCGTGCGTGTATGACCAGATGTATGAATGTGGACGAAGCAAAAGGAATATGTAAGGATCGTAGCAAGTGGCGTTCTGTGGTTTCTGCCTACCCCCATGGGAAAAGGGCGTGAGTTTATGTATGTATGTATGTAATTTGAAAATTCTCTATAGCAGCTCAGAGTTAATACCCGCTAGGTGGCAAAATATTAGCCCCTATTAACATAACATCACGCATGCCATCGCAGAAGTGTTATGCAGAGGTGTACCTAAAAGTACACCTACATTTCGCCAGTAATGTTTAAATCCCATGTAATAGAGGGCGAGCTTATTGCCATCAACCGGGCACAAAGCCAGATTCCTTTGCTGCTACTGCCAGCGGCTTCGCCCGCGTGAGTTCGATAATAATGTCCTACGGGATCATACTACCGGGATAAGAAGTACCCTTTGTGTTAATCCAGGTTATAAACTATCTGTGTTCTAAATTTCATCCACATCCGTTCAGTAGTTTTTGCGTGAAAGAGTAACAAACATCCATCCATTTATACATACATTCCCACAAACTTTCGCATTTATAATATTAGTAGGATCAACGCGGCAACGTCCCAAACACTTTATCATAATAAATGAAATAATCAAACTACATGCAATACTTACCGAGTGAGTGGGCGCAAATAAAGAAAGTGCCGTAGAAGCTGTACATCAGGGCATCCCAGTTGAAACGGTACCGAGTGTACAGGTAGCGTACCGTGTATTCGCCTGGAATTTACAGTATCTATTTATATCGAGTAAATAGTCTTACATCCATTATAACAGCTGAAACTACATTGCCACGGACAAAGCAAAAATCGAATCAAATCAATCAATCGTAAAATTGTCTAAATTGTAATTCACTTCAAAGTCTTGCCCTATACTGAGGAAGTGAGGAAACATAGGCCTCTACAACAATGAACCCAACAAACAGAATTCACCTAATCATCATACAAACTAATTGGTGTTAATGCTAGTCGTGTTCATACATATTTTCCAAAATGGTCTTAAAATATACCCGATGAGGGATGAGGTATGGTGTGACATAAAGGAAGAAATGTTGAGCACTTTGTCAGTAATAATTCTCAATTTATTGTTGAAAAGAAAATATTTTCAGCCGTCCTCTAAGCCTCTAAATAAAGTAGTTCTAGTTACTTTACAAACTAAACAATGACATAAATAATTCTACAGATCCCAATGATAATTTGGATTTATGTCCAGAATTCAGTACTACCGTTGAATAAAATATTAAAGTAAGAAACAAGTACGTACCGTGAGACGGGCCGTATATAAACGCAATCGATGCTAACACCAAAATAGACTTTGTTCTCCGCTTATTAGGCCCCTTTTTGAATGCGACCGTACAAGTGTCTTTTACGTGTTTTATGTCGAAAAAGGATTTCAGGAAGCCCCTTACGTCGGACGATTCGTTCTGCAATTATAAATCCCATTATTAGACCTGTTCCACATGGATGGCTTCTGCTGGTGTGTTGAAAGATGGAAACATTACGGCATTATCGTCAACGAGAGGATACAAGAAAAATTTTAAAACCGTTTCTTAGCCTGAAAAAGACACACTGAAAAGATGGGTTTTTCAAACATCTTCTCGGTAAAACCGGACTTGTTATCTCCAATGTAGATATGTATAGGTATTAATATGGGTAAAACAATATAAGAATCTCTAAATTCTTAAAGTTAAGCATTTAAATATGAATATGAATTCGAACTGCATACATCAGATGTAGGTGAGTAAATATTGTTATTCAGTATCCATTCTGAGGAATTATAAGATTTATGGTCATTGCTCTTTTTTACGGAAGAGACCTCGTTATTGGGTAATGCTCAACAACTCAATGACAAATTCAAGTTATAAGGTTGGTGACTGCTTAACCGGGATTGAGCGGATGCGTTATTAGCCAGGACATGGAATGAGCAAACATCGCTCCTTTAAGGTAGACACACACGCTAGGGTGTACCTGAAAATTTTGCATGTACAGGTTGTTAACAGATACACCGGGAGCTTAACTGAGCAGCTCCTGGATATACCCAGGAGCCTCTTCAGTTTTGCAACATATCTCTCCAGTTTGCCTGTACAAGCAACCGCCAGGGTTGCTGGTACGCCCTGGTATCTTTATATAACGTCACGATTTGACGTTTTTGTCACTCTACCCGCTAGCATTCCCTTGCTTATTTAATAATAGTGTACTGAATTACTTGCTTTCACTTTTGACACTTTTAGTTCATATCAATTAGAAAATAAGGTGACAAATATTATGCATGAAATCTATACGCAATTGCGTATAAATTAGATATAAGATATGTTTGCTATTATTGAATAAACAAACTAATTGTTGTAGTGAATATATGTTAGAGAAACCTGACAACATAAGATAACAGCAAACACTAACAAACAGGTACTTATACTGTCTTATTGTTAGGAATTGATGGGTAAAAATTAAATTAACAATAGGTTTTCTGATTGTCTTTCAATATATGGTCTTTGGAATGTACTTAGCCAGTGAATTTAAATCCAAACATTAACCTGGCCATACGCAGGTAAAGTCTATAAATATGATGTTACCAACAAAAACGTTACAGAATCAAAATCCTCAAGTATTCTAAATTAACTAACCTTTTTCGGTTTTTCCGTGATAGGCCTCTCCGGATCTTTGATGTACACAAATCCATAAACAATACTGAAAAGGTTCAGCAAAGCGCTGACGGCGAAAACACCGTAGTATCCTGTAAGTTTCAGGAGAATCCCGCTAAGAACAGATCCGATGGGACCTCCGGCAGTCAGACACAGATTCGCTATTCCCACTCTGAACGTCCTGGACTCCGCACTGGAAACATCACTGATGTACGCAAACACACCCATGTATGTGGTGATCCAACCACCCGTAATTGCGGGGAAGAAACCATCAAAAAACATGGTGACTTCCACCGGCAGCTCATAGAAGAAGTACGCGTTGAGTATGTTGCTCAAACACATGAGCAGATCTCCTATGATTGGGAGGAGAATACATATCTTTCGTTTTCCAGTCCTATCGCTCCAAGCACCCAAGAAGATGATCAAGAAACTAGGCAGTGCTGTGAGAAGAACGCTCTTCCACATCTCCATCCCCGCTATAAGTTCTTGGACGGCCAATTCTTCTTTTAGGTACTGAGTTCCTTCTTTTGCTATGAGTGCATCGCAAACCTCATCACCAAACTGCATGTTCACGCGACATGCTTTGTCCAGATTCAAGTTCTGGTTCGCCAACCTGGACAGCACTCCCGGGATCACATAACATGCCAGAACAGGTTCCACTGTAATATTTTCCTTTATCTCTGCAATCTTCTCTTTAAAAGTTTTCTTCTTCGGTTTTTCTTTCACTTTCAAGGGCTGTTCTTCAGGGGTACCCATCTTTTCCGACGATGACATGACTACTAAGTCTTACAGAATAGGAAAAGTTCCCTGTGACATGTTGATTGCCAATCAAATATTAACTTATTGTGATAGACTTAACTATTGTTGTATTTATAGATATTTTATCAGTTTTTCAAAGACGCAACTGAGGAGACAAACATTGTTTTGTTTGTTTGGTATATTTATGAAGGAGCACGCTATTTATTCTGACGTAATTATAATAATCAGGTGTATGTGCTGATGAAATCTCTATAATGATAAAATGCAATCTTCAAACACACCTTCAAAGTGTTGTCATTGATCACACAACATTTGAGCATTTACACTTATGTGGTCCAAACTAGATCTACGAACTGAGGAAGCCCTCTTCTTTCTTGACGCTGATCTAATAGCATCTCTAATCAATTGCCCCACCTCACTTGCAATTTAAAAAGCGTTAGAAACATACTCCTATTCTGTACCGCATCCAATTTGTCCACTATATAAAAAATAAAGCAAGCAATCTAGATCGCGGCCATCTTAATTTGCGGTTAACAAAGCCAGATGGGGATTTTCATTAAAAAACTTGTTTTTGGATCCTGTGTGTGATGTTAGAAAGAATGTGCGGGGAATAATGTTAGTGCTTTTGAAGCATCGGGCTTTCACGTAGGGATATTTTATCTCAATATATTTGAGATTTTGTGAAGACTGGTTTTTCACTTTTATTTCTTTAAAGAGTCGGATTATTTTGATTATCAGTTGATATTTATGCACCAGAGTAGACAAATTTAATATACTCTGTTCTTATTCCATTTAGTAACTGATAAAGTTCTGTTAAAGTCTGTGAAGGAAGTTTTGAGTATGAATTTGGAGGGGTATTAGAGCAGAGGAAGACCAAAAAAACGATGGATGGACTGTGTAAAGGATGATATGACAAGAAAGAAAGTGTCTCATGAGACGACGAGTAATAGAGAAGTTGGAAGAACACGACATGCTGCGCAGACCCCAAATGAATTGGGATAAGAGCAAGAGAATGATGATGTAAAAGTCTGTGAACCAACAGACTCCTATTTCCATCAATAAAATGTATCGCTGTGGCTCAGAAAAGATCTCACTTTAAAGAAGTACACATAATTGACCCTCAAGTAAGAAATCATCTACATAACGTAAATTGGCTGAGACCTGAAAGAGAACACACAAAATACTGCCGGAGCTAGCCAATATCTTGACATAATACCGTCGAAAAGACAGGGTCGCTTGTCCTAATGCCAGCCACATCGCCAAGTGCCTATTAATCTCAGTGAGCTTGATTCACCGCACGTCTGGAGCCAGATGTGCATTTAAATTAAAAGACACGTTATTTTTATATATCTGTGTGGAGCAAGAGGAATGTGTCGCGGTGATGCTGCTCACAGAATGCGCGCTCTTGAGTCAATGCACTTTTATTTAGTTGTAGGGTGTTCATGGTTTTAGTATGGTACGGATAAAATGCTCTTGGATAAACTTTAAAAGCAGATAAAGAGAATTACATTACTTTTCTGTTTTCACGAGCCACACAAAAGTAATAAATGGTGTAGTAAAAGCAAGCAAGGTGCATGTTTCACCAGTTAGCAGTTTGCCCATTTTGTGCAGGGTGATGATTTCTTATTAATAAATCCTAAACTGCTAGAGATACAATACCAGGACTAAGTACAACAGTGCAATAAACAGTCACGCTTCACTAACATGAACAATCTGCATCATCACAATAGATTACACATGTAGTAACATGCCTGTGATGATTTAAAAAATACCCAGCTTTTTGAAATAATCGTTGAGACACGAAGGAGCCTCCGAGAAACCTGCAAAGAATCGGGTTATGGTTTTCCAAGAAAGCTTCAAATTAATAATAAACGTTATGACAGTGATTAAAACGAAGCAAACGACTATAAACGAGTTCACTACCTAGTGCCTAAATATCTTGTCGTACGATAGTACTAGCTAAAGTATTTCGATTACTGAACCTAATCGAAATACTTGGCGCGATGGAACGAACTCCTCGAACTTACCTAAACACCCTTTAAAATTCCTAACATAGTATCTTCTTCATACGGATTAAATTCAAAATTGTTTAGGCATTATTTTCCTAGACATCATTTATTGCGGTTAATTGTCAGAATGCCATGAATGAATGGATATTTCTATTCTTGTCTATTTGTATTCGTGTAATATCTTTGAGTTTTTACACGACTGCCCAAGGAAAAAGAATATTATGTCTTAGAGTCTCACCGTCCGTCCGTCCGTCCTATGATGATGACAGGCCGTGTCGACGGTGCGTTCGTGTTCCACCCGCGCGGGGAGCGGTATTGCGGGTTTTTCGAAAGAGATACAACGGCTCAGAACACAAAGGGCTAAGGAGGAACATGGGTGGTTTTTAGTCAGTAGAAGTCTGACACTCCCTTCCGCTCCGCCCAGAGCAGGAGGATGCATTTGATGATTTCTCACCCTACAAAAAAAAGGGTTCATGTCTGTATGAATGTTTGTTTGTGAGATTCTTTTTATAACTATAGTTATAAAAAGTTATAAATAAAATGTTTGTTGATTGATTAGGCATACATATATGTATGCCTAATCAATCAACAAACATATATTAAATTACCATGGAGAATAGTGCTGAAAATGGAATAAAATTGTGGAACAAATTGGTGTTTTTCTCGAAATCTAACAAATTCTTAAACAAAGGCGATTGCTTTCTGGGCGTATAAAATAGTCACTTTAGCAGATCATAATATGAATTGCGTTAAAAACCGTAAAATGGACCTTGTGACATTTTTGTCTTATTTATGTGATTTTAAATTGGTATGGATTGATATCTAAATAAAGAAATATTATTATTATTATTCCCTTTATTTATTTGTAAACAAACTTTATACCTACATTTTTAAATATTTCTTATAAAAATAATGAAAAAAACATTTAAAATTATAAAAATTTGTAGCCCACCGGTATCGGGAACAGGGTCCAAGCTACCGGCGGTCAGGGCTCCAAAGAAAGGAACCTCCTAACGATACGAGCCGTGTCCAGGAGTACCGCTTTCTGCATCAAGCCCTTGATCCAGTCGCCTAACGAGAGCCTCCTCAGGTGTTGGTCGAGGCTCTTGGTAATTAAGCCATTGGCTGTAACGACTATCGGCACAATGATCGCTGAGTCCACATCCCACAAGTCGACAACCTCGCGAGCCAAGTCAAGATATTTGATTTGCTTATCTTTCTCGGCTTTCACGAGGTTCTCGTCATGCGGGACGGATATGTCAACAATTTTCTTATTATTATACCAGTAACTGTGACCATTTTACGAATTTTAACGCAATTCATATTGTTTTCCAAATATGATCTATTCTCCTAAATGGTCACAGACGCAGTTACTATTATGAAAGGTTTGTTTTAACGCAATTCAAACTATTATCTGCTAAAGTAGCTGCCATTTTAGACCCCCTTACTTCTAAACCGGAAAATAAAACTTCGATTTTCATTCACTAACAGTTCGTAAAAGCCAAAACTATCCATCAAGTAAATCCTGGTCACCGTAGTTTGTTGAAAAATGTTAGGGAACGGTCGTGGCGCGTCGCCATTGTTTTCTAACACTAATTTACTGGCGACATATTTTTCTGCTTACTGCGAAGAATTGTTGGCCGTTTCTTTACACCAACATTTTTGGTATTAAAGGTGTATGTTATGGGATATTTTCAGCTTATTTCAACAGTTCTTGAGGGTCTGTGTTTAAATAAACTTGTGTCTTAGCATACAATGGAACATTCGGTTGGTCTTTTCTGTCATCAGCTTAAACACGTGTTCTAACATGCCCTTTTTGTGCTCATAGTTTTGCAGCCTAAGTTGAACAAGCTAGTAACTGGAAAACAGTATACTAATGCTCTCAAGCATCACCCTAGAAAACCGGCGAATGTTGTCGCTAGAGGGCCGCATTATCATCATAGAAGGACTGTTTTTGTCTCTCCAACAGTACAACAGTTATCACATTGCAAGCAGCTACTGCGATCGCTGCTTTTTCTAGCCTCTACAATCACCTGGTTTGCAATAATGGGAAAACAATATTTTATATTCGATGACGTGCTATTGGCGTAGCATGCCGTAGCCCAGTCGTAACAGAGTCGTAGCACTAGCGTACCTCTGTCGTAGCACTGGCGTAGCTCTATCGTAGCATTGGCGTAGTACTGGCGAAGCACTGGTGTAGCGTAGGCGTAGCTGTGTCAGCTGTTCCAGCTATAACCGTAGCACCCCAGTGCATAGAGACTGTTCGTATGCTCAGTCCTGAATACAGAAGCAAGCACCGTGAAGGCACCGTATTGAAATAAATTAGAAGAGAATGAAAATAAAAGTGCCAGCAGGATTCGATAAATGCCCGCCCTGCCCCGCCTCACTACCGCCCCCGTATCGCATCGCTTCCTCCTTTTGTGTAACGCGCTAAAATAGTACCTAAGTATTGATAAATAAATATACTATTGTGTGGATTTCCAAGATAATTTTAGTCTGATAATTGTTTATCAGTTGTTATATTTATATCTTGAAGTCTTTTTGACGTCCTCTACTTTCTTCGTCTGTTACTTGCATCATGTTCTCCACAAACACTGCGACAGTTGCAATATTTTAATGCATGACAGTGCAAATGGTTGGTTTAAGAAATCATGGCTAATTATAACTAGGTACCTAGAATCTGGACAAATCGCGGAACATCGGCTTGATGAAAAAATAATTAATATTCTCGGGTCATGATATGATGCGTTGAGTCAATAAAGTGTCTACTTGCAACCCATAGTGGGTTGGACCCCGATCACGATTACACAGCTGGACTATTGAGCGCCCCGTCGGGGCTGCGGGTTGTTCGTAGGAGATACCGCGGCCTCGAAATGAAGGGCTAAGAAGGAACATGGGTGGTTTTTAGTCAGTAGAAGTCTGGCACTCCCTTTCACTCTGCCCAAGAGCAGGAGGGGTTATTTGATGATTTTCCACCCGCCAAAAAAAAAATAACCATCATCTCAAAATTTGGTTTTCAAAACTATGTTGGCTTCTGCTTCCAGTCTAACATGATGCAGCTGAATACCAGTATTTTACATGGAGCAACTGCCTCCACTTAGGCATACGGTCAGTGAATACCGAGTTTTAATATCTAAGAGCAGCTCAGTCATGTTCAAAAACAACAGGTTGCTAGTAAAAATAGAATTTAAAAAAAATACGCGAATACGCAAAAAAGGATCACCTGCACGCAATTTACAATTTCGTTTGTGTTGTAATCATTCAGTATCACTTATCATTTCTTTATCAATGAAAATAATATCGTCAATTATTTTGGTGCTTCTTCTGTGCGCTGACCCTAAGAAAATATCCTGAGAAAACTTCCATCACGCACATTCACACAACGAACATGCATTTGCATCATTGTTTGTTTCTATTAGTTGTATTATTGTACTAATTTTGATAAAATGCCTTACCTACATAATTATCTATTTCTATTTGTATTACTTTGTCTGTCTCATAGGTCTCTCGGTTACAAGAACTACTGCTGAACATGAGTTATTAGGATCGATTTTATTTTTTATTTTCAAAGTGTATCCACCTAGTATTCTTGTGGGTCAACCGGGGTGTCGTATAACCTAGTACTACCTAGGTTGCGGGTCAAATAGTATCAGTGGCTCCATGTAAAGAACTGACATTTTGGCGTTAGACAGGAAGCCCACCCCAACAATGTTTGGAAAACGCTACGCAGATGATGATAATTTCTCAGTATCAGCCGAAGTCCAGAGTCCTAAGTCTCCTAAGTCTGATAACTAGTCTTACTAAAGGTATTGTATTACAGTACTAACTGGGTGGTGGAGGTAAGTACAATAACTGGCAAAATGTCTTTCACTTCTCAAAAATTTAAGTTTTTATTTTGGGAACATCAACGTTCGAAGAAATAGAACGCTATTCTCACTCGAATAAATACCAAAACGCTGTGTATATTGTAGTAACAATGAAATTAAGAAGATTCTATTAACCTTTTGTGAAAATATCTCCTTTAGGAGGATAGCTTGTATTGCAAATAAAACAGTCTAGCCCCGTTAATATGTGGACGGTAAAACTATTACAAGGTTACGACCCTAGTACTGTAGGGGAGGTTGTAAAACGAAAGAAAGTAATATAAACACAGGGATGGATGGCCAATTGCTGGCTGGGAATTCAAGAAAAACGTGCTTTTGTCTGATGTTTTACAAGACATAACACGGTATTTGAAATTCTTATCTAATTGTCTATTTTATGTGGTGTCTGAAAACTGTGTTTTCGGTATCTAAAATCTATCGGTCAACATACGTATCTAATTGTCTATTTTATGTGGTGTCTGAAAACTGTGTTTTCGGTATCTAAAATCTATCGGTCAACTACGTACTGAAAATGAGATAGATTGTCATGAAACCGCTTGGTATTTTGACATGTTTGAAAATGCAGGTCAGACGTGATGCGGAACTTTTTTGAAATTAGTAAATGTACAATTGTACATATTATTATACAGAATACCCAAATCTATCGATTTTACATATTAAAACGACGAGGCATTTCGTCAGGGCTCTGTACTATTATAGTCAAATTGTCTAAATCCACACCACACGTCATATTTTTATTTTAATGCTTAGGACTGAAAGGAGGTAGGAGAGGTATTATATGTCCTCCTTAGGGCATTTATGTAGGCAGGAATGTTTCTTATCGCGAAATCTATAAGATTTGATAACAGCTAGATGTCCTGCTTCTGGCTAGAAGCTGCGCCAGGGTAGTCTAGGGAGTAGGGTCCCTCAGTGCATTAATTAGAGACATTCAATATAAACAAAATGCTATTCCTGAACTACAGGTACTCGTATTAGGCCTAATCGCACAAGAGCCCTTTAGAAATTGTTACTAGACTTACTGAAAGAGCGAACTCTTAATTCATGTAATTCTATAACTTCTGACTGAATTTAATGAGAGGTGTACCTAAATTCTTTTATGAGGTAGGATAGTATGGGATATGATAAGAAAATGAATAAAATACATTTTTATGCGGTTAAAAACCACTTTGCAACTTAAACTTTATTGGTCAAATAAACAGAGCCAGTTTCGTCGTAAAATTCAAAATCGCGTATATCTAGGAGGAGCAGTCTCATGGGTAGGGCACGGTGATGACATGGTGGTTTAATTTACAATACTTTTAATATGCCATCCACCGATGTATAGCAATTGAAGTTATCATAACAATGCGCAATGTTGCACTCGATGCACAAAACGTTAACACATAACATTTAGGCGCTTTACACATTCATAGCCTGAATTAGCGACACTGAACTGATGGAGATAACAGCTTTATAAACAGGGAAATAATAACATAATGATAGCAGAATCATTCGTCCGGTGAACAGCGTGAGGTCGTTCAGATATTGTCTTCAGAGGAGATAAAATGTCTTTAAGCAGCGGGCTTCTCAGACTTCTCCTCAGCGACGACGGTGGCGCCAGTTCCAACGGAGGCGCTCTCGTCGGGAGACACGGTGCAGGCGAGTGCTGGGAACTTCTGGTACAGAACAGCACGGTATCTAGGATGGCTGATACCATATACAATAGGGTTGTACACGGCATTAGCCTTAGCGAACAGTGAGCCCCAGATAGTAGCCAGAGGACTAATGGGCGCACTCTCGAACACCCCCGTGTAGTTGATCACAAGGTATGGGGTCCATGCCATGAACCACAGGGAGATGGTCATCAGAGCTACCTTAGCCAACTTGCACTCAGCGCTTGTGTTAGCTGCTTCAGACGACCTGAGCGAAGCTACGTTCATTTTCTTAGCTTGATCCCTCATAGCTTTTTCGTGAGCTGTAACAGCCTGGACGATGAAGTAGTACGAGTAGATGATCAGCAGAAGTGGCAAGAAGTACACGAAGACTGAGTATACCACGATGTAGCTTCGGCTCAACCAATCCTTTGACAAGTAGTCAGTTCCGCAGGCAGTCATGTTTCCCTCAGGCACATACCTATTCCATCCGAAGAAAGGCGCAAGGGTCCAGGCGAGTGAGAACAACCAGATTCCGAGTATGCGCTGAAGAGCTCCAGTCTTGGTCATTGGTTTAGCAGCGATACCCTTCACGATAACGTTGTAGCGGTCGAAGGCAATCATTGTCATGGTCCAAATAGATGTGCATCCAAATAGTGAGCCAGCGCAACCGTATAGTTCACAGGCAAACGGACCAAATACCCACGTTTCGTTGTAGCAATTAATAACCATAGCAGGAGACATAGCGCACATCATCAGGAAGTCGGAGAAAGCGAGGTTCACTACCAGCAGGTTTGATGGTGTCTTCAGGCTCTTGGTAGTCGAAAATATGTAGATAACCATGCCGTTACCAGCAATAGATATGAATCCGAGAACGCCGATTGTGAATCCCAAGAGTGCGTGCCAGAGAGGGTTCATAGGAGGAAACTGGTACCAGTGAGCGTCGACCATGTGGAGCATGTCGGCTGACACCTTGTCCACTACGGTCTGGTTCACCATCCCATGCACCGCCGTTTGGCCTCCCCAAGCTTGCAGGGCTGCCATTCCAGGTCCGTGATCTGCCATCGCCATGTTGACTGTAGTTTTTTTTCAATTTGGAATCAGGAGAAATCTCGGCCGAAGGTGGTTGTTACAAGATACTGGAGAAAATCGTTAGACGAACTACTCCAGTCTGTAAGGTAAACCCGTATTGTGGGAACCTGCCAAGGCTGTGGAGACTACTCGTCTTTTGCTGTTCCACCAACGTCTTATATACTCAAACTTATAAGGATTAGACATGACGTCGCCAAGAAAATCGATATTCATAATTAGATATACGAATCTAAGAAGGTAAGCTCAAGACTTAGTAAAATTTGAGTAGCGGGGGTAGGCTCGTGTTGTTGACAAGGTTCCGTAACCAAACATTAGAGACAAAAACCTTATAAGATGAAGTTTATAGTAGCCACGCATTTATAAATCCACATGTTCAACGATTAACCGACATGTTATGGATGGGTGGAAAATAAGTAGAAACTTGAACCTTATCTAGAGACAAGTCTGTTCTTTTTCGATGAACTTTGACCAAAAATATCCAAAGTGGTGACTTGTGCAGCCGGTTAGTAGTAGACAGGTGAATGAAGGACCTATCCATAGCTACAAAAAGTGTAGGTGGCGTTGTACAAAGAGCAGGAAAGGTGTTGGGATATTCGTTTGGGACGTGGCCGGTGGCTCCGCAGTCGTACTCTGTTTCATCGGAATATCTCTGACGGCATAAGTTGTAGCTGCAGCGGTCTAGCTGGCTTAGTTGTTATTAGACCAAGATTTTTTATGCATAATATCTGTGTCAACCGGTTTAAAGAAGGATATACATCATCAATGTAATGCGATATTTACTGGAGTGACATTTCGAGTATTTCGGAATGTAAAGTATTCGAAATGTGTAGGAAAGCGTTTCGGTATGATAAAATAGGAAACAGTAATTGTTACTTACTCTCTCTTTCTAGGCAGTCGTGTTATAATAGTAAACCATTCTTGTTATAAGAACATTCTATTTCTATAGGTAGGTATTCCTTCGAAACATTTAGGACGGCCCTTCCTGACCCTTGCTGTGTAACATGATCACCTGTGGACTGTGGTAGTTATGTGATAGTTGTGATACCATGCCCACTAGTTTTGAGGTTTACCTAAATAATTGTTGGTACGCACTTCAATGAGTTTGAATGTTTTAATTATTATGGTTGGCAATGAAAGTCTTCAGCGGTAGTAGGTACCATGTTAAATACACAAGTCTCAGATAGAGAGAACAAACAGCCAAACCTAGAACTTCCCGTCGGGGCTGCGGGTTGTTCGAACGGAAGAAATACCGCGGCCTCGGCACAAGGGCTAAGAAGGAACATGGGTGGTTTTTAGTCAGTAGAAGTCTGACGCTTCCTTCCGCTCTGCCCAGGACGGGGGGGTTGTTTGATGATTTCTCACCCCACAAAAAAAACCTACAACATCCAACTTTATGTCAATTTTTTTTTCAGTGTGGGTACCGAACCAATAGCTAGCAATGCATAATAATGATTAAAATTACCAAAGCAACCGTCTCAGTTCCTAGAGGTCTCAAGAAATGCTTGCTGTTAAAAGTTTAATAAACGGTCAACTATACAGGGTGTTAACGAACCCTTAGATCATTCCCACTAGTTCTACTGCACAGTCCTACAAAAGAACTAGTGTGATTTTTTTTCCCACTAGTTCTACGATACAAGGTGGTACGAAATCGTAGAACTAGTGGGAACAAAAATTCCCACTAGTTCTACTGGCCCTATTAAACATTATTTATAGTAGAACTAATGGGACTTTTCGTTCCCACTAGCTCTACGATTTATGGGTGTTATAAAATCGTAAAACCAGCGGGACTCAAGTTTCTCATTCGTTCTATCACACAGTTTAGGGTACAACTACGGCACAAACTACTAGGAGAACAGAAGTAGGAAGGAGGTATTGGAATCTTTAAATCAAATCTAAATTATTCCTTACTAATACCATGCTTTTTTTTTTGTTGGAGGTAGGAAACCAGGATAGTAAAGTCCCACAAGAACTGAGACCGTTTTTTTTTGGTGATTTTAATAATTAAGCCGACCCCAACATAGTTGGGAAAAGGCTAGTCAGATGATGATGAATCATTATTATGCATTGCTAGCTATTGGTTCGGTTCCCACACTGGAAAAACATTTGTATAACCTATGACATAAAGTTGGATGTTCTACGTTTTTTCTTATAAATAAAATAAATCATCAAATAACTACAACAGCACAAGTTTTTTTTTTTGGGGGTGTGGAAAATCATAAAAAACCCCTTGATCTGCTCAAGAGCGGAAGGGGTTTTTTATGATTTTCCACTGACTAAAAACCACCCATGTTCTTTCTTAGCAATTGCGCCGAGGCCGCAGTATCTCTTTCGAATAACCCGCAGCCTCTAACAACCCGCAGCGTACTTTACACCCTTTAGGTATGACGCAGAAAAAAGGGCACTTTTATAATAATGTATTGTATTCTTACCATCATCCCCATTTTGCAAGCAAGCTATCTACATCAATTCCTTTCTGTTCAGACCCATAAAAAGCGAAGGTGAGGAATTTAAGCAGGTGTCTTTCTATAGTTCCTGACACGGATCACGGAAAAAGTTCATTATTTTTATGTGATACGAAGATCATAAATTAAAACAATTTTCTATGATCTGTAATTTAACAATATGTTCCCAAGGGACACAAGAGCAAAGAAAGGTTTCTGCCCTGCAGTTCATGAACTGGGGCTGTGGATGATGATACTATTGCCATCGGAAGCATTCTAAAGCAAACCTTTAATAGATCGATAGTCAACAATAGCAAAATACTCGCTATAATTTATAGTCATACTCACGATAATGAGCTCCGCTCCGTACCGTGAGATAATTATGACTTTGTTACTGGCCTTATACAAAGACGAACTGAAGTGATTGAACATACGTGAAATGGAACGGTGTTGTCAAAATTGACGTTGACGTATGATGCAATACAACTGTCCAGTTAAATTGACAAGTAAAGTGAATTAGAAATCAAGTCGCGCAGTAGTGCAATGCTTTCACAAACAATATTGTATTAAATTCGCCTTTTAGTCAATGGTGTGTGAATAAATAGTTGAACACAGTTATCCAAGGACTCTCTACGTACCTAACCAAGAAGACTCACATCAGCTCTGACCTCCAAATAGGTTAGTATTGACGATGTGTTAAACATCAAGTTTTCGTAGATTTTTGGTATGAAGTTGAGTTATATCCGCGGATTTTTACGTAAAATGAGTTCATCTGCTGCCGTGCCCTTGGCACCCGTTGGCGTGCGTGGCATGAAAGTGCTCGATCGAGATAAATTCTTGCGCAACATAAAAGTGCCAGTTCTAAAGGTCAAAGAAGAAAATTTAGCGAAAATCACTCAAATATGTAAGTCGTACTTCCTTAAGCTAGAAGCTTTCAAGCCAGTAAGGAGTATAGAAGTCGAGGAAAATGAGTCATTCACGAAATGCATTTATTTCAACCCTGAAAAAGTATGCCAGTGGGTAGACCTCAGTGAAAGTGACCGCACAGCTCTGGAGCAGTTAGATGTGACAAAAAACAATTTTGACGCCAAAGAAATCCAACTTACCTATGACAATTGGCGTTTTGAAGCAATATTTAAGGCGGTTCTTCCAGAGAATGAAGAAGGTGTCAGCGGTTTCTCTCAAATTGGTCACATTATACATCTGAACTTAAGGGAGCACCTTCTAGAATACCGACCCCTGATTGGACAGGTACTAGTTGACAAAATAAAGACATGTCGGACAGTAGTCAATAAGAGCAACAGCATAGATAATACTTACAGAAATTTTAGCATGGAGTTGATTGGTGGAGACGATGATTTCTTTGTAACAGTCAAAGAAAACCTCTGTACCTTCCAGTTTGATTTCTCCAAAGTATACTGGAATCCACGCTTAGGGAAGGAGCATGAGAGAATATTAAGCTATCTCAAACCGGGAGATGTTCTATTTGATGTATTCTGTGGAGTTGGACCATTTGCAGTCCCAGCAGCCAAACGAAAAACCAAAGTTTTTGCCAACGATTTAAACCCTGATTCTTTCAAATGGTTGAATCATAATGCTAAAAATAATAAAGTAAACATGTCATTTTTCAAGTCATTCAATCAAGATGGGAAAGATTTCATATGTGATGTGTTCAAGGAATACATCATATCTTTATGTAATGGTGAAGACAAATTGACAGGAAAAATTCACATTACTATGAATCTGCCTGCAATGGCTGTAGAATTCTTAAGACACTTTAATGGTTTGATAAACGATAAGAATCTAGCAGAGAAGTTTAACCAAGAAATAATTGTTTACGTTTACTGTTTTGCTTTAGGTGAGGATCACGTTGAAATTGCAAAGAAAATGGTAAACAAAAACATTGGATGTGACATATCTTCGCTTATAACTGATGTGTTTGATGTGCGAAACGTTTCTCCAAATAAAGAAATGATGAGAGTGACTTTCAAGTTGACTAAAGAGATCTTGTTTGGTGAAAGTGAAAGTGACGTTTTAAGCGAACCTCCTATAAAGAAGTTATGTGCTTAGTAAAATAAATCAATATTGTTTTGTTATTGGTAACACTTTTATATTTTTTAAAGTGTGTCTG
Source organism: Diarsia brunnea (assembly GCA_949774965.1). NCBI lineage: Eukaryota > Metazoa > Arthropoda > Insecta > Lepidoptera > Noctuidae > Diarsia > Diarsia brunnea. Next base: position 4,299,727 of record OX459001.1, read on the forward strand.
AAAAATTATGTAATAAACTATTTTGAAAGATAATAATTGATTTCCTTTTGTTATCTTTTTCAATTTCTCATTAGAAAGTTGAGTCATATTGACAAATCTTTGAGAATTTCTTTTGAAAAGCACTGATTCATTGTTGTTTGCAAATATGATTTGAAAGTCAATACGTAGCTGTTATCAGATAAATCATAACGTAGCTAGTAATCTTTAGAGATTATTTGCTACCTTACTCTATACACGTTCGTCTCAATACACATAGCAGTACCAACTGATAAGGTTTCGGAAGCAATCGGAAAAGCGGAGAAAAAGTATAATTGCATTTGTAATTAATTAGTTCAATAGAGATTTTGATCTGTGGGCATAATAAAATTGAGTTAAATAGGAAGACTGCCATGCCCCACCCATTGCCAAGGGGAGGTGAAAGAACACCTTGAAGATCTGAGACTGGGCTAGCTATGGCATAGGTTTGGTTATGGTTCAACAAGGAAATGTACGCGCTTCGAAAATGTTCGTATTCCTGAGTGAGTGAGTGAGTGTGAGTGAGTGAGTGAGGTAGATGATCATTGACGAAGTGCTTACTTTTCTCAGCAGATGTGCTGAGTTAGTCCACCAAACACAAAACTGCTTTACTCTGCCAAGTCGTAGGTCCAGACGCCAGCACATCACGGTACCCGAAACTCAAGTTTTCCCAATAAACTTAGAACTTAATGCTTGCAACAATAAAATTGAAAATCGAGAAATTGTAGTAGCTTATTGTGCTGGCGTCTGTACATGTGATATTATTTAACGTGATGTCATCGAACGAAAAACATGACATGACATTTTCTTGTTCAATTGTAGCTACAACTTTTTTTGATGATTTGCACATTTTTTGTCAACATTTTAAAGTATACCATAACATCACGCCTGTGATACCCGCAGGGTTAATTAGAGGTGTACCTAATGTTATGCCGACATTTTGCCAGTTTTGTGTAATAATAATATAATTTATTTTTATAACACATAACTTTCGTCAGTTATGTTTAAGTCCCATGTAATAGGGGGTGAACCTATTGCCATTAAACAACAACCACAAACAACAAACCAGGCAAACAACAGAAAACATTAAAGTATGTACTCGTTTATTACTTAATTGCAAATATGTATACAGGAACTAATTTTGAATCGCAATTAGTTACATCATAAATTACATAGAAAATCGATTAAGTATCACGTTAAATGCTAACGAAGACAATATGTTAACGTTGGAAATGCAGAAATATTTAAATTCTTGGTGTAAGTAGGTGTAGTAAGGGCTTCTACATAACCGAGAACGATTAAAGAGGCAGTAGTAGCTACTGAAACAACATGTGTTTGAGTGTCAAGCTCCAGTTTTGGGTGCTGGTGGTTTAAAATGGCCTCAATCTGAATCAGACATGTTGAGAGCTCTTCATATGTCAAGTGAGTTAGGCTCATGACTCGACGTAACAAATGACACTCAAACAACATGCAACATGAGTTTGATGTCTCTGTCTGGCAAGATATTTCTTGATCCGTTCCATATCTACTGTATATTTTCTGGTCTGGTTTGTGCATGTGAAAGACAGAAAGAAAAATGTGTTTTTTTTTTTTGGGCGGGGGAAATCATCAAATAACCTCTCCCGCTCTGGGCAGAGCGAAAGGGAGTGTCAGACTTTTACTGACTTAAAACCACCCATGTTCCTTCTTAGCCCTTGCGGCGAGGCCGCGGTATCTCTTGCGAACAACCCGCAGCCCCGACGGACGCAGCACCACCTGACACTGATTTTCATCTGCTGCCCACCAGTGCCATACTTTCGAAAACACATCATGTGTGATGTAATCATATAATCAGTCTTAGTATAACCGACTATAGGCCTCCAGCTCAGACTTATAAAATACCTGATGATTAACGTACATCTACGTAGTATATTTTAGTAAGTAACGCACTTACTAATCAGGATGGCAATGACCTCACAACACAGTTTAGATTAAAAAAAATGTAAATAATAACAAATCTTTACATTACATGCCTTCTTGATAAATAACGAGACCCCCAATAGGTAGATCGCTCGCAGGGCCATCTTTTCCACAAGGCACACTGGGCAAGTTCCCAGGGCCGCACGTTCCAAAGGGCCTCCAAGTTCCTGTTACCATCAAAGCGATCGAAAGAAACTTATTTCGGGCAGGAGCGCAGGCATAGCTCGATCCGCTCGGTTTTGCGTAAGCCAATGTAGCTATCATGTAACAAGAATATTCATGATAATTATGTACTGTCACAACTTACAAGAATACCTGACCATTTTAGACCACCAGAACTGAAAACAAAAACATGCAAGAACCGCAAACGTTACTTAAATTCAACAAGTAACTTCACTGTGGATGCTTCTTAAGAATACCCAAGAAACTTACAATCATTATTATTTTTAATTAACTTTTGTATTAGAATATGGTGGTGGGTGTTAATTAAAGATAAAAATGATAAGTACACAAAACTTAAAGACTTAACGAATTGACCGCATTTTGGTGAAACAAGTTTCCGAAATTGGCGATTTCCGTTATCAGGTGTTCAAACATAAACAAATTCTTATACAGCGTTGCTGAATAAATTACCTTCGAACCAGCCATACAGACACCTCCCCGTGGCCAAATTGTCTATAATTAATTCATCAATTTAACATTAAAATGCTGTAATTGAGTGAATAGCTGAATAACGCGGTATTGCTCGTGTTTTTTTATTATTAATACTTTTTTGTTTTGTTTGTGAGGATAGACTACCTCGTTGGTCTAAGTGGTAGCAAGCGCTACTGCTATGCGTGAGGTTCTATTTCCAGGTCGGGCAAAGTGTAACTAACACTTGTTGTACAACGGAGTCTGAATTTGTGCCCGGTTGAGGGCAATAGGCTCATTGTCCTCTCTATGGGACTTTCTGTGGTAAAATGACTGACGACACGGTTGGCGCAGTGACTGAGCGATTGGACTGCTGTGCTGCGTGTTGCGGGTTCGATCCCTGCACGGAACAGATATTTGTATGACCTACAGATAATTGTTTTGGGTCTGGGTGTTTGGTTGTGTATGTGAGTTTAAATGTTTGTGAACGCACCCACGATACAGGAGAAATTCCTAGTGTGGGGCATCGTTTTTTTTAAAAAAAAAAAAAAAAAAAATGTGGGTATAGTAATGGGTACACCTTTGCCTAGCCCTTCGGGGATTACAGGCGTGATGCTATTTTATGTTCGTAAGGATGGTTGTTGCGCAAAACCGACTGAAAGGATTCGGACTAAATTAGGCAAACAGAAACAGGTAGCTTATATCCTGAATTAACACGATAGTACGATCCCGTGCGACAAATACCGAAATCCACTCGAATCCACACACAATTCATTCATCTTTTCGTACGCTAAATATACGCGCTTTGGAAATTGGACGTGCTGTTGCGGAATGCGGACACCAGCCTTATACAGGGTGTAAATTAACCCATCACACAACCGTCAACCAAGCATTCTGTACATCAAACTAAGTACCCCAACGCAAAATGTTTTTGCTGGGAATCGACTTTTTGAGGTCAAAAATCACATTTCACGGTAAAACTCAATGTAGCACTCTTAAAACATTGTGCTAGTGGATGCTTTGAATAGTAAACGGGTCATGGAGGTAATTTAAGTAAAGTTATAACCTGAAAAACTAGTATTTACAAAATCATCTGTGAAAAATTTGGAACTTTGACCCCAATATCTCCGTAACTAGGGGGTTCCCAGGTATGGTCTAGAACTCTAGAACAAAAAAATGATCGCAGTGGTGGGGAGAACAAGTGCCTTTGGTTTGCGGGGTACTTTTTCACCCTTTATACAATTTATTAAACAATCATACATCTGAAATGATGCCTGGCAGCAGGCTAGTACCAGTAGCAGTCGGCTCTTGGTTAATTGATGATGATAATGTTGGACACAATCATGCAAAACAATAATATTATTCAAGTTATTGACTGCCTCCTTTGGACTTCTGAGCATGGGGTCCTTGGTTCGAGGTGGAGGGCTGGAAATTCTCTGGCTGAAATTCTCTGTGCTTCGTAGTCTGGATTTGTGGCTGGTTGTTGGCAATAGACTCGATTCCTATTACATGGGAGTTAAACATAACTGGCGAAATGTGGGCGTGCGCCTGCCTAACCTAGATTACAAGCGTGATGTTATGTTATTGACGCTGCAATAGACACGTTGAAATGCATGGTAATAACATAGTCTTTTTTTTGCGGGAGGAAAATCATCAAATAACCCCTCGCGCTCTTGGGCAGAGCGAAAGGGAGTGTCAGACTTCTATTGACTAAAAACCACCCATGTTCCTTCTTAGCCCTTCATGTCGAGGCCGCGGTATCTCTTGCGAACAACCCGCAGCCCCGACGGGAATAACATAGTCTTAACTCTTACCTAAACAAGTACGGGACTCGTGCAAAGATTTACAGTCACACCAATAAGGAAAACCTCGTGTCTCGCAAAATCAGACTTTCTAAACAATTGATATCTTATCATCTTTCTGAAACGGCATCTTATAATACTTTGTTACTGCTCAGATTATATGTAACTGTTGAAAAGGTCAGTGGGTCATCACTTCAAACAAGTACTTCATGTATGTTCTAACTTATAGTAAAGACTACGTATTGGCTGTCAGTCAAGGTAGATCCAACCTTAGGTAAACAGCAAGAGAACCTAGCTTTTACTTAATTGGCATACAAACCTACTAGCCGAATTACAAAGCTCATACCATCTTTTTACGACAGTAGCTAAGCCATATTACACCTTTTTTTTTTTTTTGTTGGGTGGAAATTCATCAAATAACAACCCCTCCTTCTCTTGGGCAGAGCGAAAGGGAGTGTCTGACTTCTACTGACTAAAAACCACCCATGTTCCCTCTTAGTCCTTCATGTCGAGGCCGCGGTATCTCTTGCGAACAACCCGTAGAGACCAAAGGAAGAGAAGTCTTGATAAATCTGTGAATATCTGTTCGTGACATCGTAGCTCCCAAACGAAAGAACCGATTTCAATGCAGTTTTTTTTTAATACAAGGCTCGTTCTACTTCCCACGTTGCTTTACGGAGATAAATGACGTTTCAAATCGTCAGTCAGGTCAATGGGTTAAGCAAATTAAACAAAAAAAACTCATTTAACATTTAAAACACAAACAAATTCTCATATCATTATAATTTACATCTTAATCATTATCACAATACACGTCCTTGGTCGTAACATTCGTAACAAACTGACTATGTAGAAACACATTACGAAGGATAAGGTTGGCTTATCAACATCAAGCTATACTGTGCTATATGATCTACGTAATTCGCTTGTCTTCTAAAACAATACAATGAGACATGTACGTGCTGCCTCGCATTAGCAAGACCATACTTTTTTATCTAAAATAAAACACACCATAGACCAGGCATTTCACGAGATACGTGCTGTCGCCTCATCTATCCCGTTCACATGCTTATTATAACACCACGCCTATTATCCCCGTAAGGTAAGACAGAAGTGTGCCTAATAGTACACCCACATTTCGCCAGTTATGTTTATGTCCAATAGGCCTATTGCCATCAACAGGGCACAAATCCAGACTCCGTGGCTGCTACTAAGAAATTCTTGATGTGAAAACCCGGTTGGGATTCAAACCCCAGGACCTCATGCTAAGCAGTCGCAGTCCAGACACTCTTATCATCTTGTCAATACTGTCTTGCTGACTTGCATAATCGTAAAGTTACAAAAAAATTGTAAGCATAGCTAGATGTAGCACCGCTTAGCATATCGTTGGTTAGTCACCCTAACACCGCATTTAATTGCCAATAAGTAATGAGTGTGTTCACGTTTTCAGTTCATAACGGGACATGCTGCCGAACGGAGCAGTTACAGACATGGATCTACCTGACGTTACTGATATCTTACGGGAAACTGAACAGGTAACACTTTTGTTAATTGAATTTATTATTTTGTGGGAATACCTATAGGTACTTACTTGTGGTTTGCATTAGATATAAATAAGGTATTGTCAATGTTAGTTAAAACATTAGATTTTATTATAAACTTCTTTAAATACAGAAACATCATAATATATTATAGTTTTTTAATGGGTTCGCCTAACTGGTCAAAATGTACTGAACAGCTGATTTTTTTTCGCGATTTCAGGTTTTGTCTCGTAGTAATCTATTGTTATTTGTTATCACGTGTTTAAGTATCGGTCACTAATTACCAGTCACCCTAGATTAGTGATGTCAATAATAATAAATCCACGCCCTTTTTTCCCATCGGGGTTGGCAGAAACTATCGGAAGGCTGCTACGATCCTTAAATACTCGCTCACATCTGGTCATACAGGTTTAGAAGATCGCCACAACAGAATACAGAACTAGCGTGGTTGTGGCTTCGTATTTTTTGTATAGCCGGTCAATTGTCCCACTAATAGGCAAAGGCCTCCACTTTCTCCTTCCAAACCTATCTTGTGCAATCGTTGTAAACAATATTCCGCGCCCGTCCAGCGCAGTGGAAAATCATCAAATAACCCGTCTCGCTCTGCCGAAGAGCGAGACGGGCTATTTTGGGGTCGTGGCTTACGTGGCTAAATAATAACAGTGGCAAGGGTAGGTCCTTAGGTAAGGGAAGTTCAAGGGTGACCATCCTAGGTAACGGTCAGCTAGTGTTGTAAGAAACTCGAGTCTTTTAGTCTTTATTTCGAGACTTGAGTCGATTTTCAAGAGTCTTCCGAGTCCTTTCGAGTCTTTTAAGCTCTTTGAGCTGGACTGAGTCATGAACTTGATTTGGTGTATTATAATAGGTAATACTACTGGATGATTTTATATCGTCATCCATATTTATTTATAGATTGAAAATAAATCGCGAAATAAAAATTTGTAATAATTACCTACATTGCATTAGACGCGAATAACCTTTGAGTTCTTTTTGGCAGGACTCAAGTCTTTTTACAAAAGACTTCAAATTCTAAAGGACTTGAGCTCTAAAGTTTTATTATAAGACTCGAGTCTTCAAAAATAATTCAAGTTTTATTAAATAATACTCCAAGACTCGAGTTTCTTACAACACTACGGTCAGCGATCGTCAAGCAGTTTGTCCTGGCTGCCATTGTATTTAGTTGATAGTCGATGCGGGTAGTCAGAAACTCAACCAGTCTTGCCAAGGATGTTGAACTCAAAAGAGTTGGGGAAAAGGGTACGCAGATGATCACAGGTCCTGTGTTCCTTAAAGTTTCTTCGGCAGCATAGACTTATATATTACTGCGTAAGGACTGGGCGGACCGCATGTTACAATGACGCCTCGAACTTGGTCCTAAAACGGTATTTCCTAAGCCGAAGTGAACTAGTCCACGATCGGCTCTCTTCGGGTGCGGTCGTAAATTTTATTAAAAGTGTTTTTTTTTTTTTGTACCTCGAAAATACCACGCCGCTTATACAAGGTTACGTTAACGAGCAGACTACACCGATTCTCTGTATGGCGAACGCGTCGAGCAAATGTTCGGACGACCGTATCTTTAGTTTTTATATCAATGTTCGGCAGTATATACCAATTTTTCTGTGTATTATATTCACAATTACTGGCCCTTGCATCATGAAGCCTTCTCGGAAATAAATGATTGTGTTAATTCAACGATTAGCTCATAAGGGTTTCCTTTAATTCTACTGATAGCGTTTAATAAGAAATACCTCTTCATTTCAGGTACTAAGACAATGCTTCACAACATACGAAATAGACGAGGTGTTCCTCTCATTCAATGGCGGAAAAGACTGCACAGTACTTTTAGACATAACTTTAAACGTATTACGAGAAATGTACCAACGTGACGACATCGCCAGTGAACTGAAAGTTGTGTATATCCGTACTAATGGGCCGTTCAGGGAAATAGAGACCTTCGTAGAACAGGTTAAGGAACATTATGGTGTGACGCTGAAGGTGACGGAAGGTGAACTGAAGGGTACGCTGCAAAGGCTACTGGATCAAGATGATAGGCTCAAGGCCGGTCTTATGGGCACGCGGCGAACGGATCCTTACAGCGAGAATATGGCGTTTATGCAGGTAATTTTAATTATGAAACTACTAATTTTAATTTAATGCAAGGACTGCTTCGTTGGTGTAGTAGTAGCTAACTGCCGAATATCAAGTCCTGGGTTCGATTCTTAGGTCGGCCAAAGTCCCCGTCGGGGCTGCGGGTTGTTCGAAAGAGATACCGCGGCCTCGAGACAAAGAGCTAAGAAGGAACATGGGTGGTTTTTAGTCTGTAGAAGTCTGCATTTGATGATTTCCCAGCATCCAAAAAAAGGGTCGTGCAAAGTGCTATTGAGATGTTCCATCAAGGATATCTCAAGAGTGTATTTGCTCCCAGATGACTGCAATAGGCTCGCCTCCTATTACATCAGACTTAGGCCTCATTTACGGACACGCGGGGCGCGTTGTGCGTTTTTAATTCAAACACATGGCGATGTATGAAAACGTTAACGATTTCAAACTTCGATTTTACGAGAAGCGTTTTTTCGCTCGTTAGTTTAAAATGCAGCGTTCGTTGCGGTGGACGCGCCTCTCAGTAAATGAATAAAAAAGCTCGAGACGAACCTTCTGCACGAGCCACGCGACGCTCCGCGTCTCTGTAAACGAGCCCTTAATCGTAACTGCAGCAGGTAACCTCTGTTTTACTCTTAACAGAAGACAGGGCATGTTATGCGACTATAAATATTTGTACCGGGGATATCCACTATCTAGTGCATTTCTCAGAACTTTCATAAACAATAGATATCCGATAAAAAGCTGTATACAAACATCCAGATTATTAGTAATTGAACGATAAACTGAGTGGATAGATAAATACTCAATTACTAACATAAATGGTCCTGTATAAAAAGTTATCCTGTAATGTTAGCTGTAAGTAGATAAATAAATATTTAGGAAAGCCAAAATAGATATGAGACATGATGAAATCGACATGACTACCCACTACTTTTTTGTGACGGAATATTAGATTAACGACTAACAATTTGACGTGACACTTTTCCATGGCACAAGTTTCAAATACTCTATACAGGGTGTAAATCAACCCATCACACAGCCGTCAACCAAGCATTGTGTACATCAAACTAAGTACCCCTACGCAAAAGTTTTTGCTGGGAAATTACTTTTTTTTTTTGAGGTCAAAAAATCACATTTTACGGTAAAACTCAATGTAGCTCTTAAAACATTGTGCTAGTGGATGCTTTGAATAGTAAACGGGTCATGGAGGTAATTTAAGTAAAGTTATATTGACCTGAAAAACTAGTATTTACAAAAACAGCTGCGAAAAATTTGGAACTTTGACCCCCAATATCTCCGTAACTAGGAAGGTTCCCAGATATGGTCTAGAACAAAAAAATGATCGCAGTGGTGGGGAGAACAAGTGCCCTTCATTTGCGTTAAGGGTACTTTTACACCCTATACCTATAGTTTACATTTTACTAGCTGATGCCCCCAGCTTCGCCCTCGTGGATATCGGTTATCGCAACCAAACGTAATCATGAAATTTTGATCACGTTCCCGCAACCCATGAGATAAATTATATACTAAAACCTTCCTGGCGAACCACTTTATCCATTGGTAAAATCAGCATGAATATCGGTACTGTAGTTTATGAGTTTATCGCGAACAGACAGACAGACAGACGCACCGGAAGACTTTGTTTCATAATATGTAGTGATTATACTGATACTGTTAGCCTGCATCATCCCACTGTTGGGCAAAGACCTTCGATCCAAGGCCAATATGGACCACTGGTCGCTAGAAAACCGATCCAGATCGTCCCGCCATGTTCTACAAGGTCTGCCGCGAGGGTCAGGACTCTTGAAATGTGCTATTTTGGCCCACAACTCATTGGGCATGCGGCAGACGTGCCCAGTCCAGTCCCACTTGAGCTCAGCGGCTTTCAAAAGCAAAATTGCTGTGTCACTTTTTTAACCGACTTGCAAAAAGGAGAAGGTTCTCTATTCGTGTGTATGTATTTTTGTTTTGTTATGTCAATTAATTTCATTTTTTATTTTAACAGAAAACAGACCCCAGCTGGCCACAGATAGTGCGAGTATCTCCCCTCCTCAACTGGAACTACCATCAGATATGGAGCTATACTCTGCAGAGAAGAGTTCCTTATTGCAGCTTATATGATAAGGGGTGAGTCAGAATCTCTTAAATTTATGCAGAATTGACTTTTAGTACTAAATATGAGCCTTCCAATGGCCACTAAAATGGCAGACAGCTAGGTGAGTACCGTCAATTCCTGGTTTCATCATCTGCTTAGTCTTTTTCCAGCTGTGTGCTGTCCGGCTTCCAGGCTAACCGGATCCAGCTAAATACCAGTATTTTTCATGGAGTGACTGCCTATCTAACCTTGACAACCCAGTTAGTACTGGATAATACTGGTTCCCCCTTTGCAAGACTGGATGTCAGACTACAGACCGCCACTTCGTAGTTTGCTGACAGAAAATACTGCTATCCATCCTCACGACATTATACTGTGGACATCTTGTACGGCACCAAGGGCTTATGTTAATAACAACTCGATTCATAACACGACTTTTGAAGATTTTTTGTTTAATTTACCGCTTACAAACTGGTTCTTCAATGGCCCCATCCCAAACTTTGAGGATAAAAACATTCTAACTCCACTTTAATTTCCAGGTACACATCAATAGGTAGTGTACAAAACACATGGCCGAACCCAGCACTAGCAACCAAGAATAATTTCGACTGCATTTCGTACTTACCCGCCTGGCGGCTATCCGATGCTTCCCTAGAACGGGCTGGTCGGGGAACCACGCCTAAGATACCCGTCAATGGACATGACACTTACAGTACGATCAATGGTCACAGCATTGATAACAATCATATAGGTAGCAGCGATCATACTATACATTCGTCTTGTGTATAGTTGACTATGGATTGGGAATGGTAAACTTCTACTGACTGTTTGTACGTAAATTCTGAGAAGAATACAATAAGCAATAACCTATTGGTACGATATTTTGAGAAACTTGCAATGTATGCCGTGTTGTACTTAAGTGCAACATGCCTTGTTGATTGGCTTATCTTTTCATTTTCTCAATTCACATGCCATATCGTAATGTCATTATTACGATACAACACTTTTTAATTACCATAACAGTTCGTAAATGTCTGTTGTTGAAAATAGGCATGTCAAAAGCGAATATTATTTGCTGGCAATCAGTAGCCGATTACTTTTCTCAATAGAAACGCGTTTTTAGTCCGAATTAAATCTCTAGTAATATTTAATAATAATAATTTTATTTTATTGGGTCATAAAAATCCTGATAACTAGACAATTATATAATTACTTCAACAATAATATTGAACTTGTTAACTTATCAAAAAATATAAAACACTTGTAAAATAAAATATAGTAACTGTGTAATTATGAGATAAAAAATATATAAACAATATTTTTATATGTTCCGATATATTTTCGCAACATTGTATTGTTTCAGTAATCTCTATAAAAAATGGTTTGATGTTATTATTTTGTTATTTATTACGTTAAATGTATTGTCTGAACATTGTGTCGTGTAAACAAGAAACCGAAAGTGGTACAAAACTTAGTTCTAAACTTTTAATTAGTTACAAAACTTCATAAAACTAACTATAATGCACAAAATGCTTTCAAAATTTCAGTAACCCGATAAAAATGGTTGTTTTTAAATTAAAATGTCTGATTCTACAAGAATTGTGTCGCATTTGAAATTCAGTGAGAGCTTCTCAACTTAAAATAACTTGAAACAAAAAAATCATTTCATATTTTCAAAATAAATTAGATAATGTTCTAATTTGCTTAAGTTAATGTCTTTTAGAAAAGACATGAAAATTCACAATCACTTGTCGTATTTATCATTAGTTACCTATTGTACCTAGTTATTTTGAATTAAAATAACTGTGATGTTAGTAATTACGCTTGTTCCATATAAATGCTAAAATTATAATAATGTACCTACTTACTTACTGAGCAGTACATAGAATAAACAAAATAGATGTACTTAAATATATACCTATCAATGTACTTAAATGATTACTTTGTATGCACACAAGTTCTCACGTTCAATAAACAGGTGAAAAGAAAATATAAATGTTTTCATCGCACATTATAAAATCACTAAGTATACCAAGACCATGTTTAATTTTATTGTTTAGCTTTAGTAAATTTTAGTGCTTTAGTTAATTTTTGCTTTATTTTATCCCACACATTTTTTATTGAAGTGTACATGTAAATATGGGAATGACAACACTTCTCGAAGCGGAATGGGCTTGAGCCGCTCAGAAAGAGAAATGAAAGGTTTAAGGTTTAATTCTATTGAATAATGAATGACGAACATATAGAAAAAAAAACATTATTAAAAACAAGTTTTAAAGTTTTGAATTTTTCTCAGCAAACCCTTTAAATAGATTTCATGGTCACCCCAAAGGGAGTCCGCTAGATTGGATTTGGAATGACGTCCCCATAGTTTTAACCATACATTGTCATCCAAACTAAGTCGACGCCGCGTAGTTGTAAATACGGCTATTTGTGATCGAGTCAAGCTGATTCGCGTCGAATAGTGTGGTCACTCCCTGGCGTATGATGCACACGTTTCGATTGCACAGAACGTATTTTGTCGGAATGAACGGGCTCTAAGTACGAGTATCACACTACACACGTATCTTGTATCATAAATCGCCTTACTAGAACTTATTATAAATGTTTTTAATTCAAAATCTGATGCCGTCTCACTGTTTTAATGTTAATATTTTTAGTATTTATTCAATTGTATCGTCTTATTTATTTTTTTACATGTTTGTGTGACATAAAAGCGTAAATGTAATGTTAATGTTAATTCCGTAATTCCAATTCTTATCGTAAAAATTTTACAAATCACAGGCAAATCATAAAAGTGTTTTTTATTCCACAAAACTCTAGATAGCTTAAATATTTTTGTGACAAGATTTTAAATACTGTTGTGAAGCATGTATTGTAATTTTTGTGTATTTATTTTCTTATTCATTTGTAAAATCGATTCTCGTTAGTTAATTTTTCTTTGCGCTATTTTTGCACGGTTGTGTTAGCAAATTATACTTCGTTTGAATAAAAACACGTTATTTAGAAAAGTTATTTTCATTTATTCATATTTTAAAACTGGAATATTTTTATTTATAACAGTACGCTTTAACCTATATTTACAGTTATTGTCTTAATTCGTTAAGTAAATAATTACGTGTTACTACCACTGTTGTTCGGTTTCACGTGTTTCCTGATAAACTCTTGGAACATCGCCACATCTGCTGGTTTGTCGTCTGAAAAGATAAATATATTATTTTATGACAACAAAACTGAGTCACAAACTATGATGCAAAGGTGTGCCTTTATTCCTGGATACGGCAGATTTTGTAAAACGGTCCTTTCTCTGAACCACTTACCGTTAGGTCGGATCAGGACAAGACTTACACCCATTCTTAATTGTATTTTTGTAAGCGTCATCGACCTTTAAAAATTATTTTGTTTTAGAGCTTAGCTGCAAGTCGAGGCAAAACTATGATTCATCCGGCTCGAAGGACCAATGTATATGTTGAGGTGGGACGAATGAAGAATACTAGAATACTGCTATGGGATGAAAGCTTCAGCACAGGGAATACCATTCGATATGTAAAGCTATACGATGTTATATGCAACCCGAGAGCGCAAGAGTAGGTCTCTTAGTCAAATCAACGCAATTATTATTATCCTTGATCACCATTACACGACTATAACGAGGGGTAACTCTATTTATCTGTATGATCGCCAATTTGGACCAGCTTGGTGAAAACTATTTACCCTTTAGCTGACAGACCCCCAAGTCATGTAAACCCATGTCCAGCATTAACATACCGTTCTCCGGCTGATTCTCCGTGCCTTCCTCGTCGCTTGAGCTCTCGTTGGCAGGATGTTTGAGGTACATGTCGCTAAACTCGCGACCTGTTGGCACCTCTTCAATAAGGTTCTTCTTGTCAATCACTGTGTCGTCTGGGCCTAAGAACATAGACAATTGCTTAAGCCTTAGAGAATAAAATCTTAATTGTATGGCTGGCAATCTATATAATCCGGTAAGCTATAATATCTAGGCATTAGGCACACCCGTCGGGGCTGCGGGTCAAGTCGGGGCTGCGGGTTGTTCGAAAGAGATACCGCGGCCTCGGCGCAAGGGCTAAGAAGGAACATGGGTGGTTTTAAATCAGTAGAAGTCTGACACTCCCTTTTGCTCTGCCCAAGAGTGGGAGGGGTTATTTGATGATTTTCCACCCGCCAAAAAAAAAAGGCATTAGGCGCAGTGTGAAATAAAATTGGTTTGGTTGCAATATTTGCGACATTCTATACAATACCGAACGAACAGACGACGATAATACGAGGGATGGCGGGAGTGACTTGGGTAAGCCATCTGATATAACCAACTTGGATGTAGCATTTGACTGTGTCAGTTTTGAGAATGTGTGTGGTTGGTTCCGGATTGAATGGTAGGTTGGGGACTGTTGGAGCTATTGTCGAGATTAAATGATTTAATTGCACCCGTGTTATGTCGAGAAATATTGATATTTGTAATTATAAAAGGTACCTTTATTTTTTAATTCTTCTGCCTTTTGTTTTTCTTCTTCTAATTTTTCTGCGCGCATCTTCAGCCAGTCAGCTTTGTATTCCCTTAAAGATACGACGTACATCTATTACTTTATCTTATTAAAAGAAAACAGAATATTCGTAGTAAATACTATTTATTATATGAACATACTTTTCGTATTCTTCCGCAGCATCATCAACCTGCTTGAAGAATTCATCTAAACCCTAAAAACAATAACAGAAAATGAATTCAAACTTCGACAATTTCATAATTCGAAAAGTATCTAAAGGAAAGAAAAGCCATAGACTACTTCCTGCACCTAATTGAATATTTTAGATAAGGTTTATTTCTACTTGATATTCGAATCACAATTCATCTATTTAACGGCTGAAAATAAGCGGGCTTTTACAAAATGACATTAGACTGTCCCCTTAACGCCACCCTTTCATTCTTCTTTCGTCTCATACACATTGGTACACTTTGGTGTACCGTAATGTGAATTATAACACGAATGAGACGTCCAGACTTATGCAAAGCAACATGAAATATAATACAACATCAAGTGGAAAATGTGTTCCGGATCATCACATCGCGCCGGCCAGTGGGATCGCGACACGCGATCCTACGTCACCGCAGCGCCCCACCTACCGCTAGGCCCTTGACCATATCGGGGACACTCGCTCGCTCGCACTTACCGTGCTCATACATCGGCCATTTCTAAAATTGTAGCTCACTCAAAATTATATACAGTCTTCATATCGAAAGCAGTTTTATTTAGTCGAGACCACCAGCACCCCAAACTGGAGCTTGACACTCAAACAATATGTTTCAGCGTGTGATGTGACGAAAGAACCTCCGCACCAATACATTACTGATAATATAGGACTCAATAAACTAATCAATCTTCTATCTAGAAAAAGAAAAGGTAAAAACTATTTATACTAACATCTCCAGTATGTGCACTAACACCACAGCACCGTAGATCTGAGTAGAAGGTGTCAAGTGCGAGTGCCATGGACCGCGTCAAGTTGCCGATGTAAGTGCTCCCGCCTTCCGTCTCGCCTTCCCCTTCGGCGTCCAGTGCCTCTTGGAACGCCTCGAAGTCGCGCATCCATTCCACTGCGTATGCGTTGTCTACTACGTCTGTCTGAGGAATAGTTTATTGTTTACTAACTTTTTCCTAGTTACGTAAATTATCCCAAGGGAATATACTGGTCAACCAAATCTAAGTCTATTTGTTCTAATGTAACAGAAATAATGTTTGTCTCACATTAAAATAAATATATTAATATGGATGTTTGGAGCCACCTGGTGCTTTGCCTAAGGAGCATTCAAGTTTTACGTAACTAATTTGGTCTCGTAAAACGTGACGATGCGTAACAAGGGTTTGAAGTACGCGTTACGTAACTTCGTTTTATTAACCCTTCCGAACGGTCGCGTAGAGATTCTTTCACGAATTTTTTAAAACGTGTCTTTCCACGAAATTTAAAATTTTAGGTAAAAAAATGGTCACTTCGTGGTTGCGTAACACTGTACTAGGGAGGACAGGGGTACAGTTATTCCGGCGCATTACATGGGGGGAGGGGATGTCACACCTATCGGTGAAAACACTTAAATTGTCACGCATCATTTATTTTTGTTTCTCCATATCATCCCATACACAAATGGATGGATTCTTATTTTTGACGTGACAACGTCTTATAAATTGGTTTGCCGGGTGACACTTCAAGAAACTGCGTTACGCTCCGCTCACGTTATGCGCTCACAATGAGAGCGAGTGAGAGGCACGCGTCCAGAGCGAGAGAGAGAGAGTGAGAGAGATAGGCATACACACCGGTTCATGTCTTGCGCTTCTATTTTCGTTGTCACGTAAAACTTTCGCCCGTATACCGACTTTACAGGCAACCAATTTTTTTTTTTTCTACATCCTCGCTTTTTCCATCCATCAATATTTATATTCTTCACTCTTTTAATTACATGCAATGCGATACCAAATAGGAGCATTGTTCAAAATAAATAAATGACTAACCTTATTCATTACAACAATAAATGGCAGTCTTGTTTTATACAATATTGAGCATGCGTACAGCATATTTGACATGAATGTGACGGGTGACACACTGCGGACCGTGTCCATGACGTAAACAACTACAGTAGGACATGTTGATGCCAACGCTTCTGTTATTATTGTACCTGAAGCTGACCATGTGAACACTTCTATTTGACCTGGAAATTAAAGAGTTAAAGAGTCAATTCAATTGCATCTAACTAAAGAGTCATGAACGAACGAAACTACCATTTCATGATATTCTGCGAAAAAAAAAAAAACTTGCACAGACCTGTTTATCAAGGAATTATAAAATTGAAAAAGCATTTGGGAGTTTAATCATAAAACCTACTTATAGTTAAATAAAAGACATTTAACTGCGGTACTCAGAGATATTTAATGATTACTTAAGCCGTCACTTAGTAAAGATTTGACATTCTTTTGTATGACAAAACTGTCAAAACCTTTACTTAGTGATGGCCTAAGTAATCATTAAAGCTCTCTGAGTGCGGCAATAAGTGTCACAAAATGTATGATCAAGCAGACATTTACCAATAAATTAACTCCAGTCCCCAACCAACATTAATAAAATAACCCATGGAGAATAATTAATAATATTTGTACCTGGCGTATCAATAATGCAGTACTTGTGTTTCTTTCCAGCGTTCTCTATTAAATCCACCACTTGGCCGAACTTTGTGGAGAATAAATTGAGAGCTGTCACAATACCACCGTTGGGACCCAGTCCATATTGTTTCATCACCTCTTTATAGTTCACTGTGTCTCTTATATCTGAAAATGAATTATTATTTTGGATATTATAGTGTACTGTACTGTTTTATGAATGTAATTGTTGTTCTCAATACTGGAACCAGTCTCTCTTTGAAAAATTCCTGTTTTTTAAAAATTATTTGTCAAACACATACCTACTCAATTTCTTGCCAATTTACTTTATGTTTGAATGATTTTTTGATTGATGCTAATGTTTAGAGAATCGTAAGTAACATATTTTAGCTTTCAAGATCTTTTTTGGTTTGTTCTTGAATGCTTACCGATGTTCGCAGGATACGGAACTTCCCTACATGCCGGATCCAAGTTGATCAGGTAAGGTCTAGAGCCATCCACAACTTTGCTGGAGAGCCGCCGTGTAAACGAAGTCTTGCCAGCACCAGCCATGCCTAATAAACACAAAATATTTAGTAACAAAGCTTGTAAAATTGCAAGGCAGTAATATCAGATAAGTTCTAACCTAGAATTATCAAACATATTGGCTTCCTTGAGTCTTCCTCCATTGCTTCAGGTTTAGATTCACTTGTAGACGCAGACATTTCGTGTTTTGTTATATGGTTTACTAAAAATTATTGCTTTCTTTACATTTACAATATTTTTTTCAAATTGCAAAGCACAGCGGAGCTATTCCTGTTGTGATCTTGTTGTTTTCTTGAATTAAACTGACAGGTGTCAAATATGTAATGTCAACTAATAGTTTTTTTAGGAATTTAAAGTTCAGCTACCGAGGCTTTTAAGTCGGGACTTTTATCAGGCATGTCATCTACCTCTTATAATTTTACGTTATTTTTGTTGATTATTGTGTTTACCTCAACTACTTGACTATATTATCCAGTGACTTACTTGTTTACCTTGGACCGCTGTTCGTTCAAATCCCGACATCGATCTTTGGTTCACATGGTGTTTGGTTCTGACCGTACCATTACTAACCACTTTCTGACCACCAATGTTCTAGCATATGGAACAGTGGATGCTGAATATTGCTGAACAACGGTGGCGCTAGTGCGCTACTGCGATTTCAACAACTAGTCTATGTAGTTAATTTATTTTGTAGCGTGTGTGTTTTATGTTTCAGCTCTATGCTGAACAGTTGCCTCTTTCAATCTCTTTTCCTTTTTATTAAAAAAAAACGATCTGTATTTCAATATATTTATTTACATTCGTTTTGAAATTAATATTATGTACTCACTAATAAAGTATAAACTAAAGGTAATTTAGATCGTTGTTGACTTTCAAAATTATTTATCCTCATGCAGTAGCAATCCAACACTTACAGTACCAACAAAAAGATCATTGATTTTTATTACAAATATCCTTCTAGCGCGCTATCATTTCATATTTCCTCTTTACTTTGTGCACAAGTCTTCGATGCGTATATAAAGAACCAGAGTATGAGAATGTCGCTCCACAATCATTGCAAACAAGAGGTCGATTGCCTAAATGGCTGTTTACATGTTGTATTAGACATTTTTTTAGCTGTAAAATAAAATAAACTCTGTTTAAAATCTCGAAAAATATTCGTTATCGCAGTGGATAATGTTTTGTGTACAAACGAATCGAGATCTAGATAATGCTTGTTAAACATAGTGATAAGTTAGAAACCTTTTTTTGTTATGACAATTTAAACCAGCCGCCATGAATTCACAAAGTCTTCAGCCGGTTTTAGATTCGGATTGTCTATCTTGAGATAGACTTACCGAATCGAAATTTAGGACCGAATGCGAACGTTTGTAAATAAAGGGGCTGATCAGAAACAAACAGCGTTTGTTTTTGGCAAAACTTTTTTTTAAATTAATTATTTTGGTTTCGAAACCCGGGCTTTTCACAAATTCACAGAAGCAGTTTAGATCAGGGTCAATATTTGAGCCCACCTAGCTTGACACATCTTTTCTCCTCTTCTCCTTATGTACAAGTCTTCGATGCGTATATAAAGCAGCTGAATATACAAATGTGGCTCCACAATATTTGCAGACATGGGGTCGATTGCCTAAATGACTGTTTATATGTTCCTGTAGAGATTTTTTTATCTGTAACATTAAAACAAGATCTCTTTAAAGTCTCGAAAATATTCGTAGTCATAGCGGATAAGTCGGTTTAGTTGCAGTCCGGTTGTTAGTCCGGTTGACCGAACTAGTGCAACTTTTCAGTAAAGTTGCAGTAGTTCGGTTGAAATATAGCACCGAACTCGGTTTGTAAGATTTATGCTTCAAACTTCTTTTCGGTAATATTGTCTTATTTCCGAATCTCTTGTACTGATTATTTTTTCATTCTATAACAATAAAGTAAGAAAGTGTATTGTACAATTTTATTCTTAATATTACAAACCGAACTGTTGCTACAAAAGAGTGTCAGTAGTTCGGTGCTATATTTCAACCGAACTAGTGCAACTTTTCAGTTGCACTAGTTCGGACAACCGGACTAACTAGACGCAACTAGACCGATAATTCAGATACTGAAAAGAGACTGGGCAATTTCGATATATTTGATTATGTCGGCTGTCATCAACCGGGCTCAAATCCAGGTTCAAGACTGCTACTGAGAAAATTGTGATGAAAAAACACTTTTCCCAACCCGGGAATCGAAACCAGCTGAGCCTCATGCTCAGCGGTAGCGCTTGCGACCACGACACACGAGGCGATCGCAAAAACCTAAACTATTCCTTTATTTTTTTTAAAGTAACAACAAAAAGCTACGTTATGCGATACTATGCGATATTACTTACAGTAAATGATTTCCCACAATATTCACAGATCCTCGGTTTAAGCTGCGGCTTTTCCCCTTTGTGAATGAAGCGAATGTGTCTTTCCAGGATTAGTTTATTTTTACTATCCTTAAATGAAAATATAACAAATTAATTTAGAAATGAGACAGTTAGTGAATTATCGTCTTCACTGTTTACGTAAATCTTAACGTAATTGTTCTCAATTAATTGATTTCATAAAACGGAACAGTTTCGTCAGATTATGAAAATTACACAAAGTGCTTTTAACCGACTTCAAAAAGGGGAGGTTTTTTTTGTGTGTTTGTTCAGCGATATCTTTGCCAATTGTTGTTATACTTGGTGAAGATCTGATGCTGATCTTAGGAGATATTTAATGGAGCTCTTCAATAATAAACAGCAAATCTGTCATGATTGTTGCAATCGATTGGATGTTTATTGTTATAGAAACCTGTATGCTCGAAGGTCCTCACTACCCAAAAAAGATATATGTATATTTTTGCAAAATTGTATTTTTTATTATTGAATTAACCAGAAGGGCCACACAATCTTTGTTAAAGAGCATGAAAATAAAACATGGATATTCTATCAAAAATGAACAGGAATAATGCAATATAAATGTCTCACCTTCTTGCAAATATCACAAGTATATTTAATTCCCTTGATTTCTTCTTGATGATGCTTCATACCGGCCGCCGAGAAATATTTGTCGCAATGATCACATTTAATGCTGTGGACAGAGAATTCATTAAATTTTATTCATTAACAAAAATGAATGATATCGGAAACGGAAAAAAGAAAAGTCAGTGAATAATAATTAAAAGGATCTTCCTCTTATCGTGTCGATGACAATTTCAATTGAGTCGGCCCAAAAGGGGATAGAACCGATGTGGTATATCAACCTGCTCGCCATTTTGAGTATTTTCAAAATCGCGGCCCACGATGAAAGTGGTATGTATGGATAGAGGATATTATAGACAAACAAAAAATGTGCCAGTAACACGTTACCCCAAAGTGTCACGTTACCGAGATATTTGAAGATAAAGATCGACAAATGAGTACAACGACAATCATTAAATATTTTTTTAAATAGCCTTATTACGTGTATTGGCGTTAAATTGTACCCAAATAATAGTTTACAGGTTGATTATTATTATACGCACGAGAAAATCGCTTCGAATCGCAATGAAACGCTATGTTATGTCAAAGAATAGTTTTCTCGTGCTCCTAGTAGTATGTAATGTACCTATTCTCTGTCAATAAACAGTAATAATAATAATTAACACCTACAGACACGTAAAAGGTTTATTTTCTATGTGGTCATTCTACTCATATGTCGATCTTTACCTTCAAATATCTCGATAACGTGCCACTTTGGGGTACCATGTTACATGACATTTTTTGTTCGTCTAGGTGTCCTCTACCCATACATACCACTTTTATCGTGGGCCGCGATTTCGAAAAAAAAATCAAAATGGCGGTAGGTCGATATGCCAGTTTCCATACAAAAAAGTTCAAACCCCTTTAGCGACAAGTTTGGCACTTTCAGTAGCGTCCATCAGCTCCTATGATGAGCAAGCAACAGGACAGGCAGGACACAATATCAAGTGTCCCATTGTTTGTGGGGCAACACTACATTCACACTCTAGGGCAGAGTCATGTATGAATCTCCCCACCTGATCAGGCTTGCTTCCTTGTTTGGCCAACCTGTGTATTCCTGTACCTGTATGTTCAACTCTTTACGTTCGAAATTCACGGTAAATCTTTCACCACTTGTTTGCCAAGAGAGATTTAAAAGTATTAAAACCTTATTTCCATGGCGTAAAACTGTAGTCACACGTCCGTATGACCGGACAAAAGGATCTGCATAATAGTACATACTTACCGAACTTTTTCAACTGTGTTATGTTTAAGACTAGTTTTGAGATGAGACTGGTAGTTTTTCAGACTTTTAAAGGATTTTTCACAATCAACACAGTAAGCACCGTCAGTCTGAAAATATAAAGAAAAAAGTATAAAACAGAAGTTAGTTTCACTTTCTAATCTTGATCTTGGCGGCCAGTGGTGGCGGCCAGGACTTACGAGCAAGTAAGTCGTAGGTTCCAACCCAGGTAGGCACATACTTTGTGTAATTTATTTAATCACCACTGCTCTCAAAACGGTGAAGGAAAACATCGTGAGGAAACCGGCAAATCTTAGAAACAATAATTCGAAAGAATGTGACATTTTATAACCCGCACTGGGCCCGGGTGGTGGATTACCTATAGCCCATTTTCCTCACATAGAGAAGAGGCCTGTGTCCCAGCAGTGGGAACATAATAGGTTGATTTTGATTCAAGTAATTAGTGGTCTAGACTAAATAACAAACATACAAATAATACTTGTCAACTTACAGTGTCGTGTGACTTCATGTGCTGTTCTAAATAATTGTGTCTGACCTTTTTCTTGCATGTCGGACATTCTGTCGTTTCTCTTTGATGTATACTAAATAAAAAAACAAAAGGAACTGATGAGATATTATCCATAATAAGATAAAAAGCAACAGCAGTCCTAGTGTAGTGGTGTAACTGTCGTACTGCCAAGAAATAGGTCTGAGTTCGAACCCATGACACGCACCTCTGATTTTTCGATTCATGTGCTTATTGTATAATAATCACTTGCTCTGATGAAGGAAAACATGTTGAGGAAACCACTGTCAATGCGTGACAGATATTTCTCGACGGCGTGTAAAGCCAAGTCAGAGGTCCTTGGGCGGCCATAAACATCTAACAACACGTAAAGCTCTAACCACACGATAATGAAGAAGAGAAGACACTTAGGGGAGGCCTATGTCCAGCAGTGGACGTCTTTTTTTTTTTGGCGGGTGGAAAATCACCGACTAACCCCTCCCGCCTTTGGGCAGAGCGAAAGGGAGTGTCAGACTTCTACTGACTAAAAACCACCCATGTTCCTTCTTCGCCCTTCATGTCGAGGCCGCGGTATCCCTTGCGGACAACCCGCAGCCTCGACAGGCGTCGGCCCTTGCCCCTTCCATGTTGCTGACATCTCTTTGAGGCGCGCGTGGAACACGAACGCGCCGTCGACACGGCCTGTCGTCTCATCGTCCACAGGCCCGCGAGCAGTGGACGTCTTAGGGCTAAAATGATGATGGTGAAAATGAAAGAAGAAGATAAGAGCAATACTTACCTCATGTGTTTAGTCAACTGACCCCGATTTGAATACGTTTTGTTGCATTCCAAACAAGTTTGTTTCTTAGCATGGACAGAAACTCTATGTCGACGCTTCTCTTTAAATGTCCTGAAAAGTAACAGAATTTAAAAGCTAAAAACAAATATTACTTAACATCATGCGTTGTAATTTTTGTAATCAACCTAATACCACAACCACATTACGCTATTTATGTTTTAACTCCCATGTAACAGGGTGTGAGCCAATTGCCATCAAACGGGCACAAATCCAGACTCCGCGGCTACTCGGAATGATTCCTGATGGAAAAACCCAAAAACACTTTACCCGAACCGGAAATCGAAGCCAGGACCTCATGCTCAGCAGTCGCACTTGCGACCACTCGACCAACGAGGCAGTCAGACCAAACAAACCAAACCTTTAAATAAATTTAAACTTTATTTGTCCTTAAAATAAGGTTTAAAATGCGTTTGCTTTGCACGGCTCGAGAAATGGGGATGGCAACTGTGAAACTAATGGTGCTCTCTCATCAGAGCATTAGCCTGTAATGTAGATAACCAAGTTTCGATTTTGATCAGGAACGAGTGAATCTGTGGAGTTACCAAGGAGGATTGTTTTAATCTTACTGCAGTGTGGGAACTGGGAATGCGAGAGAGAAAACATTTTTTTTCATTATTCAATTACCCAGACCCGAAACAACGATTTGTAAGCCATACACATATTTGTTTCGTGCGGGAATCGAACCCGCGACACGCAGCGCAGCAGTCCAATCGCTCAGCCATACAGGATGACTGGCGCCATCTGTTTTCCACACTGGAATAACATTAAAACAATCTTGCTTTAAGACGTCATGGTAAGTCACCTGAAATGTTACATTACATGCTATAGCTACCGGTGAAGGAGCGCCAAAACAATAAGGTAGTTGACAAAAAAAATCTAATTAGTCCGTCAGATAGATTTTTAAAAAATATAGGACACGTTTTTTTTTATTTTTTCACGTAAACAATAAATGAAGACAATACAGTGCTTCGAAAAGTCGCGCAACGTCACAGTTTGGTAAATTTTTTACCAGACAGTAACGTCACCAGCCCCCACTCAGGATCTTTGACATGTTTTATTTTTGTCTATTTTTATTAATTTGATAAAATAAAAAACACGTTTCCAATATTATTCGATAATCTAACAGACTGACTAAACAGAATCATTTTTTTTTGTCAACTACCCTATTACGGCTAATTTGAGAATGCACTTACTTGAAAGATATAATACATTTCTTGCACTCGAACAAAGATACCTCGTGGTTTCTTCGAATGTGCTCAGACATTTTTGTCAAGTCATTGCTCTGATACGGGCACTGCTGGCATTGGTACACTCTGAAAGTAACATAACATCAAATGATGCCTGTAATACCGAAGGGTTCAGCAGAGGAGTACCTAATAGTACACGCACATTTCGCCAGTTATGTATAAGTCCCATGTAACAGGGGGCGAGCCTATTGCCATTAGCCGGGCACAAGTCTGGACTCCATGGCTGCTACTGAGAAATTCTTGGCTGAAAAACTCAACATCACTTTGCCATGCTCAGCAGTCGCACTTGCGACCACAAGACCAGCGAGGCAGTATTTATTTGCAATGTTGTTTGCTTGTTTAAGTCTCCAGTCAATTGAGCTGAAAGGGGATATAACCGATGTGGCATAGTAATATCAACCTGCCCGCCACTTTGATTTTTTTTTATAAATCGCGGCCCAAGATGAAAGTGGTATGTATGGATAGAGGACATAATTATAGACAAACAAAAAATGTCCAGTAACACGGTACCCCAAAGTGTCACGTTACCGAGATATTTGAAGGTAAAGATCGACAAATGAGTCCAACGACAATCATTAAAAATAGACTTATTACGTGTATAGGTACGTTAAATTGTATCCAAATAATCGTTCTCAGGTTGACGCACGAGAAAATCGCTTCTCATCGCAATGAAATGCCATGTTATGTCAAAGAATAGTTTTCTCGTGCTTCTAGTAGTATGTAATGTACCTACTCTCTTTCAATAAACAGTAATAATAATAATCAATGCCTATAGACACGTAAAACGTCTTTTTTATGTGGTCATTGTACTCATATGTCGATCTTTACCATGAAATATCTCGATAACGTGACACTTTGGGGTACCATGTTACATGACATTTTTTGTTCGTCTAGGTGTCTTCTAAAAAAAAATCAAAATGGCGGTGGGTCGATATGCCAGCTTCCATACAAAAAAGTTCAAACCCCTTTGCATACAAGTGTAGTTTGGACAATGCACATTTAGTTATGTGTCATCATTCTAATTCAATATGGATATGGCGGATTAGTTATTTTTATGCACACGAGGAATGTGGGGGGGTGGGACACTATGGGCTAGCTATAATAATTATAACGATATGGGTTTGATACCCGGCAAGCGTGGGTAAGGAAATACACACTTACACAAAATGCAGCTTGTAATGATCATCTCGAACATTTTTGTCGTAAAATCTCTGATCACACACTTCGCAAATATGACTGCCTCGTGCCTGTAAAATAAACAAAGGATATGTGTTATCATTTTATCATTATAGGTTTTTTTATTTTATTAGTCTTTGGTCAACTGGATCCGCTCGCTACGGGACTCGTGGCCCGTGGACCAAGTTCAAATGTGATTTGTTTGAAAGATCCCGCGGGTCCAGTTGACCAAAGACGTGAGTGTTTTTGGTCAACTGGACCAGCGCCCCGTCGACCAAGTTTAAATTTGATTTGGATGAAAGATCCAGTGGGTCCAGTTCGAGTGGGTTCAGTTGACCAAAGACTTCTACGTTGACCAAAAATCAGTTTCAAGTCCACCTCTGTACACTTATGTTATTATAGTGACAAAATACGTACCAAAACATGTTTCTTGTTATGCTCATCTAAATTTTTCTGACTGATAAATTTTTCAATACATGTGTCACACTTAAATGCACATCCTTTATACCCCTGCTTTAACCTCTGTGCATCCCTGAATTTATTCAATTCTTTTTTGTTTAAAATTAAACATTTCACTTCATCATTTAAATCTTCAAAGCTAGATATGCCCAAGTCTGATGGAGCAGTTGGTGGTGTCACTTCTTCAGGTATTGGAAGAGTTGGAACAATTTCTTTACCTTTAACTGGATTCGGTACGCTTCTACCTTTACGTTTTACTACAGTTGGTACACTCTTTCCTTCTCTTTTTACTACCATAGCGCCACCGTCTTTACCTGTTACCGAGTTTGAAACTCCACGGGTAACCTTACTCACCTCTGCTCTGGACCCTCTAAGAATTACATTTTCTATTAGCATGCTATTTGTCACTTGAGAAGTCATATCTGTTTTTCGACATTTCGTTGGAGTTTTTACCTTTTTTTGTTTTGGAGTCTTTAGTGGATCTAAAATTGTCAATCAGAATTAATATTAATAATATTGTGGAGATAAGAAAACATTTTTCACAGAATTTTTGCAATCTAAATTGATTCGAATTAAGACCTAAAAGACTAGAATGCATTATTATGTAGGCAAGTAGCTTGTTGTTTTTCCTATTAGTCTAGTCAACAAGTTCAAAAACGTGTTAAATAGAAGTAAAGCTCCTAAAAATATATGCGATAGCTCATTCGATTCGGAATGACGCCTAGAAAAATGTTTTTTAAGGGTTTTTTAGCACATCGAAAATTGCGATTGTTATTAACAAAATAAGATTTTTGTTAATTATTTCAAAAATTATGATTTTTAAGTAGTTTTAAAAAAAAGGTCCTGAAAGAGGAGAAAATTTCCAATAAAAAAAGTCCCGACTCCCGGAACTCTATCTCTATTTTTTATAAAATTGTTCAAAATGCTTCTCTGAACAACATCACCTAACAAAGGAGAATCGTACCTCCCCGCTATGGTCTTCAGGATGGAGTTGGAGCTGTCCCGCACTCTGCAGAGAAAAGAGGCAGATTTCTGTCTGACGATGGTGTGGAAGCCATCAACGTGTGCTTGCGCAAACATACTTGATGCACTGCAGAAACGGGGCAGCCCCATCAACATCCTGAACCCGTTATTATAAAAAAATAAATACCTTACATTTTTTTTCTTATTTTGTTAATAACAATCGCAATTTTTTATTTGCTAAAAACCCTTAAAAACATTTAAAATGAAAATAACAGTTTGTAAATGCATCCAGTATGCAAAAAACTTACGAGTTTTGCTCCTACTGAATTTATTTGAGTACTAATAAGGAAGTTTCTAGTAGAACTTCAAAATCAAAGTTAAAACTAAAATATTTTATTTCACATAGGCCTACATGGAAACGTCGAGAAAAAGTGCATAGTTCGGGTTGATCGTTTCCTATGAAGATGAACTTGAAATATTGTATGTTGAATGGAAAAACACTGACCATCATCATCTGCATCTGACATATCAATTTCACTAGCCGTTTCAGTAGTCTCATCGCTAGATTCTTGCTGCAGTTTTGTGGGTTGTATCAATTCCTCAAAGTCAGTGCTAAGATATTTGTCTCTGTCCTCAATCTCAATCTTTACAGTTATTGGTTCTACCTTTAACATTGCAGGTGGATTAGGGCTTGGTTGGCTCTGAATGATTGGTATAATTTCTGGTGGTGATGGTAATATGCAAATTGTTTCTACTCCTGTTACTTTCAAGTTTGAAAATCCTTCGCTCCCCTGGAAGAGAAAGGTCTCAATTTCATGGCACATCCTAATATGTCGCCGTAGTAATGGAGTTTCAATATTATATAATAAGTCCTCCGCCACGTCTGTCTGTCTGATCGCGATAAACTCAAAAAGTACTGCACCGATTTTCATGCTGTTTTTACCAATGGATAGAGTGGTTTTCGAGGAAGTACATAATTTCGACACGGGCGAAGCCGCAGGCATCACCTAGTTAAACACAAAGTCCTCCGCCGCGTCATCGGGCATCAGCGAGTTCTATATAAATTTTTGTTTTGTTCATAGATAATAAGTACTTATTATTTTAAAGTTAACGTAACTCCGGCCCCCAAGATACAGGCACAGCCTAGTTTGGGGACCTCTATTCTATAAGCATGTTAAAATATAATTTGTTACATTTTTTTATTAACGTTAAGTTAGATTAAGGATTTACTGTACTGTAACAACGATTTAAATAAATTATTATTATTAAATAAAAATCAGTCAGGACAAGACTGATTCATCTACACTTAGCCCAAACCCTTGGACCTAGAAAGCTTCTTCTTTTCTTGAAAGTTTTTCTTTCTTTCTAATCTTCAAGCGGGCAAAGCCGCAGGCAAAAGCTAGTTAATTAATAAATGTTATTAAAATAACAGTTATTGTAAAAGAGACCAAATGAGTAAAACATGTGTCAAATGAAAATAGGAGTATCCTTGCACCATATTGTGACTTTATAGCTATTTGGAAAGGTATTAAAAAAACAAGATTTATTGAAACATTCTCAATACAGATGAATATAAATAATGATAATTTTTTTCTCGTCCACATAATTATGGTGAGTGATTAGGATTAGGTAATAGGTGAGAATATAATTAGCAGTTTGTTTACATTTTTTTCAGATACTTATGCAGACATTACTTACAGTTTTAAAACCTTGTATGGTCATCTTTATTCTGCGATGTGCCTTTACTAGTCGGGCCTGAAATCGTCTAATCCTGACAATCGTAAACTCACACTCCCAACATATAAGATACTGGGTATTAGTCTGAAAAAGAAAAATATACTAACAAAGTTTTGAGCCCTGGAGTGTCAGACAAGGCGATGAGTACCTAGTACACCTATATTTCAAAAGTTATGTTTATTAGACTCCTGTAGTAGGGTGGGTTGCACAGCCTGAATTGACCCACTTCCGGTCTAAGCGTCTCTTTCTTTTTCCTTCGAAGAATGCAGGTAACAGGTATGTTGAATCGGTATCATCGAAAAGGGTAACAGAATTGAAATGATTTGTTTACCATTATGGAAAACCAAGTTTTATTCGGCTATACATACTATTTACATTGTTTACTTTATGAAAGAGGTTCAAGAGAAACTTTTATTCTGACATGAGCATGAGTGGAGACAATTTACCTTAGCATTAGTAAACATCTCTGGACAAAGCATAGTCACAAGAAATCTTTCCTCAAGTCTCAATGGCTTTAAATTCCTGTCCAAACTGAAGCAGGTGTAACATCTTAATTTAAGACCCGGGGGCTGGTTCAGATTAGTCGCAACTTCTACGCTCATTGTGACGTATTTATAATTTCATTTCAATATTCTTTGTAACTTCTAAAATGGGATCTCAATCATGGAAGCTGTTTTATTGTTCCTGGCCCTGGCGTACAACAAGTACAATTGCGTCAACGTCATCCAGATCTGAGATCCTAGAAAACTAAAATCACATAATCTGATTTTGAATGACAGATGTCAAATGAATGTGACAATACTGATGACAGTTTTCACGTACCACAGAAGAAAAAGCTCTAGAGTTGGCATAGCTGTAATCGTATCTCGAGCGATGTAAATGTAACTTTTATACGTCGGGTTTTGAACCAAAAATATAATTACCCTTTAGCATTAACATTAAATTATTTAAAACAAGCACAATTAGTCTTATCCCTGGATCACTACATCTACCTGCCCTTATCCCATTATATTTGGGGTCGGCGCAACATGTTTTCTTTTTCCATTCTTCCCTGTTAGACGTCACAGTGGCATTTACTTCTTTCTCTTTCATATCATTCTTCACACATTCCATCCATCTTTTCTTTGGCCTTCTTCCTCTCCCTCTCCACCCCTTAACATTTATATCCATCACCTTTTTAGTCACATGCGATTCGTCCCTCCTCATAACTTGTCCATACCACGACATTCGATTACCCTTAATTTTTCTGTAACTGACGCAACTTTTAAACTTCCTCTAATATACTCGTTCCTTACCTTATCTGTAGATATTAATTCATTATTTAAAATCGGTTTGCGAGTAACGAGACAACAAAGAGACTGGAGTTACATACAGATCAAACACATAACCTTCTTTTTGGGGTTCGCCGCAGTCGGGTAAAAAAAGTATTCAGATGAATTAATATTCTTCTCCTTTTGGAAGTCGGTTAAAAATATAGCCTTATCTATGTGCGTGTGAACTGAGGGACCAAAAAGGAATACGCGAAATGAAAATCCTAAGATTTAGTAGAAGACTTAAAACAAATGTAGAACAAATCCGGGGAATTTGTAATCAAATATATTAAAAACTACGACCCATAAAGTGTGGTCCCTCAGTTCTCACAGACGGTTAGCCAGATCTCGGAAAGTATCTTAAAAAAGAAGGTTTTGTGAATACAGACATTTAGTAAAGAATTTGGAAAGATATTCACAAAATAACAGACCACAAAGCATTAAAGATAAAAAAAATATAACGACTGAACTGTGGTCCCTCAGTCCACACAACAAAGATAAATATTTTAGTGAATATTACTGAATTAAACTAATAAAACCGTTCTTTTTCTACATAAAGTTTTAGAAGAAGTCTTAAAACATATCGTAAAAAAAAATGAAGCCTAAATATCGAAGCATTTTGAAGATAGCGATGATTATTACTGGTCCCTCAATCCTCCACTCCACTGACATATGTGCATGTGCTAGCTGCTGGGCTATAGGAATATCAGAAAGTCTAGTGTACTTAACTTTTAGTAGAAAGTTTCTTCTAAATAATAGGTATCTAAAATTGTGCATTTCTTACCTCTTAGCTGAGATAATATTATTTCTTTAATTCTATGAAAGTAAACAGAGCAGTGTGACCACACAATAAAACAAAATGTAGACAGTCCTTTTATACTTTATTTAATATAATTTTCATTTTTTAGACAAAACGAAAACAAGGTTGTACGGTTCCCGTCGGGGTTGCGGGTTGTTCGAAAGAGATACCGCGGCCTCGACATGAAGGGCTAAGAAGGAACATGGGTGGTTTTTAGTCAGTAGAAGTCTGACACTCCCTTCCGCTCTGCCCAAGAGCGGGAGGGGTTATTTGATGATTTTCCACCCACCATAAAAAAAAAAAAAAAGGATGTACGGTTCCCGTCGGGACTGCGGGTTGTTCGAAAGAGATACCGCGGCTTCGGCACAAAGCGCTAAGAAGGAACAAGAGTGGTTTTTAGTCAGTAGAAGTCTGACACTCTCCGTATTCTCTCTCTCTCTCTCTCTGTTTGTGCAGTGTGGGTGTCTGTGAATGTGTGCGATGATATGGTGTATGTCTATTTGTGACTAACTGCCTAACTGACACTAGCAGGGGGTTGGAGAACACGCGTTTGCTCCAGGATTGTAATTATCTCTTTTTTAAGACGGTTCCGTGTGGTATTGAAGGAGTCGAGTGAAGGGAATTTGTCATTATATAGGGTGTAAAAGTACCCTTAACGAAAACGAAGGGCATTTGTTCTCCCCACCACTGCGATCATTTTTTGTTCTAGACCATACCTGGGAACCTCCTAGTTACGGAGATATTGGGGGTCAAAGTTCAAAATTTTTCACAGCTGTTTTTGTAAATACTAGTATTTCAGGTTTTAACTTTACTTAAATTATCTCCATGACCCGTTTACTATTCAAAGCATTAACTAACACAATGTTTTATGAGTGCTACTTTGAGTTTTACCGTAAAATGTGATTTTTGACCCCAAAAAAAAAAGTCATTTCCCGGCAAAAATTTTTGCGTAGGGGTACTTGGTTTGATGTACAGAATGCTTGGTTGTCGTATGCGTGAAGGGTTCGTTTACATCCTGTATAATGCGGGTAGACGCAAAAAGGGTGACATCTTCAAATAATCGGTGGAGGCTGAAGGGACTGCTAACAGGGAGGTATGTCTGGTACAGGCGTAGTGGGAAAATGAAATGCTATAAAAAAAACTAGGCCTTCATAATCATTCTTTATACTGCCTACCGATATCACTGTTTGCTGCTGTGATGATCATTATTTCAAAATTATTGTAAGTACGTAAGTTTTTTTTTTGCGGCTTGGGAAAGCATCAGCTGTTGATATTTAGTCGATTTTATTATACAAAAATTAATCTTTGGTTTTCTTTATACTGGCAACACTGTCACCAAACGTCTGTTATAAAAAAGACGGTTGCCTTTAGTCGCTCTCTCACTTCTATCGAAACTGTGTTAGGAGGAAATTTTATATTTGAATAATAAACGAGTCAATGTTCATCGTATTTAAATTCAAATTGCTGCTGTTTTCTTGACACCCATTTCCTATACAATCATCATCGAGGGGTAGGCAGTGTCAGACTTCTACTGACTAAAAACCACCCATGTTCCTTCTTAGCCCTTCATGTCGAGGCCGCGGTATCTCTTTCGAACAACCCGCAACCCCGACGGGAACCGTACAACCTTGTTTTCGTTTTGTCTAAAAAATGAAAATTATATTAAATAAAGTATAAAAGGACTGTCTACATTTTGTTTTATTGTGTGGTCACACTGCTCTGTTTACTTTCATAGAATTAAAGAAATAATATTATCTCAGCTAAGAGGTAAGAAATGCACAATTTTAGATACCTATTATTTAGAAGAAGCTTTCTACTAAAAGTTAAGTACACTAGACTTTCTGATATTCCTATAGCCCAGCAGCTAGCACATGCACATATGTCAGTGGAGTGGAGGATTGAGGGACCAGTAATAATCATCGCTATCTTCAAAATGCTTCGATATTTAGGCTTCATTTTTTTTTACGATATGTTTTAAGACTTCTTCTAAAACTTTATGTAGAAAAAGAACGGTTTTATTAGTTTAATTCAGTAATATTCACTAAAATATTTATCTTTGTTGTGTGGACTGAGGGACCACAGTTCAGTCGTTATATTTTTTTTATCTTTAATGCTTTGTGGTCTGTTATTTTGTGAATATCTTTCCAAATTCTTTACTAAATGTCTGTATTCACAAAACCTTCTTTTTTAAGATACTTTCCGAGATCTGGCTAACCGTCTGTGAGAACTGAGGGACCACACTTTATGGGTCGTAGTTTTTAATATATTTGATTACAAATTCCCCGGATTTGTTCTACATTTGTTTTAAGTCTTCTACTAAATCTTAGGATTTTCATTTCGCGTATTCCTTTTTGGTCCCTCAGTTCACACGCACATCCTTATCTTGTTCCACAACAAAAATAAAAGTCGTAACGTGTACTTGCATTAGGCACTTTATTTCCTTATCAAGTCAAAATATTTACATTATTTACAATGACTAAAAATAGCTAATTTACCAAGTAATCTAATTTTCTTTCTCAAGATTCAGAAACATTATTGGGTAAAGATGACCAAGTTTAGATATTCTTTTCTGGATAATCAATCTTAGGGTGTCCGTGTACATTGCAGGTGGCTTGCAGGTTGAGGGATCTCGCCAGTGAAGGCCTGTGCAAAAAGGTAATTAATTAAATACAATGACAGTTTGTCCATACAAAAAGAGCTCAGAGTATGGGACGCCTTAGGCCAACCTTGCCTTTTAACGCGCGTTAGTTTTGCGGGCGAGGGCAATCAGCTAGCGACCGCATCGCGACGATGCGAACGCACGACAGCATCGCTACAAAAAGTCGCCGTGGGCGAGGGGCCTTACGCATTCTTTCGCATAGACGTGACGAAGGCGCTCTCATACTTTCACATAACAATACGTGCCATTAACAAACTTTCCGCTTTAATACATAAAATAATTACACAGCAAACGAAAGAGCTTTAAGTTTGAAACCAATTGAAATCTTACCAGTTGAATCACAAGTAAATAATGCAGGTGAAGGCACATGATCCCTTGTGTAATTCCATAAGCAATCCCGTAGAACTTGTACTATCTGTAAAATGAATAATGCTTTAAATGAATAAGAAATATCCCAGTAATATTTTCAAAAGCCAGTACTCTATAACTGTTAGAAAACATTTTTGGTATAGATAGCCAACTCTTAATATACCTAATGCTCGACAAAACTCTTTGTATTTGTACATCCGACCTTATACTTCTGATGTCGAGAATGTTTGATGCAAGCTTACCTCATTCGCCGTTAGTTCTGGTGCTAACTCGAGCATATGACTTAGTGGATGAGGCAGTAGCTGTCCCAACGTCATCGTAGCCAGCAGTTCCTGCAATGCAGCGCGTTCTTTTGCCATTTCGGCTGATTTTGTGTGACGATCTACAACAAACAATATTTTTTGTATGAAAGGATGATGCCAGGATTTGTGCAAACTTTGGTCGCACCCTTTCATAGCTATGTGTAATACATCGTTGGAAAGGTATCGGTAGCTATTGGATATTTGCATCCCTCGTTAATTAAAATTGGTCGAGCACTGCGAAATGTGTTAAAAACGATTAAAGAATACCCATTCAGCAAAATTGATAGCGGGGATTTACCCAGCAGGTTACCACATGTTATTAAAAGATACCGTAGATCGCATAACAGAAAAAAAACAGAAATAATTGCGCAAAAGATGATGATATGCTAGCTAGAGAACGGGGAAGGCGACTGTTGAGATGAGGGTCAAGATATTTCAAACTCAAAGCATTTATTTCAATTAGATCATTACAGGCACTTTTGAATGTCAGAAAAACAAATAAAACGAAGCTACAGTCCCCAAGTCATAATAACAATATGGCAAAGTACTGTAATTGCCCCTTCCATAAGGTAGATAAATAAATAAAATAAGTTTATTGACACAAAGCACCTTTTGTATACAATGATAGGAAAATTTCACACAGCTTAGGTACATTGATTTTGTAAAAAGGTTGTGCAGATAGTAAAAACCCTGCTTCCTAAACTAGGAGACTAGACTTAGGAGTCAGTGTTCTACTGTAACTTGGTGTACAAAAGAAACTCTATGGAGAAGATATCTTATGGCGACCCCAACAAGTTGACATAAAAGAATTAAGTTTTCGAGTTATTTTCCAGCAACTTACCCAAGTAAGCCCTCAACCGATGCAGCAAGGTAGCGGCCGTGGCCCGCAGCAGCGTGGAGGCGAGACACAAGGCAGGCCGCGCCGCGGCCGCACGGCGCAAGGCGGCGCGCGACACTGCGCACGACTCCAGCGCGCCGCGCATGTACAGCTCACGCTCTATGCTTACTTGCTGGAAGGACAGATTCATAAGTTACAGTACAATCCAGATTATCCGGACTCATTATTTACGGCTCTAATTACCGTATTTTTATATCCTATTGTCTAGATGATGTATGTGAAACACTATCGATCTACACTTGGGAGCAAATAAATCGAGCCACTACCTTTTTTCACGTAAAATGGTAAATATTTTTGGTAATATGGAACGTATCAATTCGAACTATATATCGCCTAAAAGTTTAGTTAATAACCTTTACAATGAGGGTAAATTATTGAATAATAACCTTATTGAATGATAAATTATTGGCTCTGCAAGAAAAATGGTAATTTTGATAGAAAATTTAGTAGGGCTAAAACAGTCCATAAAAACAATAAAAAACAAAATTATTGCAAAAAAAATATTCTTAATAACTGGTATTACCCCCCCGTGCCCTGATACATTCTTGTAGCCTATTAGTCATCGATCTGATCAGCGTTACGATGACATATTGTGGTATGTTCTCCCACTCTTCAAGCACAGCGACTTTAAGCTCGGGAATGGATGAAACAGCGGGAACCCTGGCTCGGACTCTCCGTTTTAGCTCGTCCCATAGGTGTTCGATCGGGTTCAAATCGGGACTTCGTGCTGGCCATACCATTTGTTGAATCCCGATCGCAGACAAGTATTCCGTAACGATCTGCGCGGTATGAGGTCTCGCATTGTCATGCATAAACAAGAAATTTTCTCCGACAAAACCAGCATACGGCATTACGTGGTTTTCAAGAATGTCAGTTATGTATCGGTCAGCTGTTAATCCACGTCTACCACTGCCATCGTTGGCGGGGTCGACGAAGACAAGTTCCGTTTTTCCGTCTAGAGAAATTCCTCCCCACACCATACAAGAACCACCACCAAAACTCACAGTTTCTCGAATGCAACATTGGGCAAATCTTTCACCAGGACGTCTATACACTCGGTTTCTCCCGTCATTGCTAAAAAGACAGATTCTTGACTCGTCAGAAAACAAAACTGACCTCCAGTCTTCTAACGTCCAATTAATGTGTTCTCGAGCAAACTCCAAGCGAGATCGGCGATGAGCTACAGTCAATTTTGGGCCAGTTGCTGGTTTGTGTGATGTTAAATTTCGTTCTTTTAGTCTTCGTCTCACTGTCCACCTACTGATTGAGACTCCTCGAACGTCACGTAACGCTTGCTGTAGCTGAACAGCATTAAGTCCACGGTCGCGCAACGAATTGGTTGCAATAAAGCGGTCGTCACGTTCTGTTGTTGCCCGTGGTCGGCCAGTTCCAGGTCGCCGAACAAAAGCACCAGTCTCCAGATACCTGCGGTATACCCGCTGTACCTTTGAACGACTCAAATGAAGTCTGCGTGCCACTTCACGTTGTCCGTGTCCAACCTCAAGTAAAGCTACAACTTGGGCAGCTTCCGTCGGTGTAGTATCCATTTTATCAGGTTATTTTGATTACACAGACACAGATAAAGACAACAATAACAAGTAATATGGGTATGATTAACAAAAACCTCAAATTTAATCTTTTCTTAACAGAGTACAATAAAAATGTCATAAGCAAATTAAATGCGATAATTTTATTCTACCCTTTAAACTTTAATTTAAATAAAAAAAAAATGAAATTTTGACAACTAACTACCCTCTTTGTAAAGGTTATTAAATACCCTTTTAGGCGATATATGTTTCGAATCGATGCGTTCCATAATACCAAAAATAATTACCATAATGCGTGAAAAAGGAAGTGGCTCGATTTATTTGCTCCCAAGTGTATAATAAAAAGTTATTAAATAATATTGTTTGATTTTACTTAGAAATCGATTATCTGGATTTTCGATTATACGGAATACCCCTAGTTTCAATTGATCCGAATAACCGGGATTTAACTGTACGACAATTAATTAGAGGAAGGCCAAAGAAAATGGATGGATTGTGTGAGGAATGATATGAATGAGAAAGGAGTAAATGCCACCTTGACTTGTAACAGGGAAGAATGGAAGAAGAAAAAGTGTTGCGCCGACCCCAAATAGAATGGGATAAGGGCAGGAAGATGATGATGAACTGTACTACAATAAAATTATTTACTGTTAAATTGAGTCGGAACAAAATTTGCCGCTTTCAGTAGCGTCCATCAGCAAGCAACGGGAAAGACAGAACATATCAAGTGTCCCAACGTTTGTAGAGTAACACTACATTCACACTATAACGGCAGTATAATGTACGATAAGCCCATATTGTACCCAAAACTTTGGAACACAGACCTCTTCTAATCCTCTTCTACATGCGGATTTGTGAATGCCACCTGTCTACGGAGTACGGACCGACATGCCGATTACCTCTCGATGTGTAAAAGAATACTCTCAAAACGGTGAGGGAAAACCTCACCGTATTCTTTTACACAAAGAAAACTACAACTCGTCAAGTCGTGAATAACTTTTCTTGCATAATAAACAAATAAAAATAGAAAAGCTACTGGAAAATAAACTCACTTTTGTAAAATCTTCATCAGGCCAAGGCAGACCGTTGTACATGACATCGGGAGACACCAACTCGACTAGCAACAGGGACACAGATGTCGCACCTTCCACTAAGCCGCTGTTACCTTCCTAAAGATATCAAGAATATGTTCATCATCATTTCAGCCCTGAATTACCTGTAGTCGGAAATACAGATCCCCTTTTTTCTGCCATAACACAAATATTAGACACAAAAGTAACTTTCGCTTTCACTTTACTGGATATTTCACTTTAGTCGATCAATCTTTCGTGATCAATTTTAGTCGAGTCAGAACTAACGCCTCTATAATATTGTACTCAATATTTCACTATTTCACCTATGTTAACCAACTCCACCATTGTAATACCCGTGGAGCATTGTTTAAGCATTGGTTTTTTCTAGGCAAAAAAGATCATTCCTAAACCTAATGGACAAGGTTAGGTAGTTTAGTTTTCTTTGTCTTCCGATGGCTTGTGGCATCCTTTTGGTGTTAAGGCCGTTGCGTTGCTAAAATCCCAAAAACGACGTATGTTTAAAGAAATTTGTTGAGGAATCCTTCCGTACGATTTCCATATAAAAAATATATGTTATACTTAAAGTCATCACAAATATTTCGTATTGTTTAAAATTTTAATAAACCTTCACATTATTTAATAAAAAATCGTAGTATGTCTTAACCTAAATCGAATTTTGTCTCTGTAACGGCTGAATAGTTCGGTATGAATTTTATACCCAAAAATACGTAGTGATGTATTTATCAATCCGTATTGTTTATTTTCTCTGATTTGTAATAAAATTTTAAAATAATAAATTAATTCCCGACATTTTGAGGCAAATGCGGCGCGAGACCCGTCGCCGCATACTCAGAACGCGCTGCGCCAGTGTCTCGATGACTATTGTCACGGGTGGACTGCACGCATGTCATTACTTCACAAATAAAATTCAAAAGTTCACGTTTTTAATGTTTTCTGAATTAAAACATATTGTAAATTGTATAGTTATCAATATTTCGTAAAATAAGAACAGAAAATAAGTTTGTAAATATATTTAAAGTAGTTTGTAATTTCGTTTTGTTGTTTGCACCTATCATAGACTAAGCGGACTGTGCCTAATAAACGTAAAGTGACGCGTGGCCGAGCTCTCCAAAACCATTGGTAAATTACCTACGTTTCTTAGTAGATATTTTGCTATATAAATATATCTATGATATTATTTTAATTTTGGACTGCCTCGTTGGTCTAGTGGTAGTAAGCACGATGCTGAGCATGAGGTCCTGGGTTCGATTCCCGGGTCGGGCAAAGTGTTATTGGGTTTTTCCATCAGGAAATTATAAGTAACAGCCACGGAGTCTGGATTTGTGCCCGGTTGATGGCAATAGGCTCGTCCCTATTATATGGGACTTAAACATAACTGGCGAAATGTGGGTGTACTATTAGGTACACCTCTGCCTAACCCTTCGGGGATTACAGGCGTGATGTTATGTTATCTAACTATTTTGTCTTGAGATTTTCGTTTGATGGAAGATGGAGATCTAGATGACTGATGATGTCTCGTACCTAATGATGGTCTCTCATACTACATGATACATTTTGAAGGTCTGATGAAGACCAGGTAACTGCTTATAGGTTCTCAGTCACGGAAATAGTCAGAATGCTCCAACTTTCAGCTTGTATCTCATTGAGCACGGATGCTACTACATGATACATTTTGAAGGTCTGATGATGATCAGCTAAGTGCTTATCGGTTCTCAGTGACGGATGTAGTTAGAATGACCTAGCTTTCAGATTTTATCTTATTGAGCACGGATGCTACTACATGATACATTTTGAAGGTCTGATGATGACCAGCTAAGTGCTAATTGGTTCTCAGTGACGGATATAGCTAGAATGACCTAGCTTTCAAATTTTATCGATCTGAGCACGGATGCTACTACATGATACATTTTGAAGGTCTGATGATGATCACCTAAGTGCTTATCGGTTTTCAGTGACGGATGTAGTTAGAATGACCTAGCTTTCAGATTTTATCTTATTGAGCACGGATGCCACTACATGATATATTTTGAAGGTCTGATGATGACCAGCTAAGTGCTTATCGGTTCACAGTGACGGATATAGCTAGAATGACCACCATCAGGTAAATGGCACCATCAGTCTCCAAGGCCTCTTCGAGCTCTTTCGAATGAGTCGTGTGTGGACACGACGGTTCTACGTGGTGCCGTCAATGAGATCCTGTACCCACCTTCGGAGTCCACCATCAGGTACGAGACATCATCAGTCATCCAGATCTTCATCTTCCATCAAACGAAATTCTCAAGACAAAATAATTAAAACGATAAAACAATTAACACCATTAAAACAATAACATACATTACATAACATCGCGCCTGTAATCCCCAAAGGGTTAGGCAGAGGTGTACCTAATAGTAGGCGTGATGTTATGTTATGTATGTTATTATTTTAATGATTTTAATTGTTTTATCGCTTTTAGCGATAAAACAATTGTAGCAAAGAACAATTGTAGTCGTTCTTGTAGCACGGATGCTACTACATTTTGAAGGTCTGATGATAACCAGCTAAGTGCTTATCGGTTCTCAGTGACGAACGTAGTTAGCATGACCTAGCTTTAAAATTGTATCGATCTGAGCACGGATGCTACTACATGATACATTTTGAAGGTCTGATTATGATCAGCTAAGTGCTTATCGGTTCTCAGTGACGGATACAGTTATGATGCTACAGCTTTCTGCTTTTATCTTATTGAGCACGGATGCTACTAAATGATACATTTTGAAGGTCTGATGATGACCAGCTAAGTGCTAATTGGTTCTCAGTGATGGATAAGGCTAGAATGACCTAGCTTTGCAAATTTTATCGATCTGAGCACGGATGCTACTACATGATACATTTTGAAGGTCTGATGATGACCAGCTAAGTGCTAATTGGTTCTCAGTGACGGATGTAGTTAGAATGACTTAGCTTTCGGATTTTATCTTATTGAGCACGGATGCTACTACATGATACATTTTGAAGGTCTGATCATGATCAGCTAAGTGCTTATCGGTTCTCAGTGACGGATGTAGATAGAATGACTTAGCTTTCAGATTTTATCTTATTGAGCACGGATGCTACTACATGATTCATTTTGAAGGTCTGATGATGATCAGCTAAGTGCTTATCGGTTCTCAGTGACGGATGTAGTTAGAATGACCCAGTTTTCTGCTTTTATCTTATTAAGCACGGATGCTACTACATGATACATTTTGAAGGTCTGATGATGACCAGCTAAGTGCTAATTGGTTCTCAGTGATGGATATAGCTAGAATGACCTAGCTTTAAAATTTTATCGATCTGAGCACGGATGCTAATACATGATACATTTTGAAGGTCTGATGATGACCAGCTAAGTGCTTATCGGTTCTTAGTGACGGATGTAGTTAGAATGACTTAGTTTTCAGATTTTATCTTATTGAGTACGGATGCTACTACATGATTCATTTTGAAGGTCTGATGATGATCAGCTAAGTGCTTATCGGTTCTCAGTGACGGATGTAGTTAGAATGACCTAGCTTTCAGATTTTATCTTATTGAACACGAATGCTACTACATGATACATTTTGAAGGTCT
This sequence comes from Diarsia brunnea, assembly GCA_949774965.1. Lineage (NCBI taxonomy): Eukaryota > Metazoa > Arthropoda > Insecta > Lepidoptera > Noctuidae > Diarsia > Diarsia brunnea. The sequence continues at coordinate 4,341,313 of OX459001.1, forward strand.
TATGATGACCAGCTAAGTGCTTATCGGTTCACAGTGACGGATATAGCTAGAATGACCACCATCAGGTAAATGGCACCATCAGTCTGCAAGGCCTCTTCGAGCTTTTTCAAATGAGTCCACACACGATGGTTCTACTCAGTGCCGTCAATGAGATCCTATACCCACCTTCGGAGTTTACCATCAGCTACGAGACATCATCAGTCATCCAGATCTTCATCTTCCATCCAACGAAATTCTCAAGACAAAATAATTAAAAGCGATAAAACAATTAACACCATTAAAATAATAACATACATTACATAACATCACGCCTGTAATCCCCGAAGGGTTAGGCAGAGGTGTACCTAATAGTAGGCGTGGCGTAAAATAATAAGATACATAACATAACATATGTTATGTATCTTATTTTTTTAATGGTGTTGAGACCTCGAGGACGCCTTGGAGACTGATAATGTCATTTACCTGATAGTGGACTCCAAAGATAAGTAAAGGATCTCATTGACGGCACTGCGTAGAATCATCGTGTTTGGACTCATTTGAAAGAGCTCGAGGAGGCCTTAGAGACTGATGATGCCATTTACTTGACGGTGGACTTCGAAGGTGGGTACAGGATCTCATTGACAGCGCTGCGTAGAACCATCGTGTTTGGACTCATTTGAAAGAGCTCGAGGAGGCCTTGGAGACTGATGGTGCCATTTACCTGATGGTGGTCATTCTAGCTATATCCGTCACTGTGAACCGATAAGCACTAAGCTGGTCATCATCAGACCTTCAAAATGTATTATGTAGTAGCATCCGTGCTTAATAAGATAAAATCTGAAAGTTAGGTCATTCTAACTACACCCGTCACTGAAAACCGATAAGCACTTAGCTGATCATCATCAGACCTTCAAAATGTATCATGTAGTAGTATCCGTGCTCAGATCGATAAAATCTGAAAGCTAAGACATTCTAACTACATCCGTCACTGAGAACCGATAAGCACTTAGCTGATCATCATCAGACCTTCAAAATGTATCATGTAGTAGCATCCGTGCTCAATAAGATCAAATCTGAAAGTTAGGTCATTCTAACTACACCCGTCACTGAGAACCGATAAGCACTTAGCTGATCATCATCAGACCTTCAAAAGGTATCATGTAGTAGTATCCGTGCTCAGATCGATAAAATTTGAAAGCTAGGTCATTCTAGCTATATCCGTCACTGAAAACCAATTAGCACTTAGCTGGTCATCATCAGACCTTTAGAATATATTATGTAGTAGCATCCGTGCTCAGATCGATAAAATTTTCAAGTTACGTCATGCTAACTACGTTCGTCACTGAGAACCGATAAGCACTTAGCTGGTTATCATCAGACCTTCAAAATGTATCATGTAGTAACATCCGTGCTACAAGAACGACTACAATTGTTTGTTGCTACAATTGTTTTATCGCTAAAAGCGATAAAACAATTAAAATCATTAAAATAATAACATACATAACATAACATCACGCCTACTATTAGGTACACCTCTGCTTAACCCTTTGGGGATTACAGGCGCGATGTTATGTAATGTATGTTATTGTTTTAATGGTGTTAATTGTTTTGTCGTTTTAATTATTTTGTCTTGAGAATTTCGTTTGATGGAAGATGGAGATCTGGATTACTGATGATGTCTCGTACCTAATGGTGGACTCCGATGGTGGGTATAGGATCTTATTGACGGCACCGAGTAGAACCATCGTGTTTGTACTCATTTGAAAGAGCTCGAGGAGGCCTTGGAGACTGATGATACTAGCTACCTGATGGTAGACTCCGAAGGTAAGTATAGGATCTCATTGATGGCACCACATAGAACCGTCGTGTGTGGACTCATTTGAAAGAGCTCGAAGAGTCTTGGAGACTGATGGTGCCATTTACCTGATGGTGGTAATTCTAGCTATATCCGTCACTGCGAACCGATAAGCACTTAGCTGGTCATCGTCAGACCTTCAAAATGTATCATGTAGTAGCATCCGTGCTCAATAAGATAAAATCTGAAAGCTAGGTCATTCTAGCTATATCAGTCACTGAGAACCAATTAGCACTTAGCTGGTCATTATCAGACCTTCAAAATGTATCATGTAGTAGCATCCGTGCTCAGACAGATAAAATTTGAAAGCTAGGTTATTCTAACTACATCCGTCACTGAGAACCGATAAGCACTTAGCTGGTCATCATCAGACCTTCAAAATGTATCATGTAGTAGCATCCGTGCTCAATAAGATAAAAGCTGACAGCTGGAGCATTCTAACTATATCCGTCACTGAGAACCGATAATCACTTAGCTGGTCATCATCAGACCTTCATAATGTATCATGTAGTAGAATACGTGCTCAGATAGATGAAATTTGAAAGCTAGGTCATTCTAACTACATCAGTCACTGAGAACCGATAAGCACTTAGGTGGTCATCGTCAGACCTTCAAAATGTATCATGTAGTAGCATTCGTGCTCAGTTAGCTGAAAGCTGGAGCATTCTGACTATTTCCGTGACTGAGAAGCGATAAGCAGTTACCTGGTCTTTATCAGACCTTTAGAATGTATCGTAGGAGTACCTGTGCTCAGTGAAATAACTAATGAAAGCTAGGTTATTACTTCATTAGTCAAAGTGTATAATTTATTATTAAATATTTTATTCATACATTATGATGTAGGTACTCCAAGAGAAACAAAATATGTTAGGCAAATACGATGACCACTCTGCGACACATTTCTGTTCTTTGGTACGTTTTTCTGTAGTACAGTCGTTTGCCGGTAGGGGCCGAAAAATAAACAAAAGCCAGTACAGAGGTCAAATCGTCAAAGTCATCCACTGCTGTGATCCCCTTAATGAATGGAATATTAAAACCATCAACGGAATACGTATTATTTGCATTAAGACAAATCCATGTCGTACCACCACAGAACAGAAAGAACAGGTAGAAATGCTAAGCGACGAAATCTGTATCGGAACCAGTGTCGCAACAGAAAGAACAGGTAGAAATGCTAAGCGACGAAATCTGTATCGGAACCAGTATCGCCAAACTAACACTATCAAACCATCAATCATACACTGCACTACATATAAACAATTCGTTTGATTGGTCGTTTAAATTCCAATCACAACTAGCATAACTCACAGATTCTACATTTTAAAAATATACCTTCGAAGTATTTTGATAGGAGTTATTTTGCTTTACTCAGAAATAAAATACGACGTTTTGTAATCACCAATCATACTAGAAATGATTGCCTAGTAAATTCCGCTACTCGTCCATAGATGGCAGTATTTTCAATGGAAGCAATAATCAACTTAAAATCTACAGTTATAAGGATTATATTCGCCTCACAGATCTGTATTTTTTGCTACTCGGTCAAGGAAGAGACACATTAAGCTTTTATCTATATTATCGATATCGATAGAAACCCAATTTATTTAGAAAAAAAAAGTTTGTAGTATTATAAACAAATAATTATACCTATTAATCAATGTAAATATACAATAATACAACAAAATAAAATACGATATTTTATTGCTTAAATAAAACTATTTTTAAAATAAACCCAAACAAATAAATACTACAAGAGTTTTTCTATGAGAAAATTCTAAGGAGAAAAAAGATAAAAGAGAAATTATATTGACTTCTTACCCGACTGCGGCGAACCCCAAAAAGGAGGGTTACGTGTTTACATACAGATGTATGTATGTATGTTTCTTTGTTCCCTCATAGCTGGTGATGTTCAATTCCGCTATAAACTATAAACGTGTTATAGACTATTGAATATATTTTTTCAATACACTTCCTCGAAAAGTAGCTCTTATTGCACTACGATTAGGTTCGAAATGCAACATATTTCGCACGCTTGCGGTAATCTTATTTTTCCGCAACCAAGGGCGGGAAAGAAAATTACCACAGATACTATACCATATAATTATGTCCAAATCGATTAAAACATAGGAAATTAAAAAAAAATCACCACCGACTATAGAGTCGGCAGTGCTTTTTTTTTAATTTCATCATTTTGATTTGCGTCTTTACAGCATAAATATTTTTTTAATATTAAATTGTGTTTGTAAAAAGAATATTATAAATAAACATGATTATTTTAAACAATTATTTACTTTTATGAACAAGTCAACATTTATAATATGTGTTGATAATTAAAAAATATTTGAAATTTATACTTTTCCTATGAGGCTGTTTAGCGGCTTCATACATTTGATATTTCTTCAATCTGGCGAAATCAAACCGCGGAAAAAAAGCAAATGAAATCATAGTCTCCTAAAAATTGATAACAAAAATATTTAAGTATCGTATAAATATTTAGAAAAACTTTGTTTGATTCACGTGGGAATTTGTTATTGCATTTCTCGACCCCATGAACACTCTCGCCATACGGTTCGTGTGTTCAATCCGCCTCGAATGCAATAACAAACTTTCCGCACTTGTATCAAAATGTACTATTATAACATGTTATTTTATACGTTATCACCTCGCAGCGACACATGACGACGTTACGTGTTTAGTTAAAGTTTAATGTTTAATATTATGTATTAGTTTGTTATTTTTGTATTATCTTATTCTGCGTATTTTGCTTATGGCCCTTAGTTGCCTGAAATAAAATGTTTATTTTTTATTAAAACACGATGTTACAAAACTCGGTAGCAAACTGAACGCGGAGACGTTATCATTTTATTCGGCAACACGCTAAAGGGGCGCAATGATGCGCAGTGAATGTTATCTCGTACTGTCTCGTAGTGGAACGAACGAATATAATAATACCGGATGAAACGTTTTAAATTATCAATGAGCACATAAAAAAAAAATCCTTCATACTTTCCAGGCTTTGTTTTAGGTGGCATCGGAAAATCTTTTGCATAAGACACTCCGTTTTCGAGATATTTGTAAGGAAAATGAATAAAGACAATAATAATCATTTTATTAATGACGGATTGGTGGTCTTTAGGGTCCTTACATTCATACTTTATTTAAACAGGTATATTTCGGTGGTAAAGATGCCATTATACAAAAGAAAAACATAAATTGTCAATATTTATTATGTCAGTTTTTACGTAAAATGTCAATGCAATTTTCAATTGTTATTAAAATTATTATGTAAAAGTTTGATTCTATATTACAAGATTCTATGTTACAAAACATCTGTAATGTAACTTTAATGTTACACAGGTACATGTCTCAAAATAAATTTTGTGTATGAATGTTAGGATCTTTGTATTGAAATGTTAAACTGTAAGCATAACATTGTTTTATTTTATCGATATATATCGATCAAATCTGCAACTGATCTTAACCACATCACTAATTGAGTAGCATGGAACTTTCGAGAACAAAAAAGAACAAAACACGACTGGTATCGAAAATCTGAGAGTACGCGGCACATCGCGCACTTATAACAGCCGTGCCACGCCTACTTAACACTTCTACTGTTCTTTCTGTTCTGTGCGTACCACAGTAAAAGAGTTTGTGGGAGGACTTGTGAGACCTTTTTTGCCAGCAAAAGGAAAGTCGGACCACCTAAATTAAAATCATACATTGGTATTATAAGATGGAATACTAAAATGAACTCCACAACACACCGTTCAAAATTCACAGCTACTTATACAAAAAAAAACCGCAACCAAAAAGCCCAGACCAAAAAGACTCGTTTGTACTACTTACACTTACCATGCAGGACGTAAGCGCGCCCATGAGGAGTTCGTTGTTTGTGGTCAGTATCGGCGGTATGTCGTTCATGTTGAGCTCGCTTGGCTTGCGAACTCCTTTGCCGATGATGCCCGCGTGGAAGACTGACGTGTGGCTTTGAGTCAGCTGGGTTATTGCGCCCTGAAGGGACCAGAAAATATGATTGCGTTAGCTTTTAGCTCATTTAAATTTAAAATTACAGAAAATATATTTGAGCGCCAAAAACACTTAAGAATAAAGCATATTTAAATATTTTATTCTTAGAACATTTCAAGAACTCACGAGATTACTTTCTCAACTGGAATAACCTGAGATTCTTCACCATTGATTGGCGAATTTTGAGGAGTGAAAACTACTACTAATGAGTACAAAGTTGATCGAGTTCTGCATCCCATGATGGTAGCTAACCATCATGGGATGCAGTTAAGCAACTTAGTTAATTTAGTCAAGTATGACTCCCCTTAGAATTGGCTATTTGACTATTGTTCAAAATTCACGAAAATGTTATGTTATTTCAAAGAACTAACAGAAATAACACTATGTGTGAAAAAAGTAATAAAATCGATTAAAAATGGAGTAGCTACATGCTCTTACGTTTTTGGTGCATGCCCACTTTTTATCCTTCTCGCGCGAAGCGGCCATTTGTACTACGTAACAGTGACGTAACTATGGCGGTATGAAATATGACGTCACGTTTTTGTAAAACTAAGCCCTTTTTTGATTGATTTTATATCTTTTTTCACACATCGTGTTATTTCTGTTAGTTCTTTGAAATAACATAACATTTTCGTGAATTTTAACAGTAGTCAAATAGGAAATTTAGCATATTACTCACATGTTTCTGATTTAAATGAATCAGCAAGTTATCACTCCTCCAGTCTTTAATCGTGGCAAGGTTCGCTAGAATAGGCCGACTGCCGAAGGCCGCATCTTATTTATTATTTATTTATTTACTTATCTGAACATGGCCCTATCTATCACTCTCCTAAGAATTATGAATACTACTCACCAGTGATGAAGCGTCCATAACACAAAAGGGCAAGCCGAAGAAAAAAAAAATGGGATTTTTATTATTACTATTGTTTATTTAGTATACATAGGTTTATTTTAGTTTTTTTTCTGTTTGTTTTAACCTCATTTTCGATATCAGCGACTCTTAAAACCTCGAAAATGACACTCATGTCGAAAAATCCAAAAAATTTCGTTGACATGAAAAATGTTACCATTTTTGTAATATTTTTAATATTTAATACATCAATGTATTAAATATTTTTTCTGATGTAGTAGTACGTAGAGTGTAATTTTCCCGAAGGGAATCGAGTTATAGGCACACTACGTCACTGCTACTCACATGTTTTTGATTCAAATGAATCAGCAAGTCATCACTCCTCCAGTCTTTAATCGTGGCAAGGTTCGCTAGGATAGGCCGACTGCCGAAGGCCGCATCTTCTTTACACATGACCGTATCTATCACTCCCCTTAGAATTAAGCATATTACTCACATGTTTCTGATTCAAATGTATCAGCAAGTCATCACTCCTCCAGTCTTTAATCGTGGCAAGGTTCGCTAGAATAGGCCGACTACCGAAGGCTGCATCTTCTCTGAACATGGCGGTCTCTAAAAGCTCCCGTAGGGCTAAAGCTCTCGCTAGCTTGCTGTGAATGCACAGTTTGCGGAGAAGGCGGCAGGCTGTGGCTACGCCTCGGAGTTTCTCCATTGTGTCTAGAAATGTTGATTTATATTAAAATAGAGTCAGACAGTTGAATAATTTGTGTAAGTAATAGAGAAGTATGGAAGAAGAAGATATATTTCGCCGATCCCAAATGAATAGGGATAAGGGCATGAGAATGATTTTGATGAATGTGGATGATACTAATTTCGTAAAACTATATAGTTGTTATTTAAATATCCGGTCGTATAAAATAGGTTTTCCATTTTATTCCAAGAGACAAACCTATATAAACCATAAATTATTTCAATTTTATGTCTTAGCATCTTGTAGACATTTAAAAGAAAATCTAAGATACGGAAATAGTGACGTCAAAAAAACCCGACTGAAAAGCAAAAAACAAACACATTTTAAATTAAACATAACTTGGAAGCAGGCGGGGTCCATTTAAATCTAAAATTACGAAAATAGAATGTACCCCTCCTGCTTCCAAGTTTTGTTTAATTTAAAATGTGCTTGATTTTTGCTTTTCAGTATTTTCAGTCGGGCGTTTTAGTTTTTTAACTACCTACTTTTTTATTTCCATCTTTTTAGTTAGTCATGTAATATACTCCGCAGACGATTTGACTTTTTTATACGATTTGTCACTATGATGAAAGTCTTTTGAACATATAAGATGTATATATTATTGTTGTTATCTCCTTTTAAAACTCTTCATTTTGTTTTTATTTTATTGCAGCCAGTGACACTCGCGCCATCAAGACGAACGACGTACATTTTATTCAAATCCGTTCATCCGTTTATGAGTCACGAGGGAACAAAGAAACGGACATACAAACATACATACAGGTCAAACACATAACCCTCCTTTTGGGCTTCGCCGCAGTCGGGTAAAAAGTTGGTTACCTTTTAAATGCAGGCACCTGAAGAAATACTTAACAGTAGCCTGTACCACTTTAAGAATAACCTCCACACTCGGAGGCGCTGCTTTCGTGCCTGTCATGTCCACGCGATCTAAAACCTGTACAAAAATATGTTTCAAAGCAGGATGTAGGTACGTCTAAAAGACTGAAGGACCAATGCGATGACCCTACCAGAATTAAACTATATAATATTTACAGGATTTAAGAGAGCAGGACAGAATTACAATAGAGTAGTTAACAAATAAAATCTGATTAGTCCGTCAGATAGATTTCCAAAAAATATTGGACACATATTTTTTCTTTTTTCACGTAAACAAACAATGAAGACGATACAGTGCTTTGAAAACTCGTGTGACGTCATATTCTAAGACATTAGTATGACATTTTTTTACCGGAGAGTGACGTTACAACCCCCCCCTCCCCCACTCAAATCTTTGATGCGTTTTATCTCCGTCAATTTTGATTGATTTGATAAATCAAAAAATACGTATCCAATATTTTTCGATAATCTAAAAGACGGACTAATTAGAATCATATTTTTTTTTAGTCAGGAAACATCCCTATTGATTTTCGAAAACGGAGGTCCTCCATACTTCTGTACTTCTTCACAAAAAGAAAAAGTATGGAGTAGATGTTTTATTTTTAGAAAACCGACAAGATAAATTGGGTTTTAGGTGTATAATCGTGTACTGAATCTAACTGTCAATTATGTAAGGACAGGTGCAGTATTGTGACAGAAACTTTTGCTACACATGGGTAAAGTCATCAATATGCAACAAAATATACAATTTTATTAGCAACGTTTAGAAGCAATTTTCGCCTACTCTGTTGATTTCATCTTCATGTTACGTAACAAAACTAATATTTTGGAACCCATATATTATCACAAAGTAGGTCATATCTCAAAGTTGCACCCGTTATTTCACGAAACAGTCACGTTTGAACTTTGCCAACTGTAAACTGTAAATGACGACACAGTTAGCGCAGTAGCTGAGCAATCGGGACTGCTGTATGTCGCGGGTTCGATCCCCACACGGAACAAATATTTGTATGATCTACAGATAATTATTTCGGGTCTGGGTGTTTGGTTGTGTATGTGAGTTTAAATGTTTGTGAACGCACCCACGATACAGGAGAAATTCCTAGTGTGGGGCAACGTTTTTAAAAAAAAAAAACAAGGTATTGCTCGTGACATTCGTCTTCATTTTCTTATCGCATGGGCAGTAAGTTCTAACGACCCACACACCTAGTGTCAAAGTTTCTAAACCGCCTCAAGGGCCAAGGGCAGGTAGTTCGAAAGAGATACCGCAGCCTCGACACAAAGGGCTAAGAAGAAACATGGGTGGTTTTTAGTCAGTAGAAGTCTGACACTCCCTACGTCCCTACCGCTCTGCCCAGAGCGGGAGGAGCCATTTAATGATTATGATTGCCTCTGATACAGTTTTGACGACCGCCATTTGGCGGCCGGAACCACCGGCTTAAACGTGCCTTCCAAAGCACGGCATCATCTTTTTAACAGACAATCAGGCGATTCAAGCCCGCAATGTCCTAGCCAAACTGGAAACAACTTTACAAAGTATGCTTCCCGTGAGTATCGAACCCACGACCACCGGGTCACAAGGCAAACACCTAAACCTCCGACCATAACATTCACCTAACAAATATCTTGCTCAAAATTTCAAAACTCACCTCAGCCAAAGCATGACAAGTCGGCATCTCATCCAGAGAAGCCATGGAGCAATCCTTCCTGATTCGTAACAGCGACGTATACTCTTGTAGAGCTCCACCCATTCGGTACAGATTCGCTTCTACCGCGCGACCGATTGGTCGTGTGCGCAGGTGAGGCACGCGATTGGAGTTTTCCCATCTGTCATTTTAGGTAAAAGTCAGAAAGAAAGAAGAGAAACAAAAACGAACTTTTTTTAGTTAGTTGCTGGTTCTAACATGTCGATTTGTGGGTATTGGTAGTGTGTTTTAGTATGTATGGACCAAAGTTCAGTTTCGAATTCTTCTCTGACACAGTCATAAACTGCAAAGGTTAGGGCAATTGTCGCTTTATCATTGACTATTAATAAGGACTACGTATTTTTATTTTTTTTTTTTAAAAAGCGTTGTCCCACACTAGGAATTTCTCCTGTATCGTGGGTGCGTTCACAAACATTTTAACTCACATACACAAATACCCACCCAGACCCGGAACAACTATCTGTAGGCCTTACAAATATTTGTTCCGTGCGGGGATCGAACCCGCGACACGCAGCGCAACAGTCCATTGCTTGAGCCACTGCGCTAACCGTGCCGTCGCTTACTAGAGTGAGAAACAACAGGAATGCTATCGCACGCAGTTTCATCAGCAATGACGTAGGCATCGACTATGGAAGGTATTTTCCAAAATTCAACCCCCAAGGGGGTGAAACAGGGGATGAAAGTTTGTGTTGAAAATCGTCAGTTTTGATATTCCCGACATCCACGCGGGCGAAACCGCGGGCAAAAGCTAGTAATGTTATAATAAAAAAAATAAAACTCAAAAAAATTAAATCTCACAAGTTGCTCACCTCAACAACTTAATAACATTCTCACAAAACAGATGCAGATAAGTTTTCTGGTCCTTCAGTACGCCTCCCTCCAGAAAACAGCTCTTAATCTCACAATCAGACAGCATAGCATCCCTCAAAGCATACTCAACTCCTGTCTTCACAAAGTTCTGGAACCTTTCAGTGTCCATACTGATGTCTGGACTATCACTGGGAACATGCATGGTAATTGTGCCGGAGATGATTCGTACTAGGAGAGCTAGGGTCGAATCGTCGCGGGAGTATTGGAGGAGGTAGCTGATTGTGCTCACGAACTCTGATGGGAGGTTGTAACCTGAAACAAAATGTCGTCAAAATAAAATCAATCGAAACATTTATTTCAAGTAGGCCAGTTACAGGCACTTTTGAATAGTCCGACAAATACAAAATAAAATAAGCTACGGTCCCAGTCACAAGGCATAATAACTGTGAGTGTACTGTAATTGCCCATTCCCTAGCGTAGATCTCTCGTCATGAATGAACTTGTAAATAAATGATTAGCTCCTGAGCCCGGCTCTACCACCGTGTTGATTAGAAAATATCTCAAGTGAACTTACTACCGTGACAAAAGTATCACCATGGTCTATTAGATACGTATCTGTATGTAGGCAGGTAGGTATGTACCTACGGATACGAATCCATCATGAAGTAACAGATAGAAAAAAAGACAGAGTTACTTTCGAATTAATTTATGGAAGAAGAAGAATTCATGCATTCATAGTATACGAGACTCACCAATATGAGTTTCGAATGAGATTATATGGTTTAAAGTGTGGGCAAGCGATTTTACCTACTAGGTCCTTATTATAATAAACTCAATATACTCACTGACTAAAATAAGTATCCTAGCAAGAGAATACTTCTCCAGTTGATTGCCATCTAACAGTTTATCCCGGACAATATTAATTTCTTCAGCAGCACTTGTCAGTAACGGTATATTTTTATCCGGAAACAGACATTCGTATTCGAGCTTTTGGAGAAGATATTCTGAAAAAAATAATCATTTTAGCTATAAAGACATATAAAATATGTTTATTTGGCATTAACACCATGGGTCAGTTAAGATCCATTATAGATGTCTGTGGCAAAAAGATTGGCAGCAAAATGTGTCTCGGTTATGTTAACAACGTCACCAGTGCAGGTAGTGACATGTCCACCCATAGCACTGAAATACATTGAGTTACCTGGAGTACCACTACTCTGCGGCCATATCGTTCGAAGAACCGACAACCGAAGGGAAAAAAGGTTCTAGAGTGGCGACCACTAACCGGAAGACGCAGCGTTGGTCATCCCACCAGGTGGATCGACGACATCATTAGTGTCGCGGGCAACCGGTGGATGCAAGCGGCAGGTCGCCGTTCGTTATGGCACAGTATAAATATGGACAGTAGCGAAACTAAGCCTAGTTGATGCGATAACTACCTACGCTCCATTGAAGCCATAGGGTTGTCCCTTTTATGCACGGTTGCTGAAGTCCCTAGATAACTTCTCAACATAACATTTTTATTCTGTTGTGATCAATCAATCGAATTAAAAAAAGCTAACTTACAAATACAATCTAAATAGGTTATCTTATGGCGTCGGTTAATCTCAACAAAAGACATTTATGTAGTTTAAACACGGAAAACAGTTTAGTACACAACAACTTGTAGAACTATAGATCTTTAACTTTGTCATAACGGCGCACGCGGCTTAACCTGTTACAAGTTTTGGCGGGAGCGAGCCGCGGTTGGACGATACTCGATAACGTTTCGTGCGCTCGTTGGAGTGCGCGCTCGCTATCCACGGCTGCGGTACAGGTTGCGCGCGGGCAATGCTCATGAAAAAAAAAGGAAATCAAACAAACAAAAGTCACCGACTTCAGAAGCTGTTTTTTAAAGAGTTGTTTTCATTTTTCCATTTTTAGTTGTAATATCCTATACTAATAGTTACGATGCATTTAACATTCAACCAAGAAACCTAACCCTTAACGTTCAAGATTCTCTTATAATTGCTTTTAACTCCTAACCGTTGAGGAGTTGTACCTTCCACAATCAGCTCACCTAGATAACCTGAAAGAATACAATCCCATAAGATTTTATTTAAGAATTATCCTCCAACTCCTAACCGTTAAGGAGTTATTCCTTCCATCATCAGCTCATCAACATGCGGTAATGACTGCCAGATTTAAATACTTAAATAGCATTAGAAAAAATACGAAACACGTAATACATGCCTATAAACTATTTTTTTTCTTGTGAATCCGTGGACAATGTTGTTGGTTACATGTGTAATAACATAAATATGTGATATTGTGTATAAATGTATTTCTAAGTTGTGCTAATTTAAGAATCTTTAGTTAAGCTTAGCATGTAACTGTTTTTTGTCCCTAATAAATAAAAAAAAAAAAAAAAAAAAAAAAAAAAAATTGAGGGTTGCCCTCGATTTCTTTAAGATTCCATCATCAGATCCAGACATGGTAACAGTGGGATCATCTCGGGAGTATACTTTTTCGATTAAAAAAATATTTTTTCAAATCGGTTCATAAATGAGGGAGTTATGCGGAAACAAATAAGATACAAAAATAAAACCAAACCGACGAATTCAGAACCTCCCTCTTTTTGGAAGTCGATTAAAAATACTTTCTTCTGCTGATGAAGCCGAGTTGACACAGCCGTATACCGCGCAATACGTTCGTTGCATTTAAAAAAATATCAGGAGATATGAACTTATACGTGACCAACTGACCACTCGTCTCGGCGCGGCACGCACAACTGAGCGCACTGCGAAGTCTGCCGAAGTGCCCTGTCGATGCGCATGTTTGTGTGAGTGTGCGGTTTCGAGCGTTTGTAGGTAGTTTCCGTACTGTCCATATTTATATTGTGGTTATGGTGTTCTATGGGGGATTGAGAAATCATCAAATGACACCTCCCGCTTTGGGCGGAGCAGAAAGCAGTGTCAGATTTCTACTAAGTAAAAACCACCCATGTTCCTTCGTAGCCCTTTGTGTCCTGGGCCGCGGTATCTCTTTCGAACAACCCGCCGCCCCAGATGGGGGAGGACTTCGTTCAACAGTAGACGTCTTCTGCCTGATGATGAAGAGCTACATGAACAGTAGTGTCACGCTCACCCAACAGCTGCCTACAGAACACGTTGGTGAGTGCGTGACGTAGAAGCAGCAGGAGACAACGCACGTCAGCGCGCAGTAACAACGTCACCAACGCGGGAGGCGTCACGTCCACCCATAGCATTGAGTACTGCGTACATACAGCGCATAGACGCTCCATTACTTGATCCGTCACTGAAAATTAATTTATAATCAGATGCATTACAAAAATGGTGTAGAAAATTACAATCAAAACATCTTCTATTCTGACTTACATGTATGTTCGATGTCTTGCGTTAAAGCTTTCAAGACAATATCAGATTTGGATGCTAAGTTCAGCAAGTAAGGGATCACTTCCCGTTTCTTCTCTGGTTTACTATCTTCTTTGATAGCTTCCTGTAAAAGTATAATGTTAGGTTTTATCTACCTGTGGGTTTTTTAATTATGTCAGTTTTGTTACATATGTTTTTGGTTCTGTCCATAAGTTTTCAGTGTGATATTTAGGTTCTTAATTTGGACCTGACGTCCATAAATTGCATATGGCTGCAGTGTAGAATATCCGGCTCGAAGGACCACAGTAAATGTGGATGGTGGAAGTACCCAGAGGTAAGATAGGCAGAGAGTTACCTAGCTAATAAAATGACCGTATTTATTCACGGATTCATGGACCTTTGATTTTTCGGATTCATGTATAAGTATTGTATGATTATCAGTTGCTTTGGTGAAGGAAAACATCGTGAGGAAATATTTCCCGCATGCCTGAAAGATATTGTCCGACGGCATGTAAAGGTAAGTCAGACGCTCAGGGGCGGCATAAAACCTCTCGATACCAGGTTAGGCCACTAACCATACCATACGATAAAGAATGATGGCAGTGAAAAACAGTTCCAACATATAATATAGGTAATAACATTATCGCAGCAAAGGGGATCTGTATCTATGGCTGAAACCATAAAAAAAGATAAAAACAGAACCAACATCCCTAGCCAACATAACCATAACCAAGTTACATACATGAAACAGGTCAAGCACAGCCACTCGAACATGATGCGTGGCAGGCGGATGGTTCGCCAGGTGGGCTAGGACTGCGCGCGCCGCGTCTGGCCCTAACTGTAATGCCCGTGGAGCAACTAACGCTGGCTCAGCGCGACCCACCCAGCCCACTGCCCAGGAACATGCCCAAGACCCTGTAGAATAGAATTAATTTAGACACATAAACATAACCACTTATTTTTTGTTCCTGTACAGTCAGCATCAGAAGTAGATTAACACTACTCAAAGTTTAAAAGCAGGTTTTCTAATCAAAACTTGTTAGATATTACTCTTTACTAAACAAGTTATTGAAGAGTAATGAATATTTAAAAAAATAATCGTCTGGAACATTAAAAATAATAGCTGAAGTCCTCTACATAAAATAATTAAAATTCCGAAATGTTAAGCTACTTCTGATGCTGACCGTACAATAGTAAAATAAATAAATACATATCTTAATAATTGTTCTTTTTTTGTGTTTTATAGCATCGTAATAGATGATTCCGTAATGTTGCTATAATTAGTGATAAATAAATAATAACATCACGCCTGTAATCCCCAAAGGGTTAGGCAAAGGTGCACCTAATACCTAAACACACCCATATTTCGCCAGTTATGTTTATGTCTCATGTAATAGGGGGCGAGCCTTTTGCCATAAACTGGGAACAAATCCAGATTCCATGGGTGCTACTGAGAAATTCCTGATGGCAAAAACCCTCTATCATTTTGCCCAATTAATTCGAATAACACACAAAATCATAAAGATGGAGAAATATCATCAGGTACAGCATCACAATCTCTTTGTGTCTCCATTATGTGAGTAATGTACAAGCTTAGATTAGAACTATCAGTTTGTATACAGAAAAAAAAAAGCTCTTAAGAAGTTGTTTTTAGTTCAAAAAGGATATTTTCTTCCTAGCATGTTGATGGCAATTAGGGGATGTTTCCTGACTAAAAAAAATATGATCCTAATTAGTCTGTTAGATTATCGAATAATATTGGATACGCATTTTTTGTTTTATCAAATCAATAAAAATTTACGAAGATAAAACGCGTCAAAATTTGAGTTTCGGTCAATACCTAAATTATCCTTACTTATATTAAAATTATAAATGCTAAAGTTTCACGCCATAACTACTGAACCAATTCGAACGAAATTGGGTACACAGATAGTCTAGAGCCTGAGAAAGGACATATGCTACTTCTTAATGCGAAAAAAGGGTTGTAACGGGTTGAAAAGGGGGAAAGGGGGGGGAGATTACTTTTGGTTGCGATAACCAACATCCACGCGGGCGAAACCGCGGGCATCAGCTAGTATTTAAATAAATACATCTTATGTAACATAATAAAGCTGTAAGAGACAAAAACTTACCCAACATCATATCAATGCATTTTGCCCTCTCTTCCGAGTTGAGGAGAGTTAAATTCTGTGTGGTTATATCAAGAAGAATTCTAACTGGATCTGCACTTTGCAATGTTGCATCTGAGAATTAAAATATTTTGTTAAATATTTTTGATGTTTAGAAACTTTCTTGTAATAATATTTAAGTAAAATATATAATTTTTCTGTATGTGTTTTGATGAAATTTTTTGCATGCGTTCAAGTGGATTCGAGAATGGTTTAGATTTACAACTGGACCCGGTTGATGGTGCTGCTGTCCAGGAGACTGGCAGGACTACGTCTGCTCGTGTATTAATAAAACAAGAATAACTTGGATCTAGTGGAGGAACGGGGGAGGCTTTTTCCCAGTAGTGACAAAGCACAGGCTAACAAAAAAAAAAGCCATGGACCTTATCAACAAGCGGTATTTAATTTGATCACAGGTATACCTACACAACAGATATTATAGGGTTATCTGGCAGGATGGAATCACACTTTTTCAGAGCATACTCTATTTCGCTCCAGCAAATGCCGGTTTTGAGCAACAGAATAGGATAGGAACATGGAAAAGTGCAATATGTGCTGCCAAAATAAATTCAATTGTTACTGTGTTGATTGTAAAAACTATTATAAAGTCATTATCATTTGTATACTTTATGCAAACGTGAAAACTGTAAAAAACGGACCTTACTCCATCTCCATCTGTCTATCTTTTCTATTTATAATTGTAGACATCCACAAATGTATGGAAATAAGGGCTAATAATAATAATGATTTTCTATTTAATTCAACACAAAGAACTTACTAGGTACATTGGACTTTTTGGTAGCTATATCCATGATTAGGCTGATGCACCATGGTGCAATAAATGGTGCCCATGACTGTCCCAGGATGCACAACTCAGGGCCAATGATGCTGACACTCTCCAGTGATCCATTTGCACCTAAATCTGTCTGTAAGAATAAAAGAGGGTACAGCATTGTACATTTGAATATGATCCAGGCATCAGTCAGGTAGAGATATCTATGGAATTTAAGCAGAGTAGAGTTTATTGTATAGTCATAAATCTCGTTCGGACTGGCTCAAGCCGATTTTCCAGAAGTAACCCCTACCAAAGATTTTTGTTGTTATTTTTAGTTTGTGTATTCATTTAAATATAAACCTTATGCCTAATTAGCTGCACAGTTACAAAACTAGCAATGCAAATAATTCCTAGAGGAACCTAATGGTATGTTACTGTATTAATAATTTTCCTGCCTCCTCAAAGGTAATAAACAAAATCTTTTCATCAATAATACAAGTATCCTATATCTCTAATAAAGCTTACCTCATAGTCCGTCTGAGTAATGGAAACGTTGACGGCATCATGGAATACCATGGCGAAGTATTCCAACACGGCATCCCGTGCCGCCGGGAAGTTTTTAAGCAAACTCAAGCCAGTCCTAGTCAATTCTGGCGCGTTCTGGGCATTTCTTCTCGAAACGCCATAGATGAAGTTGTTTAAATCGGCGGACAACGCCGTCGACTTGCTTTGGGGATTCATTTCAGACGATATTTGTTCCAGGTCGCTTCTAAATTCAGGAAAATATACAATACCTATGCACAACGCACGCTACGCAACGCAAAGCGCTACGCGCAACAACAGGCGACCTGCCAAAGTGACAGTGAACTTTATTTGACAGTGACGTTATTATTTCATTAAAAAGTTTTAGACGTTAGTCTTTTGAGCTCGAGACCTGTGAGTAAGAAAGTACGTAACGTAACACGTAACTTGATACTGAACGCGTTGTCAAGTACGAAACTTGTTTGAAATGTATTATGGTGGTAAAAAACTAATGACTTGTGGCGACAGTGACATCTATCGCAACACAGGCGAACTAAATTGGCAAATCCTACATCGTGCTATCAACTCTAACCGCGACATTAGCGTATATAGAAAATCCTGACTGACATATTATGTCTAGCAGTTAGCCCACCAGAACACCCGTTCAGTCGGAGGATCCTCCATTTTCTATTGGGAATGAGGAACTTTACACCCTGTTCTTCATACCCCCAAAGACTCAATATTGTTTATAGACATACCTGCAACAGTGAGTTGTCTTGTATAAATTGTATTATAGCTGCGTTTGTAATTATATACACAAATCTCACAACCTTAAAATCTCCTAATCAAACCTGTTAATCTTACAGTGTAGCAAAAGCCGATGTACTGGCTACTGTGCCAACCCGCCCCCATATTCACAAATATTTCGATTCGATAAATTAGAATTATGATTTAACGAATCGAAGCGTTTGTGAATACGGGGCCCGTGGTTTCGGTTAATAGCGCAAAGTTCCTTCGGATAATAACGCTAAGATAAGAAAGCGCTAGGGTAGCCCGCGAAATTCAATTTTTCTAACGTTTTTTGCATTTTGTCGGTCAGGCTGTATGTTGAACAAAATAGCATTTTGCTACACCTATTAGAACAATTCTATTAAATGAACAACGATAACGGTTTACATAATGTATTTATTAACAAACAGTTGTATATAAAAGCAGTATATGGTATACTATAAAGTACACGGACCGATTAAATTTTACCAGTAAATCGATCACATCATCAGTACATCACTATCACTACATAGTATAAAACAAAGTCGCTGTCGCTGTCTGTCCGTCCCTATGTATTCTTAAATCTTTAGAATTCCGCAACGGATTTTGAAGCGGTTTTTTTTTAATAGATAGAGTAATTCAAGAGGAAGGTCTTGGTACATTATTTGACCAACATCCACGCGGGTGAAGCCGCGGGCATCAGCTAGTGATTTATAAAGCTATAACAAAGGAAAACACTAATTGCTCATAGCTACGAATCACACATTTAATATGATGAAAGCAACAGCATAAATATCCAAAGATTTCAACAGTCCATAGGTTAAATACTTAGCTTTAAATCGGTATGCCCTGCATTATCAACCAGAATATACTATGTACTACTATTCTGCTTAGCCACTTATTAATTCTCTCACGATTTTAAGTTTATTTAATTCCATTGAATGACCATTTCATGAAATACTTAAATACTTAGTACGATTGATTCCGTTGATTTCTCCCCCAAGATCCAAGATTAAATTAAGATCGAGTTTCAACAAGTGTTTACCATAAATATACGTATTTTTGCCCCAAAACATACTAAAACTGTAGCTGCACGGAATTTAGATAAACTCTGGGCACTCGCAATCGTAGCTACTGTGGTAGCCACATATCTATGCGTATCTTACATAATTATATCGTTGCACATTAAACGAGCGTGGGCGGTGCGCCACCTCTCCTACATCGATTTTGACTGGCTATAATTAAATTGCCTTTCTAGAGCGATGGCGCTAATAGGGCTTTTTAATAAAATCATCGGTAGGTAAAGGTATCCTACTTGGTGCACCTTGAAGATAAACTAAGTGTTTTTCACCTACTATGGATATGCTACGTTTTCCCTGTTCAAATCAACTCTTTAAATATCATTCGCAGTAGTAGCGATACTAAAATGAATGTCAGGTGCATTCTGGAAAGTTAAATCCTATAACACCTTATTATTACCTACCTACATTTTACCCTGAGCTCTCAAAGATATTTTCTTTCGGTTCGTGATGGTTCGCGCCAAGAATGATAAGTTCGCACTGGAACTTTTTGCCTCCCGTTGTTTTTCATTACGTGACGCCCTTTACTTCTCGACATAAATACGGCTGTGGAAAACACAAAACGACGATAAAATATATTAGTTTCTTTCTTCTTGTATGTAGGTACTTAGGTACTTACCTTCTTACATAAAATAGGTTTACCTATTTTGAGAAACACTATAATATTGTTACGGAAAACTGGAATCCAAGTGAGTGACAAAATAACGTAAGCAGTAACAAATAAACGAGTACCTACTGTAATTAATCGCCTGTGTTCCCTTCCCTGTTCATGAAAGGCTACATGCGCCGCGACGCCCGTGGCGCGTCGGCTGTCCACGTTTCCAAAACACGTGTTTTGTTACGTAGCAAAGCGCGAAAGCCTGAATATGTAGCTAGCATTACCTGGAATAGTAACAGACTTAGCTTAGCACAAAATCCGCAGGCATGAATACTAGGCAAAAGGGATATTTAATTAAGCACCGAATTACTTTATTCAGTTTTACTAGCGTTGCGTGCGTTTACCATGTGAAACGGAATACTATACATTTGCAATAAATCGTATGAGTTAATACGCCTAGGCAGCCAATATTTGTACCATTTTGATTTGACACAGTGACTCATATTCTATTTAAATTCTTTCAACTAGTTTCTATTAAAAACCTGACAAGTTCCTGAGAACTTTACAAACAGTTTACAAATTTGCACTTTTGACTTATAGACACACCTTTGTAAAAAAAATAATAGAAAAAGTACTAATTGGACTTCCTACCTCACTTCATAAACGATATAACAGAATGATCAGCAATGACTGACTAAAAGATTAAATATGGACATTAGCATCACCGCTACCGCTTAAAAAAGTAATTAAAATACAGCTGCAGTTTGCCTATTCAATAACTATGCGGCTATGCTGTGCGTCTATCATGTACTTCGCTTCGTAGGTAGGGGGATGGTAACAACGTGGGGTCAGGAACAAAATCAATAATGAGTGCGCACGCGATCCGCGCAAGCCCGCCCCACGGCCGGCCGGCGACGCGACGCGACGCGACGCTAGAACCATGCGGAAAATGTAACTAGCTACGTATAACATCACTACTTTAAAAAAGAATAGGCTGTCTGCTGTAGTTGTCATGGTTTAGCATGAATTACCACTTTAGAAAAGTAAATAAGCATAAATTTCGCGGGTAAAATAAAGCTATGGTCAAATGGATGCTAATTTGACTTTTAATGAAAATTGGCTAAACGTTTTTCATAGACCTTCATGGACTTTGTAACTTATAGAGCTATGTAAATAAATGTGTAGTCCTGTATCTACTTATTGATAATTAAATAAAAAAATAACATTGAAATATTCCTTGCGTAGGTTGGGTACAGTCAGCACAAAATTCAAAAGTAATCCGTTGTCAAAGCATTGACATGGTACTTATTCGTTCAAGGTTCAAAACTTTCAACGAAAACAATCATCAACATAACATCCCGCCTGTAATCCTCGAAAGGTTAGACAGAGGTGTATCCATTTGTTACACCAGCTTCGCTAGTTATGTTTAAGTCCCATGTACTAAGGGGTGAACCTACTGACATTATTCGGGCACTCCATGGGAGAAATTCCTGGTGAAAAAACCCAATAACACTAAAACAACAATACCTATCTGTCATGAAAATATCACGTAAGTCCCTCACGTGAAATGATGATTTTTTACCTTACGACACTGAAGTCATGGCCGAATAGCGAATTTTTTTTTTACACCTGCGTCTGTTCTGTTATCGGTACCTACACTTGCTTGAAAACACGGCCCTTTTTATGAATAACTGACGGGGAATATAGTTCTTTATTACGGTAGACGAAATAATATTCCTACTGTTTTTATTGGTGTGCAATAACCATTATAAAAATATCCCCAAAGATTACTATAGGTCCGTCGTAATTATAATTATTTTACCTATGGATTCAAAATTCACTTCACGTGTATTTATTATGATTCCAACAAAAATGCGGTAACGTAACGTAACGTTGTATATAGCCTAACTAATTATGCATAGAATGCATGCAGTGTCCTTCGAGTCACCCACCCCTCTACACCTAGTAGGGATAGCAGAACAATTTTATTACTCTGCGTAGTAAAGTTGTTTTGTAAATGAAACTTAACTTTCAAGCAAATGACAATCCCGAATTAAATTGTATACAAATTTTAATAGAACTACAAAAAAATAGATACCTAAGATGCTTGTTTCTATATTTTATTGTTTCTATTTATTATTGATGTGCCTACCGAGTTTCCTCCGTGCCTCGGAAAGCACGTTAGGCTGTTGGTCCCGGCTGCGTTACAGGTAGTCAGTGACCTGAAATTCTGACGTCCAGTCTTACCAAAGAGACATCGTATTAACTGGGTTGTGGAGGTCAGTTAGGAAGTCGCTCCATGTAAAGTACTGGTATTCAGCTGCATCTGGTTAGACTGGAAGCCGACCCTAACATAGAGTTGAGAAAAGGCTAGGCTGATGATTGATGTGTTCCTACCATCACGCCATTTCTCGTCGATTGGGGTAAGCTGGACAGTAATTACGCTGCCTAGAATTTTGGTAAAGTTCATCGCTAGCAGAAGAAATTAAACATTTGCTATCTTCGCTTATTTTGCCCTGGGAGACAGGGTAAATAAGATTTTAGAAAACATTGATTTTTTTAATACAGGAAGTAGTACAGGAACATTAATAATTATGCTAAAGATAGCGACAAGCTACTTTAATTAGAATAAATAAAAATATTGTAAGTACCATGGCATTAAAAATGCATAAGGCATGAAAATCATGTTTGTTTTACGGACATCAATGGTTTATAGTGAAAATTCAACGCGTATTGGGTGTAATATGGAAAAAGAGTTTACGGAATAAAAGCAATTTGCGCGTGAACAGGGTGGCGCGTCGGCGATGTGGAGTCAGGGCGGGCGCCGGTGGCGGTGAAACGCGCCCCTCGCTATACGACGCAGGCGCGCGCCGCACGGGCGCACAACCGACGCTAAGTTGGATCGATAAGATAAACGCGCAACCCCGGTCTACGAGTTAAATCAATATCATTTCCATCGATTTTTGCAGCCGCAGCCGCCGCACACCAGATTTGAGGGTCGCAAACGGTGGGTGCGCGCAGTGCGTTGTTTAAAATTTTTGGAAAACTGCATTGTAATATAAATAAACTGTGATCAATGTGTTATAGACTGTTTTGTGAGTGCAACAGTTCAGAATAAAATGATTATCCATCTTTTCGATTGTTGGAGTTTTACGGTAAATATTTTTCCACTAAAGTTCATTGAACGGAAAGTACTCATAAATTAGAAAATAATTAATTTAACATTATTTTAGCAAAAAGTAATTTAAAAAACACTAACAATATTTATAACGTAATTTCATTAAGTAGTATTTTCAATTAACATTAATGAGCCCAGTATTTTATTTGAAATTCTGCAATGTCCTGCGTCACCGCCTCACCGGTCGATCGATAGACGCTGCTCTATGATGGATGTTATTGTTTTGATTAATTTGTTGTTTTCATAGTGTTTATTTTGAAATTAAAATAGACCGGCATTACAAAATTTAAATTAATGAATTGATAACAATAGCCTACACCTGGAACTTTAGGTAAAATTAAACAAAAAGTTATGCAAATGACTAGCTTGCTTTTATGAACATGAACTTGATTGAACTATTGAAGTGCGGAAGTGAGCCTGCTTCGTTCATTCGAATCGAAAGATTCGAATATGAAAAATGTAAACAAACAAGATGAACGCGCGTAAATTAAAAGTTGATTAATGTTTGCTCATTTGCTGCAGATGGTGTGAAATGTAGGAAATAAAGAAGAAAAATGACGTCCACGGACACATATCAGTTAAAATGGCATTCGCACAGTACTCATCTAAACGGTTCCGTAGCGGCTTTGCTTCGCTCGGAGCGTTTCACGGATGTGGTGCTGTGCACCCTGGACGGGTCGCAGATACCGGCGCACAAGTTCATCTTGAGCTCGTGCAGCGTGTATCTGTGCAATCTGTTCGAGGGCCAGCGCTCGGTGACGCGTATGGGCGGCATGCTGTATGTCGTGCTGCCCTCCGAAATATCCACGAAGGCGTTGAAGATTCTAGTCGAGTATATGTATAAAGGTCAGTTGCTACATCGTTGTCACATTATATACCATCTCATCATGAATGATGTAACCAAAGTTTTGTAACAATATTATGATTTAAAAGAGTGTCCATGGAGTTTCTTGCCCTTCTTCTCATGAGATCAACGCTGTGGAATGGGCAACTACAGTACACTCACAGTTATTATGCCTTGTTTGTGACTGGGACTGTAGCCATTGAGGTAGTACATTATACCTCAATGACTGTAGCTTAGTTTATTTAGTATTTGTTCGACCATTCAAAAGTGCCTGTAACTGGCCTACTTGAAATAAATGTTTTGATTTTGATTGAGTAGATTAGTGCTCTTTTAGCTTTCATACCGAAATATTTCTAAAATAACATACGTCAGCACTGGCAAGGCACTTCTTTCTAAAGAACCATCTCGGTAATATTTGTCTAAAGTTTTTTTACATTGTTCTTCAGCTAAAATCTTATTGGCCCTATGTCACTTGTTTTATTGTTTATTTATTTAATCCACAAACATCAGTACTATGACGGTAGCATGTATGACAGTGTTCATACTCATCCATACACTTAATTGAAAATGGCTGTTCAGTATTCTAAACAAAAATAGTGTGTACTTAAATCAGTGAATGATAGTATGGTGTAATAATGGTGCAGTCTGTCTTCCATCTCTGACTTTGTCCCATACTTTATGTTAATCTTCCTTCATCAACTTTTAGGTGAAACAACAGTTTCAAATGAAGTTTTAGACACTGTCTTAAAAGCTGGTGAAGTTCTCAAGATACGAGGACTGTGGAGACAGACAGAAGATGGCAGCGATGGATCTGCTGAGAAATCGGCAACACAGGCTGTTGCCACTACTAGTATTATGAGAGCCGGTTTGGCAAAGAAACCAGATGAAGTACCGATACAACCAAAAATAGCTGTTAAGAAAGATGATAAGTTGCTTAAAACCTTCACTTCCGGGCAAGCTGGTACAAGGTGCGTAAAAATAAGTACTATCTAATTTTTTTTATTTCAGAATATCGTGCAAGCAAGCATGATTCAGACTCATCGTTCTTTTATTTGGAAGGTAGACACTAAGGCAGCACTGCAGAGTACAGATGTTTTCTATGTTCTCTATGGTGATATACCAGATTTGTTATTGACACAAAATAATAAGAATTACTTTAGATTGACAGAATTTAATAATTTCCTCCCAGAGCGGGAGGAGTCATTTGATGATTTCCCACCCCCAAAAAAAAAAATTCTAGCAATATTCATTCTGTGGTTTTTTCAATATCATCAAAATATTTCAATCAACATCAGGGTGCTCATAATAACAGTTACACTGGTTAAGCAGTACTTGCCGAGGTTGGTCTATGTGAAGTCATTATTCCGGGCCATCATTTCTAGATCTTTGACATTCATTATTAGTTAGAAGCCTGAAAGTCTGGTTGTCGCAGTCTCACCTGTCATATCAGGTAAATTCCACTCAGACCCAGTAACTGGATTGTGGAGGTCAGATAAGCAGATGCTCTATATAAAATAAGTACTAGTATTAAGCCATAGTTGGGGCAAGGCTAGATGGATGAAGATGACATGGTGCTCTTCATTTTTTTAATAGAATAGTTTTAAACATTTAATTTATTCCAATGGTATATGTACAAGAATAAGAATTGTT
Organism: Diarsia brunnea; assembly: GCA_949774965.1. Lineage (NCBI taxonomy): Eukaryota > Metazoa > Arthropoda > Insecta > Lepidoptera > Noctuidae > Diarsia > Diarsia brunnea. The sequence goes on from OX459001.1 coordinate 4,367,125, forward strand.
TTGTTTTTAGGCCCGTGTTCATTGGCCCACCAAAGCTAGTCTTCATCAAAACAACTGAAGGAGGCACACAAGCGGCAATCAGGCCAGGGGGTCCGAAAGGGCAAACTATTTTGGTAGCTCCAGCACCAACTCCTGCTGCCACAGAGGTGACTGTTACAACGACTCCCACAGCGACTGCCACTGCAACTGTTACAACTGCTACAGCAACAGCATCCACCGCAGCTCCCATAACTGTGATAACAACTACTGCTGTCATTGAGGACACACCAGAGGAACCACCACCACAACAAAGGATCTTGAGGAAACATACTGAACGGAAGTATGGAAAGAGGCAAAAGACTGAAACCAAATCAGATAATGAGGACGTTAAAGAGGAGGAGGCGCAGGATAATGCATCTGAAACTTCAAGTGAGTGTTTAAAGTTTTCACTTCTACTAGAAAAAAAATAAAAAAGTGATTTTGTATTACTTAGGGCATTAGGGTTAGCTCACCGTCCGTCCGTCTTAAAACGATGACAGGCCGTCACGACGGCGCGTTCGTGGTCCACGCGCGCCTCAAAGAGATGTCAGCAACATTACAGTGGGCCGCAATAGTCATCAGGTTGGTCAGAGTATTGGCAACTAGATAGCTGCTTTGTTTTGCCGATGCTGTTATAATTACTAACCAATAATTTTTTTATAAGCCACACATCGAAAACCTCTCAGGGCTTAAAAATAGATATATGTAGGCATTAAGTCCGCCTCTGTACGATTTTTGTGCATAAAGTTTTAATAAATAAATAAATAAATGTATATTTATAACTAGGTACTCTATATGTATTAGATACCTACATAACCTTCTTATATAATCATTTTTGAAAATTGCTATGAGGATTAGTGTGAGGACCAACCTGTGTGTGAACATCATAAATTTTTTCTACATCTTTTATTTTTTTTTGTTTGAAATGGGCTTACTCTTGACCTCAATCTACTGGAATATAACATCTCTCTCCATTACCCCACAGAAAAATCGTCACAAAGTCTGACGGAAACAGAAGTTCAAATAAAGGACGAACCAGAATGGGATGCCAGCAGTATGGATGAAGAGGAGCGGTCTATCGCTGAACTGTACCAAGCAGAAATGAGCGTCAAGAATGAACCTATCGATGAGGTTGATATTGAAGAGGAGGGTTTGGTAAGCGAGATACCTTTACATATTCTTGACAACGTTGACTTGAAATTTAAAAGGCAGGGTTTCTGGAGATCCGTCGAGGCTGCGGGTCCCGTACCGTCGGGGCTGCGGGTTGTTCGCAAGAGATACCGTGGCCTCGACATGAAGGGCTAAGAAGGAACATGGGTGGTTTTTAGTCAGTAGAAGTCTGACACTCCCTTTCGCTCTGCCCAAGAGCGGGAGGGGTCATTTGATGACTTCCCAACGACCAAAAAAAAAAGGTTTCTAAACGCAAGTTAGAATTGAATGGAATTTATTGTGTTTTTCCATCAAGAATTTCTCAGTAGCAGCCACGTAGTCTGGATTCGAGCCCGGTTGATAGCAATAGGCTCACCCCTTATTACATGGGACTTTTCTTTTTTTTTTTGGGTGTGGGAAATCATCAAATAACCCCTCCCGCTCTGGGCAGAGCGAAAGGGAGTGTCAGACTTCTACTGACTAAAATCCACCTATGTTCCTTCTTAACCCTTGCGCCGAGGCCGCGGTATCTCTTTCGAACAACCCGCAGCCCTGACGGGCATGGGACTTAGACATAACTCGGGAAATGTGGGTGTAAACCTCTGCCTAAGCCTTAAAAAAAAAACGGCGCATCATGTACCTGTGCCGGCAACAACTTGTTTTAAAGTGAATATGTTGTGTATAGATCTACAGTCCGCTGACGTGCGAGCTATGCGCCGAGGTGTTCACCGTCCCGGCGGCGTGGGTGCGGCACGTACAGAACCACGCGCGCAACGACACGCAACACGCACGCAAACGGAAACTGCGCTCCGCTGTACGTATACATACCTACTCACTGTACTTCTGTTATCATCATCATTTCAGCCAACAGACGTCCACTGCTGGACATAGGCCTCCTCCAAGTATCCCCATATTGAAGGGTCCTGTTCGTCTCGCATCCAGCGGATCACCGCAACCTTCACCAGGACTGTACTTCTGTGATCCCTCTTAATTATTACTCAATGCAAGATTGTCCCCTCTTTTGATATATCCGACAGTTGTAAATGGTATCCATGACTATATCTACTCTCTTAACTGGATCTCACAACGGTCTCCTACTTCTTTATTGCAATAAATTGATAAAATGTAACGAAGATAATCTATGCACAAAAGGGACCTCAACTCAGTATTGGGTTCCTCATTTGGCTGTTGTATCCCACAACTATCTTACAGGCGTTCGAATTGCATTCCACTTAGCTCTATAACCGATAGCTGTCATCCAGCTAAACGTATGCGCCGATGTTAAAACCGTTGGTAGTGGCGGACGGCCAAAAAACCGGCCGGTTTTCAATTTGTCACAAACGCATCTAAGTTGTCACGCGAGCATTATCGAGGCCTCTCGCGGCGATTACGCCCGTCTTTTCTGGCACCCACTGCGTGACGACTTGGCCCAGCGGTCCTGATGAATCCTACAGACATGGTCCACCCAAACCCACTTCAACCCAGCAGTCTTATTGCCCACATCAGTGATTTCAGTTTTTAGCGTATTGTGTATTCTGTCGCTGAGCTGTATACCTAATACGCTTCGTTCCATCACAGTTTGAACTTTTGCGACTTGGTCAGACGAAGTTTGAGCACCGTATGTTAGGATGGTACCACTATCTTACCTAAAAATATTTAGTATTGCTTCTACTTTTCTTCAGAGTGATGACACGGAGGAGACGATGGCTCTGCTAAAATGCGACCTTTGTATGAAGCATTTCCCCAACCCAGCCTTGTGGGTGCGACACATCCAGAGCTCACACACTGAGTCAGGTCTGTACCTACCCTTACCATGTTAGTAAATAAGTTAATATTTATTCAATATTTAATGTAATATTATTATTTAGTTAATTTACTATTCCCAAAAACAGCTAGAAATTAGATTTAATAAAATTTATTTTGTTTGCAATTTTTAAATAAAAATGTAGGTTCTGGAACATCCTGAAATACATTTGGTTTTAAGAAGGCTTAGATCGTGATAAGTGGAGAAATAAAGTAGCTTTTAGTTTGGTTCTGGTTTTTCTACTTCTTATTTTTAACTTTTAGTATTATAGGGTGTAAGGGACAGTAATTTTTATTTTAGCCGCATTTTTTAAATAAATGGAGTGTTGCATACAGAGAATGTAATTTTACATTGGAGTAAAAAACTAAAAAAAAAAATCTACGAAAATTCAGATGGAAAATGAATCGAAATAAGGAGCTAGGAGTATGCAGGGGGCTGTTCCTTACACCGTGTATGCAGGGTTTTATTAATCTTTAACACAGGAAAAGAGCCTATACAATACATGTCAATAAATAGTAATTCAATATGGGAGCTAGATAATATTAGGGATCATCAATCTGCTTCTATATGATCAGACAGTGGCCTGTTAACGTTATCTAATGGTCCGGTCAATAGGGTAGGTAGTTAACAAAAAAAACTAATTAGTCCGTCAGATAGATTTCCAAAAAATATTGGACACGTTTTTTTTTTTTTTCACGTAAACAAACAATGAAGACGATACAGTGCTTAGAAAACTCGTGTGACGTCATATTCTAAGACATTAGTATGACGTTTTTTACCGGTGAGTGACGTCACAACCTCCCACTCAAATCTTTGACGCGTTTTATCTTCGTCAATTTTTAGTGATTTGATAAAACAAAAAATATGTATCCAATATTTTTCGATAATCTAACAGACGGACTAATGAGAATCATATTTTTTTAGTCATTTACATCGATGAGGACTTTTTACATTTCATTTATAATGGTGTTTTTGGTGGGAATTAATGTAACCTCACCCCTATTTTTGGTCTAATTTGACCGGACTACTTATACTAAGCATTATATTAAATCTTTTATTCTGTTTTGAAGCTCAGTACTTAGAAAAATAACATCAGGGATGCGACATATTTAAAAAAATGTTTTGTTCATTTGCGCTTTTTCCCAAAATCTTAAGTTCTTTCTAGATCAGTAATTTTACAGAAATTTTATTTTTATGTACCTATTAGGCTAATTCTCGACAAACGAACATCCCGTCGCGTCGTCATAAATTAGAGTAATTTTGATAATTTTATTTTACTTCTGCTTAATCCCTTATAGCCTTTAAGTAAATAGACGGACTGCATTTGGCTCTCCAAGCATGCTAGAAAGAATAAACACGCAATACAACTGCTCATGAAAGGTCATTTCGCTTTAGAAATTCGTATTATTGATTGTTCACAACAAAATTAGGATGCATGCATTAACACTCTTATTTAAATAGCTTGGTGTCGCGATGCGGTCCGTCTGGCACCACTCTCACCACCTATGCTTTATGAAACACTACTTCGAACTCTCAAGAAGTCTGCCCACTACACCGTGCTATGAACGTATGAATCATATCCATATTGTAACGGTCATCCATAATACACGGTTAATCCCTATTCATGCACATTATAGCGTTTCGACTCCACGAAAAAGTTCTCGCCGACAAAATTGTGGACTCTTCACGCATGGCACGCGACGGTGACAGAATGGCTAGTTGGCATATCTCATACTTTTTAGTACAAAGAATATTTTTTTACCTGAAACATTCATATCACAGTCATGGTACGGTGTAGTGGGCAGAATCCTTAACCCTGCTACTCATGATAATCACTTCAATAATAAATTATGAATCTATTATTAAAGTAAAAAAATGGGATGCTTTGTTTGCTGTACTTGATATAATTTGCTAATACCAAACAAAGCGTTGCATATTGTGTGATCGTCTGCCTGACTGAATCCTGTTCTAAATGTTCGTTCGATGTCGATTGTCTAGAATTGGCCATGTCAAACAACAGTGCCCCACCAAAACGTCACAATCGTTTCACAGAGGGCGCGCAAATCAAGAATTGCTCGCACTGCAAGAAATCGTTCCCGTCGCACGCATCGATGCTCATTCATATGCGTACGCACACAGGTGAGTGACGATTTCGGATACGTTTATATTGAGAAGCCTGTACTAGAACTATTCTCTGTGTAAAACTGTAAAAGAAGAAGTAGTACAGTCACGAGCATTAATATGTAACCACGAAGCAACTTTTAAAAGTGTTTTACTCCTTCTATGTTGATTAAAGTTATTTAATTTTACAAAATTAGTGTTTTGAAAGTCATACTATTACGAAAAAGTTCATATCTCAAAGTTGAAAATAATTATTGTGGATACATATTTTTGTTCGTGACTGTACATAGTCAGTAACGTGGAAGTATGGTTGCTGGTATATACCAACTACCAATATGGTTGCTAATATAGGTGGAACATATACAACTAATAAGATTGCTGATATATTTACCAGCATGTTTTTATGTCGAATTAGTTGCCATGCAGGGATTGTTGACACCAACTGGCAAGCAAATATACTACAATGAAGGAAAACTCATTACATGAGATGTGGGTAAAACGAGCTAATTATTCATCGTTTTTATTATAATTATACTGAGTTCGATCCTCGGGTTGTGTAAATATAAACTGATCAGAACAGTGGTAGTTTTCGCCCACATTCTATTATCGCCACTTTCAACCTTATTATTTCTCAGTAGCCAAGGAGTTATGTGTGCCCGGTTGATGGGAATAGGCTCGCCCCCTAGTATATAGGACTCAAACAGAACTGACGAAATATGGGTGTAGTGATACACCTCTGCTGTGTGTAATGTTGTGTTTATAATAAAATCTATCGCAATACACAAGATCCAAGGATTGCTAGATCGAATTAGAAATGCTTTTTAATTAGCAAATTGAATTACAAACTTTTGTAATATAAAACTGCAAATTGGTCAATTTACATTATTATTTCATCTTATCAAACTTCGATCATGAAAAGTAACTAATAGGAATTCTACCCTCTTTCAGGAGAACGTCCATTCATATGCGGACTCTGCAACAAAGGTTTCAACGTGAAGTCCAACTTGCTGCGACACTTACGTACTCTGCACGACCATCTCATCAGCGCGGCGCAAGTCGAAGACGAGGAAGAGGAAGAAGAAGAGGCTAAGGTCGAGCCGGGACCTTCGGAAGTGAAGGAAGAATCCTGAGGGCGCGGAGGGGGGGCAGGTAAGATACACGCTTTTATTTTCTTGTTTAGAAATGTGTTTGTCGAGTGATTCTCGGGTCAGGCAGTGTTATTGGGTTTTTCCATCGGGTATTCCTCAGTGGCAGCCACGGAGTCTGGATTTGAACCCGGTTGATGGCAATAGGCTCACCCCCTTTTACTTGGGACTTCAACATAACTGCTGAAAGGTGGGTGTACTATAAATTAGGTACACCTCTGCCTAAGTTTTCGGGGATGATAGGCGTGATGTTATGTTATTTTCTTGTTGTTTGTATCCTGGTAAAATAATGGAGGCAAGTTACAGCCAGCTCATCTGGAGAATGAATCTAATTATTTCCTCTAAAAGAAACATTTACCTTCATAAAAGCTGGGACGAACTGAGAACAGTGTCGTCTTCATTCATCTTCCCGTAGGTACCATGGTAGCGACTTATTGTTGATCAATTTCCTCGTCATCTCTGCACTTTAAATACAGGGTGGTGCCGACAATACGACAATAAATGAAACCACTGGTAGTTCTAGTCCATAGGAACATTATTAAACTATCAAAAAAGTTTTAACACCAAAATAAAAAAAATTAAAAAAAACAATAAAACTAAGTAGCATAAAACTGTTAACGAAATACATTACAATTTACAAACAAATATGGGTTTACTAACCTTAGGAATAATTTGCACCGATTAACGAGTGGAAATAAAATGTAACAAAAGAATTTGGCAAAGATGTTGTCGTATCGTCGGCACCACGAAGGTGTTAGGATTTATTTGATAGTTTAAAAATGTTCCTATGAACTAAAACTACCTGTGGTTTCATTTATTGTCGTATCGTCGGAACCAGCCTGTATATGAAACCACAACATATTATTATGTTTTTTATTCAGAACGAATCGAATTATAACCAACATGCCATTTGATAGCGTTTTTTTTTCAATTTCACAGGTAGAGGGCGCGGGCGACGTGCAGCATACGTAAATGTAAATGCTATGAGCGAAGCCACCCGTCGCGCCCATGAAAAGAAAAGGCAAACTGACAACGCATCGCCTTCGAACGTGCCGCGCAAGCAGAGTTACTCACTCTTCTTGAAACAACGCGCGGTACTGTTTTCTGCCAAGAAGTGGAAACAGTGAACCCCTCGGGTATGGCGACATACTACGACTTTACTTTCAATCCTTATATTTCTTTGACTCGAAATTGTCAAGTTATCGTAGCCATGTCGCCATTCATCCGTTTGTTCACTTATTACCTGCCCACCCTCCTCCTTTCGTATTTAACGGTTACTTAATTTGTATTTAACTATTATTATTGAGTGAATTATTTTTTATAATCCCCTAGTTTATTAACTTTGAAGCATCTCGACTTCTAGTCACTTAAATATCTGCTAGTAATTTAATTTAAGTGATACCTAAATGTAGCATGGATTGTGTCTCAAGATCAACAAAAAAAAACTTTCATTTGTTAAAAATATAAGTTCTGAATGAGTAGACTTTACAGTGGGCAATTTCTTTTTGTTTACATACATGTGTTACTAATTTATTAACCATTGTGAAATATAAGATACGTGTTTAATAAGAATAACCACTATTATTACAATTTTATAATTACAGTCAGATTAATTGCTAATGTTTGTAGTTACCCAGGCTTAGCACGCACCGGAAATGTTAGGTAAGCGGTTAGCACAATGTGTGCACTATTTGTCCATACTCATAATTTCCGTAGCGCAGTAGGCACCGTCTCCTATAATTGAAATTAACTTTACTGTTATTGTTCTACCAGCATTCGGCATATAAAATCTCCCGCCTAAGACGTACTAGCTTTTTCGACCGCGTGGTTGACAGAAATGAGTGAAATTCTATATTCGGATTTAGAAAATACTACCTACGACCTAACCTAGTCAGTGGTGCTTGCTATGCCTACCTGATATTTACCATAGAACATTTTAAATACTAGTCTCAATTTCTATCTCTTGCATGTGTTTTACTAATGATTATAGATTTTTTTTAGGTATAAGGATGATTAATATAATATTCGTATAATTCAAAATTACGAAGCTTGTAAGTTCGACATTCCATTGTGTTAGAAGCGATTATTTATTTTGAATGTGTCTAGGCAGACACTGAACTTTTAATTTCTTGACATTTCAATTCAATACTCATGTATAACATGAACATGAATGTAATTTGTACTATTGTGGAAAATAAAAAGTGATTAATGTCAATTATTGTTTTGTGATTTAAGAAAAATACCTGTATTTTGGCGTATGTGTTTATTTCTTACAAAAAACATTTATATCACAATTTTCAGCGATACACACAGTGTATGGGATATAGGCAAGGCTTGAGAAATTGGAATTTTAACATGATGTTTTTGGAAAGACGAAGTACAACATAATATACGTGAATACAAAATAAACCTTATTTACTAATCAACTAATCTAGCTATCCTCCTCCTCGATCTTGGGCGCTAGATAATAGCGAATGTGACCAATTTCTGGAATGCGGTACTCTACGACGAGTGGGACATCAGCAGACATTGACAGTTGAACCTAAAACATATCAGAATAGTTAGGTTAATTTTTTAAGTTTCACTTAATACAGAACACACAAAAAGATTAACAATACAACTAACTAAGCCAATAGCAGAGTGGAACATCTACCATCATGAAAGTTATATAGCTAAATTAGAAGGTTTACACATCTTGTATTTGTACTAAAACTTGTAACAAATTAATATGCAAGATGAGACATGTGATTGGTAGGTAGATACAATATAATATACTTTATTGTACACCAAAATTGTAACACCTCTTTTAAAATAGTGCTAATTCTACAATTAAAATGGCGTTCATGTATCGTTGATAGCAATCATTTTTAAATGTGCTTAGTGTTGTTGCCAGCATTAAGTTACGCCATTATGTCTGACAACAACAAAACAATCAAGGTGAACTGAGACTGTCTTACCTGTGGACTTAGTGACGTGGCTTTAGTGAAGTAGTTGAGATACTGGCAGGCGAATGTTAGAGTCACTGGCTCCTCCATCTCAATAACCACAGCTTCATCCTCTTTGTCGATTGAAGCAGTCTGCGCGAGCTTGATGTTTGCTGAGCCGATGTCGCCGGACGCTGAGAACTTCACTCCTGTAGGGAAATGGGAGAATATTAGTAAAAGTACTACAATGTCAGCCTTGCATGGGTATGAATAGTTTTTTAAGACTGAAACAATGATGGCTAGACTTCGTGATAGATGATAATATGGCTAGACAGGGAGTGACTTGATGAGATAACTAATCTATGGTAAAAGAAGACATGGGGTGCCGACCCCAAATAAGTTCTTATATACGCAGGAAAGTGATAAACGAAAATGTTTCTTATGCTACAACTTTCGCTAGGATTTATAAATATGTATTAACGTGTTATTTGTAAATAAAACAGAAGATTTGACAAATTCTTACCTTCTTTAGTGCATGAAATGACCATGGATTCCCCAAACTGTGAGAGATCACGGCAGATTCGCGCGAATTCACCGCTGGGTAACCTTATGGTGCAGCTGTACTCAGTCTCAGGAATACCTATAAAAACAATTTATTAAGATTATTTACCTAGTATCAAGCAGATATTGGTCTGAAATGATCTCACTGGAATAATAAACACTATCCCATGTTCTAGCTAAGGTCATAATCAATCCGTGTTGAATTTTATTCAATCATGAAAGGTAACGAGGTAAATGATTTACTTAAACATTTTATATATGTGCATATAAATAAATGTTAGCAGTCATTTTGTCATTGTTCAGCTCCATCTTGTTAGACTTGAAAACAATACATAGTTGGAAAAAAGTTATTATACAGACAATGTAATTGATCAATGTGTGACCTACATTCGTCAGTAGAAGTCATACTCTGAAGGTGACTAGTAATTTCTCTGTTATTTGGTTTAAGCAGGTTTGGGTGATATTAAAAACTTATTTTTTTACTTACCTAAGTGCTCCAGATCTAAGTTCATGAGCTTCATCTCATAATCAGACACTTTCTCCTGGTTGGGGCTCTCGAAGACAAATGTAACTGTGTCAGCATTGTCCTGTGCCTTGATTGTCACTGTGTCTTTGTCACCAGCACACTTCAGGATCTTTGACATGCTAGAAAATATATGTCAAATCTTATTGAAGAAATGGTTATTTTAATAGAGGAATGTTAAGAATCAAAGATATCTTTCTTGTTGTTTTGTTAGTTTTTAGATATATTAGAGGGAAATAAAACTAAACCTTAAGTTACCTAGACTAATGTGGAGTCAACAGTTACTTAGATCCTTAGAAACCAGGTTTTATAAAGAGCTCTATCTATGGTTTTGTAAACTATCAGAAAATGTAAATACTTAATTAAGTAAATGCTATGCTATGCTGTTAGTGTTCTCAATAGTTTGTATGATTGCATTGAATAGGTACCAATCCAATGTTCTAATATAATACTTCATTCATTAAGAAAATAACACTATTGGTTAATAGTTAACTCACCTTCCTAAGTTCATGCCCATGGAGATATTTCTATCACATCTGTATTTGTCAAAACCATCAGATCTGAGAGTGAGGGACACCAGTGACACATGGGAGTTGTCCATTGCCTGAAACATTTAGCTTATTTTACTGAAGGTTACATAGTTACATTATTAGGGTTGTAAACAATATCATCATCATAATTCTGTTCTTATCCCAATTTATTTGGGGTCAGCACAGCATGTCTTCTTCTTCCATACTTCTCTATTAGGTACTCATCAATTCAGTCACCTCCTTTCTTGCCATAATTATCATTCTTCACAATATTGTTTATTTAGCTGGCATTCATTGGCAAGTCGTAACCTGTCGTGCTGGTCTGTCCAGTAAACTAAAGATAAGCTATCTTACTAGAATTTGTTAGTGAACTGCTGTTATAGCACGTAACTGTACCTGCAATTGGATCCCATTGTCATCGCAGTCAAATGTGGCCTGTGTGAGCAGATCTTTGATGGCTTCCAACACTTTCTTCAGGATGGAGCTACGGAGAAGACGTGCTTCAAACATCTTTTCCTGAAAACGAAATATCGTGGCTTCATAGTTAAGGTCTCCTCTGTTCGTCAATTTGTACTGGAACGAGGCACCAATAAAACTAATGGGGAAAAATGACAAAAATGACACCACCAAAGAACAGTAACGGATTTACAATGATATCGGCGATTTGGCAAATTAAATCAAAGCATTTCGACTTTTTCAACGTAAGCTCAAGTAAATACAGAAGAAATACTCACGTTTGTGTATATTTAACCAGTAAAACAGATCAAAAACTAATGGAAATAAGGCACGATGCGTCTGTGTCGCTGACCTCACGAAATAATGACAGCCGGTCGCGGGAAAAATCGGCGCGAAAAAGCTAAATGTCAAACAAAGTTGACAAATGACAGTAATGCGAAACAAGTTTTACTTAGTACTTAATATATCCATGATGCAAAGCTTGGCTGTAATGTTTGGTATAATGCAGGATAGGTAGGTATGTGGGTATAGAGCCGGCATTGGGACATTTGTCATACAAATATTTTCATCTCGTGCGTCTGTCTGTAGCGCCATCTAGCCATGAATAGAAAAAAACTCGAATATAAACCAGCTAATTCCCCGGTAGATGCGCTAGTGTGATAGGGATGTGCTACAAATTATCGACAAACGATATCGATAACGTTTTATAGATTAATCAAATATTTGTGTTATACATTTTAATAAATTCAAAGTGTATAAAGATCTACGGAAACAATGAATTTATACGAGTTGTTTCAATGGTCACCAGAAACTAATTTAGAAATACAATAGAGAAGCTATACCCACGAGAACAGAGATGGAATGAATAGCATACTGTAGGTGCTGTCAGTCACATATAGGGTGTAAAAGTACCCTTAACGCAAACGAAGGGTACTTGTTCTCCCCACCACTGCGATTTTTTTTTGTTCTAGGCCATACCTGGGAACCCCCTAGTTACGGAGATATTGGGGTTCAAAGTTCCAAATTTTTCACAGCTGTTTTTGTAAATACTAGTTTTTCAGGTTATAACTTTACTTAGATTACCTCCATGACCCGTTTACTATTCAAAGCATACACTAGCACACTGTTATAAGAGTGCTACATTGAGTTTTATCGTAAAAAGTGATTTTTGACCCCAAAAAAAAAAATCGTTTTCCAGCAAAAATTTTTGCGTAGAGTTACTTAGTTTGATGTACAGAATGCTTGGTTAACGGCTGTGTGATGGGTTGATTTACACCCTGTATAACAAAACAACTTTATTGGAAGACAATTATTTTCGTTTTGGTATTTTTGGACATTCTGTATCCACTTTTCACGCTCTGGTACATCTACAGGAGGAAACCTATAAAGCAGTAATATACGTAAAACGTTAGCTATTAATTTTAAAAACTTAATTAAGGACCTCTCTTATTCAGAGGCTCTTGGGCCCCGACTGGAGGGGTTCTTAAGCGCGTGCATGGAAAGAGGCCAGTTTCCGCTTCGTTGGAAGACGGGGAAGCTGGTCCTCATCCAGAAGCCGGGGCGCCCGGCGGACTCGCCGTCCGCCTACCGGCCCATTGTGCTGCTCGACGAGGTGGGCAAGCTCTTTGAAAGAGTAATTGCAAACCGCCTCGCCGAGCACCTTGAGGGGATGGGTCCGGATCTTGCGGAACACCAGTTTGGTTTCCGCAAGAGGCGCTCGACGGTGGACGCCATCGCGCGCGTGAGAGCCCTCACGACGGGGGTTGCGGTCTCTCGGGGCGGTGTGGTCTTGGCGGTGTCTCTCGACATCGCCAACGCCTTCAACACCATGCCCTGGAGCTGCATTAGGGAGGCACTCCGGTATCACCGGGTGCCGGCCTACCTTCGTCGTGTAGTCGGGGACTACTTGACAGACAGGGCTGTCATCTACCCCGGTCAAGACGGAGAATGGAACCGGCGAGAGATGTCGTGCGGTGTTCCACAGGGATCGGTTCTGGGGCCGCCCCTGTGGAACATCGGTTACGACTGGGTGCTGCGTGCCGACCTTCCTAGCGGCGTCAGCGTCGTCTGCTACGCTGACGACACGCTGGTGCTGGCACAGGGGGGGTCGCACGAGGCGGCGGCCGACAATATGACACGCGGGGTTGCGATAGTCGTTGAGAGGATCCGGCAGCTGGGTCTCGAAGTGGCACTTCACAAGTCCGAAGCAATGTGCTTCTATGGGCGTGGGAATGTGCCACCGTCGGGATCGCAGCTAACGGTGGGAGGGGTTCCCATCGGCGTCGAGTGTACTTTGAAGTACCTAGGACTCGTCCTCGACAGCCGGTGGAACTTCGTGGAGCATTTCCGACGTTTGGCTCCCAGACTGGAGCGGGCGGCGGCTGCCTTCAGGTGGCTCCTGCCCAATCTGGGGGGGCCAAACGCCTCCTGCCGGAGGCTCTATGCGGGGATCGTGCGGTCCATGGCCCTTTACGGGGCCCCGGTGTGGGCGAGTGCTTTGAGGAAGCGGGCCGCCCACTACCTGAACGCGCCCCAAAAGGTGATGGCCGTAAGGCTAGTCCGTGGGTACCGCACGATCTCCCGCGAGGCGGCGAACCTCCTTGCCGGATTGCCGCCGTGGGATCTAGAGGCAATAGTCCTCGCGCGCCTGCATGAATGGCGCGCTGAGGCGCTGCACCGGGGGGTCACTCCGTTGCCGCGGCAAGTTGCTGCGCAGCGGACAGACCTCCGGTGCGATCTCATGGCGGCATGGAGACAGCGACTGTCGCAACCCCGTGCAGGGCACGCCACGATAGTGGCGGTAAGTCCCCTCTTTGAGGAGTGGCTGGAGAGGCGCCACGGCGCCCTCACCTTCCGTCTGACGCAGGTACTCACCGGACACGGTTGTTTCGGGAGGTACCTGCACCGAATCAGGCGGGAGGAAACGCCCGGTTGTCACCATTGTGAGGATCGGCCGGAGGACACGGTGGAGCACACCGTGGAGGTGTGTCCCGCTTGGGCGGAGCCCCGCCGTGTTCTCGTAGCGGCGATCGGCGGCGGCGACCTCTCGCGTCCGGCCCTGGTGCAAGCCATGGTCCGGGGCGAGGAGGAATGGGACGCCGTCGCCTCCTTCTGCGAAGCAGTGATGCTAGCGAAGGAGGTGGCGGAACGTGAGAGGGAGAGAACCTCTCGTCCCAGCCGCCGCGGGAGGCGCTCCGGGCGTCGGGGGCCACGTGATGGCTTCCGGCCACCGTAGACGCGGGCCTGTGGACGGTGAGTGATGGGTAAGCTCGCCGTCCGTCCGTCTTATGACGACAACAGGCCGTGTCGACGGCGCGTTCGTGTTCCACGCGCGCCTCAAAGAGATGTCAGCAACATGGAAGGGGCCCGCAAGGGCCGACGCCTGTCGAGGCTGCGGGTTGTCCGCAAGGGATACCGAGGCCTCGACATGAAGGGCGAAGAAGGAACATGGGTGGTTTTTAGTCAGTAGAAGTCTGACACTCCCTTTCGCTCTGCCCAAGAGCGGGAGGGGTTATTTGATGATTTCCCACCCCCCAAAAAAAAAAAAAAAAAAAAAAAAAAAGGACCTCTCTTATTATCTAAAATTAATAACTTTTGCGTACTCCTAATATATTTTTACTTCTGTCTTTACTCTTTACATGGAACGTATAACAACATCTTTAAATATTTCGATTTCGAATACGATGAGGGATTTTTATCTCTCATCATCAATAACCTAATAATAACCAGCAGTCAACTGACAGTATAATTACGTTTTAGATATTTATTTATTATTTCCAACATAAGTTGACATAACATAAAAAACATTGGGAACCAACAATGTACAACACATCAATGCACGACACGAGAACGCGCGACATTGGAATCAAAGTGTTTTGAATTCCAATGTCGTACATTGTCATGTCGTGCATTCTCGGCCCGGACCTAGATTGTCCACCCCAGGAATGTACGACATGACAATTGGAATCAAAACAAACAGTGACGTCACACTAAAAAAAGTAAAAAGCCATGTGACAATAGGGACGGGCGATACACAGATTTTGATTGATTAAGGATTGATTGATTGATTTTGTTTCATTTGACGTATGGTTGACGTTCAATCAATTATTATTGTAGTAATCTGTGAATTATTCGGGAACCAACAATGTACAACACATCAATGCACGACACGAGAACGCGCGACATTGGAATCAAAGTGTTTTGAATTCCAATGTCGTACATTGTCATGTCGTGCATTCTCGGCCCGGACCTAGATTGTCCACCCCAGGAATGTACGACATGACAATTGGAATCAAAACAAACAGTGACGTCACACTAAAAAAAGTAAAAAGCCATGTGACAATAGGGACGGGCGATACACAGATTTTGATTGATTAAGGATTGATTGATTGATTTTCTGGCTGTGATAGAAAAAATACATACATACACACGAATAGAGAACCTCCTCCTTTTTGGAAGTCGGTTAAAAATGCGGCATTGCCGTTACCTATCTATAAAAATAACTAAATACATACAGGGTGGTGCCGACAATACGACAATAAATGAAAGCACTGGTAGTTCTAGTTCATAGTAACATTATGAAACTGTCAAATAAATCTTAACACCAAAATAAAAAAAATGAAAAAAAACATAAAACTAAGTAGCATAAAACTGTAAATGAAATACATTACAATTTACAAACAAATATTGGTTTACTAACCTTAGGAATAATTTGCACCGATTAACGTGTGGAAATAAAATGTAACAAACGAATTTGGCAAATACATTTAGGTAGGTTATTGCCGTATCGTCGGTACCGCGACGGTGTTAGGATTTATTTGATAGTTTAAAAATGTTCCTATGAACTAGAACTACCAGTGGTTTCATTTATTGTCGTATTGTCGGCACCACCCTGTATAATAAAAATGTAACGGATCGCTGTCTGTACATAAAAGATAATATATGAGAAAAAATATTATGGGGACCTTTAGCAACGCAAATAGCACGCAGATGACAATTTAAAGCAGTCAGACGCTAAAACTTAAAAGTTGTGGGTGTGGATCTAAATATTAGCTGTTTTTCCAAGTATTGTAAGATTTCTATTAACCTTTTAAACTTATTTTTAACCGACTTCCAAAAAGGAGGTGGTTCTCAATTCGTCTGTGTGTTTGTGTCTATAATGAACCGATTTTCAAAATTAATTTTGTATTCGAAAGAGTAGGTATATTCCCGAGGTGGTCCCATTGTCACCAAGTCCGGATCTGATGATGGGATTCCAGGGAAATCGAGGGCAACTCCCAGAGGCACTTGTTACTTAGTAAATATTTGTAAAAAGGGAAAATGAAAAAACCTTTTTGCAAAAAAAAAACCGACTTCAAAAACACAAAAAAGTGAAAAAAAAAAACAAAATTACAAAAAAACTGAAATACAAACTTCAGAAAAGAAAATCTGCTTCTGAAGTCGGTGGTAAAAAAAAAAGAAATCAAACAAACAAATGTTACCGGTTTTTTTTTTACAAGACCACTTTTCGCAGTGACTCTATCGTATAAAACACGCTAAAAAGCGTCGTGGTGTTTTTTTGTCTCTGTCTATGCAACCATTTGTCATTAAAATCCTAGGGATCGGAACAAAATCCGATACCTATTACTGTACTAAGAGAATTTAGGATGCAAGAGCGAGCGAAGCGAGTTTTGGACTTGGGGCACTCTGAGTCAGATAGGTTAGTTTCGAAGGGAATGACGGCCGCCCGGGTATGCGGGAGATTTGGAGGTCATAGAGCGAGGCCTTTGCCCACCAGTGAGATGACACAGGCTAACAGTAATATAATGTTTTGGAAATACTAAGTAAAATGCAAATACAAAATAAGACCTTATTAATGATAAAAAAATAAACAATTAATTTAGTCATCCTTCTCGATCTTGGGCGCTAAATAATAGCGGATGTGGCCGATTGCTGGAATGCTATACTCGACGATGAGAGGGCGCTCAGCCGACATTGAGAGTTGCACCTGGAAACACAATAAATAACAATCGTATTTTTAACCGACTTCCAAAAAGGAGGAGGTTCTCTATTCGTATACGTATTTTTTTTTGTATGTCCGCGCATATATCCGTCAATTATGGACCGATTTTCAAAATTATTTTTGTGTTTGAAAGGGTATACTCTCAAGGTGGTCCCATTGTCAACAAATCAGGATCTGATGATGGGATTCTTGAGAAATTGAGGGCAACCCTCAAATTTTATAGGCACACGTAACGTTTTCCAAATACTTTCTGAAGCTGTTCAAGTATTTGCATCTGATAATAATAATCTCATGTGGATGCGCTGATGATGGAAAGTACAACTCCTCAACGGTCAGAGAAATCACAAAAATCAGCTTCTGAAGTCGGTGGCAAAAAAACGACATCAAACAAACAAATGTGACCGAGACTTCAGAAGCTGATTTTTCTTCTAAAGTTTATTTTTTACATTTTTGTTTTTCACTTTTTGTGTTTCTCACTTTTTTGTGTTTTTCAGGTTTTTTTTTGTGTACCACACACTCCTGGCACTGAAAAGGCGACTTCCCATCTCACAAAAATGTATAGGATATATTTGCATGTCGAACTGTTCAAAAAGACAGTAAGTAGGTACAGTCAGTACAGTCAGTGCCCAGCATTGACCCCCTCTTCTCACATCATCATCATCTTTTCAGCCGAAAGACGTCCATTGCTGGAGATAGGCTTCCCTACATTGACCGGTCCCGTGCGTCTCACATCCAACGAATCCCCGCAACCTTCACCAGGTCATCGGTTCACTTAGTGGGAGGCCTTTCAACGCAGCGTCTTCCAGTTCGCGGTTCAGAACTTTTCGGCCCCATCGGCCATCCGTTCTGCGAGCAATGTCCATTACAATTGCTACTTAAGTCTGGCAATTCTTCGGGCTACGTCGGTAACCTTGGTTCTCATGTGGATGTCTTAATTTCTGATTGGATCACGCAAGGAAACTCCGAGCATAGCCCTCCCTATTGCTCTTTGGGTGACTTTAAGCCTTCTGATGAGGCCCATTGTGAGCGACCACATTTTGGTTCCGTATGTAATCACTGGCAATACACATTGGTCATAAACTTTCGTCTTGAGACACAGCGGTAGGCTGGACGAGAAGATACTCCTCAACTTCCCAAACGAGGGGTCAGATAATTCCGGGCACTGACTATACAAGAACAAGCTTGGAAAATTGGAGGACAATACTGACTCTAAACGCCGATCCACCATGATCATTTTTTATTCCTTCACAACTATAAGTGAACTACTGTCTAATACATTATTGGACAAATAGGTACGCAAAGTTTTACTGCCAACAACAAATTGAGCCGTTATGGCCAAGTGAACTTGAGAGTGGTTAACCTGTGGACTAAGTGACGAGGCTTTACTGAAGTAGTGGAGATACTCGCAGGAGAATGAAAGGGTCACTGGCTCCTGCACGTTAATGACCACAGCATCGTCCTCTCTGTCGATTGAAGCAACCTGCGTGAGCTTGATTTTTGCTGAGCCCATGTCGCCGTATGCTGAGAACTTCATTCCTGTAGGATAGTGGAGTAATAGTAATAAACTAACATAATTAATAAGTAGCAGTGTTCCAGTGGTACGTGGCAGCCCCGACTTACGAGTAGTTAGTCGTAAGTTCGAACCCAGGCAGGCGCATTGCTTTGTGTAATTTATTTCATCACCACTGCTCTCAAAAACGCCATTTCGCACTGGGCCCGCGTGGTGGATTATAGGCTATAAGCCCATTCCCTCTCATAATGAGGAGCCCTGCGTCCCAGCAGTGGGAACATTATAGGCTGATGATGAACATAAATAAAAGTAAATTTCTGTACTTAGTTACTGCCGGCTTTGCGTGGGTATAAAATATTTGTTTAGTTTATAAGAGGAGGGGAAGATCGAAATAATGATGTTGAACATGTTTTTTATGCTACAACTTTTCTCTCGAAATAATGGTTTTATAAATATGTTTCATCATGCAATTTTATTTAACAAATAGTCCGACCTTATAGGCTTACCTTCTTTAGTGCAAGAAATAATAATAGACCCTCCAAACTGTAAGAGATCCTTGCAGATTCGCGCGAATTCACCACTGGGTAACCTTATGATGCAGCTGTACTTATATTCAGGAATCTCTGTAAAATTGATTTATTTAAAAAATAATATGCACAGAGCAAGTAGGCAATAGATCTTGTGGACCACGATCAAAGAGTAGATTACATAGACCAAACTACCAAGATCTTATGAACGCCTAGGCCTAACCACGTTATTTTACAAAAGCTGAAACTTTATCTGTGGAAGTACCTATATCTTACTATTGGGTGTACGTATTTACTGTCTGGCGGCTTGGAAACCGGCATAAAATTCTTTCAAATATAAAATTCAGATTTAATTAAATGACGTCAGTTCACTTATAATTTAACATATTAATAAGTACTTGATGAATGACGGGGGCTGAAATTCCTCGCTGTATTATAGGGATTCAAAATAGCTCCCGTAACGTAAGACACTTCTTTATCCCCTTGGTGCAAAGCAGTGTTAGTCAAGTGGTGTTACTGGCAGACTGCCAAGGTATTGTGGTTTTTCGGATTCATGTGCGTATTGTATAGTTATCACTTCCGCCAAGTCAGATGCCCTTAACCTTTCCTATGCCGTGTAATTAGACAAGATTAAAAAGCCATTGTGTCTCGCGTAGATCTACGTTCCGGCATACAAAAGGTTAAGCGGTATAAAAACTCGGACACCGTGCAGGTGAGGCACTTACCAGACGATAAGGAAAGAAGATCCCCTTGGTGAATAATCTACTATTTGACTGTAAAAAACAAAATAAACTTGCCACTTACTCAAATGCTCATCATCCAAGTTCATAAGCTTCATCTCATACTCAGACACTTTATTTTGGTCGGGCCTCTCGAACACTAAAGTAAATGTATCAGCATTGGCTTGTGCCTTGATTGTCAATGAGTCTTTGTCATCAGCACACTTCAGGATCTTTGCCATGCTGGAATAATGGAGTTAACGTTAGCAAGAAAGTCAGTAAATAGATTGTGGATGTCAGATATTTGAGGTAATATCTCAAATCTCTGACATTCACAATAGAATTACTGACTTTCTTGTATATCCCGCACATACTGTAGGTACGCCTTTTTCCCACTAAGGCAGGCGGAAGGAAACCACAGAACATCACCTGCAACGATCCTTATATAGGCATTAGCCAAATATTCCACCACAAGTGTTTATGTAGTACCAATCTACCATGTTGATCGGATCTGTGAATAGCATTTTGCCAATCGTTAGGCCCTGCGCAGACGGCACACTTTTTGTGAGATCGAGTCTGCGGCGCACAAAAAGTCTGCATGGCGCGCAAAAAGTCGGTCGCGGATTTTTCACAGACTCAACGCACACGACGCACATCTTCGATCATTTTGTCGGCAGAGCTGTAGAAAAAATAGAGAATTTTGGGTACATCCTATACTTTCGGAAAGATTACTGAAGGGACAGTTCCATACTAAACATTCAATTCTGAAACAACATCCGGCAATTTTTTTCAAATTTTATAAAATGTCTGTTACTACATTTGATGAGTTGCTATTTATTTTGAGACCTGCTTTGACTCATTCAGAAACAACAATGTTAAGGGCAGGTAGACCAAGCGAAATAGGCATTTGTAATAATAAAAAAAAAAGTGTGTGTGTGAGAGGAGATGAATGAAATTAAACTGTGTGGTGTGCTCCAAATAAAAATAAGTAAAAGTGAAAATTCGGGCGCCTGGAGTACACACAAAACTATGCCAAGGATAGACTTACCTGCGGGAGCTTGAGACTTTTAATCTTCAAGCGGGAAGGTATCAATAAAAATCGATCATAAAAGGTAAGAACGACTTTATTACCCGAAGGCTGCTGGTTTAAAAATTCCTTTCTAACATTAACAACTCTAATGTGTAAAATTAAGAGAAAATTGTTGTTATTATAAGACCTGTCATTATTGCACATTTTTAAAATAAATTGAAGTTATGTATCATAAACCATACCAAACTCCGTCGACTAAATTAGGAACCTGATGGATTATCCAAGCGCATCTTGGTGATATTCGCCGAGATTGCCAACGGCGGGCGGTCCAAGATTTAACGCTACCAAGAGTTGCCCGCGATTGCCGCAAAGCGAGCCGTGCGCTTACGTCGCGAGGAGTGTCACCTGTGTCACATTACAGATAAGCAGGCAGTAGGTCAACTTGTCTTATTGATTTATTTTTAAATTAAAATAAGAGATTTGATTAAGGGCGCGTTTGCAATTCGGACAAAATTATGCTGTTTTTCAGTACATTTCCTGACTAAACTGAATCAAATCAAATAAAACTTATAACTAACACAAATAGATTGGTTCTTTATCTTCAAACGCAAGAAACGTTTTTCTTGAAAATGATAGTTTTTGATACTGTAAAAACGATCTGTCGTTGCCATTAACCACAATATTTTCGAAACGGTATTGTGTTTAGGTACATTTTTTGTTCTACCAATAACATATTTTAAGATTTCTAAAAATACTGTAAGTAGGCAAATATAGTCTGTTCTAAATCTGAGAAAAAAAATTATGTCGCAGTGTCATAAATACTCTCAGAAAAAATAAATGCCGAAACTAACTTTTCTACATATTTTGCTATTATGGGTGAATCTTAAGTGATTGCAATAAGGGTTATTTTATTTGTTGTCCCAGTTTTGATTTATTGCACAAACATTTCGAATGAAATCTCAGTCCGCACTCGGCCTTTTCAATATAGTCTAATGTACTCTGTGCTCGGCCTCGGCTGCCGTTGTGAGTGGACGCTGTGTCGCCTGTTAGTAGCGGCTTGTGTTGAAAAGATCGCTGTTTACATACGAAATATTCGATAAACCAAATTTGATACTTGACAAGGTAAGATTTAAATTTTTATATGACAATATTTTATTTCGCCAAAACAAATGCTTATTCGTCAACAACTTGACGCAGTGATCTGATCTGAGTTTGGGCTCGTTTTGTTAGTTATGATGAGATCTTACCTCCGGACTTGATGGAGTGACCTGAAGGTCTACTTCGGTGACTGCTACTGGAACTCCTCGATGGATCGAACTAGATGTGCCGAGTTTGGGCTTGTTTTGTTAGTTATGATGAGATCTTACCTCCGGACTTGATGGAGTGACCTGAAGGTCTACGTCGGTGACTGCTACTGGAACTCCTCGATAGATCGAACTAGATGTGCCGAGTTTGGGCTCGTTTTGTTAGTTATGATGAGATCTTACCTCCGGACTTGATGGAGTGACCTGAAGGTCTACTTCGGTGACTGCTACTGGAACTCCTCGATGGATCGAACTAGATGTGCCGAGTTTGGCCTCGTTTTGTTAGTTATGATGAGATCTTACCTCCGGACTTGATGGAGTGACCTGAAGGTCTACTTCAGTGACTACTACTGGAACTCCTCGATGGATCGAACTAGATGTGCCGAGTTTGGGCTTGTTTTGTTAGTTATGATGAGATCTTACCTCCGGACTTGATCGAGTGACCTGAAGGTCTACTTCGGTGACTGCTACTGGAACTCCTCGACGGATCGAACTTGATATGTCGAGTTTGGGCTCGTTTTGTTAGTTATGATGAGATCTTACCTCCGGACTTGATGGAGTGACCTGAAGGTCTACTTCGGTGACTGCTACTGGAACTCCTCGATGGATCGAACTAGATGTGCCGAGTTTGGGTTTGTTTTGTTAGTTATGATGTGACCTTACCTCCGGACTTGATGGAGTGACCTGAAGGTCTACTTCGGTGACTGCTACTGGAACTCCTCGATGCATCGAACTAGATGTGCCGAGTTTGGGCTCGTTTTGTTAGTTATGATGTGACCTTACCTCCGGACTTGATGGAGTGACCTGAAGGTCTACTTCGGTGACTGCTACTGGAACTCCTCGATGGATCGAACTAGATGTGCCGAGTTTGGGCTTGTTTTGTTAGTTATGATGAGATCTTACCTCCGGACTTGATGGAGTGACCTGAACGTCTACTCCAGTGACTACTACTGGAACTCCTCGATGGATCGAACTAGATGTGCCGAGTTTGGGCTTGTTTTGTTAGTTATGATGAGATCTTACCTCCGGACTTGATGGAGTGACCTGAAGGTCTACTTCGGTGACTGCTACTGGAACTCCTCGATGGATCGAACTAGATGTGCCGAGTTTGGGTTCGTTTTGTTAGTTATGATGTGACCTTACCTCCGGACTTGATGGAGTGACCTGAAGGTCTACTTCGGTGACTGCTACTGGAACTCCTCGATGGATCGAACTAGATGTGCCGAGTTTGGGCTCGTTTTGTTAGTTATGATGTGACCTTACCTCCGGACTTGATGGAGTGACCTGAAGGTCTACTTCGGTGACTGCTACTGGAACTCCTCGATGGATCGAACTAGATGTGCCGAGTTTGGGCTTGTTTTGTTAGTTATGATGAGATCTTACCTCCGGACTTGATGGAGTGACCTGAAGGTCTACTTCGGTGACTGCTACTGGAACTCCTCAATGGATCGAACTAGATGTGCCAAGTTTAGGCTCGTTTTGTTAGTTATGATGAGATCTTACTCCCGGACTTGATGGAGTGACCTGAAGGTCTACTTCAGTGACTACTACTGGAACTCCTCGATGGATCGAACTAGTTGTGCCGAGTTTGGGCTTGTTTTGTTAGTTATGATGAGATCTTACCTCCGGACTTGATGGAGTGACCTGAAGGTCTACTTTGGTGACTGCTACTGGATTTCCTCGACGGATCGAACTAGATGTGCCGAGTTTGGTGTTTTGTGCTTATGCTACTTAGTATGAATTCTCTTCGTCAATATTATTTGTGCATAGTGCCTGAGACGTAACTTTCATAACTCTATTGTTGTTTTAGATGCCGAGATATAAGAAATTTGGCATAAACTCTCGTAAAAAAGTTCGTGCCAGTAGACAAGCTTTAGAAATAGGAAGACGGTCAGTATAGTATGTTTATTAGGTAAGGTCACATCATAACATAACTAACAAAACAAGCCCAAACTCGACACATCTAGTTCGATCCATCGAGGAGTTCCAGTAGCAGTCACCGAAGTAGACCTTCAGGTCACTCCATCAAGTCCGGAGGTAAGGTCACATCATAACTAACTAAACAAGCCCAAACTCGGCACATCTAGTTCGATCCATCGAGGAGTTCCAGTAGCAGTCACCGAAGTAGATCTTCAGGTCACTTCTTCAAGTACGGAGGTAAGATCTCATCATAACTAACAAAACGAGCCCAAACTCGACACATCTAGTTCGATCCGTCGAGGAGTTCCAGTAGCAGTCACCGAAGTAGACCTTCAGGTCACTTCATCAAGTCCAGAGGTAAGGTCACATCATAACTAACAAAACGAGCCCAAACTCGTCACATCTAGTTCGATCCATCGAGGAGTTCCAGTGGCAGTCACCAAAGTAGACCTTCAGGTCACTTCTTTAAGTCCGAAGGTAAGATCTTATCATAACTAACAAAACGAGCCCAAACTCGACACATCAGGAACGATCCGTCGAGTAGTTCCAGTAGCAGTTACTGAAGTAGACCTTCAGGTCACTCCATCAAGTCCGGAGGTAAGGTCTCATCATAACTAACAAATTGAGCCCAAACTCGGCACATCTAGTTCGATCCATCGAGGAGTTCCAGTAGCACTCACCGAAGTAGACCTTCAGGTCACTCCATCAAGTCCGGAGGTAAGGTCACATCATAACTAACAAAACGAGCCCAAACTCGGCACATCTAGTTTGATCCATCGAGGAGTTCCAGTAGCAGTCGCCGAAGTAGACCTTCAGGTCACTCCATCAAGTCCGGAGGTAAGATCTTATCATAACTAACAAAACGAGCCCAAATTCGACACATCTAGTTAGATCTGTCCAGGAGTTCCAGTAGCAGTCTTCGAAGTAGACCTTCAGGTCGCTCCATCAAGTCCGAAGGTAAGATCTCATTATAACTAACAAAACGAGCTCAAACTCGACATATCAAGTTCGATCCGTCGAGGAGTTCCAGTAGCAGTCACCGAATTAGACCTTCAGGTCACTTCGTCAAGTCCGAAGGTAAGATCTCATCATAACTAACAAAACCAGCCCAAATTCGACATATCAAGTTCGATCCATCAAGGTGTTCCAGTAGCAGTCACCGAAGTAGACTTTCAGGTCACTCCATCAAGTCCGGAGGTAAGGTCACATCATAACTAACAAAACGAGCCCAAACTCGGCACATCTAGTTCGATCCTTCGAGGAGTTCCAGTAACAATCACCGAAGTAGACCTTCAGGTCACCTCTTCAAGTCCGGAGGTAAGGTCTCATCATAACTAACAAATTGAGCCTAAACTCGGCACATCTAGTTCGATCCGTCGAGGAGTTCCAGTAGCAGTCACCGAAGTAGACCTTCAGGTCACTTCATCAAGTCCGGAGGTAAGGTCACATCATAACTAACAAAACGAGCCCAAACTCGGCACATCTAGTTCGATCCATCGAGGAGTTCCAGTAGCAGTCACCAAAGTAGACTTTCAGGTCCCTCCATCAAGTCCGGAGGTAAGGTCACATCATAACTAACAAAACGAGCCCAAACTCGGCACATCTAGTTCGATCCATCGAGGAGTTCCAGTAGCAGTCACCGAAGTAGACCTTCAGGTCACTTTTTCAAGTCCGGAGGTAAGGTCTCATCATAACTAACACATCAAGCCCAAACTCGGTGCATCTAGATCGATCCGTCGAGGAGTTCCAGTAGCAGTCACCGATGTAGACCTTCAGGTCACTCCATCAAGTTTGCAGGTGAGGTTTCATCTTAGCTAACAAGTACATATTACATAAAAATAAAAACAAATATTTTCAACGTATCAAAATTAGTTCACTTGACTACTTATTCCCGCAGCTAACAAGCCGACGCTTGTGTGTGTGACTCGTGTCTATGTAGTAGTTCAATTCTATGCCTATCGTTTTTGTAAATACGTCCTTAATTAAAAACTCCTTTTATTATAATTTGTAGTAATAGCGAAGTCTTTCGTTTTTTTGTAATAAATTAATTTGAGTAGATATTTTAAATGGAATAAACTCTGAACTATACTTATTACATTTAATTGATGTTTTAGTTTCTAGGTCGGGTGTTCCAAATGCAATAGGTAACGCAAGGACGACAATGCCGCAAAGATCGCGTCATTATTATCATTTACGGAACAGATTAGGGTGATCATCGTAGCTTTTTAGTCGACCTTGTTTAAGGTTCCGTACCCGAAGGGTAACCAACGGGAACCGGGGGGTTACCCTATTAATAAGCCTTCGTTGTCCGTCCGTCCGTCTGTCAGCGGTCTTTATCTCATGATCTATAATAAGTAGACTATTGAATTTTTCACAGAATGTGTATCTCTGTTGCCTCTAAAAGAACAAATACGAAAAATTAAAAAAAATATATTAAAAAAGAACTCGATATTTGAATGGAAAATCGTATATTTTTTAATACAACAACGATAATATTATCAACTCTGTATCTCACGCATATGATAATCACCAAATGTGTCAAAATTATTATTCATGTATTCGGGGGGGTATGAGGAACAGGGTGTAAAGTTCCTCATCCCCCATAGAAAAGGGAGGATCCTCCGACCAGACGGGTGTTGTGTCCGACATATGTAAGTCGGGATTTTCTATATAGGCTAATGTCGCGGATAATGTTGATAGCGCGATGTAGGAATTGCCAATTTAGTTCGCATGTGTTGCGATAGATGTCGCTGTCGCCACATCACTCCCCTCCGAGACCGGAGGTCGATAGCAGACTGAGTCTTGATGCTTGCCAGGCCAGTGGAAGGTTCCAGTGAGTCGGAACCGGATGCCGCGTAGTTCTCGGTGAGTCGGAACTGTCTGCGGTGATGCCCCAGTGAGTCGGGGTGATGCTGCATTATGCTCCAGTGAGTCGGAGTGATGCTGTGCTGCGTAGTGGCTGGCTGCTGCGTCGACCAGGAGAGAAGTGCGTCTCTGCTTGCTGACCGGCCGAAGTGCAGTGTGCTGTGCCAAGGTCGCTGATGAGGCTGAGGGTGATGACCAGGTATGCGCTTCTGCTGCATGCTGGTGGTCAGGATACCCTTTGAAGCCGTGGTTGGAATTCATCTTTGAGTACTTTTTCTACGATGAAGGAGTCTTCTGTGTCTTCAGTTTCTCTAAAAAAGAGAAATATGGTAAGTCTTACAAGTTTGTGTTACACATCCGAGTAAAAGCATTGTATGTAAAATGCGGTAAAAACATAAAATGTGGTACTTACGTTAATGTTACAGTTTTTTGTGTATCAACAGGATCCAATCCAATAAAAGAGGTTTTGGATACATCAGCCGTGTTTCTACATGATGCATTATCCATGTAGTACCTGAAAACCCACCCACATTATGTTAGTTAACGTACATTATGAGTATCCAGGACTTTAATACAGTAGAGCATCGATTATCCGAACGTCGTTCAACCGAATGACAGACTCCTTTTTCCGTTTGAGGTACGGAACCCTAATCTTGATCTATGGTAATTACATGACGCGGGCTAGCGGACTGCGAGTAAGGGTAACTCGCCGTCCGATCAAGGACCAAGCCCGGGTCCGCGGCGCGTCGTGTTCCACGCGCGCCTCAAAGAGCTGTCAGCAAACTGACGGGGCCCAAATAGGGATGCCTGCCGGGGCCACGAATATGTCTTACCAGGATACCGTGGCCCTGGAACGCAAAGGGCAACCGAAGGAACAGGGTGGATTTTAATTAGTACAAGTCTGACAGTCCCTTCCACTCCACTCAGAGCGGCAGGACTCATTTGATGATTTTACCACACGATAAAAAAAATGATAATTACATACCTATTTTCGTTTGAATCCTCAGGAATCAGATTTGTTGCTGCGGCAGTGTTCATGTTAGTTTCTTCAGGCTGCCCAACTAACCTATAACAAAAAGTAAATGGAGTACCTATTTCACAGATGAAATTGATAGGTAGATATAGTAATTTACTGTTCGTTAGCAAACGCCAGGTTGAGATATCGAAATAGACAAAATATGATTTAATTTAATCAAAAATCTTAGCGTTCTCTAGTAGTACTGATATTTTTATATTGTGGCTCGCCACTCGCCAGGCAGGATACCGAACGAAAAGACAAAATATGAATTATCAAAAATCGTAGTCGTAATCCTCGGTACTAATATTCATAAACTATAGTACGATGATCGTAAGTTTTAGACATTTACCAATCAGAGACTGAAGTAAAATAAAAATTAATTTTGAGACCAAATTACATTACAATACAAATAATACATTTACGTAGGTACTTACTTCTTCACATAATCTTTGGAGTGCATTCTTTCTATTTGTGTCTTTTATTGCTTTACACGACTTTTTTCGCCTGCGTTGTTTATTGCCCATTATAATTTATAACTAACAAGCAACAAATTCTCAAAAAGAGATAGTATGGTGCGCGTAGTTGTCAAACTGACACAGGTCCGTCGTCCATAGCGCCAACACGCGACCAAATGTACTCTGTGCACGCGACTGAACGGACCTGTCCGAGCCGCCGCGATCGCTTTTAATTCTTATTTATACATTGTACGGGTCAACCACCGTACAGTACGTTTACCTGGGTCATCATTATTGCGCCACCCGCTCAGTATGTGTCCATCATTTATATTATTGCACTTTCACAGCAATAGTTCAGTACGTAATTCGGCGACATACCGTGCGCGTGACTCATAATCCCATATCGTTCACCAATCATCCTAGTATAAATTAATCTTAATCTTATATTTGTGGAAACAGACAATACAGTGAATTTATTAACCTTAAACTGACTTTCATCTCTTATCTCATCCTTTATCTCTATCTTAACCCAACCCCGAACATTGGTCCTTCGAGCCCTACAAGTAAGGCATTGGTCCTTCGAGCCCTACAAGTAAGGCATTGATCCTTCGAGCACGTTGGCGGGACCGAAACGCGTGTGCAGAACTTTGTGCTTTGTTCGTTTGTGTGTGCGTTTTACCGGTTTCGTTATACGCAATCAGTAACATTGGAAACTACAGTGTGTGTTATCTCGTGATCCTGGTCAATCCCGGTGCCTAGGAAGGCGCCAATTTGTTTCATCTCGTGACCCCGGTGCCTACGAAGGCGCCACTTTGCCTCATCTCGTGATCCTGTTCAACCCCGGTGCCTAGGAAGGCGCCAATTTGTTTCATCTTGTGATCCCGGTGCCTACGAAGGTGCCACTTTACCTCATCTCGTGAACCTGGTCAATCCCGGTGCCTAGGAAGGCGCCACTTCGTCTCATCTCGTGATTTTATTTAATCCTAGTGCCTAGGAGGGCGCCACTCATCTCATCTCGCGATCCTGTTCGACCCCGAAGAAACCCTACAAGTAAGGTATCTTTCTTCTCACTTTTACTATGGCTACAATGGAAGACATTTTAGCTACTCAACAGCAAATCATTGAAGGCATAGATAGACTTTACTCCAACTTCAAGAAAGATGGAGCAGAGCGAAAGACCCCCGACTACCTACGTCGACGATTAGAAAGCCTAGAGCAATACTTCACGGAGTTTCATAACAACCATATGAATTTGTTATCCTTTGTTGATCGATCTCATGCGTATTTCACTACCAATCAGTATGATCAAATGAAGGCGAAATACAGCAATATTAAAACAGCCATTCAGAATTATAAGCCTTCCACAGACAGACCTCAAACCCCTGTTTTGAAACCTCCTACTTTTCAACCATCTTCAAAATCTCAAACCCCGGACCTCTCATCTCAAAATAATCCTCCTAAAGATAGCGTAATTATAGAAGACCTCTTGAAGAAACAAGCTACTAATTTTAGGGCATTTTCAAGAGAAGCTGCTGACATTGATCTCAATCTTATCTCGGAAAAGTGGGAGTTTGAAGACATCCTAAAAACTTTAAACACTCGTTGGGCAGCTATTGACACCCTACACTGGGAAATGGACAACGAGCTCAACGGCTCCAACGCCCAGTACGACGAGCAATTCTCGAACTACGAGAAATATTATAAAACTCTGAAAAGGGATATTAACCGAAAGATGTGGTCGGTGGCTCATATTGAGAAATCGACCCCAAGAATGGAAATAGCTACCTTTGAAGGAAGTTATACGTCCTGGATATCCTTCAAAGATCTCTTTACAGAAACTGTACACAATAACCCATCTTTATCAAACGCCCAAAAAATGCAGTTCCTGAAAAGTAAGATCAAGGGCGAGCCGGAAAAATTAATCCAGCATCTTCAAATAAGTTCAGACAATTACCCCGTTTGTTGGAATATCCTTACGCATCGCTATGATAATAAGCGTCGTATCTTTATATCTCATCTCAAAAACCTCCTAAATATCCCGACATCTCAGCAAAAATCAGCGAGTCACCTTAAACGGATTCATGATACAACGTACGAAAGCGTGAACGCTATAAAAAATCTCGGAATCGATGTATCTACTTGGGATCCCTTCCTCGTATGTGTCCTAGCGGAGAAATTAGACTCTGAAACCAACGATGACTATATAGATTCGCTGAAATCACCAAAGGAGTTGCCAGTATTGGACGAATTTCTTCGGTTTCTGGAGAATAGGTTTACGTCGCTGGAAACTTCACGGAAGAAACAAGAACCCTTCAGTCAAAGGTCACCTCAATCCCAACACGCATCTTCTTCATCTAACGGCTATCGTAATAACCAACAATCTCATTCAAAGGGATTTAATTCTCGTTTTAAACAAAATAACAACACCTCAAATCATACCTATTCGACAAACCAGGTCATTTCGCAATCGGCAAAGTCCAATTCGAAAAATAACGAAAGACGTAAACAATGTGGTATTTGCAATACAAGCGATCATCGCATACAAAATTGTCAAAAGTTGGCAAAAATGCATCCATCGGCTCGTAGAAACGCAATCGCAAATTTGAACCTTTGTGTCAACTGTTTACACTATCACGAAGGTAAAAAATGCCTTTCAGAAGTAAAGTGTAAAGAGTGCAATAAAGACCACAATACGATTCTACATGAATGTTTTACGTCAAGAAATGCTAATTCGGATGCGTCGCGATCGGGGCCGAACACGGCCACTGTTACGAAATCTCCACCTCAGCAAGATATTAACACCTTAGTATCTATGCAGAATAACCCTACAGAAATACTCCTCGCGACAGCAATTATCAAGGTACAAGCAGCTGACGGATCTTACGAAAGGATGAGAGCTCTTCTAGATCAGGGATCTCAGACCTCAATCATTACTGAACGAGCAGCACAGCTCCTGAACTTGCGTCGGCAAAAATGCACAGGACTTATCTCTGGAATCGGAAACAATGAAAATAGCTGTAAGGGCATGATCTCTATTAAGTGTATGTCGTTAATTAATGACTTCACTTTTGAATCCGACGTATTTATAATGAAAAGACTAGTCAAAAACTTGCCTAGTTATACCTTCACTAAACCCAACTGGCCAACTCTTAACCAGATAATCCTAGCTGATCCTGAATTCAACAAAAGTAGGCCAGTTGACATCTTATTCGGCGCTGACGTTTATTCTCAAATCCTATTGGATGGTATCTGCCGTTCCGAGGGAATGTTACCCATTGCCCAGCAGACACAGCTGGGATGGATCCTAAGCGGTAACTGTAAAACATTTCAGTGCAATGTGATACTAAACAATCTCACCGATATCCAACAGTTCTGGGAAATAGAGGATATTCGCGAACCCTTATCTATATCTCAAGAAGACCAAGCCTGCATTGACTTCTTTCAATCCTCAACCTCAAGGCGCAAAGACGGCAGCTATGTCGTGAAAATACCTTTTAAAGAAAACTTTGAAGAACAGTTGGGTGAATCTAAAAATAAAGCCATTGCGCAATTCTTTCAAATAGAAAGGAAATTAATTAAGCAACCAGACTTGGCACATGATTATAAATTGTTTATGTCCGAGTATTTAGAGCTCGGACATATGATCCCCGTTGCGACACATGTCAACGAAACCTCAGATTGCTACCTTTCGCATCATGGCGTACTTCGAGCTGAGTCATTAACTACAAAATTACGAGTTGTTTTTAATGCCTCTGCAAAAACCTCAACAGGTCATAGCCTCAACGACCTTATGTGCAGGGGGCCGAACCTGCAGCAGGACCTCTTAAGCCTCATACTAAAATGGAGACAGTTTAAATACGCATTCACGGCCGATATTGAAAAGATGTTCCGTAACATTTGGCTACATCCTGATCATCAAAAGTTCCAGAAAATTATTTGGAGACATCATCAATCACAACCTTTGCAAGAATATCAGCTAGCGACTGTCACCTACGGTACAAAGGCCGCACCTTTCCTGGCCATGATGACACTGAAACAACTTGCCATCGATGAAAGGCCAAATTATCCCAATAGCAACGCTCCTGATATCTTAGAAACCTCTTTTTACATGGATGACCTCATGCATGGAGCTCATACCGCGACAGCTGCTAAACATCTCAAAGCAGAGATGACAAACCTTCTTAAGTCAGGCGGCCTCAATCTTAGAAAATGGCGCTCGAACTTGCCGGAACTTTTAGACGATCATATTAATCCTCAAGATGAAGAATTTCATTTTAAACAGCCAGAATCTACAAAGGCTTTAGGTCTTCGCTGGAATCCAAAAGAAGACTATTTTATCTTTCATCCAATAGAAATTACCACAGAGGGCATCCCAACAAAACGACAATTCTTGTCTGAAATCTCAAAAATCTTTGACCCTTTGGGCTGGGTGTCACCAGTCACAATCAAACTCAAAATACTATTTCAAGAGACATGGAAAACGGAATTAGGTTGGGATCAACCGATTCCTCATAATATTGCCCTGGAATGGAATAAAATAAAGGCCGACTTACCTTATATCTCCCAATTTAAAATACCTCGATGGATACAAACCATGGAGAATGATATAATTGAGCTTCATGGGTTTTGTGACGCCAGCACAAAGGCCTACGCCTGCGTTGTTTATTGTAAAATTACAAGAAACCATAAGACATACATAACTCTTGTTGCTGGAAAATCTAAAGTGGTACCTCTGAAAAAATCTCAATCTGTACCTCGCTTGGAACTTAGCGGAGCTCTTTTATTATCAAAACTTATGGCCAAAATAATCTCATCCCTATCTGATCTCAAAATCCAAGCTTATGGCTGGGTAGATTCCATGGCAGTACTAGGATGGATAAGTGGTGAACCAGAAAAATGGAAACCCTTTGTTGCCAATCGAGTAAAAATGATTTGCGAAATTATCCCAAAAAATAGGTGGCGGTATGTGAAATCTCAAGAAAATCCCGCAGATTGCGCCAGCCGTAGTCTGACTGCATCCCATTTAGCAAATCATTCACTTTGGTGGCACGGACCCGATTGGCTACCTCAACACAACCCTGAAAACAACCCTAAACCCATCTTATACAAAACAACTGAAGATCTCAGAAAGAAAAAGCTAGTAAACACTATTACTGCTGACTCTAACAATTCCATTATAAAACAATTATTAGACAAATACAGCAGTTACAATAAAATTATACGAGTTTTAGCTTATGTAAACAAATTCAACGACATCCTGATTTACAAAAAGAAGCGTGAAAACTATCTTACTCTGCATGACCTCAAACGAGCGACGGAAATGTTAATAAAACATGTGCAACAAGAATACTTTTTCAAGGAAATATCTCAGCTTGAAAAAGGTGAACCTTTAAGCAAAAAAAGCCAGATCTTGAATCTCAATCCTATCTTAGACAGCCACGGAGTACTACGTGTCGGTGGACGGCTAAAACATTCGAGTTTAGACCCCGAAATGAAGCATCCCATTATCATCCCAAATCGAACTAAATTAGCTGATCTTATAATAGACGAATCCCATAAAGTAGTATTCCATGGTGGAGTGAAAATGACGAGTGGATTTATACGACAAAAATATTGGTTAATGGGAGGAAACCGCGCTACGAAAAAACGATTAAGAACGTGTGTAAAGTGTAAGAGACACGATCCCATTCTAAAACATCAACTCATGGGTGACTTACCTTCATCCAGATTAAATCCTAGTCGACCCTTTTATCATACCGGTGTAGACTATACTGGGCATGTTTTGGTGAAAGCGAACAAAGGTCGCGGCATCAAAACAGATAAAGGATACGTTGCAGTATTCATATGTATGGTTACAAAGGCCATACATTTAGAACTCGTATCTGATCTCACAGCGTCGGCTTTTATTGCAGCGCTCAGACGTATGTCAGCCAGAAGAGGAACCCCTGGGCACATCTACAGTGATCAAGGAACAAACTTCATTGGAGCCAACAAGATCCTAAAACAAGAAATATCAGAAATCTCAGAAATCTTATCAAGCCAAGAAACATTATCTACCGTCGCAGAAATGAACATTGAGTGGCATTTTAATGCTCCGTCATGGCCTTCCGCTGGCGGACTTTGGGAAGCTGCGGTGAAAAGTTTAAAACATCACCTTAGGCGTGTTGTTGGTGAGCAAAAACTCACCTACGAAGAATATAGCACCCTCCTATCTCAACTCGAGGGTTGTTTAAATTCTCGACCACTTTGTCCTTTGAAGGAAGATCCCGAGGACATCGACTTTTTAACCCCGGCACACTTTCTTGCAAGTGGGCCTACCTTAACGATCGTTGAAACAGAAAATGATCTTAGGACTCGGTGGCACTTGGTACAAAAAATCTATAGACATATTTGGGCCCAGTGGAAAAATGAATATCTCTCACAGTTATCCATTAGAGCTAAATGGAGACAATCTCAAAAGAATCTCAGTCTCAACGATATTGTTATTATCAAAGATGAAAACCTCCCGCCTGGGAAGTGGGCCCTAGGGCGTATAGTAGAACTGCATCCCGGTTCTGACGGACACGTCAGAGTCGTTACCCTTAAAACCAAAAATGGTTTCCTAAAACGGCCTGTTGTTAAGCTATCTCTATTACCAGCGGACAGAGACAATAATCCTTCTAGTGACACGAAGATTAAAGATGAAGCACCTAGGAAGAAAAACCCCAAGCGTATCTCCTTCTCGACTATAGCTCTGTCAGTAACGCTATTCCTATTGTCACTAATAAACTTATCTCAAGCATCTTATAGTTTTACCCCTTTGAGCAACAACAGCGTTTATTTCGATAAAATCTCCAACATGCATCTTATTAGAGACGACTGGCGTTTAATTGTTTATTATGACACATATCCCTACAAAGAAGGCACGTCGGCACTCGAGAAATATATCAATTATCTTGAAACATTGTGCTCCACTATTAAAGAACACGCACCATGCGACGGTATCATCTTTCAACTCGGGCACGAGTTTGAAGAAATAAAACATTATGATAGTATGTTAACAATTAATGAATCATTTGTAACTGGAGACGAGCGGCGGCGCCGGCGCCGTGGTCTAATAGACGGAGTGGGCTACGTCGCAAACAGCTTGTTTGGCGTGCTAGATCAGCGTTTTGCGGAGAAATACGCACAGGACATCGACCTTTTGAAACAAAATGATAAACATTTGTATAACCTCTGGAAAAACCAAACCTCAATCGTGGAAGCCGAATTTAATCTTATGAAAAGAATAGAGAAAGCTGCGAACAAACATCATAAATCGATAAATCAAAAGCTTAATTACCTTAAAGAATCCTTTCAAGACCTTCAACGCAATGTACAGAACATGACTCTAGTTACCGATTTCTTAGCATCTGCTATGACGGCGAATAACTTACTGTATAGCCTCAGGAAAATACAAGACTCTATTCTTGATACGGTAACTAATATTTACAATGGAAAATTGGACTTCCATCTGATATCTCCTAAACAGCTGAGAACGGAATTAAGTTCTATATCAGCACATATCCCCAAAGACATGGCACTTCCGGTCAACCATTTGAATCTCAAAGATCTCTACAACTTGATAAAAGTGCGGACTAAGTACTATAGTAAGTACTTGATCATTGAAATAAGAATACCCCTAATCGAAAGAGACCTTTACGAAATCTTTAACCTCATTCCAGTCCCACGATTATTGAACCACGACATGATACATGTGAAAGTTATATCAAGTTTTGCTGCCATTAACCTCAGAAAAGACTCATACGTAACCCTTACTGATGCTGATCTCCAGTCTTGTATAAGACAAAATCCTGGGATGATTTTATGTCATACAAAAAACCCTATAAATATCTTAAAGGATGATCACAGCTTGTGTGAAACGATCCCACGCACAAGAACCTGTGAAACTATTAGAACCCCTTGTAAAAACATTTGGAAGGAATTAACAGCGGATAATAAATATTATTATTTTTGTTGCAACGAATGCAACTTTAAACTTCTCTGTGACGGCGACATTACCGCCATTAAATTGATGAATGCAGGTCTGTTGAATGTGGAGGAAGGCTGTATCATAAAGACGGACAATTTCGTTGTCCATTCTAATAAAAGGCTGTCTAGTAAAATGAGTATTGGTGCAAGAATTATTGCGCCACAAATATCACCTATTAACCATATATTCAACATCTCTACCCCTGAATCTCCTGAAATTAATCCTAATAATTCTGAAATATTGCGACAATTTGAAGAAATACAGAAAAAGATTGAGATCATGAAACAAACTGAACCACTGAGTGATAAAATATCCTATCACGACGTACATCTTTATAGCGTCTTGTATGCTCTAATCTTTGGAATCCTGATAACTGCGGTGGTATACTGTTGGCGGCGTCACAGGCGGTCAACACGTCGAGAACCCTCGGTGCCTGCTGGAGAGGCATCTACTGCTACTGCGATTTCTTCACATCCCGGAAATAAGAGTGTTATGTTAAGTGAGTGTAGTGCGGTTAGGGAAAAAAGGCAATCTTTAATCAAAGTGAAAAGAGCAGTGAGTGAGTGTTGTGATCTTAGGGAAAAAGGTCAATTTAGTCAATCCGTGAAAAGTGATCCCAAAAATCTTACCAAATCAAACGAGTGTTTACAAACAGAAGATAGGGCCTCGTCCCCTGTTTTTCGTGTATTTTCCCTTCCCGATCTAAGATAATCTTGATTGTAATTGTTCGAAATATTGTTAATCACTCACTACTAATCCTTATCCCTGTCATATAGTTGATAAGTTGAATATTGTTTATCATCTTGTAAATCTCATCACCATCTTTATCCTACTAACCCCTATCTTTGCCCCCGGGAGCATGTACGGGTCAACCACCGTACAGTACGTTTACCTGGGTCATCATTATTGCGCCACCCGCTCAGTATGTGTCCATCATTTATATTATTGCACTTTCACAGCAATAGTTCAGTACGTAATTCGGCGACATACCGTGCGCGTGACTCATAATCCCATATCGTTCACCAATCATCCTAGTATAAATTAATCTTAATCTTATATTTGTGGAAACAGACAATACAGTGAATTTATTAACCTTAAACTGACTTTCATCTCTTATCTCATCCTTTATCTCTATCTTAACCCAACCCCGAACATACATAGTAATTGAGAAAATCATTTTATCAATTCAAATTCTGCGAATTTGTCTTAAACTAATTAGTTTCTTAATTATAGTACAAAAATTAAATGTAAAAAATCAGTAATATAGTCATAATTATTATTGAAAAAACGATCTAAAAAGGGGTAACTTTGCGATTTTTTTCTATCGAGTGAAGTTCATCAGGTCTTGCAACTGAATGCGATTTTGACTAGATAAGATCCTTAACTAATACATATATTTTTTATTATATTTAAAACACTGTATTTTTTGTCTCAGATTGTTTTAAAAAACTTAAATTCGGGTCCACCCAGCCTTAACATAGTTACATCGACCTCTGGCGCCATGATAATAGATCGCGTGCGTTACGTCCACCCCTAGCAAATGCAGATTGCCGACTAAAGTGTGCGCCGTCTGCGTTAGCGCGCGTTGAAGCAAACGTTCAATTTTTTTCACACCCTTTTTGTGCGGAGCGGCGCGCCGCGGCGCGGTGCGGTCTGCCCGAATTACACGGATTTTTTGTGCGCCGGACTTTTCGCGCGTCGTGTGCGTTACTGCATATAATTGCATAGGTTCTATTATCACAGACTAAAAAGTGCGTCACGGATAGTCTGTCGTCTTAGATTCAAAAATCTGATAGGTAGGCACTCGAGAAAAAGTGTCAAGATCGATTCGACTTCGATTCGAGTCTGAATAAATAAAAAGCGCACGAGTTTAAATACTTACCTACCTATGTACAATTTTCTAAGAATGATATTTCACTTGATCATCATTTTTTTTGGTGCACAAAGTTCTAAGGAATGGAGAATTTGTTTTATAAGTACTAAACACAGATTATTTAATTTACCTTGCTACGTGTATGCCCATTGACATAGGTGTATCACATCTATATTTTTCGAAACCATTAGATCGGAGATTGAGGGATACCAGTGCTACATGGGCGCTGTCCATTGCCTGAAACATTTAACAAATTAAAATATGTGACAAAACGGTTTTCAGAATTTTTATTCACTTATAGGTAATACAGCCTCTTGTCTAGTAACATTATTTTGATCTAATCTTTTGGCTATTTCAGTCTTGTATATTTTTGAGGAGCTCGTGGCTTAATAAGAACTGCCACTCGGGTCGACCTTTAGGTCTAGGTACAGTACCTACTTTCACAAGTTATTATGCCTTGTGACTGTGACTGTAGCTTAGGAGTGCAATACGTCGTCCCGGGGGTTGCTGCGTCGA
The DNA here is from genome assembly GCA_949774965.1 of Diarsia brunnea. Lineage (NCBI taxonomy): Eukaryota > Metazoa > Arthropoda > Insecta > Lepidoptera > Noctuidae > Diarsia > Diarsia brunnea. Next base: position 4,406,105 of record OX459001.1, read on the forward strand.
GTTGCGCGTCGCCGGATGTCTGCGGCGGCAAGTGCTGTGGGTGCGGGGGCGCGCGGCGGCGAGTGCCGTGGCGGTGGGTGCGCGGGGCTCCGGGTCGCGGGGCGGCGGTTGCGCGTTGCGGCGTGCATTCGTTTTTCCGTGATTTGGAGTCTCGTACATTCGTTGTTGCGGGCATTCGGCGGCGTGTGATTCGGCGTGGTGGCTTTCGGGATGACGTATTGCACTCGTAGTTTAGTTTTATGAATTGTTCTTCTGACATTCAAATCAAAAGTACCTGGTAATGGTTTAATTGAAATAAATGCTTTGACTTTGGTAAAGCTGTCCTTGCCTAGGTCGGTCTGTGGATGGGTGACCGCCCGACATACCGAGTTTCCTCCGTGTTTCGGAAAGCACGTTAAGCTGTTGGTCCCGGCTGGCATATATAGAGATCTTTGGCAGTCGTTACAGGTACCTAGTCAGTGACCTGAAATTCTGACATCCAGTCTTACCAAAGAGTATCGTATTATCTAGTATTAACTGGGTTGTGGAGGTCAGATAGGCAGTCGCTCCATGTTAAACCCTAACATAGTTGGGAAAAAGGCTAGGCAGATGATGAGTCTTGTATATTTTTACTTGTAATACCCTTTTCTAAGCATTTGTTTTAGAACTTTTGATTCTTACTTGAACTCACTAAAGTAGTTATAGCCGTACCTGCATTGACTTATATATTACTGCGTTTGCCCAGTCCCTAGACTGGGCAAACCGCATGTTAAAATGACGCCTCGAACTTGGTCCCAAAACGGTCTTTCCTAAGCCGAAGTGAACTAGTCCACGATCGGCTCTCTTCGGGTGCGGTCGTAAATTTTATTTAAAGCTTTATTTATGTTCCTTATACCTCGAAAATACCACGCCGCTTATACTAGGTTACGTTAACGAGCAGACTACACCGATTCTCTGTATGGCGAACGCGTCGAGCAAATGTTCGGACGACCGTATCTTTAGTTTTTATATCAATGCGTACCTGCAAATTAATTCCATTTTCTTCGCAGTCAAATATGGCATTTGTGAGTAGATCCTTGATGGCATCGAACAACTTTTTTAGGATAGCGCTTTCCTGAAGACGTGCTACAAATGTGTGCCCCTGTAAGAAGTTTGAGAGCCATTTCACAGTTTCGCGCAAATATCTAAGATTTTAGTCGTTATCCTTTTTTTTTTGTTGGGCTCTGGGAAATCATCAAATAACCCCTCCCGCTCGCGGAAGGGAGTGTCCTTCCATAGAGTAAGTGTCCTTCTAATGACTTAAAACCACCCATGTTACTTCTTAGCCTTTATGCCGAGGCCGCGGTAACTTACCATCTTAAGTTAACACGCTGGTATTGTTGAATACTTGTTATAAAAAAACCGACTACAAAAAAAAAATGTGAAAAACACAAAATCGAAAAACACAAAAAAGTGAAATATAAACTTCAGAAGCAAATTTTTCTTCTGAAGGTTATTTTTCACTTTTTTGTGTTTTTCACATTTTTTTTTGAAGTCGTTTTTTTTTTTTTGCAAAAAAGGTTTTTTTTATTTTTCCATTTTTAGTTGTAAGTAATATTCTACACAAATATTTACTATGCATTTAACATTCAACCAAGAAACCTGACCCTTAACCTTCAAGATTCTCATTTTATTGAAACTCCTAACCGTTGAGGAGTTGTACCTTCCATAATCAGCTCACCTAGATCACCATCATCTGCCTAGCCTTTTCCCAACTATGTTGGGGTCGGCTTCCAGTCTAACCGGATGCAGCTGAATACCAGTATTTTACATGGAGCGACTGCCTATCTGACCTCCACAACCCAGTTAATACTAGGCAATACGATACTCTTTGGTAAGACTGGATGTCAGAATTTCAGGTCACTGACTACCTGTAACGACTGCCAAAGATCTATATATGGCAGCCGGGACCAACAGCTTAACGTGCTTTCCGAGGCACGGAGGAAACTCGGTATGTCGGGCGGTCACCCATCCACAGACCGACCTAGGCATGCAATGAATCAGCTCACCTAGATAACCTGAAAGAATACAACCATATACGACCCCATAATATTATATTAAAGAATAATTCTCCAACTCCTAACCGTTGAGGAGTTATACCTTCCATCATCAGCTCATCAACATGAAGTGATGACTGCTAGATGCGAATTGTTAAAAAGCTTTAGAAAAAGCACGAAACACGTAAAGTGCCTATAAAATTTGAGGATTGCCCTTGATTTCTCTGGAATGCCATTATCAGATCCTTCTTATCATGGTACTACCCTTGGTATATATCCTTTTCAACAAAAAAATAATTTTCTATATCGGTTCAGGCGTCGAGTAATCGGTGAATACATATACATAAAAAAAAATCCGACGAATTGAGAACTTCTTTTTTTTAAAGTCGGTTAATGAAATTTACCTTCTATCATCAGGTTAATCTAATAGCCCGAAAGAATCCATCGGTCCATAAATACGTATAATTTTTAAGGAATTTTCTTTGTACTCCTAACTATTGAGAAGTTGTACCCTCCATCATCAGCGCATCTACATGAGATTATGATTATCAGACGCAAATACTTGAACAGCTTCAGAAAATATATGGAAAACGTTATGTGTGCCTATAAAGTTTGAGGGTTGCCGTCCATTTTTCAGGAATCCCATCATCAGATCCTGACTTGGTGACAATCTCCAGCCACTCCTCAAAGAGGGGACTTACCCCCACTATTGTGGCGTGCCCTATTAGGTTGCTCTGATGATAGAAGGTAAAACTCATTAACCGACTTTAAAAAAGGAGGTTCTCAATCTTTTTTTTATGTATATTCACTCGGAGGCGCCTGAACCAATATAAAAAATCTTTTTTTGTTGAAAAGGAGATATCCCAAGGGTACCATGATAAGAAAATCAGGATCTGATTATGGCATCCGTCCCAGAGAAATCGAGGGCAACCCTCAAATTGTATAGGCATGTATCACGTGTTTCGTGCTTTTTCTAAAGTTTTTTAAGTATTTGCATCTAGCAGTCATCACTTCATGTTGATAAGTTGATGATGGAAGGTATAACTCCTCAACGGTTAGGAGTTGGAGCATAATTCTTTAGTAAAATATTATGGGGACGTATATATGGTTGTATTCTTTCAGGTTATCTAGGTGAGCTGATTATGGAAGGTACCTACTACTCCTAAACCGTTAGGAGTTGAAAGCAATAATAAGGGAATCTTGAAGGTTAAGGGTTAGGGTTCTTGGTTGAATGTTAAATGTATAGTAAGTATTTGTATAGGATATTACAACTAAAAATTGTAAAATAAAAAAACTTTTTTCCAAAAAAAAAACAGACTTCAAAAACACAAAAACGAAAAACACAAAAAAGTGAAAAATAAACCTCACAAGAAAAAGCAGCTTCTGAAGTCGGTGACAACTGGCAAAGAAAACGAAATCAAACAAACAAAATGTCACCGACTTCAGAAGCTGCTTATTCTTGTGAAGTTATTTTTCACTTTTTTGTGTTTTTCGTTTTTTGTACCTACAAGGTGGTTTCTTCTACATTAGACATCAGAGTTACACTCTGAAACTGTCAGTAGGTGCTCATACAGTAGAGCAAATTCGGACCTTGATTGGAGAAAAATCAACATCAGTAGGTACTAATAGTTTTTTATAAAAGCTTTTGTCGGAGCCAGGAATCGAACCTGTTATTTTTGTACAAACAGCACCGTGTTATGGAACAAGCCGATAGTATTGCTGGTAGATGACAATCACAAATACATAAGTGTTGTATGAGAACAATCTCATCAGGTGTCTACTAGTAGTCATACTACTAGACTACCGCCCGCATAAATCTTTTTTTTACACAATATCACTACAAATGATAGCCTAGCCCCTAGGTGATATTCAGAAGCCATACACTACCTACTTTACTACTCAAACACCCATCCATCCTCACATAGTTTCGCATTTCTAATATTAATAATATGAGATAAGTAATAATAGATAATATGCAAACCTCTTGGTTATCCATTGCTACAATCATTTAAATGGGTCTAATAACTTTTCTTAGATACGTTATTTGCAAACTTTACCATTTTACAGCAGGCTTTCACAAATTCACAGGACAATCACAAATTTATTCGAATTCAGACAGGACTACGTCTAGGTCTGTCAGGTCAACTAGTACCTACCTAGATAAATAATTTATTAGTAGGTACCTGTTCAGGCATAACTGTTTTCCTGTTACTTCGGCGTGCGTAGTAAACTTAAATGAGGCACTTGGGACGCGGGACACACACGTAATAAAAATTACGCGGTTAGCGAGCTTGGTGCATTTGGAATAGTTGCACTGAATAAATTAACATTCATTGGAATTTCAGAGATATGATCGATACGATGTCGCGAAAACGCGATACTGCATACTTACATGTAGATAAGTCGCAATGATAATAATATAGAGCGGTAGCGGATATATGCTTTGTTTTTGTTATGACTGGTGGAACAATATTGTAATCTTTTCAGCCCGATTTTGTGGTACACTTTATCTCGTGCTGCTTGCACGCTCCGGGAATTTTGACATCATAACCCTCCTTTTTGCTTCGCCGTAGTCGGGTAATTACTGTATAACAGCTATCGGGTGCGATCTTTTTTAGTTCCGTACCAAAAGGGTAAAAACGGGACCCTATTACCAAGACTTCGCTTTCTGTCCGTCTGTCTGTCACCGGGCTGTATCTCAATCGCGATAGCTAGACAGTTGAAATTTTCACAAAATATGTATTTCTGTTGCCGCTATAACAAAAAATACTAAAAACAATATAAAATAAATATTTAAGGGGAAACAAACCCAAACAACAAATGTGTTTTTTTTGCTGTTTTGGTACGGAACCCTCCATGTGCGAGTCCGACTTGCACTTGGCGAGATTTGGCTTAAATCCCTGTTCCCAAAACATTAATATTATTCTAATTACAAATATTTCCCTTTACTATTCAAGTAAAAGAGGGAATACTATGGTTAAATGTTAGAGTAGGTAAAAGGGCTGTGGATAATGATAATAATTTTAAAACAATTGAAACATATATAATTTTCAGAACCATGAATAAATAAAAAACAGTAAATATAAAACATTCTCCCAAATAACTTACTCACTAAAATAACATTGCTTATTTTGTGACAATCCTGTATTTAACAAGATAGCTGAACTACTTGATCGTCACCAGGGTAACGTGGTAATTTTAGGAAATACTTTGATACTATTCCTGGAGGTAAGAATCTTCCACCAAGGTAATGTTTGGCACCTTCTATAAACTTGTCCTGGGCACATAGTTTTGGCGCCGAAAGTGATATCAAGAGAGAAGGTTTGAGGGTCTTGCCAGTGCCTGGACCATTTTCCACATCCCATCCACTGGGAATATCCACACTGGAACAGAGTAAAATACAAATGATTCAAAATTTCGACTGACAGGAGGCATCAATAAAATGCAGCAAAAAGTGTGCACCCCTTGCAGTATACAACTATGGCTACACAAAGACTTCTTTATGGTAGTATGAGGCCCACAATTTGAGTATCGTTGGACAGTCGAGTCATAGGTCTTAAGTTTGAACCCTAGACAGGCACCTCTGATATTTAAAATTCATGTGCATATTGTAGAAATTATCAAGTAAACAGAAATGTGTATATTGTCAAATTATCAAGTAAAAACAAAGGGCTTGTTTGTGAAGGAAAACATCTTGAGAAAACAAGCATGCCTTAGAGATATTTTTCAACAGCATGTAAAGTCAGAGGCCCTTGGGTAGCATGAAATCCCTGACACTAGGTTAGGAACTAACCACATGATAAAGAAGCAGAATATTTGATAAATTGAATTACAATATTTACCTGCAAACTGGCAAATTTGCTTCAATCAAGGCATCCATGGCAGGTGCCAACTCTTTTCTCACTGGAGGTTTAAAACTGAACCCAAAGAGAGCATCTACAAGTACATGGTATTCGTTACACAAATCTTTTGGTGGTGGCAGTTTTTCAACAACATCAACCCCAAATGCTAAACACTGTGCCAAAAGATTCTCATACAATGGTTTTGCAGTACGCTTTGGGTAATATATAGAAACATTGTATCCAAATAGTACCATATGTCGAGCTGCAACTAGACCGTCTCCTCCATTGTTTCCGGGACCACATATGATTAGAGCATTTTGGTGCCTGCAAAATAAGAATAGGTGACTATTTTTGTCTTAGCCAATGAAATAAGAGTGAATTAGATGCAGTTCCATCAGCATCAATGAAGTTTACTTGCAATCTCATCAAACTTATAAGGAAAGGAAAATCATAGGAATTTTAACGGGTCACTGTTCCTTAAACAAACATCTACATTACATAGGTGTAACAGATAGCCCACTGTGCAGAGGATGCACGGAGGCTGAAGAAATGCCAAGGCACGTACTACTAGAGTGCAGGAGCGTGGCAGATCACCGGGCACAAACTCTAAGATCCCCATTAACTCTCCCAGAAGCCTGCAGCAGTCTGGGAAGGCTGCTAAAATTCTGGGACGACCTATGTTGGTTGGAGTAGGTATTCTTTAAACATCACGCACAATGGCCAATCAAGAGGCTAAGTGCGGACAAATGCCCAGTCAAACTAAACTAAACTAAAGTGTGTCAATTATTCTTACACTCAAGATAAACTTACGTAGACGTTGGATAAACTCGTGCAACAGCCGTGGCGACACTGAGTCCAGCTAGTTCCATCAACTGATCAACACTATACTTGTATTCATTGAAGAGGTCCTCATCCAAAGCTATCGCCTCCTTTTGCGTTAAATATCGCATCCTCACGTTGCTGCATTGCTTCGCTCCTGATGCCATCACGCCGTTGCCCCAAACGTTAGCTACACGCAACTGAAAACCAGATAAAGTAATCAAAACATGGAAAGTTATGTGGTAACAACGAGCCGGCAAAAAGTAAGGACCATACCAACAACGCACTACTAATAAGCCGATAAAACATTTAGGTACCTAAAGACTTCCACCATATAAACAATACACAGTTTTAAGTAGACAATCTCTGAGAGTTACTACTACAAAACAAATTGCCGAAAACAAGTCGGCAAAAACTACAAAAATGTGTCAACTGTCAAATACTGTCTCTGACTGACACTCGGGTCAAATGTCATTATGTCAATCAGTCAATGACACACCGATGACAGTGACATTCAGGAGTAAGGGTCACACAATGAGTAAGGAAAAATAGTGGAGCCGCCGCAATATTCTATAGACACATTTGCTTATACAAATATGAGTGAAATAGGATACAGAATGTGAAATATCGTTTTGTTTCGTTTTTTCTAATACAGTAATCATATTTGATGAAAGAGACAACAATATTTCAGTTGTTGCTCATAATGGCAACATTTGGTGTTACGAGTCACACAATAGTAGGTAGGTGCCGTTCATAGACATATATTTAAGTGGACTAGAAATACCTACAAAAAAAAGGTGCATACCTACAACCTTGAACAGTACTCAAAATGGCTGCCAATGCTAGGGTTGTGTCAATCATGGAGCATAGTATTACTGTAACGAGTATCGAAACTGTTACTACATAATAGTATTACGAGTATTAGTAGATATCACGGTTGAATTATAATTAACAGTTCGTTGTAACAGAAAACCATGAGTAAATTTACTTTACTTCTGATACCTGAGAATAAAATTAATTTAAAGTGGTTTTCTGAACAAAATTAAAGAATGCAACGTTTGCGCTTTCGGTTATACCTGCAGGGCTATTGCGTATCTTTTTAAATGTTAGTAGCTATCATTGTGTCCATCGATTTACTGTCAAATGGTTAGTTTAGTATACCAAACCATAACCATTCGACAGCTAATCGATGGACTGTAGGTCTGTAGATTCTGGTAGGTATGCAGATCTTAGTGAAAAACAAATTCTTCTAATAGGAAGACGATTATGTTTCTATTATGATTAACATACTGACTGGTGAAGTAAAATAAAATAAGAATGATTTTTATTAAATCTGTTTATTGGTGTGATAATATCATTATGATGAATGATGTATATTTTGCAAGAGGAGCTCGTGGCTTACCAAGAACTGCCACTCGGATCGATCTTTAGGTTAAGCTGCGCTTGCTTAGGTTGGTCTGTGGATGGGTGACCGCCCAGTATATGCCGAGTTTCCTCCGTGCCTCGGAAATCATGTTAAGCTGTTGATCCCAGCTGTCATATAAAGATCTTTGACAGTCGTTACAGGTAGTCAGTAACCTGAAAGTCCTGACATCCAGTCTCACCAAAGGGTATCGTATTACCTAGTGTTAACTGGGTTGTGGAGTTTAGATAGGCATTCGCTCCATGTAAAATACTGGTATTCAGCTGAATCCGGATAGACTGGAAGCCGACCCCAACATAGTTGTGAAAAGGCTAGGCAGATGATGATGATGTTTATTATGCAAATAGGTTTTTACATACACTTTTACAAGTCACTTTTTATTAAAACTAGATGGGGTCAGTGTTTCGTTTCTGACTACTTTGAGAAGAAACTTCCGAAACAAACTCAGAGGTCATGGTCTCTTTTAAAGTCCAGACATAGTCTTGGTATACACACATGAAAACTATGCAGATTAGTGTCTGAGATGGTCATTTGAAGAAAGCACCACACAGATTTTTGATAAATTGAGATTTGTGACAAAATTACGAAGAGTTTACCTATAAAACTGCATATACTTATTAAAAAAACAGTAATTCAATATGCCTGCGTGCTGTATTGTGAAGTGTGGTGCAAGAAAGCAGAAAAATCAACCTCAATTGTCGGTGCATAGGTTAGAAGCCGGTTTTCATGCAATAGTATCTAGGAGTAATACACTTTCGATGAAAAAAATGCTAAGCGATCATTAATTTATTGATATAGTGTTAATGTTTGGGTTTATTTCCGTCCCAGAGACCTTTTTGTTATTTCTTAATTTTATTCGTTTGTTTACAAACATGAATAGTGTTGTACCGTTGCGTAATAGTTTCCGATACTAGTTCTTTCGCTGCGCTGGAACGATATCTGTTCGAGTGACCGTGCTCTGGCCCGTGGTTCACAGAACCGAGATACCGTCCCTCAGACGTGATCTGACAATAAGACATCAGCATGCTTGCACCGACTGGACGGTGAAAAAAAAAAAAAAAAATAAAGAACCTCAAAATCTTACATCTGAACACCCAAGGAGTAAGAAACAAATTCAGAGAAATAAAAATACTAGTCGAGAAACATAGACCGGCTATAATCATATTGAACGAGTGCAAGATCGACTTTAAGACACAACAATATAACATAAAGAGGTACGATAAACTCACCCACACATTGGAAAAACACTTAGCCACTGCCATGTATGTACAGAGGGGACTAAGGTGGGTTGAAACAGAAGTCACCCCAGGCTGGCATGATGAAAACAAGAAAATAGAAGGCGTAGGCATTAAACTTTTCACCAACCACGCAACAGGACAATATATAACGATAAAAGGAATATATATCCAAATTCCAAACCAGCACTATGCTAGAGAAGAACTGGAGGAGACCCTAGCCGACGAACCATCCATCATCATCGGCGATATGAACTTACGTATGCAAACCCTCGGCCATAGCAGGAACTCCGGCCTCGGCAACATTGTTAGAAAAGCAACAGAAGACGGAATCTGCTCGCTGAAACACGCCAATGCACCATCCAGACCATTCAGCCAAGGTAACACCATCTTGGACTTGGCCATAATAACACACCAACAACAAGAAGCGCATGCCAAACAGGTAGAGAGCGTCGGTTCGGATCACCTACCTTGGTTGCTAACGGTGAAGATTGAACATGATATAGAGGAACACCTATCCCGTAACACAAAGAAAATCCATGAGAACGAGAAACTGAGAGTAGCATACCAACCAACAGACAATGTGGGAAGGCCTCCGCGACCTTAACGAAGAAATAACAACAGAAGCCGATTGCGAGAAGTATATTGAAACAATGGAAAATGCCGTTCTCGCCGCCCTCGACACTCACGCACCCTTAATAAAATTAACAAGGCAGGAACGACTACCGGAGGAAATAACAGATAAGATAGACCTTCGAAACAAACTAAAACAAATTGTTTGGCAAGCAAGACACTGCTGCCCCGGGTTCCAACGTGAAACACGTACTCTTTACAACCACGCTAAGAGAGAAGCTGAAAAACTCCTAAAAGATTATTCCGAAAAAGGCTGGCTCCACAAACTCCAACAGCCACGGGACAATAGGTCACAAATGTGGCACATCCAAAGAAACATGAAGAAACCTGTTGTTAAACTACCAAACATCACGGGGTGCAGTTCAGAAATAGAAACGATCGACAAGCTTATTGACACAGCCATAATTAAAGAGGCGAAAATAGCGAAAGACGATGAAGGGACTGAAAAGACGACACCATTCCAACCGCTCGACCCAACTTCAAAAAAAGAAGTGCAATTTGCACTGAGCAAATTCAAAAACAAAAAGGCCCCAGGGCCAGATGGAATAAAAGCAGACGCCCTCAAACTTGGGGGAGAAGTCTTCATCGAGGCATTTGTGCCCCTTGCTAACTTTGTATTGTCCACAGGTTACTTCCCCAAGCGATGGAAAACTGGCGTGTGCATATTCCTGCACAAGGCCGGCAAAGATCACCGTCAGGCATCGTCGTACCGCCCGATCACACTACTCAACGTCATGGGCAAGCTGTGTGAGCGACTGATCCTGGGAAGACTCACAGCTACGGTCAACCGCCTGCAACCAACGTTCCAGCACGGCTTCACAAGGGCAAGAGGCACAGCAACCCAGATACTACGTACCGGAAAAATAATCACTGATGCTCTAGCCATGGACGACAGCGTCTCTATGATATCCACAGATCTATCGAAAGCCTTTGATTCGATCAACCACAAGGGCCTGATCAAGAAACTTCAGAATCAAGACATTTCCAACAATATTATTAAAATAATTGAGAACTATCTCGAAGGCAGAAACTTGAGAGGTAGTTTCAGAACAACCGTAACCAAAGACAAACTAGTACCTCACGGCGTGCCCCAAGGCTCGATCCTGGGACCAATAATCTTCAACTTGTACGTCCATGATATTTGGGATATACAAAACCACATCAGAGGTCTCAAACTTTCACAGTACGCGGATGATCTCTGTATACTCAACAGAGCCTCGAACCCAGAGCACGCGACTATGCGTGCTGAATGGGCAGCGGAATCCATCGTAGACTACTACACGAGATGGGGGTTAAAGTGTAACATAGATAAAACAGAATGCATCATGTTCTCGAAAAAGAAGAAATACCGGCCAACGGTGAAACTGAAACAACAAACGTTGCACTATCAAAAGCAGATCAGATACCTCGGAGTCATCTTCGACAAACAGATGAAGATGAACCAGCACACCGAAAAGGTCGTCAAAAAACTGAAACAAGTCAGAGGAGCTCTCGGTCCAATAATAGGATACAATGCGAAGACAGAACTAGACACGAAACTGGCCATCATTCAAGCTTGCATTTTACCGCTAATGGACTACGGAGTGGTGCAACTTCTCTCAAGATATAGCGCAACGAACCTAAGTAAAATCGAACGCCAGTACAGATTGGCACTGAAAAATGCTGCACAATTGCCAAAACGAACGCCCACGGAAGTGATCTGGGAGATGTCTGACATAGAAGCCTGGCACCTACGCGCAGAAGACCTTAACACCAAAATGTTGGAAAAAATTTCAAAATTAGATATAGAAGATCTGGAATCCCCCGGAGATGCCTACCAAGCACACGGCGAATTTAACCCACTCAGGGTTAATCACAGAATGGGCGATATAGAGTATGACCCTTATAAAAAGGGATACAAGCGGTGGCCTATGGACATAACGAAAGCACCGCGTCCCCTAAAAATAAAATAGAATTAAATTGAATTAAATTAAATTAAATAAAAACTAAATTAAATCGAATTAAAAAAAAATGGAATTAAAAGAAGTTAAATGAAATTGAATGAAATTAAATGAATGAAATTAAATGAAATTAAATGGAATTAAAGGAAATTAAATGAAATTAAATGAAATTAAATGAAATTAAATGAAATTAAATGAAATTAAATGAAATGAAATGAAATTAAATTAAATGAAATTAAATTAAATTGAATTAAATTCTATTAAAATAAATTAAATAAAAACGAAATTAAATCGAATTTAAAAAAAAGGAATTAAAAGAAATTCAATTAAATTGAATGAAAATAAATGAAATTAAATTCTATTAAATGAAATTAAATAAGAACTAAATTAAATGAAATTAAAAAAATTGAATTAAAAGAAATTAAATGAAATTTATTTTAAGGAACTTAAATGAAATGAAATAAAGTTAAATCATGTGGAACTAAACTGAATTGAATTACACTGAACTGAATTAAAGTTGGAAACTAAATTAAACTGAATTAAATTATATTGTATTGATTTAAGTTACAAATTATAATAATGCCGCACTGTGAAACTGTAAGCATACAACTTAAACAGATAAAGCACGTAATTTGTTTGTATAGACTCAATAATTGCGAATTAACAGAACACAGCCAACACAGATCCATTAGGACATAAGTTAGCTGACTCACCTCTGTACGGCCCACCGGCCACAGAGATATTTTGTAACACAAAGTAGGCAAATAAATGTTATTCTGATTCTGATTCTGATTCTGATACCGACTGGACGGGTCCACTAAAATCTGTGTGGTGCTTTCTTCAAATGACCATCTCAGACACTAATCTGCATAGTTTTCATGTGTGTATACCAAGACTATGTCTGGACTTTAAAAGAGACCATGACCTCTGAGTTTGTTTCGGAAGTTTCTTCTCAAAGTAGTCAGAAACGAAACACTGACCCCATCTAGTTTTAATAAAAAGTGACTTGTAAAAGTGTATGTAAAAACCTATTTGCAAAATAAACATCATCATCATCTGCCTAGCCTTTTCACAACTATGTTGGGGTCGGCTTCCAGTCTATCCGGATTCAGCTGAATACCAGTATTTTACATGGAGCGAATGCCTATCTAAACTCCACAACCCAGTTAACACTAGGTAATACGATACCCTTTGGTGAGACTGGATGTCAGGACTTTCAGGTTACTGACTACCTGTAACGACTGTCAAAGATCTTTATATGACAGCTGGGATCAACAGCTTAACGTGATTTCCGAGGCACGGAGGAAACTCGGCATATACTGGGCGGTCACCCATCCACAGACCAACCTAAGCAAGCGCAGCTTAACCTAAAGATCGATCCGAGTGGCAGTTCTTGGTAAGCCACGAGCTCCTCTTGCAAAATATACATCATTCATCATAATGATATTATCACACCAATAAACAGATTTAATAAAAATCATTCTTTCTCGGTTCTCTCGTGCAAAGCGATGGCGATATAGATCGTAGTGTAAAGCATAGAATTAGCACTGGATGGATGAAATGGCGGCAGGTCACGGGAACAATTTGCGACTCCCGCATTCCCCTTAAACTCAAGGGGAAGATTTATAAAACCATGGTTAGACCTGCTGTCGTGTATGGATCAGAATGTTGGGCCACAAAAGGGATAAATGAAAGGCAATTGCATGTGGCTGAGATGAGAATGCTAAGGGGGATGTGTGGTGTGACGCGAATGGATAAAATAAGAAATGAGTACATAAGAGGAAGTCTGAAAGTGGCGCCGGTAAATGAAAAGTTGTGCGGTAATCGATTGTCGTGGTATGGACATGTGATGCGAAGGAATGAAGAAAATGTTGTGAGGAAAATGTTGAGTATGAATGTAGATGGCTATAAGAGTAGAGGAAGACCAAAGAAACGATGGATGGACTGTGTGAAGGATGATATGGCTAGAAAGGAGGTGACTGCTGACATGACGAGAAATAGAGAAGTATGGAAGAAGAAGACATGTTGCGCCGACCCCAAATAAATTGGGATAAGGGCAGGAGAATGATGAATAAAAATCATTCTTATTTTATTTTACTTCACCAGTCAGTATGTTAATCATAATAGAAACATAATCGTCTTCCTATTAGAAGAATTTGTTTTTCACTAAGATCTGCATACCTACCAGAATCTACAGACCTACAGTCCATCGATTAGCTGTCGAATGGTTATGGTTTGGTATACTAAACTAACCATTTGACAGTTAATCGATGGACACAATGATAGCTACTAACATTTAAAAAGATACGCAATAGCCCTGCAGGTATAACCGAAAGCGCAAACGTTGCATTCTTTAATTTTGTTCAGAAAACCACTTTAAATTAATTTTATTCTCAGGTATCAGAAGTAAAGTAAATTTACTCATGGTTTTCTGTTACAACGAACTGTTAATTATAATTCAACCGTGATATCTACTAATACTCGTAATACTATTATGTAGTACCAGTTTCGATACTCGTTACAGTAATACTATGCTCCATGATTGACACAACCCTAGCATTGGCAGCCATTTTGAGTACTGTTCAAGGTTGTAGGTATGCACCTTTTTTTTGTAGGTATTTCTAGTCCACTTAAATATATGTCTATGGGGTCACAGCCTCTAAACTAAACTTATATAATTATGTCTATGCTTTATACTTACCATACTCTGGTCACAGCCAAAGAGGTCACAGTTATCACAACAACTACGGTTCAAGAACACTCAAGAAGAATTATCATCATGATAAATAAGTAAATACGGCATTATATTATAATTATAATATTTTATGCTTTGGGTTAGAATTAGGGCCCCTAAGCCCACGAGTCCGATTTGGAGAGTGGGGCAGTGGCCACTTGGGGGGGCACATCTGCTTCCAACTTTTCGTTTAAAAAGTGCTTGTTTTTCGCTTTTCTGGTTTTTCAGCAAACGGGAATTTAATAAATTTTAATTTTATTATTTTTTACTCGACTGCAAGGGAAGGGTTATGTTTTTGTATGGATATAATAATTATATACATAGTTTTTATTCGAAAAATTCGTGAAATGAAACAGAACCTGAAACGAAAACATCCTGATCCAACTGTCATCGTGACGGTTGACGTTTGACAGTCAATAACGTTGTCATTTTTGGTTTTTCGCTCATCCGTCACAAAAATGGCTGCGCTTAGGGTATTCAGTCGTAATTTGCCGTATTTACGACAGCAATTTTCCGCTTTATTAGGAAACACGTCGCCATCGGTGAAATTCATTTGTGTAGTAGTTATCATAGGGTACATTCTATCATTTTCTGACGATGTTGTGGACGTTCTTAGTGTCACTCCAGGGTATTTGTTGCCACCTTCGTTTCAATTGTGGTCCACTTTCACGTTCTGGTTTCTCGAGATACATTTGTGGGAAGTGATCATCGACATTGTGACAGTGGGACTATGTGGGAAACTAATAGAACCGTTATGGGGTCAGATGGAAATGATGAAGTTTTTCTTTCTGACAAATATTGGTGTAGCGTTTCTGACAACGTTCTACTATTTAGTGATATTTGCGTGTACAGGACAAACGTCTTACTTGTTTGATATACACGTACACGGGCTAGCGGGGTACCTGGCCGCGGTGAGTGTAGCCGTAAAGCAGATAATGCCAGATCATCTGCTGATAAAAACACCATTAGGTGCGAATTGTTTGATAAGTATTAACGTTTTAAACTGTTGTTACTCATATCACATAGTTTGGGTTGACACACTTGACTAATTGCCTTGAATAACATTGAATACATATTAGCTTTGAACTTGTTTGTATCCACAAAGTATCTGACCCACTAATATACAAGGCTATCAAAATCAATTTCACACTATTACTACATGCACACATAATAATAGTTTTATTTTTTCCACATCCAATCATAACAAGTCACATGATTTTTTGTATTTGACAACATCAATGTTATTGTTTTTTTTTTTTCCAGGAAAGTTGACTAACAGATCATTGCCACTTCTCATTCTAATAGCAGCTATAATACTTTGGGCTATTGGAGCGTTAGAGGGCACATACCCCTGCATGTGGGGAAGTGGCACTATCCTGTCATGGATATACCTGAGATTCTGGCAAAGGCATAGCAGTGGAACCAGAGGTGATATGGCAGATAATTTCAGCTTTGATAAGTATGTTGTTCATTTCTATACAATTTTAATCATTATCCTATTAGGTACATGACACACTGTTATTTTGAAATTAAAAAATTGTGATGGCTTGGCTTTTATGCATGATATAAATATTTTTCATAGCCTATATAGCACCCATGAATAATGTAGCTTTTAGCCAGTGATAGTTTTAGAATTTGGTCATTAGTTCAGAGATTATCCCCATCATACAGCGCAACACATCTCCTTTTTCACTCTTCCGTCACAGTGGCATTTACTCCTTTCTCTTTCATATTATTCCTCACACAATCCATCCATCTTTTACATACAATCAAATATTACCTCTTAATAATATTAGTGTAGGTAGATTGATTCATCCTCATAACGAGATTGAGCATTAAACCACTACAGGATAATATCTATATAACAGAGAGCATTCAATCTTCAATACTCCATATTTACCTTGTATGGTGTAACATCTGTATAAAATGATAACTTATCTTCATATAGGATAAGAATGTATCAAACCACTGCTATTCACATTACATAAAACCATCAATTGCCAGGTTGGGTAATGTTATTGGGTTCTTCAATCAGGAATTTCTCAGCAAAAGTCCCGGAGTATAGGGTAAAAGTCCCAGAGTATAATATGGTAAAAGTCCCAGAGTATAGGATAAAAGTCCTAGAGTATAGGGTAAAAGTCCCGGTTATAAGCTTATTTAACATAACAAAGTGTGCCAGCGTGTGTGACAGGTGTACTATAGATAGGTATACCTTTGCCTAATTTTGTAGAGGTTATAGGTATTATGGTTCAAAAAACACCAAAAAAACATTTAATGGTTGACCATTGAATGTTTTATTGGTTTGAGTAGTTGAAAGAATTTAAGAAATGAAAGTCACTTTGTAAGAACAATGGACTTGTAATTTGAATCATCCTGCCTGTGTTTTCTTGCAAACTTAAAACTCTGCTTGTTTGTATGCTTCTGTGTTTATTGAACACACAGCAGATTATATCTACTACAATAATTGAGATTTGTTGATTGTGTGTCTTGCATTTTTATGAATGGAACCCTAAAACAGTATTTTTTGTTGCCAACCTTCTGTTTTCTGTTACGGAAATATTAACCAAATTTTTTATAGAATGTAATAATGCTAAATTGTACCTATTATAAAAATATATATTAAGGAAACATGTTCCATTGTTTATTATAACTATGTGAACCTTTGTGAAGAGTTTCAGAAGTCCATGATTTAAGTTATTTTTTTCTTTATACTCTATCACATTTGAGATCAGACAAAGAGTCTACCTTTCTATCCTGCCAGCACTATGTATGATAGTCAGCATATTGCCCCATTCATTTCAAATTGATACAGCATGTTTTCTACTGCAACAACAAAATGTACTTACAATAGACTGTTTAAATTTTATTCCATAGCAACATAAAAATTTAAAGTGGTGTAAGTACTTAAAGTAGACCAAGTGATAAGCATTATAATATTCCTACTTGATAGCCGTAGCCGCATTATTGATTGATTGGATGATAATATAATGTGGCTGCTGAATGTACACATAACTACCGCTACAGCTGGAATTTGTTTTCATGCTAGTAATTTGATAGATAAATGTTTGATAGTGACTCATATTTATACATAGCTTCTGCCCGCATGGTCTGTACATTCAGTACCTAGCATTACCTGACCCCTCGTAAAAGAGGACAATCAATGTGAGAGTGAGAAGCGGGGTCAGTTAATGCTAAGCCACTGACTGCTTTAAATCGGTTCAGTAGATCCGGAAATTATCCCCTACTACCTCACCAACTGTACCTCTTTATAATATTAGTATAGGTTTATTTATCAGTATCAAAAACCTATCTAGTTTTGTACAGTTGTCACTAGACATCATAACATAGTCAGCCAGACTCAATACCTATCAGTGGCAGCATCTTACAATATGCAAATAAAAACAATTATTTAATAGCCCAGCTGTGTAAAACAGGTTGATTAAATAAAAAAACAGTTTTTATTAACACTTCACTCGATGTACACACAGATATACATTTCTTATACATGTGACTATTGTAGTATAATGGTTGTAGCACGGTAATTTGAGGTTTCATGATGTATTTTATTATAATATCAATGGTGCATTGGCATAAAATTGTTTACAGCTTTGAAAACTGAAACATAAAACTGATAAGTTATTGAATGTGTCAGTCACAAGCAAGCACTATTACTACATCTTTTTTAAATAGGTTCTATAGAGATTATTTTATACTTATCATAACTGGTTTTCTATAAAAAAAATATTTTATTTATTTGCAGTTTCTTCCCAACGGTCCTGCAACCAGTGGTGCGGGGTATCCTAGGCCCGCCGCACCGCTGCCTAGTACGTATGGGGCTCTGCTCCCCCAGCCCACGTCGCGTGCACCTAGCGTTGAGCCCTAGAGGCGTCACCATATCGATGCCGGGCGTCGAACCGCAAGACATGGAGAGGCGAAGGTAATTTGTTTTTATTTGCGATGCTTCTTAAGGGGTAAGCGCCAGTCGTGTCGACGGCGCGATTGTGTTCCACAAGGGCTGCGGGTTGTTCGACCACGGCCCCGGACACAAAGGGCTAAGAATAAACATGGGTGGCTTTTAGCCAGTAGAAGTTTGACACTAACGGAGTATCTGGCTTCTACTGACTCCGCCCGCTCCGCCCCGCCCCGCCCCGCCCAGAGCGAGAGGAGTCAGTTGATCATTTCCCACCCACCAAAAAGCGCTAGGGTCGGGTTGTATGTTGGTTAACATTTAACATCCTGTGATACTGACCTGCAAATGTTGGCACTTCCACTTTGTTTTTTTTTGGGATGGGAAATCACCAAATGACTTCTCCCGCTCTGGGCCGAGGGTAGGGAGTGTCAGACTTCTACAGACTAAAAACCACCCATGTTCCTTCTTAGCCCTTTGTATCGAGGCTGCGGTATGTCTTTCAAACAACCTGCAGCCTGTCGCTTCCTCCTTAAGGGGAAATTCACAGAATTTTTAAGTACAGTTGTTGTGTACAGGGCTTTACAGTTTTTTTTACTCTGGCTGCAGCAACCTAACAAATATAAAGATCACTGTGATGCAAAATAAAATAATTAAAAGGACTGAAGGGAGTGTCACACCGATTTTACGCGGTGCCTTGTGTTAAGGCTTTCTTAAATTAATTATTAATTACTTTTTCAGATAAGGACTACGTAATTGTGAAATTAGCGCCGGTTTTTAATTGTACTGGAAATGCTTATCTCAAAATACTTGTTTGTTGTCACACAATTAATTGAGTAATTGACTACAATAACATCTTTTTAAACATAAAAGATTGTTATTACAAAACTCGATTTGTGTTTGTACAAACAGGTTTGTTTCGGGGATGTCCGTCTAGTTTTGAACTGGATTATGTAAATTCATTTATATTTTCATTAATTCTCGGGTTACTTTTTCCAGACAAATCGCGCTCAAGGCGTTGAGCGAGAGATTATCGAAGACTTCCGAACAGACGCGACAAAAGAACCTATCGACCAAAGTGAACATGGATGCAGTGAGAAAGTCGCAGGTGATCCCGCAGTTTCCCGCCGACGTGGCGCAGTCCAGCCAGGCCGTGGCGGCGCCGGCAGAGGCCACACTAGTCGACCTCACCGACACCGCGCCACCCACCACCAAACAATCATGATCCGACCAGATTCTAACATAAAACAAAAGGCTGTTCACAGAACCAATGTAGAAATAGGTACGGTTGATTTTACGAGTGCCTGGCGATCTCAAACATTACAAATTCCATACAGTATGAAATGATTTATGAGGAATCTGTCAATTGGTTATTAAATTGTTGTTATTGAAGCATTTCATGTACATCACACGTTAAATGTGCATTTTGATTCGTTAGTCTGTAAGCAATAGCATTTCTGCAGTGGCACTGTGAATCTATACGAAATAGTATTCATTTTATTTTATTTTATAAATCCAATAGTTATTGTAACAGTTGAATGGAGGGTATAAAAAAGTAAATATTTTTTGCAGATTTTATTGCATTTGTTGATTGTGTCTAGCTGAGGAGTGTGAAAGATGTGACATATTGTAAATATAATTGATATTGATTAGTGTTAATTAATTAAATAAATAAATATCTAATCACTTATTAATGGTTTTTATTGCTTTTCTCTTCGAATTTTTACAAAATTTTCACGTTTTCAATGTCAGATCAACAGAATAAGGAATTAGTAAAGGTAGTCTAATTGAAAATAGGTAGAGTAAATAGATATTATTTTTTACATAGACAGAATGAAGTTTGTGGTGACGCCTGTTGAGTAATGCAGATTTACAAAGTTCTGCTTACAACAACATTTGGCATAAATATACTGGGTTAAAATTGCACTTTACAATAGAATAACAGTTCACCGATTAATCGGCTATTTATATACAACAATAAATCCTAATAAAGAGTAAATATATTTATCATTACATAATATTATCTATTAATGTACATAAAATTGAAACATAAATCTATTAGCTGATGAAAATTTTAAAATAAAAAATACTATTCCATTAAAAAATAAACTAATACAATAAAGACATTCTTGTGACTTGTACACTATGAGATTAGTATCACTAAAATGTGATAGAATTATTTTAGCTACAGTATTTTATAATTACCAATTGTTCCAATGAGTTTTTCGCCACAGCAGGGGGCGACACTATAGGGGCCTATACACTTCGGTTATGACTTGATGTTTCACAGAAATCACTGTAATCACAGACTGCATGTCAAATGCAAAATCCAGTCTGCACTCCGCATTGATATAGCACATCCAGTTTCAGAAACATACTGCAAAGCTAAACATTTTGGAAAAACCAATGATATATTGTTAGTATTATAGCTCCATTAGCTATACAACCACTCCAGGAGTTTTATAATAGGCCGTATTCGCATTTGCAGAACATGTCACGTGACACATCACTTTTCGTCTGCTAGTCACCTGCCAAGAGGATTTGGTGCGCCTGAGTATAGATACCAATAAGTTTATGTTCACGAGTAGTCCGCACCCACAGTTTGGTACACATCACTCGCGATCACGCCACGAATAGCGGCGTTTATACAGGGGCTATCTATAGTAATGATGTTGGTTCTGCGGCGGCCATTGCTGGACCGGCACGGTGGGTTGTTGGTACCCTTCGCCCCAGCGGGTACCCGGGTCGCCCATTGGGTTCACTGACCCCATTGGGACTGAGGACGACATTGGAGATACGCCTGATACGTTTGTTGACATGCTGCCACCTGGTGAAGAGATGTGGAGTTATAACAAGTTTTTAACTACATTGAAATATTATTGTATCAACGAGTATCGATAAGCTCGGACGTAAAAAAGAAAATCGAACTTTAGGCAGTTTAATAAAGATGGAACACCAGTTTTTTTATCATAATTCTCAGCAAAGCTCTAGGTTATCACATAAGCACATGAAAGGGTTACCTCAGAAGACCAACCCAAAACAGTAAGGTGTTTAAACCCCACTGCGTTTAGCCTATTAGAGCTCATCCCTGGGGAGACCTGCCCTTGATCCAACTCATTAGACCAAATTTTCCTAAACCTCGAATGTGCAAATATAATAACATACTGTTTTTATAATTATACTGGTATTTTGTAACTATTGCAGATTATATAACCTTCATAATACAGCAACTGGTAATTAGTGACCGATTTATGTTCGCCTGACTGGTCAAAATGTACTGAACACGGGTTTTTTTTCTGGCGATTTCAGGTATAGTCCCATAATAAAAGTTGTTTGTTATCATGGTGCGCTCACGTGTTTGAATATCGGTCGCAAATTATAGCAGTCACCCTGTATGTCCAGGAGTGCTTACCAGGTTGTACATAAGACGGTGGTGCGGAGTAGGGCGGCGCGCTCGTGTAGTACGTGGGCGGCGGCACGCTCATCGTGTGCAGCACGGGCACGGCTGATACCGGCGGCGGGAGAGACGGCGGCGGGACTGGCTGCGGCGGCTGGAGTTGGGGCAAGAGAGGAGATATACTAAAACCTTCCTCGAAAACCACTCTTAATATTGGTGAAAACAGCATGAAAATCGGTGCAGTAGTTTTTGAGTTTATCGCGAACAGACAGACAGACTAGGCGGAGGACTTTAATATGTAGTGATTTTTCTTCTGTAAAGGCATTGCTGTAGTGAAAAAAAAACAGCAGTTTATATAACTCGTTCTTCTTTTGTGGAGGCATTGTTGGAGTGAAAAAGCCACCTGTTAGTAAAGATCATGTTCGAGTTTTAATCGAACACTCAGCGAAAACGCATAATTGCATCGAATGCAAGTATGCGCGTTCGCTCGTTCACCTAAATGTGGGCCAGTTCGCGATTAGATCTCATTAGAGACACCTCGTACTCAACCATTACCATTTACCATTACTATTTACCATAACTTTTACCAGTTGTGTTGTCTTATTATAAGTGTTTTAGTGATTTAATATATAGCTATTTCACATACCATACGAGACTTTAACTTCTACCATAAACCACATACTACCAATACGGAAAAGGAGTGTCGGGTCACCATAGCGCCCAAGCTACTTTTAACATGGTCCTTCGAGCATTTAATTACCAGTGACTACCAAGTGAAACAGTGCCACACGAACCAGAAGATCGCTGCAATTTGAAGAACCTGAGATTGCAGAGGCGGTTAGTTGGAGCACATAAGGTCAGATCGAACCATTTATTTATACCATTACCAAATATATTAAAAGATAACTTAAAAAATGGATTCCGATTCTCTGTTCATGAACCAAACTGAGCTCTATGAAATCCTGAACAAGTTTTTGACCAATCTTAAAAAAGATGGATCTGAGAGGAAGACCATCGATAATTACAAACGCAAGGCTGGCATGTTAGAAGCATACTGGCACGATTACCACGAAAACCATAAGAAAATATGCGAGTTTGGAAATTACGACCATATTTACTTCAAAAAGGGTTGTTTCGAAACAGCCCAGGGAGTGTATTTGAAAATTAAGGAAATTTTAGACAAAACCATGGCGCAGCTAGGTGCGACGCAGCTGAAAGATAAAACTCCCCGTAAACACGAAGCGGAAGAGGTTCAACCATTACCAGGTAACCAGGCTAAACAACAGCTAGGCGCAGACCAGGAAGGAGAAGCGGCGCAGCCCCAACCAGGTATGTCGTCGTCCCGCTATGAGGAGTTCTCACGGCGAGACACTTTTCCTTATATAGATAGAGACTCCAGCAAGCTAAACGGGTTGAAAAAGAAGCAGAATATCAATTTCAAAGCGTTCATGAGAACCGTGAGTAATATCGACGTGGATAGCTTTGAGAATCAATGGCAATTCGAGAACGCTCTTAAATCACTGGACAGCCGATGGGGGGAGATCGACAAACTTCATTGGGAAATTGAAAGTGAGGATGGAGGCAACGATATTACGTACCAAAGCGAATTCTGCAAGCA
The DNA here is from genome assembly GCA_949774965.1 of Diarsia brunnea. Classification (NCBI taxonomy): domain Eukaryota; kingdom Metazoa; phylum Arthropoda; class Insecta; order Lepidoptera; family Noctuidae; genus Diarsia; species Diarsia brunnea. The sequence goes on from OX459001.1 coordinate 4,429,668, forward strand.
CGAGGAAAAGTACAACGAGCTGACAAACGACATCAACCAAAAGATGTGGGCAGTAAGGCACCGTGAAAAGTCAGCTCCGAAAATGGACATCCCCGTGTTTAATGGGACTTATAACCAATGGGTTCCATTCAAAGACTTGTTTAGCGAAGCAGTTGATAAAAACCCGTCAATGTCTAATGCACAAAAAATGCAGGTTCTTAAAAGCAAGGTGACGGGAGAAGCAGAGCGTCTGATTCACCATTTACAGATTAGCTCCGACAATTACCATGTATGTTGGAAGATTTTAAGCCACAGGTATGGTAACAAGAAATTAATTTTCACAACCCATATTAAAATACTGCTCGGGCTTCCCAACATACAACAACAGTCGCTAAGCACGATAAAGAAGCTGCATGATACAACCAAGGAGACGTTACACGCTATACAGAATCTGGGAGTAGATATAACAACTTGGGATCCACTTTTAGTGCACCTCTTAGCGCAAAAGCTAGATGACAATACCTTTACCGATTATATAGAGTCGGTCAAAAATCCTAGAGAGCTACCCGAACTGCAAGAGTTCCTGGAATTTTTGGAAACGAAATTCACAGCCTTAGAAGCTTCTCGTCGCAAGCAGGAACCAGCTAACCAAAATACCACGCCGCATCAATCAAACAAGTACCATAACCCAAACCACAAGAAAAGTTTTCATAAAAACAATAACCATCAATCAGGCAACAAAGACAATTCAAAGTCTAACATGAACGCGCTACATGTGTCGCAATCGATGACCTGTGCATTGTGTAATTCAGAGCACGGATTGTGGCGTTGCCCTGATTTTTTGCAAATGACGCATGAGCAAAAGGCAAATAAAATTGAGCAACTTAATTACTGTCAAAACTGTCTATGCAGTCATAGCAACAAACCATGTCAATCGAGCAAACGGTGTCGTAAATGCTTAGGCACGCACAACACGCTTCTTCACGAAGCATTTGCAAAACAAAGTCCAACTTCGTCAGCAGATAACACCAACAACAAGAGTGTTGCAACCAAAAAATCATCTAGGTCATCTCACGTATCTTGGGATGACATGTCTGAGGTACTTTTAGCCACCGCTATTATAAAAGTTAAAGGAGCAGATGGAACACAGCACAAGATGAGAGCATTAGTTGACCAGGGTTCTCAACTGTCGTTAATCACCGAAAACGCAGCGCAAACATTGGGAATAAAAAGGGATCACTTCAAAGGACAAATCTATGGTGTTGGTGAAAAAGAAAACAACGCGAAGGGAATGTTACAGGTAACACTACAGTCTACAAATAGTGACTTTACCTGTGACACGAACGTTATTGTTATGAACAACTTGATTAAGCGACTACCAAACAACACGTTTACCAAACCAACATCGTGGAACCATATCCAAGGAATACAATTGGCCGATCCAGAGTACCATATAAGCAGACCTGTAGATATACTTCTCGGCGCTAATGTTTACAGCAAAATAATGCTAGGAGGAATCTTAAGAGGGGACGACGACAAGCAACCAATCGCTCAACAGACGCAACTAGGATGGCTACTCTGTGGTTCTATGAAACCGTACTACCATTGCAACGTGATTCTCAACAACACAGAAGACCTTCTGAAATATTGGGAGAACGAAGATATTAACCAGAAGATAGATATGACCAACGATGACCATGAATGTCTTCAGTTCTTTATCAAGACCACCAAGAGACTTGAGGACGGAAGATATGAAGTCCGACTACCACTAAAACCGGACTACATTGACAAGTTAGGTCAAACCAAACCACAAGCATTAGCTCAATTTAGAAATTTAGAAAAGAAATTTGAGAAAAGCAGCGAAATGAAAAAAGAGTACAAAAAATTCATGGACGAATATTTCGCATTAAACCACATGACACCATGCAGTACCAACCAGACGCCCGAATACTACTTACCACACCATGCAGTCATTCGGGCTGAATCTACCACTACCAAACTGAGGGTAGTTTTCAACGCCTCAGCAAAGTCCTCATCAGGATACAGTCTAAACGACGTCATGTTCAGGGGTCCAAATATACAGAAGGATCTTCAAGAACTGATCCTGAAATGGAGGCAATACCAATTTGTTTATACATCCGACATCGAGAAGATGTATAGAATGATCCGAGTGCACCAAGAAGATCAAGCTTACCAAAAGGTACTATGGCGAGAATCAAAAAACCAACCAATACAATCGTTTCAACTCGTCACGCTAACATACGGAACCAAACCAGCAGGCTTCTTAGCGATGATGTGTTTAAAACAACTAGCATCTGATGAACGGCAAAAATATCCTGACGCAGCAAAAGAATTGGAAGAAAGTTTTTATATGGATGATTTTTGCGGAGGACGTCATTCAATGGAAGCAGCAGACAAACTGAAATCCGATCTAATAAAATTATGCCGATTGGGAGGATTCAACCTTAGAAAATGGACTTCGAATAAACCAGAGCTGTTAACCGATTTGGAGAGAGAGCAATGTGAGCAGTCAACATACGAGTTCAAGCAGACCGATTCTACCAAAACTTTGGGTCTCCGTTGGACTCCACAGAGAGATAATTTCACCTTTAACTCAAAAATAGAACCAGAATCAACAGCAACTATTACCAAAAGAGCTCTACTTTCCGACATTTCCAAGCTGTTCGATCCATTAGGGTGGTTAACCCCCCTGAGCACTACCATGAAACTCCTGTTCCAAAATGTCTGGTTATCTAACATAAAATGGGACGACGCCCTACCAGAGGCAATGAACTCAGAATGGTCTACATTAAAGCGAGAACTTCCGGACATAAACACCATAAAAATCAAGAGATGGTTAGGTATGGGAGAAAACCAACATATTGAATTGTACGGTTTCTGCGACGCCTCTAATAAAGCATACGCTTGTGTCATCTATTGCAAGGTAACAAACCAAGAAGGGACAACCATTACATTAGTTGCGGGGAAGGCCAGGTTGGCACCCATAAGTAAAGTCTTATCTATACCGAGACTTGAGCTAATGGGCGCACATCTGTTAGCCCAGCTAATGCAAAAAGTTCAAAGCTGCTTATCAGATTACCCCACTGATGTCTACTGCTGGACCGATTCAACTGCAGCACTAGGGTGGATACAAGGAGATCCATCCCGATGGAAACCATTCGTAGCAAATCGGGTAACAACAATAAACAAAACCATACCATCAAAACATTGGCAATATGTGAAGACGACAGATAATCCCGCGGACTGTGCAAGTCGTGGTTTGACTGTCAAGCAACTCAAAGACCACAAGTTATGGTGGCAAGGGCCGTCATGGCTGCCATCATACACAAACCAAGAAAACCACCATACCATTTTTGAGACGAATTTAGAAGTAAAGCCGTCCGTACTAAACCAAATCAACACGGTGGTTACTGAACAACCAACAAAATCGCTGACTACCACAATTATTAATGACTTAATAAATAAACACAGCTCCATTACAAAAATCGTACGTATTTTTGCGTGGATTATGCGAATGCCTACTTTGAAGAAAAAACTACACCGACCATACCTCGAATTACACGAGCTTCGTCACGCCAAACAGCTGATAATCATAAACGTTCAGCAAGCAGAATTTGCAAATGACCTAGAAGCATTACACAAACACGGAAGAGTGCACTGCAAAAGCAAGATTTTGAGTCTAAACCCAACCATAGATGAACGTGGAATGTTACGTGTGGGGGGGAGATTGGAAAATGCCCACATGAGTCAGGAGATGAAACATCCCATCATCTTACCTCACAACCATCAGCTTACCACGTTACTCATCGATCAAGCTCATAAACTGACTTTGCACGGCGGAGCGCGCTTAACGTTGGCAAATCTACGACAACAGTACTGGATTATCGGCGGATATATGGCTACAAAAAAGTTTATAAGAAAATGTGTCATATGCAGAAAGCAAAATCCCATGCGGCAGCACCAGCTCATGGGCGATTTACCAGAACCAAGAGTGAATCCAGAGCATGCATTTTATCACTGCGGCGTAGACTACACAGGCTTCGTAGAGGTGAAAGCAAACAAAGGAAGGGGTATCAAAACCACAAAAGGGTACATAGCTGTTTTTATATGTATGGTCACGAAAGCGGTCCACCTAGAACTTGTGTCAGACCTAAGCAGCTCCGCCTTTTTGGCAGCTCTAACCAGAATGGCAGCCAGAAAAGGGGCGCCACGACATATGTATAGCGACAACGGCACTAACTTCGTGGGAGCAAACAGGATGATACAGGAAGAAATTAACCAGCTGCACAAGGGCTTCAGTGACAGTTTCATAACCGAAATAACGGAAATGGGCATAGAATGGCACTTCAATGTACCTAGCTGGCCCAACGCCGGCGGCTTATGGGAGCGCGCAGTACGCAGTCTAAAACATCATCTGAAGAGGGTCATTGGTCAACAAAGACTAACCTTCGAGGAGTACACTACATTGTTAGCTAAAATAGAAGCGTGCCTCAACTCGCGACCTCTTTGCGCCTTATCTGAGGATCCAGACGATATGAACTTCCTCACACCAGCTCATTTCTTATCGGGAAGACCAGGAACAACTGTTATTGAAACAGAGCAAGATGCTAGAACCAGATGGCATCTAACCAGCAAATTATTCCAAGATCTTTGGAAACGATGGAAGACCGAATACTTGACACAACTTTCATCAAGAGGAAAATGGATGAACCCACAAAAAAATATCGAAATTGGAAAACTAGTGATTATTCATGATGAAAATCTGCCTCCAGGAAAATGGGCTCTTGGACGTGTGGTCGACACACACCCAGGAAATGACGGCCTAACCAGAGCGGTTTCGTTAAAAACCAAAAACGGAATCATGAAACGCCCTATTGTGAAACTCTCCGTTTTGCCTGTTAATCAAAATAATGTGACGACACCAAAACCAACAGATACAAAGCAAACAACCAGATTGCCACAAAGGAAAGGAAAACCGAAACCAAATATTGCAACCATAGCAACTGTTCTCCTGTGTTTCTTTATGCAGATTTTTCCATCTTACGCTTTACATGACGTCAAACCGTTTCCAAACAACCAGACGCTTTATTTTGACCCCATTTCAAAGGTGCAATTGATCAGGGATAAATGGACATTAGTCATGTATTACGATATGGGACCCTATTGGACAGGCATAACCACCTATAACAAAATAGCAAATTATCAAGAACAATTGTGTACAACCATTGAAACACAAAGCCGTTGTAGTATGATAGTGCAGCAAGCCCGACACGAATACCAGGAACTCGAATACTACAACGAACTTTTGCTAACACAGCATTTTGATGTCCACGCCAGACAGCGTCGCGTCGCAGGGAATACCAGCCGCCGCCGCCGACGAGGTCTAATCAACGGTATCGGGTATCTAGCGAATGACTTATTTGGTGTGTTAGACTCACGTTTCGCTGACCAGTACGAGAAAGACATTGAAACCATTCACCACAATGAAAAACATCTTTCAAATCTATGGAAAAACCAAACCTCCATAATCGAAGCTGAGTTCAACCTTATGAAGAGGATGGAGACCACTGTAAATAAACAGCACAAGATAATAAACAAAAAGCTTTCAGACTTGCAAGAAAACGCGAGCACTCTCCAACGCGAAATACAAAATATATCATACGTCAATGACTTCACAATGTCAGCGATGTCCGGAAACAGCTTGCTGCAAGGATTAAGACGACTTCAAGACACGTTGCTCAATGCACTAACAGACATCTACCATGGTCAAATTAACATACACTTACTGCCACCAACGCAACTTAAACGTGAGCTCCAAACCATATATGGACAGATGCCAAGCGAACTCACTTTACCAATCACCAATTTAGACACAGATCTTCAGTATCTTTACAAACTACTGAAAGTCAAAGCCAGAGCGACTCAAAAATTTGTCATAATTGAAGTTACTATACCACTAGTATCCAGAGACAATTTCAAATTGTACAAGATAATACCTGTACCGCACCAAACGAACACCATTAAGACCACCATTCTACCGGTCTCCGAATACGTAGCCGTCAATCTAAAGAAGGATTCTTTCTTCAGCATGACCACCCAGGAACTAACAGCATGTCTGCACCATGGAACTACCTACATGTGTCAGCTGCTAAAGCCAATAACAGACGTGAAAAATGACGAAAGTTTTTGCAACAAGAACTCGGCTACAAATAAATGTAAAATAGAAAAAACCAACTGCACCAACGTATGGCTTGCATTACATTTGAGTTCTCAGCATTTTTACTTTTGTTGTGACACCTACACAATAAAAATAATATGCGGCGATCATGTAACAGTTCGTCAGCTGAGCCAAGCCGGAGTCATTACCATAGGTCAAGAGTGCGTCATCAAAGGAAAGGACTTCTCGTTATATTCAATACGGCATCAATCCAACCAAATGAACATTACGCCAACCATTTATGTGCCTGAATTCGACCAAATTAACCACTTGATTAACATCGAAATCCCTGATGAAAGACAGACTGGTGACGACGGAAACCTAACCATATCCATGACCAATCTGGGGGAAGCGATAGAAGAGCTGAAGAAAAGTGATTCAGGAATAGACGATATATCGCCACACGATATCCACCAATACGCAGTATGTTACGTATTGATGACGATCGGTCTATGCGTAGCAGCAGTCTGGTTGTGGCAGACCAGGCGCTGCCGCCTGTGCTGCAAAACCACAGCTGGGCAGCGTGGCGAGGGATCTCACCGCCAGCAGACGGTGACTCCACCGCCCCCGAAACCTCGACGCCGCAGCGTGAGTTGCTGCAAACAGGAGCTTGCAGCAGCTCCGCTGACACCGAAACCAACCAGAAGACACGAATTATATAGTGAAGTGCTCAGTGCCAGTGATCTTAAAGATAAAAGTGAAACTAGTTTTCGTTTACAAAATTATGCCAAACGCTGGCCTAGCGCGAACTATAGTGCGATCAAACGGGACAAAAATATGCACACAGGCAATGACAATATTGCTTTTACTGTGGAAGACTCACTAGTGTAACCATAAATCGGTGTTAACATTATGTAATAATATTTAAGTAGACCAATAAGACTTTAATATTTTGATTATACTTTGTTTGATCATTATTTTGTACACTCACCAGTTAAGATTGCTAGAAACGAATGTGTTTAACGTAGTTTTATAATTTGTACGCACCATATTATTTTGTACGCACCATATTATGTATCATTGTGTAGTTTTTAGCTATCATCCCGCATTTCTTCTCGCTCTCGGGAATATGTTCGAGTTTTAATCGAACACTCAGCGAAAACGCATAATTGCATCGAATGCAAGTATGCGCGTTCGCTCGTTCACCTAAATGTGGGCCAGTTCGCGATTAGATCTCATTAGAGACACCTCGTACTCAACCATTACCATTTACCATTACTATTTACCATAACTTTTACCAGTTGTGTTGTCTTATTATAAGTGTTTTAGTGATTTAATATATAGCTATTTCACATACCATACGAGACTTTAACTTCTACCATAAACCACATACTACCAATACGGAAAAGGAGTGTCGGGTCACCATAGCGCCCACGCTACTTTTAACAGATCAGATCACTTCTCTTAATAAAAAAATAATCCATAATCATACAGCATCGCCTGTTCCCATCTGATTGGGTCGGCATCCAGACTCACAAGATACAGCTGAATTCCAGGAACATGAAGTAACTATTTGACCTCCACAACCCTTACTGAGTAACACAATACCTCTTGAAAGACTTCTATACGAATATTATAAAGAGGTAAAGTTTGTGAGGGTGGTAGGAGTAATCTACTGGACTGATTTTGAAAATTGATTCACTAATGGGAAGCTTTATTGTGCCTGTGGGATAATTTCCGACCAAAATGCGACCGAAGACGCGGGAAAAATCTAGTTGTTAATAAATCAACAATACTCACAGGATAATACGCGTTATAGTAGGCGTGGGATTCAGTCTGGTCCTGTATGGGCACGGTGATGAGATTGGTGCGCGCGCGCGGCCTCTCCCCGACGGCTGCGTGCCCGTGCGTGTGCGCGCGCGGGTCGTTCGCTGATGGCGGCATCTGCTGGGAGACATGGGTGTTATTTGAGGAAGGTTACTAAGGAAGTCGTAGTTCATCATCATCATTTGCCTTTTCCCAAGTGTGTTTGGGTCAGCTTCCAGTCTAAACTCGGTATGTAATGTGTGGTCACCCATCCACAGACCAACCTAGGCAAGCGCGGCTTAACGTAAAGATCGACTAGAGTGGCAGTACCGTTATTATTAAGCCACAAGCTCTTACTAAGGAAATGATTACTCCATATTTTTTCGTATTTGTGAGGTGTGAACAGCCTGGATGAGGCTGACACAGCTTGGCACAATCAGTGAGAGGCCTATGCCCAGCACTGGGTGAAGTTGGGATGTGTATGAAACTATACCCTGCTCTAAGCCTTTTCAGCAGACTCCTTCTCAAGTTCAAGTTTGTGTATGTGAGTTTAAATGTTTGTAAACGCACCCATGATACAGGAGAAATTCCCAGTGGGGCAACTTTTTTTAAAAAAAAAAAAGAGGCCTATAGCCCCGTTTACAGTCTGGGTAGACACTATGTTTATAAGCATGTAAGGTTCTACATTCACCCCGTCAGGGCTGCGGGTTGTTCGCAAGAGATACCGCGGCCTCGACAAAAAGGGCTAAGAAGGAACCTGGGTGGTTTTTAGTCAGTAGAAGTCTGACACTCCCTTTCGCTTTGCCCAAGAGCAAGAGAGGTTATTCGATGAATTTCCAACCACCAAAAAAAAAGGGTCTACATTCACCAAATCTGTATATCCATTAAAAATGTAGCCATCTCACAGCAAATACAATATCACTTCCAAGCATAGAAATTATGAAAGTAAGTCATACTCACAGTTAAAGGCTTCACAATAGCCACTGTATTTGAGGATATTTCAGGCTCAGGTTTGTTCTCAGTGGCTCCAGAAGACACGTGTCTATGGTTGATGTGAGCTTGTAAATCTCTCTGGAAGAAAAAAAGCAATTTTAGGATTTAATTCTCCATTATTTTCGTAAGTTTTTCATTGCTCGAAAAGCTGGTTGTGATCAGCTTTCTTTAATGTGGAATTACTTGTTATTTATTCTACATACCTGGGATAAGTAAGTTCTTCTGCATCCAGTGTTGCCATATCGTGTACCAGAATGGGTACACATGAAAACTGTGCCTAGTCCTGTCTGTTCCACTCGCAGGACCTGAAATATTACCAAAACAGTTTTTTTATTGCTCTAGAATGATAGACAATGAGAATTCCTAAACTGGTTTAAAACTATTTGTGTAAAGCAGTTTTATTACTGTTTTATAGATAGAAGAAGGTCAAAATACAGCTCAGTTTTTATCTAATTGAAGTTTATTTACCTTTTCTCTACATCTAGGGCAGTGTGTATGGTCAGCTCTGGCACAAGACAAACAAAATACGTGTTTGCATGGTATCTGAAAAAAGAAAAAGAAAAATTGAATTAGACAGACGTCTTTTATTAGGATTAATATTTGAAGTTTGGTAAAAAAATTAAAATTGTTTAATTTTAGCAATTTTGTTGGTAGATTTGTTTTATAAAGACTAAACTTTTTCTTCTACAACCTGCAGTGTTAGACTTTTTCTTAGTGTGTTGATGGTAATCTATAATTAATAATGTTCAGAACTTAGTAACAATGCTTGGTGCTCATTATGCTCGTACCAGTGTCGAAATATCGGGATCTAGATACAAAAAGTAAACATCCCCCTTTCAGTGCTTATGATAGACAATGAGGCCAGCACTATCACTAACATTAATTTGTGTAGTGTACACACCCACCCAACCAAACCAACACAACTTTTAGCTCATACACTGGCTGACTAATATGACAGTATGTTCAAATATAATGAGTTACACATTCCACTTACCATCCGTCCATAAATAAGTATAGGTTTGGAGCATATATCACAGCAGTATATCATAGGGTTGAGGACTTTCTCCCCAATTAGTGTGGCTCGGTGGCTCCAGTCCAGCCTAAGCATGGGCTCTGGAGGCCCACGCTGAAGTGTTGTGAACACTGGGGCTTCCAGTTGAGATATGTCTGATGGTACTTCCACTGTGAATATTAAAAAAAGATTTTAGAAAATGACTGATGTAGTTAGCATTTTATGTTGTGTTTACTTGAACTACATTAGAATAGAGTATACATGGACTTTAAGGCTGAAGCATATTCTAAGATATGGTGAAAGTATAAGCAGCTTCATTGATCAAAGTGAGATACTGTGGCAATGCAAAAAGTAAGAAAATCCAGGAATATGAGAAGTTATTATTATCAAAACTTTGCAGATTAAGAAAATACTGTGGCTGTTACCAGTTTGATAACAAAAAAATACTCTAAAGTCGCAAAGTAACCTAACATGCAAATGTACTACAAAAACAACACTTTTTATAAGTACTTTTTCTGTCTTCCCACTATCACATAAGGTACACTTCCACGGGTATAGACTATAGAGGCTCTGGACTGACATACTTATTCATCATAGTGTTATCATGTATTTCATATTTAGTGTTGGACCTCTTGACATTCCGACATAAGGAGCCATTTGCTATCTTTGTGATAACTGATAAAACTTAATCATGAAGTTGATAATGGTTTGCTGATAACTAGAGTATAGAGTTTGTTTTTATTATTTCTAGGTTGTTTTGACTATGGATTTTAGTATAAACGTGTATGTAGAACTACTGTCTAGGGAACTATATTTTTGTCATAGATCCTTCTTGAATAAAATACAAATATACCCATGGTTGGTTTCAATGGTTTGTATGACAAGAAAAGTGAGGTTATCTATCTTATAAGCTATATTAAAGACATGTGTGACTATTCTATCTGTTTTTGAACTCGTTCTGTTATACAGTTACCTATGGAAGATTAGTTGTTAATGTTCTGTAGCTGTTAAAAACTGTGCGCAAATAATATTAAACAATAAATTACATTTAGCTGGTTCAGCCGGTTCAGGTTCCTCTTTAACTTCCTCAGGAACGATTTCTTCTTGTTCTGGGACAGTTTCTTCAATGGAGCATTCTTCTTCATCACTTGACATTACTTTCGCCACTTTCTTGCCTCGCCCTCGTCCTCTACCTCGACCTCGGCCGCGGCCCCGACCACGGCCCCTTCCGCGAGCATTTCTCTTTTCACTATTCATGTTTTCTAATAAAAAAAACTGTTTTTGCAACGCTCAAAGTCTAACTTCACACTTAACCTATTTTACACCAAATAATAAATCACAAACACAGAGTAAGCAGTGGGACTATATCTTTTTTATAAATAAATAAATTTATCTCTAATTAAAGTAATTCATTTTGGAGGGATTTTATTGTTCTAACAAAATTCCATGAAATCACAATCGTCATGAACAGCGGTTCATCGATTTGATTGTAGTGATGTCAACAAGCGCGTTTAGTAAGTTCGCCTAATTCGACTAAACTAACAACCATATTTTTATTTTCATTAAGTCGCCATTCGTTTTTACCCGTTCATGAGTAATACTATTCACATAATTAGTTATGAAAGCAAAACTTATAATAACACTAACGCGCGATGTAAGGCAGGAGTTTACAAAAGACTTTCAGTACATGAATTCTTTCTGATTACACTCGATTCGACAAAACATATCTGAGAACATCCTTACCAATGAGAACGTTCCATTACACGCTAGATAACTAACGATTCAGCGGGATAACATTATTTATAAAAGAAAATAGATGCTTCTGGATTTTCACCAATAATTTCGAATCATTAACGAAAGCCAAATGAGTCAATAAATTTATTCTTATTTTCACCCGGTTTTATGTAATAAAAACCATTGTATTAATGTATACAAAGCTTAGTATTCAGAATGTGAAATGGAATGTTTTTAAAAATAATGTCAACAAAATAATAAAAATAGAATTTGCCGGCTAAGTCCATAAGTCCGTGTGGTAAATTAACAAACATCTTCATAATTAATGAAAATGATCGACGATGGCTGAAAGAAAATCACAACTAATTTTCGTAAGTATTCGTAGTTTTAGTATAAAAATATCCTCAAGAAATCGTTATTATTTACTTCGTATTTGTTTTGTATTTTACGTCCAGTCCTCAGATCCAGTCACTAGAACTTCTTATGTATGAAGTTATCTTCGCTATACGCCTTGTCGTCGTTGTGGAATGTCCCCCATGTGTCCTGATTTACGAGTCCGTAAAGAAGGGTTTTTTGGAGGTTGGGGAATCATCAAAGGAGTCATTTCCTCCCGCCCCGGGCAGAGCAGTAGGGAGTGTCAGACTTCTACTGACTAAAAGCCACCCATGTTCCTTCTTAGCCCTTTGTGTAGAGACCGCGGTATCTCTTCCGAACAACCCGCAGCCCCGACGGGCGTCGACCCTTGCTTGGAAGGGGCCCCCTTCCATGTTGCTGGCATCTCTTAGAGGCGCGTGTGGAACACGAACGCGCCGTCGACACGGCCTTTCGTCGTCATTAGACGGACGGACGGCGAGCTAGCCCATTACTCACCGTCCACCGACCCGCGCCTACGCTGGCTGGGAGCCATCACGTGGCTCCCGACGCCCAGAGCGTCTCCCGCGGCGGCTGGGACGAGAGGCGCCGCGTCGCCTCTCCAGCGACTCCTCAAAGAGGGGACTTGCCGCCACTGTCGTGGCGAGAGAATGCACTCCTCGATTTATGTTTTAATTACAAAGACAAACTGATACCTATTTATTTGTCTACGAGCCTGGTGGATGTTACCTACCTTTAAGCATTGAGTTATAATGTACTACCTACGCCTAGATCTATTATCTATAATTTGCGTTTTGCAACATTTCTCGCCATCATAGTTCCGTCGGCCTTGAGGTGGTCCTTACGTAGCTCCAGCGACCTTGAGATGGAAGGACCACCTACGCACCACGTATGCCCTTTTCGGTAGAAAAAAGTCTGTCACATGTACCTACATAGGTATTTAAAGAACATTAGTCGGTTCCGAACAGAACGAATTTGATGCGGGCTGTGTCACGGAACAGCTTCAGTTCTATAATGAATTAACCATACCTGATTGGAACGCAAGTTAGGTGTCGTAAGTATACTATAATAAATGGACGAATAAGCAGAAAAAAAACCGCACAGACACGGTTTATTCCAATCTACATTAGCTTCCTGCGGCTACTTCCAATTTCAGTCAACACTTATGTATCAGTACTACATACTAATTGTTTAATTAGAACCTGTAATTACGTAATTAGTTTCTTTACCCCAAAGATTTCGCAATTGCGATTTTCGCAACAGCTCAACGACCATCGACATTATGCGCGCTTTGCCTTCATAGTTCGTACGTAGTTGAAACGATGTCATAACTCGCTGATCATATTACATTGTCTTTACATATATTGTTGTATCCGAGTATCGATAAAAAAATCATAAGATCAAGTTTTGTTAATTTGTACTATGGACTTTTGTTTAGCGAACTTTGGACGTTTTTATCGAGTTGTACTTTATATATTTAGTTAGTCACCCAGTGTTAAGTAACTTCTGAATTACAAAATTGGTTAGTTATCTAATTTTTATCAACATCTGAATCAGTTTTACCTATAGAAAAACTATTTGCGAATTTCATCATTCTTCACCTTTGTAACACGGAGCTGATGAGTGACTCAGAATATTTGTGAATCTTGATTCGATGGGCATTCGAGGAGCTCGTGGCTTAATAAGAACTGCCACTCGGGTCGATCTTTAGGTAAAGCTGTGCTTGCCTAGGTCGGTCTGTGGATTGGTGACCGCCCGACATACCGAGTTTCCTCCGTGCCTCGGAAAGCACGTTAAGCTGTTGGTCCCGGCTGCCATATATAGAGCTTTGGCAGTCGTTACAGGTAGTCAGTGAACTGAAATTCTGACATCCAGTCTTATCAAAGAGTATCGTATTACCTAGTATTAACTGGGTTGTGGAGGTCAGATAGGCAGTCGCTCCATGTAAAATACTGGTACTCAGCTGCATCCGGTTAGACTGGATGCCGACCCCAACATAGTTGGGAAAAGGCTAGGCAGATGATGATGATTCGATGGGCATAGTGCGAGTTCAATTTGTATGGAATTATTTAGTTTTCATTGTTGTTACTAGATGGCGCGAGTTCAGTTTCAGGTAATCAAATTGTATGGTTAAGCATTCGAATGGTCGGTAATAAAAACTCGCAGTAAGTCCTATTATTATAAATTGTGTTATTAAAAAGCGTAAAATGGACCTTTCATAAATGATCTGCTAAACTGGCCGTTTTAGACGCCCAGCATTTACTTACAGCTATCACAGTAGAACTTAGTCACGAAGCCAAAGAATTCCTAACGGTGCCTATTCTACTCTTAACTACCTTTTTAAACCCTGGACTTACTGACGTAAATATTTACATACACGTAATTGAATTATACATTCCCCGTCACGTTCACGCTCTTTCCCTTTAATGGGTAATCAGAATTCCAGGCGGTGCTATCGATAACGCGTGGTATGTCGGTACCGCTTGAAGCCTTGTACGGGCCACCATGTTTGGTTTAAAAATTCGCAACGGTTTGGTGAATAAGTAATTAGGAACTGGTAGCCTGTTTGTAGCCTATGAGCCTACCATCGCAACCAGTTTTGGCAATTCTCGTTTAAGTATTCGATGTGTGCACATTACATTAATGTAAGTACCTACTTACAAGCATAGCGCAGCTACACCGACTTTGCAAATAGTTGTCGATGATGTGTGTTCTCGATCTATTCCTTCTACATCGATTTCCTTATCTTCTATCTTATCCAACCAAAGTTCCAATCTTTCCTTGTTAGTTTTTGAACATGCAACACTCATTCATTACTAATAATCATCAAAAATCTTAACAAAAAGAATTTCGTCTTCACCTTGGTTAGGCCACAGGGTTCTCAGGGTCTGAGTGAAGCTGAACGCGTACACAAAATCAGATATCCGCAGGCATATCAGGCTACACAATATTATTTCAGATACTTATCAAATCGTGCTTTTCCAAAACATCGTTCGATCATACGAATTGTTATCTGCCAATTACATCTAGTAGGTTTCTGTTTATTTCATGAACGGTTATGTAGACGGCATGTCTTAAGATTGTCCTAATCTAAAAACGCCGTTGATAAAAATATCACATGAGTCACCACTCTCGTACTTGGTTAGTTGGTGACTACATGGGTACACATACATAGGCATAGGTATATGAGCAATGCAATACAATTATATGTGTGTCAATGAGTAATAAAAACTATTAGTAGCTTGTACCTGGTTCCTTCCTACTTCACTTACGCGCCACGTTTCCTCTGACTGGGGTTTTTACAGTAGACGAAGATAATAGAAATGTCATTGATAAATGATTTAGTGATATTATTTTACAACATCAATAAAAGGGGAAAATCGAATAGGATATTACAATCGATTAAAGTGGTTTATTGAATGGAAAACAAACTAATAAAACGTACGATAAAACAGTTGAGTTATTAAAAGCCATTCCATCGCACAAATTACAGCAGTCATGCATACGTAGTGTCAAAACAGATCTTTACGTGAAACGTTTAAACTCTTTTTACTGACATTGACATTGCTAAAATTCGCTTTATCGATGTGGCAATAGGCCGGCTGTATTAGCCATAGAACCGGTGGCCGTTGGGGTATAGACATCCCTCAGGCTCGTTAGAGTTTCGAAGTTCAGTAATAGCCACCCTATGAACTTCGACACTCTTCGATTCAAATCGATTTGCAGCAAACTCAGGCCTAGTTGCTGAAAAGCGATTTGAATGACCTGCGATTGAAGAGGTTGCCCAACATTGGACTGCTGTTGGCTAACGAAGTTCAAATGGTCTGTCCGTAGAATATCTACTGTACTTATATTTGAAACGAACATAACATCACGCCTGTGGAGCTCGTGGCTTAATAAGAACTGCCACTCGGGTCGATCTTTAGGTAAAGCTGTGCTTGCCTAGGTCGGTCTGTGGATGGGTGACCGCCCGACATGCCGAGTTTCCTCCGTGCCTCGGAAAGCACGTTAAGCTGTTGGTCCCGGCTGCCATATATATATTTTTGGCAGTCGTTGCAGGTAGTCAGTGACCTGAAATTCTGACATTCAGTCTTATCAAAGAGTATCGTATTACCTAGTATTAACTAGGTTGTGGAGGTCAGATAGGCAGTCGCTCCATGTAAAATACTGGCATTCAGCTGCATCCGGTTAGACTGGAAGCCGACCCTAACGTAGTTGGGAAAAAGGCTAGGCAGATGATGATAACATCACGCCTGTAATCAAGGGTTAGACGGAGGATACTTATTGGTACACCCACATTTCGCAATCAACCGGGCACAGATTCCGTGGCTGTTATTGAGAAATTTCAGATGAAAGAACCCAATAACACTGCCCGACTTGCGAATGGAACCCAGGAGCTTAGCAGTCGCGGTTGCCACCACTAGACCGACGAGGTAGCCACTATTATTTGAGATGAATTATTATTTGTTTGATAATACAAATACAGCTGACCATCTCACATCCAACTGTACAGATCACTTACCCCGTATGGCGTTTTTATGTATTTTACTCAAACCTCAGATGTGGCATTCACCCTCGCGGGTTTGGTTTTCTCCAGATTCATTCTAAAAGCAATCACTTATTCAACCGTGGCCTAAACGTAATTTTTCAATCTTACATCGTAATAAATATTAATGTTCCTTTCGGTCCTCTTGTTGTATTGTGATTAGGTGTTTATCCAGCCAGGGTGCTTCGACATTCATGAGGTCAATGTCGTTGCTCCTTATATCTAAAGGTCTATGAATGTGATTCACGGTCTTGTCATATTTTTGTATGCTTCGTCAGGTCTCCCTGCTATTGCGCCAGTTTCTGATGAAATTCTTCGTCGGGATTGCTAGTTAATGTTAATATAGCGAAACAGGGATTTCCAGCTATTTGATATAAATTTTAATAGACTTCTTCATTCAAATAATACTTTACAGTAATTTGATCAAATCTCGTTTTTTCATTATCAGACATTAACCGCCTTTCTTTTGATTCAAAAGTCTTGTTTTTATTCAATAAGGCATTTTTTTATCTTCCACTTTCTTTTGATCATTCACAATAATTATCTTGATTGTTGTTATTATCTTTATCGTCGAGGAGTTCCTGAAATCGACAAATACTTCACAGAATAAAAATTCAAAAACAAGGTAGATTTATGGCAGTTATGCAAAAGATTATATTTTTCTGACGTTTTCTTTATTACTTACTTTATCTTATCCTTTTAAGTAAATACTTTTCAAATTATCTTTGTGACGCATTTGAGGGCAATCGGGTAAGGCTAAGAAAAATCCACCTATCGATATTATAGATATAGATGGATTTTTCCTTTCTGCTCCGGACTTTACTGGATCAATTGAGCGATGATACATTTTGTTGGCCTAGGCTGCTCTATACTCATAAGTAGCCACTCTTCATATTATACTAGCTTGTGCCAGCGACTTAGCCCACGTGGACTTCGATAATTGTCCCACGGGATCATACTACCGGGACAAAAAGTATCCTTTGTGTTAATCCAGGTTATAAACTATCTGTGTTCTAAATTTCATCCATCCATCCATACATCCTCACAAACTTTCGCATTTATAATATTAGTAGGAAGTAGGATTAATGATTCACATTACGCTAAGTATTTGTGCATATACATAGTTTATTTTGTATAGGTCCTCCGGAAACGGCACAGATTCAAAGAAGCCTTTTGTTTTAAGTCCTTGTGAATTCAATCCACGGAATATCAAAAGCTTTAGCCTTGAATCTGGCTTCGTCGCGTCGTAGCGAGCTTTATTATTTGTTATGCTACGCGTAGGGGCTAGGGGCCCGTTACCTATCGACTATTGGTATTTCTATTATCTGTGTGTGTGTGTGTGTGTGTTTGTCTCTGTGTGTAAGTACGCATAGTCAGACATTGTAAAGCCATATAAAAACACACACTATTCAAGCATCTTGATAATTTGCAAGAAATTACACTAAAGAAAAGTAAAACTATGCTAAAAGTCACATCAACTGATAATTCATAGTTCCCGATAGCAGTTATGATATTTTTATTGCTGTAGTGGCGCAATAAAGGTTTGATATACGATAATGTTGCCAATCCTATTACTTAAAGTAATCATAATACTAACAAAGAAAGCTCTTTCGGCCTTTAACAATACATTTTAATGAGTTTTGTAGGCGTCTGAAACGTGAGGCACATTATGAAGAGGTTTCTTTATTTGACTAAAGATAAACTCTATTCCTTTCACTTAAGAGTTAGTATCACTCGTTGGTGGACGTACAGTTTATTCAAATTAAGTCAAATCATTTGTGATATGCTCACAAATGTAGCTATCGTCACACAATACTGGATTCCGTTCGTCCACTCGACGTACAATAGTTTTGTTAAAGCAAACATGGGTGGATTTGCATTATGTAAGTTTACTTTGCGATTTCCAAGTGTGTTGGGTGTAAATGTGTTAACTTCTCGATGCTTTATTTTACTTTACATTACTTTATGTTGACACAATGAAATAAGTTCCTAAAAAGCATAATATATCTAGTTTGTTGAATGTGTTCACAATCTATTTGGATAAGAGTTCTTCGTTCTTCGGTTTTTGTGCTCATAATCTTTGCAAGGTAAATAGAATTAATAATATGTAATCGAAGTCCTTGCTGTAGCGGCAAAATACGGAATAATAAAAAAAACTCCAATTAGTGGAACTTACGGTTTTTTGAGGAGTCTTGTCTGAACCGTCACCGAGTCTGCGAAGAACACTCGGTGTGACTGTAGGTCAAGATTTAGGGCGACTTGCGTCATCTGTTGCAAACGTGCAAACATAAACGTACACAAGAGCTATTCATCCCTTACTAACAGTAACGGTGTAATTTCATCAGTTTTTTTTCCTGCCCAATCACAGCCCGGAAAAACTTCATGTCATGCAAGAATAATATATATCATGTCATGCTAGAAAAAATAATCTTCCCACTAACACTTAAATGGCTCATGTAATATCAATGTCAGTTTAACTCATACAATATTTTGGCAACCCCTGCATGACTATAGTTTCTGATGTCTATATCACATTGTTCAGGCGTGATTTATTTTCAGATTACGTCCTGTATAAACAGATGGAGTTTTGCATCTGAAATACAAAGATGACCGGACACGACCTCAGAGCTCCGGGCCGTATAATCTTAATTTCGTTTTGATTTCCCTACCCTCGGGGTTATCTCATAAATGCTGCTCTTTGTAGCGCCACGCATTTATCAGAAATAATAACATAGCAGAGATCAGAGATTATAAGTTTAATATCTTAAATATTGATTATAGGTACATTGAAAACAGATGACGTCAATGTATATAGAAAACAGGATAATTAGTGATCGTTCTTTCCCCATGCCGACTTTCAAATCTAAATCGGAGGAGTATCTTTGGGGAATCACTACTGCCCATTGATGGCCGGATGAAAAAAAGTAAATCTTTCAAGTTCAAGAAGGTTAAATAAGTTAAATTCGATTTTAACCACCACGAATCAAAAACCATCAATTACATCACCATTTCATATGGTTTCATATGGTGATGTAAATGTTAATATTTACATAACAATATGAAACCAATAAATAATATTATTATTTAATAGGTATTTATTAGTACATTATGGTATAAGTGTGTAACGTTGGTGATTACCGCTGAGGCGCCTTTGAGACCCGAGCCGTTAGGTGAGGGTCTTAAGAGAGCCGAGGACGGTAATCATCAATACACACGTGTATCATACGACGTTTTTCAACACACTTGTGAAGAAAATAACACAAAAAAATCATTTTTAACATGTTTTCAACAGTTAAAATTACGCATCTAACAATGGCGATCGGCCATAGACTAAAAGGATGAGGTTTCTTTTTTTTTGCTTTTTGCGGATAGTGTTAGCCACGTAAAAAATGAGGATTTCAAAGTTTTTTTATTACAGAGAATACAAAAGTTTTATTTATTGAAAACGTATACACAAGTTGAAATTATCTATTTAAATTAATAAATTATCCTGAGCGCGCATCTAACAATGGCGATCGGCTATAGACTAAAAGATTAAGTTTTTTTTTTGGCTTTCCGCGGATAGTGTTGCAGTCACGTACAAAATGGGGAATTCAAAGTTTTTTTTATTACAGAGAAAACAAAAGTTTTATTTATTAAAAACGTATGTATAAGTTGAAATTATCTATTTTAATTCGAAGTTGCATGAAATGAGCAAGGAATAGGTACATTAATTTATTTGTAGTATTGAACACAATCTTTTTAGTATCGAAACTTTTTTAAGAACAGAGCAACTCAACCAAAAAAAAAAAAAAAAAACCTATAACTCACTTGTGAATAATGGTAATGAAAAATTCACAGTTTGATTACAGGTGGCATTATATGCCTAATTGCGATGAAATTAGAGCCACTTTATGAGCAAGTGTGTTGAAAATTAATATTTACATCACCATTTCTTATGTGGTGTCATTGAAGTAATTTAGGTGTTAGGGTGAATAGAATTGTATTTTATACAGATACGAGATTATTACTTGTAGCGTTCTGGAACTTTGAGCACATAAAGACTACCAACTTTTAAGTATGATAAAGGCACTTTCAGCGACTTTCTGGAAACGAATTGTGGTAATCGTGCACACATCAAATCATATTGAAGTCATCACAACGATTAACTTTTTATATCTGTGTCGGCGTTAATATAAGAAAAAATGAAACTAGGTCAACGCTGTGCATAAAACTATTTTCAAAAATAAGTACATACCTATCATGCCAAAAATATTAAAATATAATTAGATACTTTACTGGCTGTCATACATAGTTTCTGCGGTTTTATTTCAAGGAAACAGAATGATAAATTGTCGCTTTTCAAATGCTTCGCTTTTCTTTGCTAGGGTTTCCTGATCTATGGTCGCTAAGTCTTACATCCACAAACCTTACATCACTGTCTGGCCGCCTCGAACAAATACCCATAAGCCATTCAAATATTTGAGTGGCCGAAATGGACCTCCGACCCTAAACACACGGAGGAGTCTCCATAACTACAGCGTTTTGGGTCATGTAAGCCATCCCATATTTACAATATATCAGCTCATGCCGGACCCACAATTTCTAATTGAAATTTATTGTAATATCATTGATCTGGTTCTTGGATATTATCGCTCAGCTTTCTATCTACTTTCAGGGTAAGCTGAACTTCAAGTGAAACATGTTTAGGCATGGCAAAAGCGCATATGTATGTGCGTCTAGATTGTAAGTAGCTTAGCCACACGACATTATCTAAGAACGAGCTCCTTGCCTCACTTGGTTCATACAACTTTCGCAGGATGGTAAGCACTACAGCTACTTTCATCTTCGCAGATTAGTAATACTAATGATTTATCAAGAAATCATATCTCCGCTCTAGGTAGGCCTTACAAGGTGGCAGAATTCCAATTTCTATCTCCAACAGCAGAAACTCCTAAAATATTGATGACAATTTCTTCAAGTGGAATGATTACTGCGCACTAGGCCAATCCGGGATGAATTTGCGCGCATAAGCTCACATAACAAATGTATATAGGTACGAAACGTAATGTAATACATATTATTACGCAAGTCGTAGTTTAGTGCCCTGAGGAGGGCAGGCTGTTGCTGGCAACGCAACGCGGTCACGGCCGGTTGTCGCTCCGCTGACGTTGTCGACTTGTCGGCACTGAACGGCCGGATCGCCATCGCGTGCATTGAACGAAAAAATCGCGCGACATAAGACCGCTTATAATTTCGATTTCTGTCTCATTGGTTCAGCTAAATATGCGATTCTCTACCTCGATTAGTTTATAGCTGCGCGATGACATTGTCGTCTCATCTCGTCTGTATTAAATTGACCGGATAGCAGCTGCATCTATAAACGCAGGATACGCGATGTAGTTTACGACTGGCGGCCTGTCCTCTCAGATACGCGACAGGTTGACGCTTCTGATTGAATGGGTTCATAAAACATCTTTTAATCTGTTGACCACTCGACACGTCACGGGCGATCTAAGGTGATAAGGTCTCAATAATTTAGTTATCCATTGCATCGTCCTAAATTGAATGACTTTTTGATATCTGACTGATTCTTTATCATCCTTCTTCCTCATTATTTTTAGCGTAATTGATATTCTTTCTACAGCATTCTTAAATCCTTTTGCGTTTCAGTGTTATGCTGGGCATAGCTTTTTCCAAGCTACACACCGTTTACGTCCACCAAGTTCTTTAGCTCGAGTTTTTATAACTGTTTTTTTCGGTATTCTTGACAGCTTGCAAAGTCGTTTGCTGGACATGACCTCTTCCATGTTTCATAGTTTCGGTCTACACCTACCAAGTTTCTTAGCCCCAGTATTTCTATCGGTGATCAGCGGTCGATTCTCTGCGGTGGAAAATCAGTCGGCAGGTTTTCCTCGTAGTGTACGATACCCTTTCCAAGTCTTTATGCCTAATCAGATAAACACGGTACCTAAGCACCAATGGAATACATCTGATCTGTGCTATTGATATCATAACGTAGTTCTCAACGAAAGATAAGGTCTCTTACACATGCTATTTTTGAGTATCAGCAATGAAGTATGATTGTAGCCCATTTAGTTCACTCAAGTGGCATTAATATCGAGAAGCCGTATGAATAGAAAAATCGGTGATCGTACTTTAATCTAATAAGCAATTGTATTGGTGCTAATGTTATTACGAAAACTGATTTAGTGACCTATATTATCTAATTCTCGCAAATCACACTGCGAAGTAGAGAAGAATTTTACGTTTGCACCATTGCATCGTCAGATTTTATACGTTGGACCGTTAAATTCCAGCCATCATACACTATATTATCAAGGTTTACCAGACTATTCGCACATTGGCATTAATACCGGACTCCCGGTACTTAGTAGAAATTATTCCACAATATTTTTTCACATACTACGCACATCGTAGACCCGACCTCCATTGCCAAAATTAATGTGACAAACGTAAACTAGTTTCTAATAGACTTAAAAAAATATTTTGGCAAACAGTCTTTGCTTCCTTGAAATAGTAGCGTTTAGCAGTGCGTTGTCATTTCTCTGAAACATTGCTAATAATAGATTGTTACTAAACTGCTTCAAACTCGTGAACCGTATTCTCTAATTATCTATTACGACCGGGGGTAGTGTTCGAATATTACTTGGTACAGGAGTGATCTGTCTGTAATTTCAGTTGAAGACTTGACATGACACGCACCAGCAGACAGGGCCACGACTCACGACGCACAGCTGTTCGTGGATAGCATCACGATCAAAGGTGCAGCCAGCAATTCTGTATGCGTGTACCATGAGCGACCGCATGCTGGTACCCCAATCTGATTGTGGCTTAAACGCAGTATCCGATGTTGAATTATGAGTATGACTTATTTAACACGCCTTACCTACATAATATTTCAATAATATAAAGAAAATATATTGTAACACGCTGACCAGGATGTTACGTCTCGACTTAGGTTGACATTCAATCAGACCATTGGCGTCACAGCAATTTCTCAGATAGAGTAAGAATAGACTTCAAATTGAAATTACCTTTGACAGCACTATAAATTAAGGATGTAAAAGTACTAAATTATCTTAAGAAGCAATCAATTTCAGCCTTATCTTCCAGCAATTGCCTTGATTTCGCTCAATTAACAATACACAATAGGTGCCTCGAGACAATCTAGATAAAGTGCCAGATAATTGATTAGCATCAATAAGATGTCTTCGAACATTCCATTGCATTCTATGACCAACCAAACAGTCCTCTTAATAAAAAGAAATAGCCTCTTAATAAGTGTGTAACTGTGGATGTGGCTAGGATCTAGCTAAGGTCCTGTACACTGTACAAGTTCTATGTGGAGCTAATCAAGTTGCAAGTGTACCACCCTGACGAAGAACGGTGCAGTGCCCTCCTTTCACCTTCAGCCTAGCGCCTGATCGTCTCGGAACCCTGAACTCGTTCGACCCGCACGCCCGTACATCCATTAAGCCAGGCCCTATGTTGTTTGTGTTATTTTCAAATCGTTATACCTCGTTAGGAAGTGCGAGATTTGATGGGCTTCCAATAAGTGGTCAATCAATTTGTTAGAAACTGTTTTGAATATTTTTCTTTAATTTCCTCTCTAAGTCCTTCGCCACGTTCATAAATCGGTTTGGATGTATAACAGCTGATGCCAAATCATAAGTTTCGTAGCTGTAGGCCAATAAATATTTTATATACTATTTTCGCGAGTACATAACACATTTAATTTGACAACGTAATTTACAACGGCCTAAACTATACCATTTTCATACTACGCATTGGGTTGTTGTGCTAACGAATTTAGCAGGTTTTGCCTCTGCCAAAAAAACTATTTGTTTTCATATCTCATGTTATTGTCTACTAGAAAAATTAGAAGTAAGGTCAAATATATCTGCGTAGTAGTATCACACCACACTTACCATCAACAATACAACACCGTTTAGAACAATAGGACAGATATCATGTGCTTTTCTTTTCTTATTTTTTCTGGTGAAACTGGTGCGGGGCAATTACTAATGATTTCTTCCCTTGTTAAAATATATATTTTCATCCAAATCACAACTGGAAAGTTTACTTACGGCTTACTTACTTATAATTTAAGCTTTACTTTTAAACTTTAATCAGAAACTTACTCTCCATTGCCAAGGTCCGCGGCAATGGCACCTAAGCCAAGACATTCAAATATTACGAGCTCTTTACACCTAAGAGATTTTAGACAACAATAAGGGATACTCTTTGAAAAAATATCTTGTGATGATAGAATAGATCATAGAGACTAGATCATTCCAGAAATACAACGAGGGACTATAAGACGTCACAAATTCTCATTTCTCTCTCGAAAGATCGAATGTCTAGTTGTTACTATAAACCTAGATTATAAACTAAAATCAATGTTATGACTTGCTGGTACTGACCTGGGAATAACACTAGGTGATAATAAACATTAGTAGACGTAATTAATGACGAACAAACATGGCCGGTAAATAGTGATCACGGTGTCACGTGATCGTCAAACGCAATTATAATCAGATAACGTTCTGATGAATATTAATTCATCTGGGGTACTTAGATGGGAAATATTTTAATCTATTTAAATACATTTTGGAGCTTGTCGAGATGTTTTTGAAGATAAAATTAACGATGCCCGAAGAAGACCCTACTCCTGAAGCTGTGTTGCCCTATAAGGATTTTAATTAAGATGGTCTTCAGTGCAGTAAAAGGGGCAATGATATCCTTATTTCTTTCCTGAAGGTAGCTCCGAACCCTTTTTTTTTGGCGGGTGGAAAATCATCAAATAACCTCTCCCGCTCTTGGGCAGAGCGAAAGGGAGTGTCTGACGTCTACTGACTAAAAACCATCCCATGTTCCTTCTTAGCCCTTCATGTCGCGGCCGCGGGATCTCTTGCGAACAATCCGCAGCCCCGACTGGTAGCTCTGACAGAACCTTTGGTGAGAAAACGATGGCTCGTATGCATGTTATTAATTTTGATGTTGCTGGTTAGCTTACTGGTTCTAAGGTTATGTAGGCGTATGTTAATAAAACAGATGAGTGGGTCTCTATAGTGTATGAACAAAACAAAATTCCATCGTGGTAGCCGATCTGCATGTACTTGTTATGTAGCGGAAACTTTTGTTTTAATAAACTATGGGAGTTGCAAAACAATCAGCGTATTGAACAAAATCACGTTAATATTGGTTCTTCACGGATTTGTGAGTATAACAATGTGCATGTTTTCAGAATGGGTTTAGCATAACAAAGTCTATATACTGAACTCTCACGAGCTCAATAGATTAAATTCTAATCGCTTCAAGTTACGTGTTGATTTGTTAGATAGATTGTTTATTACTTATGCAAGTGTTTAGTATTTGCCTTCGTGACCAAGTATAACTGTGGCCTTTGAAACTGGGGCAGTAACCTATTCCCTTAATTTAAAATTCAAACAGTTTCTGTGACATGCAAACTTTGAGATTTTCTGTGCAACAAACGGTTCTCTGCTGGCATTCTGATTTAATCAAGCTGGTGCCTTTTACAACGTTTTTATTGTGAATGAGTTTTTTCCATGTCAAAGATGTGCTGCACAGATGATTTTTAGGGATTTTTCCTCATCATTATACTGGACGTTTCATTGTGAATTATTTATATGTAGGTAGGTATACGTGTTTTGCATTTATTCGTATCTTGTAATAATAGCTGCACGGTAACGGTTGCATATCTGTGCAGCTGAAGCTGACATTATCCATTGTGGGTTTATCCCAGTTATCCGTTCATAACACACCTGATATTGGTTATTTAGTAGGTCCTCGAGATCAACTTGTGACTGTGATCTGACCCTCGGTGCATTGTGCAATTTCTGACGCAATATTTCCAACAATTTACATCATGCTCATTAAAAAAATTTCTTCTGACTTAAACTGGTCTGATTAAACAATATCGAAGTATTTGCCATACTTTCGGGTTATATGGCAAAAACTTCGATATCGGGTTTCGTTAGGCCTTGGCCCAAATTGAAATGATTTTCCTTCATGGATATTAATTTTGCACAGCAGCCGCTAGGTTTACATGAATATTATTAATTCGCAATTCATGGTTTAGAAACAGTGATTGAAACTACCGAGGTGGCTTCAGCTGGTTGGCAGTATTGTTTGGATTACATTCCGAGTTAAGAATTCTGATTCTGCTCAAAATATAGGTAATCGTCATACCTACATTTGTTATCAGGGGCACATAAGTAGTACAAGTGGATTCAGTATTTACAATCCGCATCCGAAATCGATAGTCCATTTAACATTGACCTACTCTTTCATTTTCATTTTATAATTTTGACTTCCAGTGACATGAAATTTTTCGTGCTTCTTTAATGCATTTTATGACGTGATTTTTGATTTTATTTTAACTACGAGGACCAAAAGACGAAAACGTTACGATAATGTCCAGCTGTTTGGTTTTTATAAAAGTGATTTCAAAAAGTAAAAACCGCTTCTTTGTTATTCACTCCTGCATAAATCTCACCGCATGGGGTGCTTTCTAGCATCATCGATTGTGCATAATGCAGTTGAGGTGTCATTTTCCTGTTCAAGAGTTCTTCGATCTTTGAAAATTTTCATAAATATTGAATTTTATTCCTTGGGACTCATACATTTTTATAAAATCCTTCGAATCATAATAATGGGCTTTTTATTGTGTTTCTAAATGTGATGTGTCACGTATAAACTCTATTGACAGTTTGACCTGGCCCTTTAGGTCAATAACTTGAGGATTACGGGATTTTTCCTTGTGATCCGTTGATAAAGGACGGGATCTTGTTGCAAACATCTCTTTCGGGAAGAATTAATATTTGAAAGTCTCGAGTGCATTCAAATTAGAAGCTACATTAAACGGTCATGCAGTGCGGTAGGTCTCTGCATTTCACATAAATCACATATCCCTAGAGTAGTTGAAATGCGTCTGCACTTCTTGCCAAGAATTAACAAGAGCGGTAAAACGAGGTTACATTTCATTAATACATTTTAGAACAACAATATTCTTATATGAAGAGATTTGTATAAAATTGCTGAACTAAAATCATCAGTCTACACTCGACGTATTTAAATGTCACGACCCACTAGCACAATGTAGGACTGGAGATGCGAAGATTATCAGTTGAAGTCTGTTTTAAATCTGCCTTGATCCTTGACCCATTATTCGTGTGACACTAGCAGCATCAGTGAATATTGGCATGTTTATGTTACCGACTACAGACACTATAAATTCCTCGCGTTCCATTTTAAAATCTCGGATGTGTAATGTTTTCCGCTATGTTCTTTGATCTAAAGCACAATTGTTTTGAAACATGTGTTAAGGTTAGTTGTAAATTCGTGTTAATTACTTGATTAATGTGTATTTATAATGACTAGGTGCTTGTAAAGTTCAGGTAGTGAGCTGTCAAATAATTTTCTGGTAACAAGAACTTCGTGATACCTAACTGATTTAAATGCAAATGAGAAACCCAGTGGATAGTTTGTAAGAAACTGTTTATTTATAGTTTTCGTGTAAACCGGTTTAGTTAAGGTGCACAATAACGAATACGTATAATATTAACGTATAACAAAACCGGAGGCGTGTTTCTTACAAGGCTTTATTTGTGGTCTTTAACTAAAACGCAATATTTTCTCGAATCGCTATAAAATGGTCTGACAAACGAGTTTCCAAGTCGTTTGATGATACGTAGGTACCTATGTAACATAAATAAAACTGAATTTATTAACGCTAGCGAATTCAAGTCACATAATTAATTCGGTGCCATAGTTGAATAAATGATTTCCGGCACGCCTCAGCTTTTGTGGTTTTATCATATTTGAATGTGTCGATTGTTTTGTATATTACTTTGTTTTTATTTATTTGTGAACTTCGTGTAATAATAAATATAAATTAAACAGGACATATTTAAATTGCGACTCATTTTTTTTAATTAACCTGGATACTACAAGTAGATTATTGTTCTGAAAATAATAATAAGAAACTTACCTATTTATGATGATGTAGATTAAATATTTGATAAGCGACTCATTACAATAAATTCAAAGTAAAAAAAAAAAAACTAAGTAGTGGAACCAGTCCATTATGTAATATTTTGAGCTAAGAGGCACAAGGTGTGGGGGCAGTGTGTCGCGTCATTTTTATTAGATACACGTGATTCAGTCGCCAATTCGCGAGTGTGTATTATTTTATTTCTTAGTCAGAAAACGCGGAAAATGTTTTTCCGAAAATTATTACAGATCGACCCGGCAGCGTTGTCTACGCAGAATCGGCGTAGCAACATGAGGCGATTTCGTAACATCCACGTTGTTAGATTTTTGCCAGTTTCCGCTGTGGCCCGATGTTATGTGCGTAGTAGAGGTAGGTAGGTATGGACAATCGACAAAAACATCATTAATATTCTGCCACTGATTATTTTATACGAAAATTGTAAAGGAGAATAGGCATACACTTGGAGGTGACATTGCAAATTATATTTACAAGTCGTATTCGCACATAACATTCCTTTGTATTAGAATCTGTATTTACTGTCCAAATATTTTCTATGTAATCAAAGACTGGCCGTACGCCGTACGTTTTTTATCGTCCGACTAAAATTAAACGTTGGCAGATATAGTCAGCCGTATCTGCAGGCGCCTTTATGCCCCACTACACCCGTCTATATGGAGATGTTCAAGGTTATATCAATATTGCAAAATTAACAGTTTAGCGGAGTCTCGACCGCTCCTCACGGTTACTCGCGAAAATATCACGTCGAACGTGTTTTGGTACCTCCGGTGCGTGTAACTACTTATCTGCTTCAGAGCTATCTGCTTGAATCCACGTGGTTCTTTGCGTGATCCGATCATTGGTAGTAACTTCAGTGTTTTCCAAGCTGTTGTTGTTCTGCGTAATAAAGGGTTTTGTTATTCTCCTTCAAACAGTTTCTATCTGAGATATAAGTATTGTGTTCTTCATAGGTACTTCAGAATGTTAGTAAACGGCGCAATATTATCTCGTTAAAAAACCGGGAGTATTAAAATAACTCTAAGTAATTCTTGAAAGAATAAGTCTTAAATTGGAGGAGAACCAACCAATAGAACAAACCAGTTTTAGGAGAAAATTCTCAACGATCGATCACATTCACACAGTGAAACAGATAATACAGAAGTACAACGAGTACAATAAAACACTGTACATAGCATTCATTGACTACAACAAAGCGTTTGATAGCATAAGCCATAAAGCTATATGGGAAAGTCTGGCTCCTCAAGGCATACCTGGAATGAACTCAAACAGAAAAGCAAAAATACAATTAGAAGAGACAGGGCCCGAATTTAAAGTGAGGTCAGGCGTCAGACAAGGTGACCCAATGTCACCCAAATTATTCTCCGCAGTCCTGGAAAATATATTCCGGAAATCGGATTGGTCTCATCTGGGTCTCAACATCGATGGTCAGAAACTAAATAACCTCAGATTCGCAGACAACTTAGTCAGTATTTGAGGAAAACCCAAGTCATCTGAAGCTTATGATCCAAGCTATAAGCGAGGAAAGTGCTTTGGTGGGATTGTCCATGAACACAAAAAAAACAAAACTTTTGACCAATTCGGAAAAAAACCAATACTGATAGATTCTAAGCTACTTGAATACGTTGATGAATACACATATCTTGGCCAAATAATATCACCAAAAGATCAAATAACTTAGTAAGTCAACACAAGAATAGCAAGTCGTTGGAGAAAGTATTGGTCACTAAAAGAGGTCATGAAATCCAAAGACTTGGGAATGGCTGTAAAGAGAAAAGTTTTTAATATCTCCATACTACCCTGTATAACATACGGATGCGAAACATGGGCACTGATAAAACAGCACAGAAATAAATTTCAATACTGCCAAAGAGCCATGGAACGGAGCATGACAAATAT
This sequence comes from Diarsia brunnea, assembly GCA_949774965.1. Classification (NCBI taxonomy): domain Eukaryota; kingdom Metazoa; phylum Arthropoda; class Insecta; order Lepidoptera; family Noctuidae; genus Diarsia; species Diarsia brunnea. Next base: position 4,460,221 of record OX459001.1, read on the forward strand.
ACGCAAAGCAGCTCATGTAAGAAATGAACAATTTAGAGCAAGAACTAAGCTACCAGACATCTTGATCAGGATTGACCAACAAAAATGTAGATAGACTGGCCACATGATGAGAGCAAATACAGAGAAATATTGGAGTAAACTAATAACTGACTGGTAACCAAGGGAAAGTAAACGCAGCAAGGGGAAACAGATAAGGTGATGGGAAGATGAGCTGAAACAAACAGCGGGCCACAATTGGAGGAGAGTGGCTCGTGACAGAAAGCAATGGAAGGAGCTAGAGGAGGGCTTTGCCAAAAGGCTTACTGAATTAAGGGACATTTTGTACCACTTTACTGTAGAAAATAAGATATAATTCAGAATAAAGGGCAATTTATTATTATTATTGCTATAAAATAACTCTCTCGCGATTAGAAAAGTAGCTCAACGATGAAAATTTTTCGATTTTCAGGAGCGTCGAACCAAAATGGCGTAGGTTGAGTAGTAGAGACGCGACAGGGTCTAGTTTCAGTAAATCACAACGCATGAAATGGACTTGCAAGTTTAATGCAAAAATATATACTGCGGTGTATAATTTATAATTATTTCTTGTGCCACAGAAACATATTTATAAAAAGCTTGCAGGAAAAACAAGTTACATAAAATTATTTTAAGGATTTTGTTATTGACTGGGCAGTCGGACTGGTTTTAAAAATAAATAAATTTGTATTTTACGATCTGAACAGGCGCGGTGCAAAAGACATTGAACGATGCAATTATCTGTGCTATGTTTACACACTAGAGCAGAAACAAAGTTATATCACGTGTGAAATTGTCTCGTGTGTGTGATGATAAGGTTCGCTGCCAGAGAAATTTTATACATTTTTATGTATCACCAGACGTATATTTTCAAAGAATTGTTTATAAACTATAGACACGAGACCTGCATGTAATGCGTAGTTGTAATTATCTTCAATGTTAACCTCATTGGCATCGATTGTTCTTTTTTTCGTCAAAATGTGAAAGCTATTTTTAACGCTACAACAAATAGTAACAATATTTTCTAATGAAATAAAAAAAATCACCGACTTAAGGGGCATACAATTCGAAATCATTTATCATTTGTAATAAAAACCAGCCATTATTTTTCAACTCAGTCTAATACATTAATTATCTGCCACACTGCCAGTCTAGGTATTTTTTCTAGTTTTCTAGATTTGCAAAGTAAAAAGGTGAAAATCCCGTCAGTACAATCTGAATTCGGAGCCAAAAAATTATCTACTTAACTGATTCTAATTTCCCTACGAATCTTCAAAACTGTCTCTTGAAAACTCCACGTGTCGTTGAGTCATACTTACTTAAGTCTGCTTTTGGGCGAATTCACACGAAAGTTCAACTGCAGTCAAGGTCAGGTTACGTGGAACAACATCAACAATAGGGCTGACATTGAAAGCGAGTCAAACCGTCGCCTGCGCACCTTCCGGTGCGTAGGTCATGTGGACGAATAACAACCCACTCTGCAACACATTCGCACGTTATATACGACATCCTACTTATGTATGTGCTACGTACACAGGAAGCTGTTTTTCAGTTGTTGAGTTCGGCTCAAGTGGTACTTAAAATCTAGGATGACTGTTTGATACGATGATTGGTGAATTTCAACGTCTTCGTAACATATCTTAGTATGGAAGACAAGCTTCCAAGCTAGCTTACCAAAGATCCATTTTACGGAGGATTTGGTGTATACGTAAAATCTGCACGTATAATTAAATTCATACACGTATCTCTTTGAAAATTTAAAGCAAATCTTCGTAGACTTCATAGAGACGTCGAAAGGATTAAGTATGTCAAAAAGAAGCAACAACAACAAAGCTCGAATAAACTTGGAAGGGATCATACCATTCCAAACTCGTGGTAATAATTATGTTTCCATCACTGTGCCTAGTAATCATGAAGCTATTTTGGTTTGTTATCATCACACGTTTCGGGAATGATAAGATGTCTACAATTAACGTGCCAAAAGAAACCACGTGGCAAAACAATAATGAGTAAAGAATTGTTTACGTTGCGTCATTTAGGCAAGTTTCCACTTCAGCCGCCCCTCGTAACTTTACTACTTACTTATGAAACGCCTTCCTATAGTTGACTTTTATGACTAACACCTTATTATAATCACCTGAAATGTACACAAGTACATCTGTTTTCTTTTACCTCCATTCCACGTGGAAGCTATAGTATTTGCTTCGTAAACGTCTGGTCGAAAATATTTTGGTTTTATTTATAGAACGATTTTCCATGCTGATTTGGTGGATGTTAACGGGCTATGCCGAAAATAAGTCATAGCTCGATGGGCGTGATTTCCTCGGCGCCCCCGCGCGCGCAATGCAGTTTACGAGGGTTTACGCAGTTGTCCTTGTCATGCACTACTTGAAATTCTTGAAATATTAGCACACAGGAGGTATGGAGTAGACAAATATAAAATAATACAAATAATTAATTTTCAACCATTTTTTAATATGTAATACGAATTCATTAAGTAATGAAGGTATGATAACAAATTATTATTTCTATTCTTTTTGTGTTCTTATAATAAAAACGTGGTGCATGTATTATCAATATTTTTAACACATTAATTTACTTTTATCTATATTTAATCTACTTTTCAAAAACTCGTCTATTTGTATGCATAATAATATTTGTTCGCAATTTCAGCGTAAACTACTGAACCGATTTTAATACTTAATTCATTCTCTGGTATATTCTAGGAAACCCAAGACGTATAGATTTAGTGTACAACATAATATTAAGATGTCAATCTTATTAACAGACTTATAACTATAAAATCGAAAAATGACAGAGCTCCACACAACAAATAAAATAAAAACTTTATTTTAAGAAAACCTATTTTAAGAGAACCTATTTTAAACTACATCATCATCATCACCATCATCAGCCTATATAATGTTCCCACTGCTGAGACACAGGCCTCCTTTCTACAATAGGTAATGGGAACGAAATGACAAAAGTATACAATAACACAAAATATTTAAAAAAAAAGCAACATATCAGTAAACTAATTTTATAGAAAGAACATAAATACCACCCCCACCTCTTACCACCAAATAGGCCGATAAATCTTGACCGCCAGCGTTCTTTTTACATGGCGCGACCTTTACCTGTATCAAGCCACCTCAAATATTTTTATTACAAGAATCACCATGATTCTTGTAATAAAAATATTTGAGGTGGCTTCAAATGCATGATAAATGGCAGGGTTCGTAATATCTTGGTGCAGATTTTTTATGTTGTCTGATTGATGCAGATTTTGTAAGCCATGCTTTTTTATGGCGATACATTTATGTACTTTCGTATCTTTAAAATCTTATTTGTTGTTAATATTTTTAACCGACTTCAAAAAAGGAGGAGGTTATATGTTCGTGTGTATGTATTTTTTTTTTTTTTTTTTTTTTTATGTATGTTACCTGATTTCTCCTCCATTTGTGAACCGATTCTCAAAATTCTTTTTTTATTTGAAAGAGTATACTCCTGAGGTGGTCCCATTTAAATTTGGTGAAGATCTGATCCTGATCTTCGGAGATATACAATAGAACTCTTCAAAAATAGACGGCAAATCTGTCGTGATTGCTGCAATCGCTTGGATGTTTATTGTTTATACAACATCATGACGTAACATCACGCCTGTATGATCTGAGGGGGTACGCAGATGTGTACACCCAGATTTGGACAGTAAGATATTATGTAATGTTCCATTTATTGGGGATAAATAAAACCTATTATTTGTTTGGGAACAACTAAAAATGGAAAAATAAAAAACTTTTTTGCAAAAAATAAAACCGACTTCAAAAACACAAAAAAGTGAAAAACACAAAAACACAAAAAAGTGAAAAATAAACTTCACAAGAAAAAGCAGCTTCTGAAGTCGGTGGCAAAGAAAACGAAATCAAACAAACAAAATGTCACCGACTTCAGAAGCTGCTTTTTCTTGTGAAGTTTATTTTTCACTTTTTTGTGTTTTTAAATTATGTTTTCCGAGGTTCCGAGGTGTGAACACTACGAACGATATCATTCCACAGTAATAATTAAAAAAAACAAGCATCGGGATCGGTAACATAATAGGGTGTTTCACCAAAAACATCTAATTAGTTCGTCTGTTAGATTATCGAAAAATATTGGATACGTGTTTTTTGTTTTATCAAATTAATCAAAATTTACGAAACTAAGACGTGTCAAAGACTATGAGGGGCGTCACTTTCAGGGTAAAAAAGTACTAAGTTTGTGACGTCACACGACTTTTCGAAGCACTGTATACTGTATAGTCTTCATCTTTTGTTTACGTGAAAAAAGAAAAAATATGTGTCCATTATTTTTTGGAAATGTATCTGATGGACTAATTTTTTTTTTTTTGTGAACTACCCTATTATTATTGTGACTGATTTCGTTTTCGGGGACGGTGTCCATACATTTTTGCACATTGTTCTTTCTAAATATATGATTTTTGCAACCAATCTTTTCGACCGTGATTGAGAGATACAGTATTGTCAAGTATTTGTGTATAAGTGGTACTGTCTCCATTAGCTATGATCTTCCATAGATACGAATGCATTTCTATAGACTGTTTAAATCCTTCGGCGATAATAGTGGATTCCATAGCTGTTGAAGATCCGCTATAATTTTTAAAACACTCATGTTGTTTTACTATCTCATTTGCCTTTCCCACTCAAGCACAAATACATCAGTATTTGTTTTTAACTTCCATGAAAAGAACTTTACGAAATCGCCAATAGTGCAGCATAATTAGTTCTGTATGAACGTTTACCGCAACAACCATCTAAGTTTACAAATCTATTATTGGTAACCATCTTTAGTAACCTTTCCTACTTTGTCTGCCGCTTTTTTCTCCCGTTCCCCCGATTTTCTCATCTCTTACCATGCCATCACTTCCCATTCGTCAGATACTACATCTTGTATCTATTTGTACGGTCAGCAACAGAAGTAGCTGGACATTTTGGAAATTTAATTATTTGATGACTGTTATTAATATTATTATTCCGCTGATGTCGGCAGTTTTAGAACCCTGAAAGAAGTATAAATCAACTTGGAAAAATACTATTTATGCCAAGCTCTAGTACTGGGAAGATCTTAATATATCTGTATATATAAAATTAATGCAAAGCTGACTGACCGAGGATACAAACCCTTAGACCAAGAAACGTTAAATTTCGCACACGTATTTCTCTTATGACGTAAGCATCCACTAAGAAAATATTTTTCAAAATTCAACTCTCAAGGGGGAAACAGGGAATAAAAGTTTGTAGTATGGAAAATCGTCATTTTTGATATTTCCGACATCCACGTTGGCAAAGCCGCGGGCAAAAGCTAGAAGTAAATAAAATGAGAGAACTCACGTTTTCTTCAACTTCTTTATATTCGTTATCAATATCATGTTGTTGCTTCCTTTTATTTCTGGAATAAAAACCATCAACATTCAAGTGGAGCATAATAACATTCAGATTGTTTTTTATCTTTGATAATTTTTGTTCTACGGCTTTTAGTGCAGTCATTTGGTCGAAAAAATAGAGGTTACCTGGAAAGTTTTCCGGGAGTTTTGAAAATTGGTAATTTTATAGATTTTGACGTGCTCTTTCCGAATTTTAACTTTGCCACCTCGTATCTTTGCCGCTCGCGCCGCCATATTGCAAAAATGGCGCCTAAAAGCAGTTTTTTGATAATAACTCCTTTCCGACGCATTTTACAAGAAAAACATATCTATACAAAATAATAGTAGAGAAAATTTCCTACAATTTATGTCATAACCTTTTTTTTCCTTATTTAAAACCAATAGTTTCGGCGTACGAGCGCCGTAAACCATTATACAACTACGTTAAAAAAAAAAAGGGAATATTCTTGTGATCGCAAGTGCGACTACTTTGCTTGATCCTGGGTTAGATTCCCAGGTCGGGTGAAGTGTTATTGCGTTTTTCCATCAGGAATTCTTCAGTAGAGGCCACGGAGTCTGAATTTGTGGCCGGTTGATGGCAATAGGCTCGCCACCTATTACATGGGACTTAAACATAATTGGTGAAATGTGTGTGGGGTGTCCAGTGTTCACAAGGAGTGATGTTATGTTACTACATGCGGACGTCTTGGTCCAGGGGGTGCTGGACTATGACCGACATAAAATAAAATAAAAATAGCCTTTATTAACTTACTACTTACGTTAACATTCTCTTTCTTTGAAACACAACAACAAATACAACGACCGACATAAGCTACTGAAAGTCATTTAGGTTGATCCTAAAAGTTCTGCAGAAATGCAAATCACTTTGAATACCATTAGACAGTTGACTATGCTCTCAGGACATCGATTCTATAGTAGAACAAATTGTAACGTTATAAAACAATAGTAGTAAAAGCATAGCCCCTTCCTAAGAAAATCGGTGGTGAACCACGGACAGACGGACACACGACGGCAGTCGGACAAGAGAGTGATCATAAAAGGGTTCCTTTTTTAAGGGATTTTCCCTATTGAGGTACGGAACCCTAAAAAACGCGCTTCTAACTCTACCTCAAGGTGGTGTGGAAACGCGTTATTAGCGCAAACACATTTTAAATTACAATTTGCGGCGCTCGTACGCCGTCACTATTGATTTTACGAAAAACGTTATTAGGACATAAATGTAGGAAATTTTCTCTAGTTTAATTTAATTCTGAACTATTTTTATCGTAAATTGAGTCGGAACGAAATTATTCTCAAAAAACTATTTTTGAGTGTCATTTTTCCAAAATGGCGGTGCGAGCGGCACAGTTACGAGGTGGCAAAGTGAAATTTCGAAAAGAGCACGTCGAAATCTATAAACTCACTAATTTTCAAAACTCCCGGAAAACTTTTCAGGTAAAACTACCAAATGACTGGACTACACACATCAAAAGTGTCTAGGGATCAACATATATTTTTGCAATAACTTTTCTCCTGATTGATATTAATTAAAATTTTCTTTAAGGATTCATCCAATAAAGTGTTTTCGTTTGTCACAGTAACGATAAACCAAGTCACCTTTGCATTAATAAAGAAATTTGCCATTTTCCTAATAAAGGGATTTTTGACATTTGAACCACTAACATTAAAGTTCGAAAAAAAGACTGAACAAACAGTTTTCTTTAAAATTTTATTGGGTAACTTAAACAATTAATAATCCGTGTTTCTACCGCGAACACTAACAACACAAGAACATCGGTTTGGCATACTCAAAATGAGTTCATCCAAATCACGCTGTGGAATGGCCGCCCATGTTCGTTGCAACAACAAAAAAAGGTCTTCTTGCGACTGGATACCCTCCATATTCGGCAGAGCTCTTCTCTGTAGCATATCCCATGCATGCTCAATCGGGTTCAAGTCTGGCGACTGAGCAGGCCAGGGCAGGACATTGATGTTAGCTGCGGCGAGAGTCTGTCTTACAACTCTTGCGGTGTGCGGTCGTGCATTATCATGCATTAACTGAAATAAGGGACCGATTTGCACTTGTAGAGGAACGATGACGTCTGATACAATCGTCTCAGCATAAATTTGAGCGTTGAGGTTGCCTCTGATCCAAATCAACTCAGTTCTTCCGCCGATCCAAATACCCGCCCATACCATGATGGTTCCACCACTATAAGGATGGACTTCCTGGCACGATTTTAATCGCTGTTGGCGTCCAGGGGTTCTCCAGTGTCGTATACGTCTTGTATCCGGTCTCATACCAAAACGAGACTCATCAGAAAAGCACACGAAACGCCATTGTTCTTCTGCCCAATTTCTGTGTTCAAGAGCCCATTGATATCGAATCCTACGATTGTGCATTGCTATAGGTGGTACCCGTAGCGGTCTTCGGGAATGAAGGTTCACTTCATGCAAGCGGTTTCTGACTGTTTGGTCGCTAATTAAGTTCCCTGAAGAGTGATGAAGCCTCACGGCTAACATCATGGCGGTTATTGTTGGAGCTCTTCGAGTTAAGATTTGAATGTATCGGTCTTGTCTCCGTGTGGTGCAGCGATACCGTCCTCCATGGCGCTCAGCCACGGTACCAGTGCTTCGGTAACGTGTCCAAAGTCGACTGATAACACTCTGACTTGTATTCAGAGCTAAAGCCACAGTACGTTGCCGGGAACCAGCTTCTATCATTCCCACGGCTCTGAGCATTTCTTCCCTGCTTAAATGACGTCGCCGCTCCATAATAACGTTGGTTTTAATCAGTAGTAGGGAAACAGTAGCACTAATAATGTCTTCAATGCGTTGTATGTTTTTATAGGGAAAATATTGACAGCTGATTTTCATCTTTTACTCGAATTTAATTTACAGTTCCTGATTCAAATTATGAAATGCACCAAAAAGGATCCATATAAATTTATAAAATCATAAATTTATTACAAAGCCACATCTCAATCTCAAGAAATCCGCATAAAAATGCTTGATCCCTAGACACTTTTGATGTGTGTATTTTAAAAATCACAAAAAAAATTACTCTACTTGTAAGGAAAACTGAAATGATTAATAAACTCCAAATCCATACCTCACTAAAGACCAAAAAAATAATTTCGACTAAACTCACCTCTTTTTGCAATTCAAATGTGACTCCATTCGTTTATGTGCTCTTCACACGCGGTAATAGAAGTTGACGTATTAATGATGTTTTGTTGACATATGTCTAACCTAAAATGATTTATTAGTACATTTTAGCCTGTTTTATTTTTATTTCATAAATATTTTGCTCTAGCAAATAGAATGCTAACCCAATATTACTTTGCGAGGCAAATATAGGTTGTACCTGATTATCTAAGTATATGAGCAGAGGTGGCGACTTCGATTGCAGCTAAAAACGTGCTCATAGTTACTGATAAAATAGAAACTATTAATTATTGTACATAATAACATTAAAAATAACATACTTACTTCTTACTCTCTTTCATTTTCTGAGCCCTCACCCTCAGGAACTTCAAACGTTGTACTTTATTTAGTTTTGGTTTCATATTTCTTCACATTTTTATTTATAAACAATTAAATACTCATCACAAATGGAAAACGATACGTTATAGGTACTGTTAAATCTCAAGAATAGTCTTTATATACCTATTCAACACTAATTAAGTAACAATCTACTATCTTTTACGAATAATCAATTATTATAATCACGAAAATCTGATGGCACAGATTTGTAAAAAAATGTCATAGGTCCTGCGTCGATGAAGCCCACCGGGCGACTGATCTGACAAGCGAGCGAAAGTGATGCAAATACTTTTGAAACGCAAAAGAAGAGATGGCAATAATGTGCGTCTGCTCGGAATAAAACAACGTATGTGCCAAAAAGAATTTTCTCCATTTTTAACAGAAAATTTAAATAAAATTTTAAATTACTTTCCTGGATACTTGATATAATAATTCTCTATGTTTCAAAGTCAATTCCATTGAATAATTCTTAAGTGTTACACCGTGATTTCTAAGAAAGTAAAAAAATTGATATAACTTTGCAATTTTTTTGTATCGAGAAAAATTCATTGAATAGTGTATTCATTTTCGTCGATACTAGACCAAAGAGTCAACAACCATTCACCAAAATGTCAAATCCCTATTCTACATACTCAACAAGTTCGTAGACCTAGAAAAACCACATTTTTCTCAATCTATCACCTTAACTTAGAAACAAGTTGTTTTGATACTTACAGGTGTTACATACTGCCAAACATTTCACGATGTTGCGATGTTTCCAATCGATGTCCTGCTGAATGTACTCGAAGTATTACTGAGACTAGCATGCAAGGGGATACGAAGGATAGGGGATACGATAGAAATGTATAGAAGACGTAGTAGTAATCAAGACTGTAAATCTGTTGTCCCAACCGAACACTAATTAGTTTCTTCAAAAACTTTGCCAGTAATTCAAACTCCTATTGTTTGTCAATGGGCTGAGGAGCAAACACAAGTTATCATATCACATCATACATCCCTCTAATGAAATTTATATTTATGTTGCGTTCTGTGCCTTGACCTTTCTTTAATAAATTCTGTGTTCGGTGTATCCTGGGTTACGGAATCGCCAGAGCATTGATCCTATCACATGGGATCTCATGCATAGTAAATGAAGTACACCCTATGCCTTCTAAAGTTCTAAGACCTTTCGAGAATAAATGGACGTCAGTTGTATAGGTAGGGATGTGTTAGTTAGAATCACGATTGAACACGATGAACACGATGTCATTTGTAACAATTTTCACTGACAAAAGTTAATTGAAGTTAAACGACTGTCAGCTTCATTTGAAATGCACAAACGTTTTATTTTTGGCATTTACGTACCAGTCTTGTATTTTGTAGGTAATGTTTCTGGGAGTAATACCGATGTATCATTGTTGATGATCGGACATGCGAATGTAGCCAGTAGATATTACCAAGGTCCATTACACGCCAGTCTGGCGTGGATGGTTTAAGATACTAGCTATAAACTCGAACTGACTTTTCATAATTGTTTTAGAGGAAGCAAAAAAAATCTAAAACAAAAATAGTAGTAAAATAGTTTTGACATATTCTGTGGGTTTTTCTCATGACGCTATTGTTTACCTTTGGACTGCTTTTTTGCTGAAGTCGGTACTTATGTGCAGAGTAACCATTGCATAAATTATTATCTTTAATTGATTTTACGGTGTAAACACGAAGTGAAACCAAAATCCGTCCAAGTGTGACTTGATCTAACCGCTACTCTATCTGTCACACTCAATTATCTCCTGAATAGCTCAGAGCCTTAGACCATAATCACTTGGAGCTTGGAGCTCGCGACCGTATCTAATCATAATCTCTAAAACGGGTTTTCTCAAACAACTCGCTTTCCGACCGGTTTTAGGGTTTACAATAAGATCAGTATAAATAAAACTTGGTTGTATTGCTGTGTTAATGAACATGACGGCTATAGAGGTAGGATATCTCATCGCATGATCCATCCGATGTGCTGACTTACGGAAATATGTCATTATACATACTGCCTGATGTTAATTGCCTCTTAAATGTATTCGACGGTCGCATATTGAATGATTCGTGAGCAATACTTTCTCGTGGACGATTTAACACGGAAGATAGTCGGACAAGGACACTTCTCCACCTACTTCCTTGCCGAAAAACATGCGGTGTAGGAATTCCGTGTACACGTTGAGTTATTTTTGTACACTCATTAATTAACCCTTGTCTTTATCAATGGATTAAATACTTACATACATTTTGCGGTATCGTATCTCTTGGTGGCGCCATTATTCAAGTTTTGAGAGCACAGAGTGGGAGGCGGGAGTTATCATGGCCAACCACCTTACACTTGTGCCCACTTGTTTATGTTGGCGTACCCTGGTTTTGTATAATATTAGTCTTCTGATTGATTGACGTTAATTTACAAAAGCAAAGTGGACTAGATATGCTAAAACCTGCTCCAAATGCAATAAAGTAATCGAATACCGATATCCAATGCCTATTCTATTACCTACCAGATGTGGTGGCGGGGACCTGAAACAGATTGTTCGCATTTTTGACACGGTAAACAGATACCTACCCAGAGACGACCTAGTTTACAGCATTGTTTAGCGCACCGGCGCACGCGGCGCCTAGCCAAATCTATTTTAATTTTTATCTACGTGGTCGTTTGCGCGCAGTCTGTGTCTTCTCTGCTTTTTCGCAATGTTTACAGTTCAGCCACGCGCTTTTCGTTGTGCGTGAATTCACAATGATCAGAGATAAAAATACAAAACTAATGGTTCAATTGTAACAATTTATACTACATTCACGCGTGTTTGACATCCGCATTAACGCCACCATTTCCTACGATAAAGCAGCAGTGTTCCACTCTTGATATCTATTTAAACTATCGTTATTATATACAGTTTCCTATAGTGATCTGAGATAGCACGTGGTTTTCGCTGGCAATTGGTTTGTCTGAGTAATTTCTGAATGCGAAACGCGGAAGCTTAGACGTTAAATGGAACTCATGTAGGCAGGCAGACTTTATAATCGGGAAATGTGTGCAGTTTACACGTTTATTATAGGGTTATATACAAATTTCTGATAGTTTAGGTGGTTTCCGTTGTTGGAAGATTGCCCAATTTATTTTAAATTTGCGTCAACTCCATTTGCGTCTGCGGGCCTCCTGTTGGGTCACCAAAATAAAGTCAACTTGCGGGTATAATAATAAGATGAAACTGTTTGCCGTTCATTGTTTAAGTAAGCATTTCATATAACTATACTAATACAAATATAGATGTCTATTATATGATGATGGTCTGAAATAAAGTTCATATGTATTTATATTTACACTGTTTGTGTTACTTTGGAGATTTGCTAAATGTAAATTTAGCAAATCTCCTGCATAATCTTATAATTGTTAAAAAATGGTAGCTGCATCTAAATTGCTAGAATCTGGAAATAAATGAACTAGAAGTCAAATGAAACATGAAAACATTCACTTACTATTGCTTCTTTTCAGGTATTCAAAACTGTATCAGTCGTTGCGTATTCTTCACTCGATAGTTTCTACCAACCGTAGACAGCCATTAACACCAAGACTGCATTTTACTAAAAAATTGTCAGGTACGTTTCCCCAACTTATTACTTGTCTAACGATCTCTTATGAAACTCTTCAGTTTCCAAGAAATCAACGACGGCGACGGCAAAATTTATTTTTAAACTAATTATGTACTTACATTCAAATTTCCACATACTTAAACGACATGAACATCTTTTCCTAAGTAAAGTTGGGAAATACACGTCTTTAAATGGCAACAGCTCTAAACTTGGGATCTTGCGTAAAAATTAAGTTAAGCTCTACCGATATAGCCTTTTATACGACTCTGTGAACTTAAACGTGTTAAAAATAAGATTTATGCTTCTCCCGGTCATAAAAGCAAAACGAAATTAGGTGCTGTTGTCTCCTGCAAAGGTATACGGTGCCAAAGTTTCATAGATCGCGCTATTTCCGTGCAAACACAAAACCGCTGACGCACACAGTCGGTCAAAGCTCCGGACTGACGCTCGCCTGTCAAGTATCTATTAGGACTTATTTCTGGACTTCATCCACCGTGTTTTATGTCTCTATTTGAAGGTGAAAGAACTTGGCGTTCCTAGGTGACGGCACTGCGGGTTGTAGAACAGAAAGGAATGAAACAGTTTCTAGAAAAGTATATTTTTACAGATGCTTGTTTAACAATGGCGTGTGCTTCTCAAATCTCAAGGCTTAAGATAAGGCTTGTATTATGTGCATACCTCTCTCTTATCTTCATCATCGTTCAACCGTAGCATAAGATATTCATATTAATTAGGCAATGTTAAACATCTATGATTATGCACCATCAGTCATTACTTGAGCAACTGCGTGCACATTAACGGCTCGCCTGGCCTTTTCATTATGCACCCCAAAACATTCCAAACCGTTTATCTCTACGAGTATGTAGCTGCGTTTACCAACAGCGATGCTCCTAGTGCAACTGAGGACACTATAAAAACTCGGTCAGAACGTGGTTCGAGCCATTCCTCATAAATATGCAAGGTAACCATAGAAAGAAATAGTCCTCATGAGTACGATAGTGAAGTTTTTAACGCGTTCATTAGGCTAGAACGATAAATTATTCAGTGCATATATTTAAATCGAAGAAACTGATGTTACTAACGTGATTATTACACTTCTACTTTCAATAAATGCAACGGGGACGTCATGCAAACTGATTGAGGTAATTTAGTACGAAAGAATAAATAACTGCCAGGACAGGTGTGTCCCCCGGTCGCCCTTTGTCTGTGCTCCAGGCCGTAACGGAAGGCGTGACCCACTGGCTGTGTGGAATTGCACGCACAACCGATTATTGTGCCTTGTTACTAGGCGGTCGCTACTTTCCCTTTGTGCGAACATGTTTTTTAAAAACACTCATCCATCGGTACGACAGCTACAGCTCTTTCAGTCGGCGCACTTCCGTTAGCCTCTGGTGCAACAATGTTAAGCGCCGTTTATATCTACTTGAACATAATGAAGCCGTTATCTGTAGCCTCAGGGTATTTTAAAATTGTCTTAGAAGTCAGCTTGGTCGTCCGTAGAAAGGTCGGCCGTAAAATAAACACGGTCAGAGAAGCTTGGCTACGACTCTGTCGTTAGCCACATGAGATTCGTTTAGTTCTTGCGATCAGAAACCAGAAACGCAGAAATTTCCATGAAACGATTGCTTTTCGTCGTTCAAACTAAACTATCGTGTCAGACCATGATTTAGCATTCTGTCAAAGTACAACAAATATTTTTTGTACGCTCACAATCCAACTAGGTGGCACTCCTGTAGTTACAATGGCTAAAATACTAGTGGCGACGCAGCAATGTCTAAGCCAAGACACACCTTAAATATTTGCACCAACTCACTAAGTAAATTATACTTACCTTGTTTGTACATAGTATCACGATCGCTAGAAGTCATTTTGCACTCAGATGAACGTGAATGCGAAGCAAGATCATTCCACAGAGCTTTACTGCATAGACATGCCTTACTTCATTCTAAGCTCCGTAAGTGGAAGATAAGTAAATGCTATTACGATATGCAGTGCAGGCCGTTGTGGTGAAAGGATGCATGCTTCGATGAGATGTTACTAAGAAAAAATTCACGAACGATTCATTAATATTCTGAAGTAATTATGACCGACCATACATTTTAACAACGGAAATGCCTTCTTGGGCATATCAGTATCGTATTGTCTTCCTCCACACCGGTTGATATAAGCAATTTTCAGGATGTGAGTTACGTCATTTTTCCGATTTGTATGTATTCAAACCGGTCACGTTTGGTAATTGATAGTTTCGCGATTAAATGCTCGGTCGCCCAAGGTTAAGCCGGCTATGTAAATAAAGTAATGGCGCTGGCTACAAAGCTATGTAAGTCTGCGGAACAAATTATAGGCGTGATCCATTTGCGACCGGACCGGCCACCGGTAGCACAGGTTGGACCGGCCAGGAAGACGGAGATTGTAGTTAGATAACTAACTTATGGCCAATCAGCCAACGTTGGAATTAACGTTATCGGTCCCCCCGCTGTTTAAATGTACAGGAATACAAGGGACTTGATAACAGCTCACGTAAGCGGCTCATGCAAATTGCATGTTGGATAAATTGGATAATAAATAGCTGTAAAAGTGAAAAGCAATTTATTGAAACACCGGGTGATTCGTTACTTGGAAACCGTTTACAGAATTGATAACGTTCAGAAGTTAAGAGGTGCATGGATGAACACACGGCTGCGGGAAATGAACCCTCTGGCGCAGTTCCAACTCTGCTGTTTAACACAATCGTGGTATCGCTCACTAATTACTGAGCTCGCTTAAATGGTTTCACTTCCTCCAAGCCGGTGAGGTCGCTAGTGTTGCTTGTATAATCGCGACAGACGTAACAATAGCAACAACATTTGTGACTAATCCATTTACATTACGTTTAGTCACGAAAGTCGTGTCAAATAGCAACCAATTATGTACATATCTGAATGATATATTAACGTGGACGTACTTAGTAGGTAATACAATGTGAATTTTATTAATACCTTGATGTAAATGAGTTAAGACAGTGGATTTCTCAGATGTGTCGCTTACCAGAGCTGACGTGTGCGGTTAAAAATTTGCTGGATATGAAGTCTATGCATAACATTATTATGATCGGTTATCGTGTACCGTCAATGTTGGGCGAACGTCAGCTTGGGTCACGCACGATTGAGCATTTTCCATGACATTTGAACCGAACAAAGGGTTGCTAATTGTGACGCATGTAACTTTTGACTAGGGTGCTTGTATGACAAATGACAGTCTATTCAACCTACAGCTGCTTGTTCCCATTGGTGAATCACTGTTTAATTAATGAAGTTATGCACACGCATAGTGTTTTGTATTCACACAATTTCCTCATTAATTCGTATTAATATGTAACGTTCGCGCATTCCTTGTTCGATTTTTCAACGTTTTATCATAGCGAGTTGATTCAACTGTTGACACTTCCAGGAGTATCGATTATTGGTAAGTAATTAATTTGTGAGTAGCAAGCATTTCAAGTTTGGGTAAATAATAAAAGGTTCCCAGTAGACTCTTTGTCCCCAAATTGCTGTAATTAATCACTAGTCAAACATAGACGTACGACGTATCGTATGTTTCGAGAAAGATAGTAGTAAGTAATTAGGGTTATACTAGCGAAAACAACGTCGCATCACTCAAGATAATGTAGTTAATGCTCTTATGTTTTTAACCGACCTCCGAAAAGGAGGAGGTTATCAATTCGTCTGTATGTTTTTTTTTCTTTATATTTTGTAGTGAAACGACAAAAAAAAACGAATGTTTTTGGTATAAAACTTAAAGAATATGTACTAAAATAATGTTGTTTGAAATAAAATTCATATTAGGTGTCGTTTTGGCTTGTAGTTAAATGTTGAGAATTTGTACTTAGAGAGGAGGCCTGTGTCCCAGGAAGCAATATAGGCCGATTATTTTGCCATGTGTACGTTGGTCTCGAATGTTTCGTAGGAAGCTAGCCCAAACAAATAACCCACGGGGATTCCGTACTAATCTAATCCAAGCTTAGCCTACGCGTGTTTGGAGTCGGCAACCCATCTTACTGTTGTTTGGCCATCCTACGCACCTTTCGCCGTTCATTGGTCGCCAAACCGTCTGGGCTTAGCTTTTTCTGACATCACCTCAACGTCTTTCTACGCAAGTCTTGAGTTCGGGACCTATCCGATCCTTTGATCTTTTTCGGTTTTTTGGCACTTTTCTTTATTAAATCGTCAATGTTTCTAAGCCATATGGACCAAATCCACAGAATAGCGAGAATAGATTAGTTTTCCATTGCGCTGCGCGCTGCCAAAATGATAGATGTTTAAGAAGTATTGATTCAGGGTGTTTATAATGTTCAAGGAACATGTAATGATGACCATTGAGCCACGAAATTAGTGTTAGACTCATTCATCGTAAGGCCTACTTTCGATGTTGCGTCATTTAGTTCTCGCAGCATGATTTGGAGATCATCCAGGCTTTCGTAGAAGTTTACAGGGTTTTCCCAGCATCTATTTAAGAGTCGTTAGTGGAACAAATCAAAGGTCTTCTTGAACAACCTTTGAGTTCGGGAGAAATGAACCTGGACCTGTTGGATCGTCTCTGAACGCGATCGTCAATGATTTGTTTGAAACATGATGGGACCATTAGTGAGTGGATGGAATGATGAAACTGAGTATAAAAATTGCAGATTCTGGGGCAATCGCTCGCTTACCGGGCCAAGAGGCAAACTCGCAAAGCCATCTGTTTTCTCGACTGTAGTAGAAATGCAAAAGCTTTTTTTTTTATCGTCTAAATTTGTTGGTTACCCGCAGTTTTATACGATTTTATGTGGTTTTACGCTGTTTACCAATTCAAAACATTTTTAATACCTTCAGAGTTACTCAGTATAAATCAATAAATTCTCCGGACGACGATAAAACTAAGAGGTGTAGGAGAAAAAAACTGATATTGGCCGGCCATGTGGCGAGATGCGATCCGTCCGTGATCTATGTTGCCATGTGTCAGCTGTTTCTCCCAACCAAAATAACGAACTGCGCAGCGGATGGATTCGAACGCGCATCTAAATATAACTCTAAAGCCGGCTACACAACTAACGTACTCTACACTATCCACTATAATGTGCTTCATATAAATGACATGGATGTTACGACGATGGTGCCAAATTATAATGACAAACATTATGTTCAGAGCATCTCTTGCTTCCTCGAAGGAGAAGTATTCGGTATCATAACTAAGCACTAGTGCTCAATGATACTCCATCACAATTTAGATAAAACCTAGACCACTTTATATCTATAAATCGTCATCAGTGTGTAGTTATCTTTATACACAAGTGCACAATACTATCTAAGTTCTACGTCGAGAGAAACTGGATTTTATTTTGTACTAGCTGTTGCCAGCGGTTTCGCCCGCTACAACTCGAAAATTATCCCACAGTAATATAAAATCGGGATAAAAACTATCCTATGTCCTTAATCCAGGTTATAAATTATCTGTGTTCCAAATTTTATCAAGATTAGTTCAGTAGTTTTTGCGTGTGGCGAAAGTTTGTGAGTGTGTAAGTTTGTTACTCTTGTAACAAACTTACACACTCACAAACTTTCGCCTTTAATATTAGTGTGAAGTGTGATTATTATTCTAGAGCTAAGCCTCACTTTATCACAATATTCTTGATTGATTGTCGCCTTCTTATTAAGCGGGTAGGCAATTACGATTGTAAACCGGTACGATTTGGTTTTGCGAGATAAATTGTCGTGACAAAATCGTGTAATAAGATGTTATGAATTGAAATGAATTTGTTTATGTTTATTTAATGGTTGTACAAATGGGAAAGTCATTTGAAAGTAGTGCAGTCGTTTGTCGGGCCTCAAATCAAGTATTTCTGTTATGTATGCGGGGTGTGGTGACAACGTCACAACCAACGTCAACTCATTATTAGAACAACCATAATTAAGTCTTATTGCATTTGAATATAAAGTAAATATTCTAGAATGAATTAAGAACCGCAAACAATATGTAAATGGCTTTAAATACATTGTTTGAAATGTTAAACAATGTTTTTTTTCCTCCGAGCTGTATAACTGCGCAGTAGACGGTTATAGTTGATTAGGTATGTTAATTAATGACATACTGATAAATATACACGTAGCTTAGACGGATTTATTGACTCTTTATCGAATATTAATAACAATATAATTTTGTTGTTTGGTTATTTCGTTAATCCTTTGATGGACACGTGTTTAGTAGCACAAACCAGCCAATTAATTATGTAACAGAAAAATATTCCATATTTGCTACGGATAAGGAATATAATTACATAATTTTATTAGCATTTATTTGCAGTATGTTATGTATCGCGGACCGCGGGTCATAAATTCGTTGAGGTAAAAGGGTGTTGTACTTTTGAGATAGCCAACGTGTTGACAATGGCTTACTGCGTAGCAGAATTTTATCTACTGAGTATAACTACTCGTACCTTTATAGCGGAGTTTCGAATTTTCGATATCTTATTGGGTTTTAATAAAAACCTAGTATTCGAGTTTGTTTCTATAGGTGCTTCTCGTTGGTCTACTGGTCGCAATCGCGACTGCTGAGTATGAGGTCCTGGATTCGATTACCGTGTCGGGCAGTGTTATCGAGTTTTTCCATCAGGAATTTCTCAGTAGTTGCCACGGAGTCTGGATCTGTGCCCGGTTAATGGCAATAGACTCGCCCCCTATTACATGGAACTTAAACATAACTGCTTAACCCTTCGAAGATTACAGGCGTGATGTTATGTTATGTCTATAGTGCGGAATATTCAGTTCTATCCTCAGAAATTATTCATATTTATTGCCTAAGTGTTAACTTCTACAAAATTAACGTTTATTTTACACGTGAAAACGTTCTCTCATGTTTCGAACTTTATTTCAATATACAGACTATTTACTAAGAATGTTTAAACCTGTACCAAGTCTTAGAAAAAAAATCTGTTGTTGATGCTGCTAGCGACTCCGTATGCGCATCATTTCTTTTGACAGATATTTTTATTTTATTTTCTTTGGGTGGCTTACAGCTAACAATACAAAAATGAAAAGCCAAAGCTTTTCTCATGGTCCACTTCTATGGCAAACACAGCTATACATACAGCATACAGCGGTTTAGGTAACAAAAAGGCAGACAGAATTGCTTACTGCACAATTTATAACATCAGTATGGATACTTCACGGATAATGTATGAAAATATTGATCCGGTGTGTGCAGCAATTACAGATAAGTAGTACACCGGATCTTCTCTTCCATTTATTTATATCCACATACGTCTTGTAAAGCTCAAAGATCTCTAGGCCGGAAGATCTATCTCCGTCTTTTGCTTCATAATAAAAACACGCCGTTGCTCCTAATTGATTCCACATTTTCAAACATGTTTACTGAAACGATGACTGTAATTAACACAACAATTTTATCTTTGATTTTTTGTTGAAATGGACATGATATGCCGTCTGACTTTTGGCTAGGAATATCTAAACTTTTCCTGGAAGAGTCGTCATAGGTGACAGTAGAAGTAATAGGTGAATACACCCACACATATTATTAGACAACGTTTATTCTAGCTTAGAAATTCAAGGACAAGTGCTCATGAAACGAGATTTTTTTTAAACAATTGACTCGCGCGTAAAACAAAAGAATACAGTGAACTATTTTTGTCAATTACTAGCACACGGCACTCAGTGGCAGTTATCCCAATGCCAGTAAATTCCTGAGTCACGAATGTCAGTCACTGACGCATCACTTGACTCCATCTAATCCATCTAAACATAACAATCATGAGATATTTTCGTAGTCTCGGTCACTGCGTTTTTCAGAACCACGCGGTTTTTGATTACACACATTGGACTAGACTCTAGACACATTGCGTCAGTTATTCCAGGCAGCTTTCTTGAGAGAATGACCTGGCGAAAGGTGCTGGCACCCTGCCAACGTTCGCCGCTAACATGTCATATGAAATCTACGTATTACCGAGTATTCTGCTGTCTCCATTTGCAACTGTGCAATGTTTACGTAACTGCCCACTCATTACTAACTGGCCTTTAGGTGAACTTTTGGGCTCACTGCACAAAAACGATCTAGGTTTGTTTTTCATTGAAACTGAAATGATTTCCGTAAACTCTAGTGTAGTACGTTGATCCAAATCTGAAAGAAAACAAAACATTAATATCATCCCACTCGGATCGTAAAAGTTGATTGAAGGAAAGTATTTTTTCTGAATTTGCTATCGTTGAAGACAACACGATGTTTAGGATTTTCTCATCTTGTTAATAAGTACTATCTGATTTTAGTGAGCTGGGCATGATTCCAACTTTGGGGTTGTAAATGAGATTTTTCTGTTTGACCGATCTACGTCTGAGTCGTGGCTAGGACCTCAAGGTCTACACTGCATTCATACTAGGCCTCTATTCAGATTAAAGACGCAGCTAAAAATTATGTTTTGCCAACCATAAATCAAGACAAATGGTTTCTGTCGGTATAAAATTCTCGGTACAGTCGTTCACATGTATATTTGTTAATTGTTCTGCTTTAGTAATAAGTAGTAATAACTTGTCGTATTTACTTGTCCTTGTAATATTTACTGTAATTACTATTCAGAGAATAACTGTGTAGGTACCTATGTTGATTTTATTGGTGTTTAATACTTCACGCCTCGCCAAACGTAATGTTAACTTTAATACAGACATACGTATTATGACGACGGACAAACAAAAAATTGCTTTCACTGTTTGAGGAAAACTACAGCAGAGATCTAATAGGAAAGAAAAAAACATAGTAAAACAAATGCCTGTAGCTAAAGTTATAAAAAATATAAATAAACCCTGCATGGTATCAATAACCTTTATCTTGGTGCTGTAAATAGCCCACAGTTTAGCGAACCCGTAACCACAAATTGACCAACATCGGCAAATCGCACCAGTTATAATAATTATTTTCTCCATTAGGGACACAGGGACACAATAAATCATGTTACG
The DNA here is from genome assembly GCA_949774965.1 of Diarsia brunnea. Lineage (NCBI taxonomy): Eukaryota > Metazoa > Arthropoda > Insecta > Lepidoptera > Noctuidae > Diarsia > Diarsia brunnea. The sequence goes on from OX459001.1 coordinate 4,481,782, forward strand.
TCGCTTATGTTTATTCACATTCAGACGCGCAGTCCATTTTCACGGCGATGACGCCAAAGCTATCACTTGTCACTTCGGTCTTAAACTTGACAAAATGCTTGGCAGTGGAACTGAAATCGTGTTGAACAACATAAAACATTTATACACCAGAATTTCTCTGAATAGTAATTACTTTCACGGCGAGGAAATTAGTCGAACGTTCTTACGCCATCTTCAGAGCGAGCACGTGGCTGAAAGCGGTTGTAACGCGTTACCACTCTTAAAGTTTTGCTCACCATTAGAACGGAAATAGCGTGAAAATATATTCATAGAGGTGAAAAGCGAAATGTTGTCTTGTTTCTAGAAACTTCGATAAATTTATTTTAAGAAACCACGTGGCGGTATCATGAATTTTCTTTAGATTTTGTATTCGCAACTTTTTCGATGGCTTCCTGGTAAATATTTGGCTCATCTGTGACGTCTGAGATGTCTCTTCGAGAATTGTTGATGATATTTAATCGTTTCATTATAAAAAGTTTAATCGAATGTTCTATGAATAGAATCTCTGTCTCTAGGATCGTGTTTTTTTCACGAAATCCCTTCTGCTCTCCTTAGCAAAGTCACTCCATATTTTCTGGTCAAATACTTTTTCTACCAAGACCTAGATTGCTTCAGCAGTCGTCTGCTATTTCAGACTGTATTTACATGGCAGGGAAGACCGTCAAATGCGTCGTCATTAACACTATTGTAAAGTGCTGCGTGGACATAGACGGTTTTAGATCGGTCTGACCCCTATTGCATGCAACCTTGAAATATCGATTAGTCTCATTGCAAATGGAACTTCTATGCTACTGCGACACAGGTTTTTTTTGTCTGTATCATAGTACAATCTAAAAACTATGCGAGGCATGCGTCACTTATTCGAATGTTTTTTTTTAGAATGCACTTTAAAGAAAAGCGGGCTGACTGTGTGTTCCGAATAAACGACTTATCATCTTGGAATGCGTTCAAGATTGAATGATAGTTTTACCGCGGAAAATCTAGTTTTTAAACTTATAATATTGCGAGTAGTGGTCGGGATTTTATAACAGTTTCAATATCTTTACCGGTTTTTACATCATTTCTGTGAAATATACTCGTGATATTTATACAAAACAGTTTCTTGGTGGTTTGTGGTTTAATTAGTAGTAAAGGGTAATTCGTAAGTGTATTATATTGAACAGATTTGTTTTACTACTTTATCAACAGATACTAAATAAACTCAACGCACAAGCTTTTTAACTTAAAACGACAGCTAGTGATTGATGAGATCATAAATATTAAGTTTAATCTGATCTGATTGACAGCACTTCATGCAACCACTTTTGAAATTAAACAGACTGTTAAATTATTGTGCTCGTACACTCTATTCATACAAGGCTACTGAATACTCCAAACGATTATTAAAATAAACAAAAATATAGCATCCGCTACGCGATTTTCATAACAAGCGGAACGGTTGCTGCCATCAGCTGAAATCGAAATGTTGAGTCATATTCAGATACATTGAACTCAGTATCTAAACCTAAGCACGTACATAAAACTGTTTTGTCAGCTGTTTCATTCGAATCAAGGCTAAAATCAAACAAAATTCTTAACCTAAAGAAATAAGAATCATTTAATTGAAATATGTTCAAGAGCTTGTTAAACGTACTTGAATTTAATTCACTAACGGTACCTATGCCCGTCACGGCGCAGGCCTATAATATAATCAACGGACCTGATATTCTGAACGATAACGTAGCCTTAGGCATGATCTTAAAGTGTCGGGAGGCAATTTAAAGTTAATTTATAGTTATTTTATGTGTTTTGATACGCACGATTTAGTGGTCCTAGGTTGCGGGCGTAGACCTGACTGGAAATAGACGACGTATTTCTGCAAAATACGTAGACATACATAGGTGTTTTTGTGGATGCTAGATATTGGTAAATGTGAGAATGAAATCATTATCACCTCCCTAGTTTTCACGTTTACCAGTCGAATAAGTTTCAACTGATACCAGCACTTTACATGGGGTACAGATAGAACGACTGACTGTCTGGTCTCCAAAACTCAGTTACTGGTATCACAGATACCTTTTCGTAAGACTGATTGAGAATTATGTCCTTCCCGAAAAATTTATGAATGACTGGTATTTTAAAAATCTACGAATGACTGCCGTGTGATATGATAAAACAAATTCAGATTTTAATAGTGTTTCGTTACTGCTGCGTCTTTAACTCAAAGTTTTACTAACGTACTCTAAAAAGATTAGACCCAGGCATTGAAAATCTCGGTAAAATCTGCTCAGTACTATTTGAAGGCTATAACACCAATGTAGCAAACAGGAATTAAACAATCTTCTGTTACCTGTTTGTGTATTATTAGCATACACAATCTCACTTCATATTTATGCGTTAAGAGTAAATATGTAACAAAATAATTATACCTAGAACCTTTTCTTCCTGATCACTGTTTAGAACAAACTTAATGTGAAAAAATGGCCGTAGGTAGTAGTAAGGTATCTCTGCCAGGGTTGCGGAATCTGTTCGAAATCGTCACCGCGGCCCTGAAACGCAAAGGGCATTTAAAGGAACACGGATTTGTTTTCGTCAGTAAGAGTCTAACATTTCCTTTTGCTCTGCCCAGAGCAGGATCCATTCTTAAAAAAAGTAAGGTAATTAACTGCAGAACTAAAGAAACTGGTCATCATTTTGGTGGTTTTGATGAACTCTGTGATCAATCTGAGTAGTCGAGTAGATACAAACTCAAACAATATTTGGCTTAGAAACAAAACAACATTTCGCAGAGCCCATAAACGTAAACATTTTTCCTCAAATCCATAAAACTGTGTGATCAAAGGAGCGTTCTTGTAAGTTATGTCTGGGGATTAATGGAATCATTTCAAGTCAATAAATACATCCATGTGTTTTAGCTTCAAATTGGCGGCACTGGGACATTACTGATCGTAGTTATGATTATGACTAAGGTTATTACTATGGCTCATGACGCACAAGGTAGACAGACTGCAAACTCAAGAGAAGCTAATAAAGTTGACACAAGTGTACGGAAGGTTTGCAACAGACGAAGATGACTTTGAATTCATGAAGCCTTCATTTAGACTTTAGTGTTAACTGTTTATTTCTGAATGAAATTAAGCTTTTAAAACTTTTCGATAACGGCCCATTTTAATACATTAGGCATAACAATATCTAATTATGTCTACGTTCAGTCATTTCTTACATTATTTTAAACTAGCTGATGCCCGTAGCTTCGCCCGCGTGACGTATTACATACTAAAACCTTCCTCGAGAGCTGAACCACTATCCATTGGTGAAAACAGCATGCAAATCGGTGCAGTAGTTTTTGGGTTTATCTCGAATAGACAGACAGACGCGGCGGAGGATTTTGTTTTATTATATGTAGTGATATCGTCTGACTGCTTCCTTTGTATACATATTATTTTGACCCTTTGCATAAAACATAAATTTCCACATCTTAGGTTCTGGACTTTGGAATTCATCATATTTTGTCTTCTTCTTCCATACTTCTGTATTGCTCGTCACATCAGCAGTGACGTCCCTTCTTGCCATATCACCCTTCACACAGTTCATCCATAGTTTTAGGACCTGTTCTAATTTCTGTGCCTATAATATGTGTTCGAAAAGGCTTAAGCACCGTAGACCACATACATACGCTGCGGCAGGTTATACAGAAGACCGAAGAGTATAATCTGCCTCTCTGTTTAGCGTTTGTGGACTACTAGAAAGCCTTCGATTCGATCGAGACTTGGGCTGTACTACAGTCTCTCCAAAGGTGCCAAATCGACTACCGGTAGAGCAGTAGAGCTTCCAAAAGAGTGGGTCTTAGGATGAACATGGACAAAACCAAGGTCATGTTGAATGCCCATGTAACACCCACTCCTATCAAGATTGAAGACTCTACACTCGAAGTTGTAGACGACTATGTCTACCTGGGACAAACGGTCCAGTTAGGTAGGTCCAACTTTGAGAAAGAGGTCAATCGTCGAATCCGACTCGGCTGGGCAGCGTTTGGGAAGCTGAGTAGTATCTTCTCGTCCAACTTACCACAGTGTCTCAAGACGAAAGTCTATGACCAGTGTGTGTTGCCAGTGAGTACATACGGGACCGAAACGTGGTCGCTCACAATGGGCCTCATCAGAAACCTGAAAGTCACCCAAAGGGCAATGGAGAGAGCTATGTTCGGAGTTTCCTTGCGTGATCGACTTAGAAATGAGGACATCCGCATGAGAACCAAGGTTACCGACATAGCCCGAAGAATTGCCAAACTTAAGTGGCAGTGGGCAGGGCACATTGCTCGCAGAACGGATGGCCGATGGGGCCGGAAAGTTCTGGAGAGGCGACCGCGAACCGGAAGACGTTGCGTTGGAAGGCCTCCCACTAGGTGGACCGATGACCTGGTGAAGGTTGCGGGGATCCGCTGGATGCGAGATGCAGGGGCCGGTCAATGTGGCGACACTTAGGGGAGGCCTATGTCCAGCAGTGGACGTCTTTCAGCTGAAATGATGATGATGATGAATATGTGTTAGTGTAACCGCAGCAGCAAATCTATCTTGTGCGTTACCAGCCTAAGACCACACATGCAACGAACTCATTGTTTAGTCTAGAACTATTCTCACAACTAGCTTAAGTATTTTTTGCTTTTAATAGGTATACTTTCAATAAAAATCGATTACCAAGAAAATGATTGTTTACAAAACAAGCGCTTTGCGGAGACTATTGCAATGAGATTCTATTTGATAGTTCATTATGTGACTTTTTATGGAATTAACAGAAAATGAGCCACATCGGGGATTAGATTAACTGGAGAATTGATGATGATGAACGCAACACGAACAAGAACATGTTTAAAATAAATTGTGTCGAATGCTTCTGCAAAAACCCTTTAAACAAACGATAAAAAAACTAACTGTGTATATGTATTTTGCTTATAAAGAATGTCGATTTTACATCAAAACCACCCTTTCCTAAAACCTACTCTAGTTTACAATCTGAAAAGTAGACCTTCGTTCCTATAAAGCACATGTAAGCACGAACATCGATACACACGTTTCATTCTATATCGGGTCTAGGTATAACTAGCAAGCAGTATACATAACATCCGTAATAATATTCATTAAACATTTGTTTTTCTGCAATAATATACGCAATAGGTTCCCTTATCAAAGTTCCTGTCGACAAATACATACGCTTGTCAACTGGACCGCGTGAAGACTTGCTTGTTGGTACAAGATATCGGCTTTTGGCTGTAGTTTTCAAATTTTAATAGTACTCTATGCCTCTTGAACTAAAATTTTTATCACTGAATTATTCAGTTTGTGATCATATTTGAGGGTGACGACCGAAATAGGTCCCAATACACACCTTGTGGGACGCTGCGCGCCAATCTACGGTGATTAGACGATAGCAATTTTATGCATGGGCACCTTAGCTAGCTGACTACAATTTAACAATGCTCGAAAAGCTGTAGATATTGATGAATTTCCTATGACTTTGTATTGAACAAATTAATACATAACACAAAAATAAGGTAAGGGCATTGCTACCATTGCGCTTGAAAAAACATTGTGTGCCTATTAACGTTAATGTCGGCTATAATTCCAGCAGTAATCTATTTACATGTTCGAGTAATTACACCGCTAACATGCGATGACGTGCGGCCCCACCATACGATTAATCACCTACCTGTGAAGGTCTCTGTGCCAAGTTCTAGTCCGGCGGTCTCTTCTGACTTGTGCCATCGGAAGATAGGAAAAGAAGCCAGGTCGTGCGATCGCGACACGCTTACGCACTTCGTACGTCAGCCTATAAACATTGATAGCGATATGCAACAGTAAAAATATTATGTGAGAAACAAGATAAAATTACTTCTGATATGCAGATATCGAAGATCCACGAGGCCTTTGACTTTTCTTTTATCTGACCCTAATCCCTATGTCTACATTTTTGTCTTCGTTCTAAGATTTAACGGATCAGTAGCTGCTCTGCTGATTCCGTAATCCGTTCTTATCTATTTGAAAACAATCATGTGATCGTTAGCCATCACACTCTTAGCAAGGTTAAGGATTCAAGATGATAAAGTAAATGAAACGTAAAAGTTTCGAAGGTTTCATTTTGCCTTTTTGAGTGAAGTCCAAAGGCTTAGCTTATGGCGAGCAAAAACCGATTTTGATCAAAAATCTTGCTCATTCCAATGTTCAGAATCTGCGAAATGTTCAGAATAGCACGCTATAAGAACCTTTATCCACAAATAAGGTTGCAGGGAAAGCATAATTATGTGAAGTATATTATGTGAAGTCAGATTCACAGACACAACAATAGGGTAGTTGACAAAAAAAATCGAATTGGTCCGTCAGACAGATTTTCCAAAAATATTGGTCATATATTTTTTCTTTTTTCACGTAAACAAATAATGAAGACCATGTCAGTGCTTTGAAAACTCGTGTGACGTCATATACGTATTTTTTACGGGCGAGTGACATCACAAGCCCCCACTCAAATCTTTGACGCGTTTTATCTTCGTCAATTTTTATTGATTTGATAATACAAAAATACGTATCCAATATTTTTCGATAATCTAACAGAATCATATTTTTTTTTAGTCAGGAAACATCCCTATTAAAGAAAATGCCTACATGTTCATCTCTACTCGAGAATTCTTCACGGTAAAACATTTTAAATTTACACACCGACGACCTAGTAGCACAATTTCAGTTTGTGTATCGTGCAGAACCAACGTTTAAATCGCTAACTTGAATTGCTGATAATATATTTTGTCCCGAGTAATGTCATGTAGTTGAATACTACAACTTTGTAACGATTTACAGCCTTGGTCGTATGCTCGTATATGGATCTTTACTCTTTTATTTATTTCACTGTTATCTCAAGGTGCAAATGGCAGTATCGATTATTCTTTTCTCCTTCTTTTTTGATTCTCTCCGTCACTGTTTGCAACTTTATGGTTAAAAAGATTTGCGAACACTATTCTGCAAGTATGTACAATTAAGTTTATAGAGTGCCTTGCTTTCGGTGATTACATCCAACGTTGTTTTCGACTCACGATGCCAAATATCCGAGAAAGTATTGCCTATATTTAGACTCGATGTAGTGTTTTTGTTTATGCACACAAAGCAAGGACGGGACGATCAAATAAAACAAATCTGACAAATATGCAAAAAGTTAGATCCGTAAATCAAAATAATTTTGATTGAGTATTATGAAAGTAGAGCTACTATATTATATATAACACATGGTTTTATGAAGCCTTTTGTTGAATATTCAGCACAGTGATTACAGCTGAATCCTATTTGCTAGAGATAAACTTATATAAATACACGTAATCGTTACGGTAACCTAGTTTATTCTCTTCTTCACAAACCTCAGAAGGTCACCGATGACGGTCGTCGCAGAGTCTCTATGTCCATAGTTGTTAAAATTACCAATGGTGGCTAATGGAACAGCAATAGACCATTGGCTGAAGTTGAAAAACATTCTGATTATCACCTGACGCCTCGCTAATTTACACACATTTCTATTTGTTTTATAATTTAAGATGTTGTTAGATTTCGAGTGCGTTGCTTCGTATCAGCATAATATCTTTGATTTAGAGGAGTGACGTCTTCATCTTATATTTTATTTTAAATACACATGTTGGTGGTGTGATCCGTTGTATAAAAACGCAAACACATGTTGGTTAGTCTAAATATTTTGTCTTTAGCTTCTCCCGCACATAAAGGGCTCATGTTTTTAAGTCAGCATAGTGCTGAAATAATTCAAGATTTTAAACAATTCATCCTCACAATATTTTTCGGTTTAAACATGAAAATTTTCGTGAGTGAGAATTAACGAAATCATGTCACGACATTTTAACCTATATCTGTTTGGAAGTTTCCGGAACTAGCGTGTAAACTAACTATTAACTAACACACCTAAATATACGAAAAGTGGGTGTCGAATGTCGATACTTTACAACACCCTTTCTGTAACGAATATTGGCGTTGTTGTTTGACTAATTTACGTATCAAATCAATATTTTATTTTACTACCGTCTATACTTTTAGCTATTTGTTTTCAGGTTTTCATTCTTTATTTTTGTTACTTCATTCAGTCTTAAACTACTGACGTTTTTTTAGCATAAGATTTATGAGTCTATTTCATACGTGATTTCTATTTCAATAAATTCTTTATCACTCCATTTCAGTAACGCTCGGCTTGTAACGAGAGTAATTCAGTATCCCATAAAAACTATTTCCGTGTACATGGTGTTTGTACTTGTTCAGTCTGTTCACTGCTAAAAGGTTGTTATTGGAGTCACAAATATACCTGCAAGGCCGGCCAGTGCGTACGTGCTCCCAGTAACGCACTCGAACCCAGTTACTTACTACGACCCGCCTTTAACAGCTGATTTCGGTCATAAGATAACACCCAAAAGGGCTTCCTAATCACTTCAGCTATTAGTAAAATCTTCCATTACACACAGTTCGCATGTTTATTCAAGTTTTTCGTCTCTAACATTACTGACCGAATTTTGGCGTCCTTATCCGCTGTGCTTGCATATCGACAAAATTCAAGGTTTTGCGCAGATATCGGTTATCGTGAAAACTGGCTCTCGATATATTTAACTTTGATACGCAACGAAGTTGTTGCCATAAAATATGCAATTGAAATTATACACATTCATTACGATGCATATTAGTTTATCCTGCGACCTATTAATAGTAGTAATGTGTGTGAATGACGTGACTTAAAAGAAGAATCGAGAGATCTAAGTACAAATAACGTGTGAAGGTTCTTCCTTTATCGATATACATGAACCAGTTTACTAGACATTATCAACGCTCATGTTTATTTACATTCGTACGAGGGAGATGAAACTCACCCCAGATTCGTTCACCTGCCCGATACAGGGGTGTGAGGGTCGTTGGCCCCACTGCTAGTAGGGCATTGACCTCGCGTCATCATCTGTTGCACACAGTTACATTATGTAGGTATCTCGCGTTTGACCCAGTTCGCACACATTGACACATGTAGTCCACTCGTAGTCGTTACCGTCAACAGCAGCAAACTGTATTATTACATAAAATATTCCGCTTATTAATCTAAAATCATCTTAATAGTGGAGTACCCTAAGGCATAAATATTGTAAAACCTCGGAATCCAGGGCCGGTCAATGAATCTTCATAAAAATTTTTGGACTGCATTGGTAAAAGCCCAAATAAAGAAGTTAAAAAAAAAAATTTGCGCGCTCGTCTTTTTTTTTTTTTTAATTCGGCAATTTGCTGAAAAATGATGGGAACAAGGGGAAAAAAATGTTTAGAGCTACTAAATAATATTTTCACCGTGACTTTAATGTTAATTAATTAATATTTCGCAAAAAAGAACGACTTACAGCAAAAAAAAAAATTAAAACGTATCTATCTAATACCTTTATAGGAGCAATTCTTGTAATATAGTATAATCTGAATCTCGGTTACGGCTTCAACGATTTTCATGAAATTTAGTATGTAGGGGGTTTTGGGGGCGATAAATAGGTCAAGCTAGGTTTCATTAAAAAAAAAAACACGATTTACCAAAACAACCAAGCAAATTTCGGTCATCCAGGTACTATACATTATAATAACATTATTGTTAATTACTGTCGTCGTCATCGTTGATGTGGATTGTTGGTGAAGGATTAGTACTTACAGCTGTCACAAAAGCATTCTAAATTTAAAAAAATCCTGTGGATGCCTTATGTTTAAGGCCTCCTGCCAGAGGCATATCCTACTAATATTATATTTGCTAAAGTTTGTGAGGATGGATTAATGGTTGTTCCCCGTTTCACGCAAAAACTACTGAACGTATTTGGAGGTTAAATATCGCAAATAGATAGATGGTTTACAACCTGGATTAAAACATATGACACAATTTTATCTCGGTAGTATGATCCCGTGGGGCAATTATCGAGCTAGTAACTGATATACCATAAGTGACTAATCGCTAAGGAAAGCTGCTGTGAGGTACGGACCTCGGTTTAGGACGTCACTGAGGGGGGGGGGCAACAAAGGGACAGGCTAAATCTGAGAGATATTATTTAGCGTCTGGTTAAATACTACTGTCTCAGCTTCGCAGGCTGGCTCTAGCAAGGGTCGGGATATTTGTATTTCTTATTTCTAAGTGTACCTACTGGTTTCCCTACTACTTTGAGGTCCATACCCCACAGGAGGTGCCCTTAGTGATTATTAGTCACTTATAGTATATCAGTTACTAGCTTATGGCCGCGGCTTCTCCCGCGTGGAGTTCGATAAACCATCTATATACGTTATCCAAATCCGTTTAGTAGTTTTTGCGTGAACGAGTAACAAACATTAATCCATCCTCACAAACTTTCACACGTATAATATAAGTACGATATGCCTTTGGCAGGAGGCCTTAAACTTAAGGCATCCACAGGATTTTTTTAAATTTAGAATGCTTTTGTGACAGCTGTAGGTACCTAATCCTTCACCAACAATCCACATCAACGATGACGACGACAGTAATTAACAATAATGTTATTATAGTACCTGGATGACCGAAATTTGCTTGGTTGTTTTGGTAAATCGTGTTTTTTTTTAAATGAAACCTAGCTTGACCTATTTATCGCCCCCAAAACCCCCTGCATACTAAATTTCATGAAAATCGTTGAAGCCGTAACCGAGATTCAGATTATACTATATTACAAGAATTGCTCCTATATAGGTATTAGATAGATACGTTTTAATTTTTTTTTTTGCTGTAAGTCGTTCTTTTTTGCGAAATATTAATTAATTAACATTAAAGCCACGGTGAAAATATTATTTAGTAGCTCTAAACATTTTTTTTCCCTTGTCCCTATGATTTTTCAGTAAATTGCCGAATTAAAAAAAAAAAAAAGAAGAGCGCGCAATTATTTTTTTTTAACTTCTTTATTTGGGCTTTTACCAATGCAGTCCAAAAGTTTTTATGAAGATTCATTGACCGGCCCTGGATTCCGAGGTATAAATCTTACGGCACTCCACTATAAATAATAATAAGGATTTATAATTTGATATTAATATGATAATGGTAATAAACATCACGTGATATTTTTGTATGTTATTTAAAAATAGCTGAGATGTTTGGAACTGATTATGGTTAATTGCTTAGATTGGAAGAAGACTTAAATACTTTATGTATTTTATAATATTTAATACACGATTACTGGCATGATTATACGAGCTAACATACTGCGCATTATGGGGACGATTATGATAGTACAGAAATAACAGTTGTTAATGATGACAAACATATGGGGCTATATAATAATATATATGGATGGGTCTCACGATTTTTTTTGTTAATTGAACTACTTAATATTTTAAGGGAAGTAGTACTAACTGAAAATTTTAATATTAATATCTTTACGTACAATTTAGACAGCTGTTTGCAATGTAGATTTTTTAATTCCTTTTGAAGTAATCAGTGACGGGCTGGTATCAGATACCTACCAATGCCCAGTGTGTGTTGGAGTCTACGAAACCTTCAACAACACTCACAGATTCTCATAGTATACAGTGTGTTAAGTTAAACGAGGGAAATATTGAAGGAGGTTATTCAGTATTCGGTTCTCGTCCCAAATATGTAAAAAAACTACAACCTTAATTTGTGGCGTAAACTCACTATATCAGACGTTTCTTTTTAGCCATTGTCCTACGCCAGTTTTAAAAATATTAAGGGAAAATGGATTTATACTTAAAAGTCATTGACCCGCGCACATTTTCTGTGACAAGCGTAAGAGGTGCGAGACTTTTTCTAAATATTTGGTATGGTTCTGTCTGTTATTTATAACTGTTATTTTTGTTCATATTTTTATTAGTATCATGTAAGCATGACGTATAGCAGGTTTTAATATGTCCCTCGTTCAAACTAACATACTGTATAATGTATATACTATACACTACACAGATATTGAACCCTTTCTGTTGTGTTACTCTCGTATAATGGTACTGCATTAGCGTCGCGTCTTCAGCTTCAGATAACACACAACACGTGTTGTTTCTTAATTTGTTAATCTATTAAATTAAAATTGTTCTGCTCTTGTTTGTATCAATAAGACCTTGGATTATAGTTGTTTGTGTAACAGCAAATTGATACACCCATTACATACTGAGTTTCCTTAGTGCCTCGGAAAGCACGGTAAGCCGTTGTTCCTGGGTGTCATTTGTAGATCTTTGATAGTCGTTACAGGTAGTCAGTGACCCGAAAATCTGACATCCAGTCTTACCAAGGGGTATGGTATTACCCAGTAGTAATTGGGTTGGGCCGTATGGTGTCGGACGCAAAGAATAGCACCATCCCATATCTTCCCGTGGGTGTCGTAAAAGGCGACTATGGGACTTACCAGAGGATGGGCAGCAGCGTTCTCTGTGTCTTTGTAATAACCATACTGCGATCACCAACCCGCCTGCCAAGCGTGGCGATTATGGCAAATCCCCCCTTCTGGGGGAGACCTATGTCCAGCAGTTGACGTCTTATGGCTGAAATTATGAATTGGGTTGTATACAGATCAGAGTGGCAGCCGCTCCATGTAAAATACTGGTATCCAGTGATATAGAAATAGTTCGTTTTTTTAATTGGAATTAAAATGCCTAATTGGAAATTAGGAAAACCTCTTTGGAAATGGTGAAGCTGAATAAACGTGATTGGTAGACTTAATTCTCCTTTTTTCAGTCCATCCATGGTTGTCTGAAATAATGGGTATAAGAAGACCCTAAAAGCAGCCAAAAGGCATTTGTTCTCCTCGTCGTCATTGCGATACTTTTTTTGTTGCTCTAGACCATACCTGGGAACCTTCTGGAATTCGAAATAATCACCCAAAAAGAGTCGTTTCCCAGCAATAATTTTTGCGAAGAGATTTAGTTTAATGTACAGAATGCTTAGCTTACGGTTCGTGTAGGACTCGTTTACATCTTGTATATAGATCGTTAATGCACATGCTTTCTCTGTATATGAAGAGGCCTTAGCCGTCTAGAAGGACTTTAATAGTCTGGTAATATTTACTTTTCTGTTCTGTGTGGTGCACAATAAAGTGTATAATCAATAAATAAATAACTGTAATACGGTTACCACAAACAAGAGTAGGTTTTTGGTTTAATAAAACGAAACTGTTACATCATCGCATTAGATAACGAATATACGAATACTTCATTATTTATGATCAGATATTGGTTGAGGATCTAATTTCATTCTCTAATCTACTTCCGATAACCTGTTCTATTATCTAATCATACGACATTGTATTTAGAGAGGTGATAAGTACCGATGTTGTGTGCACACTCATTTTGTTTACTACCTACTTCAATAAGTCTAGTCGTTGCTCAAAAAGCTGTAACTCAACAAATGTTCATTTTGAGAATACAGGAAATATGAAAAAATATTCTTCGTAAACGTACACTGCTGGATATAGGCCTACCCCGAGTATCGCCACATTGACCGGTTCTTCTCTGATGATCTATCGATTCTAGATTTGTGCATATTTATTTAACTAAGCGGATTTTTAAATCTTCCAAAAAACGTCCACTAATTTTGATAAAAACATCTGATGTGAGATGTTTTAATCTTTCAGTCAGTGCTGAATTTTTAAGACACTACTTTATGGCTTTAACGAGGTCAGTAACACCATTGTGACGTCATCGCTAAAGTACATTTAGGCCGGGAGAGGACCATAATAGCCGGCTTCCTGCAATTAACTCTATCTCTAGACGTCCCAATTCACACTCGGTCTGTCGGACCAATTTGACAGGGTCTCGGCGAATCAAGATGTCTCCTGACCGAATCACATGACTATACGAATATAGCAAGGGTCATTCAATTGTACTGAAATGAAAATAGTAAGATTACTTGGCGTCTATTTATCAACGTCTGAATCTATACCTGGTATAAGTACGTAATTTAGCCTATTCGTCTGTCCCACTGCTGGGCAAAAGCCTTCCTTTTCTCCATGTTCGCCCCACAAAGACTAGATCAGAAAAGTACTTAATGTCTTAAAATTTTAACCATCGTCTACCCTTTTTTTTTTTTTGGGGGGTGGGAAATCATCAAATAACCCCTCCCGCTCTTGGGCAGAGCGAAAGGGAGTGTCAGACTTCTACTGACTAAAAACCACCCATGTTCCTTCTTCGCCCTTCATGTCGAGGCCTCGGTATCCCTTGCGGACAACCCGCAGCCTCGACAGGACCATCGTCTACCCTTGGGAACAGTACGAAAAAGTTCGTACCTTCTGACCTCCTTCCGTTTTATTCATGAAATCCTGCCACCTTGACACTTACATCGACTTCCTGTATTCAGTTACTGTCCAGTTTCCACAGATAACGGTTTTACGTAACGTCTTCTGGGAATAATACGTTTTCCTTTGTGGTTTGTTTGTTGTGTAAATCTTAAACTTTATCCTTCTTCTGCTGGTGCCTATTTGGGGTCAGGGTAATATGTTTCCCGTCGGGAAAGAAGGAACGTGGGTGGTTTTCAGTCAGTAGAAGTTTGACACTACCTACCACTCTGCCCAGAGCGGGAGGAGTCATTTGATGATTTCCCAACCCTTCAAAAAAAAAAAGAAAAGGTAATATGTTTTGATCTTCCGTTCCTCCCTTGTCAGTGAGTCAGCCGTCACGTTTTCATTCACTCTCATTTCTAAACTTTGTTTATTTCCGAATGGTACATTGTTTGTTTTTTATTTTTAACTACAAATTACAAGCTATATTAGAAACGGTATTAAACGAAACTAAATTTTGATTGACTTCTTTCGGTTACTCTTTTAAAACTTTTTTTTTCTTTGTAATGCTTCCTTTACAAAGTTTGTTCTAATTAAGGAAAGTTTATAAGAAAAATAAGTACTCAATAAAAGTTAGAAATAAAAGTATTATTTTTAAAGAAACGGGAAGATGAAAGACTTACACGTGCGTACGACACTAATTACTACAACTAATTAGTACTGAGTAACACCTTAGCAACTATGTATCTTTAAAGTAACTATGCGGCAAAACTGTCTACAGGCTACTGTATGGCTTTGTAAGCCTGGTTACGAATTGCGGAATTACGTTGTAATAAGTGTTATCTTATTAACTTACATATTAGGTTCTAATAAGGTATGTATTAAAGCTATGTAGTTATGTAATAGTGTTTGTTGTACCTTTCCTTTTTTGTTTTAAGATTTTTGATTTTCATAAACTCGTAATATAGAACCTTATTTCTCGGCCAGTAAACGAGTTGTTGCTATTTATAGAACGTACATAATATTTATCAACAATGCCGAAGGAAAGCGTGTCAGCCCACTTAAAGTACATTCATTCATTACGTTGGACGGTAGGTGTGTTTGTCTTTGTGATGTGTTAGCAGACGCCTATTTCTCGGTAGCGGAAGTTAAGACAGCCTTGAATAGGGTCAAGGGACTGAGTATCTCGAGTGTTTTACCGGAACGGCTAGCTCGTAAACAATTTTATTGTGTTTTTTTTTGGTTGGTTATCGAATAAGAGTAAATATTGTTACATTATCAATTCAGCCTTGCCAGTATTTGGACAAAGGGACTACCTATTACATACCGAATGCAAATATTTGTTTTTTTTTAATAGTCCAATCATCTGTTTGTGTACACTAATTAAAATTATAAGTGTCATGCTCTCAGAAGCCGCGTAGCACTGGGTACGAGCTGCGTAGCACGCCGTTGTAGCTGCGTAGCACTGCGTAGTAGCTGCGTAGCACTGCGTAGTAGCTGCGTAGCACTGCGACCGACCCGCGTAGAGGCGTAGGAGCCGCGTAGCAACTTACGACTCGCATAGTAGTTGCGTAGCACTGAGAAGGGTCTTCGTACCGCTCTGCGAAGGAGCCCCGTATCCGCTGCGTAGATTATGCGTCAAGTCTATAAGCCGTAGCATATTCGTGTTTACACTTTCCACAATCTAATAGTTCTATCTGCTTGTATAAAGGGTGTAAAAGTACCCTTAACGCAAACGAAGGGCATTCGTTCTCCTACCACTGCGATATTTTTTTTGTTCTAGACCATACCTGGGAACCTCCTAGTTACGGAGATATTGGGGGTCAAAGTTCCAAATTTTTCACAGCTGTTTTTGTAAATACTCGTATTTCAGGTTTTAACTTTACTTAAATTATCTCCATGACCAGTTTACTATTCAAAGCATCCACTAGCACAATGTTTTAAGAGTGCTACTTTGAGTTTTACCGAAAAATGTGATTTTTGACCCCAAAAAAAAAAGTTATTTCCCAGCAAAAATTTTTGCGTAAGGGTACTTGGTTTGATGTACAGAATGCTTGGTTGTCGTATGCGTAAAGGGTTCGTTTACACCCTGTATGTTGGAACTTAAAAACCATTTTGGTACCTAGTCAGTTTACAAACTCCCCTGAAAGTCTGGCTCAGTCAAATGAAGTATAGTTTAAAACATGTTTACCTATTAATATGCGCATATCTTAATCTTTAAGCTGTCGGTGTGAGTTTAACCCAGCGTTCACCCGTGTCCCTCACTTATCTGGTCACATTTCTCAAATAAAGTAAAAAATTACTGCGGAATAAACTTTATCTTTCTCTATCTTATCGTCTGTGAGGTTTTTTTTGTTTACATTAAAGTTGACAGCTGATGTTTTTCGCTTTATTTTATAATCAAGTTTACCTTGATCCCATGTTTTAAAAGTATCCAATCAATCAAAGGTCTTGTCCTGATATTCAGTGACGGTATTTGAGTGACTTTTATTACGTTTTATTTTCTTTGTCTTACGCTGATCTGATGTCCCCAGTCCAAAAATAAATACTGAAGTGCTAGGTGCAATACATTATCAGTAAAATATATAGTACTTTTTTACACCGTTATTATAACGTTTGTAACACTATTCTTGCGAGTGGCCTAGGCTATGTATCTTGTACTCGGGCGAAGCCACTGGCAGAAGCTAATCTAACTAATATTTTAAAAAGGTTAATTTTTTTTTGTAAGACTAGCGAAAAGCTACATTACTCGTGGGTGCTGCAAGCTGGCATTAATGATGTATATTTATAATTATCATTCATATTAACGGAGCCAACACATTTTTTGCGAACGCAGTCGCGGGCTTAGTGCTAGTTACTTGTAATATCTCTTGACTTACTTGTCATAAAGTTCACATAATATTTACTTTGGAAGATTAGAAGCTGTGTTGTTATGATAATGAGCAAATATATTTTTAGTCATTCGTTATTATTTTAACCTTTAAAAATATACAAAAGCTCGGCTCATTTTAGGTGCAAAATTATTAAATTGTTACATAACCTTTACATTTGATTTCATTTGAAATTGAGCATTCAAATAAAGTTTCGTATTCTAATATTACAATCAATTGAATTGCGTATTGATATGCGTGTGAAAATATTCCCAATTCTTTTGAATATAAGACAAATAAATACATACAAAATACTTATTTGGAAATGTTTACGAATCGAGCAACTCAAGGTGATTTGTATATTACTTCGAAAGATAATCTAAAAACTGTTTATCATAGATTAGTCGTAAATTTTGGACTTGAGCATCCGGTTTATCTGCAAATGAGTTATCAATTTATCGTTTACGACGAAATGTTTTCTTACAGCGCAATTGCCGTATCACTGTTATATAATTCATATAAGTGTGTCATTTACCTATGTATCATACGATGTAATAATTTAATAATAAACTCTATGATTATTCCACTTGAAGTATAAAGTTGAGTATCATTCAACTCACAACATGTACCTGTGAGATGTTAGGAACACTTTAAACACTTCGGAATACTGTTTGTAATTGCGTGTAGGAGGCTTCATATTATGGAACTTTTCGGAAATTAAATATGTTCTGAAGGATTTATGTTAAAGTATCACAATATCTCATTTGTTGATATATTATCCATAAATGGATATCATTACACATTTAGGTCACTTTCCAGTTAAAGGTCGAATTAGTATAAAAACGGACATATATTTAGATTAGCATTAACATTTATATCTTTTTCATTGAGCCTTTTATATTGTCTATGAGATAAGTATTTTAGATTTTACTAAGACATTCAAAAGGTAGTCAGTGGCCTGTAATTCTGAAAACCAGTCTTACCAAGGGGTATCATATTACTCAGTAATAACTGGGTTGTGGTGGTCAGATAGGCAGTCGCTTCATGTAAAATACTAGTATTCAGCTGCATTCGGTTAGACTAGAAGCCGACCTCAACATAGTTGGGAAAAGGCTAGGCAGGATGTTGAATTGGTTTAGAAATTATTTTTTTAAGATTTATTCCCCTAATTTCTAACTCTAATAATCTTTTATCTAATGAAGCATCTTTAAAAAATTTTTTAACTAGATGATGATTAACTGCCGCACTCAGAGAGCTTTAATGATTACTTAGGCCATCACTTAGTAAACGTTTTGACAGTTTTGTCATACAAAAGTATGTCAAATCTTTGCTAAGTGACGGCTTAAGTAATCATTAAATATCTCTGAGTACGCAGTGAGACGTTTTTTCATCGAAACTGAATGTTGACATAAACACAGCGTTCCCGATACTACAAAATGCTTAAAAAAACACGCCACGAAGCGTGAAACTAGTATAGCTATATTACATAATAGAGTTCACCTTGACTCTTTAGTTGAACATGATCAGTGAGACTATTTGCCTGGTACGTCTGTACTTGAGAGAGAAAATCTACACTCGAATGTGCCATAAATCTGTGTTTATCTCGTGTTTGTAATCAACAGTGCTATATGTGGACGATTGCCTTATAGTTTTGTTGTCTATCTATTTTTATTTTATGGACGTCATCTAATTGATTGCTCCGAAGATACATTAATTAACACTGACACGCATTGGCGCAGGTAAATGTTTAATAGTTTAAATTATTACTCATAGATTAATCTTTGCTGTAGTTGCAAATCAACAAAGTATTCTAATCTAGCTATAGGCACTTCTATGTTATAGATAACCGATTAACATAGACTTCAATGTGATACGCTTACAAAGTATTTTATTCGTCCTTCTAGTTTGAAACTAATCGTTTGAGATAAAGCAGTCAACCCGATGTGAGAGCAACAACTTAACATGGATAAGCGGGTCATGGATGGTAATATGATTGATGTTGCGTACGTACATTACATAGTTGCATACGAATGCACTAGAATCGTACCGCATCACCTACTTACATTACTAAACTGCCATTGTTTGCATACATAATTAATAATAGCTAGGAAGTTACATTTAAGACTTCCTCACTCAAACATAAACTGCTGATTTTACTATTTATTTCATTTATTTATTTAATTTGGCTCTTCAACGACGAGTACACTATTAGGTACATAGGAAAGCATATCAAAGTTAAGTCTAGGTATCCAATCACTTAAAGAAGAGCCCTACATGCGCCTAAACAGCTAGAGAAACAATAAAGAAAAAAAAAAAAAAAAAAATGGCAGCAGCTAACTTTTTTTTGTCTGTACTGTCCCACTGCTGGGCACAGGCCTCCCTGAATTCCTTACATGTGCTTTTTCTGGTGACTCTTCGAACCAGTACTCGCGATACGCGTTCAGATCGACCGCCTCCTCTTTCTAAGCCGGCCTCGGCGGCGCCGCCGTCCGTCTAGGATTATAATAAAGGCATGTTTTTAATGGGACCTCAATGTATCCCATTTAGAATTTCTTAATATAGCCAGTTTGCTATTTTAGGTAAACCGACCACCGTAAAATGGGGTCTGGTTCAGACTGGATGCAGAAAGCGGAAGACCGGGTATTTTCACGCAACTTGGGAAAAGCCTATTTCCAGCAGTGAACTGTGATTTGGTTGATAATTTTCTTGAAAACATAACAGGGATGTTTTAATAGTCAGAAAGGTGATCATCATTAGAACTTAGAACATCAAAAAGTTTTAAAGGGTTAATATTAGATATTTCCCCTCTTCAGAAGAGTCGAGCTATTGGCTGGCTCGTTACACAATAATCAATTATGTCTGGATTCGGTCAAACTTGAACCCTACATCTATACGCTTTTATCAGAAGCACTTCATCATTATTTTCGAACATAGAAGGTCACAAACTAGTTTCTGCGTCACCGCTACGCCAATGGGCCTAGTACGAACGCGCGGAGTAAACGTCACGTGAATTCGAAATACATATTTTAAATCGATAATACGCGTTTAAACGAACATTAAACGACACTCGAATGTTAAATTTACAGTTACATTGAAGTGTTGATATAGTAAGATGTTGAATTAAGGTATGGGTTTATTAGCGACAGTTTTAGAATCATCCACAGACAGATTTTGTATCTGTGCAATAAAGTCTTACTTTACCGTCACACGTTCGTGGCAGGGCCTCGATCTTTTCAGTGCTTCAAACTTCTATAATTACGTCTTTGTTTATTGTTTCGTACCGTTTTTATACCCGTTCATGAAACCATTGAATGGGTTATTCGTTTTCATTCAATGTATTATTGTAATAAATGCTATTTTAACATTGCAACTTTAAATATTTCTGAAGGGTACATTGTACGTCGGGTTTCACCTTTGAACTGAATAAAATATTTACGTTTTCAGTTCGGTTTTCCTTAGCAACTAAGTATAACAATTTTAAATGTGTATTTAAAGTGGATTTGTCAAGCGTAAGTGCTACTTGCACGCACATACGCACAGCGTAGTTAGACGCAACGTTACTGCCGCGTAGACGTCTCGTAGAAGCTGCGTAAATGCCGCATACACGTCGTCTTGTAGAAGTAACGTTGACGTCGACTAGGCGCCGCGCAAATTCCAGCTTCCAATACAAATAATATTGTAAACCGAGTAACTTTGAGTCACGTGGTCGATATGTCGACGGAAGTTAACGACCAAAAAATAAAGTAAATAACAAATATTATTCAACAATTGTTTGATTAGTTGATAATAATTTCGTGTTGTAGTTACGTAATCAAATGTTTTCATACCATTTTAATCGCTATCAGTGTATTTTTTGTTCCAGGTTATCGGGAACCGTAATTACGTAGGTGGTAGATGTGAGATCGTGTCTTCTGTAGGTAGTATTATTCGGTAGGTATCGAGGTTGAGATACAAGAACGTTCCTCTTTTACACAGATGTTTAATATTTCAAAAAGTATTAGGCCTTTTACATGAACGTTCCTAGAATGTTTTCGAACGACTTGTCGGAAACAAATTCCAGATGGTGTTTTGCTTCCTAAAATCTATACAGTACCTAGGATTCGTGATTGCCAGAAAAAACGATTTTTCTCGCGAATCGTTAGTCTGCCAATATTATAAACTTGTTCTATATCGAGAATAATTTATGCTAAGTAAAGAAAACCATCAATTATTCACCATTACTTGGTCTATTCAATCTTAATTAATTCGCACTCAATTATCCTTGACCGAAAGCGAGTCGCGATCGACTGAAAGAATAACAATTAATAGATTTTCATCTATTGCGTTCTTAACAACAAGAACTTGTTTACTACATTTTCGCCAGATAACAGGATTTTCGCTCGGCGATTCATTTAATACAAGTCATATAATCAATAGTCAGTAAGGGATGCTAAAGCAAGGCTTGTATTAAATTTAAAAGCATTAGATCGTGGCACCATGGAACTTTCCAGTTGGCTATGGAATTAATTTGTATGTGTTTCTGTTTAGATAAGTCTTATACTCACGCACACAGAGCCAGCTCGTCCGAGGTTTTAAGTAAGTTATGTGTTGACGATGACATCATGCGAGGCTCGTATGAACTCGGCATCGTACTAATCTGGCCAAACTTGTTACGAAGCGCGTTCATTAAAATAATATACTTATGGAAATTACGTATTTCATTCTCTACCATACATAACCCAGGTTTAAGTTTAAAAAAACGAGAGACTAATTAAAAAGTTTCAAAGTTGCAAATGATAAAAAAAAATGTTTGTCAAAACAAAACACTGATGTCAGTGGTCTTCCAATTCGTATTCTAAATAATTTCAAGGTTCCAAAAACTGTTTACTTATAAAGTTCTGTATTCGGGAATCATTTTTTACGATGTCAGTTTATACATTTGGCCATCACTTGTGCCAGAGTGCATCGACCCGAAGATAATATTTTTTTCGACAGCTCATATGGAATTGGAAATTTTGGACAATCTGAATTTCTGATTACTCTGTCCTTGACCAAACTCCTCGTGTAACTAAACTATTGGGATGCAGGTGCAAATATTTTTGTTGCCGTATTATATATTTGTCTCTAATCTTAGTAGTCGAAATTCGTAAGTCGGGTAGTACTCTTTTTTAGTTTGTCACCCTAAAAGCTGATGTAGGAAACCTGTTTCGGTGATAGAATTTGTTTCGAGATCTAAGTTCCAATTAGACATATTATTTATATCTTTTTTATTTATATTTTTATTTCTATTACCACTAAATTATATATTAAGATATCCATTCGACCGTGATACTTTGGTTTTTTACACTTTACAGAACATTCGGCAAATTCTTAAACCTGTCATAAGTTACCTATGTTTATTTGTTACATTAGTATTAAGATAGCTTATAAGTGTTTCAACATCCGGCCAAACCTACTGATGTTTCGGATTATTTTTTGTTGTATTCTTTATTTAAAAAACAAAAAAAAATATGGCATAGTACGCATAATACGCGCTTTGGACGTGGAGTTGCGCACACAAGTCTGTTAGACAATACAAGTTGCTTAGTAAACTGGCACTGTTGTCGACCGATGCCTGTCATGACATTCATTCTCCTTGTTGATAAGATCAACAATGATCATCACTCCACTATGTACACCACTAAATATTACAATGGTCTCGTTAGACCAATTAAAGAAGAAACTGAATCACATGTTTGCTCTCATAATGAACCTATTATTAAAAGCACTGAGTATGTATGTAGATGTAACACTTGTAATGCTAGTAAACAATTATGTCATCGAAGTTTTATATATTTTTTAGTAGCTAATGCCCGCGGCTTTGCCAACGTGGATATCGGTCAAATGATATACTAAAACCACTCTATCCATTGGTGAAACCAGCAAAATCGGTGCAGTAGTTTTTGAGTTTATCACGAGCAGACAGACAGACGCAGCAGAGGACTTTGTTTTATAATGCGAGTATGTGATGGTGACAATAGTCGCCATAAAAAAGAAGTGAGTGAGTGTGTTACATAACACCTCAGCCTAACCCTTCGGAGGGTCTCCTCCGAAGGGTTAGGCATGATGTTTTGTTGTAATCTGATCAAACTCCGTTCAATTGATGAAAGGAACTCTGATCTAGTTCCCATCAGTCCCACCAGTCGTGAATTAATTGAAGATGTCTTTAGGGTCAGATGTTCAGATGGAGACAATTATTATGGCCTGATAGACTCTGTGTTTGACACGGTCGTATCATCTGTCTTTTGCGGTCTGGAACTTTGAACTACGCCATTCAGTCTTTGTTGTTTTAGACATAACTTCTTTTTGCCGTTTCGATGGCATTCTAAATTAACAAAATTTTGCGAAGAGACTATCACTTTCAGTAACGATCATCCTGATGAACGTAACTGAATGTAATGTGCAAACAGCAGGTCAGGCAGGGCACCAAATGTCACCTTGTTAGTGGAACAACATCATTTACACTCCAGGGCAGAGTGAATGCAGGGATGAATGTTCACTTAAACAGGTTAGATATGTACTCGTAACACGTTTGAATCTCCAACTGATATAACTTACTTAACATTTAGTTTTTATACAATATGTTAGAAAAACCCTTTCCGACCCGTGAGGGTATTATCAGGTATCGAGATTATTCGAGATGTCTAATGCCGGAGATGGTGTTTTTACGTTATAAAATATTTTGGGGTAATGATGGTAATTTGGGCATAAAAAATTATGCATTTTAAATATGTTTACTTTCATGAATATACACCTATAGGTAGGTATGCCCCTTTCGAATCGAACAGGGATTTTTTCACAAATTGTATACAAAAAAGAAGAATCATTCCCAAAATATTATCCCTGGCGATATCATACTTATATTACGGCAATTTTAATTAAGTTGGCTACTGACTATTAAAATTTTAATAAAGCTCACATAAACAAGGCACCATCTGGTCTCCATTGTCAGTATAATTGTACAGGTAAACAATGCTAACCTACAAAGCTGCACATAAATTGTTAAATCGTGTTAACCGCAAGCGAAGCCGGTGTACTTTATCTGACACGCATAAGTGTCAGACTAGTATTCTGCGGTTACCCGCCGCGCATACGACCCAATTATTATAATTGATTGTTTTCAACCGTAATTCATTGCACGCCTCATTGTCTGGTGTTTGCAAAGATGCAAACTCAATTGCTGGTTTGGTACTTAGTATTTTGCTTAGCAGGGATAGTCTAGTCATCTAGAGGTGTGACCGTCGTCGGACTGCCAAGTCATAGGTCTTTATTTCGAATCCAAGACACGCACTCCAGATTTTTCGGAAAAAATGGTCATATAACTTGCTTCGGTGATGGGAAACATCGTGAGGAAACACGCATGCCTGACAGATATTTCTCGACGGTATGTAAAGCCAATTCAGAGGCATATGGGTGGCATATAAAACTGACATCAGGTTAGGTACTCACCACACGAGAAAAAAGAAGAAGATTTGGGTATAAAAAAATCTGTCTAGCGTCATCTCTGCCGTATGCTCAATGAGCTGTGGCCAAACTATCTACTATGTAAGATGGCAAGAGCTGGGCAAAATCAATGTCCACCGCATGTGGTTAGTGGTCCACAGCTGCAGGATGTCACAGCCGGCTTTTCCGTTACAAATTTCTGAGTTTACTTATAGCCTTAGGTCGGAATTGCGCGCAATAAACTATCGATAAGCTTCCCCTATTTTGCTGAACCTAAAACTGTCTTCACGGCCGGCGACGCGTAGGATGGCACACCCACACACACTGCTTTACCCCTCGGCGATCAAAGCGGCGACTGCTATTCGTATTGATTACAGCTTGGCTTTCGTATAGAAGTACCGCACAAGTCATTCTCCTTTGTAATATCTTGAATTTACGGTCTAACTATTACTTTGAAGTCACCAAGTTATCGTCTATTCTTGCTAGTTGGTGCACTGCTTCAATTATATAGCTATGTTGATTGACGTCATTCATCTTTACTGCCCATTTATTCGTGCCTCGTAAATTACCTATAGTTGCATTTATTAATAGATTAAAAGTACCTGCTTTGTCTTGTAATTACCTCGAAATTTCTATAAGATAATTATATTTGACACAATTAACGTTTTCATTCTTCTCGCTGATGCCACCCCATAGTTAAGAAGGTATGTGGTCAACTACTGTATTCATATGCTCTCGTTTTGTTTTTTCTTAACAGTAATCTATTCCGTCTTTAGATAAACCTGAATAAACCCGAAAAAATAACGGTAATGTGTTTATGCTGTTAGTTTCCAGAAAGTAACGTTAAGACTTACATAAAAGATCTTGAATGTTATCCTGTAAGAACACATCTGAATATAGAGCTGCAAACAATATTGCTACAATATTTTCCTTCTATGTACAAAGTAAGCTTCTCCTAGAATCCAATGGGATGTTTACAGTGATATCAGCTATTTTAGATTCAGCGGCTTGGATCATGAAAGTCTAAAGTATTCAGATGTACATACGCTGGTAGTGAGGTGATCGACACTGCCTCACCGCTCCGAGCCTCACATGTATAAAACATCGCAGCACAAGAGAACAGCGCAAAAACGTCTACATCAGCATTGCAAATATGTTTTTCCGTAACCTTGGTTTGGGTGACCGTATAATAAATACATTGGCTGGCAATAAAAACTGTCAACCCTTCACAAAGATATTACCTAGGCTCACTTAAATATGAGAATAATTTATATTTCAATCATTGTCAGTGGTCTGATGAACTTATAACATATTTAGTCTAACTAATTGAATCATCATTATGCATGAATTTTTTCAATGGATCATTTTAATAAAATCCTCCCAGAAAATCTGCTTAACGAACGAAAATAAAAGAACCATAGATTGCAATCTTCTCTATACTTGACTGATGGCCCTTTATACACTTTCATCGATCTCTAGTCAGAAATACTGTATCTGCAATCTTTACACACTACGAGTAGTAAAGATTACCCCTACGAAAAATTCGGAAAACAAAAAAAAACGCTCGATTTCTTATTTTGCGAAATATCAAGGGCTCAATTAAGCTGGACTGTTTTGTTTCATCTGATATAAAATATGTTTTGCTTCGGCAATTATCTTTGATTTACAAATGTTTCACGGTGCGTACTGGTACCTGTGGTACTGCGTACCGACTTTCGTTACGGCCACTGTGCGCGTTGTATAATGAGTAAAATCATAAGAGAGCTGTTTCATACGTTTTCTGTTGTCTATTGTGTCTAGAAATTCATTGCTATGTGAAACATGCGTATAGTTTGTCACGCGCTCTCAAACCTTTTGCTTTGTCTTCTGTCGATCGAAAATAAGAGCTACATTCTGAATTTTCTCTTATTAGGTTTAGATGTCTAGCTAGTAATACCTCGTAATGAAGTCAATCACTTCGAAATTCCTGGCCACAAGGATATTACAAAATATGGTTATCGCTTGCCAGTTGAAATCTATTTTGGTCGGTGACAGCCTTTTCTGATTACTGTTTATGATTTATTCATATCGCTCCCCTTGTTAAAATTCTATTGCAGCAATGACATAACCCCGTATTGCACTTTTGTCTTTGAAAGCAACTCCATAGTCCTACGACTTGTCTCACAAACAAGTGTATAAGACTTGATCGATTATGCATTTGAACTTCATCAATTTATTCTAGACTTCCAAGTCCAACCTATCGTATAATATTTACACTAGAAAAATTATAATGGAGATAACATTATATTTTTTTATAAAAGTCCCCTGTCCAGTGTAAATATTTGTACAATCTGCTATTTGTTTTAATATTTTAGAGTTCGTTCGCTAAATATGAATAGGCAGATTACGTAAAGTTGTTGATACCATGTCATCTTTCCGAGAAAATTACGATCAATTCTCGCAGATTGAACTGAGCTTATAATTATTTTCGTTGAGTTTACACTCGGTGATCATAACATCGTCGTATTTTGAACATTTTTTAGACGCGCCTGATACCTCTTCGCTTGCAACCATTTTTTTTTCATGATCATCTTATAAAAAGCAAATTCTCTTTAGTGAAACTTCTTTGTCCCGAATCCCGATGTCAGGTGCACCTGAATTTTGGTCGCTGGCGTACGTGATCCGATACAATGTTGGATTCAAAATTAAACTAACCCAAAAATTCAACACAAAGAACTCAAAAAATTGATCCTCGGGATTACCCCGATGCAGTCCTACGACCAAAGTAGATGCCTCTGTATAATAGAGGAACTGTTTGAATTTCGACTCTATTTGTATGCAGTATCAAGTTCAATACATGGTTGGAGAATGTTGGGGTGCCATCAAATAAATTTTCGATGAATAGATTTACAACTAGCTATAAACGAACCCCAGGGAAGAGTGCTTGGGACTGGGTTATATAATTGCGTTTTAGAGTCGAATAATTTAAGTAAGCGTGGGTAGAACTAGAAGCACTACGTAAGGTCGTAAGTGTCAGTTCAAATACGTGTTTTGAATCAGGTTTTGTCTTTTGTTCCAGAGTGCCTTCGAGATGGATGAAGATGCAGATATTAACGCTATCATTTGGAAGGTATTGAATACAGGTCAGCCTTGTCGACTACTATTGTTGTAAGATCTTATTGTTTTCAAAATAGATCAATTACGTCAGTTTGAGATAAATAGCAGTAAATTATCTACCGACGTCCACTGAGTAAGTAATACAGGCCTTTGTAACTGAGTTGCTACTTTTATCCAAACCAAAACAAAGAAAGGGATCCCGGTTTACTACTGCGCAGTACGACTGTACGATTGAGCTTTGTGTTCCCCTCTACCCATCTATAGAACCCGCGTCGATTCTCACCCCACTGTTCACAGTTTTTGTCAAAATGAAGGGCATTTTTGCCTCCTTTGTTATACGTGCGTACAATTTCTCAGAAACTACGCTAGTTTTTTTTACCGGATAGCAAGTGGCTCAAGGGAAACCCCTCAATCTGACCCAAAACTTCAGACCTAGACACCCTTTACGCAATAAATTACTGCGAATTTGCAGTCTTTTGGCTTCCATAGAATTTTGGATGAGGTTACTTATAAGTTCTAACATTATACACACACGGTTATGTAAGAGCAATACCAACAGGACTCTGGCAAGATTGATAATATAGAACTTATAGATCATTACTCAAACCAATGTCACTTTGTTGCGCAGATTCTTTATTGTGTAAATTAGATCATCTGACTAAGTTTTTAGGAGATAAGCTACATGGGACGATATCATTCTATCATCATCATCATATACTTGCTCACAGGCACAGCTGACTGTTTCCAGAACACCTGATTATACTATTCATAGATACTCGCACCATTGCTGTTAGATGAAATTAGAATGCTGCAATGCAACGTCCACAACAATGCTGCATTTTAATAACTTGATTGTAATACTACTAAATTAAAGAGAAGCCATATTGTGTATGCAGTAATTCGTTATTGACTTGCAGTACTATCTGTTAGGGTTATGTTATTGTTATTGTCGGTCACGTAGGCCAGCGAGGGAGAAGGCTGTGAAACAGAGACGGGGACTGTCGTGAGACAGCGCTTTAAGTTAGAGCAGGACAGAAAAGTGGCGTGACAACAAACAAACATGGCGGCGCCGGTTGCCGGTTGGACCGGTTGGGCCGTACCACGTGCGTTTTGCGCCGTGCACCCGTTCCCGTATCTTGTTTGTCAACAAATGCCCTGTGAAGGTCATCTATGGGAGGGTTAGGAAGACAAAGGAATCCCTGTTGTATAATAACGTTTATAAATAAGGAATATTAAAAAAGCAAAAGAAGATGACCGGTATTCGAGAAACAGCTTTTCATTAATTTGTAAAGGTGATGTAATTGAGGTGTGCGAATGGGTTCGTTCATTCAGACTTCGAGTCGGTAACAATGTTAGACATAACGCACTCTTAGCGTTAACAATGAGGACGATGGAATAGCTAAATAGCAACCCAATATTATTATTGTTCACCTACCTACGAAACAGCTGACACCCTTATCTAATATAACTTAGTATTATGTATAAATTCCTTTATGACAATATTGGTAACCACATCTTGCCTTAGTAGATTTTAATAAGAATCAAGTCAATGTTGTCCCTGCAGAATACATAATATTGGTAAAAATCCATATATTGTTAGAACCAAGGCTAAACATAATTAAGATAACGTTAAACATGAAAAAGTGAGAAATCTTGCTTAATACAACATCTGGCATATATTTATATACTTGAATGGCGTGATATAGATAATACGTATATGTTGTATTTATGCTAGTTACGACGACGACGAGCGACGTGGAGAAAAAATTAACCACAAAAAATATAAACACGTCAGCAGTGTGAGCGAGCACGCATGCGCGCGGACAAGAGAGCCACAATATAACGACGACACAGCTTTGCGAACTACGGAGATTGAGGGGGGGTACGAGGGGCGCGGGGGGACTGTGTATGTGCGCGCCGGCTTGAGCCGGCTATACGAACAACTCTTCAGTTGGATTTAAGAACATCGGACGGGCGGGCGTGTGTAGAATGGATCGCTAACGACACCAGCAGTTTTTTTTCATTCCGCCTTCTAATAGTGTTTGTTTATTACCTTCCGGCACATTTTCCGTAAATCCTTCTCGACCGTGGTGCTTTATTATTTAATTTTGGCGTTTATTTTCTAAATTAAATTTTACGCTGTTCCGATTTCACGTCGAGAAGGCGGCCGCCACAAGTTTGAAAGCGGCTTTTCAAGAGTAGTACACCTACTCGTTATAATTCTCAATATCGCTGTATCAACGCATCAAGCAATCAGGATGGTGAAGAAGGTTTCAGAAGAGAGTGTAGATAGTGGTAAGTTGGCTTCTTTATTACTTTGTGCGATGGATGCTCATTTAGCGCAAGTCACACACAGATATTTTCAAACATCTGTCTGACCGGCTTTTTGTGCCTACTGCGTAGTTGAATTTGCATAATTACAGCAGTATTTAATTGTTTGGTCAGTTCTAAAAACTTGCAAATGAGCGTCCATCTCAGTTTAATTCATAGTAGAAGCTACTTAGAATAGTGCATTAGTGCTTCGAATATAAAATTGCTAATTAAAGCTGGTTAGATTCCTATAGTGAATTCAGTTTCCAATCCATTTTCAGGTTTAGTGCAGCGAAGTTCATTCACATAAGAAATTCAAATGAGAATATATCGAAATTGTTATCGAATGTTTTGTTTTCAAAATGGTTCAAAACGTTGAACACTTGATATGTCTACGTATGTTCAAGTCAATAGTGGTTACCTATTATATGGAACACTTGTGCTTCTGTATAGTCCCTACGTTGCATCATTTTGTTAAGATTTATCATCACACATAAACGCCTCATCATGGTCAATTGTAAACTTGGTATCATCAATTGCGTCATGTGTATCGCACCTTTTGACACCTTTAATACATTTAGCCTTTTGATTAATTTGTTATGATTCTGTCTAATCAGCTGTTCATTTTCTTAGCCGTTACGATCGGTTGCGACTTGCAGCATATGAATGTCAAGATTGATCGTAAATTATAACGCATTGTCCTTGAATATTTTTATTAGTGTATTGTAGTTAATAAATCCATTGATGTGTAGGTAGTGCAAAACACTGACCACTCTCAATGCACTGCAATTTAAACTTAGAATTTTATGAGCACACGTTGACGTGGCCGTGATTGTTACTGCAGTTTAGTTTGTTTATTTTCATTTTACTGTATTGGCTCCTTCATCATAACTTTGCTTGAGCTAATCTCTATAACGGAGTGATTTTGTTATGTAATGTTATTGTTCTGAGCTAAGAAAATAAACGTAAACCATAGTGTGATTTATTTTAAAATGTCAAAGTTCACCTATACGGAGCGAGCGTTGACCGGTCAGACAGCACACTATTTCACAATCCACAATTTTGCAACATCCACTGAATTCGAGTCGTTTTTATGTTTATGATATTACTCAGAAATACATTCGGCAGTTTTATTACAACTAACGTGAATGATATAATCAAAGCATTTCCTGTTTCGATGATTTTTAACGTTCTTTAATTGTTGCTAAGTTACGTTTTTCTTCTTTGGTTAATCCTGGTTCTTTCATGGTTGATTTCTGAACATCAATCAAAATAAACTATAAACCATTGTTTTCCTATTACTTAAAATGTATAGCTAATACAATAATGGTTGAATGTTTGTCTTTGCTTTTATGTTACTGTCCAAAATGTCGCGTAACATGGTATTTTGGAATATTCAGTCATTTCGGTGGCTGATGTCATTCCGAAGAAATTGCTAATTTGGACAATTTAATTTGACAATACCTTATTTCATTTAGAATTCGTGTGTATAATAAACAGCTTTTTTGTATGTTGTTATTCATCTTTCTTTGTTGTTAGTTATGTCTTCTACTTTGACCGATCTCGCAAAATTAGAAGAAAAACTTTCCATATCGAGTGCAGAATGCGTGCCATTAACAAAATTATATTTGTGTGTAGTATGTATTGTGCGCTGCATTTTTGATTCTCCCCGCCTCTTTTATCATGCTTTTATTGGTTGTTATTGATTCACTGTTTAAAAATGAAATTGGTAAGAATGCGTTTATAATTTCATGCAGTTTCATTACTCTCCACGGTTTCAATTCAACATGGCCGCTGGAGCGCGTCGCCCCACGGCGTTCATGGCCAAGGTCACCTACTAAAACAAAACTGCGCACTAGTGTTACTGAATTTATATAATAAGTATAAGTTCTTGGGAATTTCTTTGTTCTGTAACAGTTGTTGCCGAGGGGGGTGTGTCTGCTTTAGTTTGTCGTTTAAATAATTTCCGACTATAATTATTACATTCCAGACTTTTAAATCTTTCCTCAAAAAATATGCAGGCACAAGGCATTGCCCTCTGTTGTTGTTACTAAATAGCAGCAACAAAACTTTGAAACATTACATTAAAAATAAAAGTTTTGAATTTTTTAACAATCAAAGACTGCAAAATACAATCTGTGTTTGATTACAATCAGTCAATCGTGTCGGTCGGCTGAGTAAAGCAGAGTAACCTTGACCGTGACGGACTTCATGCTTGTTCCGGTGTAATATCAAAGTGCGCTCCCTTCACCTCGCGTGCAATCCCACTTACTCTTTTTGCGATTCGATTTGGGCCATAGTTGCATAGGTCTCTACTATACGCATTTCCGTCACATGAAAATATTGCACGCTCAGCTCCCAACTCCCAACTCACCCTTCTCAATTTTATCTTCTATATCGATTGTTTCATTTATTCTTACTATTGAATCTGCCATTTATATGGCGATTTCAGTGCATCCTTTTATATCACAAGGTGCTTTCAAATCGTGATTCAACTATGCCATTTATACCAATAAGCATCCTTTCGAATATTGCCATTCTGGTTTTATATGAGCGGCTCGCCGTCGTTGTCCTCACCAAATTTACAGTCATGTTGTTGTCACCGAGTGTTTCATTTTATGGATCCATGTGTGTTATCATTAGACAGGGGGCAAAATCAGTAGTGAGTGAAAGTAGTTTGTTACGTACTGCAGTAGCTATACATTGAAACGCCCTAGTTGAAGTTTCACCTAGATATTATCTCGACCAGTTCGGTTGCAGTGCCAGGTCGAGTTGGCAGTTTATTCATCACCAGTACTCTAACCGTCGACTTTGATCTTTGATTATAATGATTATGACAGATTGGTCGACTAATTTAGAAATTACACGAACTGCATTTGCAATGCTTGTTGATTATAATATTTCGTTTATTGGTTTTTGTCCAACTTTCAACAGATTGTTTTGGCGACAGTTTCTAAAATATGCAAGTTTAGAAAGTACTGCAAACGTTGAAACCTCTTTATGAAAGCAAGGCTTTAACTCTGGCTAGAGAGGCATACAATGAAACATGATCGAATGGAATTTGAATCGTGAAATAAACATAAACCTAAAAACTCAACAATGTCTATCAATCAATGTCTGCTTCGTGTTCAGGGCAAATTGCATCTCTTGCAGTGCATTCGTTATTGGTTGCGATTAGAAAGCAACGATTTTGAATAGCTTAAGGGTATAAAACAAAAGTATAATAGGCCTACAATCGGCAACTAGAGACCGTATTCGTGGCCAAGCGCTTATGCCAGCCTACCAGATTAGAAAGTAGAAACTTATGACTGAGGGCAGAAATGTCGTGGTGACAATATTTAGGTCCAGACTATATTTTTAACAGTCCGACCAATCTGTCTTTAATGGGAACGATTTGTTATTACTATTACATACTTAGTCCAATAAATATGCCAACCACTTGCATACATATCCATCGATTTGCATGATTACTGACTTAATTTGCGGAACATTGTTTTGTATTTTAATGAATCAGTGATTATTAAGTTTCTTTGCTAAGACTTGAATATATTGAAGAAATAAAATTAATACCATTCTTGGACAAACTTCGACAATACAATTGTAATAATTTTGGTGGTCTTTTGTTTGTTATTTGGGTCAACCTATTGTTTCACCTCGACCTCGAGTAAACGAGTGGCAAACTTTTAGGTGAGCCGATGTCGAAAATGGTTTAGAAGTCTCCCCCCCCCCTCCCCCTAAGGGGAATGTTTACCGTGTTTAGTTGTATTTGTGAGGCTGCTGTTGCTGAGACGTTTTACGTAACCAGCCACGCTGCGAGGCAAGTGCTTCGCCACGTGGAGCCACGCGGGCCGAGCGGTCACGCGACGAACATGCGATAACATAACACAAGTGTACAATTACTTTGTGGCGATAGGAAATAGAATCTGTTACAGTAATTGAATTTATTGCTCCTAATGAGAAGGCTTCTAGATTCAGCATCCGTTCCATAACCGGTTCTCTGACATAACTTGTTCATTTTGGGCTCCGTAGCTTCTCGCAGAGACACGGTTTTGGTTGACTATTTTGGAAACTTATTTTTGATAAAGTCCAAGGCAACACGTGGGCAGCACTATTGTCTCGTTGTATTTGGGTTTGAGTAACAACCAGTCGATGAGTCAGTCACTCTCGGTTTTAGTATCGGGAAGGTTTCCTTGTTGTGGTGCGTCGAGCTCGTGGCGTACTGTTTGTATACAAAGTTTTGTTTAGCAATATTCATGAACGGACGTACTGGTCAGCAATTTGCTTTGTACGCTTATTCCTGTAGAAATTTAGAACAATTCAGTATTTAAACAGGAAGTTTCTATGTTGAAACGGGCGATTGTATGCGTGGGTGTGCCTCGGGCCCGATTGCTACAGCCGTACGGTTATTGCGCATTCGGCTTGTTGTCGTGCGGCACATGTTGAGGTCATCGCATGCAATAATTAATTCTTAAGTTTCATTTTTATCATACATTATGACGAATAGACCGAATGAACACGCAAACGAACGCATTATTCAATCAGTTAAAAACCGAGCATGCATTCAAATTAATGCTGCAGCCAAACGAGGAAGAAGAAGTCAAGCAATTAAATGTCTACCTCTTTGGATTGATTTTCATTCTTCTGGCGTATAGTGATCCACGTCACTATTCTCCGAAGTTTATCATGTCGGTTCTGGCTCGTAGAACGGTTTATGCACAGAATAAAGTTTGCTCTAATTTAGACAAAGCATTTGGCATTAACATACCAAAAGCGAATTGTTGTTACTCTTGAAATAAGCCAGGTGGGCTGTGTTTTAATCTTCAGACTCGTCGAGAGTCAAGTTGGCAATGAGTGCCTTCTGCGGTATTCTTTTTAAAAGTTGACCACTTGGCTACGATTATATTTATTTATTATATTTAGAACGACTTTTGGGTCGTTTCGTCTAGTAGATGCAACTTTGCTAGTTTTTACGTCAAGAGGCCGAGCGATCGCGTAACGTGGGCGCGTACGCGCAGCGCTGGGTGCGGCCATGTAGGTCGTTGAACCGGCTTTGTTTGCCAGCTCAGCTTGCACAGTCACGTCTCACGTCACAACTATATTATCGATGACAGCCGTCACATTTGCCCTGATAGGACACATTTTTGTTCCGGGTTACTTGAAATCTTTGACTATCTGCCAAAGTTGTCCGTTCAGTAGGTATTCACGTTTGGTCGTTTAGAAATGTTAAACAGTGATGATTTAACGAATGACGAGCTTTAAAACCAAACACAGGCTTGTAACAATAGCTGGCACCAAAAGCAAAGTGAGAGTCGTCCCTGTGGCGACGACCGAAGACTCAAGTTATTGTAGTAACGCGGCCTACCTACGTAATGTTCCGCGTTGTTCATACATTAAACAAGGGATGTCGCCATAACTCGCTAATGTAGTCATCGTCCAAACAGTTTCATAGCGTTCAATTGTAGCTTTGAGAGCTGTGGGAGGCAGTTGAACGACAACAGACTGTCTCCACAAAAAAATAAATGAGTTAATATAATTAAATGGACACGACAACTGTGTCAACGCAGGATTTTTTGCAACAAGCGCGTAAAAAGTTTATTCAAATGTTCCTGGGTACCTACTATAACAAAAAAACCATTTACACCGCTAGATTAAAAAAGATTCAATGAAAGAAAAACATTAGAAAAAAAACTGTTACTTAACCTAAAGACATAACTGAGAAAGAACCAGCATCGAATTCCGCATTCCGCTATTTCGATGTTTTGCTGGTGCCTGTTGCAAAGACACGTTAGCAAAGGCTACTGGTACTTAGGTACATTATTATATATTGTTTAGGTAGTACGTAACATACCATCTGTTAAATTGTAAGGCCCCGAAACTAGCCAGATTTTTATGTTGAGGATTGTAGATTTTCAATTGTTTATCCTTTGTCTTCAGGTGTAGGCCGCTGCAGCAGCCAGTCGGGCAGTGAACGCGAATCAGACGAGAGCCCCCGAGGCAATGAGGCTTCAGCGCCGGTCGCCATTCCCGACAGTGAGGACCTGCAGAGGCGTAAGGAAGAGGCGCGCAGGAAGCGCCGCAGGAAGAAGCGCTCCGGGAGCTCTGTCGTCACGTCATGTTTCCAAGGTAAGGGACAAATATTGGCCAAAGCCTTATCTTGGTTGTATGCATATTGGTTCAGTTTATACTGCCTTGATTTTTCTGATAACAACGTAAGTTACTAGGTTATTCTGAATAATTGAAATACTTTTTCATAATTGAAATATTCTTGAGTTTTTCTATCCCGAAAATGATGCAGTGGGTAACATAATTTGTAATGACAATCGTATCTTTGTCAACAGACCTCTACAAGCTAACAGGGGAGGTTTTAGGCGAGGGCGCGTACGCTTCGGTACAGACGTGCGTGAACATCTACACAGGCCAGGAATACGCAGTGAAGATCATCGACAAAGTGCCGGGGCACGCCCGCGCCAGGGTGTTCCGCGAAGTGGAGACATTCCACTACTGCCAGGGACATCCGAATATAATCCAGCTCATTGAATTTTTTGAGGACACCGACAAGTTCTATCTTGTCTTCGAGAAGGTGAGAATTTTAAAATTTTAACTTTAGCCAACAAGACTTTCTTCCTTCAAATTTTGCCTGCAGTAAATAGTTCAAAAACACCGACAGAACTTCCAACCAATGTTACCGTAAACTCTTGCAGATTAGGCGTTTCTTGATTGTAATCGTACTGTATCCTAACCCCAATAAAAACATGCTGCTACTTTCATCTAGTTGTCCTTTCCCATTTAATATATTTCCTCGTTGGATTACTCTTGGCCTTTCATGTCCAATTTTCTGAAAGAATTGCTTTGATGTTAAATTCCTTTTTCTTGCTTATTTTGTTGTTGTTTTTTTTTGTTTTGCTTAACTATGATCCTTCTCAAACACTTCAACTGTCAAGTTTTTAAATAATATTTGCTAAAACTTCTTTTATGTTTGAAATTGAAAGAAAAACTTTATTCACGTCAATCACAATAAAACTAAAGAAAGTCGATAGGTGTGTGTGTATCTTCGATTATATTGTGGTAGTAAATAAATAAAAGTGACGCATATTGAAGGAATTCACATATTTCATCGAGTTCATTACTCACACTATCGCAGTAGACTTCGTGTGGGAGTCTGTCTCGTTTTGTAATTACATCATTATTACGATCGTAGTTTCTAGAACATTGTTCATCTTTAT
This sequence comes from Diarsia brunnea, assembly GCA_949774965.1. NCBI lineage: Eukaryota > Metazoa > Arthropoda > Insecta > Lepidoptera > Noctuidae > Diarsia > Diarsia brunnea. The sequence goes on from OX459001.1 coordinate 4,519,026, forward strand.
CTTTATTATTGATATTTGCATTCATAATACCAATTTTTGGTCCTTAATTTACGTGCTGCACCAAGCGATTGAAATCCACTCACGTATAACCTTTTTTTGGATATAGACATGTAGGTATTAATTAGTGTATGGTGCGCGTCGTAATCTACGAAATCTTTTAAATCGTTGTTTCTTTAATTTGTTTTGTCATTTTTGTTAATTAGTTCATCTATCTACAACGTAACAAAGCTTAGTCCTTGCATCACACATATCAATGTTAACACATTTTAATCATAATTTCCTAAATAATGAAACATTAATGAATCATGATTACCTACCTCTATGATTTTTTCTGACAATCATGATATTTTCCCTTAACAATATTGTAGCCGTGAATAATTGTAACGCATTTCACAATGAGTCAGCCAACATGTGGTTCACCATACCATATTTTAACAATAAAATTTGAACAAGCGGTTTTGTCATATATGAAAAAATATTTGCTGTGAAATGGACGGAATGTTGGCATACCTACTTTTGTAAATAGAAAATAATTCACGTTTCAATTTATCGAAATGTTATTGCAAAATGTAGGTGCTAATGTTTATTGTATAAAGTAATTAAAGGACAATAAGGAAAGTGCGAACACTAGTCATAGATAATAACTAAACGATGCACTATTTATATTATTTCCGCGGTAATAAAACATTTTGAATGGAAGACTTCTAGTCTTGTCTGTGTAAATTTCTTCCGAGCATTCGTAGAATAGTATTTTTTTCTACTATTGTGTGCATACTTCAGAAGCTGAAAAAACGTAATAAAGGGCTTTCACAGTCGTTTAACTTTCATTATTATCATTCAAGCTTAGAAAATTACACCACTTAACGTCAGTTTCTCGACTCAAGTTGCATCTACAATTTTATTTATATATAACTGTTCGAAAAAGTTTTAATATCGAATGTTGTTATTTCTGAAAAGGATTCTACAACATCTGAAATAGCCTTTATATCGCTATCAATAATAATTTAGTCGACCACCAAGTAGATAGCAACAGTTTCATTTCCTAATTTGTAGCCTGCCCGCAAATAACATAGCCTGTTGCGAGCGATATCAGATATGGCTCTGTTTACACCCGTTATCTTGTTGTGTCTGTTCCTGTATACCTACAATATTATTTTATGATAAACTCCTGAACCACACTTATTTTGAGCAATTTATATCTAAAATTATCAACAACTAAGCAATGTTAAAAGGATCTTAGGTTATCATTATCATCCTTTGGTTGATTTAGAACCTCATCCTTTTCAGCCATCCTTCTGGTTCCTCGATTTGTTCTTGCGATCTTAATTTGTATTACTATCAAGAAACCTGCAATCAATAACAAAACCCCTATAATAAATAACTGTCTTCTCTTGTTTCTTATCGTATATCACCTTCAATGCTGCCGTGTTTTATTTCAAGTGCCATTGTGTTTGCGTTTCTACAATAATGTATCATCGATTGTTCCAGATCAACGGCGGTCAGCTCCTGTCTCGCATACAGGAGCACCATTACTTCTCCGAGCCGCAAGCGGCAGAGATCGTGCGTGAGATAGCGAACGCTTTACATTTCCTCCACGGGAAAGGTGTCGCACACCGCGATCTCAAGCCAGAGAACATATTATGCGTACACCGCGACAGGCTCTGCCCAGTGAAGATATGCGACTTCGATCTTGGGAGCGGAATAAGTTTCACTTCAAGCCTCGCAAGCCCGCTGGCAACCCCGCAGCTTATGACGCCAGTAAGTTTCTTTTTTATACATTTAATAATGGTCCTTATGTCGTACCTTGGAGGACCCCTTTGTTAAATTCAATCTTTCGTACTTCAATCATTTTATCAAAAGGATTTATTGCTAACATGTATTCTTTGTTAGATAACCTTGTCAAAATATTCGTGTAGCTACGATAGATACTCATTCTTTACATAACAAAGATCGTAGCGTAATTTTTTAAGGGTTTTAGATTACATCATTTACGACCTTTAGACACGTAACCGGGTGGGCGTACGATCTGTAATCCCCTCACCTAAGCGGTTTTAACAGATCTTATATAATTGTGGTTAGTCGTTCATCAGTCAATTACTTAACAATCATGCATTATATTATCGATCACATTATTAGCAGAGTCTAGTCACGTTTCTATCGTCTATTGATCATTATTTCTCTCTATCAGCAATTTCAACAGATGATTTACCAATTGCTACCAGTTTTGTGCTTCTATGATGCTCTGATATTATATTATTTCCAATAATTACTGTATGTTCTACCACCCTTGCCAATTCCGCTATCTCTGACGCATTCGTTTTCTTTGTTTTCAACTTAAGACCTAGTGATAAATTAACAGCAAAAATACTGATAAAATCTTGCAAACATTTAACGATAACAGTTATATTTTTTGGCAACTGGTGCAAAATGATAAGGCGCTAAAAACATTGGTGGTCTTTTAATAATGTAACTGATAACTATGTTTTTTTTTTATATTTGTTGACTTTATAAGCTGTTTTTAAAGCTAGTTCATTGCTATTTCATCGTAAAGCAATATTGTCATCATGATCAATGTACTTTGGATTAAGGCTGATTGTAATGACTAAAGCCTAGAAACAGTGACGAAAGATGACAATAAAAGCAAAGAAGATAAAACAAATCCATTAAACGATTAAAGAATTAAAACTGACAAACAATCAACAATCTGTTGTTGTTGTTTACCAAATAATTAATCGGATATCATTTAAAAGATAAATCGTACCTACGTCTGGTGTAAAAATTAATTGATCAGATTTATGAATCATCCCTGTAGGCATACATAACAGAGGGTATTGTTACGAACCAAGTGATGGCACTAGGTATCGAATAAAGTGAAATAACATCGTCTGTATTAAGTCATACATAACAACCGGTGACCCCCAACATTTGTGTAACGTCATGTTTTGGCCATTGACGCTTTATCAAAGGTCTTGTGCTCATGTGGTGCCGAATTTTGTTTTGAATGGCGTTGTAAATAATTGAAAATCAACTAAGAGTATCACTGCGGCACTCAGAGATATTTAATGATTACTTAAGACGTCACTTAGTAAAGATTTGACGTACTTTTGTATGACAAAACTGTCAAAACCTTTACTTAGTGATGGCCTAAGTAATCATTAAAGCTCTCTGAGTGCGGCAGTCAGATAATGGAATACATGTTAGTATAGCTAATTGAGAAGAGATGTAAAGAAAGACTAGCAATACAACTGCAATTTATAGATTTGCTTTCTTCCAAAGCATGATCTACCAATAAGAAAACTTCAAGTAAAATCATAACAAAAGCATTAAAGCAATAAATCTCAATGCATAATTTCCTTGGTTTCATGTTAATTTTATACCGATTCGAAATATCGAGATATGGAAAATTCTCAATAACAAATGGTTGGCTAGTCCTTCAAATACATTATCCGTGGAAGTTGTAAAGATATAATCTAAATCCTGAGTAATCTCTTAGAAGTAATCGGACCTAGCCTTCGGACAGAACAGTATTTTATTATTATTATGAGTTACTATTTTATGTATCTCTCTGAACTGTTGGTCATTTCTTCATTTATCTCTTTGAATATCGTAACTAGACCGTAAATAGCAATGGTATTTCTAGGTATTCGAATTTGTTTAACTTTGAGTTTTACTTCTTTTTTTTCATTAATGATCCAATAAGTTTTGAAGGAGAGTAGTTTAAGCTTAGGAATCCATCCATCATCCATACATCCATCCATCTCTTCAATGCCATACAATAGGGATGTTTCCTCACGAAAGAAAAATATTGGATACGTGTTTTTTGTTTTATCAAATTATTAAAAAATTACGAAAATAAAACGTAAATTATGATCTTTATCATGAGTGCGGGCTTGTGACGTCACTATCTGGTAAAAAATGTACCAAACTGTGACGTGACACGAGTTTTCGAAGCACTGTATCGCCTTAATTTTTTGTTTACGTGAAAAAAAAAAATGACCAATATTTTTTGGAAATCTATTTGACGGACTAATTAGATTTTTTTTGTCAACTACCCTATTCTCCAATCTCAGATTACTCATCGCCATAAAGAACCTCAAACTAAACCTCCTCTCCTTTGTCTTAGGTGGGCAGCGCGGAATTTATGGCACCAGAAGTGGTGTCCCTATTTGCGGGCTCAGCAGCGAATCACTACGACAAGCGATGTGACCTGTGGTCGCTCGGAGTGATTGCGTACATCTTGTTGTGCGGCTACCCGCCCTTCAGGGCCGACTGTGGCTCCGACTGCGGGTGGGAACGCGGCGAGAATTGCCGCGCTTGCCAGGAGCTGCTTTTTAATACTATACAGGTATGTTCTACTTCTTATTTCCTCTGTACTGTGTTCTCTTCTTCTTCCCTTTCCTTATAGTTTTATCAAGATCAATATCTTTAGAGAGACTTGGTATCTTCAACACTACTTTCCGGCTTGGATAGATCAGCTTTCCTCATATAGTTTAAAGTGTTAAAGTTTTATCCCAGACGATTATTTTGGGTTGTGCTGGTATTCTTTAATAATTGAGATTGTAGATGGTCATTCTAAACTGGGTGCCCTAATCCTAAGTAACTTAAATAGAGAGGAGTATAGAAGAGTAGGGAAACCTTCTGCAACAATATATTCTAGAACAATAGGTCTCTAAAAAATTAAAAATATTTTTTTCTGCATAGAAGTTTTCTTGACTTATAATTATTCTATTAATCATTTAAGACAACTTTAACTAACAAAACCTTTCGTTGCCTACAGGAGGGACGCTACACGTTCCCCGAAGAGGAGTGGGCGGACATATCCAGCGACGCGAAGGATCTGATCCGTCAGTTGTTAGTGCGCGAGGCATCGCACCGGCTGAGCGCGGAGCGAGTGCTGACGCACCCGTGGCTACGTCGTGCCGACCCGTTGGCTCTTCACCCGCAGCTGCAGACCTCGATTAACATCAAACGCAACATGTCTGCGCGCAACTTGTCCAACTTTGCGGAGTCGGCGATGGCCGTGAACCGGGTGATCCAGCAGCACTTCTCCATGAACTACTCGTACATGGACGCTCCGGCGCGCACGCTGCGGTCCAGCAAGTCGCACCAGCCGGCCGGCCGCGTGCCCATCATTGAGGCGCCGGCGCTGGAGCTGGAGTACTGCGCTCCTCTGGGCCTCAGCCCACCCGCAGACTCCGAGCTCCTGCGCCGCCGCCACCTCGCCGCCGACGTCGCCGTGCACTAACTTTGACGTCACACGTCGCCGTGCACTAGCTGTGACGTCACACGCCAACGTGCATACGTCAGCCCCGCCCCTCCAGTGATAGCTGTAACTGATAGCCCCGCCCCCGCGCGCGGCGGATTTATTTGAGCCTTTTAAAGATATATTTTTATGAGTAAACAAACGACTGAGTAGATTTATCGATATGTAGAGTATTCGTGAGTTTATGTTGAGGCGCGGCGAGCGCCGGAGGACCGGCGACGGTCGATAAAAATCGTATTATACCGAGATATTTCCGCCGATCTACGTACTTTACGTCTTGTGTCGATTACGGGGATGAAAAAATTGTTTATGTTTTGGATTTATAAAATCCGCGTTTCGAAATTGAGCTTATGTATTCGTGTAATCGCCTTTAGTTTGTGGCCTATCCTTTGCAATAAATTAATAATGTAATTTTTCGATGGCGTTTTGGATACTAGTCTGTTTATGTGATTGTTTTTTGCATTTTTACCAACGATGGAAAACCACATCTCATTAATTAAGATTGAATCAACCTAATATTTATATAAGAGAGTTAAGGGCAATATGTGACATTATTCCGAGAGGTGCAAGTGTATTATAGTAGCTCGTTATTACTTTTGATTTTCGTTACATAAACTACTACTTTATGATAATTAAGAGTACAATTTGCTTCTTGTGTCCGTTAAAAATGGAGGGGCACTTGTGAACTGAACTGAATGAAATGTCATGTATGACTCGAGCTGTGTTGGTACATAATGTTAAGTGTTGCATGGGGTTCCATGGAGCTGCCATACCTTTGTGATCAGTTTGAATACTTTTATATTGCTGAACGAATGAAGTGTTGAGATAATGTTAAGAGTAGACCTGCTAGACTGTAACCTTGCGTACAACATTGATTGGAGAAAGATTCACTAACCACACTTATTTGCCCGTTATCCTTTACAATAATACACAAATTTTATTATATTTTTCAAATTTTAATTCTATATTATTATTACTATTATTGTGAAACGGTGGCTTTATCCAATCAATTCTAAACTTTAACTTACGCAAAAAATCTTTGTTAAAATTTTGTTTTCGACTAAATCATTGATATGAACTTATCATTGAATGAAATACAGATGTTTGAATTTTTATATGGTCTATTTATTTATTGTTGCTTTGTTTTAAAAGCTTTATTGAAAGATTTAAAGCCTTTTAAGCAGTAAGTACATGAAGAATATGTCTGAAACAATAATAAAGTACTTAATTGAATTTATTTATTTCTTTTACCTATTCGCTGATATACCTACATTTTTAACCGAGTTCCCAAAAAGGAGGAGGTTCTCAATTCGATCGGTATGTTTTTTTTTTTGTTTCGGCAACAGCAGTGACACATCAAGGTATACTTTTCCAGTATAACATGCCTCGCTTCAATGAGAGATCTGCATAAATTAGTAGTGTATAACTTGATTGTTTTGAGAGATCTGCATTAATTAGTAGTGTATGATTGTTTATCATACAACATAAACTCACGCCCTTTTCCTGTGGGGGTAGGCAGAAACCAACGCACGCCACCTGCTACGATTCTTACATATCCTATCCTCCTTTTTTTTTGGAAGTTGGAAATCTTCAAATGACTCCTCTCGCTCTGGAGAGAGCGGTAGGGAGTGTCAGACTTCTACTGACTAAAAACCACCCGTGTTCCTTCTTAGCCCTTTGTGTCGAGGCCGCGGTATCTCTTTCGAAAAACCCGCAGCCCACTCCTATCCTCCTTGATCGTGTATCGTACGCCTTAAATCCTCATAAGCATACACGTCACAGCTTCAGTCTATCCTCATGACAACGTCAGTAAATATGAAGGAAGTCCGTATCTTCCGAAATGGCAGCCGCATAGAACACCATACATGTACTTACTTACTAAAGAAGGTACCTATTATGTATGATTTGAGCAGAGTCATGAAGTATGTAATAGGTAACAACAGACTGCCTCGTTAGTCTAGTGATTGTAAGCGCAACTGCTGAGCATGAGGTCCTTGGTTCGATTCCCAGGTAGAGCTGTGTTATACATAATCATCGGATTTTTTGGTTCTCAGACAGAGTTTCTTCACGATGTTTTCCTTCACCGTTTTGAGCGCAGCGGTGATGCAATAAATTACACTAAGTAATGCACCTGCCTGAGTTTTATACATGACACTTAAAAATCATGAATACCAACAACTGACGAAATGTGGGTGTGTAGGTACTATTTGGTACACCTCTGCCTAACCATTCAGGGATTACAGGCGTGATGTTATGTTATATAGGTCTCGAAAGCCATTAGACCGGTTTATAATGTATGGATTTGTGATTTATTACATAGAGGCTAATTCACACACAACAAAACTGTTCGAAACAAAAGAAAAACGTTAATTGACTCTGTCATGAACTGCGGTTGGCATGTGCGTTATGTAAGATGCAAGTAGATGGTATTGCACTGGTTAGAATGGCACTTGCATGTTATGTACCGGTACTTCATGAGTGCTAGATCATGTATAAAGCCTCGTCTACACGTCGACAGCTGCGTTCGTAAACGTCGACAGATCATGCATCAGCAGACGTGTGGCCACGAGGCGACCACGTCTTTAGCTCGACTAATACTCCACAGACGCAACTTGTACGCACGCACGCAACATTTAAAATGTATTTTTCGGATTCCACACGTAGTTTTCTGCTAGATACAACTCAAGAAATTTAATGTTTTCATGCCAAGGAGATTAACAAACGACCATAAGAAAAAAAATTGCAAGAAGCACGCGTGGACTCTCATCCGCAACTGATGCGTGGACAGACGCTGGGCGCTCGCGCTGCTATCCTTTCATGTGTGCCAAAAAATCGACAACACACGGATTGATGGCAGACGCATCTGTCGACTCTAAATACCTACCACTGACGAGCAAACATCATTCACGCCACGGGCTGACTATCTTACCCCGAGCGATACACGCACAAGTTACTTGTTTTCACACATAGATCCCTCAATGCTGCGTTACACTGGATTAGCAGCATGATCAGCAGAAATCAAATAACTTAGCGGGAAAAAAAAGCTACCGGTGAAACTAGCAACCTCCATTTTTTGAGGTCGGTTAAAAAATATAAAGAATTATTATTTTACCCTTTTTAGTTATTGCATACACTGTGCATACACACATATCCTAGTAAATAATGTGTGTAATATTTTTATTTACAATATTTACAAACTACAATTTACAGAACTAAAATTATAATAAAATATATACAAGTATCAAAAAGAGAAGAATTACATGGCGTCAAAAAACTCATCCACACCGCTGTCAACAGGAAAAGTGCCCAGAAGGCTGGCAGCATTCCCACGTTGGATAAATAAATAAAAAAAAAAAATAAAATAATAAAAAAGAAAAAATAATAATAATAATTAAATATTGAAAACAGTGAAAAATTAAATATGTACAGAAGTTAATAGGAGATCATCATGTCATCAACATAGTACAAAATGAGTTAAGCCAAGCCAAGTTAATGAGATAAATATGGGACTCCTCCTTTTTTGAAGTGAAATCAATTCACGACTAAAATCTGAACGAAAATCACAATCTGTACAATTCAGCTTTAGTAATATTAATCGATTAACGAATAAATCGTCTAAAGCTTCTGTGGATTCACGTCACCAGTTGACGTGATATGTCAAAAAATCAATCCAGAGGGCGCTCTAAATTGCTCGGCCACGTAAGTCAGGGTCGTATTTTTATTCCTTGGATATTTTAATTACATTATTTTACATGCTGTGATATTATGTGAGAATGGTATAAGAATACACAAGTGTTTGTGACAATATTTTTGCCTGTACCACGTCCTGCCTGCGGTAAGTGATGGCATTCATTTCTGTCCTTCCATCGCCCATCCGTCATTGTAGCAGTGAATTAACATGTTTTAATTAAATCCTTGTCGATATCAGCATTTTTATCACAATATAAACATTACACCGTTTCCGGGAAACGAATCTTAAAGTCTTTGTTATTACTGTTTTGTGAATTGTCACTAGAACGCAGTTATATCTTTCCAGATTGACAAGCCATGTCCAATTTACCACCAAATCCGTATAACAACTTCCCGGGACCGCCTCAAGTGAACGCTAATGCGGCGCCGCCAACGTTTAACCATAACCAGCAGTTTGGTCAAGTGCCTATGAGCCAATTGCCGCCAGGACATGGAGGACTGAAACAGGACCCGAACTCGAATAGTCCCCAACACACGCCGTCATCATCGGCGGCTCCAAACCATGTGTTACAAAATGTCAACAACTATAGTCAGAGTGCCAGTAGTTCACCTGCTTTCAATCAACCTGGGATGATGCCACCTATGCAGCATAGTCTGCAGTCGTCACCCATGAGACCACCAATGTCAGCAGGTCCCAACTCTCTGCCTAATCCCCTGCCTCCTCAGAAAGCCCCACTTCCATCAGGTAGTCCTAGAACTGTCCCTAATGCCAATTCTTCACCCACTCCTTATCCTCCCAGCTATCATCCTCCACAGCGTCAGATCAATGACAATACTCCACCTCTTATTCCTTCTAGTCAACCTAGCCAACCTCTAGTGAATGGTCCACTCTCCTCACAGCCTCCAGTAGGTCCTCCTCAGAGCCAGTACCCTGCTTCTTCAAGTGCTTATAGCTCTCTTCCTGGAGGCAAGGTACCAACTTCAGGGTATGGTCCAGGATCAATGAATACACCCTATGCCCCTCCACCTGGGCCAATTCCTAAGCCTCCCGGGCCTACACTGACAAGTCAACCTAACATCCCATTCTCTAGCGCTCCTATCTCTGGACCTCCAAGAAATAGTCCTTTAATACCACCACAAGCCAGTGGTCCTCCTGTTGGAATGCAAGCCTTCAGTGGTCCATTAGCTGGACAGCCCCTAGGACCCCCTAGACAAGCAGGTATCAATGGTCCCCATGTGAGTGGACCATCATCATTGCCTCCTGGTCCTCCAAAGCCTATGGGTCAACCACCAGCACCTATGGGTCACCCACCAGCACCTATGGGCCTTGCAAGTGGCCCAGGACCAGCTCAACCACAGTCATATCCAGGACAATACAAAAATGGTCCATCTGGGCAGCCAATGGGACCACCAGGCCCGTCTACTGGACATATGGGACCTCCAAGCACCTTCAGTGGACCACAAAGTCTCCCAGGTGGCTCTCAAGTTCCACATATGGGGCAACAGAATTTACCACCAATGGGACATCAAATGGGACCGCCCCCAGGGCCTATTGTGCAGGTAGGTGGGGCTCCTAAGAGTAACATGCAAAACAGATATCCTCAAATGGCCCCAGCGCCACCTGGCAGTTATCAAAACAACCAGGCAGCACCAATGCCCAACATGACTCAACAGCAGGCGAATATAATGAAGCAGTACCCGCAGCAGCAGCAACAGTATCTAAACCAACAGATGGGGCAACTGAGTGTGACTAAGCAAGGGTTTGACCAACTGTGGGGTCACCAAATGGTAGATCTCCTGCAGTGTAAACATATACTGCCGGAATACCCTGAAGACCCCCCGGAGATTAAACTTCCTCATCAGTTTGCTGATTCATCCAACTGCAGCCCTGAGTAAGTGTTTATTTAAATTGATTAAAGCATGGAAATTGAAAGTGTTGTCACTGAATGTTTTTACACGACTGGGGAGTGTAATGTGTTTTATGAAGTAATAGTAATTTGTTTGGCCTTCTTGATTTGTATCACTAAAAAGATAATGACCATAACCACAGAGGTTTGTATAAAATGTCCCATAATCTTTAATGATATTTATGAGTATGGTAGGCATCTTGGCTATTAGGATTTTCTTTCTCATTGGTTTTGTTACAAAAATAGTTTTCCTCAAATATATTTGTGGTAGCAATGTTGGTTTTAATATTATTAGCATTTACCTGCATTAGTTACCCTTTTCTTTCAGTAAATAATGTAAGTTATTTCCTACAAAGGCGCACGCTCACACATTTTATTGTACAAAAGTGATAAAATGATTAGTTACAAACAATTCATGTTCAGAGTATAGCCCCAACAACAATGTATAGACAGACTGTTCAATCATCCACCCTGAATGTATTCTTATTTCTTTATACCTAATTGGTTGCTTTGAGAAGTTTTTATTTTATCAAGCAACCTCTATTTGCTTATACTTACTTACTTTATTCAAATAAGGAAGTTAGAAATCTTTTCAACATTTCAAATGACTTCCTGTATGTCTCATATAATTTTTATGAACTTTTTATAACTGTTTATAAATTCTTAATGCTATGTTGTGGTTCTTATATCGTGAAGAAATCATATATTGGAATGCTATGATTTCTTATCACAACATTTATGGTACATAATTCATAAATGGTTGCTGATTTTTGAGGACCCATATAACAGAGAAATTGGCAATAACAGCTGAAAATTGTAGAATTATTGTATTGTGTGTGTTGTTGTTGTTTGTTATTCATGTTTTGATGTTTAAAAAGGGGGTCATTCAAATCCTTGTTTTCATCTTGTTTAGTGACTAACATATTCTATAAAACTTTATTAACACTCTTTACATTGCATCATATACCAACAAAATATAAAACCTGAAATAACTAAACTAACAACAAATTAAAAAAGGGCCTTCTTCTTTCTCTTCTTATCATGTGGGCAGTAAGGTCAAACGACCCCACATTATGAAAGGGCATTGAAAAACTCAATGCTGTCAGCTGGTAATGCACCCAAGAGACTGGTGGCAATTCATGATGTTTCCATGCAGCTTGGCATTGTTTTCACAACACAGTCCATATTTTATTATTTGTATATTAACTGCAATCTATTGTCTGGCCAGACTGGTATTCAATAATTCTAATTATGTTTATTCTTTTCTATATATATAATTTATTGACCCTATTACACTTCATTCAAGCTTTAACTGACATACAAAGAAGGATGTTATCAGAGGAAAAGATAAAGTGATGTCTACCGTTGGAGTGTTGCATAATATCAAATCTGTGATATGGTTAAACGCACGTATTTGTCTGAAGGTCGTCTATTACGCGTTTGAGAACTAGTGCGTGAACTAATGAATGACAGAAACAGGTGTTGGTATTTCTTCTCTATTTCTGAATATAGAAGAAAAACCAATGGCTGTTCGCCACAACAGCACCACAATTATGATGTTGTAGTAAGCAGTTGGCTCGAAAATAAATTAATATCAATTTGGGGTACTTAATTAAAAATGACATAGTTAGATGACCCATTTGGAAGCAATTATTATTTAACGATCTAACAGTAATTAGAATTATTTGCTTCCTTTGTGGGTCTAAACCTTAATTCTTGTCTACTACAAGTGTACTAGATTACTTATTTAATGAAGTAGATTATTAATTTATTATACACGTGTTACATCTGCTATTTGCAAACAAAACAACACCAAAATAACAACTATTCATAAGTTCAAGTAACTGAAGAAATGTTTTAAAAGATATATGTGAGTTAATGTAAATATTACTCACTTGCAGTCAAGCTTGCAGATAAATAATAACAACCGCTTGGGTCGAGCTTCAGGTTAAACTATGCTTGCCTAGGTTGGTCTGTGGATGGCTAAGCACTCATTATTTACTGAGTTTCCTCTGTGCATCGGAAAGTACTTTAAGCCACTGTTGACAGTTGTTATAGGTAGTCAGTGGCTATAAAGTCTGTCAACCAGTCTTACCCAGTATTATCTGGATGGTGTTAGATAGGCAGCCGCTTCATGTAAAATACTGGCATTCAGCTGCATCCGGCTAGACTGGAAGCCAAACCCAACATAGTTGGGAAAAGGCTAGGCAGATGATGACTCACTTATAGTCAATCTTATGTTGTTCAATCTTGTGTTGTCATCATATCATGTCTGATGTTGTGATGATGTGTGTGATATGATTAGTTTAGTTTAGTTTAACTGGGCTTTTGTCCGCACATAGCCTCTTGATTGGGCCATTGTGCGTGATGTTCAAAGAATACCTACTCCAACCAACGTGTGTGATGTGATGTTTCAGTGTTCTTTTAAAACATGTTTTAATCTATTGTAATAAAATTGCAGTGTCTTCAGATGTACTGTCAACCGTATTCCAGAGACGAACAGCCTTCTGCAGAAGTCGAGGCTGCCTCTCGGTATATTAATTCATCCATTTAAAGATCTCAGTGTGAGTGTAAGTTTTAAACATTTGAACTCTTCAATAGTCGCATAGCATGTCCATTATGGTTTGTTCATATATTATTTTCATTAGTTATAAGGCTTATCTAAATATCTATATTCTATCAAGTGATCTGCTTTACTTTAAATCTATCAATGTGCAATGAGAACATAAACTCGTTTGGTTTTTACAATTTCAGAATTTGTTTACATTTTGCATCATTTAAATTTTCATAATCATGCTTATACTCTTTGTTTTAAAATATCATTTTAGTCACCAATTTTGATCAAACTACCTATACTTGGATCTTAAAACCAGTACTTTTATTATTAGTAAGAAACCCTTGGTTTAGAGGTCGATCTATCCTTGACCAATTTAAAGGCAATAACAATGGGCGCATTATCGATCGCGTACGGAATTCTAAATGACGTAATTTTGGCGGTAAAACACCCGGTACAAATGTTGTTGTAGTGGGGAAAATGTCGCTCTTCCTTTTGTTAAATCAGTCAATGAATTATTGTGTAGGAAAATTGTGTATCCTTTTGTTTTGGCATGAATGAAAATTATGTTATCATAATGATGATGTTAAGATTTTAATCCATTCTTTGTTATTCTTTGAAAGTTACCTTTCTGCTTTTTGCCTAAACTGTCCCTGTCATGGGCAAAAACATTGGGTGTAAGCAGAAAATTCGGTTCCTAATAAAAAATTTAATTACAATTTTACAATGGAAAACACAAACTTTACATTACTGACATGCAATCTAATACTGTAATCATGCAACTTCGTATTGTGAAGTCAGTATCAAATCTCTTAACTCCACGTATCCTAATAGTATAGAGGCACACAATGACTCACAAAATTTCCCATTAAAATATTAATTTGTCTTTGGTCACGTGTATTTTTTGCAATTTATAATGACTAACACTATTTTACATAAACACATTCAAACTGCTAACATAATAATATTCTAGAAATGCCGTTGTATACTCTTAAGTATTCATTGTTATATAACTGTGCTTATAAATAAAACAATACTAGGTTGTAAAAAGATTTCTTTCCATTATTCGTGTTTTGAGTGATTTTTTATGGAAATTCCAGCCATTTCATTACGTTGAATAATGCCTTCTCTCACTTGTATGGTCAACATGATGATTGCATACATAATCTTCGACGTAGTAGTAGAAATCTGGTGGCTTATCATGACGTCTTAATGCAGGATTGCTTTAATCTTATTGAAAAAGTGATGGCGCTAGACACCCTGTATAGCTCTGTCGCTTTCCCCCACTGGAATAAGATTATAACAATCCTGCTCGCGTCATGGTCACCCCACAGGTCCACGTAAAAAGTTTACATGATAACTTGGAATCAAAAAATGATTTTTCACAAAAATATGTGTTGTCTTGTGTTGTACAATCAGCAACGAAAGTTGATAACCGAAATGTCCTCTTGTTTTCTTCATACAATTTTCATCTCTTCTCAAACACGCTAATTTATAAGCCTATCTTTCTTCTTTTACTATACGGAAAGATTTCTGTCGAGACTTCAGTATAACCTCAACGATTGTAAATACGTTCCCTCTGTTTCCAGCATTTGCCGGTGATCCAGTGCGCGACGATCGTGCGGTGTCGCGCTTGCAGGACGTATATCAACCCGTTTGTGTACTTCGTGGACGCTAAGCGGTGGAAGTGCAATCTGTGCTACAGGGTCAATGACTGTAAGTACCACGACAAACATTTATTGAGTGTATTTGGCTTAGAGACCATCAATTTCACTTGAAACTTGACACATGATCTTTTTACTCCACAATGCATTCGGAGAATGACAATGCCGCCTTTTTTTTTTTTTTTTTTTTTTTTTTTTTTTTTTTTTGGGGGTGGGAAATCATCAAATAACCCCTCCCGCTCTTGGGCAGAGCGAAAGGGAGTGTCAGACTTCTACTGACTAAAAACCACCCATGTTCCTTCTTCGCCCTTCATGTCGAGGCCTCGGTATCCCTTGCGGACAACCCGCAGCCTCGACAGGCGTCGGCCCTTGCGGGCCCCTTTCATGTTGCTGACATCTCTTTGAGGCGCGCGTGGAACACGAACGCGCCGTCGACACGGCCTGTCGTCGTCATAAGACGGACGGACGGCGAGCTTACCCATCACTCACCGTCCACAGGCCCGCGTCTACGGTGGCCGGAAGCCATCACGTGGCCCCCGACGCCCGGAGCGCCTCCCGCGGCGGCTGGGACGAGAGGTTCTCTCCCTCTCACGTTCCGCCACCTCCTTCGCTAGCATCACTGCTTCGCAGAAGGAGGCGACGGCGTCCCATTCCTCCTCGTCCCGGACCATGGCTTGCACCAGGGCCGGACGCGAGAGGTGAATGACAATGCCTTAGAACTTTCCAATTTTGAGACTGGAAAGTTCTAAGGCATTGCATAAGGTTCTGGAGATGTTACTCTAAACATATACATACACACTTTACAAACATTTATAAACACATTCAGAAATATGAATAATGTTGAGAATATGTTCAGAAAGTAAAATATCGCTTGACCTTTCCACCATTCCGGAATTAAATGAATAGAAGGAAGATTAGCAACAAGTGTTGTTACATTTGCCCCATTCACACAAAACTATGAACTTAGATAATTATAGAACACCATTATTTAAGCATACCTACTGCTTTTACCTTATTAATATTTTTCTTACACGTGTCAGTTAGCAAATGCTGGTGACCTTACAAAGGACATCAAGCAATTATAATGGTTTAGTGTGCATATTTAAAATGCAGGCGCTGTAATTTCTTATCATTGTACATATTTTACTAGCAATAACTTGAGTTAGCACAGTAAAATGTTTGATTTTTCCTCTTGATTATAAATAGCTGTATAAATGTTATCAAGTAAAGTGACTTTTGGTTGTTTATCTTACAAAGTTGCCAAGCTGTCTTTGTGTACGAGTATGTACCATTCAAGCAGAAAAAAATGTATTTTGGTAGTCTATAAATACCAAATAAAAGTTAACATATCACCTTGATTATAAATGTAAAAAATGACTCAGCAAAAACCTAAACCAAGGTTCAAAGATCACAATTAATGGATTGTAATAATCTTTGGACTGAGAAACGTCACTTCTTATCTCAGTAGCAAAGCAAAGGCTACTTACTTGAAACTAGTTTACAATATTAAATTGCAACCAATTTGTGCAATTAACAACATTAAAACACACACACATCACACACTCACATTGTTTTTATTCGTATAATTTAATAACATTATATCTGACACGCTGAGGCATCGGGTTTAACCTACTCGAGTGTTGGGCAATCCCCCTCTGTAATCAACTCTGGAATTACGACGCTGGATATTTGAAATGTCGTTGAGTGGTCATGCCGGTCATTGAGCGTTCTGCTGGATTTTAAACTTTTAGCGATAAACCGAACGTTGTAAATCCAGTACGCGTTCAGGTACTACCCAAGTAACACAGAAAGCATTTTAAAAAACAACTAGTATACTTATGTAGTGCTTAAGGTCCGTATAAACTCTTATAATAGTTCACCGAACATCTTAAGGCTTTATATTGGCATTTGAAAACCATTGTCATGCTTTACATTGTATAGCGGTTGGACAGTGGCATGTCAAAATGCTTTTATTAAGCCTTTAGTTTAACTGCAGCAAACCACAATGCAGCAGTATAGCTTTTAGCTGTTTTCAGTGCATTTGGATCAACAATAGCATTGTAAGTAGTAAAATAAATGCTTAATGTTGTTTAATAGCATAAACGTGAACCATTAAAATGCCCAGTTAATCCAGTACACAGCTTTCAGCTGTTTTTGGTGCCTTAGGGTTTACAATAGCATTTTGGGCCATAAGATAATGCCTAATGCGGTTTAATAGCATATACTTGTACCATTATAATGCACCGTAAATCTATCAAACAGCTTTGAGCTATTTTGAATGCTCTTTGTTGTGTTGTAGGACTTACAAGTGCTAAGTAAAAGCCTAATACTTTTGAATAGCATAAACGTGAATCAATATAATGCTTGCATTTTTAAAGGTCACCTGAGTGCTGTTGTCCGGTTAACAGCTCTTTAACCAAATACACGTGAGCTATTGTGATGCGTAAAGCCATATATACATTCACTTTAACATAACATAACATCACGCCTGTAATCCCCGAAGGGTTAGGCAGAGGTGTACCTAATAGTACCACCCACATTTCGCCAGTTATGTTTAAGTCCTATGTAATAGGGGGCGAGCCTATTGCCATCAACCGGGCACAAATCCAGACTCCGTGGCTGTTACTGATAAATTCCTGATGGAAAAAGCCAATAACACTTTGCCCGACCCGGGAATCGAACCCAGGACCTCATGCACAGCAGTCGCGCATGCGACCACTAGACCAACGAGACAGTCACTTTACTGTATTTGTAAAGCCATTTGTCGGTCATATTGGGGAGAAACACATTTTATTAAAATCAACAAAACAAGATGTACATTAGTATGTTTGCATCATCATGAATACTAATTATTTTTCATACCACTATTACATACGTACCAATAAAAAATGTTATGTGAAGTACTTACTTAAGCTTTTTATTTACATAGATTTAAAGGGTAATCAACAATTTCTTTGGCAGGTTATTATTTTTTAAATTTAATAACCTGCCAAAGAAATTGTTGATTACCCTTCAAATCTAAATTAAAAAATAAATTGATTTTGACTATTATCGTCATGTACCGCTATTTAGTTTTTATGGGTTTTATTGTTTTGCTCAAGGATTCCCAAAATTGCGTTCAAGTAATGGCACTATTTCAGTCTACATCAAGCCTATTGGCATGCCAGTGAACCCATATAAAACTACTTTATAGACAATGGCACTAAAATGGTTCACCAAAAGTCTTCTCTCTGGCCTCTAGCCTAATAATTGTTCACGTGTGAGTATTTATAATGCTGGTGGCATTAATTAGACTTTCTAAAGGTTCACCGGGCTACTGTAGAAGTGTAGACCGACACCATTTTGTAAATATTTTATAACCAAAAAATATAATCTAATGGACCTATTTATAATAGCAATAGACCTTTATCATAAATTAAAAAATAAATTGGTTTTGACAATTATCGTCATGTACCGCTACTTAGTTTTTATAGGTTCTATTGTTTTGCTCCAGGATTCCCAAAATTACGTTCAAGAAATAATGGCACTATTTCAGTCTACATCAAGCCTATTGGCATGCCAGTGAACCCATATAAAACTACTTTATAGACAATGGCACTACGATGGTTCACCAAAAGTCTTCTCTCTGGCCCCTAGCCTAATAATTGTTCACATGTGAGTATTTATAATGCTGGTGGCATTAATTAGACTTTCTAAAGGTTCACCGGGCTACTGTAGACCGACACCATTTTGTAAATATTTTATAACCAAAAAATATAATCTAATGGACCTATTTATAATAGCAATAGACCTTTATTATAATGATTTAACTTAATTAAATACTGCCGAGTCAATACTATTATGTTAATAATGCAACATTCGTTCTAAACTAGGAATACACAATTGTTTTGGTTATTTCGTACATTTCTTTTTATCAAACTTTATATCAAAAACACAAAATATCGAAGGCGCGTGAAAATTTTCAATTAAACTAATATAGACATTTACAGTAAACTACATTGCGTTTAATATTTGATGGCATGAAATAACAAAACAGTCATAAAGTCATCCAGTATTATACATTGTTTAGTGATGCAAAAAAAGTATGTTGTCGTTCATTAAATTTTGACGATCTCCGTCCATACTCCTGTCCAGCAATAGCTGGACATAGTACTTATACTACAACGTTAATTGTATTATAACATTTGTGCCATGGTATTAGAGATGTTTTTGCAATGGTGTAGGGTTTATTTAAGTTCTACATGTGAACACTTTAAAAGCCACAATCATTCTTTTAGCACAATCTAATGCTAGTCCAATGCTTTTGTAATGCGATTGGCAACTTCATTGACCGTAATTATGCTTTTTTAATGTGATTGGCATCTTAATTGGTCACAAAAATGCTAACATAATGCGCCTGTAATGCTAAAAAATGACTACTTGTGAACCTAATTATGGCCTAAAGCCACATAATTTGTGCCCAAATAAGCATAACAGTAGCCGTATGGACGTTTGTAGTGCTAAAATATAACTAACTCAAAATGCTAAAACGATACTGAAATGCCGTAAGCCGGCCGTTATTGTGCTTTGATGTGTTACTTGGGTAGTTAACCTAAGACATCCCGAATATAATAAAGGATATAACACGGTTTGCAAACGCAAAGCATTTATTTCAAATAGTCTTGTGACAACCACTTTTGCATAGTCAAAAATATGCTACCTCTAGTTCAGCCACAGGTATAATAACTGTGAATGGACTGTAGTTGCCCTTTCCAAAATCTCAGATCTCATGGAGAGAAGAATGGGCAAGAAACTCCATGGCCACTCCTTTGCAACTACCGGTTACAACTTGGAATGAAAATATCTGTTTTTACCTTTTTACATTCTGCTGTTATAGAGCGGTAGTGTAGATCAAATGGCGAAGACGTATTCTATGCGAAACTTTATCATTAAATAATCTCCCTTATCTAAATTGGTAACATAACTAACAAATGTTTGCTAAATACCAGTCTCTATTTGTACTGATGATCTAATATTTTGGTACTATCAATGAGTTAAATCTCTTGAATTCATTCTTATGGTGCCTGATAAGTGATAACACTGTTTAACAATACCGAAATAGTTATTTCTTTTATTTTAGCTGCCTTTTTACTTACTAACATAACATAACATTTATTTATTTTCAGGCTACTTTGGCTCATAAATGAAAACCTTACAGTCTCACATACAGATGATATAATACAGCTTGTGTTAGTAAATGAACTTCAGACGTTAACTACTACAAATAACTGATGTTTCACATTACAAGTGCAGCCCAAATTAAATCCATCTTTTATGCTGAAAGGCTAATCGCATTCATAATCAAAACTTGCCAGCCCCATTTTCTTAAGCTTACTCTCTCGACTTTGGGACGTATCTATACAGAATGATTTTTTCAAGTGGGTGTGGATGGCCAAATCCGAAACTACTTAAAAGAGTTTTGACGTAAACTAAAAAAGCATCATTGGATTTCTGAAAAATCAATATTTCTAGCCAAGAATCGAATTCGAAGAATTTGAAAATTTCAGCCTGTATATTGTTTTGTTTTACTGATGTAACATAAAGTTCCTGAAAGCCCTCACCATATTTTAAGCCCGGAATAATTCACTACTGAACGTAGGCTTCCTATGTTCTACCAACCTTACCTGTCCTTTTATCCAGGTGTTCCACGCGATTTAGACGATCGAGTCAATCCAACGCCTGACAATTACAAATAAATATTCTTTCTCCTTTTTCTCAGTGCCAGAAGAGTTCCAGTATGACCCAGTCAGCAAGTCGTACGGCGACCCGACGCGGCGCCCGGAGATCAAGTCTGCCACCATAGAGTTCATTGCCCCCGGCGAGTACATGCTGCGGCCGCCGCAACCTGCCGTGTATCTGTTCCTGTTTGATGTCTCTCAGCTCGCGAGGGAGTCTGGGTACTTGCAGGTAAATGGAAAGAAATATGCTATATTTATCCGCGCCCGCATGCGGTTGAACAGAATTATGTGGAAGGTGATTACAAATGGTGCGGTTCGAGAAAGCATACTCTAAAATACTCTTGAACCACAGTTGAGGGGGACAGTAAACCGGGGCTGCGGGACTGTTCGAAAGAGATACCGTGGCCCCGGAAAACAAAGGGCTAAGAAGGAACATAGGTGGGTGATAGTCTGAGACCGTCGACTTTCGCTCCGACCAGAGCGGGAGGGGTCATTTGATGATTTCCCCATCGCATTTAGGTAATTCAACAACATTTTGTCTATTTTTATGAACAACAGAACTTCGGATCCGTTTGTGGGGGTCTGGATTGGACGGTGTGCAGATATTATATTATACCGATTCTTCTTGATAATTAACTAGTTAATGCCAGCGGCTTCGCCCGCTACGGTCTAAAATCGGGATAAAAACTATCCTATGCGTTAATCCAGGTTATAAACTATCTGTGTACAAATTTTTATCCAAATCTGTTCAGTAGTTTTTGCGTAAAAGAGTAACAAACATACACACTGACAAACTTTCGCATTTAAAATATTAGTGTGATTACTGTCTGGGATGGACAAGGTTGCTATTTTACTTTTGTATTAAATAATCATGGCACAAAATGAAAGTACAGGATACATAGCATAATATCTGTTTTAACGACTTAGTCTATCCTGTTTGATGTAGTATCTATCTGTAATATCAAACTAAATACCATGATGATGCGATATTCTCCGATAATTCTGGTAATGACTGATACTAATATTTTGACTTTTATATTAACTTATCAAGTAATTAGCGTCTAGATCTTGATAAATCGTTTCACAAAAATCAGGTCAGACACAAAAATAATTACTGATCGATTTGATTGATTGATGTTTTGTATTTAGTCGATTTTTAAAACGGCGGTCTTTTATTTGTTTACCTAAAATTAATTAAAAACAACAAAGAATGTAGTTGACAACATTTTCAGAGCTCCAAACTTCAAATTTCAGAACCGAGAGTTAAACATTCAACAGCACGCTCCTTGTCCCTTGCCTTCCATCGGTTTCCCTATAATTTAAAATGTATCTCGCAATAAGAATGAGCTTCTTTGAAACTTTGATCGCATTCTTATTTTAAGAAGAAAACATTACATAATGAGATCAAGTTTCCACATCTTAATGCCATCACATTTCACCAACCCGCAAGAACACCTGCCGCACGGATACGAACTGCAGTGGCCAATCTGGAAATCTCTTAACCGAATTCGATCCCTGGTTGGCCGCTGTTATATAATCTGGCCAAATGGGGTATCCTCGATCCATCCCAAACAAATTGCCAGGATTGAGCTCCTCAGCAGTTTGCTATCCTGCCCATCCTGTACTACCACTTGCACCTTACAAGACTTACTCGAAGCAAATTTTAGTGCTGTGCAGGTGACTACATACTGCACGCGTAGTATGGCGATTCTATCTCTATTCTACCAAGAATAGACAAAGCTTTTTCCATACAATTTGACAAATGAAATTTTGCTACAATCTGTCATTTTGTCGATTCTTCCGTCGACAAAACCCGTTTCTACGGTAGGCATGCTACGCGTGCTGGTCTAACACAATTTGAGTTCATCAACACGTTAGAAGAAGATCAACTTTCTATTAACTGTAACCTCCAACTTTTCATTTTCTTCAAGGTTGCTTGCGACACACTGAAGGCCAACCTAGAAGCGCTGCCCGGTGACACTCGCACACAGATCGGGTTCGTCTGCTATGACGCGCACGTGCACTACTATCTGATGAGCGAGGGACTCACCAGGCCTAAGGAGATGACCGTGCTCGATATTGATGGTGAGTTATTTTTTCCAAAGTAAAGACAGCCTTCTTACAATAGTTGGTAAGCAGATTTTAGCTTAAACCGGCAATTCAACTGGTAAGTAAGGCAACCAAGGCTGCTCAACTTATTTTGAAGGTAGGTAGTAAATAAAACTTGCATATTTGATGACTCTTAAATCTGCACCTCGCGCTGCCCGAAAATTTGTTTGAGCATTTGGGTGAATTTCGTACTCCGTCATCCCTGACAAACTTTTATAAGCTTTCGATAATCTTAAAGTAATCCTCGGATCCTTACTATTAGTAACTAACCTGTATGTCCCCACTGCTAGACAAAGGTTTCCCTATCTCTTCTCCACACAATGTTGAAGATGAGATGGCGGGACCAGCTTAACTCCAATCGAAAGGACTACCTTTCACTTGAAGTCAAGCTGATCTCACCATCTTGACCTTGTTTACATAACAGTACAATAAAAAATCTTAACTCCTTCCACCCACAGATGTGTTCCTGCCATCTCCGGAGTCTCTGCTAGTGAACCTGGGTGAACGTCGTGAGTTAGTGAAAGAGTTGCTAACAGTGTTACCGCAGAGGTACTCCACGCCCTCCACGCCTGCGTCAGCGCTGGGTGCCGCGCTACAGGCCGCTTATAAACTTATGGTAAGGACTTGTTAATCAGTGAAATTATTCGTCTATTGTACTGCAATTTTTGAACGGTTGAACGCGGTAATCTCCAAATTCCAGTACCAGTCCAGTCCATTTATCGATGAAAGCTCTATGCATATTCCACGCGGACGAACTTGCGGGCAAAAGCTAGCGTAACTATAAACCCCCCACAATAAACTAGAAGCAAAATAAAATCAAAAGTAAGGATTACTGCCCGTTTTGAACGTCCAATTCACGTAAAACAGTAACCTTAAACGCCCGTCCTTTACCACTTTTGTTGCATTTTGCGTACTGCGTGCGTAAGTTTGCAAGCCTGATGCAGTCTGTAACTAATATAGATTTGGTTTTCAGGCTGCCACTGGAGGCCGTATCACAGTGTTCCAGACATGTCTGCCGAATGTTGGGCCCGGAGCGTTACAAGCGAGGTTTGTGCTAAATCTTATTTAATATTTTACCATTTGGCACTCTTCCGTCAGTAAACTCTATGCGAACCGACCTTATTGATACATAATGAAAGCTACGTATTTAACATATTGTAACTATGCGGTTGACTGTGCAATCCGCCTGCACTTTGAAGGACCTGTCTGAAGCCACTACAAACGCCGTCAATGTGGCTGAATTCTGGTCGAAACAAATTTAACTTTAAAACATTAGGAATCATCGACACGACGAAGAAGAACTGTGCAATGGAGCACGCGAATAAACCGGTCCATTCATTTTTAAGCTATGGTGCCAAAAATAGACTAACAAGTAAAGGATTTAGATTAAACATTTTGTAATAAACTGTTGTTCGTGTTCGTTCAGAGAGGACCCGAACGCGCGCTCGTCCAAGGAGGTGGCGCACCTGAACCCCGCCACGGACTTCTACAAGCGTCTGGCGCTGGACTGCAGCGGTGCGCAGGTCGCGGTGGACCTGTTCCTGCTCAACTCGCAGTACGCTGACCTGACCTCGCTCAGTACGTATACTTGTTCATTATTCGTTAATAAACATGCTACAGCTTTTCCTGATGTTGCCTATAGGAAATCTGACGACGGCACGGTTGACGCAGTGGCTAAGCGATTGGACTGCTGCGCTGCGTGTCGCGGGTTCGATCCCCGCACGGAGCAAATATTTGCATGGCCTACAGATAGTTGTTTCGGGTCTGGGTGTGTTTGTGTATGTGAGTTTAAATGTTTGTAAACGCACCCACGATACAGGAGAAATTCCTAGTGTGGGGCAACGTTTTAAAAAAAAAAAAAGCAAAAAAAGAATCTCGTACCGGTGACACGGGTACCTTCGCATTTATGCTTCATTTAACGGATTAAAAACATAAACCTTCCTTGGCCGTCGAGTAAAAACAGAATTTCACACGCTCTGTAAATTATGCCAGTGATTAGGAATGGTAAACGTTACCATTACTAATTCATTTCTATATTGGGTAAAATATATGTAACTTATTTATGTACTATTGGCAAACACAAGTAAATAAATGAATGGTACGAATTATAGAGGTAATCTGTATCAGTCTTCTGATTAATGTACTGATTGTTGTGCTTAGAGAAAAAAATAATAACTCATTAATTAAAATCAGTTAAAACTAAGCCAAATTTTTTTAAAACTAATTGGCTATTTGACTACTGTTCAAAATTCACGAAAACGTTATGGTTTTTCAAAGAACTAACAGAAATAACACGATTTGTGAAAAAAGTAATAAAATCGATCAAAAAGTGGCTTAGTTTTAAATGACGTGTTAGACAAAGACAGCGCTACAGAAACGTGACGTCATATTTCGTACCGTCTTAATTACGTAGTACAAATGGCCGTTTCGCGGGACAAGGACCAAAAACTTCTAAAGCATGTAGATTGTAGCTACTCCATTTTTTGATCGATTTTATTACTGTTAGTTCTTTGAAATAACATAACATTTATGTGAATTTTTAACAGTAGTCAAATAGCCAATTAGTTTTAAAAAATATGGCTTAGTTTTAACTGATTTTAATTAATGAGTTATTATTTTTTTCTCTAAGCGCAACAATCAGTACATTAATCAGAAGACTGATACAGATTACCTCTATAATTCGTACCATTCATTTATTTACTTATGTTTGCCAATAGTACATAAATAAGTAACATATATTTTACCCAATATAGAAATGAATTAGTAATGGTAACGTTTACCATTTATAATTAAGCATTGCATCATTTCAAACCTTTCAAAATTTCATAATTGTGGCAATATATTATTTTCGTATTTTTCCATCACAAATGATGCCCATGATCATGGAATGTAAATTGTAGCACTTGTGTCAATATTACAGTGTTATTCACCTTTTCAATTTAACGCTTTTCTTTACTTTGTTATGTATCGTGAATAGATTTTTTCAATTCAATGCATGAAATAGCAATTTGTGATTAGCATAAAAAACAAAATGCATTATTGTAGTAAAAAGAAAATATTTTTTCTGTTGCCTTTGTGATTGTTTTTTCGTTATATTACCAGGATGAGCTTTGAATGATTTCTTCATCAGTTCATTATGATCATTCTCTTGCCCTTATCCCAAATTATTTCATCTTCTTCCATCATCATCATCAGCCTATAATGTTCCCACTGCCGGGACTTAGGCCTCCTCTCTAGGTCTCTCCTATCTTCTTCCATATTTCTATCTATATACAAAAATAGATTGATATATAATAGCCATCAATATTAGTTAATTCCTTCATCAGTTATTCAAGTCTGATGTCATGTATGAAGGCGCTAGGTTACATTAGTGAAGAAGTGTAACATTTACATAAAAATTGATCATTTATTTGTTACTAGCTGTTCCCGGCATGCGTTGCAATGCCTTGTTTCCTACCTACTACCTGCCTGTGTACCAACTACCTACCTACTACCTCCTACCCTACCTACCTACTATCCTACCTACCTACTACCCTACCTACCTACTACCCTACCTACCTACTACCCTACCTACCTACTACCCGACCTACCTACTACCCTACCTGCTTACTACCCTACCTACTACTCTACCGACTACCCTACCTACTCTACTATCCTACTTACTACCCTACCTACTACTCTACCTACTACTCTACCTACTACCCTGCCTACCTACCTACCACTTTCTCACCTTTTAAACCTTCCCTGGACTTCCACGAATAATTCAACACTATAATTAGCCAAATCGGTCCAGCTGTTCTCGAGTTTTAGCGAGACTAACGAACAGCTATTCATTTTTATATAATATAGCTGTACCCCGCGTGCGTTGCAATGCCCTTTTACCTGGCTACGTACCAACTATCTACCACCTACCTATTACCTACCTACCTACATACTACTAATTTCTCACCTTCTCTGGACTGCCACAAATGTTTCAAAACCAAAATTAGACAAATCGGTCTAGCCGTTCTCTAGTTTTAGCGCGACTAATTTTTATATTTTACGCAAACACCATTTGAAAAATCGTTTTTTATTGGGAAAGAAACAGTATTTATTTGTGATTATTGTGATAATGTCGTATGGTCTGTTTGAAGTTGTCATTCGTTGACTGAACAACTGAACGTCACTCAATTGTTTTGCCTTCCCGGAACCTCTCCACTAACACTTGAACTTTATGGGTACGGTATTAAAGCTCAAATTGATTTTACGTTTTAGTTAGAAAACGTTTGTATGGGAAAAAGAAAAGGGCTGTTTTTAGGGCTTTTCCGGCCATTATTCGAATTTTTCTCGCCGTAAGAACCATCCTTGAACTTCAACGAACATTTAAAAAAAAAAATCAGCCAAATCGGTCAAGCCGTTTTCATGCCAAGTCGTGACAACGGAAAACGGGTTTCATTTTTATATATATAGATTTGTATGGTTAAATTAAGTTTCTCCTTTTTATCTGTGTACTTTGTTATGTCAAAGAAATATTATTATTATTTTCACTTATTTACTTATGAACAGTAAAACGTGGGTTCGAACGCAGACAGGCGCATTACTTTGTGTAATTTATTTCATTAGCACTGCTCTCAAAAACGGTGAAGGAAGACCTTCACCGTTTTTGAAAGAGTACCAAATATTCGAAGACATGTAACATCTACCAATTCGCATTGGGCCCGCGTGGCGGATTATAGCCCATACCCTCTCATAGAGAGGAAGCCTGAGTCCCAGCAGTGGGAAACTTTATAGGCTGATGATGATTATTTCCCCTCCAGGTGGTATGAGCAAGTTCAGCGCGGGCAGCGTATTCCACATCCCACTGTTCCGCGCGACGCGGGCGGCGCACGCAGACCAGCTCACGCGTATGTTCACGAGGTACCTCACGAGGAAGATCGGCTTTGAAGCCGTCATGCGAGTGCGCTGTACTAGGTATGTACCCTTCTATCAAACTATCTAACCTGGCTTGTGTGTGACCTCTATACTGCCGCGCTAAGTTCAAAATCAGTATCTCATTTTTTTTTTTTTTTTAATGGCTTCCAGTACCTTAAAACATACGCATCTAATGAAATCAACCAAATTATTGTGTCTATTTTAAAACATAAAAACTAATGTGCAAAAAAAACCAATTCATAGTGAGTCTAATAAAGTATATTTACAAAACTTGGATTTTCTCGAAACTGGCTTTGTTTGAGATACCGTTTTTGCACTTACCACGCCAGTACAGCAGTATACTGCTGTACCATAGCCTTTTCAATCGCCACTTAATTCAATTCTCGAAACTCTTATTCGGCTGGGAAGTTATTTGCTCCGACTAGCGTAAGGGTTTTCTATTTGTGGCTTTCAGCCAGTGTAGGCGCGGACGTGGACGGTGAGTAATGGGCTAGCTCGCCGTCCATCCGTCTTATGACGACGACAGGCCGTGTCGACGGCGCGTTCGTGTTCCACGCGCGCCTCAAAGAGATGTCGGCAACATGGAAGGGGCCCGCAAGGGCCGACGCCCGTCGGGGCTGCGGGTTGTTCGCAAGAGATACCGTGGCCCCGGACACAAAGGGCTAAGAAGGAACATGAGTGGTTTTTAGTCAGTAGAAGACTGACACTCCCTTCTGCTCCGCCCAGAGCGGGAGTAGTCATTTGATGATTTATCACCCTCCAAAAAATGGGTTTTCTATTTTAACCTTTCCAAGTACTCCACTCCACCCAAAAATAAATGTAAAATCTCAACAGCTGCTGTTTGTCTGTATAAAGAATCAAACACCATTCCTAGGCCATTCATAGGCGCTTGCGCATTTGTATTTTCAAGCGTCCTAATATTCTCCTTTATTGATTTAGTGACCAAATAAACTATCTATTATGTGAAAAGAACAATGCTGTTTTCAATAAAATAATGTTGATCTATTATTTTTGACAGAGGCATAGCGATCCACACGTTCCACGGAAACTTCTTCGTGCGCTCCACCGACCTACTGTCGCTACCCAACGTGTCGCCTGACGCAGGCTTCGGCATGCAGCTCACGATAGAGGAGTCGCTGACGGACCTGCAGCAAGTGTGCTTCCAAGCGGCGCTGCTTTATACTAGCAGTAAAGGTAAAAATTAAGAAAACAGTCGCTTACATATATGGCAATATTGCCGCCTGTCGCTGCGGCCGACACTGTCGGCACTGGCTGTCTGTAGGCACCTCCACGGACGTGAAAGTAGCGGCAAAAGTCACGTCGTGCAAGCGAATAATCGCCGCAATGATTGGTTCATAGCTTTTATATTAAACTTGACCCGGCATTACTATCGCCACGGTTCTTTCACTCGTGGAGTTTTGCCTAACAGAGCGAAGTCTCGCAGTGAAAAGCCGTTGTCGTTAAACTTGTGAAGCCGCGCTTGGAATTAATCCTTTGCTCTGATTATTACTGCAAATTATACTGCAATCAGAACGTGGCAAATCATAAGGAAGAACATATCGATGCAGTCTGTTAGAAAAGTCGCACGATTTCTATTCCTATCCATCCCTTTAAAAAAATCGCTTTAAATTATGAAAATGTAGAATCTTGAAAGACGATGTTGGTGCCACTACCTGAAGCCGGCGCTGAAAAATCCCTCTCTATGCCAGTTGTACGCTCCACAGCCCACTAACGTTACTCTTTCGTTCAGGTGAAAGAAGAATCCGCGTGCACACGTTGGCGTTACCGACGGCAAGTAACCTTACAGATGTGCTACACTCCGCCGACACACAATGTATTATAGGACTACTTAGTAAAATGGGTGAGCGCTTCATATTTATTTTACTTTATTAACTTGTTGGAATAGTTACAGTCAGTATAATGGTGCAAGTCACTGAATAGACAAAGTGTAGAAGAAAATTTTGCAAGTAGAAGTATTTTCTTTCAGGTTACCAAGTTCTTTTAGAATGAAATGGTACCTTGAACTTGCTACCTACATCTTTGGGTCGGGTTAGTTCGGCAAAGATTCGATTCACAGCCAGGCCAAAATATACATCGGTTTGGCCGTCCGTTTTGGGGGTTTACTCTCTAAGTTCGTCATCATAAATACGGGCCCGTACTAAAGTATTTCGTAACTTTGAAATGAACTTACTATTATTTTGATGCATGAGTTTTGAACATACATTCACAGGTGGGACAACAATCTTATCGTGTTATCATTCATTTTTAGTTCGGGTCCCTAATTAATCTATGTCCGTAAGTTATACAGATTAGGATACACCCGTATTTTCGGCCGAAACTACGGCTTCGTGTTTCGTTTCTGAGAGAGTAGCCCCGTGACGTGGATCAGGCCTAGCGTGTTTGTAACTTTGTAGCATTGTTTATAAATTTGAATATTATTAAAATCTGCTTTCCCCCACAGCGGTAGACCGTTGCATGTCCGCGTCCATGTCGGAGGCGCGCGAGGCAGTGATGAACGTGGCCGTGGACGCGCTGTCCGCGTTCCGCCTGTCGCAGAACTTGCCGCCCGGCGCCATGAGCTCGTCGCTGCACGCCTCCATGTCGCTGCGTCTGCTGCCCATGTATCTACTCGCTGTACTCAAGAGGGTGAGTTACATGTACTTATATGAAACTAGCTGTTCCCGGCATGCGTTGCAGTGCCCTTTTTGTACCTACTTACCTACCTACCTACTACGTTGTATATTATTGACATTATGATATGACGTATGGTCTGTATAAAGTTGTCACTCAATTGTTTTACCTTCCCGGAACCTCTCCAGTAACACTTTAACTTTATGGTACGGTATTAAAGTTCAAATTGACTTTTAAGCATTATTACGAATCGTTTGTATGGGAAAAAGAATAGGGCTGTTTTTAGGGCTTTTCCGGCCATTATTCGAATTTTTCTCGCCGTAAAACCATCATTGAACTTCAACGAACATTTAAAAAAAGAATTGGCCAAATTGGTCGAGGCGTTGTTGAGTTATGCGCTTACCAACACATTGAGCGATTCATTTTTATATTATAGATAGTACTAAAACCTCATAGCACAGTGTAAAGAAGCCGTGAAGGACTTGTTTACTTGTCTTATCAATATAATTTCCAAAAAAATCAAATGTTTCTCAAAAGTTCTTCCTAAAAATCACTACAATAAATACGATACTACGATAAATGGCGCACAAATTTAATATTAAATTATTCTCTTAGTACAAATTGCTAAAAATAACAAATATTTATTTATGTCGAAATCGGAAAAAAATGGAGTAGGCTTTAGAAGTTTTTGGTGGGGGCATTTTATCCTTGTCGCACGAAACGGAATACGAATATGACGTCACATTTTTGTAGCGCTGTCTTTGTCTAGCACATCATTTAAAATCAGTAAAAACTAAGCCATTTTTTGTAACTTTTTCACACATCGTGTTATTTCTGTTAGTTCTTTGAAATAACACATTTTTTTGAATTTTTAACAGTAGTCAAATAGCCAATTTCTGCAATGGATTATTGAAGTATCAAAGTGAAACTGAACCCTTCTATCCATACAGAAAGCGTTCCGCACGGGAACATCGACCCGCCTAGACGACCGCGTGGCCGACATGTGCGCGCTGAAGACGGCGCCGCTGGCCACGTTACTGCGCGCTGTGTACCCCGACCTGTTCCCCGTGCACTCACTGCGGGACTACTTGCCCGCACACGATGATGATGAGGAATTGGCTCCCGATCCGCCAAGACTGCAGCTCACGGCTGAGAGGTATGCTAATTAATGTGGAGGGATGTAATCATCATCAGCCAGAAGACGCCCGCTGCTGGTCAAAGACCTCCCCCATAGTAAGTCATAACGAACGGCATCTTGCCGCTTGCATCCACCGGTTTCCCGCGACTCTAACGATGTCATCGGTCCACCTGGTAGGAGACCAGCGAACGCTGCATCTTCCGGTTTGTGGTCACCACTCCAGAACCCTTCTTCCCCATCGGTTGTTGGTTCTTCGAGTGATGTGGCCTGCCCATTGCCACTTCAACTTGCATATTCTGAAAGAGGGATATAATACATTCCTTTTAATATACTAATCATTTCTTTCAGTTTTTAAAGTAGAAAGAAGTAGAAAAAGTTCATGTGACACATGATCTTTTTCTACTTCTTTCTGGATTACTCTACATGTATGTAAGTACTTAGGAAGCTTATGCAAATCCTTAATTTCGGAGAGGCCATTTTCTTATTTGTCCAGCGGCGAGATAGTGGTGGCCAACAAAACAAAGCCTAAAAAAGACTTAACATTCGAAAGTTTTCTTTGGAGACTAGAGAATAATATTACGTAAGATGCAACGTCGGCGTTTGCTATTTCGTCGTACAAACTGCCAGTCTAACGCGCACCCCAAATTCAACTTTGGTGTGTTGTCGTTAGGAATAAATACGTAGTAAACTAGTACATAACATACATAAAGTCACGCCCTTTTCCCATGGGGGTAGGCAGAAACCACCGAACGCCACTTGCTACGATCCTTACATACTCCTTTTGCCTCGTCCACATTTATACATCTGCAGGGCTATTGCGTATCTTTTTAAATGTCAGTGGCTATCATAGTATCCATCGATTAACTGTCAAATGGTTTGGTACAAAATGGAACCATTTGACAGTTAATCTGCTGGTCATACACGCACACCGGTTACGAGTACTATGCACCTGTCCTTTCTGAAGAACGCACCAATAAGATCAGTGTATGTCTTCTGTTCATCTGGTCTCTAGTGCGTCCCCTCCCGGCGCTACCACTCACATCTGCCTTGTAAATACCTTTTGTTAATCAACTTTCATTCATATTCTCCTCATGACCGAACCACCATAGCATACTCTTTTCAATTTTTGTCACTACATCTTTTTTTAAACTTGTACAATGGTAAATAAAACGTATGCTCTTTCTTTACTTAACAGGATAAACGTGTCCGGCGCATACCTGCTAGACGACGGCGAGAGCATGATCCTGTACGTGTGCCAGGGCGTGAGTCCCGCCTTCCTGTCCGAGACCTTCGGCCTCACCGCCTTCTCACAGCTGCCCGACGAGCTGCGGACCTTGCCGCGGTTCGATACTGAGGGCAGCGCGTTACTGCACGCCTTCATTGAGAAGCTTAACGATGACCGGCCGTATCCCTCGGATTTACTTATAATTAGGTGGGTTTTTTTTGGATCAATTTTAGTCTTATTTGATGAAAATTTATAGTAACTTAGCTTAAAATACAGTTTTCGACATTAGAGGTAAATGTCACCGCCGTGAAATAAAAATAAATAGATTATATTACTACTATGAGACTTCGGATTGGCTTGATTCACTCAGATTATTTGGTTCTTGTAATGGGATTGGGATGGCTGTATTCCAAAATGATGCGATTTATAGACGTTTCATTATGAACTACGAGGAGTTTCCTACTAAAATAATCTTGTATTCCACAGAGACAATTCCCCATCACGAACCATATTCACGGAGCGACTAGTCGAGGACCGAGTGGAGTCCGCGTTCTCTTACTACGAGTTTTTACAACACGTGAAAAACCAAGTGAAATGAGTTAGTGACAGCCAAGTGACTTTAATGCGGGACCGCAAGGCCTGAGTGATCCGAGAGACTACAAATGTTAGCTAGCGCCGCGCCGGTACTCCGGCACGTTGCGCCACTACGCCGGCACGTTGCGCCACTACGCCGGCACGTTGCGCCACTACGCCGGCACGTTGCGCCACTACGCCGGCACGTTGCGCCACTACGCCGGCTCGACTGCCGATACGCCGGCTCGGTGCGCCGGACCACGGATGATACGACACTGCCCTACTATCGATAAGAATTCTATTAGCACTTCTGGTTTTCGAGTTTTATGAAAACTGGTGGTAGTGATAATGTAAAAAATTCGCACATAGTCCAAAAAGATAATATATTATTATTTATTTCAAAATTAACGTATCCGGTCCTAAGACGTGTATTTTGGTTAGGTTTAGTTAGTCACTGGCCGATTATATCCGCTCTCTCGATCAATATCGAACAATAAATAAGAAGAGAAGAGTATTACGTACGAGGCTATAAATTATATTTTTGTTGTAAAAACTGATAACTTATTTACATTATGTAACAAATAACGAAAGAAATGCTTCCATGCTTCTAAATTGTAAGGAGGTTAAGGTTTACTTGTAAGTCGTTTAGGTAGCAAACAGCATTTGAATTGTGAAGACGGGTTCTAGGGTCGTTTGTGTGTACGAAGACCTGTGTTGATCGAGTATTCTAATTTATTTTGATTATTGATCCGTCGTTCTCGGGAATACTGGGTATTTTGCTAGTAACATTAATTAAGTAAAATATCCCAATGACCCCTATACATATTTCTAGTTTACTTTTTCCCAACAAAAGTATTCCCGATGGCGGCGTATCACTAATTTTGATAGATGTATCGGTGGCCCAATTCTCGTAGGTTAAACTCCACTTCAGTTCGAGTCTCGTAATACCACAACTGGGATATCAGCAACAATATAGATATTTTTATTTAAACTCGAGCCAGAAGCGCTATTGGTTGTAAATGTCTACAAATCTAGTAGTGTCGTTGATTTGTGAAACAATAAAGGTTTGGTGAAACCGCGCGTTTTGCAGGTTACTTACTTTATCACTGTATAGTGTGTTTTTATTTACTTTCCGCATTTGGTAAACAGATTTCCAGTTAAGAAAATTATGGTTTTTCTTGGTAATTGCGAAGCAGTCTGTGATATAATTAATACTGCGGAATAAAGATAAAACGTCTTCGTACCTACATAACCTTGTATTGTTGAAGCTAATACCATGTTTGTTTACCAAAACGGATACGTAAGAGAAAACACACTATAGGTACATGTATGTTATCGCAATTTTAAGTTAAAACAAGAATGTGACGACAATGAAGTTTTTGCCTGAACAGATTATAGTGGAATCATCCCTGTTACGCCAACTCCAAGTTATTTTTAAAATATACTTTTTATTTCTTGGAAGTCTAGATTTTTATTTCAATTGTTTTTCGCCTTGAAGGTGGGTCGTTTATCGGATTGTTAAAGTATTTTATTGAATAAAACACACGTTTTTGTGTCGCGAAAATTAAACGTTAAGGGTCGACACACACCTGACAGAAGATACGTCGCGCGTTGTTACTACGATTGGCGTAGTAACGCATCATCGTTTATGTGAGTAAGGTTGGATGTTTTACTATCTATCTTATCGGACGTTACACGACCTACGATACGCAGCGTATCTGCCGACAGATGTGCGTCGACCCTAGCTAAAGCAATAATTATCGGACATAATTTCGAAGTCACGAAGTATTGAAAGTCGGTAAAATAATACTTTTGTCATTCAACAACTTTGTGAAGAAATATTTCTAAGGTTTTATTTGTATGCATGGATATGTGTGTGTGATCGTTGGCGGAGCAAAACATACGTGACGGGAATAAGAAAGTTTAAAGGGTTTGTAATGTTAAGGAAATTTATCATAAAATAAATTGATTCCAAAAGTTATCGTATGCTTTGTTCCGCAACGCTGACTGACCTTTCGTCTGTTCCCATGTGTCGTGTACAAAATAAATGTGGTATGTTATTTTTTTTACATATCGACGTTGCAAATTTTTAAATAACATAAGGGACTTTGACCGTGTTGTTGGATTTGCAACGTTCGGCTCAGCGGTAGAAGTTGATAATTCAATTTCAAACCCAATGTTATTTCTAATTTCAACTGTGGATATTCCTAGGGCATGACGTGATCGGTGCACCAACGGCGACTGTATTGCCCGTTGATGCAATAAAATAAATATTTTTTATTATTATTGTTAATTCCATGTTAGGTGTATGTAGTTAACTTTAAACTTGTATCTATTAATCATAATTCGATATTATTTCAATATTGTAAATTAAATAAAATTATTTATGAAATTGTAGGTAGTGTGTTTTTTATACTGAAATGAGGTTGGATTCGGCGGAGTAACTGTATTGTGGAACTTGCAACCTTTAGTACATTTTCAGGTATTTTGACTTTATTTTTAATACAAATGATGTCAAAATACCAATGTTACTTCTTCTAAGTCATTTCCTATGTCTAAGATCTTCTAAAATGATTGTTTAAATTGAGTGAAATCGGTACAAGTTGTACTGTTTGTACTATCGTTTAAAATGGCATTGTCTTCTAGCTCGGGTATAAATAAATTACATATTTCTAACCTTAGTTTGGTCTAATGACCAATTTTAAAGCCACTTTTAGTGTCAGTTTGGTTAGGACACTGCAGGCTTGAATCACCTGATTGTCTGATAAAAAGATGATTCCGTGCTTCGGAAGGCATGTATAAGCCGGTGGTCCCGGCCGTCAAATGGCGGTCGTCAAACCATGTCAGAGGCCCTTCAGAAACTCTGACACTAGGGTGTGTGGGGTCGTTAGACCTTACTGCCCACATGATAAGAAGAAGAAGTGTCAGTTCATACAGAACGGAAAACCTCGCGCACGCTCGAGAGGGGTCTCCCCCTCTGGTCTTAATCACACTAAGACCAGAAATGTGTTTCGAGAAGGTCTGACACATAGGAAAAAGGTGTTATACGTGATAACGTGTAAGACTCCCGAGCATTCGCGTGAACGCGCGCGACCGAACTTCAAACCACGATAATAGTCCTATTTTCAATGCAGCCAGTAAATTCCGCGAGCATTTTCCTTTCTTTATGGACAGATCCTTACAAAGTTTCTGACCTAGCCAAAGCGATTGGTAGCCGTATTCATAACTGTGTTCGGGTTCGCCTAACATAGTGATCGATCTATTTGGTTAGTACGCGCCCTCTTATGTATACTTTATGACTCTATCAATCAAGCACAATGTGACCCTTGTTATATCTATTGCATGTTGCACCGTACGGTATCCAGCCGATATTCTACGGTTTGTTGATAGTACACACTGCATGCCTCAAGGTGCTGTGTTTTAGGGCACGCCACGATAGTGGCGGTAAGTCCCCTCTTTGAGGAGTGGCTGGAGAGGCGCCACGGCGCCCTCACCTTCCGTCTGACGCAGGTACTCACCGGACACGGTTGTTTCGGGAGGTACCTGCACCGAATCAGGCGGGAGGAAACGCCCGGTTGTCACCATTGTGAGGATCGGCCGGAGGACACGGTGGAGCACACCGTGGAGGTGTGTCCCGCTTGGGCAGAGCCCCGCCGTGTTCTCGTAGCGGCGATCGGCGGCGGCGACCTCTCGCGTCCGGCCCTGGTGCAAGCCATGGTCCGGGGCGAGGAGGAATGGGACGCCGTCGCCTCCTTCTGCGAAGCAGTGATGCTAGCGAAGGAGGTGGCGGAACGTGAGAGGGAGAGAACCTCTCGTCCCAGCCGCCGCGGTAGGCGATCCGGGCGTCGGGGGCCACGTGATGGCTTCCGGCCACCGTAGACGCGGGCCTGTGGACGGTGAGTGATGGGTAAGCTCGCCGTCCGTCCGTCTAATGACGACGACAGGCCGTGTCGACGGCGCGTTCGTGTTCCACGCGCGCCTCAAAGAGATGTCAGCAACATGGAAGGGGCCCGCAAGGGCCGACGCCTGTCGAGGCTGCGGGATGTCCGCAAGGGATACCGAGGCCTCGACATGAAGGGCGAAGAAGGAACATGGGTGGTTTTTAGTCAGTAGAAGTCTGACACTCCCTTTCGCTCTGCCCAAGAGCGGAAGGGGTTATTTGATGATTTCCCACCCCCCAAAAAAAAAAAAAAAAAAGGTGCTGTGTTTTGACGGAGTATAATTTGAAAAACAAGAACACACAGAAATGTTTAGAGAATACTAACGCGAATGAGAACTGGAACGAATAGGAAATACAAGTTCCTGATATCCCTTTAAAACATCCTACCGGCAACCACACTTCACTTCCATGAACCAATTTGACAGAATCGCTTCTATAATGGCAACTCAGGCCTCATCATCCACGAGACTTTAATATGTGCCGTGTTGCTATAAAACTGGCAACTTCACGCCTTTCCGTACAACGTTGCAATATACTTTTAGTCATCATCTGCCTAGCGTTTTCCCAACTATGTTGGGGTCGGATCCCAGTCTAACCGGATGCAGCTAAATACCAGTATTTTCCATGGAGCGACTGCCTATCTGACCTCCACAACCCAGTTAATACTAGGTAATACACTTTTAGTAAATGACAATAATAGGGAGTTTTGGCGCTACTGTTACATCGATAGATAACTCGCTAACTTCATTGAAGCTAATACGTCTACGTATGCAATTATGTTCGTCGGATACCACACTGGGTCCTTGATCCCGCTGTTCATGACTAAATACAATAAACTATTAAGAGTATTAGGTATTATGAAATTGTTTAATTTAATGTCAATGTGACTGAATAAGAGAGGAACATTGTAATTTTGTTTCAATACAAACAATCTGAAATCATCCTTGTTTTCTTTTGAGAAATCCCCGTAGAAGATCCCCCAACTTACAATGTCTGAGGCGAAAGCGCTAAAGTAGCCCGAAACATTTAACTTTTTCTGTAGTAGGTAGGTATATAAAGGGTGTAAAAGTACCCTTAACGCAAACGAAGGGCATTTGTTCTCCCCACCACTGCGATCATGTTTTTGTTCTAGATTAGACCTGGGAACCCCCAAGTTACGGAGATATTGGGGATCAAAGTTCCAAATTTTTCACAGCTGTTTTTGTAAATACTAGTTTTTCAGGTTCTTAAATTACCTCCATGACCCGTTTACTATTCAAAGCATGCACGAGCACAATGTTTTAAGAGTGCTAGGTACATTGAGTTTTACCGTAAAATGTGATTTTATGACCCCCAAAAAAAAAAAACGTTTCCCAGCAAAAATTTTTGCGTAGGTAGGGGTATTTAGTTTGATGTACAGAATGTTTGGTTGACGGCTGTGTGATGGGCAAATTTACACTCTGTATTTAGTAATATGTAATCGGTATAATCAATAGCGAAGTCTAATTGTCTAGTGAAAATATTTGATTGTTCAATCCTTTAGATAATAAAAACAATATGTTGTAAGAAAGAAGACAATGCCTAGGTCGGACAAAGTGTCACCTATTCCTCTGACCTCGTACAATACGCGGCCACGACCATGATTTTTGGCCGCAGGGGCTCCGACATGCGACAATGGCACGGTTGTGGCCACTTTCGGCAGTCCAAAAGTCAATTCAGAAATAAACAAAGGTGGGCTTCTGAAAGTATAGAAGTTACTTTTTTTACCCTTTTTAGTGTTAGGTAGGTACTTTTTTGAAAGTTTGTTATTTTTTTTGCAAAAACGTTCTTTTACGCAGTGAATTAATAGACTAGCGTGCGTCTTTAACCTGCTGGTCGACTTTCGGCGACGATTGCATCGATAATTTAGTGTATAACAGTGGGCGTAGGAAAGGTAGACCTAGAATCTATTGAGACAGACGTACGTACTTATATACCTATACCTACCTAATACATTTCACATAACATAAACTCACGCCTTTTTCCCATGGGGGTAGGCAAAAACCACAGAACGCCACCTGCTACGATCCTTACATGCCTACTCCTTTTGCGTCGTCCACATTCATACATCTGGTCATACACGCACGCCGGTTACGAGTAGGTTAGTACCTACTCGTAACCGGCGTGCGACGTTCTTCAGAAAGGACAGGTGCGTAGTCGCACAGACCTGTCCTTTCTGAAGAACGTCACCGATAAGTCAGTGTAATGAAATAAAAGTTCGTGGCTAAATAATAACTACCACTCGGGTCTATAGTTAAGCCGCGCTTGCTTAGGTTGGTCTGTGGATGGGTGACCACCCATTACATACCTACAGATCCGAGTTTCCTTTGTACCTCGGAAAGCACGTTAAGCTGTTGGTCCCGGTTGTCATATCTCTGATGCTCTTTGGCAGTCGTTACAGCTAGTCAGTGACCTGAAAGTCTGACAACCAGTCTTACCAAAGGGTAATCATATTACCCAGTATTAACTGGGTTGTGGAAGTCAGATAGGCAGTCGCTTCATGTAAAATACTGATATTCAGCTGCATCCGGTTAGACTGGAAGCCGACCCCAGCATAGTTGGGAAAAGGCTAAGCAGATGATGATGTCTAAGAGAAAAATATTCAAACACGTTAGTGGGTTCGTCCTTAAAATACACAATCAGAATATAGAGCGCCGCTTGCTTAGATCATACTTATATAATTATTATTATCTTAGATATTTGACTCAATATCCCATAAAACTTTTATAAAAAACAAAATTTTTAAGACGTTTAGAGTTTAAAATATCCCGCAGGTTTCTCCGGTTCTGGTTTTGGTTCTTCTTTAATAAGCATGTTACAGCAGTCTATGCACTCTGTACACGTAGGGAAAGAAGTTAAATCGATTTCTTGAGG
Source organism: Diarsia brunnea (assembly GCA_949774965.1). Lineage (NCBI taxonomy): Eukaryota > Metazoa > Arthropoda > Insecta > Lepidoptera > Noctuidae > Diarsia > Diarsia brunnea. The sequence goes on from OX459001.1 coordinate 4,559,240, forward strand.
CCAATAGTCTTTTGGTCCGTACTTATTTCTCCTGAACATCTGGTGGTTGAGGAGCGTCCAGAACCAGATGCCAGCTCTTCCGCGGCGGAACTTAACCGATGACGTCAGGACCGCCTCTATAGCGCGCCGACAAACCGGGTCTCGTTCATAACACGTGTTGAATTTCAAGTGTTTTAAGTTGCAGCGAAATACCTGAAATCAAACGCATTGTGTAGAAAATGAAAGACGTAAATTTTGCATACCTTGTATGTACCTTACCTACGTAAGACTACCTAGATCTTGGTGTGAAGCAGATGCATGTATCGTGAGAGGACGTAGACCACAAAACTATCGGCCTATAAGTTTTGCAGAAAACCAGCTATCTTTGTCAATTTTGTGAGTATTGATTGCTTGGAGTGAAAGCCATAATATTTCACTCCTCAATGGGTATTAGCGAGCCAAAGCTGGCATGTGGACACGACAGGGCATTTTTGGATTATAACTACACTACACACTGCGGGATATACTTAGGTCTCCCGGTTTCCCCCAAACATCGGTGCATTGGCCTCGCTTCTCGTTTTCATATTCTGCGGATTCCCACAACTTCCAACAAGCCGTCGCCGCGTCGTCGGCGTCGGTCCAATTGCTACGCGCACTGCGTTTATTGCTACGCTACGCGTATCTCAGTTTTCGTTCATTTTGCGCTTCCAATAATTTATTGACCAGCAGGAGGTAATATTTGTAGGTATCTCACTGGTCTACCACGGACGTTAAGAACAGGTCTGTGTGAGGTGGTGGCAGTAGAACGGTGGAGACAGGCTTTTGTTATTGTTATATTGATGTAAAATGTGCTGATTGTCTTACTTCATGTCCACACATTTCGATCATGCAGTAGTTTGTGAACCTTACTGGCACGAGACACACTCGGAAGCCGACTTTTTGGAGACGATCTGTTAAGAAAGTGTGGGCTGTTAGGGTGTTGATATTGTAATGTGAACTCTGTAATGGTCCATATTACCTAAGGATGGGTTGCACCATATTACTATAACGGTAACCAAACCGTAACAAGCCATAAAACCATAACAAAAGCATAATTTGATGGCTTGTTACGGTTTGGTTATCGTTATAGTAATATGGTGCAACCCACCCTAAGAGCGTCGACTGTTCTTACTTGAGGTAGGTACCATTCATTAGGCAGTTAGGTCAACTGGAGGTCTTGACAACCTGTAGAACCCTACAAACGGGACTGACCAAGTCATCATATGAATACGGGGCTCCACCAAAGGGCGGAAGGGAGACGAAAAATGTGCATGATTCTGCCAATCATAGGAGAAACGAGATACGCCATGTAGATTTCAACAAAGTAATGTGATTGGTCGGTTTCCGAACATCTGCTCACCACTTCGCACGTCTCAGCTTTGGTGGCGTCCAGGCTTCACGGAAGATCAGGCCAGGCTTGGGAGAGGTTTAAAGGAAGAATTTGGCAGTTGAAGGTGTAATATAAAGCCATACCTCTTAGACCAGACAACAACTGCGGTTTATGGATGCATGTGTCAAATGTATTGCAAGGTCCATGGTATATTTTTACAAACAGAAAAGACATTATAATATAGTTAAAAAATCAAAAAGCGATACAAATAACATTAGAAATAAACAAATAGAGATAACAATTGTACGGTGATTTTTTTAACTACAAAATGTTTTGACATTTTACTTAAAACCATAGATACGTACATAGAGTACATAACCATGAATATTATTAGATTGTGTTGATTACTTTTTGAGGAACCTCAAAATAAACTGAGGGCAAGGAGACTCCTCCTTGCTCTCAGTTATCGGGATCAAAATTGTTGCAAATTAGGTCTAGTATCGCCCATTTAAAGAATTGCACCTAATGGGGTAATTGACAAAAAAAAACTAATTAAGTAGTCCGTCAAATAGATTTCCAAAAAATATTGAACACAATTTTTTTTCTGTTTCCACATAAACAACAAATGAAGAAGAGAGATTGCAGTACACTTTTTACCACGTAGTGACGTCACAAGCTCCCACTGATCACATGATCTTTGACGCGTTTTATCTTCGTAACTTTTCATTTATTTGATAAAACAAAAAATACGTAGGTATCCAATATTTTTTGAAAATCTAACAGACGGACTAAACCGAATCATTTATTTTATAGTCAGAAAAACATCCCTATTACCAATACCCCTGTACCAAAAAACAAACTTATTAACTAGTACCCAACAAAAAAAAATCTTATTCATATCCATTGACATAAATATTACTGCGTAAGGACTGGGCGGACGTCATGTTAAAATGACGCCTCGAACGTGGTCCCAATATGGTATTTCCTAAGCCGAAGTGAACTAGTCCACGATCGGCTAGCTTCGGGTACGGTCGTAAATTTTATTAAAAGCTTTATTTATGTTCTTCATACCTCGAAAATACCACGCCGCTTATACAAGGTTACATTACCGAGCAGACTACACCGATTCTCTGTATGGCGAACGCGTCGAGCAAATGTTCGGACGACCGTATCTTTAGTTTTTATATCAATGTTCATATCACATATTTAGATACGACCGAAATCGACAAATCGCGTTCAGATGTCACGTGAAGTGATATTGATAACGACAGCTGTTAGAATCTAGTCGGGTTCGATTCTTGGGTCCGGCAAATTGTTATTGGGTTTTCCATCAGAATATTGTCAGTAGCCCCCGCGGAGCAATATGGCGCAGTTATTTTGAATATTATTTTTTGCCTAAAATATTCTCAGCTTCATTGCCTGTCGTATTTTAAATCTATTGGAAGTGGAATCATCAGTAACAATGCAAGCCCTACTATAACGAACTAATAATGAAACTAATGCTCCAAATGGATGTAATGACATACGGCTTGTTAGCATAATTAATTGCGACATAAATACGGTATGTCCATGACATAACTTCCTGCATACTAGATTAGTATCCATCACGAGGCTATGCTCAAAGTCAAAGTCAAAGTCAAAGTCAATTTATTTGTGTAACATAGGTAGTAAATACAGTTCTTAAATTAATTATAGGTCGCTATGTTATGCCAAGAGGCGTACAAATTTTTTGGAAGGTATGTCAAAATTAACAGAATTAAGATAAAAAGTATTATAAAATGTCACAATATAAAGTAATTTCTACAGTCAAAAAAATAATAATAATAATAAATCTCGAATAAATTACCATTAGCCTCAATATTCAGCTAGAAATTGTGTGTATTCTCCAGTCAAAATAAGTAAATAAGTCTACATTAATTTATCATTTAGAAATTCATCAATGGTTTAAATAACATTTTTCAATTAATAATAGTTTTAATTTATTTTTAAATTGTGTAACATTTAAATGTTTTATTACATCTGGTATCTTGTTGTAAATGCGAGGCGCCATACCTAAAACACTCTTTCTTAATAAGGCTGTCTTACAACGCTGATTGCTTAAAGAGTTTGCGTATTGGCTACGAATCGCAACATCTCGCAAGGTTGACACTCTTTCGAACAAGCTCATGTTTGTTTTGACGAAAACACTAATTTCAAATATATATAATGATGGTAAGGTAAGTATTTTGAGCGATCTAAAGAATGGTACACAGCTATCATCAATTTTAAGACCACACATCGATCTTATGCATCTTTTTTGTGCCTTAAAAACAATATCCTTGTCAGTAGAATTGCCCCAAAAAACAATACCATAACGCAATATTGAGGCTACTAGGCCGTGATATGCAACTAGTAGCGCATCCATATTTATTTTCCTAGCAATTTGGAAAAGTGCGTAAGCTGATTTATTTATTTTTTTACTCAGGTCATCTATGTGGGCCTTCCAGTTAAGCTGACGAGCTAGGTACCATTTCAGTCTGTACATGCAAGTTGACCTATGTCAACTTGATAATGATTGATATTGTACCTATGTACAATATCAATCATTATAAAAGCGTGTACTAAGCTATAATTATAAGCTTACTTAGTTTTTCCAATATCAAGTAAGTAGCTCGGAGTTTGGGTTTGTGTATAGCTCGCCCTCTATAATGGCACAATTTCAATGGTCGTTAACTCGTTCGGTATGCAGCAAAAATAAAAATTTGGGGAGTAAATATCATACATAATTATAAACGGCTTCCCGAATGCGGGCCCTGTGGCTTGCATTCCAGAAATCTCTCGCACCCCGCATGCGGGCCCTATCGACTAATGAAATTGCGCCACAATGTGGTACTTAAACATATTTTGCCAAAATGTGGGTTTAGAGACTATACAACTCTGTATAACCCTTTCGGGGAATACAGGTGTCATAATACGATTATCTAAGAGTACAGTGTCTTTGGAATTTGGACATTGCTCCTAACTACTCAAAGTATCCTAGGCATAATCAGCCTATCACGCGGTCCCAGTGGGTGTAGCTGAATGCCACTTAGGTATCTCCATTCTTTTTTGTTTTATTATATGCGAGTTTTTAGTTCGGACTCTTTAGATAGCTTCGCATCATCTTGCAGCCATTGTCCTATTTTACATGGGGTCGGCGCAATACTTTTCCGAATTTCATTCACCTCTATCAGTCGCCACGGCATAATTTACTCTTTCCTCTTTCATATCATTCGTCATAAAATTCATTTATCGGTTATTTCTCTCTCGCCATTCATGAACAATTATATGTATATTAATCACTCTTTTAATCGAGGATAGGACAATTAGATATCATGAGATTTAGACATGATGCAATGGGCAAGCTTATCAGTGGAAAATAATTATTATCAATGCAGTAACTTCAAGAAGATACTGTAGATACTGCATTGATACGGTATCTTCTTGAAGTAACTGCATTGATAATAATTATTTTCCACTGATTCCAGAAAATTCCATTATTTGTCAAGCTCTAAATCTTAAATTTAAAATATTATTTAAGCCAGATCTTAAGTTAACCTCGCTTTCGATTGGTAATAACAAACAATTTAATGGCTCACAGATTATTGTAAATTCTGCTCATTGCTTTTTAATTACACTTGACCTGACTTAATATTATAATAATGAGGCCCATTTATGTCGTTTTATGTTCTGCCCCTTTGTATTTCACTTATCATGACCAGCGCATCACGTCCTCCCACACGCACAGCTGGGACTCAGGCCTCGATTATGTGAGAGGGGGGGAGGGGGGGCAACCAAATAGATTCAACGTAAATATTATAATTGCACTGTGTGTGTTGAAAATCCAACATGCTGCATGCAACGTGCTATTTTGGTATTTATCTAACTGTTAGGGAAAATGGGCATAAGGCTGTGAGTAATCCCGTAGGGGCTGCGGGTAGTTCGCAAGAGATACCTCGGCCTCGACATGAAGGGCTAAGAAGGAACATGGGTGGTTTTTATTCAGTAGAAGTCTGACACTCCCTTTCGCTCTGCCCAAGAGCGGGACCCCTATTTGGTGATTTCCAACACCAAAAAAAAAAAACGCTGTGAGTAATGCTAGCCCTGCTCTCAAAAACGGTGAAGGAAAACATCGTGAGGAAACCGGCATGTCCTAGAACCAAACATTTGAAGACTTGTGACATATACCAATCCGCACTGGGCCCGCATGGTAGATTATAGCCCATTCCTTTTAAACAGAGGAGGCCTGTGTCCCAGTAGTGGGAACATTATTAGGCTGATGATGATAGTGAATGCTAGCCATAATTATAGGTTATGCATAACAGTTTTAAATGTGCATGCAAAACTGAGTTCCAAGGTTAACTTTACACATTTTTTTCTGCATACGTTCAGCCAAAGTTGCACCTGTCACATTTTTTTCTGCATACGTTCAGCCAAAGTTGCACCTGTGTAACCTCTATGGTTTTCCTCGTCTATTGTGGGTAAATGAGTTACTTAATTTTAAATTTCTTGGTAAAGTGTTTATCACAAAGACGAAGATATTGAGAATCAAATCAAAACTGACAATGTCATAGGTATTGAAATCTAAAAGTGTTCGTATTTTACAATGACTGTATACTCTTTGGTATTTTTAGCACAAAAATGGTCATATTAATAATAAAGATAATGACACAAAATTTATTAAGCTTAGGATTAGGTATACCTAAGCTTAATATATTTTATGGTTGGAAAATAAAGATATTTGTAAAAATTACGTACCAAAGATTAAAATTTATTTTTTATAAAAAAATATGCGTATATCGTATGCTAAATATGTTATATGCTAAAAATTACGCAGCTACATGACTCTTTTTGCTTCTCAGTGTTAGTTTTAGTGGTAGGCCTCCTTCAATGGACTGTACTGTATTGCTTCCGTGGTTCACTTCTAAAGTACGCTTGGTGGTAGCCGCTGGCTCTACGCTGAACTTGTGCAGTATTGCTGCGAGTCCTGCTAGGGACTGCATCTCGCCTAGTCGTGCACCTGAAGACAAAAAACATTGTTAAAACTTTTTTATAGGTTCCTTTTGATTGTTTAGCGAGAATTCAGCTACTTTATGGGTACCTAAGAATTGAATTCTATACAAATTAATTTAGTAGTCACTGTCAATACCTATTGCACAAGGGTTCTGTGTCTAGGCAGGTTGTTTGTAGGTTTTCCTGTTCATATCATGTGCCTAATAAGGTCGTGCTTTGGGGAATTTATTGTTTTTGAATTAACTTTAACATACATTACTTACTCAGGGAAAAATATGCGACCTGATTGTGTACTTAGGTAAGTCCCACAGTTTTAAATAGGTAACTAATAAATTAAATCAGCCATTCTCTTTCATCAAGTTAATAGTATTCAATCATTTAAGTACCTATACAAATTGCGTCATATACAGGGTGTAAATTAACCCTTCACACAGCCGTCAACCAAGCATTCTGTACATCAAAATAAGTACCCCTACGCAAAAATTTTTGCTGGAAAACGACTTTCTTTTTTGGGGTCAAAAATCACATTTAACGTTAAAACTTAATGTAGCACTCTTAAAACATTGTGCTAGTGGATGCTTTGAATAGTAAACGGGTCATGGAGGTAATTTAAGTAAAGTTATCGCCTAAATAACTAGTATTTACAAAAACAGCTGTGAAAAATTTGGAACTTTGACCCCCAATATCTCCGTAACTAGAGGGTTCCCAGGTATGGTCTGGAACAAAAAGATGATCGCAGTAGTGGGGAAAACAAGTGCTCTTCGTTTGCGTTTAGGGTACTTTTACACCCTTTATGTGTAAATACATGATTTTATCTAGTTAAACGTATGTTACTAGGTTGTTTGATATTGGTGTAACTATTATCCGCTCCACCGATTACTAAGCCCCATAAAATAAGGTTATTGCAAACTTCCTGTTATATTTATAGAAGATATGATTCCAGTATTAAAGTAGTACTGAATTACCGATTATATTTATTTGTTAGGTATATGTTGTATTGTTTAGTCCTATAATTTCATACTCGTAAAATAGTAGGTGTACGGAAATATGTAATAATTTACCTAAGGCCATAAGTTCGGATTAGGCAAACATTTTATTGGAATAATTGATTCTAATCGAAGTATCTATACTATTTAATATTATAACGCTAAAGAGTTTGTTTATTTGAACTTGCTAATATTAGGAACTACTGGTTCGAATTGAAAAAATATTTTTGTGTTGGATAGTCCATTTATCGAGGTTTAACAGTTTTTGAAGTAACTCTATCTGTCTATCTGTAACGTTTTCATGGCTAAACTACTAAATCAATTTTGATGAAATTTAGTAGAGTAAGTACCTTAAGAAAGGACATAGTAATATTATTTATTCAACCGCGATAACTGATATTCACACGGACGAAGTCGCAGGCAATATGCTACGACCAATAGGAGCGGAACATCAGTGAAAAATGTTGCAAAAAATCTGGGAAAATTAATTACTTAAACCACTGTCTCTCTCTTAGGTGATGCAGACGAAGTTGCGCGGGTCATTTAAGATATGGCGTAACTAATTCAGAATATAATTATATAACTAGTTCTAATTATAAGTTAATAAGTCAAGGTTTCTCACCAATGCATGCCCGAGGTCCTTCACCAAACGGCATGTACGCGTACTTATGCTTTTCCACATTGGGATCGTTGAATCTGTCCGGGAGGAACTCGGTAGGATTATCAAAATACTTCTCGTCGTTCTGTATGGCCTGCACTGGAATTATGATCCTTACACCTGGGTCGAGGGTGAGGTTTAACTCCGGGATCGTGTATTTCCTCGCACACACTCTGTGTAAGTTTCCTAAAGAGGGGAATATCCTCATTGCCTCCTTGAATGCGTTACTCAGCGGTGTCATCTTAGAAATTGAATCGTAGCACAGTTTGTTGTTGTACTTTGCAAGCACTTGATCGATATCCTCTTGAATTTTCCGCTGTTCTTCCGGATGGAACGCTAACTGATGTAACATGAAGCTGGTCGCTGATGAAGACGTCTCGAAACCAGCTGCGAAGAACACAAACACCTGCGCCACCATACACGTGAGGTCCATCTCCATCTCCACATGCTCTGGTTTTCCATCCGCAGTTCTCTTCTCCACCGACTCTCCCGTTATCTTTCCCTTTCCTTCCAGTTCCAAAAGTAAATCAATAAAATCATTCCGACCAATGGGCTTATTGTTTCTCTGTTTGCGAATATTTACAACGATTTCTTCTATAGAATCCATTAACACACTCTCACGAAAAGCTCTTTGAGTTATTTTTCTGAAGTCGGGGAAGAGGTCGTAGAGTGCTACAGTGACATAATTCTTCCAAGATCTCTTAAATATCTTCCTGCCCAGGTCTCTAAAGAGGGAGTGCTCGTCGTTGATGGTGTCCATCTGTATGCCGAAGCCGCAGGCGCCGATGAACTCGGTAGTGAAGCGCGCCATCAGCTCTCGCACATCGCAGTCTCCACCGCGGTTCACGATGTCTTCGCCGACTTGCTGCAGCTTCTCCGCGCACTGCACCACCAGCGGGAACATGTTCTTTAGTTTAGCGGTGGTGAACGTTGACGTCAGACGTTGCCTCAATAGCTTCCATTTGTCACCATCGACATGGAACAGGTTAAGAAACACGGGCTCAAGTTCAGGATCCCTACCCATTCCCCTCGGGTAGAAAGACGCGAAATCCACACTGAGGATCCTTCTCACTAAATCCAGATCCCTGACGACCAGCTCGGGTGTTGTTCCTCTGAACAAGCCCACAACTGGCTCGTTGGGGTACTTGTTGTACATTTCTACGCCTACTTCTATGATACTTTTCTTGGCCATGACATTATCGTATAGCGTTCCGAAGACTGGCACTGGTTTCTCGTATTTCACATTGCGTTTCTCCCAATAATCGTGGTTTCTGGTGGTGTAGTAGTACAGTAGCACGAGCACGATTGGTAGTAGCAGGAAAATCATGTTGGCGGCTTGAGAGTAGCGGCCGGACTGAGTGGCGGCTTTCGAGTTAACTCGCTATCAACGAGTGATTATACCTACATATGTATATTCACCACTTAGCGTACGGTGCCGTCGGACAGTAGCGTGCCGCCAGCGTTATTTTACGTTAGGACTCGAATTTAATTGTACTAGAATTTTTTGCGCAACTGGTTTAATAAAACCTTGAACTTGTATGTCGGTGCAGTTTATTTGATATTTTCGTAACTGTGAGTTTGCTTGATGTTCGTTCTTGTGTTACCTGTAATTAAGAATAATTCTTATTTTATTTCGTTTACGAAATTTGATAAACAATGAATGTTATGATAATGAGTGTCTAATATAAATTAGGAACACTACCAAGGTCACTACTTTTTGGTACATTTTTTTGTTTGTTAGCGATGCATGCAAAGGCCACCTCTTTCTCGTTCAAAACCTCTCTAACTTGTGCGATCTCTGACATGTGCGCCAAGCCAATGGTTGAGAGAAGATCTTTGTTAAATTATACTATAATATAGAACAATACTTCAGTTAGTTTATAACACTACCGATGAATGTTTATCTGACCTGTATCTCTCACAGCTTTGTCAATGGGTAAGATAATCACATCTCCTTTTTTGCTGGTTTATGAAATTTAAGAGAATCAGCCGGTGTAAGTGCTCCAAAAATCTATTTCGATAAAGTCTCCGTGGTCAATTCATCTGCTTTTTCCAAACTGTTGGACTTAGTAGGTATCCTAGTCCTACCAGATGAAATATCTGTGTTTTTTTTGGCTCGACTCTTAAATAAATTTAGGTACAGTTTACTATTTTATTATTTGTTAGATTATTATTTACCTACGATAACAGCACCTAGGTATTTTATTATTTTATTGTCTTTGGGTGGCTTACAGCTAACACAAAATAAATAAATGTATAGTGAGGTAATTGACGATATGCCATTACACACCTTCACATTTAGCGGTAAATTATTGTTGTAAGTATAAATATTAGAATATCGCAACAAGATAATCGTTACCAAAGTGAGTCGAGACAAAAACTAAAAACAAAATTCGTCTAGAAAATTGTAAGAGTTACGAAATGTAATTACCTACCTATGTGTATTGTGTAACTCTGTGGCAAGTAACAACAAATAGTATATGGAGTACCTAGATAAAAAAGTAGGTATGTGAAGCAAAAGTCTATAAATAACGTGCGATATAAAACCCTGATAAACGGATAGTTAAATACTCAAATAAAAACTAATCTATCCAATATCAATCGATTAACATTAATAACAATCTAGAAGTCACACTGTTATTGACTGCATGGAGAGAGTCAATGACCAACAAAGCTAAGCGATGAAATGAGAAAGCGACCTTTGGACTTGAGCAAAACAACGCCGTTCAAGCTATTTTTAACACTATCTTGTAACCCGTTTGATAACAGTTTGACAATACGCTGTTAAGTAAACATAGGTACATCCCAAAAAGGTTTACATTTGAGGTTTTTCACATGCGAAAACAATGTTTAATACTAGATAGTTTTATGTACCTTAAACGCTGAAATGCGTTCATCAATATGACCAACAAAGTTTGTTTTGTTTGGAAAATCCAAATAAAAGAAAACAAATAACAATTATCACCTCATGTACAAACAATAACAAGTTATGCACGTACCTTAATTAGATAATATCCACACACTTTTAATCACAATTTGTAAAATAATAGTTAAAAATGTCTGCTGTAGTTATTAGATTGCCGGTTGATTCGACTTTGTCTCTCGAGAGGCTTTGCAATCTTATATATAGCGTCAAGCCGGTACAGTCAATATGAAGTTTGGACTTTGCACTTAGATCGTTCAGTCCTAGATTGTGATTTTTGTACCTTTCCGTAACTTTTAAATTCGGTGATGATAACAATGTTTACGTATAGTATGAGTAACTATTGTAGATATTGGTTTTATCTCAGAATTCACCTGTGATCGCGCAGTTATATAGGTAATAATATTGTGTACAAGACGACACGTCCTCTCCGTCCGGCCGAGTCCTCACTGTGCGTCATAGTTCAAGAATGGTCAAGAACCAGACCTGGTCTTGTGTTGTTTATTTTGATTGGTTACAAGGTTTTTGAATAATATAAATAAAGATAAATTGTTTGTATGTATGCTTGTCCTCTATGCGTTCCTAAACCATTGATCACATTGCGATAATATGTTCGTTGGTGGCTTTTTCCTACGTGCGAAGTTTTCTGGCACAAAAAAAAAACTATTGATGTATTGCAACTCATGCCGGCTACAGCTGTTATGTTAGGAACAGTAGAATATATCATCTGTACCATATTGATGATGTCAATAGGTTCGCCCTATATTACATGAGACCCATATTTCGCCAGTACCACTACTACTACTACACAACTAGGTACTATTAGGCCTCATTTACTGAAACGCGGTGCGTCGCGTCGCGCGTCGCTTTGTGTTTTTTAATTCAAACATTTGGCGATGTATGAAAACGTTTACGATTTCAAACGTCGATTTTACGATAAGCGATTTTTCGCTCGTTAGTTTAAAATGCAGATGATAGGCAGACAGTCAAGGCTAAGCTTGGAAAATAAAGTCCTCATTTACAAGTGTATCCTGAAACCGATTTGGACATATGGCATCCAACTCTGGGGGTCAGCGAGCCACTCAAATGTTGAAATCCTCCAGCGCTACCAGAACAAAGTATTAAAGATCCTCATCAATGCGCCATGGTTCACACGGAACACGGAAGTGCAAGGTTATCTGGAAATTCCGACAGTCAGGGAGGAAATAGAGAGTTCCTCTGCTACTTATAAACAACGCCTTGAGCGACACAGCAACCATCTGGCTACACAGCTTATGAACACAAACAACTGCTTATTTCGGTTGAAAAGAATGCGATTAGCTTCTATATAAAACTTAAAGAAAACCAGAAAGAGATGACACATCACAGGATGTGCACTCTCTAAAGTCTAAGAAACAACATCCCATCTGATTAAAGCCGCTGGGCTGATTGCAGATTAATTTGGAAAAAAAAAAAAAAAAAAGTTTAAAATGCAGCGTTCGTTGCTGTGGACTCGCCTCTCAGTAAATGGATAAAAAAGCACACGACGAGCCATCTGCACGCGCCGCGCGACGCCCCGCGTCTCCGTAAACGAGTCCTTAGGTATACAACTACCTAACCCATCAGGTATAACATAGGTACTTGATGTAATTATACATACCGAAATTCATTTAAGGAAGTAACAATATTTTATTAATTAAACTATGTTCGAAATCCAGTTGCCAACTGTTTTCCTCATACATTCCTCATTACCCACTACGTATTTTATTCATTTAATTGTTAAAATCACACAATAACATCTGATAGCAAAGGTTATTGACACAACTGTATGTTACTGGAAGTTCAGGTAAAAGGTCGTCTTAGGTACCAATAGTTTTTGCGAATCTAGGTAATATTAGTTCCAAAATATATGTTCCCGTAGCCCATTCAGCGTACATGTTGTAGTCATTCTTGCATTGTATACAAGAGAAAAATGTGCTTATGTACCTATTATAACAGTACTTTATATTCTCCCGCTACTGGGCGAGTGTCTGTGTAAAACCTTTTAAGTCATTTTTCAAGTAGTTTTTTACCGACTTTCAAAAAGGAGGAGGTTCTCAATTCTTCTGTTTTTTTTTTAAACAATATTATGTTGGTGGTTGCCTATAACTCGATTCTGATACAGGTACCTTATTAGGTAAGTACCTATGTGTCAGAATAGTATGGTACCTTATTAGGTTAGGTACCTAATTGTGTCAGAATCGAGTTATAATTTTAGCTAGGTATTTCCTTTTGTGAAACTACCGAATCATCCTGAATCTTCATATGGCATCCCTAATTATTGTGTATAGTGTATGCCTATTGTATACCTATTATGCCTTCAAATAATGACTGTTTTGAACAAAATACCAGCTGCTTGAGATATCTGAAAATCTACCCATAGAAGTTTTCTACGTAAGATCTTCTTAACCTATCGAAGACAATACAGATTGAGTCAGCCCAAAATTAGGTGACGATCGATCGAGTTTGGCACTTTCAGAAGCGTTCATCATTACGTATGAATGATGATGACCTAGCTAGAGTGATCCTTACAACTATATGCTATATAAATGTATTCATTTTAATAATGTTAGGTACACCACACGCTATCTACAGTATTTAACATTGAAAGATCGTTTTATCGAAAAGAGCGTCCATTGTATCACCTTAATTGTAAGTGTTACATAGTGAAACGAACTACAGTGGTCAATCTAGAAATCTCTTAACCGATTGCGAGTCCAGGTTGGTCACTGTAGATATAATCTGGCTAAATGGGGTATTCTCGATCCATCCCAAACCAATTGGCAGTGTGGAGCCCCTCTGCAGGATATGCGTCACCTCCTATCCTGCCCATCCTGCACAACCACTTGCATCTTTCAGGATTTACTCGAAGCAAATGATTGAACTGTGCAGGTGGGTACATACTGGTCTAACACAATTTGTGATCATCGACACGTGAAGAAGAAGTGTTACATGGTAATCCTAGCTGTAGTTGGTATGGTGTACATAACAGAGAGAATTTTATCAACCTTTATGTTATAGTAAATAAGGAGGCCAATTATCCCGGTTTAAATGCATCTGTGCATATAACATTGACTTTTCAGATGTGTTGCCAACTTGCCATCTTCTTTAGGTAGGTATCTGAAATATACCTGCAATTACACTGTTCAGCAGGGCTATTGCGTATCTATTTAAATGTCAGTGGGTATCATAGTATCGTGTAGTATAGCCACTGACATTCAAAAAGATACGCAATAGCCCTGCTGATACCCTTCATAAACAGTGAGTTGATTCACATCGCTATTTATTTTGCCCATTCAACAATAATAAATCGTTTCGTTATTACATTGTCGGGCAGACGAATTCGTCAAACGTTAGAATTTCTTCTAAAATATCTCGGATTGTGATTGAAACTGTGTTACGCAATTGGAATGTAGTGTAGGTCTCAATGACTAATGTCACTTTTTGTGAACCATGTTATCTAGGTAGGTACACAGTGACGTGCTGACAAAATGGTAGCGAGTCAATAAAATAAGCGCTATCTAAATACAAGCCTACTCGTTGGCAATGCACAAGTTTTCCTATCTTATTTATTTTGTATCTATTTATAATTTAAATTACATTTTTCAGTGGTTTTGTTTTTCTTAGAAAGTTGTGATTCAGCCGATTTGTTCCAGATTGTCACATGTACGAATCGTGATTGAATGGCCACAAAGCAGCATCCCCAGCCAGTGGTCGTTTCATGAAACGATCAGGGAATATTTTTTTTACTATCTGTAGTGGTATACCAAATTACTACCTACATACTGTCGAGGACTGATCATCAAAACAGCATTTTAACTTTCAGGTTTTGGTAGATACCTATCACTAGCTGAGATGTTCGGTATGACTGGTTTCACACATCATGAAGCATCATGTAAATGGTCGACGTAACGTTAACGTATTTATCGAGTTGAGAAAACTCTGAAACACATTAAATAGATCTATAGTGACATTCACAAATTGCGGATTTGTCGTATTTCTACATAACATCATTACGGATGATTCAAGATTGAATAAAAAACGTTTTAAATTGCGTGGATTACCTAAAATTGATGCTGGGATCAATGTTCATAATTTTTATTTGCTACAACTGGCATTTTTGCATTGCTAGGATACAATTATTACCACGTATAACATCGTGTCATGAGAATTACTGGTCATTGTTTGGTATATCAGTGTCATCTATCTTTTGGAATCGGTTTAATATAAAGCTTATTTACTAATTAATTATTTTTGACCGACTTCTAAAAAGGAGGTTATCAATTCGACTGTATTTTTTTGGTATGTAATCTCAACTCCGTCATTTATCATAATTGTAAAAGTCGTTATTTGAAACAATTTTTTATTGTTTTTTGGAAGTCCAGATGTTTTTTGTAAAGTTTTTTTAAGAATTTAATTTTATCAATTTGGACGTCTCTTTATTATGCACGTGTCACGGATTAATTCTATTTTTATTATTTTTGTGGTTCCATTTTATTCAGAGAATGTATTGTTAAGTGTCGTCTGAAGAACATAAATTAATTTGTTTTGTATTGCATCGTAACAGTTTCGTTTTATCATTGCAGTGCGGTGCGCTGCCAAAAAAATCTTATGTATGACAAAATTGAGGAAAACCTATAGATTACATGGAGTGTTTTTTTTAAATCACAATAGTAATTGTTTTTTTTTAATTACATTGGTACACCGTTTCGGTCGACCTTCTGCCTTAGTTGGCCCGTGGATGGGTGAGCAACTGATCACTAATAGTAGCCCTGTGTTTTATTTGCATTGGAATTTAATTCAAGGTGAGAGCTCTCTATCACTCTAGGGCATACGGTTAGATCGGCTTTCGATCTAACCAGATGTAGCTGAATATTTCAGTAATGAAGTTATTATTCAGGAGGTGACTTGGTCGATCTTTCTAAATAAAACACATAGTACATAAATGTAGATTTGTAGAAGGTAGGTAATTAGTTTTTCTTTTGTTTCGTAGCAGACGTTTCAGTAGACTGCACCTAAGTATGGAAGAATTAAAAAAACATTTATTTCTACTTATTTCGGAGTACAAAGTTCGTAGATTTTAATCACTGCGGTCAGCTAAGTAATACTTACTAATAGGTAATCATTAGTGTTTGTGACTTGAAAAATGCAGCTCGTATATCATGGAAAATGTAAGCTCCTTAATTGCATATTGTGTATGTTAAGTTCTACGTAATCAAAAACTGGATGTGAAATTTGAAAGACCTTCTTGATAGCTTCTAAATATCATCTGCCTAGCCTTTTCCCAATTGTTTTGGGGCTTCCAGTCTAACCGGATGCAGCTGAGTACCAGTATTTAACTTGCAGCGACTGTCTATGTGACCTCCCCTCCCAGATAGTTCTGGGTAATATGATGATGATGATGATGACGCCTTGGTAAGACTGGTTGTCAGACTTTCGGGTCACTCACTACCTGTAATGACTGTTAAAGATGTACAATTGACAGCTGGAACCAGCAGTTTAACGTCCTCTCTGAGGCATGGAGATAACTCGGTATGTAATGGATGGGTGGGTAAACCTATCCACAGACCAACGTAGGCAAGCTAGGTAGCTTGTTATTATCAAAAGCTTAAATGTAGGTATTCCTCATGGGGAAAAATAGAAAAAATATGAAATAGCATTGATATAAAAACTAAAGATACGGTCTTTTTTTTTTTTTTTTTTTTTTATTTGCAATGGGCTTGCTCTTGACCTCAATCTTACCCTAAGGGCAAAGATGAGGTCGACGATGGAACGAGCTTACCCAGAAGAAGCCTATTTACTCGCGACTTATATACACACATCAAAAGTGTCTAGGGATCAAGCATTTTTATGCGGATTTCTTGAGATTGAGATGTGGCTTTGTAATAAATTTATGAGTTTATAAATTTATATGGATCCTTTTTGGTGCATTTCATAATTTGAATCAGGAACTGTGAATCAAATTCGAGTAAAAGATGAAAATCAGCTGTCAATATTTTCCCTATAAAAACATACAACGCATTGAAGACATTATTAGTGCTACTGTTTCCCTACTACTGATTAAAACCAACGTTATTATGGAGCGGCGACGTCATTTAAGCAGGGAAGAAATGCTCAGAGCCGTGGGAATGATAGAAGCTGGTTCCCGGCAACGTACTGTGGCTTTAGCTCTGAATACAAGTCAGAGTGTTATCAGTCGACTTTGGACACGTTACCGAAGCACTGGTACCGTGGCTGAGCGCCATGGAGGACGGTATCGCTGCACCACACGGAGACAAGACCGATACATTCAAATCTTAACTCGAAGAGCTCCAACAATAACCGCCATGATGTTAGCCGTGAGGCTTCATCACTCTTCAGGGAACTTAATTAGCGACCAAACAGTCAGAAACCGCTTGCATGAAGTGAACCTTCATTCCCGAAGACCGCTACGGGTACCACCTAAAGCAATGCACAATCGTAGGATTCGATATCAATGGGCTCTTGAACACAGAAATTGGGCAGAAGAACAATGGCGTTTCGTGTGCTTTTCTGATGAGTCTCGTTTTGGTATGAGACCGGATACAAGACATATACGACACTGGAGAACCCCTGGACGCCAACAGCGATTAAAATCCTGCCAGGAAGTCCATCCTTATAGTGGTGGAACCATCATGGTATGGGCGGGTATTTGGATCGGCGGAAGAACTGAGTTGATTTGGATCAGAGGCAACCTCAACGCTCAAATTTATGCTGAGACGATTGTATCAGACGTCATCGTTCCTCTACAAGTGCAAATCGGTCCCTTATTTCAGTTAATGCATGATAATGCACGACCGCACACCGCAAGAGTTGTAAGACAGACTCTCGCCGCAGCTAACATCAATGTCCTGCCCTGGTCTGCTCAGTCGCCAGACTTGAACCCGATTGAGCATGCATGGGATATGCTACAGAGAAGAGCTCTGCCGAATATGGAGGGTATCCAGTCGCAAGAAGACCTTTTTTTGTTGTTGCAACGAACATGGGCGGCCATTCCACAGCGTGATTTGGATGAACTCATTTTGAGTATGCCAAACCGATATTCTTGTGTTGTTAGTGTTCGCGGTAGAAACACGGATTATTAATTGTTTAAGTTACCCAATAAAATTTTAAAGAAAACTGTTATTTCAGTCTTTTTTTCGAACTTTAATGTTAGTGGTTCAAATGTCAAAAATCCCTTTATTAGGAAAATGGCAAATTTCTTTATTAATGCAAAGGTGACTTGGTTTATCGTTACTGTGACAAACGAAAACACTTTATTTGATGAATCCTTAAAGAAAATTTTAATTAATATCAATCAGGAGAAAAGTTATTGCAAAAATATATGTTGATCCCTAGACACTTTTGATGTGTGTAGATTGGGGTTATATGAACTCGGGAAAACCGACGCAGGCAGGGAGTTCCACTCCTTGGCTGTGCGCATAATAAAAGACTTAGCAAAGCGCTTCGTTCGAATGTGTGGAACATCGACTAGGTATGGGTGATAACCTGCAGTACGCCTAGTCTCCCGATGGAAGAAGGGAGATGGTGGAATCAGCCCGTGGAGTTCCTGCGCACACTCTCCGAAGTACAGTCTGTAGAAGACCGACAGACAAGCGACTTTGCGGCGGTGGGCCAGGCTATGTAGCTTGGCAACCAGCTTAGCGTCACCAATTAGTCTCCTGGCTCTGCGCTCTACTGGCTGAGCCATCCCAAAGGTGACAGCAATACTCCATGCCGGACCGGACTTGAGCTTTATATAATATTGAAAGCTGTCCAGGCTTGAAGTACCGCTTAACCTTATTTAGGATACCCAGCTTTTTTGCCGCAGTTTGAGCTTTTGACTCAATGTAGGCGCCGAAGTTCAGATTCGCGCTCAACTTCGTGCCAAGGAGCTCGAGACTGTCCGTGACTTGTACAGAAGCACTCCGGAAAGTAGGGGCCAGATCAAACGAACTCCTTTTGGCGGTGAACAGACACACTTGCGTTTTGGTGGCGTTGAAATCAACCAGATTCTCGTCACCCCACTTGGAGACAAGACTTAAGGCTGAATTCGTGCGCTCTACCATTCGACTGCGACGCGTTCGCCATACAGAGAATCGGTGTAGTCTGCTCGTTAATGTAACCTTGTTTAAGCGGCGTGGTATTTTCGAGGTATAAAGAACATAAATAAAGCTTTTAATAAAATTTACGACCGCACCCCAAGCTAGCCGATCGTGGACTAGTTCACTTCGGCTTAAGAAAGACCATATTGGGACCACATTCGAGGCGTCATTTTAACATGCCGTCCGCCCAGTCCTTACGCAGTAATATATAAGTCAATGTGAAATAGGTAACTCAAACATTCAATAATGTTGATTACTTGAATTCACAATAAAGTTCTTATCTACTTACCTAACATACGAGTATCACATCACTTTGTCAAAACAACTCCGAGTTCATTGTAAATTGTCCAAACTATCTAGACGGTTTTCATTCTGGGTGAATCGCCGTATCTATTACCCACCTAATAAAAGGAGTTATCGTTTAGTAATATCTACGGATGTGATACCTTATATTTAATTAAACATTTGGGCTGTCAGAGCTGCTATTGTATTTTTTTTATAAAACGTTGCCCCACATTAGGAATATCTCCTTTATCGTGGGTGCGTTCACAAACATTTAAACTCACATACACAAATACCCAGACCCGAAACAACTATCTGCAGGCCATATTTATTGTATGGCCATACAAATTATTTTTCAACAGTAATATTAATCGTCGTATATAATGAGATCTATCATGTGGTGTATTATACCGTTAACACAGCTGTATGTCGTTGACACTGCCATACATCAACGCGGTGAAAATCGGAAACTTGTTGTCTTTGTCAAACCTCCAGTAGTTCAAGATAATTGCGCTAGATGGCGCTGAGTATAAACGCTACCCTACTAGAACGTCTATACTCAGACTACTAGAACAAAAATCTTATTCCAAGTGAAAGGCTTTCAACTAAATCGAAATAAAAAAAACTGTAATGATATTGATGGAGTAAGTACCTACATAGCGAAATTGCACTTGCCCTCTGCCCTTGCACATTTTTTTTTTTTGGCGGTTGGAAAATCATCAAATAACCCCTCCCGCTCTTGGGCAGAGCGGAAGGGAGTGTCAGACATCTACTGACACAGCCCTTGCCCTCAGCCCAAATGAAACGAAGGCGAAGCGTGATGACGACTCCGGTTATTCTGCCCTAGAAAAATAATGGTATTACATTGGCATTACATACATCACCATTGCTCCAGATATTATAAAAATAAAATAAAAGCAAAGTAATAAAAAATGTTGATTCATCCGTAAAATATCGTTTCGTGATTCCCCAGTGGAGTCCCAAAGGCGTAATGTGTGCAAATTGGCACGTCTCAGTGCTATTTGTAATAACATTATCTAGGATTTCATTTTCAGATACTTAAATGCATTTTTATAGTCTAAAAATATTCTGCGGCGGATTAAAGAAAACAAGTGTTTTTTTGAGACAGGGTTACGTTTTTTATTAATGTTGTCAGATATTAGGTTGGTTGCAAACTGAATTTGGCTGTCAGCATGTGTATCAGCTTTTTCTTAGCGTGTCAATGGTGATCTAAATTTTGTCGGTCTAGAACTGAGTGACTAGTTTGGCCCTTCGGTGGGGAGGGCTTGTATTTATGCTTTCGCGATTTGCACAACGACACGCTATGCTTATGCTTTGCTTGGTAGCATGGATGCAGGCCTACCTTACTGCCTCCCTCAGAGGCGGTAGGGTGGCGGGGTCTTGAGGGGGAGCGCTACGGTCGCGTAGATCCTCAAGGCAAGTCTGGGGGATTCACCTTCCCGAGGTTGCCACCCTGTTCTTGGTCTAATTCCTTAAGAAATAGACGCAACAAAAACCCCCGGGCGCTCGTACTTGTCCCGAAAGCCATATACCAGGCCTAGGGTAATCCCACACCCCACTCCCATGATCCTACGCCCAGACCCTCCCTCCTTTTTCCCTTTTCTCCTTTCGGTCCATGAGGACGGGTAACCTCAACTCCAAAAAAGCCCACACAGCCCACAACCATGCAGAAAGGAAAAATAAATATTCCCCAGGTGGGTCCCGGCAATGCCGGGGAATCCCACACCGACTCGTCGGTCTGCCTCCACCGTAATCTGGGGGGGGGCACCAATCTGCCTTCTAGCGCTGCGCCTTCTGCGCAGCTGGCTGCTTCGGCGCCAACAGCATCGGCTGCGGCTCACGCGCCACTCGACACGACTATGGCTGCGACTTCTGCGCCTACTGACCCTAATACGGCTGCGACTCCTGCGCCAATTACCCTGACGACTACTACACCTTCCACGAGGGCCTGGCAACAGAGCATCGTTCGGAACAGTGTAACAAATAACCCTGACAATGACTACGACAAAGCCCGACTCTCCAGTCTTAGCAGCGAACTCCGCGCGCTGGCACTCCAGCGCGAGAAGATCGAGGCAAGGCTGAGAGACATGAACTCTCTCGGGACGGGAAAGGAAGCGGAATCTGGTGGTTCTGGTTTTATCTCTGTGGACGAAGTACGCGCTTTGAAAACAAAGCGCGGAAAGATCCGGAACAGAGAGAGAGAACTCAACAACCGTTTGCGCAAACTCCGCGAGGGCAATAGCCAGCGCGAAGCACAAACGGTTAGTTGTAAGGGAGTACGCGACCGGCTACAGACACGCGAGGGGGAAACCCAGCGCGAAAAGCAGTCGGACGCGGAAACGAGCGGGCAAGGAACAGTTCGCGAAGGGGAAACCCAGCGCGAAAAGTCACTGCCCGCGCCAGGACCATCCGGAGGAAACGACCGGAACCGCAACGAGATGACCATAGACCGACCCCGACAGAAGAAGCGTGGCAAGCGGTCTGGATTCTTACGCCGGGTGTCCCTGGCACAGAGTATTGTGCCAAGCACCTCAGAACCGCAACCGGGCCCAAGTGGACAGGGAGCGGCGAAGAGGGAGCGCCCGGACGACACGGCCTCGCCAAGTGCGCTCCAGGGGGATGCCAAGCGTGTCAGAACCCAGGCCGCTCAAGGGGAGCAGAGAACCTACGCGCGGGCCACAAAGGACATCCCTGCGCGACTCGCCGTAGCGATCTGCCTCTCGCCTCCATCCCGAGACCTGACAACCGACGAGGGTGAGCACATCAAGCTCAGCCTTGAGGACCACATCGTGGAAACGTGTCGAACCGACCCCTCCAAAGTCCCGGCCTTCCGTGGCTACCCAAGGGTAGCGGATGGCACGGTTCATATGTGGTGCGAGGACGACAACGCCCTGACTTGGCTGACCCAGAATGTGCCCAAAGTTAGATTGCCGAACACTGACGCGACACTGACAGTCATGAGACAGTCCGACGTACCGACACGGGCCCGAGCGGCGCTCTTCGTACCCCGGTACAATGGAGAGATAACGCTGCTCCAGACGGTCCTGACCTGCCAGAACCCCTGGTACGACATCGGTAGGTGGTCCCTGTACAGGGCGACATCGGTCGGTGGTGAAAACTATGGGACCTACCTAACCCTAGGTATCCCACCGGACGAGGTCGAAAAGGTCTTGGGGAGGGAGCGGCGGATATCGTACCTACTTGGGTCGATATACGTGCGTTTCTTCCCCAACACCCAACCCTCCGACACCTCCGATACCAACACTGACGCTGAACGGACGAAACCGGCTCCGACTGAACCTGACCTGATGATGACGCAACTGGAGGAGGAGATGGCCAGAACGGTGATGGCTGATGCCGACGCCGAGAAGGTGCCAACCCCATCACCAGGGTGGACAGATGAGCTGCTGCTCTCGTCATCATCACCGGCACCCAGTGAAGACCAGCATGGGCTGGAAAAGGGGGGGGACTCATCCGATGGATCAATCTCCTCCTAATTCCACCCCACTGCCGCCCCCATCCCGTCCCATAAACATCATCCAGACCAATCTCCAGCACAGCCAGACGGCTACCGCCTGCCTGCGAAGGGCACTGGAGATGGAACCCCGAAGCCTTGCACTCATCCAAGAGCCGTGGATCCGTAATAACAGAGTATGCGGCCTTGGTAACATCGGAGGTAAGCTGATCCTCGACACAAAAGGTACAGATAAACCAAGAACATGTGTCTACATACCTAAAGATGTACCCACCACCACACTCACGCAATTATGTTCCAGAGACCTAACAGCCGTCAGGCTCAAAACCGACGGCGACGCACCCGATATCGTCCTAGCCTCGGTATATATGCCTGGCGAGGATGACGACTGCCCACCAAAAGGGATGGCCGACCTGGTAAGGTATTGTGAGGACAACAACCTAGACCTGGTCATCTGCACGGACTCAAACGCCCATCACCCGCTTTGGGGTTGCAACAAAGCCAACACTAGAGGTGAGGTACTATGCACATATTTGTTCACAACTAACCTTAACATCGCAAACCGCGGCTCGGAACCCACTTGGGTCACATCGCGCGGACAAACGATCATTGACCTAACGCTGGCTTCGGAAAGCGCGGCAAAACTTATCTCTGATTGGCACGTATCCAACGAGCCTTCCTGCTCTGACCATAGAAGGATTCGCTTCTCACTAGTAGCCAACATAAAAAAACCCGAACCTAGACGCAACCCACGCCGTACCAATGTACCCGGCTACAAACGGCTGTTGGCCTGCCTACTAACGCAGCACCAAACACCCCAAATTCTAATAGACCCCAAACAACTTGAAGACACCGTAACAAAACTCTCGGGATTTATAATTGAAGCATATCACGCCTGCTGCAAACTTAAAGATCCAAACACCAAGAGCAAGGGTAACTCCTGGTGGAATGCGGAACTCAGTAAGCTCAGGCAAACCATGCGCAGACAGTTCAACAGAGCCAAAAACTCCAGACTAACAGAAGACTGGGACTCATACAAAAAAACACAATACACCTTCAAAAAACAAGTCAGGAATGCCAGCAGGGCAGCCTGGCGGAAATTCTGTGAAGAAATTGAATCGAACAGCGAAGCCGCGCGTGTGAGAAAGATCCTATCTACCGATCAAGACCGCACCCTCGGGTCGCTGAAAACCCCAGACAACACATACACCAAGTCGGACCACGAAACAAGAAAAGTCCTTTTGGAAACCCACTTCCCAGATTGCCATCTCTCCGAGGACAGAACCTGGGCAGACGAGCCAACCCACACAGCAAGTGACCAAGACTGGGCCAGAGCCCGCACCATGGTAACCGCAGAGAGAATAAAATGGGCAATAAATACGTTTAAACCATACAAATCCGCAGGCTTAGACAAGATCCTCCCTGCCCTGCTACAATGGGGAGTAGACGCTCTAACGCCATGGCTGACCGTCATCTACCAAGCCTGCATAGCACAGAAATATATACCACTTGCATGGCGAGAGGTGAAAGTCATTTTCATCCCTAAACCAGGCAAACCAGACTACACACAACCCAAGGCGTACAGACCAATAAGCCTAACATCCTTCCTACTGAAAACCCTCGAGAGACTCTGTGACCGACACATTCGGGACGGACCTCTTCGGAAGCAACCACTTCACAAACAACAACACGCGTACTCCACAGGAAAATCAACAGAAACTGCGCTGCATAGTGTGATCTCCAAGATCGAATGTGCAGTGGACCACAAATGCTCTTCACTAGCAGTCTTCATTGACATAGAAGGCGCTTTTGACAAAACCATTTTCCATAGCATCAACGCAGCCCTCGAGGAATACGGTGTGGACCCGACCCTGCGAGGATGGATCACAAACATGCTCAGACTGAGGGCCGTACAAGTTACGATAAACGACACCACTAGAGCCATAGTGGCGAAGGGCTGCCCCCAGGGGGGTGTCCTCTCGCCACTTCTATGGAACCTAGTAGTAGACAGCCTCATCAAACGTCTCAATAGCAGAGGCTACTACACGGTGGGTTACGCTGATGATCTGACCATAATAATAAACGGCACACACGAAAACACACTATGCAACCTTATGCGCCAAGCTCTAAGAATAGTAGAAGACTGGTGCAAAGAATACAAACTAGCAGTGAACCCTACCAAAACCGAACTCGTCCTCTTCACAAAGAAAAGGAAGTTGGCAACGCTACAATTGCCAAGCTTCTTTGGGACAACCCTAAGCCTATCGACTGAAACCAAGTACCTGGGCATCTATTTGGACAAACAGCTGAACTGGGCAAAACACACTGATTACATCATCACAAAAGCCAGTATAGCCCTATGGCAATGTAAGAGACTCCTCGGGAGAAATTGGGGCATAAGCCCCAAAATCACCTACTGGCTATACACCACAGTTATTAGACCAGTCGTTACATACGGCTCTTTAGTCTGGTGGCCCAGGACCAACTTAAGTACAACCCAAAAGGATCTCGAGAAACTACAAAGATTTGCCTGCGTAGCAATCACTGGCAGCATGAGAACTTCCCCCACTGCTGCCTTACAGGTGATGCTAGGGCTACCTCCCCTGCACCTCGTCGTAAGAGAGGAGGCGGCCATAGCAACTTTCAGACTCGAAGTATCCGGCACCCTAAGAAATGATTCCAGAATCAAACACACACGCATCAAAGAAGATGCAATCAAAGAACAGCCGATGATGACATCACCCATCGACAGAATCCTGAAGACCCACTGCTTCCAAAAACACTACAACGTAGAGCTCATAGAGGAGTGGTGTGACTACTCAGGTACAAGAGAGCTAAGGATTTACACTGATGGATCAAAAACCAACGATGGGACAGGCGTCGGGGTGTTCTCCGACGACCTAAACATTAAGATATCCAAACCACTTGGAATGCTCAACTCTGTTTACCAAGCAGAATGTGTAGGTATTATCCAAGCGGCACACGCTATAGAGGCCAGGGAGGTTACGGATACTAATATTCGAATACTCTCCGACAGTGCCTCAGTTCTTCAATCCCTAAAGAATAATCAGATCACGTCGAGACTAATACTAGAATGCCACAAGGCCTTAGAACGAATCACGGTACTGAATCACAACACGGTAACACTACAATGGATTAGAGGTCACAGCGGATCACTCGGAAACGATGCGGCTGACGAACTTGCCAGAAGAGGATCCAGCACAAAACCCTACGGACCCGAACCCATTGTGCCCATTCCTTTCAAGCAGCTAAGAAGCTGGTTAAAAGACCACACTCTAATACAAGCGGAGAGGTGGTGGAGCTCGACACCAGGATGTAGGCAATCCAAGGAAGCTATGCCATCCCTGGATATAAAGCTGACCAGGCGCCTTCTGCGCCTGGACAGGGATAGCCTGCGTCTGGTGGCGGGAACCATCACTGGACACTGTTCACTGAATAAGCACCTCCACACCCTAGGAATCACAGACAGTCCCCTGTGCAGAGCATGCATGGAGGCGGAGGAAACGGTGGCGCATGTGCTCCTTGAGTGCACAGGCGTTACCAAGATTCGTGAGGAAACCCTAGGAACACCAAAATCCCTTGTGGATGCCCTGAGGAGACCGGGAAGTCTGATCTGCTTCTGGAGGGAGGTGGGCTGGTTAGAGTGATCGGCCAACATGGCTCACGCACAATGGTCCACTTCAAGGACCAAGTGCGGAAACCCAAACCCCCAATAATAGATAGAATTGGCCCTTCGGTAGCGTCCATCAGTTCTTGTGGTGAACAAACAATATGACATGCAGGACATGATTTTAAGTGCCCCATAGTTTGTGGAATAGCACCACTGTTACACTGACGGACCCCCATCTGCGGAGATCATCTTTGCTTCGTTGGATATGGACGGCTTAGACCTGAGTTTCACTACAAATCACATTCCATTCTGCGCCGGATGCTCTGTCACCTGTGCAAATGTTTTTTTTTTTTGGAGGATGGGAAATCATCGAATCGCTTTGGGCGGAGCGGAAGGGAGTGTCAGACTCCTACTGTCTGAAAACCACCCATGTTCATTAATCATAATAATCATTCTCTTTCCAACCACCCGCAGCCGCGGCAGGTGTCGGCCCTGTAAAGTTGTTGACATCTCTTTTAGGCGCGCGTGGAACACGAACGCACCGTCGCGTCGGTCGCCGCGTCGACACGGCCCGCGCCGTCGGAAGCGATCATGTGGGCCCCGACGCCCGGAGCGCCTTCCGTGGCGGCTGTGACGACCAGATGATGACTTTATGACTGCATCAGTTGCCATTGATACACTGAGTAGGAGACAACATTAAATCAATAAGCTGAACTGCTCTGTATCCCGCCTAATCTCACACTGCATCAAATTGTATTTAGCCGATAATTTAATTTTATCGCGGCTGCATTTCACTCGGCACTTTTTGTTTATTGCGTGCAAACGTTCCAACTAGTTTGAGAGAATATATTTACTTCGTATATTCTTGAACAAGTACAATAATGTGATGTACATATATTTGTGTATATGCAACCAGATACAGGATTGTTCTAGATACAGGTATTTCTACTTTGGTATCACTTGACATGTGGTTTTGAAAAGATGTTGTATGCTCTTTGTTTGAATTCTGAATAGGATTTACAAAAATGAGCATTGAGTTTCAAAACCTGTTTTAAATTTTGAAAGAAACATTTTAATGTTAGGATTTATTTGGTTTTTGGTTTAGTTTTAGTTAGAACCATAAGCGAACGAGGGAGTGTACGAAGATTGTAGTTCAGTGCTAGATTAGTGACCTAACAAGGATGAAAAGGCAAGTTTTAATGATCGTACTTAATTCTCGGGTAAAGTGGTGAAACATATTATTATAATTTTATTTAAGTACCTAGCTCAATGAACAGCGTAGTTACTTAGCCATTTTCATCAAATCTTCCTTTCGAATTGAAATGTCTCATTATCAAAACTAACTGCCACCCATTCTAATCACAATACATAACATTTTCCAGCATAAAACCGTCAAATAATCGTTTAAATGACAAATCACATCTAAATTGTCTCCTCCACACTTATATTTTGTCGCAACACATCTAGAAGTGAAATGATTATGATCCCAAGGCGAGCGCGCCCGGAAGTCGCACCTGAGTTATGCGGGACGAGCCGCTTATAGCTCCTACATCTTGTGCTGTGGTTACATTGTGAGAGAAATAAGACGTTTATTTATTAACAGGTAGCTAGTTCGTAAATATATGCCTGTTCTGAAATGTTTATGAGTTAACCGTTTGCTTCAGTGATATAGACACGGGCGGGGGTAATGATTTAGATAAATTCGAAAGCATTTTTCTCGTGATATTATTATGATTTTCAACTTTCAGATGAATGACTATCTCTTAAAAGTATGGGTTCCAAAATACTGAGTACGTAACATGCAGTAGAACTTAAATTAATTTATTAGTGCACATTTATGCAGGGTGGAATTTTTAAACCTCACCCGAAGAGAATGTACGGTCTACTCTAAATATTGGAAAAAGCTACTCAAAGGGAAACATACCTTTATTTTTTAAAAGAAGCAAATCACACATTTTATGATATTTCCATTGTTTTGTGTAGTGGCGATTGGCAGTGTTTTCAGGAAATATTTTCAGAAACATCAGGAAGTAGAGAAGGTAGCGTAAACGTTATAAGGGCACGTTACAATATTTGTGTTTCTCGAAAATATTATACAAGACTAGACAAGATATTAAAATATTATTAAGAGCAAGGTAACAATGGCTATTCAGAATATAATTCAAAAAGAGTACCTGAAATGTGCACCTAATCATAACATCACGCCTGTAATCCCCGAAGGGTTAGGCAGAGGTATACCTAATACTACACCCACATTTTGCCAGTTATGTTTAAGTCCCATGTAATAGGGGGCAAGCCTATTGCCATCAACCGGGCACAAATCCAGACTCCGTGGCTGTTACTGATAAATTCCTGATGGAAAAAGCCAATAACACTTTGCCCGACCCGGGAATCGAACCACCTAATCATCTAACAAATATGATCAACGCCTTTTTGATTTTCATGCTTCATCAATAAAACTAACAATATTTCTTAATGAAAGCTGAAACAGTTTATCTAAACTGGATTAGACGATCAAAACATGGGTTTCTCTCACATAAATAAACTTACAAATGAAAAAAAATGCAGAAAGCCCTTCATTCAAACCAAAAACAGCATCGCGAGCATTGTAAACAAAATAAGCGTCACCATTGTGCTAAAATAAACTACGGAATGCCGGATATTGCAATCCTGGGCCGTCACGGGCTAGGGATCGTACAGGTGCCTCCGTCGACTCACTCAGTGCGCCGGAGCATTCACACAGCGCGCACGCACGCCAGCCTGACAGAAACTCTCGCATCGATATTTAACACGATCATTTTTTACCGGACGATTCTCTGACTGAAAATACTGAGATTCAATCAAAGGTTTCTGAAGAACCTGAAGCTGCTGCTTCCTGAGAAGATAATTTAGAAAACCGTGAACATTAAATTGTTCACATTTAAGATATTTACACACTTTTTGTAGTAATTGAAGAAACAAAACTGTGTGCGAAGAGGGATTCATAAATCGTGAAAACTCTTCAGTGGTTTAACGAAGATTGTGAATTAAATTCTGAAGTGAAAAGTGGTTGTGGATAGTGAAGTGACAGACAGTTGATAGAAGTTAAAGTTGTTATAGTTTGGTGAAACATTATGAAAGTCCTGACCGTATCAGACAAGGTCGCGAGTGTTGGAGATGGGAACGAACCGACTGTGGTCGACACCCAGACACTGACTAAGGAGGAGCTAAACAAGTAATTATTACTTTTTAAATAACTTAGCTGCTTGAGAGCATAGGTTTTTAACAGGTGGAATTTCCAGTGAATGAAATAATCGTAGAAACCGAAAACTCTTGTAATGATCCGCTTAGTTATGAAAACAATTTGGATATTATATATAATAATTTTAATTAATTAATCGTGATTTTTGTGTATTGTAATGTCTTCAAGCAATCATGAGAAATTTTAAAACCTCGATAAACTTGATTAAAGTTCTCTGAGTTCAAACCGACGAAACTATCTAGTAGCAAATACTTCTAGTAAATTAATTTACTAAATATTTGATGAAATACTTCACTAAAACAATCGTCTTTAGAAAAAAAGTACAAACCAAAAGAACTTAAGAGTTCATAGAAGAGTAACATAGCATTAGCAAGTTCGCTAGGTCAGATCGGTTGGCAAGTGGCCAGAATGACACAACCGCGTGGTATGCGGTGTTTACGTGCCACAGTCCGTGTGTTGTCGTGATTCGGGTCAGGATTGCTGTCTGTAATCATGTTTTGATCGTTTTTCAGTTATGTTTATCTGTGATCAAGGCAATTTGACTTGTGGTGGATAGCTATCGTTTGACGAAAGCCTTTGAAATACGTGAGACTTCCTTAGACGGAAGAAGTATATTTATGAAACGTTAAAGATTTCATTGATTTGTTAATGGTTCACTGTATTGTGATAGAGATAAAATTTCTGGTCTTTTATTGTCTCCATCATAGAAAAGTACTTATGTTCATCGTCTTATTGTTACAGAGGTTGCCCTCTTGGTGTCTCGCGCATCACCTCATTTCTCTACGTGTGTGGGGCCCATGCCTTGCCAGGAGCAGTGAGAGCCTTGCACCCTGGCCTTATCGTCAGTGCTGCTCCAGAACTTCCCCCACCACCAGAAGACTATGTCCCAAGGCAGTTTGTACCACTCTTGGATACACCAAATTCTGATATGCACCCCTACATGGAAAGTGTGGCTGACCTGATTAATGAGGTAAGAATTACAGATTTTGACTGGAATGTTCTTGTAGATCGAATCTTGATTATTTCTCTTCGTTAGCTTAGAATTCCTTCGATTCATGATTGCTCTAGTTTATCTTTGTTTATGCCACACATTTCAGGCCCAGTAATGATAAAGATAAAGTAAATATTTTCATTTCCGATTAAATAACTTTGTTTGATTCGATTGTAATGGATCGGGATCTAGAACAGTTGTTTAATTAGCTTTGTTTACATCAGGTCGTCTGTAATGGTGATGTGGTGCTGGTGCATTGTGTGGCTGGCATATCCAGGTCTGTCACTCTCTGCTTGGCGTACCTGGTCAAGTGGCAGAAAATGACCTTGAGGGACGCCTATTATCATATGAAGCAGAGACGGTGAGTAACACATAGAATATTCCTCTAATGTAGATTTTTTTCATGATGCCTGTCTTTATGAATGGTTGCTTGAAATACCCGATTTCATCGTTACAAAAGACGTGATTACACGGGTAATTTGAAACACTTTATTGTTTCCGTTCATCGTAAATCTGAAGCGTATGAAGTCATAAATCGATTCCTTCCTTGATTTTTTTCTGTTTTATTTCAACGACTTTT
Source organism: Diarsia brunnea (assembly GCA_949774965.1). Lineage (NCBI taxonomy): Eukaryota > Metazoa > Arthropoda > Insecta > Lepidoptera > Noctuidae > Diarsia > Diarsia brunnea. The sequence continues at coordinate 4,590,527 of OX459001.1, forward strand.
ACTATCTTTGTTTCAGACCACAAATCCGACCGAACACAGGATTCTTCAAGCAGCTCATCAAGTATGAGGAGAGGCTCTTCGGAGAGCCTTCAGTAAAGATGGTTTACTGTGAAGCCATCGACAAGGAGATACCTGACGTATACGAGGCAGACTACATTGGCATGACCTGGTTCAGGCAGAGATACGGACCCATCGAAAGGAGCTGAAGTGTGACAGAGACAGCGATGTAGGTTAGAAAAGGATAGCTGTGATTACTTTGTGTGAGGACGAAAGGAACGAGGTTGCAAAAGAAGAAGAATGTTAATAAATATAAGACTGAGTGGTTGAATGACTTGGATATGAATGAAAGTGTATCAGCTCCGATATACGAGATGGGTGTTTTATTGATTAAACTATATGAAGGAGGAAGTAAATAAAATTGTAGGAAGGAATAGATGGACATTTAAATGAATACTTTGTAAGGAATAATTTAAAATCATGTTCGTTCTTTTGCACTTTCTCACAACTTATTGGCTGATAAAATTTACTTTACCTAATATGTACTTTATTTAAGCAATGTGATAATTAACTTATTGTTATAAATTAACCATAAGGTATTCGCTTACCATTAAATTGTATAATGTTGATGGGACCAAAATAAATAAGTGGATAATTTTTATTTCTTGACTTTTACTTACCCATTGAAAATTTGTTTGATGAAAAACAAAATTATGTTGCAAATGTTGCAGAATTTGCGTAATAACTAAATCAGTGACAAGGAACTTGCGTCAACAGTGATGTACAAAATGTCCTAATTGCAGTAGTAGAGTAATGAGTAATTCATTGAGTGGATGTTGTTGGCCTCGTGGCATTGAGCCGGGAGTACGGAAATATCCCAACGGCTGCGCGGGCGGAGATTCCAGAAGTTAACTGCAGAAGGTTAGCTTTGAACAATGGAAGGAAGATAACTATAATCATTAACGATTTAAGAATTGAATCGCCCACAAATGAGGATGAGTCTATTGTTGATCTGCTATCCTACACGGTTCTGTGCATCTTTTGCATCATGACAACTATAGACCTAATGGAAAAGAAGTTCGCGACTATAGTATCTCGCTCTGAGACATTTTTTACTCCGTAGCTCACAAGATCTCTGTATGTTTGTTTTATTTGGTACTGTAATTAAAACTTTTGTGACTTCTTCATTATACCTGTGCCATGAACAATAGTCTGCCAGCTTCCGCATACTGATGTAATACTCTGTAACAGCTATCTCCTCTATATTATTTGCTCCTGGTATGTGCTCATGGGCTGCGAGATTTTTTTTAAGAAACATTATCACTGATTTAATGTTAGTATCTCGAGTAACATCAGCTATTAATATGGTAGTGGAACCGGGATCTAGTGTAACATGATCATCAGTATTATTGTTTTAATTAATTGAGCTTTAGATTCAGGTAATCATATTTTATATTGGGTCTAATATCTTCCATAAATATTGCTTTACCAATTGTTTAATAAAGTCTGAGTATTCTGATTGAACTTTAAGGGATTTTTTACAATGTCCGGTGATTTAATAACTAATATGATATGTCTATAGGCGACAGTTCAGCCGAACCTCCAGACCAAATATATCTCCGAGAGTCAACTAGTCCCCCAGATGTCGCGGACATTCTCAGACGATTATACAATAATGTCTGGAAAATATTTCGCAAAACTAAACTAATAACTTTTTATTATCTCTAAATACATTTTGTAAGTCATCTTCTGTATCAATTTCAACATCTTTAAAATTTGTAAAAATATTTTTCACGTAACATTCCAGTGTCGATTGCCTTTCTAAAATCTCTTTTGGTAGTACTTGGGTTTGGATCGAAGCCAGAATACATTACGCTGTCATGTTTTTGACGAATGCCTGCTTGCTGTTCAATGACAAAACAATTGGTCTAAAAAACAAGGTAATAAGGTAGGAATTCGCGTAAACAGTTATTTGGCAAGTGATGGTATCTATGACAAGGTGTAGGTTGTGAGGGTTGTCAGGTTCCAAGTTCAATGTTACCGGTAATTACCTCACGTGAACGTAATTAGAATATTTTTTGGATGGGGTTCGTTGTTTTTTTCGCAGGGTTAATGAATAGTATAAAAATAAAGTTCTACTTTGCCAGCTCAATCTGGGCGGTGCTGTGACTGTATTTGGTAAGAAAAACTGTTTTGTTTTCGTAACACAATCTTGGTCTCCTCAGAGTTTGGCAACATATGGTAATGATCAAACTGACGTCGACACCAAGAACATGGATGAATGTTGACAAAAGTAGACAGACGTAGTAGTAGATATAATTATGGGAAATTTGAGGCTTGGGGGAGATTTTACATACAGATATATAGGTCCGCACTTCCTTAGTAGACTTTAGTAGCTGTTTGGATAAACGTGAATAAATTGATAAACATGGTACTAGTCTTCCTAAGTTATTGACAGACTATTTAGATCCCCATTCGCGCTTACTTAAAAGGGCTATTTAGTTTAATGTAATGAAAATACGAAATTGCGTTGGAAGGCCTCCCACTAGGTGGACCGATGACCTGGTGAAGGTTGCGGGGATCCGCTGGATGCGAGATGCTCGGGGCCGGCCAATGTGGCGACACTTAGGGGAGGCCTATGTCCAGCAGTGGACGTCTTTTGGCTGAAATGATGATGATGATGATGATGAATGAAAACACAACAATATATCTTATAAAATACAACTCTGGCACTTTGCCTTCGCTATTGTTTGCCTTGACCGTTCTTCGGCTTGTCAGAATTGATACAAAGATGTGAACTGCCAAATCCAAAGTCGGACAGATTGTGATACAAACATAATTCTACTCACTTCTGCTGCCGAACGAGCTCAAAATGAAACGCAATTTTTCACGATTTCCCTTTTATTTCAGTTTTATGTTTTCAGAGGAATTGGGCCAGGTTAATACTGGCTAACAAATGATACTGTCACTACAATTTTTATCTTGTTGTCACTACCATTCTTGTGTCGATGGCGATCTAAATTAAGTTGGCCCAGAATTCGGTTACGAGTTTAGCGTCTTCAGAAGCGTCCATCAGTTTCTGTAACGTGCAATCAAGAAGTCACGCAGGTCACTATAGAAGGTAATAAATCATGTGTGAAACAAACAGTCATTTATGACTCAGATAGAAATTTATAGAATGAGTAAAACCCACCTGAAGCAGTTGCTCCCCCTGCTACGCTCACTGTTTAAAGTCTTCAGGTTACCTAATGCGACTTATGTCCATATTGGAGAACATTATTGGTATTAATGATATGTTGGTATAACTGCTATGGATACTAAGAAAACTCGACCACGAAATGTTTGTAAACCACTTTCTATTCTTGGGATCGTAAATCCCACGATTTTATGACATTTTTGGAATTTGGAAACAAAAGGTACTCCCTGGATATTTGCCCTGGCATGATGACTGTGTACATTAAAATGACATTTGGATTGTGCCCAAATCGTTATTTTGGCCTTACCGTGGGTGTACACCCTATTTATGTTTTGGTCGCAATTGCCAAAATATTATTTGCCATAAACTTTTGTATGACTTTGTGCAAGGTTACAGGTGCTTATTGATTTGTTCTTCTTTTAGACTTGTTGTGCATTCTATGATTTGTTATTTGTTGATTTTATATCTTTCCTATCCTTGAAGCTTTCAAGACGCATATGATCGTCAATCAAACAATTTTGTTTCTGTGCAGCTTTGGTTAAGTTTCTTCTATTTTTATTTTCTATAAGATAGACTAGAATTGGTGAAATGGTTATTTATGTTTGTTTTCTACAAAGTTCTTAATAAAAGGAAGTTAATAATTACTTATTCATTTTATGTCTCCGTCCACAGCGAACACGAAAAAGTTGTTGATATCCGTATAATAAATAATACATATTTTGATCTTGAATACCCTTCCAAATCGCCTATCACTTCATAATTTAAATTCAACCTTCGCAGAAACAGTAAGTATGCTATAAATTATCGTTTCTATGGGACAAATTGCTTCGACCTTCTTCTCATTTGACCTTAGCAGTACCTTCCGTAACATTCCAGATTATTTTCATCGCTCTTAGATTATAAATACTTAGTTCGACCTTTACTCCGACACAAAACGAAACAGCTAAAATAATAATATTTACGATTCGCAGACAGTTTTTAGTGAAATTCTTGGGGACAGAAATATTTTGTATCTGATAAATATTCATATTTAAACAAACTGTGTGCTAGTATGGGATTTCCCATCGACAAAAACTACGATCTTTGTACAAACTTTCATCTCAAATTTTCCATTTTACGAATAGGTAGAATATGAAAAAAAACTCGTTCGTGCAAGTATCTTTCTATATAATATGATGGATGCTTTTGACAAAGTTCAGACCCAGCGGTTGAAGCTGTGCATTGATTTTTAATATGTGGATATTATTAGTCAGTGTACTTTACAAAATAAAAGAATAAGTTAATAGGGTAGTTGACAAAAAAAAACTAATTAGTCCGTTAGATATATTTCCAAAAAATATTGGACACGTATTTTTTCTTTTTTCACGTAAACGATAAAAGACGATGATACAGTGCTTTGAAAAGTTGCGCGACATCATAGTTTGGTACATTTTTTACCAGAAAGTGACGTCACCAGCCCCCGTTTGACACGTTTTATTTTCGTCAATTTTTATTAATTTGATAAAACAAAAAAACACGTATCCAATATTTTTCGATAGTCTAACAGACGGACTAAACAGAATCATATTTTTTAAAGTCAGTCAACTACCCTATTGTAATACCTCACAAATCGTATGGAAAATATTAGGTTGTAAGCCAGCCGATCGAAAGGTTTCATAGGTCAAGCATACAGGCTTTCATGCAGGGAAACACTGCAATACGTACAATAAAAAGAAATTGTGTTAAAGCCCTTGAAATGTATGAAATATTTAGCAAAAGGAAAAGTTTAGAAATCATTGTAATTAGAATACTTAGGAATGTTATACGAAGAATTTACACGTTAAAAGTTTCCCCGAAAGTCTATTTAGACGATAACCACTAATTACGAAATCTCCGCCAGAATTCAGTTCACGAGCTATTTGTAGTACAATTAGAATTATTTGAGCTAATTAACGCATCCGCTAATGCGCTTGCGCACTCGAAATAACCTGGCGTTTAAATTACGAACGGAAATAACAACGCTTTTAGGAATTCATGGACGGCAGGTTCTTTCGAGCAGTTTCTACGAAAAATGTCTACTATTCTTATCGTATGATGTTTAATACTTGACGGTGGTTAAATTCACTTTTCCTCATGACAGATTGGTTTTTCGGAAATCATGATACAAACAAAACTGACCGACTTTCGAAGCTTTTTAGTAAACTGCTCCTACTCAGATGGGACGCGCGGGATGAGTTTAGGTTAGTTTATTTAATTCTAATTCCAATACAAAAGAAATATACAACCAATAGAAAAAATCGAATGAGTTTAACGAACAGTTTCCGTGATAGGTAGATACAACAGCAAGTCAATGAACTCGACGCCATTTCTACTGCAACATTTCAACAAACAATGGCTACCGGTAACGTCATTGGTTCTATTTGTTTACAATAAATAGTTCAATAATGAGCAATTAATAACACGTCAATGGAAGTCAAAACAATTTTTAATCACTGAGCTCTTTGGAGCAAGATTATTATTTAATTTCTATGTTTAGGTATGAGTGTGTAGTGGCAGAAGTTAATTATAATACACCAGGCCAATTCATACAAGAAGGGCTCGACTGCAAATGAATTAACAACAGAGAAGCAGAAGTAGTACATAACATCACGCCTGTAATCCCCGAAGGTTTAGGCAGAGGTATACCTAATAGTATCTACACCACCTTTCGCCAGTTATGTCTAATAGGGGGCGACCCTATTGCTACCAAACGAGCAAAAATCAGACTTCTTGGGTGCCGCTGAGAAATTCATTATAGAAAAACCCTATAACACTTTGCCCGAGCCGGTAATGGAACGCAGGACTTCATGCACATGGTCACACTTGCGAAATCTAGACCAACGAGGCAGTCAGGTCGTAAGGAAAAACAATAAATAAAAAATCCGTAAGAGAATCGAATTCACGATTTCATGCTCAGAAAGCTTAACACTGCTCTATGTACGTTGCCAAGTGAATAAAAAATCTAAACAACCAGTTAGTGCGCCAATTTGTAAACTGCGCAGTTACAACTAAAACTGAATCGAACCGAAAAGAAATTTGTCGACAGTTAACTTTCCGGTGGTCGCCACATTCCGGCGCGCATTCTTGGCTATTTATAATGAAGTTCCTAGTCGGATAGTGCTGTTTGTCGCACGCATAGCTCTCGCATATAAAGTTATTGTATAATTTATACAGAATTTATTTAGACTAAACAAATAGCAAAGGAACCGAGTGGTCCACGCAGCCAGTAGAATTAGTCAGTTTAACTGCAATGAGTGACCTATGAGGAATGGCATACGTGTTCTGAATGACTGGACAGGAGGATTTTTTATTAAAATTTTACAATATTTTTAAATTTGCGGCCCTCAGAACCGTTTGCAAGGTTTTTCTGAGGGAACGGAACAAAAACAAGGTAACTGTGATGCAAAGCGAAAATGATAATTAATAAATTTTATAGACGGAACGGATGAAATTATGGGTTAAAACTTTGTAACAGACATTAATCGGAGCAAGTTAGTTTGAAAATCTGACTCAAAGCTCTGGAGTACAGCGTAAAGTAGCAATATTTTGGTTATAAAGTCCGAAGTGAATGTAGATCGACATTGATGGATATTAAACCCGTTGTCAGGTTAATAGGACATAACTATTTTTGCGAGCAACACTCACTGACTTTTGTTATGACTCATGTAAGTCAAGATTAATAGCCTTGTTCTTAAAATTATTAACAAGCAATGGACTTCGGAATGCTTCAGGATGTACTAATAATAAATACGCGTGAAATTAATTTGATTGTGAAAAAAATGGATTTTATAATTAGAAAGTTAGTTGCGAAATGTATTTTTTTAAATCAGAGTTCAGGGACCGCGTTGGTATGTCGTTCTGCCTATTCGATTTGTTGTTTTTGGTATTTTTCTGCATTGGTAGATAAAAGACTAGCATCTACGATTTTCGCTAATTTAGGGATGACGGAGAAGACCGTAGAAGAAAAGAAAATAAAGATAAGAATGTAAATAAAGTTCTGAGGGGTTTTTTCCGTATCCTGTTATATTCTTATTCTGCAAACATGCCAAACTTAATGACATAACAACATATTCGAAAATATCGTAAAAATGTTTTTCAAAGCGACGGAAACAGGGAGTTTTATAATCATTCTTTTGATCTAAATACTGACCTAAGTCACCTAACGAAATCTGCGTCGTTTGACATTATTTTCTTATTGTTCGTGATCTCTTTCGGGAACTAATATACCTCTCCTTCTCTCTCGTGGCACAGTCTTTTCACCTAATTTTATATGCACTCTGTCAACACGACACGTGCAGGTAATGTGATTTTCTTTAATTAACGCGTTCTTTTGAAGTGGTTGTCAAAATTCGTGATTGATGCAGTTGAATTAACACATCGAGGTACTTCGATTGTAGGTAAAGTAATTCAGGTGATAATTAGACAAATATATCTTCTCAATTTGGTCTTTTGGTGGATTGTTGGCTTTCTCCATGCATCCCACCTGTGTACTTAATAAACGTAATTGTGTGAACTGAACTAAACTAAACTTGTCAACGAAGAAATGAGTTTGTGGTAGAAAATGACCTGAAACAAATTTTAATCAACAGAGACACCGCACAAAATCTTGCTGAGTGGAACAGAAAGGCAAGGAAGGCGGACCCCAAGTAGACACATGGTCTAGGAGGAGAGAGAACAAGAATGGATAAGATACACATGAAAATAAATAACCAACTCGTACTAATTTGATGCATGTGATGTTTTAGAAAAATCATTCTTGAATAGGTTCAGTCGAAAATATGGTTCGTCTATTTCATGATCCTATTTCGGTAGCAGCCCTAATCTCGAAAGTACCTGTGTGGCGTCGTCTCGGATTCCTCAGACCGTCTGTTGCCAAAACCGAGCAAGTGGTATGTCACATAGTTCGACCGACAGTTAGTTATTTAACTGTTTGTTCCTACTTCAGAGGAGATGACGCATGAAAATACTTTGTAGATTCGCTAATTGCTAATTGTAGATTACCTGGTTTTAATTTAGATTGACCTGATTGCTATAGTAAGGATGAGGTGTTAAGTAGAATAGAAAACGATTTTTTGATGTGCGTAGAAACGGCAGAAGGGAACGCCCTAGTAGACAAACCCTTTTTTACTGATGTTATTCAGATAGGTTGGGTGCATAGTACTCCCTACGTCCTATGGCTATATGTATGAACGTGGACGAAGCAAAAGAACGGCTCATAACATTTGGCGTGAGTACGTTTGGTGCTAACACTAGCATCCTCAATTCCTGTAACGCGCAGGTAGCAGGTTAACAGCACATAGTATACGATATCAGGCGTATTTCTGTTAGACAGCATCACATTTGCATGGGAGACGCCTATGTCTTGCAGTTCAATTTGATAGTCCGAGTTGACGGATGTGGTCACACCTAGTTCTTGTTCAGGTGTGTAAAGTGACTTGTAAAATAATCAACAACACGTGCACGTTACAGCATGGACATCAAACGGTAAAGATAATACGTTCCTAGTAAAACTGTGGACCTGCCAACTGTTTGCAATGAAATCGTTATGCAACTGAAATACTTCAAGTGCCAGCCATTTGTTAAGTGATACATATGGAAGGCTGCACCTTACCTTTAAGACACTAAACATCAAACTCAAAGCATTAATTTCAATTAGTCAATTACAGGTACTTTTGAATGTCAGAAAAACAAAGAAGAAGCTCATTCCAAAGCGAAGATCTCTATGAAGAAAATTGGGCATGAAACTCCATGGACACTGTTTTGGATCAGAATATATTCCAAATTTTGGTGACATCATTCACGATTTTGGTAACATAATACCGGTTCACTCAAAATCACAGAGCAGTACAGTGGGGAAATAAGTGTCTACCCGAGTTTGAACCTGCACCCTACATGTATCTCTAAATCTGGGGCCTTTAACCACTAGGTTAGAACAGGCTGAACTAGAAAGCCTGTATCAAGTCTTTTTTTCTTTCCGATTTATTTGTTTATTCATCGACAATCTTCTTTAAATAATTATTTGAATAAGCTACATCGTGTGGATTGCATAAAGATGTGTTCATCTACACATTACTGCTGCATTAAAATAACACACGGAAGGTATTCATCATAATTTTGATGCCAGACTCCAAAGTAAATACAGGAGAATGAAGACTGACAGATGAAATATTTTCGCATTCCACTTTAAATGCTGTTTGAATTTGCATGGAATTTTACTGATGTCAGGCCAAGGTCAGAAAAATAATTATTACATAACATCACGCCTGTATTCCTTCAAAAGGCCGACAGAAGTGGCGCCTACATTTCCGCCGTCGTAATTGAAAACACAGTACACTGTTAAGGCTCCTCTCTCGAAAAAGCTTAAAAACAGCGTGCAGATGAAGCAGTTTTTCACCGGCACTTACAGAGAAATTACATCTGAGAAAAATTGTTAGTAATCTACATGATATGACACGTAATTTGGTTTAGCCATAATTTTTGTATCGGTATCACATAATAAGAAAAAAAATCCACAAAATCACCTCCAAATCGTTGAATGGAACCATTTTACTCCTTCATTTTTTAACAAAATAATATTAAAAAAATATCTACTCCTTTGAAATACAAAGGAAAATAATTTGGTTTTGTTACTTTTTAAAAACATGTATTATTTTAATTATAATAAATGAAAAATGCGTCCGTTTAAAGTCCGTATCTACGACCGAGAGGGGTAGTTTGTATCCACAAGGTCATTGGCGTGAATACAAGCCTTAATTACTGTGAAACTTAAGTAACAGTGTTTCTTAATTACGATATTGCATCCTAGTACTACCTTTAAATTAATTTGAAAGCCATAATTAAAACTTGTTTAGTACTAAGATTGTATAATCTTAGTACTAAAACTAAAAAAAAACAGAGGTTAACAGAGGTATAGACAGATACCTGTCTACTTTAATTCGTTCGTCTGGTGATCTTTAGGGAGGTATCTCCCTATTGGTTATCTTGACGGGGCGAGATGTCTCAGCAAAGGGGTATTTTGTGTATACTTATAGAATTAGGTATGTGATTGTGTTTTGTAATTGTATATACTTACAATAGTTTTGAAGTTTTGTCAAATAAAATTTGAATTTAATTATTGGATATTATTAGGATATAGATCTGTAGTTTTCATCCAACCGTAATAAATATAAATAAATGAAACTGTTTCCAAAAGATTGATCGCAGGACATAAATTTCTATGAGAGTCTAATAGCGCATGTAACTAACATTTTAAAATACAAGGAAGTTATCTAACACTGCCAGGCTTAAAGTTTCAAAAATTAATTATGACTGACATCCATCAAATAATAATCATAATTTTTTGTTTTCCGTAATATGTAAGTGTTGATTCTTGACTGAAATGCCTGTGTTTCAGTTATTTGGCAAAAGCTGGGTGTCAGTAAGGTCGAGATCAAAGCGGTCGGAAGTAGACACACAGACAAACATTGTTGCGCATGATTGATTGTGGATTACACGGAGTATAGAGGCACAGAAGGCACACTCGAACAACTGAATAGGACAATTATCGGGGGAAGTGATTTTTTTGCACTTGAAAATGCTATGCCAACTTTTTTGGAGAATCTGGCCAATAGAAGAAGGAGGTGTCCAATTTTGTATTTATGGTAAATATATTTAAAAGAAAACTTATAAATAACCACAATTTAAAGTTCCGCAGCTTCTGAACAATTCATGGCCAACTCCTTTTCCCCCGGAATAAGTATCCACGTAGTAAACTGGTGTAGTCCACTGATTTCTTTGAGTTTTGTGTTTGTGAAGTGACACAGATCTGTTGTAACTCAACAAACACAAAACCCTTATACTAAAAGTATATACTCATTGTTTCGTAGATGTGGTACTTGATAAACTGATAAAGAACTGTGCAAATCATCATCAGCCTATAATGATCCCACAACTGGGACTCAAGCCTCTCTAGGAGAGTGATGGGCTGTATGATATCCACGACGCCAGCTCAGTGCGAGATGGTAGATGTCACATGTGTTCGAATTTTTTGGTTGTAAGACCCGGTTCCCTCAAGATGTTTTCCTTCACCGTTTTGAGAGTAGCGGTGATGCAATAAAATACACTAAGTAATGCGCCTGGCAGGGTTCGAACCCATGACTTACTGTTCGTAAGTCGGGGCCGCCACCACTGGCCCTCTGCTGCTCTCCACTGAGCAAATGCCAAAACAAAATTATGATACAGCCGGCACATCAAAATTGTTACACAACCTCTTAGTTAGACTTAATTCAATGTGGAGATAATTTTAACCTGCCTTCTGCTAAACTATCTATTAAATGATTACAGACATGTCTCCTAACACTGTAACACGTGTACGAATGAATCATGTCTAAATACAAGTCTAGTTTTATTTTAGTGCGTGTTTTAGTTCGACATTCCTTCGTAATAGCTTTTTTTTTAGTTTGCGTGAGAAGTTTAGTTAGATGTGTATTTTTATTTGTGTTATTTTAAAGCGGATTATTTTCTGATGAGTTACTCATGTTCTTTTTCGCATATGCTGTGGTGGGTACACTACCACATCGTTCTTGAACTCAGGCGATACGACTTCGGACGCGTCTTGCGTGAAACGGGCGTGTCTATTTTTTCCTCAAGAGAGGACCATCGTGTTGCAAGTCGGGAAGTAGTGCTTCACGATTCTTGAAGCAAGCTCTGTCATTTATTTTCTCTGCAGTCGCTGTAGTAACACGCGGGTCGCTTGAGCTGGTAGGTCGTGGTCACTCGGTAAGCGAGGATAATTGCTACATTGTTTTCAAGAAGATGATAAACTATTATTTGGAGCCAGCGATGTGTCGACATCTATCGTGAGTTATTAGAAGTGCGATTTACATCTGCGTCAGCGCCACGCCTGTTTGTTTGGCCAATCAAATGTTAATAGCGATAATAGTAACGATAAATATAGTCTACGTATATCTCTTGTCATTTTTATATTTCTCAGGGGAGCAACAAACATAAGGTCAAAATAGTACAAACAAGTGATCTGCTTATCCAAAATAATATGCAAATAGGAGTCTAAACATGTCACATTAGAATAAGTAGTTCAAATAAAAGCACTAAAGCAACCTCACGTTCTTTTTTAGGTACAACAATATCTGTGACGACTAAAAGTGAATCTTACTGCGAAGAACAATTATTACAATAAGCCAACTTTATATTAAACGAAAGTTTGACACTTCTTTCCCAACACTATCTCTGTAGATTTTCAATTCGGCTTTCCACAGAAATGTTTGGCCGAACAAAAAAGAAATATACCTCTTTTTAAAAACTTAGACACCCAATCTCAAACCAACACATTATACAAAAACCACGAATAAACCAATGTAACCTTTTAACTCTGTATAAAGCCACCTACACACCTGCGGTACGAAGTGTCGGCATTCGGCGTTTGGCACTACGCCAGAATGACACGGGTCGAAGGAATGCGGCGTATCACCATCGCTCACAAATCTTCAAATGAAATGTTAATGGTCCTGTTGAAGTGAAGCTCGTATTTTGCGGTACGCAGGTGAAAATTTAACGTGATTAGTTATGGGCAGTGGTTGAAGGTTTGCAGTGTGGTCTGGGCCTAAGAATAGATACTTCTTAAGGGTGTTCAAAGTGACTAAGGGATTGTTTTCAGAGTGATGGTTCTCTGAACAATAATTAATCCTTTTGAATGGAAATAGAATCTCTCCCCGTTGTATTGCATTGAGTGTTAAGTAAAGTAAATGTGGTATTTAAATAACATAATATTACGAAATTATTTCATTTTAAAAAACTAGAGGTCGATCTCTGTTCTTCCACGGGTAGCAAATGATGAAATTCGAAGCAAATATTTGCTCGCTCACTAGAAGACCAAAAATAATATAAAACGTAGTATATTTTCTCAATCGCAGCCATTGGTAAAGATTTATATCGTTAAAATAAACAGTATGTTATAATATAAGCGTCAGTGTTAATGACCTTACCGTTTATTTTCAGAAGAATTTTCACCCGGCTCACAATTACAAAGAATTTCGAATTTATATGCGCCGATTTACATTTCTAGGGTTTATAACATATTTATTTTATTACATGGCTGTCTTCAAAGTTTTTTTTAGTGTTAAACCCGTGTCATATTGAATAGATAAACCAAAGTCAATTTTTACGCAGTTGATATTTACAAAATACATCAATTGAGGTTACAATCATTCTGAATTGTATCCAAAATAAAACTCTAATCCTTTGTGCATCGTTTGACATGCTACGAACCTGCTACGTCACTCGTAGCAAGCGTAGCACCAAAAAGTTTTGCTACGAAAAATTTGTAACGCATTAAAAGTTTCAGATTTCTTAATCATAACCTTATTACTTGATTACGTCATAAAATTAATGGTATAGTGAAACAATCTCACAAACAGTATAGACTAAATATTTATAACTTAGCTATAGAAAAGTATTTTAAACAAGAAAATAGTGCGTCATGTGTTAAGACGTCACAAGACGAAATAGTTTCGCAGATAACTGACGCTGACGAGCGTCACAGTGTGAAGGCGTCTTTAGGTCTCTGCACACTGGTATTGCGTGCAGCGTGTCGTGTATCTTTCGGGCATACGTGCCGTGTGACACAGCTTGAGCTGCGTCGCTGACTTGAAATACGTCCAAGAGACGCGTCCGTTTGCCAGACGCTTAAAGAAACGCACAAAACATTTAGCAAACTCTTGAAGCAGCCCCAGTCAGGCAGCTTTACAGTCACGGTTCACCTTAGAAATTGTCTCTTCATAATTACTATTCTTTCATCTAGTCATTGGTCCAAGTCATTGATACCTTAATATCACGAAAATTGATTTTGTGTATCATACAAAAATGATTTTAAAGACAAGGAGAGAGAGAGGGCCGTACTTTTCTTTCTTATTTTTCACAGTTCTTTTGGTTTTTAGTGTACAGTATGATGGATAAGCTTTCGACAGCAACTGTTTCTCGTCACTTAGCGGTTACTTTTGAGCGATTACATGTTTATTATTACGCATAAACAAAATGAGTGTGAAACACTTTTATTTATTGGCTCTGAGTGAAGAGGTTACAGTGACCTCCGTTTTGATTGATCATAAATATTTTTAAACGACACATGAACAAACAAACTTGATACCAGAAAAATGCGGAATTGTTCATTAAACTGGAAATTGGTATGCAGTTTTCCTTAATTTATGTGTTTTTATTCTTGGCACAAAGGTCACATTATTATCGGTAAATTATTCTTAGTCAAATGCACATTAATTAATATATTATAATATATAATATTATTGTTACGTTTTCGTCACATTATTTACGGACTAAGCAAGTTGTGACATGGTGAATCAACAACACTTGAAACAGTATTAACTCGTATTCTCAGCCTTTTCATAACAACGTATATGTTTAAACGCATACATAAATGGGCAATAAATAACATGAAAATATTTCGTGTCCCTATTTACGTCGACGACAAACTTACGTGGTCACCTTCCTGAGTCAAATCTCGGTTGCCATTTCTGCAAATTGCGTTCGCCATAATTTTATTATAGCCTTGGACTAAATGTAACATTTTAAAGAAGAGTTTACTCGTACAAGACAGATTTTATTTAACATACAATGTTTTATATTAAAAGATGTTTTGTCACGATTCCAGAATTAGATTTAAATGTTCTTTGTCTTGCAAATGTCGCCCATTTTTATGTCAACAGTATTTTGAATGTATTCTCCTGGCTGTTTGCGCGAATAATGTTAATAAATAACAGTTGTTAGATCTTACAAGTGTATTTAATACAATTTCATGTTATTCAAAAAGCTCAAGTTTGTGGGCCCTTGTGTTTTTGCCGTCAGAAGACACGCGTCATTAGGAAAATTGATTGCGTCTTTGCGAAAATGCAGACTGATTTACGTGTATCTACTTTTTTTTTTTTTTTGATCTGATCGCAGGTCTTAAATATAAAAATATTTAAGACCTGCGATCAGTCGCCTAGACTATAATCAGGTGTGTTGGAAGAGGTTGGTATCTACTTTTTTGTTTAAATTTTAGACCACACACGTTGATCGAATGTCACTTAACTCTTTTTTAATTAACTGTGTTTGATTTACTATTTACGGAGTGCTAGATATTTTTCGATCAGTGGGTCAGTACTTAATTTTTGAGAAATGCACAATGTACCTACTTCAAAAATTGGTGTTTTCAACTTCATGCTTCTTAATTCCTTACTTTGACCTGATATTGTATATTATAAACGTTTTCGGGTATTATACATATCCATTCCCACTTTTACCTCTTCCTACGAATAATTAGCTGTAAGTATTACCTTCTCCCTACTTCTTCTACCACCGCATCAGAACCATAAGGTCACAAATTCCCCGTGAGTGGTCGCATAGTGTAAATATAAACAGCTTATTGGGCTGCATACCTCTAGAGAGCGGATGCCGCCGACCCACTTACTGGATGTCCCACTCCGGCATGCGGATGCCTGACATACCAGCGCTGGCTGGGTACTTGGGTGCGACGCTGCAAGACTGTTTTTATCTTAATTTAGACTAGTACTTATGGAGTTGTCTTCTTCATAACGTATCGCTGCCAAAAAACATTTTTGGACTTATAATGAGATATAAGTTATGAAACTGACATGGTCACTAACACTATTATTAACACGGAAAACGGGAAAAAAGGTAAATATCCCGTTTTCAGTGTTTATGATGAGATAAGGGAATGATTGTTGTAGGCAGCCTGTGATAATTTTGATTTGAGATCAGAATCAGGCAAAGAACAAATAAAAAGTTTCCTGCACCCATTCATCTATCAAATATTGTACTAATTCTGAGTCTAGTTTCACTTGATAACCAAACTACGAGAGAAGGTGAATTCTGTTTATATTTTGAGTAATAAACAAAAGCAATTTACTGCTATTTTTAAAAAGCTTACTAAGATATAGACGTAACCAACACAACCATACATAAGTTTCTTATTTTTATTTCATTGAAGCAAACGTGTTTACATTAGAACTCTATTCGTTTATTTTTCACTTCAAATTCAAACAACATTGCGTTTAATTAAAATAGACTATTATTCTTGAATATAATATAACATTCTGTAGTTTATTAAGAACTTACTGCAGCATTTTACTTTACGTGCAATCTGTAGTTCTTTAAAAATAAAAATTGTAATTGTGAAACCCTGTGTTAATGTTTGTAACTCTTACTAACAGCTGAAAAGGTTGTGACATAATTTCAGTCACGAATAGGCCTTATATTGTACTAATTATTACATTCCGTATCTGTTAGGTAGAAAATGTTTTATTTAAATATTTATAAAATAAATGTTTAAATGTAGTTAAGAGTGGGCAGAAAATAGAACTTCAAGATTTCATTGATACATTCCTCGCCACATTCTTTGAAAGGCCCTGGCTGTTTATTCTGACTCACATACCTGGCATACCAGAGATTCTCCGAGACGCATTTAGCAGCCGATGACTTGCCCAGGTTGCCCTATCCGCTTTAACGTCCAAGGAATTTGCGCGTATCTACTGCGACATAGCTTAGAGAATGTGGACGTAGTTTGGTCTTTTAATATCAATTAATTTGTCTTATTTGAACTAATTGACGTTGTGTAATATATGGTCTTGGTTAAATTCAACTAAGATGATAGTATATACGAGTATATCTTCAAGAGTTGTCATTGCGTTATAATAAGAAATATGTTTTCGTTGTCACCGGGCACACGACTTTCTAGCAACATTTAATATGATCAAGGGATTACAAGCCCCGTCGGGGCTGGGGGTTGTTCGCAAGAGATACCGCGGCCTCGACACGAAGGGCTAAGAAGGAACATGGGTGGTTTTTAGTCAGTAAAAGTCGGACACTCCCTTTCGCTCTGCCCAAGAGCGGGAGGGGTTATTTGATGATTTTCCACCCGCCAAAAAAAAAAATGATTACAAGCCAGTTTCTCGATGTAATCAAGAAAAGTATCTGTAGCATTTCATGTCAAGGTTGATATTAGACATCTGACTTATTCAGCTGTGCCATACTTATTATGCCCTTGAAAAGTAAAGTATAAATACTTTTATCTGCGTCTGCCGATTGTAAAGTTCCAGAAGGTCGATCTAAACGACTCGCGGGATAGATTTATGAGCACGTCGGAACTATTCCGTGGGTTCGACTGTTTTTATGTGATTATTTATTTTTCAATTTAGGCAGACACGTCTTGAAGAGTGTTGTTTGGGTATAAATGGTTGGTATTGATGGTTCAGGTGGAAAAGTGACCAGGTATTGGTTTTACCGAGTTTGAAGTTCTGGTTAAATTTTATACGTACGAGTACCTTCTTTTATTTGAAGTCTGTATGTACCATACAGCCAGCCAGACAAACTAGATAAGCGATAGTCTACATTTAAGATATAATTAACTGGTAGTATGTACTTACAACGCCGTAAAATTTTGGTTGAATTTGTCTGAGTATGTAAAAATATTTGGCACCATCCAAGGTATAAAAGGCACCATCCAAGCATATAATTTAAAAATAACTTTGTAGGCGTAAGGAAGGTCAATGTGCCGTATTGAATGTACAATATAAACTGATGACTAACGTTCACGTCTGAAAAAAGCAATGTTTAGTAAATATCGTGTGTTACGGCAAATTGCTCCATACCATATAGCATGGAGATGCGACGGGCGCTGCTAGAGGTGGCATTGACAACATCATTGTCATCTTCTGTTCTTTCCCAACTATGTTGGGGTCGGGTTTCAGCCTAATCGCATGCAGCTACACCAATATTATCAAAATTTTTCATGAAAATCAAGAGTGTCATGTAGAAATAAAAAGGTTGGCTTTAAACGAAAAGGTCGAGCATAAACGAAATGGAAAGATGAGAGAAGTTAAGTCTTCAAAGTGCTTTCAACACTACAAATTTACGCCGTCGTCTGACTTACGCCGTCTAAACGTTGGCGACTCAGTGATTCCGTACTCTGTTCTCCATACATTATGTTTGACGGTATTTTTAAAGTTCTATGGTAGTTTTCCGCTCTTCCTCGACCGAGTGAATGCTACTGTTTTCGTTCAAAAGTAATTAAACTTGGTTTAATGGTTAGCTATAAAATAACTGTTGTTCTTTGTGTTTGAACATGTCTTATTATAATGTGTTTTTGTAATTTAGTCTAGTCTTTTCTGCAGAACAATAGGAAAGCCCTTGAGAAAAAGAATGACATAATTATTCATAGAACTGTTTGTTAATAGCATGAAAGACGTCATTGTGAAAATATGTTTGAAACTGAGCTGTGCAGACTACGAACTGGAAAAGACAGCGTGGAACCTTCAGCTTGATGCACCTTCAGTACCTTGGCTAGACTGGGAGTGGACCCGTTAGGCCCGGTTTCCACCAAAGCGGAGACGGGCAGAGCGAAGAGGAGATGTACCAAATTCGACCAATCATAGGAAGGGCGATAGAACAGTTGTAAATTTTAACTACCGAATGTGATTGGCGGATTTCCGCACGTCTCCTCTCGTCTCAGCTCCTCTCCGCTTTGGAGGAAACCGGGCCTAACACGTGATATAGATACAATGGCAAGTAAGGTCACCTGAAGATTAAGCTCATCCCGTCGGGGCTGCGGGTTGTTCGGAAGAGATACCGCGGCCCCGGCACAAGGGCTAAGAAGGAACATGGGTGGTTTTTAGTCAGTAGAAGTCTGACACTCCCTTTCGCTCTGCCCAGAGCGGGAGGGATTATTTGATGATTTCCCACCCCCCCAAAAAAAAAGATTAAGCTCATTGTTGTATAATTGGCAAGCTTCTTTCTAGAAATGGGCTGCGAGACACTGATCATGGCTAATGCCAAACGCCTGACTTTACCAACAATTTTAACCTATTTTCAACAAGAAGGGTAACACACAGCTAAATAAATCCCGTGGCTTCCCAAAAACGCAGATACAAATAAACAGCGCGTCTAGTATGACAAACATGCGTTTGTAAACACACCGTGGCGTGGTCCGGAATGCGTCTGTCTCGATTTAGCGGCACCGTGTTATAGTTCGGTTGGCGCCACTCGACGGCGTTTGGGAAATTCGTCTCATGGAGTCATGATTTGTTGACTATGGCGCGAAGATGATGCGCAATACAAGAATTTGATATTTCTAGGACAGCAAGAAAGATAAGGCAGGCTTTTCATACCATGCCGTCGCCTCCTTCTGCGAAGCAGTGATGCTAGCGAAGGAGGTGGCGGAACGTGAGAGGGAGAGAACCTCTCGTCCCAGCCGCCGCGGGAGGCGCTCCGGGCGTCGGGGGCCACGTGATGGCTTCCGGCCACCGTAGACGCGGGCCTGTGGACGGTGAGTGATGGGTAAGCTCGCCGTCCGTCCGTCTTATGACGACGACAGGCCGTGTCGACGGCGCGTTCGTGTTCCACGCGCGCCTCAAAGAGATGTCAGCAACATAGAAGAGGCCCGCAAGGGCCGACGCCTGTCGAGGCTGCGGGTTGTCCACAAGGGATACCGCGGCCTCGACATGAAGGGCGAAGAAGGAACATGGGTGGTTTTTAGTCAGTAGAAGTCTGACACTCCCCTTCGCTCTGCCCAAGAGCGGGAGGGGTTATTTGATGATTTCCCACCCCCAAAAAAAAAAAAAAAAAGGCTTTTCGTACCACAGGTATTACAGCCACTGCGGGTTCTTCAAAAGAGATACCGCGGCTTCGGAAACAAAGGGCTAAGAAGGAACATGGGTGGTTTTTAGTCAGTAGAAGTCTGCGAATCCCTACTGCTCAGCCCAGAGCGGGAAGAGTCATTTGATGAGTTTCCACGCTCTAAAAAAAAGAGGTAGAGGAAAGTAGTAGCGCACGTACTCTTCGAGTGCACAGTCTTCGCCCAGATTCGAAAGGAATCTATTGGAACACCAAGATCCCTTGCAATTGTCCTAAGAAGAATGGGAAGATTGATGTGATTCCGGTATGAGGTGGAATAACGGCCTCGACTGCATTTATTTTTTGTTTGTGGGGTGGGTTATCATCAAATGACTCCTCCGCTCTGGTCGGAGCGGAAGCAAGAGTCAGACTTCTACTGACTAAAACCACCCATGTTCTTTCTTAGCCTCTTGTGTCCGGGGGCCGCGATATCTCTTTCGAAAAACCCGCAGCCCCAGCAGATGGCCGCCATAGCTCACATACAATGTTCCACTTTAAGGACTATATGCGGAAATCGAAATCCTAACATAGAACATAGATATGGGTGATTCAAGTGGACCACGATTTGTAACCGCAGAAGGTCCGACCAGGAAGAAAGTTTAGTCGCACAAACGGGCGTGCGACCAGTTTTGTTCAAACTAGCGGACATCCGACAAGAGTGGTCGTTTCCGCGTAGAACGCCAGGTCTGTAAACTTCGGAAAGCATCAGCCACATTTAGGCCTGAAACTGCGTTAAGCGGGCACCCGCGCGGTTTCATACAAAAGTGCTCCGTCGCGGGGACCTGCGCGGGCGTCCATCACGGGGAGGCACGCCCCGCACCTACGCAACGGGGCCCGCATCCGTGCGACGGAAACCGTCGCGGGGCCATGCGCGGTGCCCGCCAGCGGTAGAACGTACGGGCTTGTCGTCGTTTTGCTACGTAATAAAATAACATATTAAGTTCTCCATCGACACGACTATACATGCACACCGTTAAAATTGAACTAGTGACACTGCGTATTACGCAGTACGTAAATGAAATAATCCAGTCTCCGCGACGGGTACCCGCGACGGAGCCGTCGCGTTCCCACGGAGCCCACCCGCGTGTACACGCGCGTAGATACGCGACGGTTGCCCGTCACGGGCGCCCGCTTAACGCAGTTTCAGGCCTTAAGGGCTTACCTTCTTCCATGTAAGATTAATGACAAACATCTATCAACTATAATAAAACCATGTTGAAGTCCTAAATGAAAAATACTGTAAACGAAGATTTATTGGACGATGGCGACATCGGATGCGCCGGCGCCCACCACTGGCACTGCGTTGTAAACAAACATGTTTGTGAAATAAATCTCTTGAGTTGAGGTCGCTGTGGCGCCGATGTCAGCGATGATGATGTTACGAAAGGGTTTATACGTTTCAACATAAAGCGGAAGTATGTTGATGATGCTACCCTTGTTTACCTAGTTTTTATCATTCCTTTTTATCGCCGTTTAATGAACAGTTTTAAGAGTAACTTTAACTAGACCGTTCCACACAAATTTGTGTGGTAATTTCATCAATCAAGACAATCTGAGACACTAATCTGTGTCTATAGTCTTAATGTGAATTGACCAAGATTATTATTTTAAAAGAGACATGACTTCTGATTTATTTTCAGGTGTTTGTTCTCTGAGTAGTCGGGTACGAAACACCTGCCTCATGTAATACATAATATTCCTTCTGAACCCCGAGGGATTAGGTAGAAGTGTAGGTATTTTACATCCACATTTGCCCAGTTATAGTACTGTATTATTTATGTACCCCATTTAAAGAGGGCAAGCAACCTAGCTTCCATCAAAATCCAACCAAGGACCTTTTGCTCCGTAGCGGCGATCGGCGGCGGCGACCTCTCGCGTCCGGCCCTGGTGCAAGCCATGGTCCGGGGCGAGGAGGAATGGGACGCCGTCGCCTCCTTTTGCGAAGCAGTGATGCTAGCGAAGGAGGTGGCGGAACGTGAGAGGGAGAGAACCTCTCGTCCCAGCCGCCGCGGGAGGCGCTCCGGGCGTCGGGGGCCACGTGATGGCTTCCGACCACCGTAGACGCGGGCTTGTGGACGGTGAGTGATGGGTAAGCTCGCCGTCCGTCCGTCTTATGACGACGACAGGCCGTGTCGACGGCGCGTTCGTGTTCCACGCGCGCCTCAAAGAGATGTCAGCAACATGGAAGGGGCCCGCAAGGGCCGACGCCTGTCGAGGCTGCGGGTTGTTCGCAAGGGATACCGCGGCCTCGACATGAAGGGCGAAGAAGGAACATGAGTGGTTTTTAGTCAGTAGAAGTCTGACACTCCCTTTCGCTCTGCCCAAGAGCGGGAGGGGTTATTTGATGATTTCCCACCCCCCAAAAAAAAAAAAAAAAACGGACCTTTTGCTCAGCAATCGCGGTTGCAACCACTAGACCAATGAGGCAGTCTGGCGTGTAAAAGTGTTTGTATTTTGTGTTTCAATTTGCAAAATAAGCATTTTTAATAATATAGCTTTGGTTTTCGGCGGAAAAGCAACCACAATTGTAATGTCATACATACATCCATACATAGAAGTTAGTATTTGATTTTCTTTAAATTTCAGAAAAACGCATCCGATCCACGTTATATCATATGACCATGAAAATTGTGAAATACATGCATCACACGCCCCAATAACCTACATAATTATTTATCATCTAAAAAATTATAAACTCCTTGATTATTATTATTGCAGTCATTAAAAACTCGGTACACCTCCGCCGGCGCCACGACGTAAACAAAATGTGTTTGTAAGATAAATCTTTTGATTTGCAAACTGCGATGCGCCGGAGTGTTTGATTCTGCTGGTAATAAATTGTAGTCCGCGGGTAATTGGCGTGAGTCGCCGTTACTGCTGGAATTTGGCCGCGATTCACCACTTATTTAATTTTGGATTGCACGTGGAGTGTTTGACTGTTTGTTTTCGGCGAAAATAGAAATGTCAACTGTTCTCGTGTGAGATGTAAAAGGTGAGAGAAATGCGCAGTAGCAGCTATGAGCTAAATGGATACTTGTATGTATTCTATCTGTCATCACTTCGATCAAAATGTTTTACAAAGTCAACATAATTTATTACAATTCTTTTGTAGTTAAGATAAAAAATTAAAATCTACACAAGGAAGATGTGAAGATTGTCCTTTGGAAATTGATGATGTTAGGAAGATAAGCTAGTAGAAGAAGCAGAGAATGAATAAGGTGGCTTTTGTGATCGCAATAGGTAACCTATATATATTTGACGGCACGGTTGGCGCAGTGGCTAAGCGATTGGACTGCTGCGCTGCGTGTCGCGGGTTCGATCCCCGCACGGAACAAATATTTGTATGACCTGCAGATAGTTGTTTCGGGTCTGGGTATTTGTGTATGTGACTTTATATGTTTGTGAACGCACCCACGATACAGGAGAAATTCCTAGTCTGCAACGTTTTTTTTAAAAAAAAAAGAGAAAAAAAAAAAAAAAAAAAAAAAAAAAAATTACTTGCAATTATATACAGCCAGACATATAGGTCAGACTTCTACTGACTAAAAACCTTTATTCAGTAGGTCTGACACTCCCTACCACTCTGCCCATAGCGGAAAGCGTCATTTGATGATTTCCCAAACCCCCAAAAAAAGAATAAGGATCAAAGAAGGTCATCTTTTATTTGCAATAAAAAAGTTACAAGATGTTTCGGCGTTCTTGCAAGCACCATGATTACGTATAAACATCCCGCAATATCGCGTTTTCAGTGTTAAAATGGCCAACTCGGTTTAAAAACTTACACTGTCGCACAAATTTTGCAAACCAGACCATCATCAACACATAATATGCATCAGTCCTTGACATGAAATGCTGAACATTGTACTACAAAGAGAACAATGAACAATTAACCCAATATTTTACGACGCCGATGTAACTAGGCTCTGGCGACGTTCATAAACACAGAGTTTATAGATTTTACGATCTAATTGATATTACGACTATTTCGATATAAAGTTGGGTGGAAATAATTTGTAATTGAAGACTACACTAAATAACGATTACGCTTGTAATCGCCGAAGAGTTAGGCAACGGTGTACCTAATATAGGCCACATTTCGCCAGTTATGTGAAAATCCTATGAAGGTGAGGCTATTGCTATCAAACGGGCACAAATCCAGATTTCGTGGCTGAGAAATTCCTAATGGAAAAACTCAATGACACTTTCCCGACTTGGGAATCAAACCCGGTACCTCTTGCTCAGCGGTCTAGAGACCACTAGCCTTACGAGGCAGTCCGTGATGAACTGATGACTAATGGAAGCTTGTTCAGGAACGGTCTGTAAGTGTGTTTGTTTTATGTGGAGTTTGATTAACTACCTACTACGTAAACCGATGACCTGTTGCAGTTTGCGGGGATCCGTTGGATGCGAGACACACGGGACCGGTCAATGTGGTGACACTTAGGAGAGACCTATGTCCAGCAGTGGAAGTCTTTGGGCTGAAATGATGATGACGATAGGAGGTCCAGTCGAATGGTGATTGCTTAATATGTAACTATCACCAATAATATGTTAAAATTGTTTTTTATTTTTATTTTTTAAAACGTTGCCCCACACTAGGAATTTCTCCTGTATCGTGGGTGCGTTCACAAACATATAAAGTCACATACACAAATACCCAGACCCGAAACAACTATCTGCAGGCCATACAAATATTTGTTCCGTGCGGGGATCGAACCCGCGACACGCAGCGCAGCAGTCCAATCGCTTACCCACTACGCCAACCGTGCCGTCGATTCGATTGATAAACAAACAATAATTATTAACTTATATAACTAACCTGCATTACCTCGATTATGTCAGATTCAGTACACAGAAAGTGATGTGTTTTCTAATAATAACGTAATAGTGTCGTGAACGAGTTACAGTGTAATTTATTAAACCTCAGTTTGACCTAGAATGCGAAAGTTTCTTATAGCGACGCCTGTAATATTTATTGTTGTAAAAAATATGATTGTTTTTCTGAGTTTTTTAACAGACTTTGAAGTTGATTAAATGTAACATTTTTCGAATATTTCTTTCTTTCTTTAAAATATTAGTTGTTAAAAGAAACAAGATATTATTTTAACACTTAAAAATTACCTTGTCTTGTCATCTGTTTTGTTTCATATTTTGACATTGTCACTTTATGCGTGAAAAACTTTACTTCGTTAAGTAGCACGTATGTAGTTTTCAAGCAGTGTTCACAAGAATATCAAGGTCGAAACCGCAGCAAAAACATAAGCAAAAACTGTATCAAGACCGAGATGAATAAAGGCCGTTATAAATATTATTCCTCAGATACAAATGACCTAATTTCGTTCCACTTCAGTGACAAATATATCTAATAATATGAAGCATGAATGCCAAATTTACTGAAATACAAAAAAAACCAGCACAATGAAGTAATGTCATTATGAAAAGTGTTATTTATAATGTCATTCTCGTTTTTATTTTTAATGATATTGTCATAAATTGTGGTCTTTGAGATTAAAAGATTGTTTTCTGATTGATTGTTTCTTGACAGGTTATCATACTTAGTTCTTCTTTATCTTATTTTTCTAGGTTTGATTAATAGAGGAAACGCGTGCAGCGGTAGTGATGGCGCCTGTTTTTGTGCAGAATCAAAAATGTTGGAGTGACTGGTTTGTTTTTAACGTTCTTATTTTCGTGACAAAATTTAAAAAAAAATATATGGCAGCTGTTTTGCTGTCACTGGAGTGTATTGAATAGCCTTCACGAGTGGCGGTACCGTACTTTAAAGTACATATCAGGATTGTCCAGGAAGTCGGTCCTAATAGTTTATGACCAGCCTAATTTCTTGGCAGGTGAGATAGGTAACGCAGGGAGGAGACGTCAAAAACTTTGCGTCAATTCTGTTGCAAGGGCTACGATATGATTTGTCGCGGTCCGTCGGGGCTGCGGGTTGTTTGCAACATGGGTGGTTTTTAGTCAGTAGAAGGCTTTCTTGTATAGTATTTATTGAAACACTAGCTGACCCACGCAACTTCGTCTGCATCACATAATATAGCTTTTAGCCTTTCTCGATAAACCGACTATTCAACATATTAACTTGAATTAAATCGTACTCGTATCAAACGAAAATTTTTACCTTTCCTCTTTATAATACCTACTAGCTGACCCATGCAACTTCGTCTGCGTCACATAATATAGCTTATAACAAATAATGTCAACATAAATTGAGTTAAATCGTAACAAACAAAAAATCGTATCTTTCCTCTTTATAATATTAGTTTAGATTATATTAAAGTGTGAATTACTATTGGTATCTCTTACTGTTAAATATACAGTAACACCTTGTAAACATTATGGTGCAGTAAATATTTTGAATATGAATTTCTCCAGAGTCCCTGTTACAACCTCTTTTATATTTATGGTTTTTCATATATGTCATGATTACTGCCATTAAACTTGCTTATGACTTACGTCTACAAAAAGTGAAAATTATATTAGTTCTGCTACTAAAAACAGTTGTTTCACTTTATATTATTGGCGACGAGACAAATTGTGTTGTTCAGTAAGGAAACACCATGAACGCTGAACAATTCGCGGCATTCCTCACAGCACAACAAGAACAACAGAAGGTACTAACAGCCCTACTACAACAGCTCACACAACAGCAACAACACCAGGGAAACCTCTCAACAGACATCAGCACCAAAAGCTACCATGATGACGAAGCACCCACAACATCTAAACAAAACATTGTAAAACATTTCAAGTGCGACAAATTTAACCCAGACACAACCGCTGCAGAAAATTTTATCGATCTATTTGAAGCGAAATGCCGAATATGGGGTAAAGAAAGTATTAGTATTCAAAAAGACCTACTTATAAACTGTTTAACACCTGAAATGTACCACGAACTGAAGGTAGCTTTGACTCCTGATTTTGACACAGCAACATATGACGAACTAAAAATAAAGCTTTTAGATTTATATAGAACAAAGAAAACACGATACAAAGCTTTAATAGACTTTTGGAACTCAACGAGAGAAACCGACGAAACTATGGAACGTTATGCTAATAGACTAAAAGAACTCTCGAGAGACTGTGGCTACGAAGGGACAATGCTTGAGAGACAACTCCGTGACCGTTTTGCAACTGGCTTGAACCATATACAACTAGAGGTAGATCTAAAGCAAAGATGGCCTGAACTACGAGAGGTAACAGAAGGTGGCAAAACGAGAGAAATAACATTTGCAGAAATATTTTCAATTGCCCAGTCACGTGAAATCGCAGAGATTGACAACATCACCTTAGATAACAATCAAAATGTTAACAGGGTACGACAAAACAGACAAGGTAAACGCACTGATACAATGACAAATAATTTAACAGCCAGGAAGTTGCGACCTGATCAATGCAGACGGTGCGGAAAGCGTGATAAACATGACTTCGACGACTGCACAGCTAAAGATTATCCGTGTAAGGCGTGTGGCAGCACAGGACACTACGAGAGTGTATGCATCAAATCAGGTAGAGCATATTTAACATCTAAACCGAAACGCTTTCAACATAAAGCCAAGAGTGGTAAACGCATCAAAACACAGAAGGTTAACAATCGAATTAACACATCAGAGACCTCATCGTCAGCGATTTCATACTCAGACTCATCAACGGAAGATAGTGATAGCGAGTACAACCCTGTCCACAGTATCTATAAGAAGACATCCCGCTGTAAGAAAATCGATGCAACTATTAATGGGGTAAGATGTACGATGGACTGGGATCCAGGCTCAATTTACTCTATAATTTCCACGAAAATGTGGAAAAAGATTGGAGCTCCAGCATTAACGAAAGGACCAAAACTACAAGCTTATTGCAATTTCAAGCTCAAACCGAAAGGTATAACTGATGTAACAGTGGAAGTAGACAATGTAGAAAAATATTTACCTGTTGTAGTTATGGACAAAGCACAACCTATGCTTTTCGGATTACAATGGAGCGAAATGTACAACATGACTTTCCCGAAATCGGTCTACTCCATCAAACACACCACAGCAGACACGTCACTGAACCAAGTGCTATCTAAAAATACAGACCTATTCGACAACAAATTAGGAAAGGTCAACGATTACCAAGTCAATATCCACATCAAACCTGGTAGCGAAGCAAAACATCTACCGGCACGACCCATCAAGTTTAGCATGCGGAAAAACATAGAAATAGAACTAGAACGGCTTCTGCGCGAGGGGATAATAACTGAAGTTGATCCCAACAAGTATCCGATAGAATGGGCTACACCTACAGTCAATGTTTTAAAACCAACTGGCCAAGTACGTATTTGCGGCGACTACAGAACAACCATAAACCCGGTACTTATCAAGCATACTCATCCTGTACCTCTATTTGACCAGTTGAGACAACAGCTTGCTCACGGAGATAAATATTCAAAAATCGACCTGAAGGATGCTTATCTTCAGTTTGAAATAGCCCCGGAATCGAAAAAGTTCTTAACAATATCAACCCATAAAGGATACTTTGTATACAACAGAATGCCCTTTGGTATTGCAACAGCACCTTCAATTTTTCAGCATTTTCTTGACAAGCTACTTGATGGAATACCAAACGTTGCAGTATTTTTTGATGACATTGCCATTACGGGGAAAAATGACAAAGAACATATACAGACTCTCTCAAAGGTGTTCAACAGATTGAAACAAGCCGGACTGAAAGTAAATCTCAAAAAATGCACTTTCCTACAACCTAAAATAGAATACTTAGGACATGTTATTGACAAAAACGGAGTACGACCAACAAAGTCTAAAATAGAAGCTATCTCGAAGGCACCACCGCCTACAAATACTAAAGAACTGAGGGCGTTCTTAGGACTCATAAATTTCTATGAGCGATTTATTCCACACTTACACAGTGTATGTGCCGATTTACATGAACTAACAGGTGACCACCAGAAATGGAAATGGACGGATCACGAAAACAAAATCTTCTTAGAGACAAAAAAAATGATTACCAGATCTAAACCGCTGGTGGCATTTGACGAGCATCGGACTCTTTTCCTCTCTTGTGATGCTTCGGAGAAAGGAGTAGGCGCAGTCTTATATCACAAGGATAAAGACATCGAACAACCCATTGCGTTTGGCTCGAGGAAACTGAAACCAGCTGAGAGCAAATACTCTGTAATAGACCGTGAGGCATTGGCAATATTCTACGGCATTCAAAAATTTGACCAGTATCTCAGAGGCACTAAGTTCACACTAGTTACTGACCACAAACCTCTAATCCACATATTAGGTCCTCAACGAAATCTACCGAAAATTGCGAATAACAGACTGGTAAGATGGGCACTCGTGATTGGAAACTATGATTACGATATCATTTATCGAAAAGGTGAAAACAACATCATCGCTGATTACCTCTCGAGAATGCCAAATGGCGTGGAACAGCCGAATGACCCTGAAGTATCGATATGTAGGATCACTGAGTTACTACAGCATAGCAAATTAGACGATTTGTCTTTAAGTGAAGAGAGGATCAAGGAAGAGACAAGAAAAGATGCCACATTGAAGCAAGTTCTGCAATTAATTAAAACCGATTGGTGTGACTGCACACAGCCTGACCTGAAACCGTTCCTTAGAAAACGTAGTGAACTGTCGATAGAGAACAAGATAATCATGTGGCAAGGTCGAGTGGTTATACCGAATAAATTAAAACTGACAGTACTACGTTATTTACATATTGGTCATCCTGGAACTTCTGCAATGAGAGCTCTAGCCCGCTTCTATGTGTGGTGGCCAACACTCGAAGAAGACATCGACAATTTTGTAAAGCAATGCCAGAAATGCCAGGAAAATCGACCCAACAACCCAGAACTTCCAGTATACTCTTGGTCAGTCCCAGAAAAGGTATGGGAAAGAGTTCATGTCGATTTTGCCGGCCCCTTTGAGGGCAAGTATTGGTTAGTACTGGCAGACGCTCTATCAAAATGGATTGAAGTTAAGCCTATGACAAAGATAACCACCAAGACATTGTGCAAAAAGTTAGATGGTATCTTTACTACTTTTGGTCTACCTCAAATTATAGTATCCGACAATGGACCTCAGTTTGTTTCCAGAGACTTCCGAGCATATTGCAAGTCACAAGGAATAGTGCACATGACGTCTTCACCTTACCATCCAAGAACCAATGGATTGGCGGAGCGTCTGGTGCGAACTTTTAAAATGAGAATGGCTGCAAGTGAAGCTGATAGAGCTAATCCAAAGCGAAGACTTCAAAATTTCCTTTTTACGTACCGAAACACACCACATACCACCACAGGAAAATCACCGGCACAAATGATGTTCGGGAGACAGTTAAATTGCTTGTTGGATAATGTGAGACCAAATATGAGAAGAACATTGCGATACAAAAACATCCAAGCCAATATCGAATCTGAACAAAAGACACCAAAATTCCAGAAGGGGGAAGCAGTGTACATCCGGACTAAATTGGAAAATAAATGGAAACCGGCTGTAATAGAGCAAAGGAAACACCGGTACTCTTATGTGGTGAAAACTCCAGAAGGAGTCTTGAAACGCAGACACGCCGACCACATACGGCCCCAGTTGAATGTGGCTCTGTCACCAATCGTCGAGCGAGATACTGAAACGGCAACATTCGCAACTGCTGGCTCAGCGACGCCACAGTCGTTACATGAACTAACACTACGTGCCAGCTCCACGCCGCTCAGTCAGCCGATGGTTGAAGCTGCGTCCTCCACACCGCCAACGCTCCAACACACGCCGGTGTTGAGGCGGAGTAAGAGGACGATACACCCTCCGCATCGTTTCATTGAAATGATGTCTTAGGCCGCCCGGGAGGAATGTTACAACCTCTTTTATATTTATGGTTTTTCATATATGTCATGATTACTGCCATTAAACTTGCTTATGACTTACGTCTACAAAAAGTGAAAATTATATTAGTTCTGCTACTAAAAACAGTTGTTTCACTTTATATTAGTCCCCGGAAGCCAGAATCCCCACTAACCTTCCGCACCGGACCGAATGACTGCCGCGCGCTTAATTATTTTGTCGCGCGGATATTTTTACATTGCAATATCTTCTAAGATATTTGTTTAAACTGTATAGAGTAAAGGGCACAAATATTCTATATTAAATTTCTGTGCTAACAAACACATTTATTTAGATATAGATTAATACCATATGGGTTAAATAAGCTTCGCAAAATATCATTCTTTTTAACCTAACATTTTAATAGTAAAAAATGGTTACAGTGAGTCAATCTTAAAAGATAGACATATGCTGTCGCGGACTTTTTTTTAGAACTTTTAAAGAGGAACAATTCTTTCATACATGGTATTTGCGTAACTTAAACCGTTTTCGCAGCGCACGCAACGGAAGCTCTCAAAAAGGAATATCATTTCCCGTTTTTGCAACATTTTTCATTTATGCTCCGCTCCTATTGGTCGTAGCGTGATGTTATATAGCCTAAAGCCTTCCTCGATAAATGGACTATCCGACACAAAAAGAGTTTTTCTATTCCAACCAGTAGTCCCAGAGTTTACCGCGTTCAAACAAACAAACAAACAAACAAACAAACAAACAAACAAACAAACTCTTCAGCTTTATAATATTAAGTATAGATTAGTTTAGATTTTCTTCGATTATATTATTAAAGTGACAATTACTATAGGTATCTCTTACCTACTGTTAAATATACATTAATCCATTGTACTTGTAAACATTATGGTGCAGTAAATATTTTGAATTTGAATTTCTCCGGAGCCCCCGGAGACCAGAATACCCACTTACCTACCGCACCGGACCGAATGACTGCCGCGCGCGTAATTATTTTGTCGCGCGGATATTTTGATATTGCGATATCTTCTAAGATAATTGTTTAAACTGTGTAGAGTAAAGGGCCCAAATATTCTATATTAAATTCCCATGCTAACAAACATATTTATTTAGATATAGATTAATATCATATGGGTTAAATAAGCATCGCAAAATATCATTCTTTTTAATCTAACATTTTAATAGTAAAAACTGGTTACAGTGAGTCAATCTTAAAAGATATATATTTGCTGTCGCGGACTTTTTTTTAGAACATTTAAAGAGGAACAACTCTTTCATACATGATATTTTCCTAACTTAAACCGTTTTCGCAGCGCACGCAACGGAAGCTCTCAAAAAGGAATACCTTTTCCCGTTTTTGCAACATTTTTCATTTATGCTCCGCTCCTATTGGACTTAGCGTGATGTTATATAGCCTAAAGCCTTCCTCGATAAATGGACTATCCAACACTAAAAGAGTTTTTCAATTCCAACCAGTAGTTCCAGAGTTTACCCCGTTCAAACAAACAAACAAACTCTTCAGCTTTATAATATTAGTATAGATTACTCTTAGGAATAGAACCTGAGGACCAGGACATAGTGACAACGAAGAGAAAAAGCTTTCATCAACCCTGGTGAAACGTATGCAAACAAAACGCTTTAAAAGCGATGGCTTTTCTTCTTATTGTCGAAGCCCTCTATAAGAAATCCCTGCTTTAGTCCCGCTATAAGAAATGAATAAAATTTCATTGATCGACCAGTCGAGTGTTCTATTTCAGTCGTATACCGTACCCCGTTGGGGCTACGGGTTGTTCCCGTCGGGGCTGGGGGTTGTTCGCAAGAAATACCGCGGCCTTGACATAAAGGGCTAAGAAGGAACATGGATGGTTTTTAGTCAGTAGAAGTCTGACACTCCCTTTCGCTCTGCCCAAGAGCGGGAGGGGTTATTTAATGATTTCCCACTCCACCCAAAAAAAAAAGGAGCATGCCGTATAGAAACAAAATTACCATACAAAGACTTTATAGAGCAAATATTAGTCATCACAGAAACACTTCTGATTTTCACTTCTGGCAACTTTAGTTTGGCGTGTTGCCAGCCTGTTAGGGCCGATCAGGTGTTTAAGTGTTATTTGGCATTTGGCTTCAAACATCTGTGAGATAAAGACGTCCAAGTGGTAATGCGCTTAGATAAACTGTTGATTTTGAAACGGAGAAGACTCAGGGATTAATGTTGGTTGTAGTTAGGATCTCGTTGTATGCCAGGTGTCCGATTGTAATGGCGAAAGGGTAACAAGGAAGCGATCTTTTTTGTTAAACTGTTTAAATGTACTTTATGACTGTCCAGGAAACAATCAGCTAATAAGAAAGAGACAGTGGACACCAGTGCTTAAGCTAGTTTTTTCCAAAACGTAGATCTTTATGGAGAAGTTCGAACAAGAGACTCAGGATTTAGATATTTTAAAATTATTAATATATTATTTCATCCTCCTGTTGTATCACGCTTTTTTTTGGTGGTGGGAAATCATCAAATAACCCCTCCCGCTCTTGGGCAGAGCGAAAGGGAGTGTCAGACTTCTACTGACTAAAAACCACCCATGTTCCTTCTTAGCCCTTTATGTCGAGGCAGCGGTGTCTCTTGCGAACAACCCGCAGCCCCGACGGGTGTTGTATCACCCTGACTCTGTTATATGAATATTCTAATTCTCAATCTTAATCTTTATGAGATAATTATGATTTTTCGTAGTACTCTAATTAACAGAAAAGTGCAGTTTAACTTTGAAACTAACTTGCTTTGTATTAGGAGTTAAAAACCCCTTAAAACTGCTCAAGAATGTATAGAAGATTTTCCACTAACATTTTATAATAGATATTAGATGGTGTTCTCATTCTCACTTAATTTTTCCCTGTCTGTCTTGGACGTTAATAAAAACATAAGCGTTCGTTTATAATTAATGATAGGCAAAGAATTTAGATATTCTTGGTTAAAGAATTTAGATCTTGACGTGGTCTCAGGAATTCCCTGAATCTAGGACAACACAGCTTATAAATTTAATAAGAACGCGTATAAATAACTTATCATGTATACTTTGAATAATTTTTTCATCATTTTCTGAGAAGTGCGTTGCAGAAAATTTTGAAGTAGTACTCCATTGTGTCCTGTTCCCAATCTCTTATATAGGTACTGCAGGTTTTCCGAGCTTTGCCTAAATTTAATTTCGCTCTAGCGTGAAAACTGCACCCAATTTCTGTATTCCTTTTAACTTTTGTTTTGTTTTTCTATCGATTTTCAGGATATAGTAAGTATTATTATCATGCTGCATTGCCTGTCCGTCCTGATGATCAAGACAAGTTTAATGACACTCACTTCCATAACGTTTTAGATTTCTACAAAGACTTCTACCAGAATCGACATAATTAAACTTTTCAGTAGCTGATGTCAATACAATTTTTTCATCTTCTTTACCGTCAAAATAAATTAATGATTTAGCCTTTTGATTTTATATCCAAGATACGAGAAGTACTGTTTTTTTACGCTTATATCTAATCATTGCATTTTCTAACCAAATAGAAAAAACGCATCATAAAAGATGTTTACCGAACAGTTTAGCGATTCACAGTTTCCTCACTAAAAGTTAAACGCCAGTTGAATTTCAGGAACATTAACAGTTGAAATAAAGCGTGTTAACTTCTCAAGTAAATCGCGTTCATTTGTCATGTGTCGTATTAAATCTTTCCGATTCTACGGATTTATTGCGAGAACACTCAGATCCACCATATTACTCATTCTTAGAAAATGTATCGCTTTCATTAATTATATTGTTCTTCGTGAATTGTAATGAACTACTTTTTCTATAAAACTAATTGTTACAAGATTTTTTGCTAAGAACAAACTGGTTGGTTTTTCCTGTTATCTTTTATTTGTCAATCGTCGTATAGATATGTGCCAAATAGGACAGACCTTTCTATTAATCTGGCTAAACCAGGACCCATTTTCTACACTGCAGATATTGGTGTCACAGAAATGTAGGAACACATTTTTTTCTCCGTCAACAAATTGTGGACGTCAGAAGGGCAGTCGTTCTTTGTGGAATTCTGGGATTCAGCTGCATCCAGTTTGACTGGAAGAACCCGACCCAAACATAGTAACCATGTTGTGGCTTCTTCTTCTCTCTTGGGAAAACAACAAACTGATGATGATTTCGTAGACCATGCTTATTTGATTGGGTTTATCATGGAAGATCCGAATCCAAAACGGACATTTTATAATCTTCATGCAGTATATAGGTATTTACTATTCGAATGAAGAGGATTACATCATTCATTACAGGCAATGAGATACAATGACCGCAGTAAATTGTCGGTCTAATTGATGAGATCATTTTATGTACCTACTTTATTACCATCGTCACTGTGATGTACTGCTCATTCATGTTTAAGTTTGAATTATTCATTGATAGGTAACTACACTACACGATCTACGTTAGAGAAGATAAGTATACATATGGAAGAAAAATACAGTACGCGAAACCCAATTTCATTGAGAGAAGGCCAGGGGAATTATTGAATAAGGTAGGTAGTATATTATTTATTTATTTAAGGTTCACCCACAGCACATATATAGACATAGATACATTGAGTCTTATGGTAATATTCTAATATACATGCCAATTACGGGCAAACACAACATTGACAAAAACACGCCAGATTATTACTACAAAGAGACACGGTATAAAAACAATAACATACAATAAAACGGAAAACATAACAATAGTAGATCAGGTAATAAAGATACAAACAAAGTTAACTTTTTGTCAACTGACCTGATCAGGAGACTTGATAGCACGTAGGGAAGCCAGGATTCTCGATTTAAATTTCACCTTAGAGTCACCAATTATGTACACAACCAAAGTGTGGAACTCTAACAAGTAACCCGTCTGCGAACGAAAAGACATTTTTTGGGCGCTCTCGTTCCATCATAGACTTAATCCGTCGCTTTTCATCAGGCGTGACCGAGGTCAAGAGCAGGCCCATTTAGCAATAAAAAAGTCATTACAAATACTGATTTCATAAACATTGACAATAACTTATTATTTCATGGGACTCAGTCCTATTTAATCCGTCCAAACGCTCGTAAACTGCCAGCAATAACAGTCTGATTGGCAATATAATTACAACAGGAGGCGTATTAATGACTAGACCATTCACAAGAATATTAATGACACATAATTTTATAAATTCAACATTGAATGTAATTAATTTACGCTTGTAACTAATATGAACGTTAATTAATGTCTTACTACTTGACGCGTAGTTTACTTTCATAGTTGACCGAGTTCTCTTTGACGATCCACAGTGCTTTTGGAAAACTGTTTAAATAATATTTTAATCATCTAAATAAATTGGTAAGTTTAGTGTTTGCAGACCGAAAACACATAAAGAAAGTCTTAAAAATGTAATTTATAATATTGTACTTTTTGTCAGAAATCTCTTCCGTAATGTCCACTTAATTTTCCATTTGTCACGTTTCCATGATTATAAAAGCAACAACAAGCTATTTCTGAAATTGCCTGTTACTTTTATGAGCTATAAAATGTTTTTTGTGTGTTTCCCAAGGACGAAACAAGTCCAACACGTGGAAATTTAAATAATCCGCCATGAAATATGGGTAGAGCAGACTCTCACGGCATGATGTCTTCTGGTCATCTCTTAGTTGCCATGGTATAATTTTTTTTTATTTGTTTATTGTACCCTTTTACTCCGGACGCTCTTAACTTGCACGTCTTGCTACATAGTTCTCACATAATATACCATCCCAACATGAATGATGTAATGTACCAAGATTTTGTAACAATATTCTGATTTAAAAGAGTGTCCATGGAGTTTCTTGCCCGTTCTTCTCCATAGAGATCTACGCTAGGGAATGGGCAACTACAGTACTTTCACAAGTTATTATGCCTTGTGACTGTGACTGTAGCTTAGGAGTGCAATACGTCGTCCCGGGGGTTGCTGCGTCGGGTTGCGCGTCGCCGGATGTCTGCGGCGGCGAGTGCTGTGGGTGCGGGGGTGCGCGGCGGCGCGTGCCGTGGCGGTGGGTGCGCGGGGCTCCGGGTCGCGGGCGGCGGTTGCGCGTTGCGACGTGCATTCGTTGTTTCGTGATTTGGAGTCTCGTGCATTCGTTGTTGCGGTGTGCGTCACTGCGTGCTTTCGTGCTCGCAGAGTTCGTTGTTGCGGGCATTCGGCGGCGTGTGGCTCGGCGTGGTGGCTTTCGGGATGACGTATTGCACTCGTAGTTTAGTTTTGTTTTATGAATTGTTCTTCTGACATTCAAAAGTGCCTGTAATGGTTTAATTGAAATAAATGCTTTGAGTTTGAGTTTGAGTTTGAGTTATGTAAAATTTAGCTACAGGTAAAAAATAAACTACATAGAAATAATATAAAATAACAAAAACTAATAATAATTAGAACATGGAGTGAATTTAGGAAAGTGACTTGGCACAGGCAAAGAGGCCAGCCAATACCCAGGAGTAGATGAATCGGGTTGTAGACAACGATTGTAAATGAGAGGTACCTTAGAGTTTTTTTTTGGTCTTATTTATTATTTATTTATTTTACTATTTATGTACACACACCAACACACACACACACTTGTGATACTAGTCAGCATAAAAAAAAACTAGAAGAGCTTATTTGGTGCTGTAAGGTTGGCAGCAGTTGTGATAGCTCAGTGTCTTGTCTACGAGTAATAAGTGAACTAAATAAAGTATCGGAGTTCGTTACAACAATGGCAGCAATAATTACCAAACCCATTATTATAATTATTGGTCTAATTACTTCACCCCCATTCCAAAGACACTCTTTATCACTCAGTCAGTTGTCCCATTTCCAAACCAATAACTCAATCAGTGCACAAGGACAAAAATACCCGAGAATGCATTTCTTAAACCGTTTGAACTTCAGAGCCGTCTATTCCGACTGCCTGACTCATGCTGCATCGATGCTGAGTGCTGATGCGTTTCTCGAAATAACAACACGTTACATCCGAATATATTTAGCACACACCTTTTTGTTGCCATATTGTTTGATGCAAATATCTGGGAAGGGTTGCCAGAAATGTGTGTAGTTAATGTGCAGTGTTGCCAGAAGCATGTTGTCTGACGTTTTGGGAACAAAGGAAGCGTTGCTGCAGTTTTGTTTTGGGAGTTGCCAGGTTGTGAATCATGCTGTCTTAATATTTAAGTAGTGTTTATCGTGTACCTACGAGGCAAAAGGGAGTTTATCCGAAGCTACGAATCAGTTAGTTACATATTCTTCTAGCATCTTAAAGCAAAACCACCAAAACAATAATTTTAAAACAATAATTTGTATTTGTACCGATTCTTCATTGAATTATCAATAGCATTACAATAGGTTTTGACAGATACATGGCGTGTAAAACCTTCCCTATTAATTTGGAACTGCTTTAAATAATTCACGACCTTCGATCATTTATTTTAGAACAAAGGAAATCGAGTTCCAGCTGACTTGATCTATGTAAAGGTATTTTCACACGGTTATGCCGTTTTACCCGACTGCAAGGGAAGGGTTATGTTTTTTATAACATTGATTCTTAGTTTGAATGATGAAAGAAGTGTCGTTCCTTCGCCTTGTGACGTTTCGGTGAACAACGTATGATGAACTAGAAGCTAGTTGATATTTGACACTTTGTCACAGTACACCTTTGTAATGTCTTTTATATCGACTTGTTACGACGGCTCAATGTTTCCATAGGAACTCTTTGTAATATTAATATTTCTGTCAGTATTTAACGAGCGTACATTAACCGCTCTTCGGCGGTAGGTACGAAAAACAACTCTTGTTGGATCACTCACGCTGTCAGTCTGTCTGTCACCACTGTTTCTGAAATTAGCATGTTGACGTTTCTCAAACCTGTCTTGGCGTCAGCATTATATTTAAAATTTAAAAACAAGTCTTTGTTATAAAAAGTTCAAGTCAATAACCTAATTGATGGTCAAAAGCATAAAGAAGAAACGACGATAATTTTAAAAAGATTTATTTAAGGAATATAAAATTAACCAAGAGACAAAAAATTTTTGGTTTTATCTTTGTGTTAATAGAATAGAATATAATACATTTATTTTCAGGTTACAAAGAAACAAGAAAGAATAATGTAGGTATGTAGATGGAATGTTAGGTCACGCCTAACGATTTGTAAACATTTGTGTATTTAATAATTCTGGGCTATGCGCTGGTAACTTAGTAACACACACAGACACAATCACAACAAAATTAGTACAAATATGAGAAACTTACTTGTATGGTTTTTCTGAGTCAGAAAGTTTAGACAGTGATATTCAATTAGCAAGAACATGGACGGAAAAGTTTAAAATGGTTAAACGACGGCGTAATAATAAAAAAAACTTTGCGTCAATTCTGTTGCAAGGGCTACGATATGATGACACATCGTGTGTGCATTGTATTAGCCACACAAGTCTTTGTACAAATATACGAAACACTATAAAAAGAACGGCTACTTGTCAAGACCCTCACTCAACTAGTCATATAAGACGACTTCATTCTGAACGCACCCTTAGTCCTCAGTAACCCAATCTACTTCAATCCGCATACATTAAGACGTAACAAACGAGGCGTCATGCGTTGTATCTGTTTCTAAAACAATGTTCTTGGAATAGACGTGCGTGACACGCAGCGTATGCTTGTGATGTAGGCCCTAAATGACTTGAGGCCGTGTCATATTAGTTACCGCTGTGTAACCGACAACAAAATTAAAAAAGCAATCAACAGCAGCAGCAAGCAGCAGCTGGAATTATTTAAAAAAGTGTTTGAGTCTTTTCTTTTTAGTGTGGTAAGTGCCTAACCTGGTGTCTGGAATTTTTATACTTTCCATGGGCGCCTTTTTTTTTCCGGGTGGAAAATCATCAAATAACCCCTCCCGCTCTTAGGCAGAGCGAAAGGGAGTGTCTGACTTCTACTGACTAATAACCACCCATGTTCCTTCTTACCCCTTCATGTCGAGGCCGCGGTATCTCTTGCGAACAACCCGCGGCCCCGACGCGACTTCGCTTTACATGCCGTCGAGGAATATCTTCCGGGCATGCTGGTTTGGCTTCATCACAATGTTTACCTGCACCGAAGTAAGTGATATTTATACAATACGCAAATACATCCGAAAAATCATAGGTCTTGGGTTCGAACTCAATACCTATGTTGAGGATTGTGATAAATAAACTACTCAACCTTGTTATTTATACACGAATTGGTATATTCAATATAAAAATAGTCGGACGGCACTTTAATATAGTGGACGCGACATAATAATTGCCTTAATTGGCCGGTGTTCTCTCGCCGAATGCGCCGAATGATGGAGGCGCGCGCGCTGCCGGCGCCCGTTTCCGGCCCCCCGCGCACGCGTCCCGTCACTTCCGTCGTTTCGTTCGGAAGCGCTTATGGGCGCGTTCACCTATGTGATGGTAGACCGACAGTCATACCACTAGCCTTCATCATCAGGCATCACTGCTAGATTCACCAGCACCACCAAGAATCACCAGCGCTGTGCTGTGGGTCCCCATAGCACAACACCATGCTGAGTGGTAACCTGCATGTCGCAGTCACGACGTGCAACTTTCGTTTTATTTTCCTTGCTTGTTTTTTTTATATTTGTTTTGTGTTGTATGTGTACCTATTGGTTTTTTATTGGCTTATTGCATGCTCGTCATGTTTCTACGACAAATAAATATTTTTCTTTCTTTCTAATTAGAGGTATATACCTAGATTGCAGAAAAAAGCCGGCTACGTTGTCGGCTGTTGATTTTGACGAAGGAGCAAACGGGGCTTGGAGAGAAGACCGAGTATTGGCATGCATAGTGTGGGATGCCCCTCAGCAGAATACTAATTACCTTAAAATGGAGTTTATGTCTGTCTGTGGACTGTGTTAAGTGACCTTCATATATCCGGCTATGTACACCCTCGTCGTCAGTCGTCGTGAATATACTCGTAATATAATTTCATTTCATTTATTCAGTAACAATTTTTACATCGTATCGAAATATCACACTTAGATATAAAATAATAGATTTAAATATAGAATAATTATTAGAACATTACCAAAATATATATATATATATATAATTAAAGGTTAAACATTTACAAATTCATAACATGGCTGTGGTCATGGAAAATTACAATGTATCACATTCGTTGTGTTGCCCTGGAAAATATGAAAAATAGATTTTTCAGGGTAAGATGCAAGATAAGGACGGGGAGGAAATGAGCTTCCGACGACGGACCTATGGTAGAATTAATAGTAGGCACAGCGTTCTTTAAAGTCCTGTAAACTTTTTCTTTGATACTTGACACCACCTGGCACTCACCGAGAGAATAATTAGGTAAAAGCTGACACCCATGCAGATTCTGTGTTCTACCGACTTTATACGTTAGTACTGAATATGAACAGTTAGGAAAAGGATTCATCGCAGTTAGAAGCCACAGAAAAGTATCGCTCCATAGCCATTTCTTATTTATGCTGGGTTTGGCTTTATATTGGAATGCAGCTTCAGACTAGTAAGTACCAATTTAGGCGAAGATTTGAGCATCAGAGCATGCTTATATTATTATAACGTTTGTTTAAAAAAAGAAAGAAAAGATATAACCTACGCAGCCCAGTCACCTGAGCAAAAGGCAAATAGTGGAATTCACGAAATAGAAGACCTTGCCAATGAACTTGATAAATATTAGTGAAAACAACATAATTATGTCGCTTTTGGCATCAACACAGGTTTGTGGAAAAACCACTGTATTTATGTGCAACAAAACTGCAATTAAAGTAAATAATTATCTTGCGTTACAATTTATTGTATCCGCTAGAATGAGAAAAAAAACTTGTAATGTTGCAGTCTTGCCACGGAGTATTAAATTTTGATGATTCGTTTTTAAACGTTTAATTACCCGTGATGAATTATTATGACAAGAGAATGAGGAAGCTCTTGGCAAAAGACGGGATGAGTGATGTAATATAAGTAGTTGACGAGTCTTATGCAATATCCGAATGTACCAAGATACATTGTTAACACAAACCAGTGTGCCTTTTTTTGAGGTTGGGAAATCATCAAATGACTCCTGCACAGAGCTGGAGGACATTTTGTCAGACTTCTACTGACTAAAAACCACCCATGTTCTTTCTTGGCCCTTTATGTCGTGGCCGCGGTATCTCTTGCGACAACTCGCTGCGCCGACGGGCAGCCCCAGTTTGCCTTACGTGATGATTTTCTAGGTTTGAAATCTCACACAGTATCTAAATTACTTCAAGTATTTAGTTTGGAGGAAACCGGCATGTCTTTGAACCAAAAAATCGAAGACATGTGACATCTGCCAATCCGCACTGGGCACGCGTGGTGGATTATAGCCCATCCCTCCCCTAGAGAGGAGGCCCGAGTCCCTGCAGTGGGAACATTATAGGCTGATGATGAATTCATCTGTACACCTACCTAAGTGATGAGAGTTAAAAACCGTGATCTTCGTTTCCAAGGCGCAGGTGAGCTTAAAATAATAAAGTGATCGTACCGATGCGCTAAATTAACATATATGAATTAGAACTTGTGGTCTTTGACATTGCGAAAAGTCACATTGAAAGTAAATTGCAGGAATGCACTCGTCTTGATGAAAAGCGCCACTACGCATCAAATAAATATCAACTTTATCTTAAAGCTTCAGAGTTAAGAATCAAACGATCAGAGTGAGCATAGAAAAATGTAAACAATGCAAGATTGGTCGATTTGAAGGTTAAAACAAAATTTATTTGCTATCGAGCATTTTGAAAATAAACTTTGCAATTTGTTATGCATCGCTAGTGCATTAGTCACGTAATATAAAGTTTCTGTTTTGCAGAGGTCAATAATGTAATAGTTGCCAGCCGGTGAATATACAGCGTGTACCAGAATGGTGAATCGCGATTTCGACGGTGGTCCGAAGGAGAAACTTGTTCAGTTTTATGACCTAACCACGAATCATGCGTAATCACGAGTGCGCGTGGCACTTGACGCAAGTTGCAGTCGCAGTGGTTGCTAATCGCTAGAACGTTTTACACAGTGTCTTAAGGTCTACCTGATGACTGAAATTAGCATGAAATAAGTAAATATTAGTGACTTGTAAGTGACATCTTCGACCAGAAAAAAAGGGCATTGCAAGAACCCTCTTGCAATGCCCTCCTTTTCTGGTCAACCTGTATTTTGTAAGATTTTTCATGAGCACAGCTACCGATGAATTAATATTCATCATTCACAAGCAATAATCTTATAAAACATCCGTCAACAACTCAACACCCACAGGAAGTCTAATAAAAGGTTTTCCGTTCAAAATAACATTTAAATCATCAATGAGCAATGTTTACTTCATCCAGGAATAAGCGCCATATGACTAACTTGACTATAGGAGGAGCTCGTGGCTTAATAAGAGCTGCTACTCGGGTCGATCTTTAGGTAAAGCTGTGCTTGCCTAGGTCGGTCTGTGGATGGGTGACCACCCGACAACCGAGTTTCCTCCGTGCCTCGGAAAGCACGTTAAGCTGTTGGTCCTGGCTGCCATATATAGATCTTTGGTAGTCGTTAGAGGTAGTCAGTGACCTGAAATTCTGACATTCAGTCTTACCAAAGAGTATCGTATTACCTAATATTAACTGGGTTGTGGAGGTCAGATAGGCAGTCGCTCCATGTAAAATACTGGTATTCAGCTGCATCCGGTTAGACTGGAAGCCGACCCCAACATAGTTGGGAAAAGGCTAGGCTGATGATGACGACTAACTTGACTATAATAGCTGCCACGACAAGATAATCAGCTGACACCACCTACTATTTTTTCTGTAGTCAAAAAAAGTTATAAAACGTACAGAACAGGGGCGCCAGACTGATATATTGGTCTCTGATCATAAATAATATGAAAAACAACAAAATATGTTATTCATAGGTCACATTGAAAAGGCCTTTTTATTTGGTGACATACCTACTTACCAAAATACACAGGGAACTTTCAATACAGGGTTATAATTACAGTGTTTTAATTTTTATCTTTAATTTTTTGAGCTTCTTAAGATTGTGTGTGGGACAAGGAGGGGAAGATTGAAAAACGACTTCTAAACTAATCTATCTATGAAATTAAAGGTAATTTTCTTCCATCATCACACGAATTATTACGAGCAAATATGTTTTGTGTCTGATGACAATAAGCATTTTTTTCTAGGCGTCATTATTTAACAATGTTCTTTTGTATTGCGAGTTGATTAACGACAAATCCACTCTTGTAAGGCATTCCCTGCGATATTATTTTTATCTCCAGTGATTTCACTCTCATCTGAGTATCTAAACACACTGCTATGTTTATTTTAAAGACTTGTTTATGTGCAAACGTTCGTGTGATGCCAAATGACTTGTGAAGTTAGGACTCAGACAGACGCGCCTTTTAAACTTTTCTGCAATTATTTTTTACTTAAAGAGTAATTTTGTCTTTATTTTTTCGATCAAAAGTGGCTTCCCCAAAGAGGGATTAAGGAATCTTGAGCTCTACAGATGAGACTTTTAATAGGAACCTTTTTTTTGTCAGGTGGAAAATTGCTGACATCCCTTTGAGGCGCGCGTGGAACAAACGCGCCATCAACACGGCTCCTGGAAGGAGGTTTGTTTGCACAACCGCGCGTTCGACCAGTTTTTGTTAAGATAGCGGCCGGTCATGATGAACAAGTCGTGGTCGTCGCTGTGCGAGGTGTCTATGGAGCTCTATAAAACTCCGGTTTACTGATGCCACTGTCTAGTAATAGTGGGAATTATGTTTTTCCTACTCCTCCGCTATTATTTTCTGATTAATATCGTTGCGGGATCCAAGACAGTTAAATCGTTTCTCTGGGACTTCGTCGAGCTTCATTGCCTCGGCGCTTTTCTTGTGGTCACCACTGTTGATTCTGGCTAACAGGAGTTACAGTGGTTTGGGAATAGTGTGGTGGGCTTGTCTTTTCATAGTTTTTTAACCTTTGTCTTTGCTTCACTGACAAAATGACGAAGATCTTTACTCCACGGTATGTTTCTGGTTCTGACAAATTCCAGTGTTCTATTTTTCCCATTAAGAGTGCTACTGTCAAAGGTATAAACATCCGCGAACGGACTGTATCATTCAATTTGTTAGATTGTGTGTGACAGATTTTTCAATATTATGCCACAACCCTTTTTTTTTTGGAA
This sequence comes from Diarsia brunnea, assembly GCA_949774965.1. NCBI lineage: Eukaryota > Metazoa > Arthropoda > Insecta > Lepidoptera > Noctuidae > Diarsia > Diarsia brunnea. The sequence continues at coordinate 4,635,490 of OX459001.1, forward strand.
GGTGGGAAATCATCAAATGACTCCCACTCCGTCCGGAGTGGAAGGGATTGTCAAACTTCTACTGACTAAAAACCACCCATGTTCCTTCTTAGCCCTTTGTGTCCGGGATCGCGGTTTCTCTTTCGAACAACCCACAGCCCCGGATTATGCCTGAGCCCTTACGATACGATAAAATAAGATTAGCATTGATGGATTTTCAGAACGTTTTATGATTAATACTGAAGAACGCGAAGGTTTCAATAAATTATGATTATGAATGTTTACGTCTTTAATATAACTAGGTCACTTCAAGACCTCTCTTTTATTATATTGAGACAGAGACATTTATCTGTTTGTAGACAAACAAATGATTGTGTCCTAGAAATGTAATGGGACAAAATAATCGACGAGCAATAAACTTTAGTAGGACACTTCTTTATTATTTTTATATGTAACATTGTTTTTTGAAATTCCATGATAAAATACTGTTGATTTCTTGGTAACTACGCAGTTATAAAAAAGATGCGTGGCACTATCTTAACAACACGATGACCTTGTTGTTACTTTGGTGACACTAACAAAAATCACGGGATGGCAGAAAATTCAGAGAGGACCAGTGATTCACGAGAATAAAAACAACCTGCTGCTTATTTGAGTCTCAGGGAAACACGCTCAGAAAGCATAAATAATCTTCAAAATGAAAGATGCGTGAATGAAAACAACTCCTCATTATTAGGCCCTTAACCCTGCTTTTATAAATCTTTAGCAGATGTAGAACTCATTTACACAAGAACACATCGCCATCACATTCCTCAAGTCAACAGGCGTGATAATCTCACACGCCATTTGCATTATAAATATAATATCTTAAAGATGCGTAGGTACTAAATAATAAAATGCTTTTCTATTTGAGCCGGGACAACGCATTCGTGAAGAACTTGGCAAGGTTGCAAGGACGCAAATTATGTAATAATGCGACAAACATTTTGTTTTTTCAATTGTAAAGGTAAAAATTACATTCTTGTTTTTTTTTCAAGGTTATTTTTGTCATCGAGCTGCTGGATCATTTACATGTGGTGCAACGTTGTGTAATATGAATATATACTCTATGATCATAAGAATAGACCACACTGGTGCATAGAAGTGAACGCAGTAAAAACTGTTTCATCGTCATCATTATCATCATCATCCACAGCCCTAATTCACCTACTGTTGGTTATAGGCCTCTCTTTTCTCGTGGTCCTGTACCAAATAAACAATTTATATCTATGCAATTAATAATATCTAAACATATATATCTTCAAAGATTAACAATTCATGAATGATACGAGAAAATCGTTGAAAACCTACCCACTGACAATGTAAAGTCGAAAAGGCACGGATTAAGTGATGTCGACATTGACTTATATATTACTGCGTAAGGACTGGGCGGAAAGCATATTAAAATGACGCCACAAACGTGGTTCCAAAAAAGGTCGTTCCTAAGCCAAAGTGAACTAGTCCACGATCGGCTCTCTTCGGGTGCGGTCGTAAATTTTATTCAAAGCTTTATTTATGTTCTTTATACCTCGAAAATACCACACCGCTTATACAAGGTTACATTAACGAGCAGACTACACCGATTCTCTGTATGGCGAACGCGTCGAGCAAATGTTCGGACGACCGTATCTTTAGTTTTTATATCAATGGTTAGAGGCCTCTTTTCTTGTGGCAATCTCTACGGCCCTGTACCAAAAAAACAATATATATCTATGCAATTCATAATACCTATCTAAATATATATCTTCAAAGATTAACAATTCATGAATGATACGAGAAAATCGTTGAAAACCTGCCCACTGACAAGGTAAAGTCGAAAAGTCACGGATTAAGTGTTGTCGAGAGTTTTTTGGTGAATTGTGAAAATTATTATTAGACTAAGGAAGGTATTTAGCGGTTTGAACGAAAGAAAAGTCATTGACACTCTAGTTGACCTAAAGATACCAAAATAGCTAAATTCTTGAAGAAAATAGAACCTATTAAACAAAACAGTTTGGTCCACACAAACATAAAACTTCATACCGTACCACACCGTACCATAGTCTTCAGAAATAAGACATTATTTTTGAAAATAGAATAGCACCACATACATCATAAAAAAGAAAAAAAATACAGGCTTTCATTCAGTCTGTTAAAAACTCATTCACATACGGCCGTGGCGCCCTCTAGCCCCCGCACTACTAACACAAACATGACTCGGCCGTACCTCCCTATTATTTTTAGCCTGGAGAAAATTCCTTGAAAACTTATTTTGATTCGCGGTACTATTTTTAAATGAATATAAACCGCACTAACAATCCGCAGACATTTCGATAACATAGAATCTGGCTTACGTAAAACATGAAAGATTTATTTTGGCGAAAATTTTATTGTTAGTGAATTCTTAAGTTTAGTGGCACTTAACGTCTGTTTTATTTAAACTTTGGACAAAACTTTGGTAAACTGATTGTTTGTTAATGTGCGAATTCGTTGATTTTTATTGCTTCGTTAATCCTGGGAACCGCTGAATGTGCTGGCGCGGACAAGAAGCAATAATGTGTCACCTAGTTTATAACGATCATGATTATTATACGACCCTTAGCAGAGGAATTAGACACAATCGTAAAGCTGAAGAGATTAGGCGTTATTTGTCTTATTTGTATTTCTTACGTTTAAAATTAGCTAAGAATGCTGGCAATGAATGGATAGATTCATGTTATGTTTAGTTACCGCGCAAAAGGTAGATGTTTGTTTGAGCTGTAAAAATAATCGTCTAGAATTAAAACTGTTAGGTATTTGCAGGTAAAATTGTATCTGTAAACTTAACATCTGTTGTTTGGTTAAACAGAAGCAATCATTTACATATTGTTAATAATATAGCATTTCAAACTAAATAAAAATATGTTTACCGCATATAATTTATAAACAAAAAATAAAAAATACTTGCTACAGCAAAAAAAGCAACTGGCAGCTCATAAAAATAACGTTAAAGACTGTCAATGACTCAAGAAAATTCAAATTTAGAACGATGTGTTGTCCCTTCTAATTAGAGGACCTCGTCCGGACATTGACTCACAAAAACTTAATAATAAAATACATTTATTACCGATTAAAACATCAACGCAAGTTTATTATATCCCGTGGGGAAACAATGACGTCAAAAATGGAACCGTGAGCTATCGTGTCCACTATATACGACGGGACGTGACGCCTCCTTACGTCATGACATAAATAGTGGACCACCCACTTCGTCACACGACGAGCAATGTAAAGAAGGTTACACATTCGTCTTCCACTGGTTGTAGGCGCGGCGTTGGCTACGATTCAATTTATAGTGATTAAGATTTCAAACAAATATTAGTCGGTTTGTTTATGTGTGTTGTGAAGGTTTTCAGATTTTTTGTATCGCTTTCGAATTATCGAGCTGTTGTTTTTCCCGTACTCTCGGATAACGTCCAAAAAAATATAGGACACGTATTTTTTCACCTAAACAAATAATGAAGACGATACAGTGCTTTGAAAACTCGTGTGACGTCATATTCTAAGACATTAGTATGACTTTCTTTACTGGTGAGTGACGTCACGACCCCCCACTCAAATCTTTGACGCTGTTTATCTTCGTCAATTTTTAATGATTTGATAAAACAAAAAATACGTATCCAACATTTTTCGATAATCTAACAGACGGACTAATTAGAATCATTTTTTTTAAGTCAGTAAACATCCCTATTCACGATAGAATTATTTCCACTGATTTTCCACCGCTTATTGCATGAATTATGATGTTTTGATAGAATTACAAAATCAAGTAATCTAATGGCTGAAAAATATGAAACATCGCATAATACTCGTACAATATGTTTGAATTAAACTTCCGCTCATTTCAAAGACTTCGCCAGAATGCAAACAAAGCCATATGTTTCCAAATCAAAATTACTACGAACATTTATCTATGTAAATATACACATGGAATAGTAGGAACTGAGAAAATAAACAACTTAAACTCATAAATAATTTGAAGACCAAGAAATATAAATGTAAATAATATTCCATACAGGTGTTCCCGTTCGTGTCAGCGCCTCCAGTATTGTTTATTACTAATTCTTGACTACCCACGCTACAAATAATATTCAAATAATAAATAACGTTCCTCCATTCATACGAGTGTGTAGTCGCACTAACCTTGTCACGTGGTCTCTCGCACACAAATTGGCGGGAATATTCGCGCATGTGTTCCTATAGCCAAACATAATTCTATTTTTGAAATAGCGTTTTGCTGCGAAAACAGGTGCCCGCGTGTGCTTGTTTTTGTATTCGTAGGCGGGTTGTGTTCATTGTTAAACGTTGTTTTAAGGGAAAGTTGGCTTTTGTTTTAGATGTATGAACCAATTTTTACCAAGTTCATGGTGAAATTGAGGAAGGAGCAAATTCGAACCCTATTGGGTTACCTAAATAACTGTTTTCGTTTTCGTCTTCAGTGGTTAATTGAAAATTGTTCTAATCTAAATGGGTCAAAGTAACCGCAATCAACAAAAAATAATACGATAAAGGACACGGCATGAATGATATTATGATATATGTAGGTACAGAAGAAATATCGTGCCGTGTGCAACAACGCACACGGTAACTCCGCCCGTCACATTGATCTCTGACGTTAGCTTTTTATTTTCGCAATTTCGCAAACACGCTGTTTAAACTTGAATGAAAACAACGTTTACATCATTGCTGTTTAATAATTACGCCAAGCAGTGTACATAACATATAACATTATATGCAATGAATAACTGAAGCTAATAAGCTTGAGATGAATATGCAGCTTTATTTTTTATGCACTTAGCAACGTTTTAACGGATAGTGCATTTCTTAAAATATTTTTCAGAGTGCTAATTGGAAATACGATGTGAGATATATTATGTTATGTTATATTAATTTTAGATTAATATAACATAACATCATGACTCATCAAGGGGGAGTCAGTTTAAAGTAAAATTCAAGTTTGTGGGGTTGCAACCCTTGTCCCACGGCCGCCATCTTGGAAAAAGGGGTGGTTAAAATGGTTTTTATGGTTTATCTGACGACCAATAGGTCTCACAACAAAATTTAACAGCTTTTGTTGCCAATAAGATTATCTACAACTTTTACTCAGTAACTTTTTGTCGTAGAACCAAAAATAAAAAAATTGTGAGCGTAAGTCTATGAAACTTTTTAGAAAAAAAATAGTTATAACTTTTTTATAATTATTTTACTTAAAAAATACATCATATCATTTTTATAGTATGGTGCCTAGTATAACTGGCATTAACTTCGAAAAATTATGTAATAAGTACCTAACAGCATTGCACTGTTTAAAACTAATAAAACTGCTTCAGAGAATCACACTGCCCCAATTTATTTGAGTTAGACCATCATATTAAGTTTTTTTTTAGAATTCTAGAAACTTTATATCTTTTGCTTTTGAGTGGCAGAAAGAGGAAATTATAGTGATCAGCTGTACAATGAGTCAACGGAATTGTCATAGGAAAATTGTTCGAATATCAGCATCCGTAGCACATCAGTACCTAAATACTAAAATTATATTATTTTCCACACATTATAAAGATTACTTTGATAGCAACTTTTACTAACATTCCACATCTACAATTTCTACAAACAAACTGTTTTTGTTTTCTGAACAACGCTTTTACTGCCATCTATGTCAAATATTTGGAACGACTGAAATGAAAGTGGAACGAAAGTTCGGGAAAGCTCGGAGAGAAAATGAACTGTTGATGTTTGTTTTAGTTTCTATAATTGTCACTAGTTGGCGCTGCTGCAATGTATCACTAAAATGTGTATGTTTATTTAAAAAAATCGCTGAGTTCTCTCAAGTTTAAAATACTTAAATTCTCTCGCATTTATGTCCAATGGACATCTATCTAAAGTGAATTAGGTATACTGGAAGACTATTAATTAACAACGCGTTAAAAAAAAGATTTTTGACCAGATAACAAAAAAAAATAGTTTGCTATAAAAAACCGTAGTTCAAGTCATCAGCTGACAATCAAAATGATAAAAAGTCAATACGAATGAACAAAGCAATAACAAAAACTGAATTAATTTACTTCCCGTTAACATTAACTTCATAATGAGTTCAAATCGACGCAAATGACTCGAAAACTGCTAATTTAATGTTTAATCTCTCCTTGGAGCTCATTAACGGTCGCTCGACTAGATTTAATTGAGTTATGCGTAAAAGTGTTATTCTGATAAGGATGCTCCATTGAACAAATGAATTGATATCGTTATTAAGTAACTGTTTAAAAATTTTCAGGTTTTTCAAATCAATTGCTATTGATTGTAAAACGTAAATTATGTTTGCAGTTTATAATTGATTCCAATATAAAAAAATCACGTTTCGAATTGACTAAGTACCTCTTTTGTGTTTTGTCGGTTAAAACACAAAGATATTGCTTATTTGATCAGAATCTACTATTTGTTCATTTAAAGTCCATACTCACAGTGAAAAATAAAATTAACTAAACATTTACTGTTTTAGTAGCTGAGAAAAGAAAATGTAACAACATACCTACATGCAATGAAGAAAATTGAGTCAAGGGCAAATAAAGTATGTAAAATCTACTCTAGAATTCCGTCAGACTCGCTGAAACACGCATGAGTTGAGTCCATACATTCTCGTTACAGCACAGGCGGGCGATTAACTTTAACAATTCATAATACGCCCGCTTTAGAGAGCACAGGCTAAAAAAATCTGCATAATCGGGAATCCCTGGAGAATTCATTATGTTGTCTGCATAAATAAATATACATTTGTATAAAAAACCACACCTAACAATGGACAATTTATTATTTAGATTCCGCCTTTTGCACGCTGAGAATTTTTCATGTAAATTTTTCTGGTCTCCATTTTGTGGGCCCCTGTGATTACGGCTTTGAACGCGATAATAAATAATTGCTGGGAAATGCTTAAACGAGCTCGGGGACGGATTTTCTTTTTAATTTTTTGGACCTTTGTCGTATTATGTGTTCTTTAATTCTTTGTTAAACTGAGAGTTCAGGGGAAGAAGTAGGTTATTTGTCATCCCAGTCGGTTTTTTCATGACTTAGGTATCTACTCATAATTTTCCTTTCATAGTCTAAAATCACATAGTCCTGTTTAGCAGAAGCCAGCGACATGGGTTGACCTGCAAGATGCCATGCAGAATAACAAAGACTATAAACCTCCTTATGGGCTTCACCGCAGTCGCCGCCGGGTAAATAACATCTATTCACCCTTTAAAGTAAAGCTAGTTTTTTGTTAACATATTTCTATTAACACGCTCTTAAATAATATTTAATATGATACAGTAACATTGTTAATAAAACTTTATTAGAAACTGTAAAAGACGTGTCATTATTTGAAGTTTAAAAGCGGCCTGGTATAGTTCACCGCGTATAACACTTCACGTCAGAAAACCGACCTTACCGCTTGGGCATAAAGGCGTTACCAATTTAATGTAAAATATAATGTCACCAAGGACTGGTACAGTCAACCAAGTGTACAAGTCATAAATTTAATTAAATGCGTTACATCGGACGGTAAGCGGATCCCCGTCGCGTCTGCTATCACTAGCTTTTTCACACTATTTGTTTTAATTATTTACCACTTTGATTGTACGAGATAAATGGATTCTTTTTAAAAGGGAAGACTGTTGGAATTTATTGTGAAACTGCATTATAATAAAGAATTTAAAAGGCCCTATAGATACACTATATTCTTTTCTTTTTCTTACACAAACAGCCAGACCAGGTCAAAACTAACAGTAGGCCATACAAATAGTTGCTCCGTGCGGGAATCGAACTCGCGACACGCAGCGCAGCAGCCAATTGCTCAGTCACAGCGGCAACCGTGCCAACCAAAATACAAACATGGATAAGTATTTACTGGAAAGATACCCGATAAGTAGCACCGGGCCAGTCAAGGTGAAAACACAGCTAGAATGTACTTCATATAGGGTGTAAAAGTACCCTTAACGCAAACGAAGGGCACTTGTTCTCCCACCACTGCGACATTTTTTTTGTTCTAGACCATACCTGGGAACCCCCTAGTTACGGAGATATTGGGAGTCAAAGTTCGAAATTTTTCACAGCTGTTTTTCTGAATACTAGTTTTTCATTTTATAACTTTACTTAAATTAGCTCCATGACTCGTTTACTATTCAAAGCATCCACTAGCACAATGTTTTAAGAGTGCTACATGAGTTTTATAAGAGGTTTTTGATTCCAAAAAAAAAATCGTTTCCCAGCAACAATTTTTGCGTAGGGGTACTTAGTTTGATGTACAGAATGCTTGGTTGACGGCTGTGTGATGGGTTGATATACACCCTGTATACAACTCGATCAAGCTAAGTTTGCACCTCGCTATTTGTGTATATTTTAATGTACTTGTGTATAATTAAATGTTAAAAATAATAAATGCCAAGTAAAATCCAACAAACATTGGTTTACTTTCCTAAAGTCAAAGCGAATCCTTGTTTGCAGACCGTACTTAAGCGTCAGTGTGACGTAATCGACGTGAGGTGCAAACTTAGCCCGGTCGAGTTGTACGTATGATTGGTTGTACATCTATAGAGTTATCTCATATTGGAGACGCAATGAAGTTTTATGACTTTTCTTTGGGTCAGTATTGCATTATGAAAGAAATGCTTTCGTTCTGGAATGTACTTTGTATGTTATGAAATAACTTCAGTTGAGAGAAAACTGGGCCAGAGCGTTCTGCATGAGTTTTTTTTGGTTTTTCATGTTCTTTATAAATCCTTCTCGCCGCGGATCTGCCTCGGATATTTTTTATACTCACTACACGGCGCGCGCTCGGTAGAATTTGTCATCTACAAAAAATATTAAGACAGAAAAAAAATATATTCTATATTTAATGGAATTCGCGAATCAAGTGTCCGAATTTACGTTCTGTGTACTCTACGCGTTCGGGCTAAGTCCACTTTGGTCGAACTTACGGTAAAAGGCCTGAATTTATTTACTTTTGTCTAACAAATTCGTCTCGATTTTGTTATAAATTGCTTTATATTTAACAACACTTCGAAAGTACTTATCGTTATTTAAAAGGAAGTTTCAAGAAATTTGAACAGATCAAATGATGGAGTTATTATCTCCAAGTAACATTCTATAAAGTACACAGAATTATGATCCTTCGTAACTTTGTTCAATATTGACTCCGGAAGTTTTCAATTTTCAGCCTGTTTAACATTTCAAACGATATTTGAAATGTTGGGTAGTTAGAAAATGTTTTCAAAAGGTCAGAAAGTTCTTATTCAATTATTGTGTGATGGATTTTATTGTTGGTTAGAGGTTGCCAGTGCTATGAGTAAGGTCATCAAGGATTCGACGCTCGGGTCGGTTGTAGTGTAATTTTGTCTCTCTCCTCCTTTTGCCTCGTCCACATTTATACATCTGGTCATACAATCACGCCGGTTATGAGTACTACGCACCTGTCTTTTCTGAAGAACGGCACCAATAAGATCAGTGTATGTCTTCTGTTCATCTGGTCTCTAGGGAGTCACCTCCCGGCGCTACCTCTCACATCTGCCTTGTAAATACCTTTTGTTAATCGACTTTCATTCATTTTCTCCTCATGACCGAACCACCTTAGAATACTCTTTTAATTTTTTGTCAATATATCTTCTTTTAAACCACAACGTTCTCGTATAATGCGGTTATACGAGAACATTGCGGTTTAAAAGTCCTTTAATACTTTCAACTAAAAACAAGTACTTCCGAATAACTTTATCCTACCCGTATGGTGTGTCACATGTCGTGGTAAAAATAGCCCGCTATTTAACTGGGAGCAGCAGAGACCGCGCACCTGCAGGTATGGCGCACAACTCGTTAACTCAAGGGTTCGTCCACGGATGACGAGTAGACCTGGGAATTGAGTAGATAGGGTAAGGTGGAAACCTTGTATAATTTCTTTGCTTACAAGTGGAGCCAAAAAATAAAAAAAACATTGTGCCAACAAACGTCACAATATTTTTTTATTATTTGGAACGGGCTTGCTCTTGACCTCAATCTTGCCCTAAGGGCAGAGATGAGGTCGACGATGGAAGGAGCTTACCCAAAAAGAAGCCTATTTATTCGCGACTTAAATATATTGGGGTTATATGAACTCGGGAAAACCGACGCAGGCAGGGAGTTCCTGCTGTGCGCATAAAAAAGGACTTAGCAAAGCGCTCCGTTCATAAGTGTGGATCATCGGCTAGGTATGGGTGTTAACCTGCAGTGCGCCTAGTCTCCCGATGGAAGAAGGGAGATGGTGGAATCAGCCCGTAGAGCTCCTGCGCACACTCTCCGAAGTACAGTCTGTAGAAGACCGACAGACATGCGACTTTGCGGTGGTGGGCCAGGCTATGTAGCTTGCCAACCAGCTTATCGTTAGTTGCTTTATCGTGTTTTTTTAGCTTATGTCATCATCATCATTCTCTTGCCCTTATCCTACTTCATTTCGGGTCGGTGCAGCAAGTCATCTTCTTCCATATTTCTTTATTCCTCGTCATCTCATAAATAATTTAAATCTAATCATCCTTTACACAGTTCATTCGTCGTTTCTTTGGTCTACCTTTGCTCTTATTCGCAACCACATATAGGTACTCAAAACTTTCTTCACGACATGTTCCTCATTCCTCCGCATCACATGCCCATACCCAATACCAAACCACTATTCAGTCACGGGCGCCACTTGCAGACTTAGTTGTTACTTGTTACACCTATTTGTTAGTTCAATGAACAACAATGTGTCTTCTCAAAGTGCGTGTTTATGATTGACAAACCTGCAAACAAAGTGACTGACGCTTTAGCCATTGCAATTTGGCCAAGGAAAAGACGAAGTTCTGGGCAAATAAAAAAGAAGCTGTTTGAAAATTAAAGAACAGAGTTCTCTCTACATATTCCTAATTCTATGCCACGTCGTCCTCGTGTAGGGCCCTATTTGTCTCAGCGTAGATTAGTATAAGTGTTGCCGGTGCGCAGCCACCTGAGCCTCCCTGAGAGTAAACAACCCTCCCTTAGCCGATGTGCCGATGTTCGGTCCATCGCGCCGCACTTTCGTCATCAGCAGTTTTAAATGCAGGGATCGGAAAATAGTGGCGATTTAGAGGGTTACCATTTTGTAACTATTTTGTAGGTTATAGAAAGCAGTTTTAATATTAGACCTTAATATAACGTGCTATATGTGGGTTTACTTAATGTACACATCTGCATTATCCTTGGGGATATCACGCATGATGTTATGTTATGTTTTAGTATTTGGTGGGACAACAAAGGGTGTAATATGGGTGTTTAGATTCACAGTTTTGTGTAAAGGATTCACCTTTAAAAGGCTTGCAAAACACGGTGAATAGGCTGACCTACTGAGCCTTCGTGATAGTGCGGTTCAATGCGGTCTGAATATGGGCAACGTTGCGTGTTAGATGCTGTAAAACGAAAGTATAAAATAAATCTTGGTAAGAGTTTTTAACTATGATTTTCACGGTATTTATCTTTTCAATATTATTGTTGCGTATCTTTTGAGCACTTAAAAAATATAGCGCGCTTTATCTGAATTTGTATAATCACATTTATATGATGACATGTACTAGCCGTTGCACGCGACTTCGCTCGCGTGGAATTTTTTTAATCTTTTTTTTTTATAAAAGTATCCTATGTTACTTTTAATACTTCCAAGAATATGTGTACAAAGTTTCATGATGATCGATTAAGTAGTTTTCGCGTGAAAGCGTAAAAAGCGAAAAAACTCACATTCTCATTTATAATATTAATAGGGATAGTAGGAATTGTATATCTCATCAGCTCATCTTCTAAATTTAGATCCATCCAAACAGAAGTCATAGTAGAGAGGGAGAGATTGGAGGAAGTCGACAAAGAGAGGTTCAACTTCTTTTTTTATTTGAAATGAGCTTACTCTTGACCAATGTTGCCCTAAGAGATGAAGTCGACGATGGAACGAGCTTACCCAGAAGAAGCCTATTTACTCGCTACTTAAATAGATTGGGGTTAAATGAACTCGGAAAACCAACGCAGGTACTGTGGTTTAATTTAGGCTATGGACAATGATAATAAGAATACAACCACGAGCCTTGTTTTCTTACAACCACATGTTCAGGTACACATCATCACTCAAACGTCAAAACAATTACAACACCTACTCAAATTAAACTTGAATTCGAACAACGCTTCGAGAACATTCTCTTCACATACATCATTCGAGACGGTTCCATCGCTCCGGTTGCCATTAGGCAAAGTTGCGTTACTCGCTTTCAATGAAAACTTGGCTCTGTTCAGATTTATTGCGATAACTTGCGTTCGCGCCTCACTTCTGAACTGTTAAAGTAGGGAAGTGGAGATGGTACTTTTTTATTGGGTTTTCTTTTCTTTTATTTAAATTTATTTATGCAGAGGGTTTTAGATGATTATTTTTTTTTGCTAGCCCGTACTGTCCCACTCCTGAGCAAAGGCCTCCCTCTGTTCCTTCCACTTCTTACGATGGTGTGCTTCTTCTCGCCCGTTGGTGAGAAAGCAAGATCGGAGCCCTGACACAGCTAGACGGGATTGCGGCAGACCGAGGAGAAGACGCCTTGGATGTCTTTCTCACCAACTGGTGATCTAATGGCCATCTGTGAAATATAGGATTCATCGAGTCCACTTACTCAGTTACAGTTACGATGGATGAACTGTGCTAAGAATGATATGGTAAGAAAGGAGGTCTCTCATTATGAAATGACGATAAACAGAAAAGTATGAAAGATCCTGCGCTGACCCCAAATTAATTGAGATATGAGCAAGAGAATGATGATAAGGACTTTCTATCTGAGCACATGAATGTACCACATCCACATATGATACACTCACGTCCTCAAGGACGCGGGTGTCTATGTAACTTGCTAATTACTTGATCAACATTCCGACTCAACAAAGACAGGCGGTCCCTTTGTCACCGCACCCGTTGTTCTGGCTAGCAGTAGGTAATTGTGACGTCATTACTAACTGGTACATTGTGGACTCGTTATTAGTTTGTGGTGCTAAATAATTTTGGGTTCATAATAACCAATTTTGGCAGATTTGTTCAATTTGTAAGGCGGTTTTCAACTGTAAAACTAACTTTTACTCAGACATGCCAACTGACAGTTGTTATATTATATGTTGGGTGCCGAATCGACCTCTGTTCACAATGCTATACCTAACAAGTAAAGTTATCTTATGGTCATGTTGATATCTGTAAGGGATGATTCCTGATTTCTACTAGATGTGTTAATAAGTTCTTAATTAGTTCTTAATTTTGTCACGAGTTTGAGTATAGGTACCACAAAACAGACAAAAGAATTAGAAGATTTTATGAGGTCATACTCGCATTTATAATTACGTCCGCATTAGAATGTCAATGTCATAAATGCGGCAAACAAAAAATTCTAAAACAAACTTCACTGTAACGTTTTTAAGTACGAATGAGAATTGGCCTTCAGAATTGTCACGATGCCCAGTTCCCAATACCATTAAACAGATTACTGCGGAAGTAAGAATACTTCCTACCAATTTTCTGACCCTTCGGCCACAACTATTCAAGTACCAATTCAAACAGCCTTATCCCCACATTCTTCAATCTCTCACACAAAAGCCACATTTAAGAAAACCCGACCACTTGACTCAATGCTATGAACGCATCTGAACATAACAGGGGTTCTGCTATAACCCTATAATGCTACCTGCGGGCGACACTGAGCTATAAATTCCTGAACACTCATAGCTGTCGTCGATGGCCAATATAACATAACATAGTGTCACGCTTGTGCTTCCCGAGGGGGCGAGCAAGTATGTAGGTATAAGTAAATAATATAGTTATGTATCTGTCCTATCGAATTAATAATTAATCTCACCAAAAGAAATTTGCGATAATGTAGCAGTGCAGATTATTATATTGTTCGTGTAGCCCGGTCGTCGGTGCCTATATAAGGTGTAAAAGTACCCTTAACGCAAACGAAAGGCACTTGTTCTCCCCACAACTGCGATAATTGTTTTGTTCTAGATCATACCTGGGAACCTCCTAGTTACGGAGATATTGGGGGTCAAAGTTCCAAATTTTTCACAGCTGTTTTTGTAAATACTAGTTTTTCAGGTTATAACTTTACTTAAATTACCTATTGTGATTTTTGATCCAAATAAAAAAAAGTCGTTTGCCAGCAAAAAAAAAATTGCGTAGGGGTACTTAGTTTGATGTACAGAATGCTTGGTTGACGGCTGTGTGATGGGTTGATTTACACCCTGTATATTTAAATGTCGGCGCTATAGCAAGAGTCTGAATAAAAACAATAAAGGTCCAATAAAACATTTACAAGTAAACCTTGACCCCTCTCACATATTTAACATCCTCACCATCCCATAACCCCTCAACGAGATCCGAAATCAAAGAAATACCAGCGGAGCCCAACAAAGGCTTAGCAATAATTCTATAGCCACTACCTGTAGGCGACACTGCGACCATAAATCGCGAACACTCGCGACTGTCGGCCGCGTCCAATATACGAGAGTTATAGGCCAGGAAATTAATTCTGTCGACGCAAGTAGGGTTACGCGTGTGTGGTGGCAATGTGCGGTGGATAGTTCGGATAGTTTGAGGAGATTGCTACTCAGTGAATTGGTTCAACTGGTTTTTAACCAGTAACAATCTCAGTTGATGGACGGTTTTTACCAACGACCGTCATGGCAATGGTAGCTTGGCTACCAATTTTAAAAGAGAAGTTAGATTAGAGAACGTTTTTTTTTAACTACATATTTTGGGCGAGTCGGGTAGGCATGTTTGTATGATGGCAATATGTTTTAGATAGTTTAGATAGTTTAAAGTCATAGATAAATAAGTTAAAATAATTTTATTCCACACCTACCAACAGCTAGGTAGTTAACGATTTACCCATCATGTTAAGGGAAAGTTATTTTTTTTTTTCTTTAAAACATTAGAATAATTTTATAATTGAACTTTTTCGACATTCGACACAGTCAGTATCTGTATTGTTGGTGGCAATGTTTGCTGGCTTTGATTGATAAAATAGAAAGTGTTGGGTATTTCAATAAAAATGTAGTGTAAAATCTCGGTGAAGATTACACCTTAAACTTTGCTATAGGTTCTAAAGCTGATTTAAATATGTATGTTTCAGTGTGATGTTAAATAGATAGTTAATACTCTCTGTCCTGTGTATCATACAAAAATAGCGATTCTGCAATGCTGGTTATGTCACGTCCCTTTGAAATGAAAGCGTGTAATTACATATTATATGTATATTTTATTCGGTTTTTATTCCTATTTCCTTCAGTTCATGCTGCCAACTCCAGCATTAAACATACAATGATAGGATACAGGATAATGAGGTTCAACAAAATTCTGTAGCTATAATATTTGATAACATTGTTAAAAATGGACTACAGACATACAATCACATGTTTGATAATAAATAGATGGTGTCCCTAGTGGCAACGACAAACGAAATTGATTTTTCCACATAAGCCGCTTAGAAATCGGACCCGCTCAAATAATAACTATGTTTTCATGGTCTCGTGTAACATTATGTCTGTTTATTTGGTTCTTTTGTAGAAGAATATAAGGGCTATTATGTGGGAGCATACCTTGACGTTATCGTAGATTTTTTAATGATATTGTTATCTTCTTTGGTGGTTTGACTTGTGTAACTGTTGCTTGGGTTTTGATAGTTTTAATGGTGTACATCTAGATTTGACCGACAACAACGTAGAGGTTTTTACGAGCAAGGATGCAGAAGAAACTTTTAAGTAACTTATATCCGATTCATGAGAACAAATGCTTTTCATACGTACATTGGAACAGTCATCTACTGTTATGTAGGCTTTTTATTTACGAATTGGTTGTGAGTTTCTTTGTAAAAGTTGTTTAATATGACGGATAGACTCACCTCCTTACTACGCCATTTTGTATAGAGCTAGTAGTAATCAAGTCATGCATCAGAGTCTGTTTTTTCTCCAACAGTATGCTCAAATTAATCAATCATCATCATCATCAGCCAATAATGTTCCCAATGCAGGGACTCAGGCCTCCACTCTAGGAAAGGGATGGGCTAATGATCCACCACGCGGGCCCAGTGCGGATTGGTAGATGCCACATGTCTTGGAATTTTTGGTTGTAAGACATGCCTGTTTCCTCACGATGTTTTCCTTCACCGTTTTGAGAGCAGTTGTGATGAAATAAATTACACAAAGTAACGCGCCTGACTGGGTTCGAATCCACGACTCACTGTGGGGCCGCTACCACTGAGCCACCACTGCTCTCCCGATAATCGAGAGATCGAGAGCGTATAATTAATCAATACTTATATGTCGCAGCGGGAGTCGTAGATTTAAGAAACTTGCAACATTTGTTACAAGATGGCGGTAGTGATGTCATTGTTGGCAAGTAAAAGTGGGGTGGGCGACAACGGTGCGGACAGTCTGCCTGAGAACGTGCGCGTGAGCGGACGACCCTACAACCTCCATCCATTTTCTATCGTGATTATTGATTATTGTGATGTGATTCTATAAAGTTTGTGAAATGATTAAAGAAGGTCTACGCTATTTGTTCGTGGTATTATTTCTTGTTTTCTGAAGTTGTATAAGGAGGAAGGTTTGCCCAAAAATAACATTCTTGTTACCTCTCCGTTATCAGAAGTGGGATGTGATCCACGTTCTGTACTACAGCCCACGTTGAACAATAGTGAATGGAAAATGATATTAGAGCAATAAAATTAAAAATGCAGCAGGAATTGAAGGCACTATCCTACTTAAAAAGAACGGTGCTGAATAGTGACTACAACAGTGACAACCCTGGTCCAAAGCAACGCAAGCTGATGTGGACCCCGGTTAAATGTGCGCATTGTGGGAGAGTGGGCCGCCATATTTCTGTGTGTGCCTCACGGAGAAGCAAATAAACTTGCAACCACTTCGAAACTTACAACAACAGAGATCATAATTACGTTACAACTGTCGGAACGTCATCGGACACAAAGCATCAAGATGCCCTCGGGGTGCCAGTACAGAAGCAACGACGACCGCTGCTAGTCCAACTAGCAAGCCGGTAGAACGGCGGCGTGTTGAAATCTGCGCAGTCAGTACACCAATGGGACGTCTAGAACACCTCGGTGAGTTCTTTTCATTTTGTTATGATTCTGGAGCGTAGTGTTCATTAATGAGAGATTATATTTTGTGTAATTTAATAGTGAGCGTAATTATAGTGTCGTTACTACGACGGGTATAGGTCAAACTTCCGTGAATAGTAACCTGAACATTTTAGCTAATGTTGTCAAAAAGTCAAAGTCAAAGTTAAAGCATTTATTTCAATTAAACCATTACCAGGTACTTTTGAATGTCAGGAGAACAATTCATAAAACTAAACTACGAGTGCAATACGTCATCCCGAAAGCCACCACGCCGAATCACACTTGATATTGGTAACATTAGTTTGGATATTGTTTTTCATGTTTTACCTGACAACATGACATAGTGATTGGACGTGAAATTTTGATTTATGACTCGGTAATTAACATGACGTCTTCTAGACGTCATGTTAAACTTTAAACTTTTCGAAAAATTTACCGGATGTGAATACCGTAAGTGTAGAGTCGAGTGTAGAGTCGAGTGTAGAGTCGAGTGTAGAGTCGAGTGTAGAGTCGAGTGTAGAGTCGAGTGTAGAGTCGAGTGTAGAGTCGAGTGTAGAGTCGAGTGTAGAGTCGAGTGTAGAGTCGAGTGTAGAGTCGAGTGTAGAGTCGAGTGTAGAGTCGAGTGTAGAGTCGAGTGTAGAGTTGAGCCGAGTGTAGAGTCGAGTGTCGAATTACGTACCATTTTAAATGTAGAGTCAGGTGCAGTTAAAAATGTCATTGATACCGACGTTTCTCCGGATATCAAAGCAAGACTAACTTTAATTTTAAGTCAATTCTCAAACAACTTTATTATTGGAACAACACCTAGCTCTCCTGCAAATACTGACCCTATGGAAATATGACTCAAAGATCCCAATAAAACGGTTTATCGTTGTCCTTATCCGTTGAGTCCCCAGGAAAGACAGGTAGTACGCAATAAAATTGAAGACCAGCCTGCTCTCCTTTAATGTGATCCACCCGAGCTCGTCACCTTTTGCCAGCCCTAATCTTCTGGTGAAGACGAAGGAAGGCAGCGACCGCATGTGCGTTGATTGTCGCGAATTGAACGATAATACCTGAGAGATTTCCATTGCCATTGATTCCGATCCAATTAATAGAGCTAGTGCTATTCGTGCTTTAAAAAAAAATGTTTGATCTTGTTTGGCGCGCCGACGTGAGTAATTGTAGATCAGGCACGTTGTTTTGCAAGTACTGACTTCTGCAAGTTGGTTCCTTTCAAAATATTAGTTTGCAAGGTTTATGAGCACTCTAAAGATATGCTCACGATCGCCTTAGAAAAATGCCTGATTCTAATGTTCCAATGGAAATTAATGATGATGAGACTAATGAATGAACCTGTTTAATCTTTGGAGTCGTAAATCTTTTACTTTTACCATTACGCTATCTCTGGCTAGGCGAGTTATGTTGACTATCGCTGGTTAAGCGTTAGTAGTGTAATCACTGGTTAAGCGGATTAGGATGTGCTTTCGCTGGTTAAGAGCTTTCGCTGGTTAAGCGTTGGTAGTGTAATCGCTGGTTAAGCGGATTACGTTGAGCTTTCGCTGTTTAAGCGTTAGTGACTGAATCGCTTATTAAGCGTGTTATGATGTACTTTCACTGGTTAAGCGTTGGTAAGTGTAATCGCTGGTTAAGCGGATTACGTTAAGCTTTCGCTGGTTAAGCGTTAGTGCTTAAATCGCTGGTTAAGCGTGGTATGTGCTTTCGCTGGTTAAGCGTTAATGGATTAATATCGCTGGTTAAGCGTGTTATGATGTAAATTTCGCTAGTTAAGTGTTAGTGGGTTAATATCGCTGGTTAAGCGTTATTATTATCACTGGTTAAGTGATGCCGCTGGTTAAGCGATGCCGCGGGTTAAGTGATGCCGCTGGTTAAGCGATGCCACTGGTTAAGTGATGCCGCTGGTTAAGCGATGCCACTGGTTAAGTGATGCCGCTGGTTAAGTGATGCCGCTGGTTAAGTGATGCCGCTGGTTAAGCGATGCCGCTGGTTAAGTGATGCCGCTGGTTAAGCGATGCCACTGGTTAAGTGATGCCGCTGGTTAAGCGATGCCGCTGGTAAAGCGATGTCATGGTTAAGCTGACCAATCCTGGTCAGGCATGGCCGAAACAAAGTAATGTACACAGAACTTTCTATTTCAGATGAGCCACACGGGGACGTGTGAGGCGCAGGACGGCCGTGTCGCAGCGGGAGTCGTAGATTTAAGAAACTTGCAACATTTGTTACAAGATGGCGGTAGTGATGTCATTGTTGGCAAGTAAAAGTGGGGTGGGCGACAACGGTGCGGACAGTCTGCCTGAGAACGTGCGCGTGAGCGGACGACCCTACAACCTCCATCCATTTTCTATCGTGATTATTGATTATTGTGATGTGATTCTATAAAGTTTGTGAAATGATTAAAGAAGGTCTACGCTATTTGTTCGTGGTATTATTTCTTGTTTTCTGAAGTTGTATAAGGAGGAAGGTTTGCCCAAAAATAACATTCTTGTTACCTCTCCGTATATTTCTAACAAAACTTGCACATATAGATGCATCTGCCCCTATTATTCCAGCTACACAAGTTCGTACAAAAGTATAACTCCATCCACATTCTACATTCATACATTACACGTCTTACAAGTACACCATCCTTTCTCAAACACTTTAAAACGTCTTGCAAGTGTTCTTTACGTCCGCGTCTGAGGCCGGGGAGGATGGGAAACCTCATGCGGGGACGAAAAAAACACGTCTTGTTCTAAAGAGGCGGTCATTAGACGCGGCGTAGCTGCAGGCAGTTGGGAAGTGTCTGTGCGTGATAGGAACTGTTTTGTGGACTGTACGTATGTTCTTTTTGTGTGTACAAGGCTTTATGTCTGTTTGCGGATGGATATAAACTGTAACATTATTTTTTTGGTCTGATTTTTTTCGCCTATAAAAGGGAGGAAAATCTGTTTTTTTATTGGAAGGTCGATGCACATCACGACTTTGATTAGGTATTCATTTATTTTACTTTATAAGTTGGAAGTAGTAAGAAAAACACAGACACGTAAAATTGAATCTGGCAAGCAAAACTGCTTCTAAACGTAATTTCTGAATCAAAGCTTACTACTACCTGCTTATACTCTTAACTTTGATACACCAAAACAAAATTATGGTGAAGAATTATATTCGTCTTATTTATTTGATTTACAAACAAGTCTTGATGAGCCAAACTGAAGTGCAAGTCTCCCAAATATGATTCCCCTCTAAAAGTATTTATACTCGTCAGAATACAACAATTTGTACTTAACATCTAACATCGGAAAGCATTGTACATCTTGAGAGAAAAATTATCTTTTCCGACATCAATGCGATGAAATATTGAATTGCATTTGACGTTCCGATAAGAATGAATAGTTGGAACATTCGATAACCTGCTTATGACAAGTCTTCCTATTAATAACGACCTAACACACTCTCTACATCCATTCAAAATACAACTTTACTTTGTGAAGATAGAGTTTAATCTTCGTTGAGTAGATAAAAGAATAGATAATGCCGTCTATTGGTAAGAGCTCTGTGAATCTGAGTAATGCATCATTAGGCAAGCTGTGAGTTTGGCATTCAAGGTCCTCCCTCGGAGGGCACAATTTGAAGCGATTGATATTTCCCTCCGTCACCGTCGCCCCTCTGTTTGTCGGCAATGCCATTTGGAAGACGTAATGTCAGCTACAGGGCGACTTGGGAATTCTTTAGAATAACTCAAGTATATCTAAATATAGCTATCCAAAATAACAGTTATGGGGATATTGAGAAAAAGTTTTCAAATGCAACTCTTCTCTTGTTTTGCCATCTCGTATTTTATGACCAAACAGCGAATGTTTTTAATCGCTTTTCCTTACAACTTGCGCGACACTATAACCGTTTCGTTCGCTCTCCTATAAAAGAGGAATACAATAAAAACAAAAGAAAAATAAAAATGATTCAAAATAATTGATTCGAAAGTTGAACATTGCGAATATAAAAAGATTACTGGTTGAAAACTCAACAGAGATTGTCAAATAGCTTCCAAATTCGAAAATCACCCCGATAATTTGACATTCCAGCAAAATGTCGAGCTATTTACGTTCAAAGAGTCTTCAATAGTGTCGTTGGAAGTTTAAATCGCAATATATCGCTATCAACTTGAGCGAGGGGCCCGCCCAAGTCATGTACCAGGTATACAAGTACCATAGTACGTACATAAGGTATCAATATAACGTACCTACGTAGGGCACTCAGCGATAGGAATGATAGGATACATAAATTTAAAAGGTCTAACTCTATTGGGAGGGTCTAATGGAATTTTAGATACAAATATTCTATTTGATAGGTTCTGTTAGAATATTTAGTAGGTAACCTAAAATATATTATTAAATAACATATTATTATATTAATATATATTATAACATAAGTATTATTACCTACTATATTAAGCATATAAACTATTCCTACAGTTGGGACACGAGCCTTCTCATTTCTGGGTTAGTTAAACAGACATTAGTAAACCCAAGCCATTCAGCGGTTTTACTTAAAATAAATATTTTATGTTGTTGAAAACTTCTTGTAAATCTTATCTGCTTGATAATGCTTACACACTAGGTACATTTCAAAACACTTTTTTTTATCACATTCTGCTACTAACTAAACATGATGCTGATTGTGATTTTAATTAAGATGTTTAACATTGTAATTTTAATTTGAATTCCTAGAAAAGAATTAATATGGAAGTTTGAGTGTAAGTATTTGTATAATACGAAAAAAAAAAATTTTAACTTACACTACTACTACACTACTACTTGCACTTCTACTTTACTTATACTTTTACTTTCTGAAAACTGTTCAGTTTATTAAATAATGTATCCTGCATGTTGTATGTGATATCGAGCAAACTCAGTTCGTCCGCCACTCTCCCGCGGGGAAACTAAGAAATCTCGTCTTGAATATGTGACTTCGACTTTTAGATTTAATAATTTGAGGATCTCTTGTACTGTAATGTAGTTTAAACCAAAATATTTGAACACTATATTATGCAGTAGTATGTCTTAACATTTATGCTAACGTAAACACAATTGCGCGCGATTGAAGTGCGATGAAACTGGTGGGAAGCATTGCCATATACATTTTATACTTGTATGCGAGACCAACCATTTTTTAGTGACCCCGTGTGGTGGAATACAGCACGCTTCTTCTTATCATGCAGGTTTGTAAGGTCTAATGACCCCACACACCCTAGTGTCAGAGTTTCTAAACCACCTCAAGGGCCTCTGACATCCCGTCGGGGCTGCGGGTTGTTCGCAAGAAATACCGCGGTGTCGACATGAAGGGCTAAGAAAGAACATGGGTGGTTTTAGTCAGTAGAAGTCTGACACTCCGCTTCGCTCTGCCCAGGCGCGGGAGGGGTTATTCGATTATCCACTCACCAAAAAAAAAAAAAAAGGGTCTCTGATAGACAATCAGGTGATTACAAAGTATGCTTCTCAAGGGAATCGAACCCACGGAGTCAGTTACAGGACACTCATTCTAATAGATAGGAGCCCTAAGTCTAGCAATGGAATTCATTTTTTTACTTTTTAGGATTCCGTAGCCGAATGGCAAAAAATGAAAATGTCACAGCCACTTTATTCGGAAACTATTAAGACCACACAGTTGAAACTTAGTAGGTAGATGTATTCTATGAACCGCTTTACGATTTTTATACAAAAAATAAAGGATTAAGGGGGGTTTCCCCATAAATGGAACTGAAACTAAAAAAAACTTTTTTCATCAAACCTATACGTGGGGTGTCTACAGATACATTTCTAAAAATGACATTGAGCTTCCTAAAACCATTTTTTCTTAAAGTCAATCGTTTGAAAGCTAGACACTTCCAAAGTGTTAAAATTATTCCCCCCCCCCCTTTAACTTTTAAACTAAGAGAGTAAAAAATGTAAAAAAATATATGTACTGTAGATCGCAATGAAAACTTTCAACAAAATTGATTTGAACAATATATAGTAAATAATTTTGGAGATATAGCACATTTAAGAAACCGGAAATATAACTTTGTCATTCATACAAACACTATGAAAAACAAACTTATCACAAAATATGTTTTTCTCTTGCCGTTTTAACAAGAAATAATACAAATTTAAGGGGGCTTCCGTACGACGATGGTACAGAACCCTTCATGTGCAAGTCGGACTTGCACTTGGCCAGTTTTTTTTATTTGCAACACAAGGTTCGGTTCAAGGTTAGAAGTCTGACACTCCCTTCCGCTGCGGGAGGGGTTATTTAAAGATTTCCCACGCCTCAAAAAAAAAAAAGGTTCATTACATTTTTAAATATTTAAATGATCATGTAATATAGTAGGTAGACTTGGTACTACATACATTTAAGTATGGATACATACACGGGTCACTTATTTTTTTCGATTCGGATGAAGCAACAAAATTGAAACGTGTACTCATAAAAGATAACGTCCAGGTGTGTTATATCTCTCATTTCTGCGCCTTTCAATCAGTGGAAATCAATTTGGATGAACAGTGTTTTATTGTCATAAGGATAGTTTATATTTTGAACCAATGTTATGAAAACGAAATTCCATCAGAATCAAAGATAATGTTTATAACCACTTTGTTAGTTTTAATCAGCCCCAGAGAACAGCAAGTTCATCAGCTATGCTTTGAGACGGAATAAACTTATATGGGTGTTTGGAATTAAATTCATAAAGATTAAAGAATATTTACTCCGAAAATGCAAAGGATTCTCAATACAAAGTTGAAGTAATGTGTTTATTTGGTGTGTTGAACGTAAGTCATGTGTGTTTTTGAGATTTCATAATTAACAAGAAATGAAAGGTAAGCCACATTAGACTCAGTGTAAGTCAGTAGGATTAAAGGTCCAATTAGGTCAAAATGGATAATTGCTGACGCTGCTCCATACACTGGACTGTAACTCATAATATCCGGAAATATCTGTCAGTGTCCGGAGTCAGTCAGCAATTTGTCCGTACCGATATGTCTGATCCCCTAAACCGATGTTATTTCTGTGAACATCTCTAGCCAAATTGGGTTGAATATTAATCAAAGGTTAGTTTAATTGTCGAGCCTCGCTCTTTGAACCTCAACATTAATAGAACGTTATTACGTGAACAATTATTGCGTTAATTTACATGCTATTATATAAGTAATTAGTTACTATTATGTAATATGACGAACGTAGTTTAACGGGAAATATACTTGACAAGCCAAACGTATGCTTCACTAATTCTTACCTCAACACGGTCTGAATGCCTGCCCTCATGGTGTAGCCTTTTCCAAACTGTTGGAGCCGGCTTCCAGTCTAACAGGATGCGGTTGCATACTAGTATTTTACATGGAGCGACTGCCTATCTGACCTCCACAAAACAGTTGGTACTGGGTAATACGATACCTTTTGGTGAGAAGGTTGGTTGCCAGACTTTCAAGCCACTACATGTAACGGCTTAACGTGCTTTCCGAGGTAAGGAGGAAACTCGGTATGTAATGGGTGGTCGCCGTCGCCCATCCACGAATCAAATAATGCTTGATTTTCTGAAATATTATTTCAAATGTATGAGGAATGGATGGGGTGGCAACTTCTGCATTATCTGGACAAGGGCATATCTTTTGACGGATATTATTATATTTAGTGTATCTTCTGATGAGCTACTGCTTGATAATTATTGTTATCCCGTCGGGGCTGCGGGTGTTCGCAAGAGATACCGCGTCCTCGACATGAAGGGCTAATAAGGAACATGGGTGGTTTTTAGTCAGTAGAAGTCTGACACTCCCTTTCGCTCTGCCCAAGAGCGGAGGGGTCATTTAATGATTTTCCACCAACCATAAAAAAATAAATAAAAAAAGGCCTTTGGTTCAGCAGGGTTTTATGTGTCGTCAGGTATAATGCGTTGAAGTCAAAAGGTTAAAATAAAAATAAAACTGTCGAGAACTTTTAGAACGTAAAAAATATTAGGTGAGTGAGACTTTTGTTTAAGGGAAACTGGTTGAACAACTTCCTCAGCAGCGTAATTTGTATGTGGCGTTATAAATACGGCCACAAAACCAACTCTACCTACCCTTTCGAAACATAACACATTAATCTAACATCATCATCATGATCAGTCTATAATGTTCCCACTGCAGGAACTCAGGCCTCCTCTCTAGGAAAGGGGGATGCTGGATGGGCTATAATCAACCACGCGGGCCCAGTGCGGGTTGGCAGATGTCACATGTCTTCGAATTTTTGGTTCTGAGACATGGTGGTTTCCTCACGATGATTTCCTTCACCGTTTTGAGAGCAGCGATGATGACATAAATTACACAAAGTAATGCGCCTGCCTGGGTTCGAACCCACGACCTACTGTTCGTAAGTCGGGGCCGTCACCACTGGGCCACCGCTGGTCTCCAAAATCTCACATAACATTCATGAATGTACGCCTCTACTGACCGTAAACGATGCCATGACGAAATTGCTGTAATAACACGCTTGGGAGACTGATCTGCAATCGCAGTTTGATGTTCCTAATATACAGGTAACTGTCTCAGTGCTCACTCACCCAAATACTATCGCAATTGAGGTTTAGATCTGCCTGAATTAACTGTGGCTGTATCAAACAGAGACCTAATGGAAGACCTAATAACACTCGGGAATCGAACCCAGGACCGCATGCTCAGCAAATACGCTTACGGCTACTAGACTAACGAGGCAGTGGTGATTATAAATATTTCAAATAAGAGAGTTAAGGTGTAAAAAAGTCCTGTCGAGGCTGCGGGTTGTCCGCAAGGGATACCGAGGCCTCGACATGAAGGGCGAAGAAGGAACATGGGTGGTTTTTAGTCAGTAGAAGTCTGACACTCCCTTTCGCTCTGCCCAAGAGCGGGAGGGGTTATTTGATGATTTCCCACCCCCCAAAAAAAAAAAAAAAAGGTGTAAAAAAGTGATGTAACGTTACATCACTTTTTCTTCTTGAACAGCAGTCAGTTAAATAGGGGATCAATTTCAAATCACCTTCTTTCACGAGCCTCCAAAACTAGATGGTAACAAAGAATGAAAAAGGCGTCTACCACAAATAACACAACCACAAAAATGGTAAATTTATTTACAGTCCAAGGACAAACCATATTTTCATTCGCATTCATGGAGCTCGTCCCTGGAACAACCCAAAAATGCGAAAAATTTGTCGCTCTGTATGGTATTCCGATGTAGGGCCGAGAGAAACATCATCAAAGGGCTGGTTGTAACAATTTGTCGTCCCTTGATTGGGCCGGGAACGCACCTGGCGCCCTGTGTTACTGTGGACCCCAAACAAAGGGGTTTTTGTGTCACAAGATGTAAGAGAAAAGCGGGTGATGCGGCGATATTTAGGATCGGATGAGTGTAATTTTCAAATGCAAGCAGCTGCCATCTTAATGGCTATATAGTAAAGTATAGTCACACATAACATCCAAGTTCTATCCATTCAGTTATGATTATCAATTATTAACCGATTTCCAAAAAGGAGGAGGTTCTCAATTCGTCTGTATGTTTTTTTTTGTATGTTTGTTGTCGAATATCTCCGTCAGTCGCCAAAAGAGTATACTCCCTAAGTGGTCCCATTGTCACCAAGTCAAGATCTGATGATGGAATCCCAGGGAAATCGAGGACAACTCTCAAATATTATAGGCACTTGTTAAGATTTGTTTTTGGAATTTAGATTGGTAGGCAAACAATGCTGTCGATAGTCAAAAAGTAACCTTATTTGACTATCGACGGCATTGCAGTGATTATAAACCACGTTTTACAAATTTTAATATATGATTCTAAAATGATTAGATCAGTGGCCGTTGTAGAAATAGTGTACTATTTAGTAAAATGTTCAAGTCAACACAAAAACGAAGTTCTCTCATACCTTGCGACATTCCATCATCGGCAGGTGTGTGGCATTGTCGTCGGTGCCACTTGAATACTTGATGCAGAGGGCTGAGTTTTGAGCTTTTAGCTACAAGTGCTGTCGCCCCCACTAACACACTCCGTACGCTTTTAATTCTACTGCACTCTGTTACGTTGTGGTGGGGTAACCTAGAAAGCCTTGCATTGTTTATAAGTGGTAAAGCTTAAAGTAAATATGGAGACCTAGCAAATAACTTACGCATTTGTACTGTCCTTAAATCACTAGGTAACGTTAGCAATAAATAAATTGAGATAGCGGGAGAAGGCTACTTCTCCCGCTATCTCAATTTATTTATTGACAACACAGCTAAATGTTTTGTTTAATATTAAGAATAGGTACTGTAATAACTAGATTTAGTCCCGACACACGGTATGTTTGGCAGCTGCAGGTTGTTCGGAAGAGATACCGCAGCCTCGACACAAAGGGCTAAGAAGGAACATGGGTGGTTTTTAATCAGTAGAAGTCTGACACTCCCTACCGCTCTGCCAAGAGCGGGAGGAGTCATTTGATGATTTCCCACCCTCAAAAAAAAAAACTTTAGGCATTTTACAGATATTCTACTAAAATGAACTCGGATTTTACTTACCTAAGCATAATTCAATTTCAGTTTTGGTCACTATACCTTAATAAATTATAATGTCAGGCCAGTTATTTCTTTTTTTTATCTACTTTTATTTCAAATAAATCTACATATAAATATTAGTCAAAAAAATATTCAAATCAACGTTCTTGGAACACCGCAGTTTTTTCAGGCAACTAGTGTGAAAAATTATGATGTGAAAATATAAAATATTTGGTACCGTTTACATAAATATTTCAAAAATAAACAAGTATATTACTAACCTATTTAAGTAGGTTTATTAAGCAATTAATTGTTTTACTTGTGTTTAACAAAGCGTGTGTAAATAATTATGACAACTCTGAGGTATTTAGGACAATACAAGACTAAAGTAATAAATATCACAGACACGTTGTATCTACTAGACCGAACTAACCATTCAGACGTAAGTATTTTAGGTATTATGGAATTGTTATTGTATTTATTTTGGTATTGTTTATGGCGGAAAGGTGAAATCAATCATTAAGTTCATGATGAGATTTTTTGATTTTAGAACAATACTAAAGGCGATACTAACCACAAACCACAGTGGCGAAACCGCCAAGTCGCAACGGTTGACCATAGTTCCGGCTCCTCAAAAATTACCGTTTTTTAACCGACTTCCAAAAAGGAGGAGGTTCTCAATTCGGCTGTATGTTTTTTTTTACTACAAACTGCGCACAACTTATTTAGTTACATATTTTGTTAAGGTACTATCGTGGATCGTTTCGTTTGATAGATTCCTTATATATAGATCACCAACCTGCTTCAATTTTGGGTTAAGCTCGGCATTGTTCATAACTCATATGATTTCAATTTGTATAGTTTTATTTTGTGTGCAGTAAAAAAACTGAAAAAGCATGTTACCAGTGTCACTAACTTACAAATATTGCAATCTTGTCGCTGTAGTCTCTGATGGAAATTGGGTGTATTATACTATATTATTATACTCGGTTTCGGAACTGAGACTTAATTTTGTATGTAACCAAAACCTGAGACAATTGGCTAGTAAAAAATATGATTCTGTTTAGTCCGTCAGTTATATTATCGAAAAATATAGGATACGTGTTTTTTGTTTTATAAAATTAATTGTTAGTAGTAAGTGTAAAAAAATTATGTGTCCAATATTTTTTGGAAATCTATCTGATGGACTAATTATTGTCAAGTACCCTATAAGAATAATCACATCTGTTTTATTTGCCTAATCTGTGTCCGTAGGTTGAAAAAAAACCGCAACACTACATCACGTCTGCGCATTTATGCTAATTGTTTGTAACAAAACGTTGTACACGGTATACCACAGATGCTCTAGATTCATATTTATTTGAATAGTTTATTTACTTGACATTCAAAGTTCAAAGTTCAAAGTTCATACAAAGTAAAGAAAAAAGGAAGGAGGAGGGAGGAGTGAAGTTGTTAAGTTCATTGTTTTTCATTATTTGTTAACCACATTTTTTTCACAATACGTAAGTTCATTCAATGATAGGACTATGCGGTATACCCTTATTTTGATTTTATGGAAACTTAAACATCCAATTTCTGCGCACTTGACGATCTTATTACTGCATCAGCGAGCGGAGTTCTCATAGCTGAATTTTGGGCCCAATGAAAATGTACCACCGACACGCTAAGAAAAAGAAGCATTAGTTACGCTATGCGTAAAATTTTATTTTCAGTAAATTTTTCAGGTTTTTTTTAGGGTTCAAAAATCAAATCAAAATCAAAATTGTTTATTTGCCAGAAAATACATCAAAATAATAGGGAAAGATCTTATATCCTAAAAGTCATTGTATACTGCCTGCATGTAAGCGTGCAAATTATTTCCTTACAATTATTTGTGTCAAATAATCATGCAATTAGAATCATTATTAAATTATTTTAACATCAATCATTCATTCATATTCATTTATCATTAACATTATTTTTTAAGTTCCATAAATTCCTTAAAAGAAAAAAACGTACCTCAAAAGAAAAAAACGGAACCCTTATAGGATCACTCGTGTGTCTGACTGTCTGTCTGTCCGACCATTCCCCCCCCTGATCTCCTAAAATTCTGAATAAAATACAGAAATTAGTTCAACACTTATAGATTACAGGAAAATCTATAAGAAGTCATGGTACGGAACCCTTCATGCGCAAGTTCGACTTACACTTGGCTAGTTTTTTAAATGAAAGTTGATGTGATAAACTGTAAATTCCATAGCCAAATATTTTTACGCAAACTTTATCATAAACTGCAAGCTTTCCTTCCTCAAAATGTTTGCTATAGTTTTAATTAACAACTCTTTGTGGCTAACTACTGGCAGTTAGTTAAATATGAACTACTTTTATAACAAGGTAAAGTTCAACTAACCGACTGTAGTTGAAGTCAAGTAAAATAGTTTTACTGCTACAGTTAGTAGTTTACTTTTTACTTATTTATGAAGTTTCTTTTGCTTGTTTCATTTTAATAATTTTCCTGCACTTGTGTCGCTGATAAAATAGCCTTTAAGACGGTAAATTTAATGACATATCATCCACATTATACAAAATTAAAGAATTGCGACCCTCAATAAAAAGAATAAAAATTAAGGATGTCCTTACATTTTCTTGCCCTTCTCACAATTTATTTGGGATCGGCACAGTATTCTTCATTATTAGAAACGATTTCGGACACCATAGGCTAATTTCACATCAAGAAATTCTAATTTAGTGGAAAATTCTTTTGAACGAAACCGTAACGTCGACAATCCAACTGGAGAAGTCTGAGGTAAACGAGTCTCCGTATTTATGTCGTTCTAACCATAAAGCAACTTGTAAACACACTATTTAAAGCCAACCAATGTACAAAATATCCTCAAGTTAATTAAAATGGGGTAGTCAGGGGTAGTTATCCGATCAAGATAATTTTCCCCTTCGACGGGAAAGAAAATCTTCTTTAGAGCTCATCTCACCTTGTTGCGCTAATGCGAATCTAATTTACTTATAAAATATTGTGGTGGGTCTTAAAAATATTGAAATAAGGGACAATAGTATCGGAAGTTTTCAAAACTGTTAAGCTTTTAAGAATTACATAATGGCTTAAGTTTTGTTGCTTGATCGTAAGTTTGAGGTCAATATAAAACCATAAACATGTCGTAATTAAGAACAATCCTCAAAAAAATACTACACCAGATCTAAACGAAATAGGTTTTCAAGACAGTAATGTGTGCTTTAAAAACGTCTTTAAATATTTATATTTAACATCGTATTTTCTTTTCTTAAATTGTAATTAATTTTCAAGGCATCCTGTTCAAAAGTAGTATGTAATGTAATTTGAATTGAAAAATTAATCGTTCAATTTTAACTTTACTATAAATAACAACTAGGCTATGGTAGAAAGTTCTACAGAGTTACCAAAAATTCAAAAACGTTAAAACCATATGCGGCCGAACTCTATAAACAACTCAACCTACTTTCACCAAACTCTGAACACATACATAAAACACACCTAACTCAAGCTATACAGCCTATTTCCTCTCCATCCAGCTCTAACTCAGTATATTCATCATACCGCCTGTTGGTCTAACTTCTCAACTACCAAAAAACACTAATATTTTGGCTACAGTGTGTTCTGCTTTACTTGCATAATTTTTACATCACGAACAATGGCCGAATCAAGAGGCAAAGTGTGGATAAAACCCAGTAAAACTAATACTTGTCTAATTTGATTAATAACAACAACAACATTATTTATTTCAGGCCACAATACCCATAGATAAATACTTTATAAACTAACATTATATGAAGTAAATACAAAACTTTTGTTAATAAATAAGACTTAAGACTATGTTGGAAGCACTTCACTTGATTACACATGACTTGTGCTGGCTGTCCAGTAGAACTTAAATAATTATGTCGTACGTACAGAGGCTTCGACTGTATTCCGAGCTATGAAAATAAGTGTGACATGTCAAGTATGGACTAACGTGACACAATTACCTCTTTGATACTTTGCGGGAGTCTCGCGTGGTGAGAATTATTGTAGGTAAAATGAAAGTGTTTGATATAAATTACGAGCTTATCCAACGTTTTGTTTAAAAAAAACGACTTAGCGGGTTTACACATTTAACTCGTGTTTCTGGCCACGTGTTTCCAAAACAGTATAAGCATGTAGTCTACATTTACTGCTTATAATGACATAAACTAGGAAGGTGACCCTAGTAGTTAAAAAAATACACGTCTGAAATGAAGACAATATATTTATGAAATTTGTTTGTAACAAACCTCGTGTTGCAACCAATATCAAACATGTTTACCACTTGTTTATAAGCATGTATTCGCAGGGTAACAAATACCAAGATTTTCATATCGATATACATTCGGTGGGTGATTTTCATACACATGCACAGTTTTGCCAAATGGCCTATCAGAAAAAGCACACTATACATGGCCTATTTCCCCCACTCTGCACAGTTCTAGCACATTCTATACATCACTTCCCCGTGTAGGGTAGACACATAAATCAGCTGTGTCGAACGTTAAATCTGGCCCCACTTAGTCGGTGCCAACAGCCGGCCCTCGGAAAACATTGGAAGTCACTCGCAATCTGCACGTATCCATTGTACCATGAGTTGTAGGATTAGTGGCGTATTGATTCGTTTATAGATCGCTTAAAATTACTTCAGTGTCGCTTAGAGAATATGAAAAGACGAGATGATGAAAAATGTGATTCTATAATGAGATGCAAGCTACAAAGCTTGATTTTCAGATAAACCAGCCCGTCTGATTTACATTAATAAGTTGCTTATAAAAATGAACCATAGCACCCTGTTTTTCAATAACTGAAACTGGAACTGCGTCGCCCTGCGACATCCAACCTTCTGAAAAAAGTCTGGATTTTTTTCCTGCTTTTGTTTTGACCAAAAAATATTTCGAGTAAAACTAATCAGTTTTGTTTATCACCCCTTTATTTTGATGGCATTCATATCATGTCCGCAAGATAATTCTGAGACTTAAATTATATTCAATATCGTGAAAGAAATTCATCTTCAATGGAAACGGCCTCATAAACGCGCTAATACTTTCAGCAAATACTTTGACGTATATGAGACAAACCTCATACAAACTTGAGGGGAGTCCACAGCGACTTGAGACTTGTTGCGAACACCCTTTGTTACTAGGAGCTTCAGAACAAAGCCTTTCACGCAGTTCCCTAACATTAAACACAACCTTAAGTCTGTAACTATAAGGTTCATACTAACAGCAAATAACTTTGCAGATGCACTTCCAAAACCAGATTCTGTTGCGGACGACGCAATCAAAATTGAACCTTAAAATAAAATCAGTAAGGTTGTGGTGTAGCGATATGGCGGTAGGTATAATAAACGTGAAATATGATAATCGCCCGTTCTGATGATGGTATTCATGGTTGGGGTAAGGAAAGAAGGAAGCCTTAGAAACTAGGGAGGGAAATTAGTGTGCATTTCATAAGATTGCTTGCTTGCGAATATGTGCATTTTGTGTAGAGGGTGTATGTGTTGTAAGGCTTAGAATGTGTGTAACGAGATACTTACATATACATACTGTGTGATTTATTATTTATTCTGGCATTTTACTAAACAAGATTTCACCATATTTTTTTACCCATGCGGTAAAACCCAAAAGTAGGGTTATTGTGTTTGATCTGTATATATAAGTATGTCCGTTTCTTTGTTCCCTCATAACTCGTAAACGGATGAACGGATTTAGATGAAATATACGTCGTTAGATTTGTCTTAGTAGCGCGAGTGTCACTGACTACATTAAAAATATAAAACAATGAAATATTGTGGAATTTAGTTGCCATAGCGTGGAGTTGAAAAAACATTTTTCGTCCATTGTCATCGAGTATGGTATCAACATTTAGGGTTTAAGAAGAGATTATTTGGTGTTTAATTATATTTTTTTGAAAAACTGCTTCGCCCGAGGAAATCTGTACATACTGTATCAGTCATTCATCCTGCTATACTATTATTATAAACGTGAAACTAACTCAGGTATGTCAACAACTCTGTCTGTTATCTTTTCACGCATCAACAGCTGACAGATTTGAATGTAATTGGCACATGGCTAGACCATGACCTGACCAGTATTACGCAAAATAGGTTTGCTGGCTGCAACCAGGTACTGGTGATGGTTCTTTAGGCATAATCTTTGTAACAATAGGATAACACATCTGCATTACATAACCGAGATATGAATCAACAAACCCGCATTACATCGTAATCCAAAACCGCAAAGTATTTAACGTTACACTAACCTAATTACCAACTCATTTATAAACAAAACATAAACATATTACGTAAAACACAATAATTCCAGTATAATACGGGATTACTGTACGAAAATATTTCGTTAAGTCATTTTAATCCGAACTCCGTTTTCAATGTAATCGTGTAAAGCATGCGAATAAGCCTATTGTGGAATGTACACACTCGTAAATATGAAAATGTTGGCTTTAGTAATGTTTTTGTTAAGGTATTTTATACATTTTGTTTATTATAATGAGCGAAATCTGTGTTAACTTTAGGAACTATAGGTACCTCTGCTAAACCTTTCGAGGAAACAGGCGTTGTGTAGTGTATACTATTTAATGTGTAAGTAGTAAGTTGTGTGTATTGGAAAGAAATACGTAGCATGAATGCAACAGGAATGTGGAAAGAATGAATCGTAGCGACTACGTGGCGTAGGCGTGCTACGAGCGTAAATGTTCGTAGCGCTGCGTAGCGTGATTTGAAGGCAGTTAGGTAGGTGAAGCATATTAACTAGTCATCATCAATACTCAATACTTTAATGCATTCCACAAGTAAACTTAGGTGGTAAACTTATAATTAGATCACATGGACCCAAGTCTTGCCTTGTCCCCTTCTATTTGGGGTCGGTACAACACGTTTTCTTTTTCCATTTTCCAGTATCAGACGTCACGGTGTCGTTTACTCCTTGCTCTTTCTTCTCAATACATCTTTTCTATGGCCTCTCTCTCTCTCCATTCATCGACATTAATATTCATCACTTTTTCAGACACATTAGTTTCATCCTTCCTCATTACATGTCTACACCAAGATAGACAACTGTAATATTTGTAAATGCTTCTGTAACTTTTGATTTAATTAATATACAACAGTTTATAAAACGCACTACAGTTCAATAACCACAAAAGCGAAACCTGAAGCTTACAAAAGTATAATAACACAAAATATACTAGTAAAGCTTATAATATTAGTAACATGAGTTGTCGTTATGTAAGCACTCCTGCAGGAATCCATAGGAATAGTCTTCGGAGGACTGCCCGCCTTGCCGATATCAGTTTGTATAGGAATAGCGATCGTGGAGACGACAGTGCAACACATTATTTATTTTGTTATTAATTTTGTGTAATGATGTTAATATTGTTCAATAATGGTTTTAAACTAAATAAAAGATATGAAGCTTCCGTTACTTCTCGTCTTAAACTGCACGAAAAACTACCTTATTTTGACATTATCACCTCCACCCAGTCTGACCTGTCCTCATGAGTAAGAATGCATTAAATTTAAACTCAAATCACAAAACTACAAAGCAATCAAAGCATCTACAAACAATTCACGCGATCAGCACAACTGAACCGTGTTTAAGAGCGTTCAGTGTTAATATTAATATTTGACGGCACAGTTGGCGCAGTGGCTGAGCGATTGGACTGCTGCGCTGCGTGTCGCGGGTTCGATCCCCGCACGGAACAAATATTTGTATGGCCTACAGATAGTTGTTTCGGGTCTGGGTGTGTTTGTGTATGTGAGTTTAAATGTTTGTAAACGCACCCACGATACAGGAGAAATTCCTAGTGTGGGGCAACGTTTTTTTAAACAAACAATTTAAAATTAAAAAAAAAAAAAAAAAAAAAAAGCAAAGAAACTGACCGCTCTTGAAGAAAATCAAAACGTGTTAATAGCGTTCAACTTCATCGGTGAAACTCACCCTAAATCGCGTTCAAAACCGAACGCGTGTCAACATTATTTAAACTTCGAAATTGAAAAGAGAAAAACAAATAAAAAACAAGCAACAATGCCTTTCCCTGTCCCCGTGCTCGGGTAAGCCGAGTAATTCAATTACAACTCCTTCGGGCCGCGCGAACGAAAATAATACAAAAACTGAATTAAAAGGCTTCATAACTTATTGAGCTGACTGTACTCCAAACGAAATGCTCACACGCCACACGTATTGGCCATGAAATAACTTCCAAAGTTCTATCAAAGAACTTGTTATTGGGAATGTGTGAAAAATACTTTACGGTTCTAGCGACAGTTTTTAATGGGATTTTGAAAGCTGATAAATGGAATTTATCGAGAGTTCGTTCATTTATTTTTGTTTGATTTCTGCGGTTACATGAGTGGAGTGGAGTATGTACAAGGTGTGTATTTATAAGGTTTCAAAAACTACTAAGGCACTGTTGACATGGTGTAGTGAAACAAGCTTGTGTATTTCTTAGTAGGCGAAGAATTGCTGCTGCTGTACTCGACTTAAAAAGAGATTTCGACCGCAATTTTTTTAAATATTTCTTCTAGGTGTAGTCAGCTGGATAATTTTGATCTGGTTTAACATGCTGTATTTATTAACAATTATAACATATTAATATTAATCAGAATCATGTGAATTTTCTCTTATTAAAAGGCTTCAAACATAATTCCTCTAGGCACGGCCAAGTTTGAAATAAAGTTCCGACTCTTTTCTTTATACCAAACGCGAAAATGCGTACATGCGGCAAACTGGAAACAAACTGAAAATTTAGACATGTTTGCGAGTACCTATTTCGCACTTTTCAAACAATATACAAAGTTGTCCAACTGCGAATCTGCCGCAACACTCTGGCAGAGTATGAGATAACTTCCAAACTCGATAGTGTTCCGTATCAAAGGCGTCGCAATTTATATTTATTTATGCAAAATTCATAAAACGTTCCCGCGGGATCGGCCCGAGCAAAAATTATGCAAATCTAGCCCTTAAGCGCCGCACAATTAGAAGCGATTATCGAGTGAAATTCAATTCTGTAGTCGCAAATTTTATTTCGCTTCTCTCTAGAGGTATTGTTAACGATGCATTCAACCGTTTATTTAGAATTTAAAATGTTTCATTTTGCTACTTTTTGTGGATTCTAAACGAACCTTTGAAATATTTCAATGCAATTTAATTCTGAACTTTCGGTTTTCGCTAACTAGATTTACTTTTTCGCAATTCATTTATGTTCGTGTTGTGTTGTGTTGTCGTGTGAACAATTTGTTGAATTGCGATAAGGTTTTAGACGTGACTTACATTGTTTATTTATTGCATTAAATTCTACCTCTTTAATATATTCGTTGTGTTACAATATATTAATTGTCAGATGTTGCTGTTATGGTAACAAAATTGTGCATAAGCGTTCACAATTTTAATTTCCTATCCCGCAACTTCCAATGGTGGCCAACCTCCCAAAACCAAATATTAATACACATCACATGTTTGGTATCATTCAGTAGCGTGAAATTACTCTGCGGATTATGACGTCGCGACCCCAAATGGGCACTCGTAATTATAGCCTTTGAGGACTCCCCTCACCGCAGGCTTCCAAATTTGAATATCAGGGATGAATGGAAAAGAAAATTTTGTTTGTAAATTCTTTAACATCTGCGACTGAATGGTTTCGTCTTGAATTAGATTTTGGGTCTTTTTGAATTGGATTTGAGGTAGAATTCAAGTTTTGATGAAATGATCGCTATTAGGGATAAACACATAATTATTAAGCATCGAAATGAAGGAATCTTTACCTGCTTTTATAAACCTACCTGTTTAATACATCGTTTTTAGCACAATTAGGTAAGTCCCTTCCTTTTAATCCTCATTAGTAATGCAAAGATAAATATAAAAAAGAACATGAAAATCATTGATTTTTCCTTCGTCACGTTTCTTTTAAAACACGCAGAAAATTCCGCTTTGACCCAAATATTTACATTCAGCTGCTTTATATTAACAATACACGAAAAAAGCGCTGTAAATCGCGGAGCCCCGCTGAGCGCGACCCGCTGGCGAATAGCACAATAAAACTATAAAAACATAAATCGCTATGAGAAATGCTGTGGCGTGACTCCCTAGGCACCATGCTTTCCTAGTCCGAAGGAAATTTAATTTATACATAATTTCTATAAACGTTACAATTTCGAATTGTTTCAAAAGAAAAATTAAAGAGTTGTGTGTTTTTCAGCAATCAAAGTACGCCACTTGTTTTGAAAACTTATTTCACTGATGACTTATGAACATGTTGGCTGATTCGTTGGCCATAAGATTTTTTGTTGTTGCTGTTGGCAAAATATAACCGAAATAATTTTGAATCTAAAAATGTATTTAGGGTCATCATCATCTATCATCATACTAGCCTTTTTCCAACTATGATAATAAGATAAGGTAAGGATAAGGCTTCCAGTCTGATAATAACATTTCAATCGGATAATAACAATTGCGTTCACTTATATCGAAAAAATGTGTAGGCCAGCTGAATTTCACGGTTTAATGGTTAGTTCCTCAGTTTTTGTCATGGATAATTAATAAAAGACATACGGTTCAAAGAAGAACAAACCTTGGTATTGTCATACCATGCAATCACACAACAGGTTGCTGTTATAAAATTAATGACAATTTGATATTTATGACTGTATATTACAAAAACGGAATTAATAGAAACGAGTTTTATAACTTTTATTTATGAGGGAAAAGTCGAATGAATTAAAGGAAAAAATAAAAGAAGAATTGTGACGAAATATGTACTCGTTTTATATATGAAGGAACCAACCCTAGGCAATAATAAATAGGTTTGGTACAATGAAGATTGAAATGTAAATGAGCCCTTTAACTCGCACATTGTTGCAACCGGAATATTAATTTATCTTACAGTTATGTTTTTATTTTAATTTTATTTACAGATCTACAGTAATAAAATATGTACAATTAACAAAAGGGGAAAATAATTACAGAGTGTCAAAAAATTTGTCTACATCGCTATTCGTCTATTGACAGCGATGTGGACGAATTTTTTAAAAGTTTTCCTATTGCAAATGTGCCCAGAAGACCAGTCTTCTGTAAGTATTGCCACGTTATATAACGTGGCATGCATCAATGCTCATTCTGTGGCCAACAAATAAGGCAGCCCTCCTGGTCGAGTGAAGAGTCGACCAATCACTTGGCAATTTCCCGAAATGTTTTACTTGTGTCCATTGCCGCCGTCGCATATTTTAGACATATCTTGATCATATTTGGTGTTTAAGATATATCACTGAATGATTTATTTGAAATATTTTCTAAGCCAACGTCTTACACCACAACCCACTAAATGCATGATATAACTGTGAATTTTCTGCATCGTGGAATTCACAGGATAATGTACGTATCTAACAGATCGAGATTTAATAAAAAATTTAGTACATTATAGAGACAAAAGTATTTTCATTTATACTAGCAGTAGTTACCTGCCTATGGGAATCGACAGAAACACAGCCCTTGGTACAAAGGGTAGCTAGTTTCCAATGTCGTTAATTACAAATTCAAGATGGTGCAAAATGGAAATAGTTTATGTTAGGGCTCCACAGTAGCCCTAAACTTACAAGGAGTATGTAAACTACGTGCATAAAGGGATTGGTCTTGTTTGAAAGGTAATATTTCTTGTATGCCTATTTTGATAGAGCTACTAGAATATGGTTCTTGGTTTCAAAGATTCATCAGCCTCAATCAGCCTATAACGGTTTTTTTAATCGTTTAACAGTTAAGTCTAACTTTTTTTTTTTGGGATGGAAAATCATCAAATAACCCTTCCCGCTCCCGCTGGGCAGAGCGAAAGGGAGTGTCAGACTTCTACTGACTTAAAACCACCCATGTTCCTTCCTAGCCCTTTGTGTCGAGGCCGCGGTATCTCTTTCAAACAACCCGTAGCCCCGACGGGAGTTAAGTCTACCTCAACTTGAAAATAAAGTTTACTCAACTTCAAAAAAAAATCTTTAATAATTTTTCAATCTATATCTTTTTGGACAAGGATTACACTTATACATTAATCTTGTCTGCCTTAGGAAATACCTAAGTCAGGTTAAAAAGTACTTGTCTGTTGTCTAAACCATCCACTTCGCATCCTAAGCTCCCACTCATACCTACTTTTCCTTTTAATCTCACCACACCTCAAGGATTCCATTCAAAATATCAACTATACATACATAAAATACATCAGCCACTTTGATGTACAGCAAACACGCTCCGGGTATTATCTCGAACTGTGTGAGGAATTAAGAAGCGCGAAATAAATGAAAAGTAAAAAAAAGGCTGCGCCGCCATTGGGGCCGGCTGGCTGGCTGGCTGGGTGGAACAATAAGAGCCCCTTATTTGTGGTGTGCGCTATCGTTCCATCGAGAGGCTGGGTTCGCGGAAATGTGCAAGATATTTGATACTGAGTAAGTTTTTGAAACTTTAAAATAAAAAGTTCAATTATCCAGGTATTTTTAAAATAAATGTTATTTTTTTTTTAAAAGGTCTTATCATTTCTAACTTGAAGGCAGTTTTCTTCTGAGTTTCGTTGGCTTTTTCTACAAAAAGAACTTTAAACCTTCAAGGCGCTCGAACTCAGTTTGGTATGGTCACGTCAGACTTTAAACAATACAATTTATTGGGCTTAGTAGGCGACTCGGCCGCTGATGTTTATTTTATTTATAATTAATAATTATGTGTCTCACGGTACTTTGCCTCTAAAAAAGGATTCGTCCGAAACACCACTCAAAAATATTAATAATAATGAAATTCCTGTTTCGACCGGATCGGGCGAGACTCAGCGGCCGAGTCGCCTACTAAGTCATTTATTGTTGCCTGAAAAGTTTTTGTCCAGATCAAAGCTTTTGTTAAAAGCACGTTTGCCTAACACTGTCACCACGCAAACAAATAAATTAATGTATCTTTATTTTTGACCAACTTCACACCCACACCAATTAACACTCAAATGCTCCACCGTCAACGGGAGTGCCCCCTAAATCGTCGATTGTTTGACGTCGGCATTAAAACAGCGAAATGTCAATATTTGTCGGCAGTACTCTAGGGCGGAGGGCAGGCGGTAATCCCCTGTTCGCAAATACTAGGAGATTTCGCCGATGTCGCCTGTTTCGGGGCCCCAAGGGAACCTCTTTTGTTTGCACTCTCATTAATATACATGGGAATTTGTGGTAAGACGTGGTATTATGGTGAAGGATTTTTTGGGTCTTAAGTAGGTGACAATTTGCAGTTTGGAGTTAATTAATATTTTTTTGTTTACGAGTCCGAAAAAACTTTGTTTATTTTTATTTGCTCGGAGCAGTTGAATAACGCCGCGTAATCATCAATATATTAGCCAGTAAGTACACTAGAGTGTAGTGATAGAGAAGTACCTTTTAAACTAGTGTTGAGATTAAGAATTTTGTCCAAAATATCAAATTGTTTCTATAACCGACATAATTTTCCTGTCTTGTACCATCATTTCAGTAATGAAACGTCCACTGCTGGACATAGGCTTCCCTCAGAAGGGGGGGATTTGCCATAATCGCCACGCTTGGCAGGCGGGTTGGCGATCGCAGTATGGTCGTCACCAAGGCACAGAGAACGCTGCTGCCCATTCTCTGGTAAATCCCTTAGTCGCCTCTTACGACACCCACGGGATGATATGGGATGGTGCTATTCTTTACGTCCAACACCATACGGGCATGACTTGTATCAAAGTAACCTATTAATACCCACACCAAATTGTAAACCGGCGGAAACCACACATTTTTCAATCACCAACAAAATAGCCCACATTATTCCCACACCCACATTCAACAACAAAAAACAAATATCTCCCACCAAACCTTTGCGCATATTTTAAAATATAACAAACGTGGCTCACCCACATTTATTCCACGACAAAAGGTACACTTGTAAATAGAAAAAAAAAATGCAAATAGGGTTGGGACCGCTATCAATTTCCCGCAAATTTCCCGGGACAACACAGGGCTATTTATATCCCGTATGTGACCCGCGACTCACACTTCAACACCAGTCTCCTTTGTTCGCTGATATATCGAGGACCTGTCGAAGGTGTGGTCGGTGAATCATTTAGTTTTTGCTGACAGAAATGATGATAGTATCTTTTGGTTGGTAGTTCTTGTGTGTCTGCTTAGGTATTTGTTTAGAAACATTTGTGATATTTTTTTGTGTTTATTGCAACTAATAAATCTACATGCAGTTAACAATTAGGTATTTGAAAGAAAGTCATAACAAAGTCACTATGTTACTACTTACTCGATCAATCAGGGGCAACTTTGATATTATTATTGC
This sequence comes from Diarsia brunnea, assembly GCA_949774965.1. Lineage (NCBI taxonomy): Eukaryota > Metazoa > Arthropoda > Insecta > Lepidoptera > Noctuidae > Diarsia > Diarsia brunnea. The sequence goes on from OX459001.1 coordinate 4,677,527, forward strand.
ATATTGGTACTTATCTAGTATTGACCAACCAAATATCACCCAATAACACAAAAACTAACCAAACACACTTTTTTATTAATTACTGTTTCACCTCTTTTCAATCTTCAATTCAATTCAATCATTTATTTATTTAGCACATGTGTTTTACATTAAAACACAACAATAACACAGCTTTCACTATAAACTTTCGACCAGAAACAGGACTTAAAATCAAGCTACCTCAAAACCTATAACAAACTATCCATACCAACTTACCTCCTTCATATTTAAAAACTCATCTCACCACTATAAATTCCAACCTCCCCAGATAACTTCGCACACTTACAAGCTCGATGACCCGCCAGCAACCACCCAGGAACTCACGAGTCAAGGAACAGTAGACAACCCGGCGGCAACCACTCGGGCGGAAGGAACGTGAAATATGGCCGCCACACTACATTTAACCAGATAACCGAATGGTGAGAACGTTTTGACGGCTGCGGTAGGGGTAATGGAGTACGAGACGAACGGAATGATACTGCTAGTTGCGATGCTTTAGTTAAGTTTCTAGAACGCTGTTGCTAGTTAGTTTGTTGTTCATATGTAATAAACAGCTAAAAGTCTTTAAAGAGCCTTCGGAACTGAAGTAATCACATAACATCACGCCTGTAATCCCTGAAGGATTAGGCAGAGCTGTACCTGAAAGTTCATCCACATTGCATCAGTTATGTTTAATTCCCATTTAATAGGAGGCGAGCCTATATTGATTGCCATCAACCGTACTCTGGACCGCAGTCTGGACTTGCGTCCAGACTACGACAAGTCGTCGTTTCATGAAGTAATGTCTGGTTTATTCTATCTTAGGCTGTCCCCTGGCTTTTAAAAACTTGCTGACAGTAATTAGTGCTTAGCAAGGCATTAGGAATGCAAATTGGATTGCAATATGAACACTGATATGACTGGTTGGTGACACCACCAGAACCGAAACTGGTTAATAAATTCTTTCTGTATGACAATAAGTCTAATTAAGTTAAATTGATTCAAAATCTAGGTTTTAATTGTGATTACTTGCGATAAAGCTTCCAGACTAATACTCAGACATGAAAATATTTCTAAAATTGAACCGTAAGTTTGGCTGTGTTTGGCATAATTTTGATTAAAATAAGTTCAAAGTCCTCTCCAAGAAATAACTATACAAATTTTTAATATACTTTAAACAAAACAGGCAAGTAAACGTTAAAGATCACATTCCTAGCAGCTGCTACGAAGTGCTACGGAAATGCTACGAAGTCGCTACGGAAATGCTACGTCGCTTATTATATGCCTTTCGTAGCAACAAGGAATGTTCGCATAACATATTACGTAGTTTGATTTATAACATACATAACATCACGCCTCTATTCCCTTAAGGGTAAGGTAAAGGTGTACCTAATAGTACACCCACATTTCGCCAGTTTTGTTAAAGTTCTATGTGTTAGGAGGCGAGCTTATTGCCATCAACCGGGCACAATTTGAGACTCCGTGGCTGCTACTGATAAATTCCTGATGCAAAAACTCAATACCACTTTTCCCGACCCGGAAATCGAACCCAGGACTTCATGCTCTGCAGCCGCGCGTGCTAGATCAACAATTAAATGAAACTTGATTTGTTATTTAAATGGTTTTTGATTTAATTTTCAACAGGAAAATGAATTCAGCTATTTAAAAACCTCACACATCAAAGACAAAGAAATCTATTTTCAAATAGACAAAGAATTTTAAATGAGTCTACAAAGGCGCCATTTAATAGCGGCAATTACTCTATAGCTGTCGGATATTCCAACAGTTTGCCTTTCGCATCCATAATTGTCGGCAATCACACAGGAATAGCATTACAAAGAACGGTCGGACACCACAAAGGTATACTTAGCGTGAAACGTCGCCGTCATACCGCCTGCCTTGTCCCTTGTCAGGTATTGACTAATATGTCTCGGAAATTATAGTGTTCCTTTATATCGGAGACGTATTTCCTACTGTTGGTTTATGAAGCCTGTAATCATGTCTGATTGTGGAGGAGAAATCGGGTTAGGGAATTTTATTAGAGTGTGTAATTATAACATTTCGATATTGACGAACGGGAATATTGGAAGGGTCTGCTTGAATATGTAACAAATATTATTGTTGAATACTTAAGCATTTTTCTGTTATAGAAATCAGTTTTATAACAACAAAGATTAATGCAGCTAAAGTGCCAGCCCTAAAAAACAAAGTATGACAAAAAAAAAATACATAAGTTTTGTTAAGAATTAAACAGAAAACTGTTAACTAAACTTACGAACTCACTTAAAACAATTTACAACTGTGTAAAAAGTCAAACTTTTTAAATCGACTATCGGCTATTACAAAGAAAAGCGGTAGGTTGAACCTTTCATTAGGCGGTATTATTAAAAGAATCGAGTCAAAGTGACTATAATACAAAAAACTAAACGAAGAAATCAAATAACACACAAAGTTTTATAACAGTTAAAAAAAAAACTTTCACCCACTTACAACAAGTTACAACTATTTAAAAAGTCAACGTAACTTCTTAAAATAACAACGGCTATCAAGAGCTGCAATCAATAAGAACTACAAAGAACGCCGCTGTGTCCGAACGTTTATTAGCCGGCATTATCAAAAGAAAACGTCAAAGTGTCGTGACGTGCCGGCTGCTAGCGTTCCCTCATTATTTATTTAAAACCCGATCCGATTGTCGTATGTACGTTCTCAGCGTGTGGTATAAGGCAAAAGAGGTTAGCAGGAAGCTTATGACAGCCATGAATTAGGGATTATAGGTACCTTTACAGAAAAATTGCATAAGAACGCCAATTCAGAATTATATTTATCTTGATTTTGCAATAACCTACTGTTTCAGAAAAAAATATAATATCTGCTGTGAAAACCCCTGTTATAAAAAAACGCCAGTTTCGGGGCTGCGGGTTGTCCCGTCGGGGCTACGGGTTATTCGAAAGAGATACCGCGGCCTCGGTGCAAGGGCTAAGAAGGTACATGGGTGGTTTTTAGTCAGTAGAAGTCTGACACTCCCTTTCGCTCTGCCCAAGAGCGGGAGGGGTTTTTCGATGATTTTCCACCAGCCAAAAAAAAAAGAAATACCTTAGAAAGTGAAAAAAAATCTCTGTTTTAAGTTTCGGAAAGTAGATGAATTAAATAAAATAAAATAGATAGTTGTCTTTTTTATCTTGTTACAGCGAAATCGCTCTAAGCAGACCACTTACACCACATTCCCAGCCAGACAGAGTGCTTTTAAAACTTAACCCTTATTTTCTCACTTTGAGCACTTTAAGGGATTACAAGAGCTGCGTCGGTCCCGTCGGGCAAAGCGTGAAGATGCGTCTAGGACTGCACCTGCCAACAACTTTCCTTTTAGAATTACCGTTGATTTTTTAAAGAGCAAGATGTTAATCGGTTCTGAAGTCTTATTTGTTCAGTATTTGATGGGTTTGGAGTGAAAAGTTTTTATGTGCAGTCTTAAAGTTTTTGGTTTTATAGACTTATGATTTTCCCGAACTTTAAAGCGATATAAGATTTTAAAAAGTGCCCTTGGACGTGGGCACATATATATCGTGACTTTTTAGTCGACCTACAACGGCAGCTAACTTCATGTGTCCAATGACAAGTAAACGTTCATTAAAAAAAGGTATTTATGAAATTTGAATTATTTTGAAATAAAAATATTATTCATTATTATGACGCATGAATTCACACACACACACACACAGATTGGTTTTGCCTACTACTTCTGCTACTCTCTTTGCCTCAATCAGTATGATAGGCAGTTGATTCCGGCTGTCATACAAATATGTTGTTATATACAGTCGGAAGTTCGAAACACAGGCAACCGGTCTATCCTCGAAATATTGGTTTCGCTTCGTGATTGGATTGGATTATTTAGGTCAGACTATACCTGAAATTTGTTTGCATTTTCCTGGACTGAACACTATAGAATAGAAGAATAGAATAGAATATCAACTAATAAATCGAATATCAGTACTATAGGTACTGATTGCCTTTAAAAGATAATAAAAAGGCTTGTTTTCGTATGGATAAGTAAATAAAATTACCTCATTATCTTATTACAAGTTTCTATATAATCTCGATGTGAAGTAGTTCGTTAGCAAATATTCTTTTTATTACATTTATTTTTCTGTACATCATTTATCTGTCATTAACCTGCTATGACGTCCCATTGCTTTCAATTATTTTATTTGTGGTCTCTTTATTAGTATGTTATATTTAGATTAAGGCCTCCCAGTAGGTGGACCGATGATCTGGTGAAGGTTGCGGGGATGCGCTGGATGCGAGACGCACTGGTATGGTCAATGTGGTGACACTTAGGAGAGGCATATGTCCAGCAGTGAACGTCTTTTGGCTGAAATAATGATGATGATGATTTAGATCATGGCCAAAAGCACATTCAACATTTATATCATAGAAGGAAATCATAGTTATAAGCAAGATATTTTTTTAGTGATAAAGGTAAATAAAATTTCAATTCACAATACACTATCCTACAGCGATTATCATCTGCGTATCTTTGGCCCGCATTCAAAATAATAACGCCGAAAATTCCAAACAAAAGCACGAGATCCATACATTTAATCCAAATAGTCCATTTAATCGGGCATACAATAGTAAAATCTGAGACATATTTAAACAGGCAAGCTTTAGTAAAGCCCGGCGACCACATACTGTGTACTTCTGAAAAAGCATTCCATATAAACCGCAAAGAGAAAGTTGTCCTGTAGCAAGCATTGTTTACGTGGACGACGGAACGTTACCTACATCTGTGTAGCCTAGCTAGAAGAGTTTTTGTTTTTATAATCTGTGTAAATAAGAGGTAAGCATGAGGTCTCGGATTTGATCCCCAGGTCCGGCAAAGCCCCGTCGGGGCTGCGGGTTCCCGTCGGGGCTGCGGGTCCCGTCGGGGCTCCGGGTTGTTCGCAAGAGATACCGCGGCCTCGACATGAAGGCCTAAGAAGGAACATGGGTGGTTTTTAGTCAGTAGAAGTCTGACACTCCCTTTCGCTCTGCCCAGGAGCAGCGGGAGGGGTTATTTGATGATTATCCACCTGCCAAAAAAAACAGGGTCCGGCAAAGTGTTAATGACGACAGTGATACAGCCACTTCGTAAAACTGAAATTGAAAAAAGAATTTATGTAAACCGTGTGGAATATTGACTAGTCTGGATTAAAAAAAACTTATCATGGTGACTTTATCCTATGGAAGATGTTTAGAGTTAAGACATTAAGATTTGGGTTCTCAAGAAAAGGAATGAGTGGAGGGAGGCCTTTCCCCCAAATGGGACAGATCAGGCTTAGATAAGAAGGTTTGAACTGGATCCTAAGTTACATCTAGTATACATAATCACGTTTTCCAGGTTACTGATCCAACCAAAAAAATAAGTCATCATCTGCCTAGCCTCTTCCCAACTATGTTGGGGTCAGCTTCCAGTCTAACCGGATGCAGCTGAATACCAGTATTTTACATGGAGCGACTGCCTATCTGACCTCAACAACCCAGTTAATACTAGGTAATATGATACTCTTTGGTAAGACTGGTTGTCAGAATTTCAGGTCACTGACTACCTGTGACGACTGCCAAAAGTCTATATATGGCAGCCGGGACCAACAGCTTAACGTGCTTTCCGAGGCACGGAGGAAACTCGGTATGTCGGGCGGTCATCCATCCACAGACCTACCTAGACAAGCACAGCTTTACGTAAAGATCGACCTGAGTGGCAGTTCTTATTAAGTCACGAGCTCCTCAAAAACCAAAAAAATAAGTAGTTTTATTAAATGTTATGTTATTATGCAAATGTAACAATTCGGTATTTTTATTCAAATTTAGACCTTAGACCGACTCCGGTACGAAAGTTGTATCCACTGGCTGGGATTGCACCTCCAAAAGTTCGTAGAACCGTAGCAAGCTACACCGAGAGGAAGAAGCTACAAGCTGACTTACGCCACCCAATGCACAGTTACGCCCCAGTGCCCCAGAGGCTGAAGAGCCGCAAAAGTTTTTTCGGGTGCGTTAAACCAGCTAGCCCAGCGAACAGAAACGCCTCCTCTGCAAGATGCAAACTCTGGCGGAAACTGTTCAAGCCCCCCGATGGCTTCATCAAGCCGTCTGAAAGCCTTCCACCTGGACATGCTTTGCCGTGGCCGACTTGGAAATCTCTAAATAGACTCCGAACCCAGGTCGGCCGTAGCAAAGACAATCTCTTCAGATGGGGGTTCATTGACGGCTCAGACCTCAAGTGTGTATGCGGCGTATCTCCACAGATAATGTCCCACCTTCCATCTTGCGCTGTATGCCCTGACATCTGCACACTTGACGACCTTATGACAGCATCAGCGAGTGGAGTCCGCATAGCTGAATTTTAGGCCAAAACGATTTGATCGTATAGAAATTTGCCATCGACACGCTAAGAAGATTCAAATTAAATATCAAATTCCCATGAGTTCGAGCATATATCTTTCATACCCGCTCGAACTCATGCGGTCAGTATTTAAACAAAAGCTGGCGTATCCAGTAATTGTTTTAGTACCCACGTGCGCGTGTTTCGGGCACGTGAGGTGGACGATAAATTCTATGCTTTGTGCTTCCAGTCTGCTCGGCGTTTTTTACGCCGCATTTTGTGTGAGCTCGAGACCGCTGCGGCTTCAAATGATGTAATAGCAATGAAAAATGTACCATCGTTTGTTTGGTTTTCAATGTTACCTTCGTGTGGTTTAGGGTAGATTTAACCCCTCTAAAAAACTTATCAATTCGTATGGCAACAAAATATTTCCTAGCATTTAATCTTTATAAATCATTTAATAATTATTTTAGTTTTTTTATTTTTTTATTATAATACAACAATCAACAATATATTGAAATGTGTTTAAGTAAACCTGAAAGATTTAATTTTTCATACGCTGTAAATACATATATGGGAATACACGTGGATGTTAGCAAAACGTGCTTGCTGAGAATGAGGTCCTGGGTTCAATCACCAGGTCGGCAATATTGGATATTCCATCAGGAATTTCTCAGTAGAAGTCACGGAGTCTGACCTTGTGTGTGTACTTTTAGACACAGCTCTGCCTCACCCTTCGGGAACTATTTTCAGAAACATTAGTTTCGTAAAAACTATTCCTTATTACTATTTTTTATATTTTACTGTATTCACATACAAAGCAACATATTATTCTAATAAATATCACAAAATCAATACTTCACTTAACTCTCTTCTTTCAATATCCTAGTTTGAGTGAAGAAGAATAAAGTATTCACTATTCTATAGCGATATAAAATCCTCGCCGGATCCCGTACAATGCAACGTCACATTGCATACAGCATTACGTATTCACCCGTACCTTTTATGTGCTATGTGGTATTCACTCGACTTTACTTGCTGAAATAAAACAAAATACTTTATTTGAGAAAATAGTACTCTATCAAATAATTTTGCAGTCACAAATGCAGTCCGACGTACCTACGACAAAAGAAATCTGGTTATAGTGGTGGACTCATAGATAATCTATGGGTGCATTAGAACCCTCACTGAATGGTGGTAGATGTAGTGTTGCAGAACCAATAGCCAGATTGGGGGGGGGGAAGCTTGAAGAAAAACCTGGTTGAGAATCATGACGCCAATATGATCACACACAAATCTCATTTAGTTTCATCTTTCAATTGACAAAGGCTTCATGATCTATTGAATTTTCCCGTTGGGGCTGCGGGTTGTTCGCAAGAGATACCGCGGCCTCGACATGAAGGGCTAAGAAGGAATATGGGTGGTTTTTAGTCAGTAGAAGTCTGACACTCCTTTACGCTCTGCCCAAGAACGGGAGGGGTTATTTGATGATTTTCCAACAACCATAAAAAAAAGCCATTGAATTTTAATATGATGGGTAATTTACTGCTTTTATACCCAAATATAAATGATGTTAAGTCAATGTTACTCTAATCTCTGAGTCTCTACTCCGCTTCCGAAAAACTGAACGTATTTTTACAAAAACACATCCAAACTTCACTGCTATTAGATGGCAAATTCTGAAGTGCAAGAGATAGGCATCAATCTTTTGCATCACAAAGCGGCTCCCCCAGGCTTCCAATAAAACTGCGACGCGACGCTAGATGGCGCTTTATTCGTACTGAACGAGAATCAATTTACAATTGAAAAGTACCGATCCTTGTAGGTGAAATTCAATGGAAATGTATGAGAGTAATCAGGTGCAGTTTTCTTTGAGCTATTTTATAGAATTCAATTAAAGGAGAACTTAGTACAAAAATTAAACGTGGAGTAGTATAGTACATTTTGTTGTACAAGGTATTATTAAAACCATTTTTTTTTGGGGTTGGGAAATCATCAAATAACCCCTCTCGCTCTGGGCAGAGCGTAAGGTAGTGTCAGACTTCAACTGACTAAAAACCACCCATGGTCCTTCTTAGCCCTTGTGCCGAGGCCGCGGTATCTCTTTCGAACAACCCGCAGCCCCGACGGGATTATTGAAACCCTGCCTGCAACTTTTAAACTGCAAGAATACCGTCATAAAAGTGGTTTTCGAATAAAAAAATCCTGCATGATGTTTAACTTTGATGCAATAGGAGGCCTATGTCCAGCAGTGGACGTCTTTTGGGTGAATTGATGATGATGTTGATGATTTTTTTCTTACATATTTTACTGACACTGACTTGCCCCTTATTGTAACGTTAATTCTTTATTATTCAATTGTATCAATAATGCCCATGCGCCATGTGGCAGAATGTGATGAGACCGTTTATGTAATTTAAGACCATGCATTGTACCATTTTCAGAGAAATAAATGAATTTGAATTTATTCTCAATATTTACATTAAAAAAGAAAATATATTTACACAATACAATCCAATAAATCAAGTCGTATAGTGTTATTCGCACCGCGTGTCAATAAATGTACGCGTCGGCTCGCAGAGTCACAGGCGACAACAAGCTTTAATGAAAACAAATGGTAAAGCGCAGCACGGGGAAAAAGGTTAAGGAGTGTGCATATTGGTACTACATAATGAAATGAAATTATTGATTTCAGACACATGATACAGGTCCATATTATGTTAGTAAATACTTATAGCTATGTTAGTAAAATTTAAAATAGTTGTTACTTTGTACGTGAGTATGTGACCAATGTCTTATGATTTCACTGTCCACTCTGCCTGACACCACGCTCAGAAGCGTGTTGGTACTACCCCTGACCCGAGACCACAGGGATGCCGTTCTCTTACGAAGCACTGCCTGGAAGCCGTCCGTGCTGTGGTCTGTGAACATGCCCGAGGCACTGCACCGCCATGGGAGCCCCAACAAACCCCTGAACGCGTTGTTATATTGGACGCGCAGAGCATTGCAGTATTGCTTTCTTAGTGTAATTGCTCCACAGGTTGCACGTGTAACATAAATAACTCAACTACAATATTATGTGACTTTACGTAAGTTGAAGTTGCCTGTAGGTAGTTATTCAGAGATAGGGTTTTCTTTCAAGAATAGTTGTCTTAAATCATGTCAGTGAAACGTATTATTGTCAAACGATAGTGCTCTGTTGGGATGAGAATGCATCGCCAATACTCGCCCCATGAGAATGAATTTTAGGTCAAGTACCAGCTTATATGACTGACGGAATAATGCCACGAGTTCAAAATAATAAGTGTCTATACAGGGTGTAAATCAACCCATCACCCCAAATAATCAAACTAAGTAGGTACCCCTACGCAAAAATTTTTGCTGGGAAACGATTTTTTTTTGGGGTCAAAAATGACATTTTACAGTAGAACTCAATGTAGCATTCTTAAAAAATTGTGCTATTGGATGCTTTGAATAGTAAACGGGTCATAGAGGTAATTTAAGTATAGTTATAACCTAAAAATCTAGTATTTACGAAAACAGCTGTGAAAATTTTGGAACTTTGACCCCCAATATCTCCGTTCCCAGGTTTGGTCTAGAACAAAAAAATGATCGCAGTAGTGGGGAGAACAAATGCCCTTAGTTTGCGTTAAGGGTACTTTTTCACCCTATATTTACTTAATATATTACATAGTTTAGTAGTATTATTTAGATATCTCTATCTGAAGCCCTGGCCTTAGTAGCTTCTACTCTGACCTTGATACCGGTGGGGCGTAGGGTACAATTTTTTTAATTAGGTTGTGTTTTAAAGGAATGTTTAAAAATGTTCAAAATATGCATGAAAATAATTAAAGGATTATAATTTCATACAGGAATCTCCCGTGACACGAGTCAGCGCGAGATTCACACAATATTTCCCACAAAGCATTCAAACCAGGGATGTTACGGAGCTTCGACTCCGGTTCCGTTAAGTCGGAACTTCCGATTATTATTACACCTTCGGTTCCGACTTTGGCTCCGACACTTTTAAATCGAAGGTTTTAATCGGAGGTAAAAAAGCATAACATAGCGGCGGCGGCGGCCTGTGTCGACTGTTATGAACAGGTTCATACAAGTCGCGCGGGGAATCCCCCCGACTCCCACTACGTGCACGCTATCGTCAATTATTTTTTTACTTGTTGTTAATTTGTTACGCACCACCACCACTTCTGACCCTGCCTCCGACTCCGATTCCGACTCCGATAAAGCAAATTTAAAAACTCCGACTCCGCCTTCGGTTACAATAAAACTACCTCCGTTACATCCCTGATTCAAACAATATAATGACTCAACATGCCAATGTAAAGTGTCCTTTACTTCCACACGACAAGGCAACACCTCCCCGCCACGGAGTTTTGACTCGGAACAAATTAAATCAATTAAAGACCAGCCCACGTTTTTTGTCCCAAACGCCCGCCATTTGTTCGTATTACGCTTATTTTTTGTTTCCTCTCCGTTTGTCGTTTGTTTCCGACTGTACTTTGACTTGGAGAATGACGTGATTAAAAGCTGGCAGTTAGAATTAATAGTTTCGTTAATTGCGGTTGTGTGTCTTTAGGGGAGAAGATTATTAAACGGCAATATTCTTTTTGAGGAATTAATTTTATTTAAGGTAAATGAGAGTCGTTTTATCTATTGTAATGAATCGCATAAAAGAAGTACTTTGAAGTATATTTGAGGCTTACCCCTATAATGTACTTTTTGACCCGTTCTGGCCCCTATTATATACTTCGTGTTCAAATTCAAATTGTTCTTTACTTCTTTAGCAGCACTAATTTAAGCTTCGATATACAATGTCGTTCAATAGCCATAACTTCCCAAAAACTTATGATGCTACAAATTTTAAATAAAACACAAGAAAGGAATACCACGATTTGACCCATTCAATGAAAATCAGTAAAAACCACATTTCGTTTACAGCAGACGGAAAACAAATATTGGCCTCATTTTGTTGAGCGCAACTCATAAGAACATTTAATTAACGAAGATGTATTGTTTTACCATTAAGAATTTGGGAAACTTTAGTCAGTTCCACTTCTCTATCGTGTGGTTAGTGCCTAACCTAGTGTGTCAAAATGTCGGGGCTGCAGGTTGTTCGAAAGAGATACCGCGGCCCCGGACACAAAGGGCTAACAAGGGACATGGGTGGTATTTAGTCAGTAGAAGTCTGAAACTCCCTTCCGCTCCGCCCAGAGCAGAATGAGTCATTTGATGATTTCCCACACTCAAAAAAAACACATGCTGGTTTTATGGTTTAGTCAGTGAAAAATAAAAGAAAACAAGTTAACAAAATCAGTTTGAAAATGTAACTCAAATAATAATCAGTGTTCTTCAAAAGTTCGGAACAAAATTAAAATCGGAACCTTTTGAAAATTTTCTTTCTTATTTTTGCTTGTTAACAAAGAACACAACACCTTGTTAAAGACTTGTTTAACAGTAAATAAGATACAGTAAGTACCTACCCGATACATTTTAAATTAACCTATTGGTCAATAATAATTAATTAATTGGACTGTTCCGTGGGTCTATTGGTCGCAAGCACGACTGCTGTGCATGAGGTCCTGTGTTCGAGTTCCAGGTCGGACAAAGTGTTATTGGGTTTTTCCAGGGATTTCTAAGTAACAACCATGGAGACTGGATTTGTGCCCGGTTGATAAGATAAGATAAGGCGGTTGACAATAATAGTCTCGCCCACTAGTGTACAAGCTAGTTCTATACATCCCTGTGTGCCTATTGGCCTTGTTCTGTTCTGTTTCCTGCTGATATGGAGGGAGGTGGAAATTATATTTTTCTTACTCCTCCGCTATTATTTTCTGTTTAATTTTGTTGCAGGATCCAAGACAGTTAAGTCGTTTCTCTGGGACTTCATTATCTCGGCGCTTTTCTAGTAGTCGCCACTGTTGATTCTGGCTTACAGGAATTACAGTGGTTTGGGAATAGTGTGGCGGGCTTGTCTCATATAAAAAAAGACGCGTCCACTATTACATGGGAGTTAAACATAACTGGCGAAATGTGGGTGTACTAATTAGTAGGCACGCCTCTGCCTTACCCTTCGGGGATTATAGGAGTGATGTTATGTTACTGGCCATAATACTTCAAAATTCAACTTGCAGTCAAAACGGCCTCCGTAAGCAATGTCCTGGTTTAATCGTAACACATTGTATTCAGAGGAGGCGCATCGGTATCGCTTTGTGGTATAAACTGCCGTTACGTGCCCCAAATATTTTCTGGTTTAATGTAAACAATGGTGCAACGTATCGAGTTACAATTTCTACATATTAGGATATGTTTTCAAAAGGTTATTGAAAACTAAAATCATAATATCTGTTTCACAGACACCAATAATTATTTAGAAAGCGTAGCGATTCTGCTCCATAGCACGTTTGACGTAGCGCTACGGCACATGGCGTAGTTGCTATTTTTGCAGCGCTAGAGAGACAAAGCATTGGCCTTCAACTTTCTTGTTGCATATCCTTGATTTTAAACCATTAATTAGGTACTACAGATTTCTGTACGATGATTTACTAAAAATAAAACAAGAAGAGAGAAAATCAATTTATATGGCACACGCCATATGTGCAAAAAGGAAAAAAAAAGAATAGAAAAATAAATTAAAACCTAAACTTAAATCTAACCAAAAAAAAGTGACACTGTGTGCCTCACGGCTTCGCCAAATAGGCCATATTCGGCAAAATGCCGCCAACTAGTGCCCGACGTTGGTTTTCATCTAGATGTGAAAAAGTTTTATATGTTGTGTCAATGGTGGTGGTGAATAGGTACTTACATACGTAATGCACTACGTCAGCTGTAAGTGGTTAAATTAAAATTGTTTGAATGTAAGTATTTTTTACCTTTTTGCCAGCTTTAGCTAACCAAAGCCTTTCTTTATTTTTGCGGATGGAAAATCCTCCAATAGCTTGTTATGACTAAAACCCACCCATGTTCCTTCTTAGCTCTTCGAGTTCCAGGGACACGGTATCTCTTTCGAACAGTCCCGCATCCTCGCAACTAACCAATGCCTGGCACTATATTATAAACAAATACTAAACATTGGGAAGGTTTACTTCCGAATTGAAAGACTGTGAGTCGATCCTCAAAATGCGTATAAAAATCAACGCTATCTAACACAAAATGGAACGGTCGGGGGTGCGGATTGTTCGCAAAAGATACTACGGCCTCGGCGCAATTTTTTTTTTTTTTTTTGGGGGGGTGGGAAATCATCAAATAACCCCTCCCGCTCTTGGGCAGAGCGAAAGAAAACAAAGAAAACCACCCATGTTCCTTCTTAGCCCTTCATGTCGAGGCCGCGGTATCTGCGAACAACCCGCAGCCCCGACGGGAGCTAGTAGAAGTCTGACACTCCCTTTCTACCCAAGAGCGGGATGGGTTATTTGATGATTTTCAACCTACCAAAAACAAAAAAAAAGGGTCCATTAATCGCGACGATTTGAGATCGACACAACAAAAGTAAACTGCTACTACAACCATTCTCACACGACACTCAAACTAGTTCCCTTAAGTAACTAAAGTTATACAATTACAAAATTAAACTTTAAACAGACAAAAGTAAACCAAACATAGCGTTTACCAACACAATCTAACAACAAGGGGTGAATTTTAACAACAAACACAAAGCATGAAGAATAATCCTCATCGTCCACCTAGGTTTTGTCACAGCTCTGCATATTCAAACAGCTTCAAAAGCACAACTTTAGCCGTAAAGCATTTTCGTGGCTAGCTAACAAAAAACTCAGCGAAACTCAGACAAAACCGCGGCAAAAAGTTGTAGAACAAAGAGAGGAGACTGTTTTGTTTGTACCTTTGCGCTGTTGGTTCTTTTTTAATTATTATTTACGGAGATAAAGCTGAAAGCGGCTATTCAGGTGAACTAAATTGTTTAGGTTGTTCCTTTTTTCATTTTGGTGGCTGTATAGTTACTGCTTCGACGCCATTTGGTTTATTGTGAGTTTCTGTAGTAGCAGTATTCGTGTACATATTTACCTGATTGAAACGATAGAGCGACTTCCACATTATGCGTACCCTTTTTTTTTTGGGGCGTGTGAAATAATTAAATGACTCCTCCCGCTCTGGGCAGAGCGGTAAGGAATGTTAGACTTCTTCTGACTAAAAACCACCCATGTTTCTTCTTAGCCCTTGTGCCGAGGCCGCGGTATCTCTTGCGAACAACCCGCAGCCCCGACGGGACATTATGCATACCTGCATTGGCATTAGTAGGGTGTCAATATCTATATCGAGTCTGGTTCTTCTAACCAAACAGACAGATGTGTTGCTGGAGAGTTTGTTCCGCCACTTCTTTCCAGCAAAAACACTAGGAAGTGTTGAAGGGTGGGCGTTTTGGGGGACTGTCACTTGTAAAAAGTAAAGTAAAGTAAATTTTGACGTTCGAAAAGTGCTGATTATCAACCTAGTTTGAATAAATGAGTTTTGATTTTGATTTTATAATTATTAAAATATATATTTATTAGCTGTCTGTGTAGCGGTCTGTTTTAAATTGCCAATGCCGTTTCCGATCATAGTCGTGCTCGTACCATATTCACTTTAGTCACTTCTTTGAAACCCGTTGTAGTTACTAGCACAACTGTTACTTTATAAATATAATGACACAAGGCATAATATAGGGCAATTGGTGAGTGGGTGGCTTTCTTTAAAGGAGTGTAATACTAACGTCTCTAAAGTGCAATAAAGGTACTTTGTTTGTCTGATAGAATAAGTCACAAAATGCACAAATCGGCGGTAAATTTGAACGGTACAAATATAAAAAAACTAGCTAAATATAATATCCCAGCAACAAATAACCCCGTCACTGTCACCCCCAAATGGCCAGTAACTACGTCACTGCGGCTAAGCTGTTGTTCACCGGCCGATCGCGCCGCAGTCACGTTCAGGAGAATTGTTGTTGTCACACCCGGTTTAATTCTCACCTGTTGCTACAATACACGTTGGTAGGAGTGTGTGGCTGTTTGAGGATTTTGTTTGTTTTTGTGATCTTATTTATAATCTTTGTCTCTTCTAAATACAGATTACTCAGCAATCTAGCTAGAAGAGCAGTGATTCATCCAGCTGTTGGTTGTACCTAAACATGTATAATTATTATTCATGCATACTTTGTAAATTCCTCATGTACTGCAATTTTTTTATGAACCTAAATAAAAATAAAAAATATATTAAAATAGATTTATAGTTAAGGGCTAACCTAACTGGAACACGTTGCATTGGAAGTCAAAATCAAATCAAAAGTCATTTATTCAAACTAGGCTGATAATCAGCACTTTTCGAACGTCAAAATTTAAGGTCTCCAACTAGGTGGACCGATGACCTGGTGTCGGTTTGGAGGACCTTCTGTTTGCGTGATGCACGGGACCGGTCAATGAGGCGACACCCGGGGCAGATGGTGCAGCAGTGGACCTCTTTTGGTAGAAATGGTGATGATGATGACAATTAGTTGGTACGAGACGGACGCGTACAGTGAGCGCTCGCGCCACAGCGACTATCGGGCCCGCGTCGCGGTATTGATATTCAACTACCCGCGTTAGTGAATAGTGAGTTGTTATTGTAACATTATAGCGAAATAAAAATATCGGACTAATAAAATGTGAACATGAGTGAGACAAATGAACTAACAAGCGATTCTCCAATAATGGAGATGGACTTTTCGAATAGATTTAAGGAAAAAATAGATATTAGAAACAGTAACGGAGTGTTGTGCGAAACCCGTAAAGACCTTTTCAATAATGAGGACGGTTCCTTTTCGGTTAGTTGTAACAACTGTAACTTTGTTAACAAGGTAAAGAACTTCGTGGAGTTTACAAATGGACAATCAAAAATAAAGACACTTAAGTGCAAAAAATGCAATAAACAAAGTGCCGTGAAAATTTACGTAGGTACTACACAAAAGCTATTGGACAATAAATTTGTGACCGAAGTATCGTATAAAATATTTAGTTGTGCAAATACGATGTGTAAAAGCTTATTTCAAAACTGCCAGAGTTGTAACAAACAATTAATTGTTAGAGCCATCCCACAGGACGAATTTCTCGCGAGTGAAATAATCGTATGCAATTGTAAAAAAGTAAATACGGTGTATGCACACAGCGATGAACTAAACCTACGACGCAATAATCAAGTTCGTGAACGGTCAACAAAAAGTGTTATGAACCTAACAAGTACAAGTGCACCAAATAAACAATCGGACGTCGGCGCACGCGCAACGGCGCACGCTGAATGTGTGGCGATTACTACCTCAAACCGGTTCGAACTACTTCGCGGCAAGGCAAATGAGCCCGCACCTGCGCGCTCGCTGTCAACAGCATCATCGTTGCGTTCAAACTCAGCAAACTCACGCAGTTTGTCACGCAAGCGTACGCTGCCCGAGGGTGGGGATACCAACGCCCCGAAAGCAAAGAGACCAGCCGCGCGAAAGAACAGTCCCTTAGTGATGCGCATGGAAGACACAAAAGCAAGCAAGAGCGGATACGTTCCCCCAATACTTATTAACGATTTGCGGTACAAATTCAGCAACGCGAAGGACAATAAAAAAGTTATGTCAGACAAACTTATTAGCGACCTATCGCGTATCCTTACGACGCATAAAGCAAGAGTCAGCCGTAACGAGAAAAGTAAGAATATTCTCATCACGGTAACAGACCTCGATAAACGCAGACTATGTATCGAGGAAATAAAGAAATTGAAACCAGACCTGGCTTTCATAGCTCCCAAACCTCGTTCAGAGCAAGTACGAACGACTAAAGTGATAATCAGAAATATGACCCACGACTACAGCCACGACGAACAACTAGACGAAATGGAGAGGTGCATCGGGATTCGTCCGCTGAGTATCAAACGCATCACGTCAGATGTGCAACTTTGTATTTTCGACGCCTCTTTCTCATATGTGGAGCTGGCAGAAAAAATGAAGAATGCCACTGAGGCCTTTTTCTGCGCCCACAGAATTAAACCGGAGCGCTACACTATGAGTAGCGACAGGATAATGCAATGCAAAAACTGTCTTCTTTTTAACCACGCAACAAGTGCCTGCCACGCTCAAAAGCGCAACCCGACGGTCGATATCGTGAACAGTCACGGTGAAATGATCAAAGTGTGCGCGAACTGCAGAGACGTGAAGCCTGAACAACATACGGCGACACAGCGCAAATGCCCGCGCTTTCAGCGGGAGATGAACCAGCAAAAAACAAAGCGTGAAGAGGCAATACTGCGTGAGGAAGAGAAACATTATAAGAAGCAATACCAGCCTCCTAAACCGGAGATACCACGTGAACATCAATCCCGCCCACGTGAGAGACAAATTAGAGGTGAACGTAACTATGCTAACGTCACCGCCAACACTCAGCAAGAGACAACAAGACCGAGTCAACTCTCTAAAAAAGACTTCCTCGAGATATTCGAGCGTTGCTTCAAAGAACTGCGCGATGCCATCCTTAACTGCAACTGGAACTAAGAAACAAGTGCGAATAATGCACATCAACGTACAAGGCCTCCGTGGCAAATTCATGGAAGTCAAGCATACCGTGAACAAATATAACGTTGACATTCTTATACTCAACGAAATAAAAATTAACCTGGACGAACAAAGATACAATATACCCGGCTATGACAAAATTTACGAGAACAAAAAAAAAGAGCAACACCTAGGCACGGTAATGTACATCAAATGCGGACTAAGGTGGGCTCAAACTCGACTGGTAGACAGTATCGACGACGCGGACAGACGCATCGAGGGATGCAGTATCAATCTTTACACCAATCACATCACCAATGACAAGATTACTATCAAGGGCATCTACATACCGATACCGAGACAGGGAGACCTCGTCGACGAGTTTGAGACGCTGATACTCGGTGAAAGTGCCATCATCATAGGTGACTCAAATCTACGTATGAGACAACTAAATCACACCAGAGACGTGGGCCTGGGCATCGTACTCCGCGATGCACTCCAACGCGGTTCCGTCAGACTAGTAAACACAGGTCAACCATCTCGACCCACGAGTCAAGGAAACAGCATACTCGACACAGCAATAGTGAACCACGATCACTCGCTATTGGAATTTAAGTGCCAGCAGAGAGAGTGTATTTCCTCAGACCACCTCCCGTGGACATTGGATGTAATAATCGATAGTGACTACGTACAACAGATGAGTCGCAACTTCAAACAAACAAAAAGTACCCGAGAAGGCAGGCAAGCTTTCGAAGAGCTGCTTGCTAACAACATGAACTCAGAACTACAGATCGCCTCAAACGACGACTGTGAAAGGTATATCGCGGAGATAGAAAAGGCCGTCGTAAAAACACTCGACGAGCTGGCCCCGCTGAGAATCGTGGACTCCAAAGACTCACTTCCAACTCACATTAGAGAAAGAATAGCCGAACGTAACACCAAGAAGCAGCGTGCCTGGCAACTTAGATACACTGACCTTAGGACAGTGGCAAGAAGACAATACAATGCCTGTAAACACCAATTGACTAAAGAAATTATACAACATAAAGAAGCCGAATTGACCAAGCTACTCGAAAACACTAAAGATAATAGGAAACGCATGTGGACTGTGCAAAGAGCAATGAAAAAGCCTATCATAAAACTACCTCACTTTAGCGATTGCACCAATGAGTTAGAAACCATCGATAGAATGGTCGATACAGCCATAGTTAAAGAAGCTACTATCGATGCAAGTGACGAATGTACAGAAATTTCTACACCATTTACACCACTTGATCGAACTTCGAAACACGAGCTCAAATTAGCCCTTAGACGCTTTAAAAACAGCAAAGCTCCCGGACCTGACGGCATTAAAGCCGACATACTCAAACTAGGCGGCGACACCATGATTGCAATATTTAAACGAATTATGGACTACGTACTTGAGACGGGTTACTTTCCTAATCGATGGAAAACCAGTACATGTATCTTTTTGCATAAGGCAGGAAAGGACCACAGCGACCCTAAATCGTATAGACCCATCAGCCTACTCAACATCATGGGCAAATGGGCCGAGAGAATAATACTCAATCGCATCGAGACAGAGTTAACCGAAATAATACCCACCCACCAGCATGGGTTCACGAGAAACAGAGGCACCGCCACCCAAATCCTTCGTACCGGCAAATACATAGCCGACGCGCTGGACAAGGGCCACAGCGTAGCCATGATATCTACTGACCTCAGCAAAGCTTTCGATTCAATCAATCATAAAGGGCTCTGTCGAAAACTGATTGACGCCGGAGTTCGTAACAACATCGTAAAGATGATCGAGAACTATCTGAGCAACAGGACAACAAGAGGTAGCTTCAGAACCACCTTGGGAACGGAGCAGCGAGTGCCGCACGGGGTGCCCCAGGGATCAATTCTCGGTCCGGCGATTTTCAACCTCTATGTGGCTGATCTACCAAACGAAAGAATAGCAGGTCAGATGCTGTCACAGTACGCCGACGACCTATGTATACTCAACGCAGCTGAAAGACCGGACCATGCTACGCGCCGAGCAGAGTGGGCCGCCATCGACATAATTGACTACTACAAAAAATGGGGCCTCAAATGCAATGTCGATAAGACAGAATGCATAATGTTCTCGCATAAGAGGCCAAGACTTAACAATTTGAACACGGGGTATCGCAATTTTGTTCAAATACGTGGCGAACGCATCGCATTCAAACCAGAAATAAAATACCTCGGAGTCTGGCTCGACAAAAGGCTTTCGATGAATAAACATGCCAAAGAAAATATTGAAAAGGCCAAGAGAGTCAGAGGAGCGCTGTATCCAATCATCGGCTACCGCTCCAAGCTAAGCGTCGACGTCAAGCTACTTGTTATCCAAGCATGCTTACTGCCAGTGATAGACTACGGAGTAATACAGTTGCTACCGAGGTACAGTAAAACAAACCTGCTCAAGCTTGAGAGGCAGTATAAAATGGCATTGAAGAGCGCCGCACAGTTACCCAGACGCACTAACACCGATCTACTCTGGGAAATCTTGCAACAAGACCCGTGGCACATTCGTGCGCATGATCTCCACGGCGACATGATAGAACGTCTCAAATCTCTGTCGATCGAGGGGCTACAAGAACAAGGTCCGGCATACACCCGCTACGGACAACATAATCCCTTTCTTTTCTCTACTAGAGTAGGTGAAATTGAATACATCAATAAAAAAGATAGGGACAAGCCGCTCTTCAAACGACTGGCTCCCTTCCGACAGCGTAGGCTCTGACTGTAGAGTTAATTTATATATTCATTAATTCATTCATATATTCATTAAAGTAATAAGTAATTGGCCACTGGCCACTGCTTTATCGTTATCCTCACTTGAAATTATATAATAACTAGTAATAGAGGAAACGACCAGGATAGGTTTCAAAAGCTCCTACTTTAAGGACAAAATGAAATACGCAACTGTACAATAAGATTTTTAAGTGATTTGTAATATAAAAACTAGAGAAATAAATAAAATTCTGATTCTGATTCTGATGACAATTAGTTAAGGGCTCTTGTCTTCCTCTTTAGTATAGTGGTCGTAAGAGCGTCTGCTGAGCATGAGGTCCTGGGTTCGGTTTCTAGGTCTGGCAAAGTGTTATTGGGTTTTTTCTTTAGGAATTGCTCAGTATCAGCCACGGAGTCTCGTGCCCGTTTGATGGCAATAGGCACGCCCCCTATTACATGGGACTTCATCATTGCTGGTGATCTGTGGGTGTACAGTTAGGTACGCCTCTGCTTAACCCTTCGGGAATTACAAGGCGTGATGTTATGTTATGCTAACAGAAACTAAACTCATTTCTAAAAATATCCCACCTAACTTAAAGTACTAGTCATTAATAACTCATAATGTACCTTAAAAATGTACAAACAATATTAAAATTCTAACCGAACAGTTTTGCGGTGAACCGACACACCATTTATTTCTCTTGTGAGAGGTCCGAATAACAAACAATCCACTTAAAGACGCACAGACAGTTTACTGACGTCAAATTATTTATGAGAAGGTACACAAAATGAATTTGTGTTTACTGTGGTTCTTGTGGTCAATCGTGTTTTAATAAGTTGGTCTTTAGGTATTTTGAAAACGGAATTCAATATTTTTTAGGTGAGTATTGAATAGGTTCAATTTAAGCTGTTGCTTTAACAAGTAGGTATCCATTTGCCTGTTTCATAACGTTTAAGATTTTTATCAACTGAACTTGAAAATTGACTTTTAAAAAAGAAAATTAACCGGTAGTCAAGAAAACATAACTGCAGCCATCGAGGAAAGAATAAAATATATTTAGTATGGATAAATATATCATAATACTTACCTAAGATTTACACAAAAAGAACTCGTAACAGCCAAAAAAACTTGGAATTAAAAGGAAAAAAACGCCGTCTCGGCAACATCGACATAATCCCATTAATCTTAGTGACAACATAATTCAATGGGCGTCTGAGATACGGCGGGAAAAGAGAAAAACGATGGGAAACTGTGAAAATACCAGGTCAGTGAACTGTTGGAGCCAAGCTGTGGCGCCAAACTGACAGTGTCGACAGCCACCGATGGCTTACGCAGTATTACAATTTAATCTTATTATATTTGCGAATTATATTCTAAAAGTTGGAGTATGGTTTGTTGCCACCTAGAACTGTGACAATCAGGGTTTCGCTGTAATTACTTACCTTACCCAACGTCTAAACCATTGTTAAGGATAAAATCTTAGGTAAACCAAATTAGATAAACAGCTTATGTGCTACCTATTATATAAATAGTTTTAAGGTAAAAGTCTAAAAGTTTCCTTTCAGTTCTAAATGCAAGACACAATGTTTAGTGTATTCCAGAAATTGCGACTCAATACACAACATATAGAAAAGGCTTTTTAGGTAGTTACATGACCTAATTAATTCCTTTTAATCAACAGCAACAAAAAACAGGCCACTCACACAACCTCCCTAATTCATCAGCCGTCACATCTCTATCACCTGACGAATATAAAAAGGTCCTTTCCTCTATCAGCGTTGATTAAGGCGGGTCCCTCCTCAAATTATCCGAGCTATAAGGCCAAGTAATGCACCTTATTGGATTATCTCCGGCTTTGATGTCCGTCCCGAGTTCCGTAGTCGTTTACAGCAAGTTAAAGGCAATAAAAAGCAAGTAATTCTTTAAAGGGAACTCTTATTAGGGAAAAGAAATTGTGTAAGCTTACTAAGTGAAGTGTATCAGAAGTAAACGACGTCTGATCTTGTTGGACGTCAGCCGATCTTTGAGGAGACAATTTGGGAAATAAGATTTTTGACGGGACACGTTTTTGATCCGGTTTGCGAGCTGAGTACAAATTGCGAGGGAAGGAATTGTATTTTAGCATAAAAGAGCTCAATTTGTACGTGGAACACAAAGGAATTAGGACTTCTTGCAAGCAAATTATTCCATTTATTTAGATTGCTAGTTGTCTCTCGCATTTACGTCGGATAGACTTTTGTATTTTATCCAAAAATTATTAGGCACGGAAATATGAACCTAAAATACTACACAACAGAATCTATTAAACATTGTCTGGTACGACAATTAGCAGCAAATCCCCTACTAACCCGGTAGTCATTGAAATCACAACACACACAATTCCCAATCCCTGCACCTATTTACTTCATCTACAAACCATTCAATTCGAATATTTGCTCTCATAACATGAATTACACGGAACAAATCAGCCTCATTCACTCACTGGCTCACAACAGGGCTACTAGATTAGTTTGCCGTGATAATTGACAATACAATGGTTGTATCGGTCTATCGGCCTCCATTGCTGCCCGCATCACGATCGCAATCCGACTGCATCGATCCGAACACGCAACAAACAGACAAACAGTGCGAGTAAACTGAATGATACGAGGATGTGGATGTCAAAGTTTAGAATATTTTAATATGGAAGAAGAAGACATGCTGCTCCGACCGAAATGATTTCGGATAAGAGCAAGAGAATAAGATGAGCATAATTATGCTCTTATGGCATTGCTGAAGCAATGTCTACTCATAATGACGTTCTCAGTGCTGAGACAGGGATCGTCTCTATCTGGAAGGTGTGGGCCCTAATCAACCACGTGGGTCCAGTGCAACTTGGTGGATGTCACATGTCTTGGAACCATTGTATACCTCCTCCTTTGAGAGCTGTGATGATGCAATAAATTCTCTCATTGGGTAAACATACAACCTCTAGATTGTTACCATCACCGTATGTTAATTTTGGTTATGTGTTCTACCGTCCTCTTGATAGGGCGAACACTGTATAATTATAAAATTATTGTTACTATAATTTCGTAACAGTCCTTCAAAAAAACCCAAGACTTAAGTAATTACGAAACCCCCTTTACTCAATACAATATCTATAATTATGCCTAAATAATACCCAATTCATAATAAATTGCATTCACCCTTCCCCGACAAAAAATGCCCCGTATCTACCCCCTTACTGCAAGTCATTCTCCCCAGGGGTTCAATTGAGAACCGTTGCACAATGGGTAGTACAGAACTATCGTATGCACGCTTTTTGCTAATCAGCCATCAGGCGTATCGTTTGGGCTACCAGCGACGCGGGCGCACCGCAAGAGTTATGGCGGCAGCATGCTAATACCTCGCTAATCTAAATGTAAATCTGTATCTCTGCTAATTACTATCGAGATTACTGGCTACAGCACATCGCTCAGTATCGCTCTTTAGAAGCGTTGTTTATGGTTTCGCGTTTAGCGCAGTGAGTTGTTGGTGCGTTTAAAAAAAAAAACGTTTTGTACAGCCGCATAATTTGATTCTGGAACAATCTCCAATGTGTATTTGCGAGATTGTTAGATTTGGACTATTTTATTCATTTGAAAATAAATAAAAAGACATACTGATTCACTAGGTGGAAGTAGATAGGTACTGATATAGTATTAATGAGACAAAGGTCCAAAAGTTGTTTGTAATAAACTTTTCATGTTTATAAGTCACAAACACATGTTACGATACCTCATCCAGGGACCCACCTAACATTCAATCAGCCTTATTCCTAAAAAGACAATAAAAGACATCGTCCTCGTTGAGAAAACTTTCAAACTCTTCCATGTTTCACAATGAAATAGACTGTAGTAAAGGATTCATGCGTTTGAAAGCGTTCATTTATATGCACGGGGAGTCCACCGCTACATATTTATGTCCACGTGGTCGGTTGCACATAGCCTGTGTAACCGAACGTTTAAACCTTAGAGTTATATGTTTTTTATCTTTGGACATTATGGAGTCGTTTTTGTGAACGTGTGTGTAATTACTCGTATTTTAGTGCACTCGTTGGTAGTAATGAGAAGATTGTGAACCTAGTTTAAAGTTGACTGAACGTTTGCCTGATTTGGTATGAAATCTTCGGAATAACGGAGATGATAGCAGCATCTACAGAGTCTAATATGAGCAATGTATCGTACCTGACGTTACGTAAAATCTTGCCTCTTAAAAGTAGTTATCCGTGGCATTAACATTATAAAACCCGACAACAACCACCGGGCAGTATGCTCACCAAAAATATCAACCGTTTCTTTTTTTTAAACCGTACGAAGTATGTATTGACCAATGTCATATGCACAGTCTACATGCACCTTGTGCAATTAAAAGTGATATTCACGTCAATAGTGTGGCTGTTTGAACCCCTCTATCAAACTCATTTTGCCCGGTAGTCCGCGGCTCACCCTTTTTGAACTATTCCCGCTATACCATTTAATTACAATTGACTGTTTAACAGTAAATTGCTCCAATTTACTAAACTATAGTCAAGTCGTGACCAATTTGAAGTTTCCCGATCATTAACTGTTCCTTGGTATTTTTTACATTATTTATTCAAGACTCCATAGTTACTATAAAACATTTTCTCGTACTGTGAAATTGTTTCCGTTTCCAAATGCAGTACTAGCGACCTTTTACTTGAGAAATATTGCGAGTCACTTCGCTCGCTAACAGTTTACTGAGAAAAATTTAACTTTAGCAGAACTTATTCACAAGAAAGGTTTCTCAAGGAGTCGTAAATAGAGAAAAATATTTTAGAACTGAATTCTTTTAAAAGGAAACAATAAATATTTTTGTGAGAGTAGGTCTTTCAAAATGTGAAGTAGAAAATTTTGTATTGTATGTCTTTGGAATAACTAATACAATCGTGTTCGTTGATGAATAACATAGTGATGAAAATATGTATTAAATCGAGGATAAAAGAAACCGATTGAATCTATATTATACAGTATGTTAATTTGAACGAGGGATATATTGAATCCCGCAATATAAATAACAGAGAGAACCACAGAACGAGAGAACTATAATAAATATTTCTCAAACGTCTCACAACCCATGCGCTTATCACAGAAAATGTGCGCTGGTCAATGACTTTTAGGTATAATACATTTTTCCTTTCATATTTTAAAATTACGTCACAAATTAAGGTCGTAGTTTTTTTTATATGTTTGGGACGAGAATCGAATACTGAATACCTTACCTTAACATGTCCCTCGCTTAATCTAAAATACTGTTTATAACGACATCTTCCATTAATAAATACCTACCCAGTGCCTAGTTATAGTTTACAATATCATGGCAAAGGATAAATAATTTCGACTTCAAATAAATACTTCTTAAGTACAAATATCTTAACAAAGTAGATGCAAGGCAGAAGTGGAAAACTTGTAGCTCTATTACTAGACAGTAAATTATAACTTCGGCACTGTATTTCTTAAGATGAAGTTAAATAACGTTGGAGCTTTAACTGGAAGTTTAAAGTTGAATTTTTAATAAAGGTTTCTGTGTAGCTCGTGGGCTAATAATAACTGCCACTCACGTCGATCTGTAGGTTAGGTAAGCTGTGCTTGCCTAGGTTGGTCTGTGGAGGGGTGACCACCCATAACATACCGAGTTTCCTCCGTGCCTCGGAAAGCACGTTAAGCTGTTGGTCCCGGTTGCCATATATAGATCTTTGGCAGTCGTTACAGGTAGTCAGTGACCTGAAAGTCTGACAACCAGTCTTACCAAAGGGGATCGTATTACCCAGTATTAACTGGGTTGTGGAGGTGCGATAGACAGTCGCTTCATGTAAAATACTGGTATTCAGCTGCATCCGGTTTCTGGAATCACTATTAAAGAAAGAAAAGCCAAATTATTAAGAACAATTAATAAAGTAGTTTAGTAGGTTGCTTTAGCAAGGGCTTGCTTAAATATATTGTGTGTACATGCGGAATACCCATCTAACTTCCATTTAATTTCTTTTTTGTAGCCGCTTTATACATCGGTGACGCTATCAAAGAAAAGTTAGACAGCATCGCGAATCTTCAAAGCAGCTAACGTTATTTATACCCGACTGCGGCGAAGCATAAAAGGAGGGTTATGTGTTTCACTTGTATGTATGTATGTCCGTTTCTTTGTTCCCTTATAACTCCTAAATGGATGAATGGACTTTAATAAAATATCCATCTGTAGAAATCTCTTGGTGGGAGGGGTCGAGTGCCACGGTCTACATTAAAATTAAAAACAAAATGACTGATTGTGGGTGCCGTATCGTGACTTGATGTCTCACAGCAAGGAAACTCAATTAAAACAAATCTCTCATCAAAACTCACATTGGTACTCCGTACTCGGCAACCGCACGGCGTAACCGGCAAGCAGCACGGAACTCATGGTACAGAGTTTGGCGCCTTCACCACTTCGCACGTATAATTCCAGTAATTTTCGAGCTCATTGGCCGGGAAAATATGAATTTGCCAGCGATAGTTCAAAGAGCTTAGAGAATTAACTTGACGAGTACTTGCGGAGTATCATTTGTAATTATGAGCTTGTAATGTTGATGAATGTAGGGTTAAGTGTGCAAGATTCATTCAGTAAGCGTTTGATGTTACAGAGAGTTTTTTGTGGAGGGATTTACTTGCTCGTGTTAACATAGTTTTGACTCTATTTGCATGCAACTGCATTTTTTTGGTAAAATTCAGTTGGTTGTTTTAAAAAATGACAACGTGATAATTTACTTATTTTCACCATATTTTTGCATGGAGTGGATTTTCAACTCTCAGTATTGAGCTGAGCTGCATTGAGGATCCAAGAGTCCGTGTTCAAGCGGCTCAAAAACTCACAGTTCCTTATTTTTTCCGGTGACCTTTATAAAAACGTTTATTAGGTAGGTATGATTGTATAATTTTTTTTGTTACATTGGTAATTTACTAATAGAATTAAATATGAGGTGGTAATGAACAAAGACTATAATATAAATATTACCTGACGATCTGCCTCGTTGGTCTTGTGATTATAATCGCGACTACTGAGCATGAGGTCCTGGGTTCGATTCCCGGGTCGAGCAAATCGTTTTTGGTTTTTCCATCAGGAATTTCTTGGTAGCAGCGACGGAGCCTGGATTTGTGTCCGATTGATGGCAATAGGCTCGCCCCCTATTACATGGGACTCAAACAACAAGCGGCTCAAAAACTCACAGTTTCTTATTTTTTCCGGTTCCCTTTATAAAAATGTTTAGTGGTTTTAGTAGCTCATTTATCCAAGATTAATATCGAGTAGACCACACTTTACATCTTTACAAAAGCTAGTCCCCAAAAACGCCGCAAGTACAATACAATCACGCTTCAAAAGTGTCCGGCTCTGCGTGACGTCACCGTTCCCATTCACAATCGTTCACCGTTCACTCATTCATTAGTGAACGACTGAGCGAGTGTGATGGACACGTGTCGAGTCGTGTCGAGTTTGATTGTTCCAAAGAACAGCTATTGTGCCGAAAAATCTCAGTTTTGGAATATTTCGGGGTTGAGGGTTGGGCTGTATTGTTTTGGACTCAGGAGTAAAAGTTTTGACTTTTCGAGCACTTGTATATTTAAAAAAAAAAACCTTTTGAAATTGAAAGGAAAACGTGATGATGCTGCCGGTCTTCTGGGCACGTTTCCGGGTGACAACCGTGTGAAGCAATATTTCCACGCTTAATATATGTCCTTTTTGTGGTAAAATATATGCAAGATTGAAACATTGCGTATCGATCTTGCCCCCACTTCCCTTACACTTGCGATTGACTCATTAACAACATCTGATTCATCGAGCGTCAATTTTCCATTTATTTATTTACTTATTTTAGGAAAGCTTATAGTCTAATAACTATAATTATAACTAAATATAGGTATATCTAAATTGCCAATAACAAGCTTCCACAGATAACACAAAAACATATACTTCCTCATAGTTACTTCCAAAAAAATATGAAGTATAGTTAATGCCCAGTATTGCTTGACCCCTCGTATAAAGAAGAAGAGGTCAAGTGGAATGAGAAGAGGGGTCAAGTAATGCTGGGCACCGACTGTAATTTATTTTATTTGTGCCTTTGAGAGTATAGCAGAAAGTAAAACTTTCTCTAAATTACTCTTAGCAAGAAAAACATTGTAACTGACATTCTGACAACCGCTTGGTCACATACTATACTCTTTCAAATGACACATGCGCTGTATGTTAGGAAAATGAAAAGTGTCAAAGAGCAAGACACGACCTACTGTGACGCAAAGCAAATGATACACGGTGACGCAAGTCACCGCATGAGTTTGTAATCGGGATGCTTTTCGGGAGCTTTCAACTATAAAAAATCGAAAGAACCTGACAATTATCATTGCTACCCTCTTTTTCCACCTCAAAAAACAAGCAAACCAAAAGAGCACTAACTAGGCTTTTCATCCTCGTAATCCTCAGACAGTAACAATCCTAAGCTTTGACATGTCACTTTGACACATGATCATCGACGCGAGTCCGCAGTTGCTTGTTAGATGGCGCGTGTGTAGCACGTGCGCACGCGCTCCCTAAACTAATTGATTATAATTACGACCCTTAATTTGTCCCCTTTTTGCACTGAATTGCTCTCTAATTGGAGAATAGTTTTTTGTGTGAAATTATTCTGGAACATGCCCCGCGTGTGACTAGAACTTTGAATCGTGTGTGTTTTGTTATTTGGCTAATAAAGAGAAGGAACGATTTGAAATACATTTATTCGCGTGATACTTCCTGGCCGCGCCACAGTCGCATTTTGAATCGGGGCTAATGCAAATAAATGTTCGTAATATGTTCATTATTGTTCATAATATTAAAAAAAAAGTACTATAAAGGTTCGCGAGATATTTAACAAAATCGGTGGCGCGGCCAGAAAGCATACTTCCTAGCCGCGCCACCGCGTACACTGCAATAAATTGGATATTTCTATACAAACTCAATGATAAATAATTGTACGTCTATTGTTTATTCTGTTGATGACGAGAAATACTGCAAATATGTGTTTATTGAATGAGAAATAATTAAAATAACTTCATTGAGGTATAATGTACTACGTACTAGAGAAGCTATTTTAAACAAAATAATGTGCGCGCACATGATGACAGAGGGGCAGGCGGGGGGTGTCATGTTCTCATAGATTACTATCAATGCATGCAGATGCGACATAATGTTATTATTCTGCCTACTTGATATTGTACGTGTGTACTTATTCAGAAAATAAATAAAAATGTACTTAAACTGGAACAATATTTTAATTTCCATAAATAATATAAGTTGTAATAGTTTCTGTCGTTTGGTATAGTAATCCACTGTTGGATCAGTTTCAGCTTCGTGATCAAATTTTTGTATACTGACACTGAGCAATCTAATTCGAGGCATAATAATAACAGATTATGGCTCGAATGAATTCGAATCCATTTAAATGGGTAAGCTCGTTCGACCTCATCTCTGCCCTTAGGGCAAGATTGAAGTCAAGAGTAAGCCTATTAAAAAAAAAAAAAAAAAAAAATTGTGTGGTTTTATGAAACCACGGTAAAAGTGAAACTTTTTACACCAACACACGGAACACGGCCGACCATCACGCGACATGCAACACACAGACGAAAAAGTTTGAGATGATGTAATAAAAGTTTCACTTTAAAAAGATCTTTTCCTTAGCCTAGTAATAAATGTGTGATGTGGAAGTTTATAGTATAGTCAAACTAGAAATGCAATCTTCACATTTAAACTTTTTTGTTAATTGTCTTGATACATATCCAAATATTATACAACCTACTTTCAATTTTCGCATGTAGAGAATTTGTGGTCAAACATTGAAAACGTCGATAGTGTCAAGTCTGCGCATACAAATGTTTTACTCTTTGACATGAACATGACACTGCTACATGAACTATGACTGAACAGTCAGACATTAATTGTAACAGGAATTTTATTTGGAGTTTATATTATTTCTCATTACCAATAGAACAAACACACATTTGCAGTATTTCTCGTCATCAATAGAATAAACAATAGACGTACAATTATTTACCATTGAGTTTGTATAGAAATATCCAATTTATTGCAGTGTACGCGGTGGCGCGGCTAGGAAGCATGCTTTCTAGCCGCGCCACCGATTTAGTTAAATATCTCGCGAACCTTTATAGTACTTTTTTTTTAATATTATGAACAATAATGAACATATTACGAACATTTATTTGCATTAGCCCCGATTCAAAAATTCGGTTGTGGCGCGGCTAGGAAGTATCACGCATTTATTCATATCCATTGAAACCGATTCGTTAGCATGGTTTTGATTAAAAGCCACCCACCGCTTCTATTATATTTCAAATAATATTATTTCTATTGCAAAATTATGTTGCCTGCCTAAAGAGGGCACATCTGTATCTCTGTTGTCAGTAATGAAGGGCTTCTGTAGTTATACTAGGAGCGAAGTTGTCACAAAATGTGTTCCTTACATCTATTTTATATAAAAAATCAATTTACCACACCAAAGAGCACAGCATTAAACAGATTCTTATCAATTTAAAAAACCCCTATTCGCCCCCTCATGACATGAACAATTACAACCCTTATAAGTTTTAACCACAAAAAAATCGATATTCATCTATTTTGATTTGATAAAAACTCGCATAGCCTCCTCATCAAAGGCGAATAAGTCCATGTAACGAGTCTTAAGCCATATAAATTATGTATTAACGTTTATGTTAAGCCTATTTTCTCGGTTCTTTCGTCACAAATAGGATCGTCCTGCCAGCACAAATCTGGACTGCCATCTGTGACCGAATCTTTGAGTGGACACACGGGCCTAGCGGATGCGATGGTGTTGTTAGAAATGTATTTATGTTTTTGCTGCTTTACAATTATTTTACTGATTTAATACGACTAAAAAAGTGTTTGCATTTTATGTTATAATTATCGGTGCTTCCTTCAAAAACTCATAGTTGCGTACAGACAAAATCAAAGTTTTACCCTTAGTCTTCAAAATGTGTTTGAAACTAAATGCCTCATCTTAGCCACATAAATTGCACATTATGCTTAAAGAATACCTATTTCGCGTAAAAGCTTTTATTTTTTACTAGCTGTGCCCGCGACTTCGTTCGCGTGCTTGTCGGAAACTAAAATGCGTCGCTTAGATAAAAGTACATTTAATCATTGCCCTGCGTTAACTTACTGACGCTGTAGAAAATAAGAAGAGAGTAATGCAAAGTACTAGTCTCATACTAAAGTTTAGATAGATGGGTGTTTGTTAATCAACCACGTCAGAACGGCCGAACGGATCTTGAAGAAATTTGAAACAGGTACATTATAGTTTACAGGCAGACAGATTGTCTTTGGCGCGTTCGTGTTCCACGCGCGCCTCAAAGATATGTCAGCAACAATTAAGGGGCCCCAAAGGGACGTCTGCCGGGGCTGAGGGTTGTCCGCAAGAGATACCATGGCCCCGAAACACAAAGGGCTAAGAAGGAACGTGGGTTGTTTTTAGTCAGTAGAAGTCTGACACTTTCTTCCGCTCCGCCCAGAGCGGGATGAGTCATTTGATAATTTACGAACCACAAAAGAAAAGGGGGGATTAGAGGGTGTTTCGAGAGGGTACCTGTACCGAATCTGGGACATCGAATCTGAAATGGCCGCCACCTCCTTCTGCGAAGCAGTAATGCTAGCGAAAGAGGTGGCGGAACGTGAGAGGGAGACAACCTCTCGTCCCAGCCGCCGCGGGAGACGCTCCGGGCATCGGGGGCCACGTGATGGCTTCCGGCCACCGTAGGCGCGGGCCTGTGAACGGTGAGTAACGGGCTAGTTAATCGTTCGTCCGTCCTATGACGATGGAGGCGCGTTCGTGTTCAACATTGAAGGGGCCCCCAAGGACCGACGCCCGTTGGGGCTGCGGGTTGTTCGAAAGAGATACCGCGGCCTCGACACATAGGGCTAACAACACACCACATCTATATGACGACATGGTTGGCGCAATGGCTGGACGATTAACAGTAGCACTGCGTGTCGCAGGTTCGATTCCCACACGGTACAAAAAAAATATGTCTTGGGTTTTATCTAATTTTAATTTAGTTTAAAAAAAAATAGTATGTTAATACTGTGTAATTGGTAATTTTTTATTTGTTGACTATTCACGAAACATAATGTGTGTATGTTTACTATCACCGCGGTTCAGAAAATGACATCAAATGAATAACGCCATCTGTCGAAGACGAAGATAAACTGCTAAAAAAGAGCGATCAAACACTATAAGGTTTAGGCTATGTAGATTTTGAAAGCAGCGTCATTTAGACTTATATCTACGTACCTTTTGCTATCATAACTTTTTTAAAGTTATCTTGTGAAGGCATTTAGTAATAAGTACCATATTCGTTCAATAGATGTCGTTGCTTGTCTCATTCTTGACCATAACGATAAGTTCTTCTTGAAAACTATAAATTCATATATCTTTTGATAGAGAGCACCGATTACGATGAAACAAAGACTAAGTAATAGCCCAAGTTACGCACAATATTTATGTATAAAAGTTACCTACATTCGTTTAGTAAATTTGACGTGATGCTTAGTCATCGAAACAGACAAACAGATAAACAGACAAACAGACAAAAATTCCAAAAATGCTGGAAATGTGTTCTGTTGGTTATACTTTAATACCCTGACAATTTTTTTTTTTAATATTTTCGATGTACAAAAACGATTTCTCTACAGATTTATTATATGTATAGATAGATAGATATAGAAGAAGATAATAAACTCCGTTTTTACTTCAAATTAATAAGTTGCCATAAAAATTCTCCTAGACCAACACACTCTATAGACCGTATGTCCGGAGTATTATAGAGGTCGTTAAAATTCAATTGTTGCTAGCTCCCCGGCGGACCCCTCTATTGATGTAATAAGTCCATTGAAACTGCATAATTGCAAATCATTTGTGGGTTTTTGTCGATAGTTCCGACGCAGGAGACCTCTATTATGAAGTGCGGTGAAACGCAAATTTTGGTATAATCGATATCTCATTTATTGCCCCGTGCTGGGGAGGATGAGTTTATTATTTTGTTATTATATTATGTTGTTTATTAGGTAGGTATGAGTGTATCAATTTTGTGATACATTAGTAATTTACTAATAGGATTAAATATGAGGTGGTAATGAACAAAGACTATTTAAATATTACCTGACGATTTGCTTCGTTGGTCTTGAGATTATAATCGCGACTACTGAGCATGAGGTCCTGGATTCGATTCCCGGGTCGAGCAAATCGTTTTTGGTTTTCCCATCAGGAATTTCTTGGTAGCAGCGACGGAGCCTGGATTTGTGTCCGATTGATGGCTATTGGCTCCCCCCTATTAAATGGGACTTAAACATAACTGGCGAAATGTGGGTGTACTATTAGGTACACCTCTGCCTAACCCTTCGGACTTATAGGCGTGTTATTATGTGAGACGTTATCACACTAATATTATAAAGCTGAAACTTTGTGAGTGTGTATGTTTGTTACTCTTTCACGCAAAAACTACTGAACGGATTTAGATTAAATTTGGTACACAGATAGTTAATAACTTTTATTAACACATAATATAGTTTTTATCCCGAGTTTATCTTCCCGTGGGATAATTTTCGAGTTGTAGCGGGCGAAACCGCTGGCAACAGCTAGTGTTAAATAAATATCAAAACTGGTAATCGTAATATGTACTGGTATTCCGCCGCATCGGCTTAGACTGGAAGCTGACCTCAATGTAGTTGGGAGAGCTCTAACCAGATTAGGTGGCTGTATGAGTAATATGTTTTATATTCATCGAGTGACTAACCTATATTTTTTCTCAATCCTCGTTAGTCGTATCAAGGATATAGCCTTGAGTCCGTATGAGTCTCGCAACCAGCTCATAAGACGTTTACTTGATATTTTGCTAAATCCTATATACATAACCTCCTCCTTTTTTCCAAAGAGATTTAAAAGACTTATAATATTTGAATGCCATGTTGTTTGTTTGTCAGGATTTATGGCCTGTTGATGGCAATAGGCTTACCCCCTATTACATGGGATTTAAACATAACTGAACTCGTAATGTGGGTGTACTAATCGATACTCGATATCGAACTTTGCCATTTCCTTCTGGTATTACAGGCGTGATGTTATGTATCTATGAATACTCGATGTCTTTAGTTATAACCCTGGTTTACATAAAACACGTCAAAAAATTACAATGGTATACCTTTTCGCCATGCGCATACCTTTTCGTGTTACCATTGGCAGCCAGACAATATTCTATAATGGGGAAATAATTCTAGATCAATATCCTAACATTACGACATCGGCATCTGCCCTCAATATTCCCTCACACAATTCGCCTCATAAACTACAGGCACAAAGGCTGTACCAGACAGTCATCACCGGGTTATAACAATAAAACGACGTCACCTATTAACATTTATATGTTCGTCTGGAAGAAACCTTCTGAATGTCCACAACTTTTCCCTTATTTCGACCGGTGACTCATCTTTACCCTCGAAAACGGTCAATGTCATACGATACGAGTAAAAACCAATACGAGTTTACCATCCATTTTTTTCACATACATCTCTATGTTCACACAACTAAGGTTGGAGATTGAATGATTTGTTGCGGAAGAGATGGTGGGAAAAGTTGGTGGAATAGGCTGTATGTAAGAATGTCTAATGGGGTGAACGCGACGTATTCGCGAATTGGGGCGACTAAGATAACATTGTATAGGTTTATTATCTGAATATTAGACTTATCATGTTAGGTCCATATTATATTTTTAGAATATAACATACGTTGCCGACTTTACGTAAATGTTCAATATGCTTTATCTTTAATGTACTTTGCACAAGACAGATATTGATATTCATTCAGGTTCATCATAATTAGCCAGTACCTATTTATGGTCGGTTACAGGAATGTTAAACAAGACAATGGTAACTAATTACGTTTAAACAGCTGTGTATGATTCACCGATTTATCTGAAACGGATTTACAGCTAAATTTCCATTTTTCTCATTTGACTTATAATATTTTTCAACGCACTTACACGCACTTCATGCAAAAACTACCTTAATAGACGTAAAGCATGCACTTTCGCACCCCTGTTACTGGGGGTCGGTACAGGGCAATTATCTAGGCCCCTAGGGGTTTCACTAATTCTTTACGTGCTTAGCCTCATTTGTCTGGCTTATTTAAAGACGCGCGGCATTAGAACGGCTCGTGTCCGGATTATCGCCGGAAATATTTGAGTTAGTGTTACATGTAATTGAAGAGATTGACGTAGACAAGTGGATCTGATACGTCATTGGTATAGGCTGGTAAGTAGATTAATAATTAAGTACTTTGCCAAACCCGTCGGGGCTGCGGGTTGTTGGCAAGAGATACCGCGGCCTCGACATGAAGGGCTAAGACGGAACATGGGTGGTTTTTAGTCGGTAGAAGTCTGACACTCCCTTTCACTCTGCCCAAGAGCGGGAGGGGTTATTTGATGATTTTCAACCAGCCAAAAAAATAATGTACTTTTTTGTTTGGACAAGATTGCTGATGTCTAAATAGGTAGGTACAGTGTATGTTGCACCTAGGTACTAGTGGTATAGGTGCATTATCGACTATTGTATTGCATTGATTTATAGTTCCTTAGAGAATTTTAATAATGATTATTTTGTTACTGTTTATATTTTTAGACATAAGAATATAACAAGCTAAGTTTAATATATAAAATACCTAAAAGTTTCTTAGTGTAGGGACTTGTAGCAAGTAAGAACAGCCGCACAGGTCGATCTTCAAGCTTAAGCAATGGTCCCAGGGTCGCTCTATGGATGGGTGATCATCCATTGATCCCGGTTGTTAACTGGTAATATTTGACAGTCGTAAGAGATAGTAAGAAACCCGGAAGTCTGACAATCAGTGTTACTGGCAATAAAACTAGTAAGTTTTATCACTTTAGAAAAACAGGATACTCTGCAATCATGTTTACAGTTGTATCGCTGTCCTCCACTGATGTGGTGGACAGAGCAATTATTTTAAAAAAAGCCGTGTCAAGTGTAAGCATCGATTTTAATGCACTGAAAAAGAAAAAAAAATAAAACTTTCCAATAAATAAACATACAAATTTTACAACCATAAATAAAACTGTAATTTAAACTCCGACACATTGGCAGATTGTCAATTAGCAGAAATAATAAATCCGACATACAACGCATCCGCTGTTTATCTCGATGGTATCTTCATCCCTCGCCGCTAGGGGGCGGCCAGGAGCCAGTAATTGGGCGCGATGCCGGAGAGATAAGGCCGTCTGGCCGGCTGCTGATTAAATGCATACAGTGCATATTTCTGGATGTTTGCTTTTGGATTAAGGAAGATTGGTAAGATGGGAGGAACTTTGTGTGTATTGAAAGATATCCGACGACCAAAAGTTTTCTTTTAACCGACAATTCGATTGGTATTTTTTTATGTATATACACCGATTACGCTGAGATTTATGATCAGATTTACGTGATTCTTCTTTAGTTAGATGCGGATTATTTGTCATTTGGTCCCATAAAAATTTTACATAGTTTTGCCCAAATTTTAGGGCAAAACTATGTAAATTTTTTTAATTTTTCATTTTATGAACATTTTTTTTGTATTTGCGGAGTAACTCTTTGCTTGTATAGGTACCTTTCCTAAAATAATTATTTTAAACGAAACTGTATGGTAAATTCCCTAAATGATTTTACACTCGCATCCAATTTAAAGAAATCGCAACATTTGGACGAAGTTATCCATAAATTACCAAAAGATATTCAGCAACAGCACCATCTGTTTATCTTCAGCACGAATCATTAAAGTTCGATGAAGAAAAGGGGTCCCCACATACGGCTCGACAATGTTGCCACAAAAGTGATTTGCGAACTCGTAACTTCGCCTCCGTTTAACTTCACAAACCCACAACTTTGCACGCCAAAACAAAATTAGCATATCCCACAGCTTTTGGTAATTAAGTGTCTTTTTAAAGCAATGATAATTACCGATTCAGCCTTTGTAGACAGCCTTTTAATCACAGCCCTTTTGCAACAATTCTGCTTACCCTAATGACGTCACCGTGACATAGTGTTCAGGATAGGGTTGGTACTCTGTAATTACCCAGAATCAGGGTAATTCGGACCGCTGAGTATGCCGAGCTTTTTGCTCGTTAGGCCTGAGGTGTGGTGCTAGTGAAAAGATTGAGCGGAGCGGAATTACCAGAACGAATATCACTACAACTTTTCTTTGTCATTTTTATTGGAATATCCTGCACCAGTCTATTAATTTATTCATGAAAATGGATTATCTGTGCTTCTGTAAAATTAAAATGAATCGTCTCTTTTCCAGATTACGGGAATCTTTCACAAAAGTGCAGAGGATGTAACACAGAGCAGAGAACGCGATTCTTGTAAAAACCAAAAACCTAAATGTTAAAGACTGTTTTAGACCAAGACAACTGCAAACAAATAAAAAAGCCCGAAAATATAAAGGGCAAAATAAGAAGCAAAACAGCCACCACTGGTACCTCACCTCCACCGTGCTTCATAGAGCGTGGAAGAGCCGCGTCATCGCCGCTCAGATTGCCGGTGAAATGGCTGGAACGCGGGATGGGACGTCTCGTAACCTCTCCGAGTCGATACATCGCATAGAGAGGAAACACTAAGATTAATGACGATGTAATGAAGGAAAAACGATGATGAATACATGGTGGCTTTAATTTATCAAACAGTTTGACATTGTTTTAACCCCTTTTATTTTGGCAAGAAATGTTGACAATCTCCGTGTTATCGATACACGTTTATAAATAGAAGGGAAGGAAGAACCGTATGAATACGATATTTATAAGTTTTACCTTAACTTGATAGGTAAATACAGAAAAGTTTATCGAAGTAAAAATATATAATTAAGTTTAAGACAGTAAAATATGGTAATATATATAAAATAAGGTAGTTTAAAAAGCTACAGTTTAGACTGTACACTTTAAGTTATTTGAAATAAAACTTAATTTTGGTATTTAATTGTTTAAAGAGCTTGCTAAATACTCTTTAAACATTAAGACCTCCAAAATACCTCCTAACAAAAACAAATCTAACATCTAAAAGCACTTAATTTAATAACCCAACGACCAAGTCTCGCGAATTATAACGAAATCATCCAGACGTTTGCTCTCCATAATTAAATGAACTAAATGCTTTACGGGAAGATAACCGAGTATCGCAAGAACTGTTCCCGCAAGGTCTCCAAACAATACGACAATTAGACAATAAGGTCGGACCGTGAATAGCTTAATCTGAAGCAAATGCTGTTAACATTCCCTCTCTTGCCTTTGTTGGCGCGGCAGACGGGCGCGACAAACGTTGTGACTAGAATTTTAATTGATTGCTGTGGCACTGGTTTTGTAAATGTGATTGTGATACTTACATTGTTGCTAACAAAAAAGGATGTATAGTATTGTGATTTGGTTTAGCGACATTTTCATTGAATTTGTATCACAGAAACTTGTCTTATCTGATTTTCATTTCTAAGAATCATCCTAGATCAGTTTCGATAAAAGTCACAGTATTTCTACTTATTGCATTTTTGGCAGTAGAGACTTGGCTGAGCTGACAAAATATAAATCTCATTCACTTGTTAGAAAAATTAAATATTTAGTTTTTTACCACATCAGCCATTTAACAGACACACATGTGTTCGTGAACAAATAATATACTGTACTGTGCAAATATTTTCATATTTCAAATGGACGCTTTATTAAACCTCAGACCTTAGGTGCACGAATAATTAGGTCGTTTCTTCATATAGAAAATCGGGAAAATCTCCAAGTTTGCTTTTTTAAAACTATTTGTTGTTTTCAATGTGTGTTAATAAGGGATAGAGTATTGTAATTCTTTTTAAAACCGCTAGTCTACTTACCCCAGTTCTCATTGTTACCGGCGCAGTGTCACCGCGACCGGCTTTCTCGGAAATCTTGGTAAAGCGTCATTTGCACTTTTCTCGCGGTACAAAAACATCACTGGAGAGATGAAAAATGAAATATCACGAGCAGCCCTCGGTTCGCAAGAGCTTCAAGCTATTTGTTAGCAGATAATACGTTTTCTGAGAAAACAATGCGCTCGGGGAGTTCTTATGAAGTGCTTGCAAGTATTGTTGGTTTAAAAACGATGTGATTGTGGCATTTATATTTATTGCTGCTGGGAGGATTGTGTTTTACTGACCCGATTTTATGGCACTACTTGTACGTGTCATCAACTTGAGCTTAGTTCATCATGTAACGATATTAAAATTTGTTCATCTTTTTATTTATTAAAACTTTATACACAAGCAAAAGCTTTACAAAACGGAGTTAATGCCTTGGGCATTTTCTACTACATATACGAGTAGTCTAACTGAGATATTTTCGACTTGTTTTTACACTATAGAAAAATCTGATTTGCAGTTATCTCAGATTTGAATGTGTTTGTCTTCGGCTGCGACAAATTAGTTGCTGACTCCTGTGTGTACAGTCTGGCAAAACTCATCCCCCATAGAAAAGGGAAGATCCTCCGACTAGACGGGTGTTGTGTCTGGTGGGCTAACTGCCCAACATATGTAAGTCGGGATTTTCTATATAGGCTTATGTCGCGGATAACTTTGATAGCGCGATGCAGGATTTGTCAATTTAGTTCGCATGTGTTGCGATAAATGTCGCTATCGCCACAAGTTCCTATTTCGTAATAGTCTGGCTTCTATAATGCTAAGTTCATAAAACGTTAATCAACACAGTAGGAAAAAACCACTTTTAAAAGTTACTTTGTGTTACATAGCACATAAAAAAAATTAAATTTATTGCAACCTTCTTGTAAAAACTTACTCCATACAATATATTTCTCTACACGTTTCTACTTTCTGAGCTCGATCACCCATTTCCGAGAGCGACAACCTTTTAGCGCGCTGTTTCATCGTGACGCGTATCAATTTGTTTGACAGACACAATTTACATGTTACGGTAAAAACAAAATATACCTTGTACTTGTCTACATAGCATACTATATAGATATGTTGTGTTTGGAGTGATTTTCCGGAAAACGTTTCACGGTAAAAATGGGTTTCTTCACTAGATAGTATAAAACAAATTCGCTGTCGGTGTCTGTCCGTCTCAATGTATGCTTAAATCTTTAAAACTACGCAACGGATTTTGAAGCGGTTTTTTTAAATAGATAGAGTGATTTAAGAGGAAGGTTTTAGTATAATTTGACCGACATCCACGCGGGTGAAGCCGCGGGCATCAGCTATTAGTTGTTTATAAAACGTTTAAAATGCTGCATAATCTATGAGTAGTCTATTAACAGTTTGGTGTTCTAGAGAACATATTAAAAGTATGATTGAGTAAGTTGCAAGATTTTAATAACATAACATAACAAATGAAATCTTCGAAGGGTTCCACAGAGGTATATCTATTAGTATGTGGTGTTTAATTTCGCCAGTTATGCTTTAATGTTTTTAGAAAATTACTTCTTAGAACAAATTCTAAACGTAGCTACCTACTCGTACTTGGTTATTTTGAGGACTGTCACTGCTAGGACACCGGGTGCTCTACGAGTGGGAGTCAATCATCATGTGGGCACTACGGGTTGGCGGGTTAATTTCGATTGTTTAGTTTAAGGAAATAACTAACTATATTCCTTTATCATTATTTTAGCCGAAAGACGTCCACTACGGGATATAAGCCTCCCCCAAGTGATGCCACATTGACCGGTTCCGTGGCTCTCGGATCTAGCGAATCTCCACAACCTTCACCAGGTCAACAGTTCTCCTTCACACAACTGATGAATTATGTTTATACTTAAATCAAATACCAAACCCTTACAACATTACCAAGCAAACTGCCACTCAATACACAATTCTAACAAAAACGGAACAAACGGAAATGGCATTATTCGAAAAACATCAAGAAAGATGTCTTACAGACAGTGAAGACACCGGAAAGTATCATTAAGTATTGACAGTACGATGGGGAGGGTAAGCAGACTCATGTCCGTATGGGGTGCGCCCCGGTTCAGCCAAGATGTATGGGGAATGTCATGGGACTGTCTGGGAAGGGGTCTTAGAAATGAATGGTAAAGGTTTTTGATTTTGGGGGATTTGTTTGAAAGTTTTTGGGTTGTAATGGAAGAAGACTTTTATCTTTCTGCTAAAGTGTTTAAAAAATTAAAGAGTACATACGTTTATTATCAAATTGAAAGAGAGAGATATACACTTTTGACTTGAATTGCTGGTAAACCTTTGTTTTTTAGTTAAAACCTCTACTAAAGCAGAATAATACGTAGTGTGCTACCCACATACTCTCCGGTATGTAATTATTTTATCTATAACCAAAATTAATATCTAAGTACCTATTATTATTCAAATTATATTACGAAGACGCTTCGGAAAAAGTAATATAATTATGAATACTTAAATACGGTTATTATATAGGTCGTACTCTACTTTTCATAGACACTTTAATTATCACTTATTTCGGTGAAGGAAAAACATCGTGAGAAAACCAGTATGCAGTATGATTAGGCGCTAGCCACACGATAACAAAAAAAGATAGGCACTTTAGTATTTCCCTACTCGATTTTTACCAAACCCTGCTGAAAACCTATAAATAAATCCGTTTTCAAATCATGATAACATAATTCAGGCAGCTTGTTTCCTAAGCTCCACCTCTAAACCACCCTACTTGAACACTAAACTACAAATTTTACATACCCCAAGTTTACACACGATTTATGTAAACTACCAATTTTACATACACCCTGAGTTTACATAAGAAGTGCAGTTAATTCGTTCGGCTTCCGATCGCACTGCAGTGTTGCGGTGCGCGCATAAATTGTAGTATCGTGCCATTTCACGTTATTTATGTTACGTGGATGCGCGATCTCAGACGCATAAATACGATTCGGAGACTTGGGGCCGTACTAGTGGTCAAGGAATCTAAAGTTCATTTAACTGGCACTGCAAGAAAGCCATTTGAAAAGTTACGCTACGAAAATGATGGGACTTTACATTGAATTTAAGTAAACAGGCACACCAATGTAAAGCAACTGATATACCCAAGTGTCAGATCTTAATTATTTAAGCTATTTGAAAACATAGAATCATAATATGAATTTAAATGAATGATGATGATGATCTTCCATTTTCATGTCTAGTATGCGATAAAGGAAAAATTTTAAAAGTCTACAAAGATCTATGTTAATTGTATGGTTTGATAATGTGATTGTAATTGAATTTATATAGACTATTTCTTTATCTGAAATTTTATCATCATCATCTTCCTGCCCTTATCCTATTATATTTGGGGTCGGCGCAACACGTTTTCTTCTTCCATTCCATCTGAAATAAATTGATTAATCATAAAAATGCCAAAACATTTTAAAAACAATACTGGTCTATAGTCCAGCTTTATATGATATACTCCGATTCCCCCTTCCATAATAATATGCACTCTAGTCTAGTCTAATATTCTTAGTGTAGTGCATATTAAACAAGCAGTTTTATCTAGTTCTCGTAGTAGGGGAGACTGCACGAGCCACTACCTCTCTGAATTATAAGACGGCGATAAATTCGCGATTTAATTTATGAGTTATCGTAAATTTTGACGAGTTCCGGCATCGCCTGATTTAAT
Organism: Diarsia brunnea; assembly: GCA_949774965.1. Classification (NCBI taxonomy): domain Eukaryota; kingdom Metazoa; phylum Arthropoda; class Insecta; order Lepidoptera; family Noctuidae; genus Diarsia; species Diarsia brunnea. The sequence continues at coordinate 4,720,894 of OX459001.1, forward strand.
TACTCAGTTGTAATTATTGTTTTACTGCTGTTGCGAGTGAATTATTTACGTGAATGTTTCATATTTATGTTTTATTTTAGAACCTAGATTACTGTCATCAACTGCGTACCTGCCAGTAGCGGCTCTTGTTATAAATGGAATAGCAATTTAAGTTTTTTTAATACCCACCACGAAGTATGTTTTACTACAAGTAAAAGTAAGAAGTACTGGGTCGTTAGTCTAGTGGTGGCAAGTGCGACTGCTGAATATGACGTCCTGGGTTCAATTTCCGGGTCGGACAAAGTGTTGTTACCTTAGGAATTTCTCAGTAGCAGCCATGGAGTCTGGATTTGTGCTAGGTTGATGGCAATTGGCTCACCCTCTATTACATGGGGCTTAAACATTACTGGCGAAATGTAGGTTTACTATCAATTACACCTCTGTCTAAATCTTCGGAGATTACAAGCGTGGTGTTGTGATGTTAAAAGTAAGAAAATATAATATTTAGTTTCATATCGCTTTATTTAAAATATTTAAAAAAGAAAAATGCCCTTAAACGCTACAAACACACTATTAACACGAAAAACCGACAAAATCCGGACCCATCATTTTGGACCACGAACTTTCTTTGAGCGCGACCGTTCTATAGGCCGTTATCACACTATACAGTCTATTGAGAGAACACGACGAACGGTGATTGATATTAATGGTCGCCCGTGCGGTGTGTAGGCGGCCTTATCTTTGCCGTCGACGAACTACGCTGCCGCCGTCAGCCAATAATGTGGTAACTCAATAAATTCAATGTTTCAAGAAAATAGGGAATGTGAATATATGCATGACAACAATGATAAACAACATAGGACGTTGGAGGTTTTTCTTAAACGTTTTGACGACCTACAACTCCCATTACAATTGGACCATTACTAACAAAAATAGGATGTAATCATCTATGTATATACATTACGATTTTTTTCATGTTTCAATAAAAACACAGTTTTTTTAATTCTTGCTTATGGTGTGTCTGTCTGATGCGAAAAAAACTAAAGTTTATATTTTATTGAGATACTGCTTTTTGGCTTGCGGGGCCAGAACGGACGGAGGTCTTTTCATAAAGTAGGCCGGAGATGGCGAAATAGTTTGTAGTTTTAAAGAGGCTCCAAGTTTTGAAGTGTGGACGTAAACCCGGTATGAAAGGGTATGGTAAATAGACAAAGTTTTAGAAGAATTGATAAAGTATGTTGGTGGAAAATGTTTTGATAATAAAACTTTTTGGTTGTCTGGCTATGGAACGGTTTCTAGAGTAAAACAGATATTATTATTGCTATCAGTTAGCATGAGCCTCAGCTTATAATGTTCCCACTGTTGGGACACTCCTCTACATGAGAGGGACTGGGCTATAACTGGTCTTCGAGTTTTTAGTTTCCTCGCGATGTTTTGAGAACAGTGGTGATGAAATCAAATACACAAATGACAAAGTAATGCGCCTGCCTGGGTTCGAACCCACGTCTTACTGCTCGTAAGTCGGGGCCGACTGGGCAACCGCTGCACTCAGTTAAGTGGCTGCTATTTGACTTTAATAGTTTTATGTTTAAATATTATTCAAAAATACAAAATAATGTAATTTTACGTTCATGCTCTTTTTTCAACGTCTCTTGTATTTCCCATATATAATATGAAACTACGTAGAAATAAATGTTCGTCCATTTCTTCTTACTTTTATCCTAGATAGCAATATATTAGTGGTGCACCACGGAGGCGTTTCCGATACAAGACGATAAATTTCACGCAATGCCGGCCACAGTGCTACGGCGTAGCGGTGCAGCTCTATTGCTAGGACGCTCGCTAGCTACGAGACTACTCATTGGCTACGACGTCGAACATTTGATGCTACGCTAAAGATGAATTAAATTGGATAAGAAAACATCAGTCAGAAACCATATAATTTCGACCATTTTTGCATCGCATCGTGAAAATAATTGTGATTCAGTGAAAATATATACCCGAGTTATTAATCCAGTCGACGTATTCGATTAATTTATTTTCGAAAGGATTGAATCACTCAGTTAGAAGAAAATAATGATATACGTCGTGGAAAATGGGTCTCGCGGTGGATATTGTTACGACGTGTTTCCTGTAGACTTGTAATATATATCTGTTTTCACGGGGTAGGCAGAAACTACAGAACTTCACTTGTAATTATTCCTTATATTCTCCTTTAGCCTGATCCACGTTATTATCTGGTCATACATGCGCTTGACCTATTGTATCAGACGTCTTCTACACAATATGTTAGTTTAAACGAGGGACATATAATATTGGCATGCTTACATGATACTAATAAAAATATGAACAAAAAAACCCTGATAAATTACAGAAAGATCCATACCAAATGGGACAATTACGTCACAAATTAAGGTTATAGTTTTTTTACATATTTGGGACGAGAATCGAATACTGAATACCCTCCTTCAATATGTCCTTCGTTTAACCTAACACACAAAATACCCAGTCAAATTGTAACACAAGTTTGCCCAATAAAGGCATTTACTAAAAATTTCTACCTACGATTAACTCATCACTCTAATTCTTATCCATATTTCTACGATCCTAGCCAAACATCGCCGTCGCCTCGGCGCCAGTCTTGACCCTGTCCCATTCACGTGACGGCTGGTGCCCCACAAATCTTGCTAAACAAACAACTAATGGGCCGGCAGCGTGAATGGGATAGCTTTATAGCTAAAAATGGGACGCCCACTGATTGTGTAGCAGTAATGGTTCCCGTAATTTGTTTGTAAACGGGGAAATTAGTAAAATTCATGGAGATATTGTGATTTAATTAGAAATATGTTTAGGGTTTCTGAACTGAGCCATTCAGGAAAACTGGATATTTAATTTAGTTATTTCAGTTGATTAAATATATAAATCAAACAATAATCTGATAGTTAATTATGTTCAAACTTAACTAACTATGTACATTAATTAAAAACTAATAAATAAACTAACAATAAACTATAAAAGGGCATTAAAAAACTGCTCCTCAACGCTGTCAGCCGGTAATGTGCCCAAAAGACTGGCGGCATTCCCACGTTGTATGGCAACACTTAGCCTCTGGCCAAGATAAAAGCCAGCCCTTGGGTCACGAGAAGCGTCAACTAAGCGTTTAGAAATTTCCTTAAACATGAGCATTCGTATGAGCACTCGGACCCCACGGCCCCAGAGTTTCAACCCCAAACGGCTCGAAAATATAGTTTCCACAAAGGTTACTATATTTACGCCGCTTGAGGTTCTCTGCAGCCGCAGCGGCACCACCTGCGCAGCACGATGAACTTGGAAGATGTGATGGCGCAAGAGTATCGACACATGTTGCGTCCCACACTAAAGGCCTACCCATCTTCCAAGGAAATAAAGACATGCCGTCCGGTCTCTTGCCATCGTCGCGTGCCAAGCCATTGGGTTCTAAAACAGCTGGCACGCCGACGGCGACAAGAGCACGTCGGATGATGTCGTTTAAGTTCGCGTGCCGCGCAAAACGGCCAGCACTACGGCTGCATGACAGGCCGTGGTGACCGAGGCTGTTGACAGCTTCACCACATTGACAGCGATGAGGAGAACAGCAGGCGGCACCAAGACGCAAAGAAGCAGCGAGGCGGAAGGTCGACGGCAGTGTGTGAAGCCAAAGACCCGACTCCCATTCACCCACAGCCAGCAGGCGCGCACGCTCAGCAGTAGTAGCAGACGTGTTCACTAAATTGTTTTGAACTACTCTGCAAAGCGGCTCATCCCACCGTCTCTGGGAAAACGGATGGTCGGGTGCTTCAGTGTTTGGGCAAGCGAGTTTCCAAGCCTCGATAGCCTCAGAGAAGCACGGCACATCAAAATTAATCAGTGTGGAAGCCAGGATATTCCTGATTAACTTCTCAGTGCCGTGGACCGAGGATATGAAAGCCGGTAAGCTTAAACTGGAAATTTTGCGGACGCCGAGTCCTCCCATACGTATGGGAAGAGTAGCTTGTGCCCAAGCTCGGTCATCCAATGCCACATTTAAAATAGATGTTAAAGTACGTCTGATAATTTGATCCATTCTGTCCAAAAGGTGAGTGTGTCTCCATAAAGGGGAAGCACGAAGGAAATATGTTAATTTAGGTCCGAAACAGCAGTAACGAATTATGGTGATGGCCGAATGCATATTAATTTGGAGTAGTCTTTCCGAAACATCACTGAAATTTTGAATAGTTACTTAATAAATAAGGTTTAACTATTAAAAATACATGCAGAAAGATTCAATGAACTTCAAAAGCAGCATGGGATAGAATATGTGTACCTACAACCTTAAAAAGGTTTGTAGGTCAGACTGGATGTGCAAGACCAGAGAACAGGGTGTCTTGGTGTAGTTTAGGAGGACCATGTGCAGACAGAGAGAGCGGTAGACTCAGTGGATCAAATAATTTTCATAACAAAGAGCCATCCTAGGTTTGATTACAATTAATGCAGGTAAACACAACCACTTTATACAGCAAGAAACTTTCCTATTTTTCAAGCAGTAAATATGTGTATATTAAATAGATTATTAAATTTAAAATTATACCACACAAAATTATTTATATTGCGGTTTATTTACAACACAATTTCCAACCCTTAATAAGTACCCAAAACACCTCCCAAGTTCCCTACCCAGTATTAACCCCAAAACCCTTCACAGATAAGAAACACATCTGACGTGGCATTACCGAACGCAGCGACGCAGTGCTACCAACTATTAGGTAGCGAACTAATTGGGTACAAAGCGAGGGGCGATCGCGCGCAATTAGCACGGGCCCGGTCTAATGACTCGGAAGTTTTGTAGCGAGTGTACCGACCACTAATTACTGACCGTGAGGGACGGGCTTAAGGGAGAGAAGACGCGGATTGTAAGATGTGGGTCATGTTTGTACAGGTGTCAAAATTACGGGGCACTTAAACCTCAGTACATATTGTAAAACAAAGTCCTCCACCGCGTCTGTCTGTCTGTCTGTTCGCGATAAACTCAAAAACTGCTGCACCGATTTTCATGTTGTTTTCACCAATAGATGGAGGGGTTTTAGTTTTCTTGAGGAAGGTTTTAGTATATAATAAGTTTTTGTATACATTGGCTAAAATATAAAGACATCATTATATTACTCATTACTCTGGCTTGAGGTGTCAGACAAAAAGACAAAAATACTTTTCGCGATTAACGACAACCACGTGGGCGAAGCCGCGAGTATCAGCTAGTAAACTATAAATTAGTAAAGAACTGCAGAATATAAAGTTCTTATTTCGATTCTCGGGTCGGGCAAAGTGTTATTAAGTTTTTTCACCAGGAAAACCTCAGTAGCAGCAACGAAGATGTTTCCGATACTAGACGATAAATTACACGCAATTACGGCAAATGCGCCACGCGTAGCAGTGCTCTCAGCCCGCGTCTAGTGGCAATACAAGTAATTCAATGTATTTTAAAACTTTTCATTTGTTTAATTGACATGTAAAAAGTTATGTGAAAATATACCTTTATATTTCTTTATCCAACTAGTATCATAAATAATAAAAAATGTACTCCCGATTAGTACGAATAAACTTAAAAACTACCGGAAAATTGGAAAAATTCTATCACCGTTGGGAAGCTTTCTATCCCTGTATTCCCACGGGAACGGGAACAACGCGGGTAAAACCGCGTGACGTCCGCAGTACTTCATAAAATGCAAACTTCCAAGTCATTTAAAACAATCTAAACAATAAATTAAACAAAGTTCACTATCTCTATAATTAAACACCGCTTAAAAACATTAATAATCAACACCTCATTACCTTTAGCATAATCGCGTCCTCTTCTAATTTACACTACATTACCAAAATTTCCACGTCAATGAAAATATAAGATTTAAACTTTCTTGCTTTGTACCCAAATTATCTGCCGGGTGAGCAAAAAAGTAAAATGGATAAATTTACGAATATTGTGATTGTGATTTTAAAATATTTTTGAAATAAACGGAAAGGTAAAAGAAAATTCAATAGGCATGTGTAATAAAAAAAATCATAACGTTCATTTGTATTATTTTTTAATAAAACTTTGCCCCACAATTAGAATTTTTCCTGTATCATGGGTGCGTTCACAAACATATAAAGTCAGATACACAAATACCCAGACCCGAAACAACTATCTGCAGGCCATACAAATATTTCTTCCGTGCGGGGATCGAACCCCCGACACACAGCGCAGCAGTCCAATCGCTTAGCCACTGCGCCAACCGTGCCGTCAATATTACAGGTGTCAGTGACCCGAAAGTCTGACAACCAATCTTACCAAGGGGTATCGTATTACCCAATATCAACGGGGTTTGCTGCGTCCCACTAGACTAGAAGCCGACCCTCAACATAGTTGGAAAAAGGCTAGGCAGATGATGGCCGCTCATTTGTAATATTTGTTTGTGCCCGTATTCTTTTATGAAGGTCTACTTGAAAAGGCTAATGGCAGTTTTCACTAACAGTAAGTTACACTTAATTTTTATTAAAATATTATTGATAATTTTTCTGGAAAGACAAACCTTGGCATCTTAATTTAATCATTTTATTTTTCAGTTCCTAGTAAATGTGGCAACTAGACACTAATTATTGAACTTAGAGTAAAACTTTTGCTATTTATAAACCACAGAATGTAATATTTACCATGTGAAGGCTTTATAAAGACGTTCTTGAATTAAATATTCATAGCTTTATTCAACGGAACATGCACAAAATAAACGAGGTCTTTGCTTAGCACGCAGCTCTTTTTCTACATCAACAATTAGGTCATATGGAAGAAATAATGTTAATGTCACCTACATTAACATTATTTCTTACGAAGAAAATTACCGACACAATTTTTTTTATTATAGGATGCCAAAGAAGTAGGCAGCCGACCTGATAATAAGTGGGCATCGTTGTTTTACCTTTTGGCCACAAGGGCTCCAATGAGACGCGTATTGCAACAGCGTCAGAGTTGAAAACAAATAAAAGTTTTGTTGAAAATAAAATGAAAAGTTACAAATGAAAGCATGCCACAAGTAACCCTAACATGAATTACTTCCGTGTCTCTTGACCAGGCATGTCGCAAGTCGCAAACCCAAGGGGATGGTAACGGGACCTTAGCACATCTGCAATTTATGCAGAGGTGGTCGACGGGTGGGTTATTTTAGACCAACATTAATATTATAAGTTCAGCCGGGCTATTGCGTATCTTTTTAAATGTCAGTGGCTATCGTAGTGTCCATCGATTAACTGTCAAATGGTTATGGTTTGGTACAAAAGGGAACCATTTGACAGTTAATTGATGGACACTATGATAGCCACTGACATTTAAAAAGATACGCAATAGCCCTGCAGGTTTCCTAACGATGTTTTCATTCGCCGATGTCCAATATAAGCAATAGAGAGTGCAAAGGATGGAAAAAGTCGCAACGGTACTTGCCCGGATGCCTGTCCTAAATCTCTGGGTTATGATGACATTCATCATTATCATCATCATCAGAGAGAGCAGTGGTGATGAAATAAATTACACAAAGTAATGCGCCTGACTGTTCGTAAGTCGGGGCCGCTACCACAGAGCCACCACTGCTTCGCTATTTTATGATGATGATGATGATCATTACCTGACAATAACTTTCAAATATTTCTAGAAAAGAAAAACTTTAACGTCTCGATTCGTTCAACTGCTAAAAAGGGCGACTAATCCAACGGCACATCTGCCCTCTCCCGGGGTATTTCAATTAGATCCAGTACTATCTACATCTTGCGGTGCCGGGGTCCGTCGCACGAGTCTGCGATATTTCTCAAGATAACGGACCTTGCTTGTTATTGTCGGACGTGCGTCTTGTGTGAGTTATGTGGTTTGTCATAAGTCTTGAGATTTTAATTAGAGGGATTGTGTACGGTGTGCAGTTGGTTATTTTATTAATGCATGTTGATGATAATTGTCTTAGTGCGACTCCATGGTAATTTCTTGTACGGAAAAGGAACGAGCATCGACTACAATGTTTTTTTGCGACATCTAAGCAATTTCGGATGATTGTCCATCTTAATTTCAGACTACTTTCTAGGACAGTAACTAAAGCTGGGGATACACATGCCCGTAGCTTGCACACTAGCATACCAGCTCCTTGCACGTGGCAGCTACTGTCATGTGTATACGCCATCTGGCATGCCTGTAACTGGCATACAAGTAGCTAGCACAACATTTGATTTCCTTGCATGCCCGTTGAGGGAGGGGCCGCGGGGTCTGCCAAACTGGTGACACGTGTGAACAGACGCGATGGTAATACTATACAAGGACACAACTTGCATGCCAGTATTACTTGCAAATGTATCCGCAGTGTGCCAGTTACTCGTACATGCCAGCTACTTTCCCGATTTGCTGGCATGTGTATCCCCGCCTTTAGTGATATTTAAGATTAATCTGACACTGTTGGGAAAGGTAACAAAGTGATATCGATACAATATGACCGAAAACCGATAAATTGGCAAGGAATATAATCACCTTTCGTCATTCATGTACAAATTGTGTTTCAAAACAAAACAATATGATGATGGTGCTGCGGGTACTTATCTTAGTTTTTAATTTCAGGTCATATTCACCCAGAAATATAAGTATTATAAAAACCGCACTAGCATTTTACATAAAAGTTAGTTCCAAACCTTGCGATTACCGTCATATTCACGCGGTTCGCTGTCGGTACGGTTTCTTTGAGGGCCAAAACCGACATGTTTTATTATTTCCTTTTCGACACACTTCCTGCTTGCGCTGTGTATGTTTCACGGCTAGATTGCTCGCTAAAATATATATTTTGTTATGTAAAACCGAGAAAGGAGTCTGCGAGAGATAAATGATAACGGTTTTAGGAACTGTGGGTGATAACACTGATAACATAGTGTTTGTTTTTAATAGGTTTCGCCACATTTTTACATGGGTTTGTACAATGCGCATGCGGCTTTGATGAAAGTAAGTACTTATTACAAGGATTAAAAGATACTTTCATCATCATCATCTGCCTTTTCCCATGCAGCTGCAGCATGCAGCATTCGGATGCAGCTGAGTACCAGTATTTTACATGGAGCGACTGCCTATCTGACCTCCACAACCCAGTTAGTACTAGGTAGAATTTCAGGTCACTGACTACCTGTAATGACTACTGCCAAAGATATATATATGGCAGCCGGGACCAACAGTTTAACGTGCTTTCCGAGGCACGGAGGAAACTCGGTATGTCGGGCGGTCGCCCATCCACAGACCGACCTAGGTAAGCACAGCTTTACCTTAAGATCGACCCGAGTGGCAGTTCTTATTAGCCACGAGCTACTAAAAAGAAAAAAAAAAAAAGAAAAGAAAAAAGTTTACTTTCTATTATTATATTGTTATTTGCTTAAATCTTAGAAATAAACGTTATTTTCTGTGTATTGTGTATTCTTGATTGGAGACTGAATGAAACAAAACAATATCAACAATCACTTATTTTATTTTAAAGGGAGGTGAGAAAACAAAACAAAATCAGTTTAAAATAATCATTGAGATAGTCACACCGAATTGCAACGTAATCAAAACTAGAAGGCAATTCGCCTTCCTGCAACCTACATAACGTTTGTAAGCGGTACGTAAAAAACTTCTATAAATATTCACCCAGTATCTCAACTTTTTCAAACACGTCTGCTATCTGGCCCATACATTTTACACAACGTCATGTGAACCAGATAGGCGGCTCCATAACTCAGCTTTGACAAATTGAAAAATGTGACAACGCTTTGAGGGAGTTTAAATTTTTCCTTTGACAACGTTGTAACTTTGGGCATAGCGGGTGCTATGCGGTTGCGCTTTATTTTGTTAATATTAAATAATCAGCGGCCTTTGTTTGACCTCATTTTATAGTAAATTTTGGTTTAAATTGTTTTTAATATGGACCAGTTATAAAAGCAGATACAATCTTTTTCATTATAATTGAGGCAAATATGTAAGCATGGAATAGAGACATAGCATGGATAGCGACTACCTCGTTTGTCTAATGGTTGCAAGTGCAAATACTGAGCTCGAAGTCCTGGGTTCGATTCTCGGGTCGGACAAAATGTTATTGGGTTTGTGACTGTCTGTCATATTACTCCTAATTATTAAAGAAATATCTTGATCTCGATTCTTGTTTTAAAATCACCACGAGGTGTCGGCAACTTACAAACACATTGTATTTCTATTTTATGACTTGACGGCTCGACCGTAGTTGATAACAAATATGAAGTTTTAAAAGATTTAAAGAAAACAAAATATATCCGATTTCTAAGCGCAACTCACAATAGGAGACGCACATCTGTTTGCAATGAATACCGGGGTTTTATTGCCCAAAGTAATCCTTAGAAAAATTGTACAAAAGACGGCAATAAAACAATGCTGTGAAAGTGTGGGAAGATGCCGCCGATCCTGATGTTTTTAGAAATGCTGGGGATGAAGGAAAGGGAATGAACGCTGAGGCAGTCGGGGTAACACCGTGATAGGGATCGGGCGATATGAGCGAAAGTCAAGTTAGAAGACTTGGTTAATACGGAGAGCCTATGTCCAAGCGGGTGATCGCAAGAGTGCGATAGTGATTGAATAAGTTGAAAATAGTTTTGTTCAAAGCCCTGTTTAGAGTAATCTATGAGTATTATGTGTGTGTGTTTGTTGGTGAACCACTGGGTGAGTTCCATATTACAATAATTATCCTAGGCTGATGAAGTAATTAAAGTTCTTCCAACTAAAGAGACAGAAGCGTGTTGTTGGGGAGTTTGTTGCGCCACTTCTTCTCCCCAGCTCCTACACTAGGAAGTGGTGATGGGTGGGCGCTTTTGGGGCTGTCTGAGGGTTGCAATAGAGTTCATTTCTAACTCTATTGCAAAATGATTCTGAGTTTTGATTATCAACTCTATTATCTGGTAATTCTTGAATTATGTATTCATTAGTTCTAATCAACGATACAGCCAATTTGCCTTTTGAGTTTTGATTCTCAGCCCCAATATGACCAACCATATAGTGATTCTAAAATAATATGTTCTATAACTTTGACAAATGATTCGGTCAGGCTTAGACAAACACGTGTCTTGCAGATGCGCTAGCTGTACGAAAAGTGCACACTATCCATGGGGAGGGATTGGGATGGTTTGATACCATATCTATTTTATAATCAGTCTGATGACTGTTAGGGACCATGTCTTCTGATAGCATGATGATCGACGTTCTGCCGCTGAAAAGCCGCCTCGTCACGTTCACCAGTTCGAAAGAGCTGCTAGGGACAATGTTCACTAGGAGCATGATGCCGACGCATTGCCGCTGAAAAGCCGCTTACGTCACTTATGGAAGTGTTGCTCTGAGTACTCTAGGTGCAGATGTGAAGTATCGTGCGAGTCATGACTGACCAATTACCTATTACGCTAGCGTAAGGGTTATTTACATGAACTATTGGTTGCAATACTAATATATTTGGCATCTCTCAGTTATGAATTAACCTTTTGAAACCACTTTCAATATATTTCAATAACTATGAATTCCTTTGTCTGATTGACTATTATATCTTTCGATCCTTTCCTTGTTCTTATAATGATACGAGGCATTGGACTTATTTATGTTAAGGAATTCACTTCCATTAGTCGGTGGGGAGATGACCAGTCTGGGTCGAGTCTCACAGAACCATGCGGGGCGGGGCATGGCCTTTCCGAAACAAGAACAAACGGAAACCGACTGTAATACTTAATATTAGTATGATTTAGGAAAAACGAAAATTTTATCAGCCTGGGGTAATTTAGGAACAGTCACATGTGGTGCCGTGACCAGGATTCTCGTCATTAAATGTACTGATTCACTTCAGTGCAACGAGAAAGAACAAAGTATGGGTTACTACAATAATAACACAACGTAATTTTATGATTCTACAAATTGAGAGAGACGGTTGGAGTTACGGCGGCTACAATAACATGTTTTAATCAGATAACGGTTTGTTTATCACGATTTAAGTCTTCAACCACTGGTACCGGGTTCAAGTCCCGTATGATTTATCTGTTGATGAGCTTGTATTACATTGTCATGAGTTTTGGGTTCGATTCCCGCCTGACGCAATGATTGATAAATAATTATATTCCTGTGTCACGGTTTGTGGGTTCGATTCCCGCGTGTTTTGTTGGGTTAAAGGGCTCTAGCAAAAGTGGGTTCGATCCTTGTAAGCTATGCGTGGAGGTACTTTTGCAGTTTGTGAAATTATGATTTGTGTTTCAGTGCAACTTTAATGATGGGTTCGATTCCCTGTTGATGAAAGTTTCGTGTCCGATAGTGAACAAACATAATTATTTTGTTACCTGTTTGTGATTGCACTTTCCGTATTGTTACGAGTATGAGGTATGAGTCCGTGCGAGAGTGAAAGTAGATATGGGGCACGCCCTCAACTTAGTGTAAACTGTCTATTAGTAGTGCTTAAATACACTAGGAAAAAAAAAAAACAATCAGTTTACTAAAAACTATATCAGACCGAATCATAGGAAATTAAACATAAACTGTTCGATTTTGTTGTCATATATTTGGACAGATACTCGTGTGGACTTATTTCGAATTCCAGGGTAATCAATCTTCGTTTCGCTGTCACTACTTTGTCTAAACCTTTGGGTTGTGAGTTGAGCTTGGGTCGAAGTTTCATCAAATTCAGTTGACATCGGCAGACTTCAACATTGGCTGTAGCGTGGCTTCAGTAACGAAGCTAAGTTTCACTTATATTAAGATCTGATGCTATAAATTACCGAGGTCATGTGGTATGACTTTGTTAACTCAACAATAACTGTTGTGTATTGTTTTCAGCTAATAGATAATTCATTTCAATGTTGGTATCGACCAGATGACTTACTTGCTATTATTTTAAAATACAAAAGAAAAATTTACAACACAATCATGGTCTTAATAAGTCAATTATTGTTTAGATGATTAAGGGTGTACACAAATACATTTCAAATCTAAAGTCACGGTCAAGATTTTATCTGCTCAATTAAGGTGCACAAAATGTTTTGCAATTTTAATGATAGGTTTCCTCCTATCACTTATATAAAAGTACAAATAATAGTAACTTCTAATAACATTCACTTTCTGATACAGCATTCCAACTCTAGTTGGATTTCAGAACTGCCCTTTCGTCCTTGGATCTGAGGGGGGTGACTAATTGGAATAAATTCTAACATGTCTATGTGCGGACTATTTCAGCTACTCTTGGATACGACAGCTGGCAGCTGATTAAGCTGACTCAGCGTTGAGGTGGTGCATTGGGAAAGGCCTCTGTCCGGCGGCAGCTGCGGTAGACAGAGTATAGAGCGAGGGAGCACCGTAGGTAGCGTCGTTCGATAGCACAAATACTCTTAAAAGAGACTGGTATGTACAATCAATTAATAAGCATGCACAAGTCTACTGGAATAATATTAAACAAGAGTATTTTGATACAGAACAAATTAAAATTGAAATATTATGTATCGATTGAATATACCTCTGCGAAACAAAGCAAAATTATAGCAGACGACATATCCTATTAGAATTACTGTTCTAGTTGGATCACTTAGAATAATCTGATTAGATAAACATTGCGAATGGGTGTTCTTTTAAACTCTATAGTAATGTCATGAAAAGGCACAGCTTATCCTATTGTGAAAGCTCATACGCTGTACTGTGTCAAGCGTCTGATTTTCAGAGGGGGGAATGTGACTGTCTGTCATATTACTCCTAATTATTAAAGAAATATCTTGATCTCGATTCTTGTTTTAAAATCACCACGAGGTGTCGGCAACTTACAAACACATTGTATTTCTATTTTATGACTTGACGGCTCGACCGTAGTTGATAACAAATATGAAGTTTTAAAAGATTTAAAGAAAACAAAATATATCCGATTTCTAAGCGCAACTCACAATAGGAGACGCACATCTGTTTGCAATGAATACCGGGGTTTTATTGCCCAAAGTAATCCTTAGAAAAATTGTACAAAAGACGGCAATAAAACAATGCTGTGAAAGTGTGGGAAGATGCCGCCGATCCTGATGTTTTTAGAAATGCTGGGGATGAAGGAAAGGGAATGAACGCTGAGGCAGTCGGGGTAACACCGTGATAGGGATCGGGCGATATGAGCGAAAGTCAAGTTAGAAGACTTGGTTAATACGGAGAGCCTATGTCCAAGCGGGTGATCGCAAGAGTGCGATAGTGATTGAATAAGTTGAAAATAGTTTTGTTCAAAGCCCTGTTTAGAGTAATCTATGAGTATTATGTGTGTGTGTTTGTTGGTGAACCACTGGGTGAGTTCCATATTACAATAATTATCCTAGGCTGATGAAGTAATTAAAGTTCTTCCAACTAAAGAGACAGAAGCGTGTTGTTGGGGAGTTTGTTGCGCCACTTCTTCTCCCCAGCTCCTACACTAGGAAGTGGTGATGGGTGGGCGCTTTTGGGGCTGTCTGAGGGTTGCAATAGAGTTCATTTCTAACTCTATTGCAAAATGATTCTGAGTTTTGATTATCAACTCTATTATCTGGTAATTCTTGAATTATGTATTCATTAGTTCTAATCAACGATACAGCCAATTTGCCTTTTGAGTTTTGATTCTCAGCCCCAATATGACCAACCATATAGTGATTCTAAAATAATATGTTCTATAACTTTGACAAATGATTCGGTCAGGCTTAGACAAACACGTGTCTTGCAGATGCGCTAGCTGTACGAAAAGTGCACACTATCCATGGGGAGGGATTGGGATGGTTTGATACCATATCTATTTTATAATCAGTCTGATGACTGTTAGGGACCATGTCTTCTGATAGCATGATGATCGACGTTCTGCCGCTGAAAAGCCGCCTCGTCACGTTCACCAGTTCGAAAGAGCTGCTAGGGACAATGTTCACTAGGAGCATGATGCCGACGCATTGCCGCTGAAAAGCCGCTTACGTCACTTATGGAAGTGTTGCTCTGAGTACTCTAGGTGCAGATGTGAAGTATCGTGCGAGTCATGACTGACCAATTACCTATTACGCTAGCGTAAGGGTTATTTACATGAACTATTGGTTGCAATACTAATATATTTGGCATCTCTCAGTTATGAATTAACCTTTTGAAACCACTTTCAATATATTTCAATAACTATGAATTCCTTTGTCTGATTGACTATTATATCTTTCGATCCTTTCCTTGTTCTTATAATGATACGAGGCATTGGACTTATTTATGTTAAGGAATTCACTTCCATTAGTCGGTGGGGAGATGACCAGTCTGGGTCGAGTCTCACAGAACCATGCGGGGCGGGGCATGGCCTTTCCGAAACAAGAACAAACGGAAACCGACTGTAATACTTAATATTAGTATGATTTAGGAAAAACGAAAATTTTATCAGCCTGGGGTAATTTAGGAACAGTCACAGGTTCTTCCATCAGAAACTTCTCAGTAGTAGCTACGGAGTCTGGATTTGTGCCCGGTTGATGGCAATAGGCTTACCCCCTATTATGGGACTTAAACATAACTGATGAAAGGTGGTTGTACTATTAGGTGAACCTCGAATCTGTCTCACTCATACCGGCGTGATATTATGTTATGCAAACACACCTAATGGAGAACCTGAAAATGCAGCCAAAAAAGTTAATCGATCAATAGATGACTATTCGATCACGTAACTATGGATATTAAAATCACGGGTTCAAATAAAAATAGCTTCAATATAGCACCCTTATTTTCTATCAAAACAGACCCCTACCTTTTTTGGTAATAAAACATAAAGTTTGCAACACCCTCATAGTTCATAGTTTGGAGTAAGTAATTAATAAACAGGGCAGAAATTCTTGAACACGCAAGAATCTGACATTCAGGCGTACCCTGGCGTACCCTGGCTACTGGGGGTACTTGTGAGCTACTTGCTAATTACTTCGCTAAATATTTACTTTGCTCAGATTCTCCTTTCTGCAAGGGTTAGGGTGACGACATGGTGGAAATAGCGATTTTGAGGTGCACACTGGATTAAGAGATTTGGTGTGTTTTTGTGTTGTACAAACAAGTTAAATGTATTTGATTAATTATTCATCTTAATATCGGATTAGCAAATTTGTTTAACCGCCTGCAGCAAGTTTAAATTACGAGTAATTTTTTTTTTTTTAAAAAGCGTTACCCCACTCTAGGAATTTCTTCTGTATCGTGGGTGCGTTTACAAACATTTAAACTCACATACACAGAACACCCAGACCCAAAACAACTATCTGTAGGCCATATAAATATTTGTTTCGTGCGGGGATCGAACCCGCGTCACGCAGTGCAGCAGTCCAATCGCTCAGCCACTGCGCCAACCGTGCCGTCAAATTGATTTAATTTGTAACGTGGTGGAAAAATCTAATATTTTATTCCTACACTAAATCGATACCCATTTTCACTGACTAGGGATTGGTAAAGTGACTCCCCTCAGACTCGTTGGAGCGACGATCTTCGCAGGAATGAATGAGAATTGCAGAGAATCGAGTTGAGTGGCGTGCGATTGAGGAAGCATATGTACACCAGTGAGCTAATGTTGGGTGATGAAGATGACCAAGGGTTAAACCACATGCTGCGGGTTGTTCGAAACATATACCGCGGCCCCGGACACAAAGGGCTTAAAGGAACACGCGTGGTTTTTAGTCAGTAGAAGTCTGACATTCCCTTTCGCTCTGCCCAAGAGTGGGAGGGGTTATTTGATGATGTTACACCGGCCAAAAAAGAGAAAAAAGGCTATAAATCGGCTATAATGTACAATTAACTCGTTCCGCTCCGCCCAGAGCGGGAGGATTCATTTGATGATTTCCCAAGTTTAAAAAAAAATCTTTAAACCACATCGGGCACTACCAGAACTATCATTTGCTAGAGGGAGAAACATTAAAATGAACGGATAAACCGCTACTCCTATCACAATGTGCACTACCCTAAGCACGAGCGGAGCGCCTTTGCTGCTAGCAGTCGCGAGTTGGGACATTGTTGACAGCAACTAAACTGATTCAAACAAGATCAATGTCAAGCGTGATGACACATGAGTACATCTCAACTAAATAAATATAATTGAACAGATGGTACACATACACTCACCACACCACTATAACATACTCACACACCTATTTACACTCCTCAGGCACACTATACTTACACACTCATACACGCTGTACTCTTAGCAATGTAAATGTATGGCTATTAAATTGTAAATCCTTAATTGGCTGTAGGATAAGTTTATATTTTTAAGATAAAATTTCAAAGAGCTGTGGATTTTGTGAACAATAAATAAATAAATGACCCTTGAATACAATTACTAGCAGAAAAGTTCATATGACATATCTCAAAAGTACCAGTACTAATATTGTAACTTTGTCATAGTATCTAACATCGGGTGGTAATTAATGCTCGTTTTCTCTGTATGAGAATAGGTTTTTGCATTGAAGTGGGATAGTAAAATAATAGTTGTTATTATTAACTATTAGTTTTTTACTCTATTGAGCCTCTATTGAAAACCATATAAACAGTTTTTGGTCAAAATTCATTGTGAAGAAAAATATTGTCAATCCACTTGATTATAAGTGGTTACGGAACCGACCTATTTAGACCAAACACCGCCGTTGTCGGCTACGATTCCAGGTATAATTCATTAACCGCTTGGTAAATATTTTTCTCCTTGCCCTACTAACGGAAATCGTTTTTAGGTACTTATCGTATGTGACCTTACTTCTTTACGACGATGAAATGGAGGAAAGGTCGAAAATCATCCAACGGGGACGTTCCGGAATATTTTTCTTGTAAATATAAGAAGTCAGGCTAGAAATCGGTGCCGTCGGGGCTGCGGGTTGTTCGAAAGAGATACCGCGGCCTCGACGCAAGGGCTAAGAAGGAACATGGGTGGTTTTTAGTCAGTAGAAGTCTGACACTCCCTTTCGCTCTGCCCAAGAGTGGGAGGGGTTATTTGATGATTATCCACCCGCCAAAAAAAAAGGCTAGATATCGGCTATAATGTAAAATTAACTCGTTCAATACACACTTTTTACAACTATTTATTAGTTGACAAAAAAAATGTAATTAGTCAAGTAGATTTCCAAAAAATATTGGACACATATTTTGTCTTTTTACACGTAAACAAAAAATTAAGACGATTTACAGTGCTTTGAAAAGTCGTAAGAGGTCACAGTTTGCTACATTTTTTACCAGAAAGTGACGTCACAAGCCCTCAATCATGATCTTCGACGCGTTCTATCTTCGTCAATTTGTATTTATTCGATAAAACAAAAAACACGTATCCAATATTTTTCGATAATCTAACAGACGTACTAAACAGAATCATATTTTTAAAATAATATATTGTAATTGTGGCGTGACGATTTAGACGCGTACCATGAGGGCTGGTTCGAGGCGGCACAGGAAAAGAGCTCGTGGAAGGAATTGGGGGAGGCCTTTGCCTAGCAGTGGGACAGGGTGCCTACCCTGTCCCACATAAAGAAAAAAAAAAAAAAAAAATTGTAATAATAATAATATTGGTATGAATATATGCTTTATAGCTATATCTTGCATATATAAGTAATCCTCGCTACAGTAGCTGCTAAACTAGACATAGGTAAACCAAAGCAATGTTGTACGTTAGCTGAATGCTTGGCGATACTGCTCTGACCCAATACTGGAGGCATAGCTCACTGTGGTGTGTACAGGTACAAACCCAGACTGACCCAAACTGTGGTGTGGGGAATGCTTTGTGGGATTAAGTCCGCCTATGTACGGTCAGCAGCAGAAGTAGCTTAATATTTCGGAATTTTAATTATTTGATGTGCGGGACTCCAGTTATTATTTTTAATATTTCAGAAGATTATTCTTTAAAATATTCCTTACTCTTTAATAACTTGTTAGTAACGAGTAATATCTAAAAATATTTTATTAAAACACCTGCTTTGAAACTGTGTGTAGTGTTAATCTACTTCTGATGCTGACTGTACCTAGGTAATAGTTATCTAATTGAATGGCAAAAAGCCAGCTTATATATTATCAAACATTATTCGTAAGAACTGTGGTGATCGAGTTGTAGGTCGTGGGATCGAACTCAGACACCTCCCTTACCTACTTTGTTCATCACCACTGCTCTCAAAACGGTGAAGAACACAGTCTAATAGAAACCGTAAAAAGACAAAAAATATTTCGAACAAAAACAATTTCTGGTTTGTATTTACTAGGCAGAATGTATGATGAAATCTGTGATATCAAAATCGCCACTGAACATTTCATACCAGTACGAATAAATACAGGGTGTAAACGAACCCTTCACGCATACGACAACCAAGCATTATGTACATCAAACCAAGTACCCCTACGCAAAAAAAATTGCTGGGAAATGACTTTTTTTTTTGGGGTCAAAAATCACATTTTACGGTAAAACTCAAAGTAGCACTCTTAAAACATTGTGCTGGTGAATGCTTTGAATAGTAAACGGGTCATGGAGATAATTTAAGTAAAGTTAAAACCTGAAATACTAGTATTTACAAAAACAGCTGTGAAAAATTTGGAACTTTGACCCCCAATATCTCCGTAACTAGGGGGTTCCCAGGTATGGTCTAGAACAAAAAAATGATCGCAGTGGTGGGGAGAACAAATGCCCTTCGTTTGCGTTAAGGGTACTTTTACACCCTATATATTTAAAACAAGACCACACACTCAACACGCAAAACACATTCAGTATTCACATTACAATATCCACAGTTTTGAAACGTCCCCCGCCATCCATCACGGCTCTTAATTGAGTAATGGCCGCACGACAGCTATAGTTCTGATTGATCACAACCGCGCTAAATATGATGTATTGCTGGATTCGACTGCTGTTTAGGGATTTAAGTTGTGTATGACGGGTGTGGACCTCTTTGAGGTGAGATTATGAAGGATGGATCATCATCATCATCATCAGCCTATAATGTTCCCACTGCTAGGACTTAGGCTTCCTCTCTTGGAGAGGGATGGGGTATAATCCACCACGCGGGCCCAGTGCGGGTTGGTAGATGTCACATGTCTTCGAATTCTTTGGTTCTAAGACATGCCGGTTTCCTCACGATGTTTTCCTTCACCATTGTGAGAGCAGCGGAGGGATGGATACATAACATAACATCACGCCTGTAATCCCCAAAAGGTAAGACAGAGGAGTACCTAATAGTGCACCCATATTTCGCCAGTTATGTTGTCCAATGTAATAAGGGGCGTGCCTATTGCCATTATCC
Organism: Diarsia brunnea; assembly: GCA_949774965.1. Classification (NCBI taxonomy): domain Eukaryota; kingdom Metazoa; phylum Arthropoda; class Insecta; order Lepidoptera; family Noctuidae; genus Diarsia; species Diarsia brunnea. The sequence continues at coordinate 4,741,132 of OX459001.1, forward strand.
GGGCACAAATCCAGACTCCGTGGCTGCTACTGAGAAATTAATGAAAAACACAAAAACCCAGGCAATGTGATATTTGCCTGACCCAGGAATCGAATCCAAGACCTCATACTCAGCAGTCGCACTTGCGACCAACGAGGCTGTTGCGGCAGTAGGCAAAAATGCACGTTATATAGTGACGTCATCCGTTGCATATTTTACACACATTTAGTTGTTTTCCTATTGTAACCTAAGCTACGCCCTGATCTACGGCGTAGCACTGGGCTACGATTACGTAGTATCAACGCCTACGAATATTAGTAACATAATTTTAGTTATAAACATAAACCTGTACCGCAGTATAACTATTTACAAGTTCTTGGGATACCCAAAATCTGTATAGAAAATTCTATTGGTAATAGTTGCTGTGTTAATTCCAAAAAGAAACAAAATACGTTCTCATTTGCAAACAGGCCGGTATAGCAAGAAATAGCACGAATACAAATAACTTATTTACATGTACTGAACATATTTCTTGTGCCTTCGATGTGAAGGTCACGACGATCGATACAGTACATTTCACGTACAAAACAAGAACATTATTCGTATTATGTTTGCGACAAGTCAATTTAATAAGCCATGTTTTTTGTACTACATACGTGACATGCCATGCCGTGGTCTTGAATTGGTTGCCGATTGAAACAATTTTATGTATGAAAAATTTATATTGAAATTAATACACAACAAGTAGCAGAGAGTAGCAGGACTAAATAATAAATGATCTTCAGGTGAAACCGAGCTCGCCTAGGTTGGTCTGTCAATGAGTGACCACATTATACATAATTATCGAGTTTCCGTGCCTAGTAAACCACGTTCTAAGCCATGGTTCGATTACCACGGGAAGCATACTTTGTAAAAGTTGTTTCCTGTTTGGCTAGGACATTGCAGGCTTGAATCACCTGATTGTCTGATAAAAAGATGATTCCGTGCTTCGGAAGACACGTATAAGCCGGTGGTCCCGGCCGTCAAATGGCGGTCGTCAAACCATGCCAGAGGCCTTTGAGGCGGTTTGGAAACTCTGACACTAGGGTGTGTGTGGTCGCTAGACCTTACTACCCACACGATAAGAAGAAGAAGCCATGGGCTCCAGTTGTGTTCTCGTAGCGGCGATCGGCGGCGGCGACCTCTCGCGTCCGGCCCTGGTGCAAGCCATGGTCCGGGGCGAGGAGGAATGGGACGCCGTCGCCTCCTTCTGCGAAGCAGTGATGCTAGCGAAGGAGGTGGCGGAACGTGAGAGGGAGAGAACCTCTCGTCCCAGCCGCCGCGGGAGGCGCTCCGGGCGTCGGGGGCCACGTGATGGCTTCCGGCCACCGTAGACGCGGGCCTGTGGACGGTGAGTGATGGGTAAGCTCGCCGTCCGTCCGTCTTATGACGACGACAGGCCGTGTCGACGGCGCGTTCGTGTTCCACGCGCGCCTCAAAGAGATCTCAGCAACATGGAAGGAGCCCGCAAGGGCCGACGCCCGTCGGGGCTGCGGGTTGTTCGCAAGAGATACCGCGGCCTCGACATGAAGGGCTAAGAAGGAACATGGGTGGTTTTTAGTCAGTAGAAGTCTGACCCTCCCTTTCGCTCTGCCCAAGAGCGGGAGGGGTTATTGGACGATTTTCCAACCCCAAAAAAAAGGTACTCATTTCTTGCATTGAAATGAGATCGATAAGAAGAAAACAGTTCAGTGAAGTTATTTACTTATGTAATCGTTGCAGACGGAAGTCTAGATTTAGGCTCGGTTGATGGCAATAGACTTATCTAAATTATTGGTTGTACGTGAGTCATGGAAACCTTTGGGATTAAGGGAATTTAACAAATTGAGCAGAAGAATGATGATGAGTCATGGCGGCCTTTATTCCAACCAGCTCACCTCCATTCAGAATAAGAATTTTCCCAGTCTTGGTATTTAATTCCAGAGTTTTCTTGCGGATCTGGATGACACCGGTACACTCCAGTACATACGCTACCGTTTCCTTTGCCTCCATCCACGTTCTGCATAGAGGTCTGTCAGTGACTCGGCACCTATGACATTGGACTTAACATAACTGGTGAAACGTAGGTGTACTATAGGTACCCTTTTCCGGATAACACGGATGAAGTCTGAATTCCGAAACCTTCTTCTTTACAGAATACAGGCGTGAATTTTAATGCGCTATATTAATGTATGTCTTTCTCAAGTTGTTACGACTACAGCCTATCCTAAAATTTATAATATTTAACTCGAAATCATATCAAATTAAACACCTAACTACACACGTTATTCGTTAGTTAAACTGACAGACAGTTATTGTAAAAGTTAGATCATTATTAAGTTGTTACTACGGATAACTGGATTCTGAAACTGCAAATATTTGTTAGGATCCCCTCGCACCTGGCGAGTAGATTGGCCCAATTTGAACGAGGCACGAACTGGTAGCCAGTAGCCTGGAGATATATTGTTGTCGTTATTATTATGTTATTAAGGGAGGGAATTTTTTGGTGGTTTTTTGGCTGGTAAAGGAGGTTGGTTGGAGTGTGGACGCTTCTTTATTTTTTTACTGTCTCAAACTCTTGTAAATATGGTAGAAATATTTGTTTATATAATGGGTTTATGAAATGGGACAAATTCAATTCAGGGCAATATTTTTTTCAAAGGGACTTTGGGTGGTAACGAGTAATTTCATAAGATCGTCAAGTTCCGATGAATGATTTTAGGATAGCAAATAAAATAATTAACCAATAAAAGTCACTGTTTTTCATAGTTTAGATAACAGGACCGGACCAGGATATAGTTAATATTTTCGAAGGAGTTAGTTGCAAGGGTCAATTAGGATAAAATACTAAAGAAATTCAATAAACTTTATCACCTTCATCGAGTAGCTGGGAGGTATACCTAGGTACGGTAGCAAACAATCTTATGATAGGAACTAAATTTAAATATACTCGTTACAGTTTTAATTTTCCCGGAAATATTCTCTTCATTTTTCTACCAAAAATTTTCCACATTCATAAACGCGTAACTGCACATTTGCATTTAATAAAACAGAAAAGTATTCAGTCTTCCCGGATAAAAGCCAGACAGGAGACGCGCAGACCTCATACAGACATTTTATTGAAAGTCGCATGTACGCCGCTATAAAACTCGTATAATTTCGAATTGTCAAGTATAATTTGAACTTTTATTGTCCTCGAGATCACACAAAATTATTGTTGATCTTTTAGTTTTCTGATTTTATTGTCACTTAAAACTGAATAAAATTTTATGGCGATAATAATTTTAACGAGTTTTCTATTATTTCCAACCGTAAAACTATGGTGCAAAACAAAGAACTTTTTATTATTTTGCAGTAGATACTTATAAAGTTAAAAATTACAGGGTGTAGGTCGATTTACAACCATAAACTCGCATTGTTAGTAGAAACTATGGCTTGTTAACTGAAAAACGATTAAATACAATTAATTTCTGCATAACTATTCTACAACTAAACGGTTTGATAACAAAATAACTTAGTATAACATAAACAATTTGCCTATTAACGTAATCTGTTATGAACACTGCAACCCGGGATAATAACATTATTTTTATCGAAATACCAAAATAAATCCTTCCGTAATCCCACAAAACATAATCGTGACGATGGTTTATACAACAAACGCCTATTATAAATGAATATCGTCGACATTTTCCCGTTTCGTGCACAATCTGATAATTCAATTACGCCTTTATTTCAAAAGGCCGTTCACGCGAGCGGAGAGAAATACCACAAACAATGTTTTTACTTTTACGCCACGTTAGTGTTGCCAGCGTTGTTACAGTGTTGCAAGTTTACAACGTTTAATTGGAATTAAGATGGCGAATGAACAAAATTGTTTGAGACTTTGTAGTTTTAAGATTGGTTTTAAAGAAAGCTTTATTTTAACTTTATGTGTTGATTATAATTGAAACTACAAACAAACTTACCCATTATAGGTACATGAGAACGTTCCCTCTTTCAGATAGAAAATCTTCGTTTTAGATTTCCGTAAGTGCTCAGACGCGCGTCCGTCCATACATTGGCTGCCAAGTTTGATAATGCTGTTTGTCGTTTAATAAAATATTTAACCATACAGAGTATTAAACAAAGCCTTTACACTTTAATACTCACAATATAAACACGGTTGAAAATAAATCCCGACCAAAATTTAAAAAAATATATTTTAAAACTGCCTAAATAATGAGCAAAACGACCCCTAATTCTTAAACTACATTCAAACGAGACTTTGATCTTCGAGCTAATCAAGTCACAGCGTACGTACCTATTGCTGTTTCATTTTAAAGTCATTCGTCTTCAGGAATTTAATTATTTTCGGAGATAAAAGTACTGAAGCTCTGAGTGGATTGAACAGACGATGCAGTTCGGAAGGGACGCAGGGAATGGTAGTTAGATATTTATACTTATAGGATTTTAGATTACCTTCCAATAGGGGGATACATGATTTGAGGGATGAAGGGACCAAGCTCTTAGCATGTATTTTTTATGGTAAACTAAGTTACAAGATTCGTTTTTCTTTACCTATAACCTGAGAAGTGGCCATTCATCATCATTCTCTTGCCCTTATCCCAATTCATTTGGGGTCGGCGCAGCATGTCTTCTTCTTCCATACTTCTCTGTTTTTTTCAAGTGGTCATTGTGAAAGCAAAATAATGAGTACATAGCTTACATCATCAGAACATCATGTCTGTAATACCCCAAGTATTCAGCAAAGATGTTTCTAATAGTACACAAACATTACACCAGTTATGCTTAAGTCCCATGTAATGAGGGGCGGGTTTATTGCCGTAAACCAGGTACAAATCCAGACTCTCCTACAAATCCAGACAACATGGCTACTACTCAGAACCTAATACCGAAGCAGTTCAGTACATTTCTCACAATGTATGCAAAATATTGACATAACTCGCAGCAGCTGATCTTACACGAAGATACGATTAAAGAACTTTTTTTTTTTGGCGGGTGGAAAATCATCGAATAACCCCTCCCGCTCTTGGGCAGAGCGAAAGGGAGTGTCAGACTTCTACTGACTAAAAACCACCCATGTTCCTCCTTAGCTTTTTATGTCGAGGCCGTATCTCTTGCGAACAACCCGCAGCCCCGACGGGATGATAAAAGAACTTGATTAATTTGTTTACTAAATAATAGGAAATTTTCAGGTTTCTCTAATTTAAAATAATAATATAAGAATATAAAATGTACAATGGAGCACGAACACGGGTACACGTAGGTATCTAAAAAAAAAAACCTGTATTACAAGTCGCCAGAAAAAAAAAACCTGTATTAAAAGAAATCGAAGTCACCTGAAAATTGATGACGATACCAGACTATAGCGGTACTAGCGTCCACTAGTTTATGCCAGTTTTATGTTCACATCATCATAAAATACTAGGTACAGTAAACTTGAAAGGTTTACGCTGTAATAATTTTAACTATTGGCAAGGCTTTTATTTGCTTAACGATCGTAAGTACAAAATGAATTAAAAGGCTATAAAAACGCACATAAACTCGAATAACGTCGCCACTGAGTATGGAGAACAATTGCTTTTTAATTTTAAAGTTATGACCGTTGTTCTTTCTGTTAAAAGAAAAATATTCGCAGGAAAATCTAGAACATTATTATTATTATTATTTTTTTTTAATAAAAACGTTGCCCCACACTAGGAAATTCTCCTGTATCGTGGGTTCGTTTACAAACATTTAAACACACATACACAAATACCCAGACCCGAAACAACTATCTGTTATTTTTTCTATGTTAATTATTGTCAAAGTATAAGTAAGTACAGTCTGAATTTGACCTTAGGTAAAGGTAAATCCCGTCGGGGCTGCGGGTTGTTCGCATGAGATACCGCGGCCTCGACACAAGGAAGGTTGTGTCGAGGCCGCGGTATCTCTGGTGGTTTTTAGTCAGTAGACTGATACTACCTTCAGCTCTGCCCAGAGCGAGACCCCTTATTTGATGATTTCCCAACCCCCAAAAAAAAAAAAACTTTTTCGGCGAATTTCACCTACGAATCAATCATCATTTAAACTGCGTTCAAGAGCTGCCAATGTCACAATTTTGTGGAATATTAATACCGACAGTTCTTAAAAGAGGTTTATATGTAAATTATTATCACGTTCAGATTCATTGGTAAAGTATTGGTTTGTAACTAATTCCAAAGTACTAAGGTTTCAATTACATAATCATTTTGACTCTATAATAGACCGACAACGTACACATTCGAGATCTTTCAAGGGTAGAAAGTAGTGCCGCCGCGGGAGACGCTCCGGGCGTCGGGGGCTACGTGATGGCTTCCGGCCACCGTAGACGCGGGCCTGTGGACGGTGAGTGATGGGCTAGCTCGTCGTCCGTCCGTCTTATGACGATGACAGGCCGTGTCGACGGCGCGATCGTGTTCCACGCGCGCCTCAAAGAGATGTCAGCAACACGGAAGGGCCGACGCCCGTCGGGGCTGGGGATTGTTCCCAAGAGATACCGCGGCCTCGACATGAAGGGCTAAGAAGGAACATGGGTGGGTTTTAGTCAGTAGATATCTGACACTCCCTTTCGCTCTGCCCAAGAGCGGGAGCGGTTATTCGATGATTTTCACCACGCCAAAAAAAAAAAATGGGTAGAAAGTACTTGTGAGAATAAACATATTACATTCATACAGAGGTAAAAATGTTGTAAAAAAGTAAATGGGTACCGAGTAGAGAAGAACCAAAGAAACGATGGGTTTACTGTTTGAAGGATGATATGGCTAGAAAGGAGGACACTGCTGAGATGACGAGTTTTAGAGAAGTATGGAAGAAGAATTCTTCATGTTGTGCCGTCCCAAATAAATTGGGATGAGGGCAGGAGAATTATGAGAAACTTATAATAGCCATATCAGCACTTTTATCTCCTTCGTATTTTATTGTATTATTGTAATAACTAGTTCAATGTATAGTTGCTATTGACTTGCCTTCAAGAATCAAAATTCGATGTGTAATAAAATGAAAGTACACTAACTTTTTCCTTTTACCCGCAACATTGTAAAAATTGTGTGTGAGTTTATTGTGCCAATTAGGTATCTAGCTAGGCTGGCTAGTAAAGTCCATTTCACGAAAGAAGTCCCGCAGACGCAGCGCTGTATTAAAATTATCTGCCAATTAAAAATTACATTATTATTTATAATTAATAATTATTAATTAATATTATTATAATAATAATTAACAATTAATTAATATTTATTATTACCAATTAAATTAGAATTACCAATTTAGTTCCACAATTTTCCGCGGGACTTCTTTCGTGAAATGGACTCTAGGTAGCTTATTTATTTACTAGTACCTACGTGTATGTCATTCTTATATTTAGTTTTAGGTTTACCTCGTATTTCTCATATTAAGACAATGTATTCTTTTTGAGAAATAAATATCTTAAACCGTATCTTACTTTTATTGACTTCTGTTAATCTTTCGTGTGTAACGCTATTGGTGTTCCAAATATATTAATGAAAAGGAACAACTTTGTACCACAGAAAAAATACATCTGTTTCATAACAGCAGATATGTTTTCCTGACGCTGGTTGGATTTATAACTGGGTTAGGCCGAGCTATGAATATTTTACTCTGCGCGACCAATTGAATTTTGTTGTATTACCCCACATGGTGGAAACGTATCGGATAAACATTTAAGAACCTGTCGACAGCCTCGTAAACCATGTGATCACAAGCATACTGCTGAGCATAAGGTTGTCAGTTCGATTCGTAGGTGGGGCAAAATGGTTTAAGATTTGTTCACACGAGTTTCGCGGTTGTGTCTACGATTACGCTCGGTTAGTGGCAATTAGTGAAAATATCAGTGTTACATAAGAGCTCCTCTGCCTAAGTCTCCGGGAATTTCAAGCTCGATATTAAATTATGACCATACCGCAGAGTTTTAGAACCTTACCTTTTACAACATACGATCATCAAACTCCAAACACTTAATTCGAAGTAATAACGATTACAAATTGCTTGTAAATTGATACTTCCCGGCTCGGAAACAATTAGAGATCCTTCGAGGCATCCTAATGACGACCCCCGACAATTTAGCGATATGCGAGGTGACCTTTGACGGCGAGGGGTTCTGTACGCGTGAATAAATTGATTCTTGCTGCAAATTCTTTGTTGAAGGCTATTGCTTTACCGGTACCTACAGGTATTGAGGTTTAGTTGTGTTGGCTCAGTATTTGTGTTGGAGTGAGGTTTTTGATTTATACGTTTTCCGTTATTTGATACGCCACTTCAAATTATGTTTTTAATAATTGGTTTCATAATGATGTAGACAGTCGGGCTTGAGTCTACAGGGTGTAAATCAACCCATCACACACCCGTCAACCAAGCATTCTGTACATCAATCTAAGTACCCCAATGTAAAAATTTTTGCTGGGAAATGACTTTTTTTTTGGGGTCAAAAATCACATTTTATGGTAAAACTCAAAGTAGCACTCTTAAAACATTGTGCTAGTGGATGCTTTGAATAGTAAACGGGTCATGGAGGTAATTTAAGTAAAGTTAAAACCTGGAAAACTAGTATGTATTTACAAAAACAGCTGTGAAAAATTTGGAACTTTGACCCCCAATATCTCCGTTCCCAGGTATAGTCTAGAACAAAAAAATTATCGCAGTGGTAGGGAGAACAAGTGCCCTTCGTTTTGCGTTAAGGGTACTTTTACACCCTATATATATATACTTATATTTTTTTTTTGGGAGGGCGCAAAATAATTCCCGCTCTTGGGAGCGAAAGGGAGTGTCAGACTTCTACTGACTAAAAACCACCCATGTTCCTTCTTAGCCCTTCATGACGAGGCAGCGGTATCTCTTGCGAACAACCCGCAGCCCCAACGGGCGTCGGCCCTAGCGGGCCCCTTCCATTACGGTCCCATACATCTTCAAGGCCGCCGAGGACGGTCCGCGGATCTATTAGATACACATACAGTTTCCTCTGTACTGGAAAAGTGGGTTAAGCTGTTGGTCCCGGCTGTAATTTTTAGATCTTTGTTAGTGGTCAGATGTAGTAGCGGCCTGAATGTCTGATAACCAGTCTTACCCAATGCTACCGTATTACCCAGTGGGTAATACGGTACCTTACTGGGTGTTGGAGGTTAGACAGGTAGTCGCTTAGGTATTCAGCTGCACTCGGTTTAACTGTCGACCAGAACGTAGATGGTGAAAGGCTAGGCACATAATGACAGTCAAAAAACGATTTCCTTACAAAAAATAAGTAGGTTATATACATAGGTTAGGTAGGCATATTATCATTTATGAAGACACAAAATATGTAAATATATCAATGAAAGTTAATACCAACACTGAAACTTTAGAAAGTCAATTTAAGTATAAACAGAAAAGAATACAACAACAGCCACTCAATCAATGCAAGCCCACATATTTCATCATTATTTACTTAAATAAAAGCGCATTTCGCACGTATCAAAACTATCGATGCGTTATTTATCAAACGAAATAAAATATTGGCGGGAATATCCGACGTTGGGCGTATGAGCCCCAATTGTATAAAAACGGTCTCTTTCACAGGGTTTTTGTGTAAAAAATTGTGAAAAGTGAGTGAAAAATGAAAACATCACGAACATGTACCGCCCCTCCCCCCGTCTCCCTCCCCTACCGAAGCGCATTGTCACACTACCCTCCCGCGGAGCAGAAAAATGACAACTGTCATAGAGTATGCAGCAGATACGACAAAAAAGCAGACCTGTCTGTTACGTACCTACAACCATAATTAGTAAAAAATATAATTATATAAAAATAATCATGAAACTGGATTGGAGGATTATAATTTAAAGTTAAAAAAAAACCCATAATAACCATCGTATCAGATTTTATTTTATGGGTAAACTATAATGAATACTCGACGAACGATTATACTGACAAAGCATGACCATACATTTTTTGATAAAATAAAAACAATCATCATGTCGCAATACGACTGTCAGCTCAAAAAAAAAAAAACAGTTTATTTCGAAACAATAACACAACACTAAGTACAACAAATAAAACGATGAAAGAAAATATAAAAAGGAAAACAAATATTATTGTTTCAAATGAACCAGACATCACTAGCATCCCTGTACCATAATCTTTGATCTCGACAAAGGGCGGATATGTCGGAAATTTTTCAAAAGTTCGCTGTTTCCTGCTTGTTGATTGTATGCATCCAAGTGAAGAGTGTTTTTTTTTGTTTGGAGCCTTCACGGGGCAGCTCACACAATGTAGTAACAGAGCCAGTCAGTTGCACTCCACTACATACGTTTTGAGGATCATTGTGGATGCGGAATTATACGAACTATTCTGTGGATAGTTTTCCTCCGGTCTGGGCTTAATAATAACTGCCACTCAGGTTGATCTGTTGGTTAATCCGGGCTTGCTTAGTTAGGTTGGTCTGTGGATGGGGGACCACCCATTACATACAGAGTTTCCTCCCTGCCTCCGAAATCACGTTAAGCTGTTGGTCCCGGCTACCATATATAGATCTTTGGCAGTCGTTACAGGTAGTCAGAGATCTGAAAGTCTGACAACCAGTCATACCAAAAAGTATCGTATTACCCAGTAAAATATCTGGGTTATGGAGGTCAGATAGGCAGTCGCTCCATGTAAAATACTGGTATTCAGCTGCATCCAGTTAGACTGGAAGCCGACTGCAACATAGTTGGGAAAGGGCTAGGCAGATAATTTCCTCTGGACTGGGAGTGTAAAATGATGGAATTCCACTCTAGTGGTGCCTGTAGAGTTTAAGGTCGCACGTTATAAATATTTACAAGACATCTCTTCTATAGAAAGTAATGAAAAGCTTGTAGAAATAACCTGTTGTATGCAGTCTCACCAAGCGCATGTCGAAGTCAACTCTTTGACCTTAACCTGGCCTGGAACCTGGAGTTTCAGTAGAACACGAGGCCAGCGTAAACGGGTAATACTAACTAGCCATACGGCTTACCGTATTAGATAATAGCATGAAATATAGATACCTATTTAAATATAAAATTGTCACAAAGTTGCATGAATCACGTAAGAACAGTCCTACCTATACAACAACTTATCTTTTTTTTTTTGGCGTTTGGAAAATCATCAAATAACCCTTCCCGCTCTTGGGTAGAGCGAAAGGGAGTGTCAGACTTTTACTGACTAAAAAGCACCCATGTTCCTACTTAGCCTTTTATGTCGAGGCCGCGGTATCTCTTGCGAACAACCCGCAGCCCCGACGGGGCAACAACTTATCTCACAAGGCGTTTTTTATTTCACTTAGATTTGTTATCTGCCAAAGATCAGAGGCGTCGTTTGCGATGCATCCAAGTAAGTTGATCCTGATCTCGTTATATCAATCTTCCTTGACAACTTAATGGATTATATAAAACGTCTCCGAGCCTCCGAGGGGACCAAAAATGCCTACAGAACAAAAAGTTTACGAAGACATGTATCGGTAACTAGGAATAAGTCATTTGTAGAAAGAGCCAGAGATATCTTCTGTCTTTGTCGTGTGGTTATGTTAAGACTTAAGAGTGATAGTAATGATATGGACCCTTGAATAAAGCCTGCATGAATAATATGATATTTCCTTTACTGCGGAAATGAAATACGTATCTATCTATGTATGTTGGTTTGTATACAGGGTGTAAATCAACCCATCACACAGCCGTCAACCAAGCATTCTGTACATCAAACTAAGTACCCCTACGGAAAAAAAATTGCTGGGAAACGACTTTTTTTTTTGGGGTCAAGAATCACATTTTACGGTAAAGCTCAATGTAGCACTGTTAAAACATTGTGCTAGTAGATGCTTTGAATAGTAAACGGGTCATGGAGGTAATTTAAGTAAAGTTTATAACCTGAAAAACTAGTCTATATATATAAAAATGAAACCCGTTTTCCGTTGTCACGACTTGGCATGAAAACGGCTTGACCGATTTGGCTGATTTTTTTTTTTAAATGTTCGTTGAAGTTCAAGGATGGTTCTTACGGCGAGAAAAATTCGAATAATGGCCGGAAAAGCCCTAAAAACAGCCCTTTTCTTTTTCCCATACAAACGTTTTCTAACTAAAACGTAAAATCAATTTGAGCTTTAATACCGTACCCATAAAGTTCAAGTGTTAGTGGAGAGGTTCCGGGAAGGCAAAACAATTGAGTGACGTTCAGTTGTTCAGTCAACGAATGACAACTTCAAACAGACCATACGACATTATGACAATAATCACAAATAATTACTGTTTCTTTCCCAATAGAAAAACGATTTTTCAAATGGTGTTTGCGTATAATATAAAAATTAATTGCTGTTAGTTAGTCGCGCTAAAACTAGAGAACGGCTAGACCGATTTGTCTAATTTTGGTTTTGAAACATTTGTGGCAGTCCAGAGAAGGTGAGAAATTAGTAGTATGTAGGTAGGTGGTAGGTAGTTGGTACGTAGGCAGGTAAAAGGGCATTGCAACGCACGCGGGGTACAGCTACATTATATAAAAATGAATAGCTGTTCGTTAGTCTCGCTAAAACTCGAGAACGGCTGGACTGATTTGGCTAATTATAGTGTTGAATTATTCGTGGAAGTCCAGGGAAGGTTTAAAAGGTGAGAAAGTGGTAGGTAGGTAGGCAGGGTAGTAGGTAGAGTAGTAGGTAGGGTAGTAAGTAGGATAGTAGAGTAGGTAGGGTAGTCGGTAGAGTTGTAGGTAGGGTAGTAAGTAGGTAGGGTAGTAGGTAGGTCGGGTAGTAGGTAGGTAGGGTAGTAGGTAGGTAGGTAGGGTAGTAGGTAGGTAGGTAGGGTAGTAGGTAGGTAGGGTAGTAGGTAGGTAGGGTAGTCGGTAGGTAGGGTAGTAGGTAGGTAGGGTAGTAGGTAGGTAGGGTAGTAGGTAGGTAGGGTAGGAGGTAGTAGGTAGGTAGGTAGTTGGTACACAGGCAGGTAGTAGGTAGCAAAAAGGGCATTGCAACGCATGCCGGGAACAGCTAGTATTTACATACAAAAACAGCTGTGAAAAATTTGTAACTTTGACCCCCAATATCTCCGTAACTAGGAGGTTCCCAGGTATGGTATAGAACAAAAAAATGATCGCAGTGGTGGGGAGAACAAGTGCCTTTCGTTTGCGTTAAGGGTACTTTTACACCCTATATAGCGTCATGGTTTAAAATGTTTTATAAAAGCGAGTGTTAGCACACTGTGTAGGTTTGCAACATGAATTTACATTACATACCTCATCATTTTATTGGATAACGAACAAGTTGAATTTGTATTGTAAATAGGTAACCACTGTTGTCTTCGTTGGCAGATATCTGCACCGAAGATGCTCTATGATATCCCAGAGACCGACTACATTTGTTATGTTTAAATTACACAATATCTGTTTAAAATATAATTTCCATAAATAAAAGGCAAAACCAAACCTAACACAAATCCCACACTCCTTAAAAAAAATATAGGCAAATAAAATTCTTTGAACGTAAAATGAAGTAGGTACCTATCAAAAGTATTCAAGACGCAGCCCTAGTATTCTTCATGTCTTATTAAACTGGAATGTGCATCCATTTCGGCTTCGCTGAAGCGGTCACGCCCCCGCTTTTAGTCCGGGATCCCATACTAATAAATTCCCGGGATTGGTGGGAATGCGTCCGGGACTGCAGCGGGATGCGACGCCGCGGCGCCAACGGATTTATATGCAAAATTCGTTTCAGATAGAAATCGAATAGAAAAGCGTTTGACGATATCAAGTGGTGTCAACGAGGTATTACATTTTAAAGTATACACAATGTAGGATTTAATAATAAAATATTTTCCTTTGTTTTCTGCCAATCTCATTGCTATCTCTTGATATGAGAGTGGTTTTAGAATGGGCTTGTACCTACCCAGAAATACCGAACAGTTTATAAAAATCAGCTGTACTTTTTTATTTATTACTGTTTGAAGTTTTCTTTGAAATAGAACACTTTATCGAGTCACTACTGACACTAATAAAATTATTCTTTAGTTTTGGGTTATAAATAAAATATCAAAGGCAACACATTTTTTTAAGTAGACCTGTTTTGTTTTTGACACCAACATGTTAAAGCATGATTAGTCGGCTAACATGCAATTGGGATATTTCCGATACAAAAATAAACTAAAACAGCTAGCAGTTCGTATTTTTTTTAGAGTTTTTCCACTTTCATCGCTTTGGGCTGACAAGATCGAGGTCCAAAGCAGGCTAACCCACACTTAGATGTGGCTAACTAGTCCTTTTCTAAAATGGGTTCTACTCCACTTCTAAGAATATCCACCTCTTTTCCGTACTTTCTATTTCCATATAGAAAACGAGAACAATATTATGTAGGTAAACCGTAGGTAAACTGAATGAAGTACTTATATTGTACGATAACGTTATAATATATCATGTTTTGCTATTATAACGTCATCGGCAGAATAACACAATGCCTTTACGCACAATGAAATACTGTCATAAAAATACTGTTGACGTTTACGAGTGGTACGTTTGCGCGGGAAAATAAAATTGTTATTAATATCGCTCGTAAAAGTAGTTAATGAAACTTGAGGTCATGAATTGGTCATTTCTCTTTTTATAACGGAATAGGCACGTGGCTATTTATTGGAATTTGTGTAAATTGATATTTTCTACTTTTTTTTTCTCTTTATTTCTTTTGGGGTTTTTGTCTAAACAGATATAAAAACCTTTTCTACTTACAGATTGCAACTCTGGCCGTGGGGTCCGAGTGCTTATATTCTGTTCATGGAAATCTCAAAACGTTTAGTTGACGCTTCTTGACCCAAGGGCTGGAATTTACACTGACCAGAGGCTAAGTGTCTTGGGCACAGTCTTTTTGGCACATTACCGGCTGATAGCGTTGAGGAGTATAGTTTCTTAATCCCCTTTTATAGTTTCTTGTGAGTTTATAAAATAATTTTTAATCTATAATTAATGTACATAGTTAGCTTACTCTAATAAATGTCATTAATATTAGTTAGAAAAAAAACATAGTTTTTCATGATCAGTTGGCTGGGGCGATGGCTCAAGTTTCACTCATTTTACGGTATCTCTTTCAAACATCCCGCAGCCCCGGCAGGCGACGGCTTTTGCAGGCCCCTGCAATGTTGCTAACATCTCTTTGAGGCGCGCGTGGAACACGAACGCGCCGTCGACACGGCCTGTCGTCGTCATAAGGCGGACGCTCGGTGAGCTACATTATATTATGCTACAAAAACCTACAACCTACGCATCAAACAGGGAGATGAAGACTAAACCACGTTTATTATGTATGAGCCAGCCTGTCATACAAGATGAAATTCAAATGAGTACAAATATTTTTTTATGCGTTTTATGTTAACCCTCTAAAACGCAAAATGTGAGGGAAAGACAGGAGAAATGTTTATAGCAGGTATAAAATGTGATGGCCGGTTGATGACTACTGTTTCTTCAGTGAAAGAAGTAGGAATCAATGGAGGTAATAAACCGGCAATGTACGTCAAAATAATGTCGGTCCACTGAATGCTTTGAATGAAAGGCTTCAGAGTACCTACATTGCGTCTTTTGTTCGAAGAGCAACATTCAATGTAGATGCTTTACCACCATTGTACGTTGAAATCTTGACCGTTGAAGTTAAAATGCCATCATTTTTGTCAATAAGATTTTATGGGAGAAATGTTTTTATAGTATGAGGGACAGGACTGCTAAATATTTATATTTTATTTCTTGTGAAGATCTTACGGTAAATAGAATTTATGTTTTCCGGTTGTTGGGTTTTGTTAAGAAAATAAGGATTATGATGTGTTTATTTTTGTGGTGCACCTGAAAAAACATGACAAGCTTAATGTAAAAGCCAAGAATAATTTTAAGTTGTTGTCAACAAAAAAACACGTCTATATTTAATCGAAAGGTTGGACATTTCGCCGTTAAGGTTGCACAAGCCGACGGCTCGAACTCGTTGCCGGGCGTGGCTAATATGCATGTTATTTGGTAATGTTTTTAATTTATCTAGTTTTATTCATTTAGTATTCATTTATCTACTTTTTCTCTATTTATTTACATATTTATTTATTTATTTAGTGAACTATACGACGATTTATAACGAAAATGAGCGCGTGAAATTTCATAAATTGACCTTTGGGCGTATAGATATTATGGAAAAACTACTGGATGTATCCACTTAAAACAATTTATTTGAACTTTTGAATAAATTATCTATCTCTGTATGGTTTCACTTTTTCCATTTTCATTCTACATAAGTTATTTATTTACGCTGAAAGATGAGTTTAAATAAGTGTTAAAACATGGAAGTTTCGACGCTCATAACTTCTAAACCAATGATTTTTTTCCAATTCTGCTTCCATACAGGGCTAGATAATGACAAAACCAGTTGATACAATTTTTAGTTTTGAATCTTCACCGTGAAACAGACGAGTAATCACCATACTACGTTTGTATGGGAGAATGACCGGCTAGTTCAACCTTAATTATCAACAACCGGAATAGACGGAAAAATTTCGAGTAAATTATATATTACTAGCGGACGTCACGCGGGTTCACCCGCGTAGTTCTTGATCCCGTGGGAATACAGGGAAAAAAAGTAGCCTATGTCATTTGGGGATAGTGTAGCTTCCTAACGGTGAAAGAATTTTTGAAATCGGTCTAGTAGTTTCGGAGCCTATTCGTTACAAACAAACAAACAAATCTTTCCTCTTTATAATACATATTAGTGTAGACGAGTGAAAAAGCCAACAGCTCGGTGCAACCTGGGAATCGAACCCAGGCCTTCATACTCAGAAGAATCGCTCGCAACCACCTGACCCAAGAGGCCGCTATATAAACTGATATTATTTTCTAAATTAACCTTACCTAATTGTTATATATGTAATATGAGGGTGGTTGCATCCCATCCTCGTCGCCACTGATATGTATGCGGACAAGTAAAACAACAAAAATTACGGCAACTTACAGCAAAAATTACGACAGAAATTTTCAAAACTTGTTCAATTGGAAATGAAATAAAAAGTGCTGCGTCAACCGTTTCGTTCCCACATTAATATCGAAAATTAATTTGTTATCGTGAATGTCTACCGAAGTCGTAACGATCGACAATTCAATGACTATTGGGCAAAGTTGCCAACTGGATATTAACATAAAACATCAAAACTCGCATTAAAGTGTCCAAATTTGGCGTGCCTCCCCTTAAAATATTCCCCCTTGCCCTTGCCTACTGTGCTCATTCAAGCGCGGGGACAACCGGTGAACTTGGAACAAGTTGGAAGAGCTAGAGAGTTTAGAACGAGAACAAGCTGTATGCCTTTGCTTTTTTTTTTATAAAAAAAACCTTTTTTAGTTAAATCTATATCATTACAAATATGAACATTGGCTTCGAGAAATATTTGGCTTGGTCAAACCTAGCACCATCCGTCCGTCGACTCTGTCCTATGACGATGACAGGCCGTGTCGACGCGACGGCGCGTTCGTGTTCCACGCGCGCCTCAAAGAGAAGTCAGCAACATTGCAGGGGCCCGCAAGGGCCGACGCCTTTCGGGGCTGCGGGTTGTTCGAAAGAAATACTGCGGCCCCGGACACAAAGGGCTAAGAAGGAACATGGGTGGTTTTTAGTTAGTAGAAGTCTGACACTCCCTTCCGCTCCGCCCAGAGTAGGAGGAGTTATTTGATGATTCCCAACCCTCCAAAAAAAAGGGGGTTTCTTGCTTGTATATCGTGTTGACATCAAATAGCAAAATCCCAAAATGGCGTCCAGCCACACCTACAATCACTTTCGATATTTATTAACACATAACTGTTGTCAGTAAAAACTGTCAACAACGAACAAGAAATTACCAAACTTCCTTCATTTATTAACAAAATGCATTTTCCCTTTCACCTTTTCTTCTGTAACTTGGACCACTCCGCAACAATGCCTATATATTATTCAGCTACATCGAAATACTTGAACAATATAATAATTATCATTTATCGTTGCAGGTTTTATGTCCCGGAAGAGATCGTGGGGCCAACGGGCCGCTAACTCGAGAAACACCACTACAATAAGAAAAATCGCAGCGTCATCTTTTATAGTTACGATTTCTTATTCCTCTTTTGTTTTAGAGAAAATTGAATGATGCTTTGTTTTGCATTCTTTTGTTCATCTGTAACTTTACTTACACTCTATTATTTAAACTGAAAACGGGATATTTACCATGTTTACTGTTTGTTGTTGTTTAATATCGGGAACTCGAAACAATCAGTAAACATGGTAAATATCCCATTTTCAGTATAAATAATAGTGCTAGTGACCATGTCAGTTTAAAATTTTACTTACACTCGTCCTATGGTATCTTGGTACAATTTCTGTAGTGAGTCATCATCATTGAAAAAGATTTCCGGGGGCAAGAATTTTTGAGAGACTTTTCAGTAGTTTATTTAATCAGGTAAATAAAGTAAACTGGCTATAATCCTATTAGGACTTTTTAACCGACTTCCAAAAAGGAGGAAATTCTCTATTCGCGTGTATGTATATTATTTTTATTGAGATATTTTTACGTAATACTGAGGTACCTATTACGTATGAACATATCCTGTAAGCAGGAAGAAAAAAACAGCAAATGAATGGTCTTGTTTTCCTCTCCACACGCCATCCACTTTAGATACTTGCGTCTGAATCAGTTTGATTGCCAAGTGGTCTCACTACGCACTGAAACGGCTCATTAAGGGATATTTACCCGGCGATTTACTCGTACGTAGTTATGTTCGCCTGGGATGCAGACAATGCCTCATCAAGACAGGATTAAGAACTTAGTAGTTCGTGGGAGAATGCAGTGGCCAGTACTTAGGTACTTGCAGTCGTACGGGGAACTTAGTTTGATCATAGTGTTGATATGAAGAGCTACTTTTGATCTTCCGAGTTACGTTTAGCCGACCAACTAAAGAACACTAGCAGATAATAATAGATCAGTTATAAAAACAGCAATTGGCGAATTCTTTCATTATTTGCAAAAAGTATTTTTTTACGTGAGGATTGTGCCAAAAATGTCAGCAACATTATTGTAATTTAAGCGACTACTTTAGTTATTCGAATTCAATTTAAATAATTTGTAGCCAAGTAGTAACATTTTGCCAAATCGAGTCGATTTAAAAGTGACATTGACTTTAAATAAAAAACTAATCAAAGTTATATTAGTGTTATTTTTACCAAAGCGTTAAGTGATTGCAAATTCGTGTCTGAGCCGAACTTCGACAGGCCCCGATGTAGCCAGACAACGTATACGTCGATCGTTATGCAAATTTCAACCCTTAACTTTGTGCACTCCGCACGGTTTAATCGCTGAAATTTTCTCAAAGTTTCCACAAGAAAGCTGAAGAAACTGCCGAAAATCGAAGGGTGAATAAATTTAAAAACCTCTTAATGCTTAGTGGGTGGCGAAAACTTTATGTTTACGCCAATACTGGTATATATTTTTTCCTAATCTAAGTGAGTGCTTTCATATTTGGAATATTTTTTAACAAGTTCATAAACTTCCTTGAAGGGTTGGAGTCTTGATTTATTATTTACGGAGTTAAAAGCGTCTGCGAGGTCGTTTTTGATTCGATCAACTTCGTTTGAAAGTTATGGATTTAGAGAAAATTTATTGGAATTTTTTGGATGGATATCATAAAGCGAATATTTATTTAATGCGTGAATCAGGGTGTCGTGTTACGGAGGGTATTTGTTTAGGCTCACATCCCCCATGGTGTCGACACGACAATACACTTTGCTCCCCTCGCTAAAACAGAGATTGACAGGAGTCAGTGGCTCGAGCCGCCGGGTGTCACTCTGGTATTTAACTAAAAGTGCAATACCTATTTAATCAGGGTTGACTTCGAATAGGCACAGTCGTTCTCATCGCTTTATAATAATTAAAAACTCGTCCCGTTATGGAACGGGATTTTGGAACATAGTGATTGTAATTAGTTTGATTTCTCGTTTTAATTATTAACATATCATATCAAGATACAGAAATATAAATCTTTCGCTGTCCAAAACAATCAATGTTAAGACTTTTCCGCCACTAAAAACAACCCCAAAACTACACATACCTATCAAAAAGCCGTTACAATGTCAGCTCAATAATAAAACATAAAATAAAAGCAACCAGTCATCATCCCTCCTTCCTACCGGAAGGTTATGCTCCAACATCAGAGCTGAACGGATCCAAATACATATTCTACACGTTAACGTACGGACCGAGACGAATCTTCACATAAAGTTTACGATCCACCGCGTTGCAGGAAGAAGGGGGACCTGCGACGTCAGACAATGGCTGCCGATGTGACGCGACGTGACGTGTGACGTCAACTCATGCGCTCATCGTGTCTACTTCCGCGGAACGCTCGCTCGCCACTTTGCTCTGACAAATGATGGAACTCTAAGATCTGTTTGTTTCCATGTGTGGTGTGTTGGGTTTGGTAAGTAGTTTTGAGTTCTGAATGGTTTAGTACACTTTAAAAATATAAAACAACAATGAGAATAAAACAATGTTTTTAGAAGTGTTTAAACACTGAAAAGGGGTACACCCCTCAATTAACATGCACTCCAGTCCCAGAAACGGAAATAACGTGTATTTTCGTAACCATTATTTCGGGATCAAGTAATTAGGGATTTTTTGTTCATAAATACTTCTGCTCGAAATAACGCTAACCCAAACCACTCTGTCCCTAATCAATGATATGCTTATAAGCATTGGTGCTTATAAGCATATTAGCGTTACCCAGTTTAGTACAAATCATTAGATACGTTGCTTTTATTATCGCTTCGAGACAAATTTGACGAAATGTTTCCAAAAGTAGTTAAAAAATCACAGACTAATTACCGGTTTCTGAATTGAGTAATTAAAGTTTAAGGCTTACTTAAATTCGAAGAGATGTGACATCTACCAAACCGCACTGGGCCCGCGTGTTGGATTATGGCCCATCCCACACCTAGAGAGGAGGTCTCTGCAGTGGGAAAATATTATTATTTGTATTTTTGTGTATATATTCTATTTTGGAATTCCAGTGCTACATTACACTTCAATTTAAAAGTTAATTTCAATTTTCAAGCGCTACATGCGCTGAAGTGGAAGGTATTTAACTTAATTCAAGTCATCATCATCTTCCTGCCCTTATCCCATTCTATTTGGGATCGGCGCAACACGTTTTCTTCTTCCATTCTTCCCTGTTACACGTCAAGGTGGCATTTATTCCTTTCTCAATGATATCATTCCTCACACAATCCATCCATCTTTTCTTTGGCCTTCCTCTCCCTCTCCATCCATCAATATTTATATCCATCACTTTTTTAGTCACATGCGTTTCATCCCTCCTCATTACATACCAATATAAACGACTTCCTTTCAATTTTTCTGTAACAGGTGCTACTTTCAAACTTCCTCTAATATACTCATTCCTCACTTTATCCATTCTTGTCACTCCGCACATCCATCTCAACATTCTCATCTCCGCTACATGCAATCGTTTTTCATCACATCACTCTGATCCATACAGTACGACAGGTCTAATCAATGTATATTTTCCCCTTTAACTTGAGGGGCATCCGTGTAACTTAATTCAAGTGTAAGTAGTTTATTAAAAATAATAATTTATTTGCCAGAACATAGGTAGGTACATACATAATAAGATGGTAAAATAATTTTATTTTTACTATATTTGATTTATCAGTCGTGCAAATATTTCTGGTCACATTTATCAGTCATGCATAATACAAATAATACTGAAATCAGAAATTGGGCATAGTTGTTATATCCATAAATTACCCTTATAACAGATTGACTACTCATCCACGCCATCATTTTCTCACAACATCATCATCTCGCACACTTATCACTTCATATATTCACGCATCGTTGACCTGATGAAACACACTAAATCACCAATGAACGCGTCTTCAAACAAAAGTGCTCAAGCACTATCGTGCAAAAGAGTACGTTAAAAGCACAATTTGTTATCTTTTGTGCGCAAAGTACTACATTGTGCAAAGATTGAGTGTGCGTATAAAAGATATGGACTCGTATGTTCCGAGGAATGCGGGATCTTTTTGAAAACAATGGCGTGGTGCCTTCCAATCGAGCATTATTTTGTTTTGTGAAAAACGTTATTTAATAAATGACAACCAATGATAATTTTACTTTTCTTCAATTAAGACCCAAAACTAAGAAGAAGAAGACTTTTAGGGATGAAAAACAAGAGTAGAATAACATGTTAAATACACTATTTAACTTAAAATAGCACACCCAACACCTTTCTCCACTGAGCACTGACTTATCACTAACGATTAATGCTACGTGTGTTAAAATACATTAAAAAAACTTTATATAAAAAAATAAGAAAATTACGAAGCTAATATATATTTGACTACAAATTCCCTTACACACCCAGATTCCAGACATTTAACCGAGTTGGTACAAAATTATCAATCAAATAATCAAATTAAATACAAAAAAAAAACATGAATAAAGTTACTAAATTCGAATCTAAATTCATCCTTACTAAAAAAAATAGTCTAAAAAACACTGAAATGCAGGCTCAAATTGCTCATCAACGCGAGATCCCTTATGAATTCAAACTCAAAACTACACAAAGACAAGTAGCAATCTAGTATCATTTAATTCAATCCAAACTTCAAATTTACTTCATCATAAAAGAAACATCACTGAGCCAGAAGCTCAACTTTTAAATTCCTGCTCAACTGTGCTAGCTATTAGTATAAAAGCCGTAAGATCGTCAAGGACAGTTGTTCACACAGAGGGCACCTGAACTAAGTGCCCTCCAATTAAGACCTGCCCCCACGAGTCTGTGTTTTTAAAACCTGTGAAGGAAAATCTTTTTCTTCATTTTGTTTGTCACTATGTGATTGTGCCTTGTGTTTAACAGTGGTTTTATTTCGTTTACCTTTTATCCTAACGTAACCATATTCGACAGAAATAATTAAATTAAAGATTTGAGCATCAACACTATTAAACGAAAAAGTTACCTTTTTTTTTGGAACGTGGGAAATCATCAAATGACTCCTGTCGCTCTGGGCAGCGGAAGGGAGTCAGAATTTTACTCACTAAAAACTACCCATGTAATTTCGTACCTTTTTGTGTCCGGGGTCACGGTAGCTCTTTCGAACAACCCGCTGCCCCGGACGACAAAGTTACCCTTAATTTGTTTAAAATCACAACTCAGTAAACGTCTTAATATTATCAATAACAACTGCGCTCGTCGAAGCTTTACAATACAAATCTTTGACGAAGTAATGTGTGGAAATATAAAGAAAGAAAAAGTATTTATTGGTTTCACACAGGACAAAACAAATTGAATGTAAAAATCCGGGTTTAATACATACTCGTAGTTCAACTTTCTAACAACTCCTACCTGAATCGAATGACTTCGAAACCTATTTTTTTTCCAATTTCAGCTAAATGAAAAAAAAATAATTATGTGAGCCTGAATATTATCTTTCAATTAAAGTAATAATCTCGATATAGCTCTGATATTAATTGGATAACGAATAAATTGCTTATTAAACTAAATTAGTACCGCATTTTTCTTACTTATGAAATGGTCACAATTCCAAATATGCAGTACTTTGCTTTATAAAAGTTACAAAATTACAGTACATTATATAAATAAATAAAAATACATGAATAAATTACAGTTTATGAAATGACAGTGTGTGACCTACATAAAAAATAAAAATGAGGCGGCCTCAAACCTGCCGTCGCTCGGGGCTGCGGGGTTGTTGGAAAGAGATACCGCGGCCTCGACATGAAGGGCTAAGAAGGAACATGGGTGGTTTTAGTCAGCGGGAGGGGTTATTTGATGATATTCCATCCGCTAAAAAAAAAAAGTATAAGTAAAACAGCTCACGATTCAATTCAACCACAGGTAGACAGGACCCGGAACATAAAATTTAATGTACCATGAATACTTACTGACCTACGTGAATACTAGCACTGGAACAATTCGAACATCCCTTTTTAACTAAAGACAATCTAATCTAAAAGAATATTAAAGAAATGAGGAAGGGGGGAAGCGGGCGAGGTCTACAAAAAAATCTACGAATAATTTCTTCGTCGGACGGAATTCACTTAGCGTTCCGAAATTCATGTCGAGATATCACTAAATAATTTGACTGGTATCGCTACACGATACGGCGGCGGCGTATACTCCACGTTCCCTGACCCAAATACTAGGTATTCAAGTATTAAAGCTAGGGTTGTACCGGTCGAGACGATTGCATTGTTTAATAATTGAGAACACGTTCCTACGGTGTGCCGTGGGCCGGTCCAAGTGAAATACGCAAGCGGGTTTAGAATTTATTGTGTGACGGAAATACTGTATTCGTTTTGTTTGGATTTAGTATGTATGCGTTTGAAATTATAACGCCTTTACGAATAAAAAATAACGTCACAACGTCGCAAATAACAGCATTAAATAGTGTTTGTTTGTATTCTTTTAGAATATTCTTAAAGGGGTTGGTTGGAAAAGCAAACATGGAACGTTCAATACTGTAGAACAACAACTAATATTATTATTACAAAATATAACATCATGCCTGTAACCCCCGAAGGGTTAGGCAGAGAAGTAGGTACCTAACAGCAAATCCACATTTCACAATGTATGTATAAAGTCTCATGTCATAAGGGGCGAACCAATTATCATCAAACGAGCACAAATTCAGACTTCTGAGAAATTCATGATAAAAAAGAAGCTCTTTTAAAATATCTTCACTTTTAAGTGACAATATCTAGGTGGTGGCGGCCCCGACTTACGAACAGTAAGTCGTGGGTTCGAACCCAGACAGGTACATTACTTTGTGTAATTTATTTCTTCACCACTGCTCTCAAAACGGTGATGGAAAACATCGTGAGGTAAACATCGTGACTCAAAAAGCAAAAAAATCGAAGACATGCGACATCTACCAACCCGCACTGGGCCCGCGTGGTGGATTATAGCCCGTCCCTCTCCTAGAGAGAAGGCCTGAGTCCCTGCAGTAGGAACATTATAGGCTGATGATGATGATGATCTAGGACAAATTCCTACAAACAAAATTAAATGTAGAATCCCATAACATGTAAAACTTCTTTGAAGATTCGCTCGGTTCTTGTGACTTGACCCACATGTAACAATTTTACCAGTTTCCGCTCAATTCTATCGAAGAAATCCTCTCGTAAAGAAGAGGTGTTATGGTTATTATCTCTTTAACCTATTTACTATTTCATGAGGGAGATACTCTTTTGTGATACAGACCTTCTTGGCACCTATTAAGAAGTGTTTAAGATTTTGCTGATGGTTTTTTTTTTAAATCTTATTTTATCTTTTTTTGTAGTTTCAATCATTCTATTGATTTTAAATCTAATAAAGATCCTTTTTATTATAGAATTGCATATTGTTATAATATTGACCTTATAAAAGCTTTGTTTCAAGTGAAATAACTATGAGTGGTGGTCATCCGAATCTCATATAACTTTGTAGTAATTCAGTACTAAACATAGGCCTCTCCCAAATTGTTTCAAAGTTCAGTCATGTATCGACTAATTCTAGGATAGCTTTTCAGTTGTTTGCAGCCCTGAAAGTTTCATCAAGGTCTATTTATTCAACAGATATTATCGCTCTCAGACAAAGGTTTTAATAAACAAAACAACAGCTTCCAAATGTTTACTTTAATTCAAAATTTGAAATCACTACTTAATTTTCTTATTTAAACAATACAGTATCTATTTGGTTCATTAATATTTATTTATATACAACTAATAATGTTTTTCAAACATACTCTTTAATAAAATATTAAGCTTTCCTAAGTTAATCTCAATACTGATTCAATCATACTATAGTGTTTACTACAGTACCAAAAACTCTTGCTAAAAGAAAATTCTCATTTAAAAGTGAGAAAAGTATTGAGATATCTAAATAGAAAAAGAAATGTTTATAACGTCAAGTACGTTGTAAACAATGACATTGTTAAAAGTAAATAAACAGCGGTCATAATATAACAAGCACTGAGTTTGAATAGATGGCAAAAAACAAAGCAAAAACCAACGTAAAAATGTTAAGAAAATAACAATTAAAACAAACATAAAAACACAATAGAATCGGTAAAAACAAACAAGAGAAACAACGATGACATAATTGGAAAGTAAGTTCAAATAATTCCTCAAAAGATTGACTTAATAAAGGAAGTGGCAGAAACATTTTCCTCTATTCAAACTCAACAATTGTTTCACATTTCTTTATATTTCCATCAGTTTGTAAAACAGCGCCTTTCCACAACTGTCGCACAATCAATCCTACCCATTTCCCTGAATACCCGCGACAAATTGACTAACATGTTCACGTCGTTATTTCTACACAACCATAAACTCAATATATTTTCTGTTGGAGAACAAGTATTGGAGAAATAATAATAGTACGAACAAACTTTCAATTTCTCAGCCAACAGTCTCCAGTCGTTTCCTTTCGCCGTTTGAGAGTCCAGCAGTTTACATAGTATCACTCTGTCCGACTTAGTCAACACATTAGTCCGATAATTATTGTCAACGCTAAAGTAGCTCCTAAAGCTGTGATTCTTATACACAAAGTCATACCTACCTTCCTTCTTAGTCAGAGAAGAATAATTGAACGGGTTCTCTAATATATTAACAGTCTCTACACTCGCGCAACTGAATCTCTTACAGTTCATATTTAAATTCAAGTCGTTAGTCTTGAAATTGAAATTGACAGAATTTGATTGCTTTTGCTTCTGATACACAGATACGTTCAGTTCTAGACAGTTTATGGAATCTGTTTGTTGCAGTACAAATATACAATGCAGAGATCTCACCGTCATACCCCAAACTTGAGAATACGACAGTTCCTGGTATTTACCTCCGGACTGTATCTTCCAACCGACTCCAACATCTCTAATATTAATACATAAATCAGAACAATTTTCTTGAAAATAAATACTTTTTGGATCACACAGCAAAGAGCCGCCTGACCTCTTTTCACTTTCAAAGCATTCGTAGAAAGCGTAAGGTGTATCGTTAAACACGTGAATCTTTAAGCTGTAGTAGCTGTCGTCCATTTTTTTAGATATAAACACCGCAAGTTTGCACAACTTGGCGTCTAGACCGCTAAAACTTCTGCCGACTAGAACAAAGTCGCTTAGAAATTCGCTCACTAGGTAAACTTTGGAAGGGTCGACTTGTGCGAACAGTGGGCTCCCGGGCGTTTCCTGGCCCAAAGTCAAAACTTTTCGCCACTCCCTCGAGTTGATTTCTTCGGGTCTTTGGAGGATCGAGAGAAGCCAGCTGGTGTTCTTCAAAGCTGCGCAATGCGGAAAGGATACAACCACGCCCTTGCTGAAGTGAAAGTTTTTGGGACCACACCGTATAACCGGGCTCAGTTGAGTTTCACCTGCCAAGGAAAAGGTATATCTTCATGCATGTTTTTAATTTATCACTAAGCTACATTATTAAAGACATATTGTACCGGTCTGATTCCTTGAATGTTATATCGGATAATTACCACAACAGAACAGTATTTCCATTAACATTGCATGCTATATTGTTCGCCACCGGTCGCATTCCCCACAAAATAGATAGAACAGAACTAAAGCCATTGTAATCCTACGAATATCTAATAACCTACTGCTTTAACTATGTACGAGCATATTTGGAGGCAATCAATTGTGACCCGGCTCCAAAATAACACCGCTAGGCTTCCGACGAAGCAACTTATAGGTCAGAACCGCCTGACATTTGAGATTTAGGTCAGACCACGGCTCAATGTAATCCTTCTTCGTTCTGAAATGACCAAGTTTAATATTAAGCACAACTTTGTTGCGTCACCTTTATTTGTTGCAGTTCAGGCGGAGCTGGTAATACTTGAAGAGTTTAGGATTTAACGTGTTTGGAGTTTACTGATTGTTGGACGAAGTGAAAGTCACTTTGAGTATGTATACAGTGTTAATATTGGTTTAATATTGTTATAATCGTTGTATATGTCACAGTCAAAACTGTTAATCAGTTAAAACTACTATTGACTGGTTAAAACTATTAAAATGGTAACTCACATTTACTTAGAACCTTATTAGGTGGTTTCTCACCGTAACGTTCACTAGAAAAGTTTTAGGTTTTTTTTTGCGACTTTTCAGATAATCTTGTGCTAAAGCTAACATATTTTAGTAGAGAAAACGCGTTTTAACTTAATAAGGGCTTTGACTGACACCAGTCAAAAGTAATTTTGACCGATTAACAGTTTTGACTGTAACATATAAATACATTTGCTACAAAAAAGGTGTTCCTTTAAAAAATGTATTTCCAGAGTTCTAAGATTGGACAAGATGCATCCTAATATAATAAATGCGAAAGTTTATGAGGATTGATGTATGTATTAATGTATGTTACTCGTCCACATATAAACTACCGAATGGATTTGTATGTCAATTGGTACATTTGAAATTACCAATAAACAATAATTGTTTTATTTATGACTTGAAACAGAGGAGACTTTTTCATCACTTGGGACAAATTACCGACTCACGTGGCTGAAACCGCGAGCATTTGCTAGTTTGTTTAAATTGTAAGAGCAATACGATATTATGCCCATTTGAGTAAAATCATTTTTGGCCTTGTGTATTTAAATTGTATGTTTGGTTAACTGACTTACAACATACAAAAGAAAGAGAGATGTAAGGTCTTTGAAAGTTACCAAAAAATAATGATCGCTATCTCACTCTCCACAAAAGCCCACATCTCAAATGTCATTACAAAATTCAGTTTCAAACTAAACCAACCCTATTTTAATCCCGATCTAAATCTAACGCGACGTTCGCGATTTCCTATCCAGGTCAAAAGGCCTAAACTTAAATTCAATTTACCTTCTTGCAGCAGCGGCCTATTCCAATCGTCGTCTGCGACCTCAATCGAGAATAACTCCTCACCCTTATCCACGACTCCATCAGGAATAAACAAGCTTACTCCACATTTATTAAGATTCAACCAATCACCATCCGCTGCAACTATTTTTGAAGTAGCTACATCTATGTGCTTAGCGAAGAATTTTGAATCTACTGATGCGTTGTTTTTCAGCGACGGTGACATTTCTACACTTTCATTGCCATACGACGAACCGGCTGAAAACATAATGTTCTGATATAACTTAAACGTATTACGACAATGTGGTAAATGTAAAAGCTACTAAAGCTAAGAGGCATTGGATTGAGGACGTTAAAGAGTAAACTGGATTGTTATTTGTTTGGGTGAATATGATCATGAAATTGAAAGAACCAATTAAATTAAAGTAAAAATACTTCAGATTGGTGTTCATAAAAATGATTGTGATAGTAATTCGCAATCTGGTGCCTCTGGAAGGTGCATAGAAGAACTCACAGCTCAAAAAGCAACTGGAGTCAGATCGGTCTGACTCGACGCTGTCCTTGCAAGCGTAATTCCTTTCGCTGCCGTTTCTTTGGTTTCTTACCTCGTGGTCTATAGGCGTGATGTAGCTGCAAATAAAAAGAATATTAAGACTATTCAAGAGAGTATTCTATTTAAATCAGATTTAAAGAAAAATAAATTGCAACTTTTATTTTTGTTATAATTTTTACCAAAGTGGTTGAAATCTAAACCTTTATTTTCATCAGTTATTACTGTTTACATTACATTTCCATTTGGATTTCTTAAATGCCCAATTATTTTACTAATTCCGTCTCCGAGAACCAAATTGGTCCGTTCACAATATCAAAAATAATCCCTGTCATTTCACTTACCTGTTAGCAAGCTGTGGTACTTCATACAAATGTTCGTGTCGTGTGTTAGTGGACGTGCTCATATGTCTGTGGGTTCTTCGAGAATCTATAGTTTGAAACTCTTCGTGAATTGTCAAGTCCGGCTGATTGGTCAGAGTTCTCTTTATTACATTGCCGAAGTAATTTGAACCTGTGGAAGTGGGAAGAACTTAAATAACATAGAAAATAACAACAATACATTATTAGAAAAGAATATTACAAACAAAGATAGTCGCGAAAAACATAACCCTTTCCTTGCAGTCGGGTAAAAAAGGGTTCCATCGAATTGAGACCTTCCTCTTTTTTGAAGTCGGTTAAAAATAAATATTTAGGTGTGAGCGTCATATCGGGCAATTGTAGGTATTCGTATTTTGTCTTAAATAATAATAAGATTAGAAGAAACAAATTAGATTATTACCTGAAGGTGGTTTCACATACGGTGAAGTGTCGTTCATTCTGATTTTAATATATTTTATTCCCAATATAATCACAACAATAAATACTAGGAAAGCTATAGATAACGCAACAAATAAAGTCCAGTATGAAGATCCTGCGGAAATAAAAAAAAATTGTAAATGGACGATTAAAATAAAATAAACATAATTAGGTAATAATTATTTTACGGCGCAAATACAATAACTTAATCGGTGGTTATGTGTTGTCGTCAAGTGCCCATTTAATATTTCAGGAAATTGAAAAGCAGTAGGTCGACTCTTCACGTGACCTATTATTTGGGCAAAGATCAGCATTGCCATCCAACGTGGGAATGCTGCAGCCTTCTGGGCACTTTTCCTGTTGACAGTGATGTGGAAGAATTTTTTGTCGCCCTGTAAGTCTTCCCTTTTTGACACTTATATATTGTCACAATAAAAAATGTTGGAAAATAATTCTTAACATGACACTTACGAATGATTTACCACTGGTATGAATACAGTATAAAACAAAAGACACTTTCTGCAAATACATTAAATCAAATAATTTATTCATACCATAACGATAACAATAGAAAATTCCAACATCACTGGACAGAATGAAAGTTACTTACCATCATTGATATCAGACTTAGATGTCCTCACACACAAAGGACACTGCGCAACTTGGTAGTCGATGCCTCGACAGGCATTGATTGCGAGACACCGCCTCCTTCTAGTTCGGAGACAGTCCAAGTCACATCTCGACCATTCTGACCACTGCGACCAACGACCTGGGCAAAAATGTAATTATTAGAATATACGTGAGTTTAAAAGAAAAAAAAGAAATGTGAACAAACAAGTGGTACTTAATTAGGAGTGATATGAAGGAAAAAGGAATAAATGATAACGTGACGACTCACAGGTCAGAATGGAAGAAAAAAACGTGTTGCGCCGACCCCTAATGACATGGGATAAGGGCAGCAAGATGATAATGTACTTAAATCTATTGATTTTCATATCATCATCTATACCTACTAATATTATGAAGCTGAAGAGTTTGTTTGTTTGGTTGAACGCGCTAATCTCAAGAACTGGTTGGAAATGAAAAATATTTTTGTGTTGAACAGTCAATTTATCAAGGCAGGTTATAAGCTATTTAATATGACGCAGACGAAGTTGCGTGGGTCAGCTAGTTTATAATAATTGGTGAAATATGGTTCATGAAATTAAATGTAAAGTTACCTAGTATTAGATCCGGTGACTCATCGGCCAACTCATCGAGTTCATCTATATGAGAGAAAACAAAGAAAATTATTCATTACACGTTTTATAACACGTATTTTGTATGCTAAAAACATACGAAAAACAGGAATAACTTTTTAATTTAAATTAATGAGCGTACGTTTATATATGGGAATATTTAAATTATAAAAATATTTGATTTCACTGACTGGAATATTTATTACGATATTTTAGAAGCTTTATAATGAGACCGGAGTTCGTTTGTAAGTTATTTCTGTAAGTTACAAATTCAAGTAATATTTACCCGACTGCGGCGAAGCCCAAAAGGAGGTTTATGTGTGTTATTAGTGTGTAATCCGTTTACGTACCTATATCACAATCCAAGCAGTCTTGTGTTTTCTGAACATTAGGTCCCATACAAGGTTGGCCTCCATTCAAAGGCCGTGGTGCAGTGCAAGTCCTCTCTCTCTTCCTCCCCGAGTGACCCTCTCTTCCTCGGTCATCGCAGAAGCAGTCGGTCCAAGCCGACCATGTGCTCCAACCACCATTGACTACGGTAAAGGGGTATTATCAGACTATCATGTTAACATTTTTAAGACTATATTGTACAGTCAGCAACAGAAGTAGATTAACACTAGTTAAAGTTTCGAAGCAGGTTTTTTAATACAAACTTGTTGGATATTACTCGTTTCACGTAACAAGTTATTGAAGAATAAGGAATGTTTTAAAGAAAAATCTTCTGAAACATTAAAAATAAAAGCCTTCACATCAAATAATTAAAATTTCGAAATGTTAAGCTACTTCTGTTGCTGACCGTACCATATTTCATGCAAATAAAGAATCTTGAACATGATTTTTATGTTGGCTTTATTTTCTTAGGTACACATACATACCTATTGTTTGCTATAATCATGCACATTACATTTAAATGTTTTAAAACATTGCCAACAATGCCTTGATTTTAATTGAGATTGACTTTGAATCAGATTTTTTTACAAAACAGAATTGCTTCAACTTTATTCCAAAAGAACGAAATAAACTAATACGAGTTGGAATTTTAACGTACCGAAAACTGTCAGCAGGGCGGGTTCGGATATCCTTTTCCCCGCTAAATTTTCAGCGACACATGTGTAGTTCGCCATGTCCTGAAAATTGTTTCACAATTGAAATCTGTCCGGAACCAGTGCCCGTGGAATTCAAGTCTTTGTTCACTCGGTTAAAGGAACTTTCAGTTGAAATAGACATGCATGCATACATTTCGGAAATAAGTTTGAAAAACTTTAAATACCCCGCATACGTACTTGGTTTCTTTATAAAATCAATAAATAAATATATTTATAAATATTTTTTTTATGATTTTCTTTCGAGAAACCATACAGAAAGCATAAGTAACTTTGCTGACAAATTTAATTATTTCTTCATTCATATATAGGGCAGGTGTTTAAGGGACTTATTGTGTAGCTATTTTGCCAATCAAAACGCACCAATTCCCCTAATTTGTTTTTTTAGTCACCTTGTCAAACATAGTTGAGTACTTTTATTCCTCGCGGGAATGTATCTGAAATCAAATTTTAAAACTAGTCTTACCAATAACGTAGCTTGTTTGATAAGCAGATCTCCTTCCTTGGAAACTTGTACGTTATCATCTTCAACGACTGGCGCTCCATTCTTGAGCCAGTAGATCTGCACAAAGGGGGCGGCCGGAGGAGGCTCGCAGCGAAATGTCACCGCCGTGTACTGCTTCACAAGCTGTGATTGTGGAGCCACAGAGAAGTGCTTCTTTATGTCTAGAAAGTTTATACTTTGTTATGAGAGCATTACGTTCCCACCACGGGTTTATGTAAGGTTATCTAAAGCGGAGCTGCGGGTTGTTCGAAACGGATACCGCGGCCCCGGACACAAAGGGCTAAGAAGGAACATGGGTGGTTTTTAGTCAGTAGAAGTCTGATACTCCCTCCTTCCGCTTCCCTCAGAGCGGGAGGAGCCATTTGATGATTTCCCAACTTCCAAAAAAAAGGGGTTGTTAGGATTCACTGAATATTTAGTTTGTGCATTGATGTCCTTTCCACCCTGTACTATAGAATAAAATAGAATCTGTGGAATTTCCAGTAGAATCCTGATTATCCAGATAAATTAAAACCAGGGGTATTCCGGATAATCTAAAATCCGGACAATCGATTTCAAAATAAAATTAAACAATATTATTAACTTTTTATTATAGATAGTGTTACACATAAGACATTTAGACAATATGGTAAAATACGGTAATTAGACCTGTGAAAAATGAGTCCGGATAATCGAGGTTCAGATAATCGGGATTCCACTGTGTTACAGTTACAGCAAAAAGTTTGCTTCACAGCAAGTATTTGTATATTTATATGTATTTGCATAGATTGTACATAAATAGGATGAAATAATAACATGGATGAGCCTTGCAGAGCTTGAGCGACAGTTATGTTAATTGTTAACTGGTACTAGATAATTACTTAAAAACGTATTACTTTGACACATAAACATATTTCCTCAGATTAGGTTATTTTGTTATCATAAATTCATGTAAACAAAGGGAACTACTAAGGGAAGTACCGCAAAGATTAGTTCAAAGTAACAAGTTCTTGTCTACCAGCCCAAACATTCACTTGGCTAGTAATAAACATTTGACATTTGATTGACGGCACGGTTGGTGCAGTTGCTGAACGATTGGACTGCTGCACTGCTTATCGCGGGTTCAATTCCCGTACGAAACAAATATTTGTATAGTCTGGGTGTTTGGTTTGTGTATGTGAATTTAAATGTTTGTAAACGCACTCACGATACAGGAGAAATTCCTAGAGTAGGGCCACGTTTTATATTTAAAAAAAAATGCAGTGTTTTATCTAACTCTAAAGCAACTTTTTAAGACAGAAATATACTTACAAGCTAGTTCAATAGTCGCAGGCTGGCTTCGAATGTGCCCTCGACTGGTCCAAGCGAAACAAGAGCACTGGTACTTGTCACTTCCAAAGTACTCCTCTACGTTTTCTCTCGTCACTTTGCACTCTCCCTCTATGATCCGCACCCCAGTTTGAGGATCCACAAACTCGAAGTTGAGCGCTTGGGTTTGTACTCCGTTGCATTTGAAAAATACCTTTGGTTTTAAGAAATAGTAGTGTTAGTTTAATGTTTGGCTTTTTGTATAAAAGCACTGTCAGAATCTTTATGTTATTTAGTAAGGTTTTAAATATGAAATAACTAGTTTCATTAATCAAACTCAACTGAGGGGCTTGACAACTTAATATTCTATCAGCTTTAACAAAGTACTCGTAAGTATAAACGGACCTTTCAAGAAGCCGTTTACCAATCATTCTGTAAGTACATTGAAGTAAATAACATAACATCACGCCTGTAATCCCCGAAGGGTTAGGCAGACGTGTACTTAGGTACACCTCGGCCCGGCCTAGTACACCCACATTTCGCCACTTATGTTTAAGTCCCATGTAATAGGGGGCGAGCCTATTGCCATCAACCGGGCATGAATCCAGACTCCGTAGCTGTTACTGACAAATTCCTGATGGAAAAAGCCAATAACACTTTGCCCGACCCGGGAATCGAACCCAGGACCTCATGCTCAGCAGTCGCGCTGGCAACCACTAGACCAACGAGGCAGTATAGTATAGTATAGTGTGTATAGTGTAGTAGTAGTAGTATTGAAGTAAGTAATTATACTCAAATAATATTTTTGGGAAAACGACTTTATTTCTTTGGGTAAAAAATCGCGTTTTACGGTAGAACTCTAGTAACGCACTCAAAATATTGTGCTGTTTGGATACATTACATACTACGGTCGTCCTGGAGGTATTTTAAGTAAAGTAATACCATTAAAAACGTGTATGTAAAAAACTTGTGAAAATGTTTTGACCCCTAATATCTACGTAATAAAACACTTCCACCAATAACTACAAGGTTCTCAGGTATGGTCTAGAACAAAAATAATGTCGCTATGACGGGGAGAACATTTTATTAGTGTATTTCGGGAAGGGTACTTTTACACCCATTTGGTAAAGTAAATCTAATAAGTACAGAGCTATTGAGGCGTACAAATATCTTAACGTTATCATTAAGACGATGTAAAAGACAAACAGATTATAAAAATAAATAATGATACAAGCTATTTTAATGCTTATATTAACGTCATTAAAAGCCAGTGTGTTTACACGAAACGCTTATAGAGCGATTGTCATTTAAAGAGACTTCTGGTTTTTGAAAGTTTTGGCATTCACCTGTTGTCCAGACCAACGACAGTACAATTAGTTAATATTGTTTTAGTCAAAAGCACTGAAGGTAAATTTATTAAGCGTCTTACGAAGTCTATATAAGTATTATATTTATTCCAATTTGCAAAGTTTTGTTTCGGTTTTTACGTTCATTTTTGTTTCGGTAATAGCATTTAAATTTTCAAAAACAAAGCCTTTCTGTTATGCAAGAGTTCCTGTTTCATCTGTGCTCGTTTATAAATAAGTAACATGTGGATAACAACAACAACCCCGTCGGTTGTTCAAAGATGCACGAACTACGCTCTAAATATTGTAAAAAAAATCCAAACCCAACAATTAAAAAGGATATTTTCATAAACCTGTTGTGACCCGCTGTACTTCAAATTCCACTTACATTTTTACAATTAAATTTTATAAGTTATAAAACAAGGCCAAACTGTCTAAATAAAGCTTTATAAAAATTAATTACTTACTTTTAAAGCATTAGCTGCTCGACATTTTAAAGAAGCCGGTTTATTTTTAACCACATAAGTATTTTCAGGTTCTAAAAGGAAAATTGGCAAGTTATCTTTTGCCGTGTGCAGTGGTATCTTATCATCTATCGAGGATACGTCGTGAGCATCGCTTCTAACTGTTGCCAAGTCTGGAGAATCTTTATAATTTGACTCTTTGCCATCGTAGTCGTAGTCTAAGTAAGCATTTTCGTCTTCTTCATCCTCTTCCTCAATTTCCTCGTGATTGGTGAAGACTGGAGGCAGAAAATAATCTCTTTCTTGATTAGTTTGGTGACTGACTAAGAATTCTAGCGGTTTCTCTTCTTTGAGATCCGTGTTTATCGTATCATCTGTTCGACGATGAGAATCTACAAGAGAAAAATGTATGATAGTTTGTCTACTGACAATTATTAAACTTTTAACCGACTTTAAAATAAATATTTTTATATTTTTATTAATTCTGAAATAAAACCTTTCGCACCTAATTAGAAATAATAAGCACCTGCTTAGTAGGTGACTTTTCAAAATTAGATAAAATGCGTCAATTAATTAAACAAGCAAATTCTTGTAAACAAAAATGAATACCCATACTATCTTCTAATAGTACCTTTTTATAATCTTTAAATATATAATATTCATTTTATAATAAATATGAATTCATAAAAGTTTTAAAGTCAGCTAAAAGCAAAACATTTAACAATTTCGAAACTTTAATAAAATCTCCTTATTACTCACTTTTGACCGTGTTTTGTCCTTTTACATAAAAAGCCAATTGAAGTTGTATTATAATGAGGCAAATCCAAAAATTCACATCCATTTATAAACTTATTACTTTCCCAATTATTTAAAAAAACAACTGAAGTTTGGCGAACATCGTGTTCCATTACTGCTTTATAACTTTTACATTTCTTCACTTTTATTTAGATATTATTTTCATAGCACAGATTTAAACATAATCCACGTCACTTATTATCACAGGAGAGACGGTAATGTACGGTATTTCACTTCTCTATCGTGTGCGAAATCGGTTCATTAAAATCGTAAAAGTTTACGATTTCGCGCCGACACTCGGGTAGGTGTGTGTGACCCGCACGACAAATGACATTCAACTGGGATTTAGGGCATGAATGAGAACGACTGCTACCCTAAATACGTTTACTGCGCATGTGTGAGACTTTGTAGTGTTTTGATAGAACTTGGAATATTTTCGTTTGTTCGTGTGGTCAGGAACTCAGGACATACTTTATAGATGATCTAGGAAATTAGCTTTAGCAATTAGAATATTTGATTGTAAGCCAATTACATAATTATATCGTTTTTCTTAAAATGCGGTTAAATCGGTACGTAATTAATATACCGGACACCAAAGACTGACAGATAGCGACGTCAGTTCATTATTTGTCAGAGTCCTGTGTCCGGACACAGAATCTGCGTCCGGAGACTCGTCTGTGTCGTCGCGTGGATGCCGGTTATCGCGACCGATGTCGGTCATCGCGACCAAATGTAATCTTTTCATCCCCCCTTTCAACACCCTTTTTTTTTTGGCGGGTGGAAAATCATCAAATAAGCTCTTATCTTCGCAAGAGATACCGCGGCCTCGACATAAAGGACTAAGAAGGAACATGGGTGGTTTTTAGTCAGTACAAGTCTGACACTCTCACCCTAAAAAAAAGGTATGGTTATTTTGATGAAAATATTTTAAGAAAATAAAAACACAGTAACGTTTGTCATTTGCGTCATTTATTGGTTTATATACATACAATAATATCACACCAGTACTTCTTGAAGGGTTAGACATTTGATAGTTACTTAAGTTTTTCCATTAAATACTCCCGCAAACAACGGCTCTTTATAAGCTCTGATGTAAAACAGAAACGGACGATTCACCGTCATTGTGGGCGTATAACTGCCAAAACCGGCAGACATTGTCATGAGTTCCAACGCTGTAATTACCAATACACAAGTGTCAGGAAATCCTTTTTGAATAAGTAAACGGACGTTAAAATGTAACAAGAAGGCAGACATATTTTTCCAGTAAAACATGTTAATATAATATAATCGGAAAACATAGAATTTTACGGTAGGGAAGTTCATAAAACGATAAGAAAAAAAAATCCTTTTTGAAGTCGGTTAAAAAACAATAAATTCCATAAGCAGAGATACAGAAAGAAATTGACAGTTGAACCCTCAAGAAAAATTAAAACATGACTCTAAATTCTTCAAGCTTTGTACAGCGGTTTTCAATTTCACTGCTGTTGGTCAGAATTATCACATTGACACAAATTAGTAAGACAGTTACTGATCATCAGTTTATTTAAAGTTCATGTACGTATAATACTGGTAAAAAATGTTATATTTCATGATTGAATAAAATTTTTGGTTGGGCTGGTAATGACAATTTTTTTATAAAGGGGATAGAACCGATGTGGCATATCAACCTGCCCGCCATTTTGCTTTTTTTTCGAAATCGCGGCCCACGATGAAAGTGGTATGCATGAATAGAGGACATTTGGACGAACAAAAAACGTCCAGTAACACGTTCCACCAAAGTGTCACGTTACCGAGAAATTTGATGGTAAAGGTCTATGTTATGCGCACGAGAAAATCACTTCGCATCGCAATGAAACGCTACGAGTATGTTATGTCAAAGAATAGTTTTCTCGTGCTCCTAATATTATGTATTATACCTACTCTCTTTCAATAAAGAATAATAATAATAATCAGCGCCTATAGACACGTAAAACGTATTTTTTTTTTATATGCTCATTGTACTTATGAATATGTCAATCTTTAGCATCAAATACATATATCGATAACGCGACACTTTAGGGTACCATGTAACATGACATTTTTTGTTCGTCTAGGTGTCCTCTACCTATATACACACATCAACACTGTCTAGGGATATTTTGGATTTACTCAATTTACTCAAAATGTTTTAAAAATAGCATACAACATGTATATATTTTTATAAAGCCCATTTATCAGACTACACTCCAGAATAAAAGAAAACAATGTTTTTTTGCGTAAACAAATTTTTATTCAAATAAAGAAAAACCGGCCAAGTGCGAGTCAGACTCGCGCACCGAGGGTTCCGTACAAACCTGTAGGTATATAAGTAAAAGTTATGGTATTTTGGTATTTTTATATGATATAACTAAAAATGTATACTTTTCGCAATTTTTCCTATATCTCTGCTATAAGACGTTGCTTCATACCAAATTTCAAGATTCTGAGTTCACGGGAAGTACCCTGTAGGTTTTGATTCCCTTGCGAGTGTCGAAAATTTGCGGCATAAACGGGAGTATCTTTTGATCGCGTTGACTTAGAAGTTTGATTTTTTCACAGCTCCAAGAGACCATAGACTTGAGTATTTGATATGAATTTCAGCTTGATACCTCCACGCGTTCCTGAGAAAAAAGGTCTTGACAGACAGACAGACGGACAACAAAGTGATCCTATAAGGGTTCCGTTTTTACGTTTTGAGGTACGGAACCCTAAAAACATGAAATAATGGTAAAACTAACAACGAATGTGTTTCTCAAGAAAAATTTACAAATAAGGAAAAAATAATTTGTTTCTAACAGTTCTGTGAAAAATCAGTAGTCAGTAAAACCACCCATGACGTTAATAACGGTCCTGCAACGGTTTTTCATGCTTTGGATTAAGTTATCCAAGTCTTGCTGCGGTATATTGTCCCAGGTCCGGCTAAGATGCAAAAAAAGTTGCTCTTCCGTCGCAACGTTTGCAGGGAAATTCCTCAAAGCCCTTCTTTGGAGCATGTCCCACGCGTGTTCTATGGGGTTTAGGTCAGGCGATTGAGCGGGCCAGCCTAAGACCGATACGTCGTGCTCCTGCAACCAGCTCGTCACCACTCTCGCTGTGTGCGGACGGGCGTTATCGTGCATGAGTGTGAATTCTTGGCCCATTTGTAGTCGATGGGGGTAGATTATTGGTAATAGCACCTCGTTACGGTATTTTTCAGCCGTCATGGTGTTTCTGATCCAAACGAGGTCTGTTCTTCCACCAACACGAATTCCCGCCCAAACCATAATTGTCCCGCCGTGGTATGAATGAACTTCCTGAGGATGTTGCAGACGGCTCTCACGACCAGGAACTCGCCAAACACGCACTCTACGTGTATCGGGATGGAAACCGAACCGGGACTCATCGGTAAACAGCACTACAGACCACTGGTTTTCTTCCCAGAGCAAATGTTCACGAGCCCACTCTAGTCGTCGTCCACGATTTCCTCGGCGTAGTGCTGGAGTACGAAGCGGTCTGCGAGCATGAAGGTTAGCTTCATGCAGCCTTCTCCTCACAGTTTGGTCACTCACAAGCAACTGGTGCTCTGACTGGAGCCTCTGAACCAACTGCATGGCCGTAACATTTGGTTGTCTTCTCGCGGCAACTTGCAAAAATCGGTCTTGTCGTTGAGTGGTTATGCGCTTCCCGCCTGGGTGTCTTTCAGCCACTTCACCAGTAGCACGATAACGTGACCATAACCTTGATATCACGTTTTGTCTTGTTCCAAACTCCTCAGCAATACTCCGTTGAGTAGCCCCAGCTTGGAGCATGCCTACTGCCCTTAACATTTCTTCTCTAGTTAAATGGCGCCGCTGCATGATGCACACAATAACATTAATTCGGAATTAACCGATAACATGTTATAAAACTTAAATTGGACACAAAAAAATAGCCACAAACTACTGTAGGTAAATGAAACCTTCGGACTTCGCTACCATTATGCTAAATCTTTTGTTTTTAATGTATTTTTTGAAATTCAAATTTAGAATCGTTCAAAAAGGCTTACAAAATAAACTTTCTTCAAAAGAATTTAAAAGTGGCCAGTATTTTTTGAGTTTAAGATCTTTATACAAAATATCCCTAGACGGTGTTGATGTGTGTATATCAATTTCTTCGTTGGCTGTGATCTCTAAAAAAAATCAAAATGGCGGTGGGTGATGATGCCAGCTTCCATACAAAAAAGTTCATTCCCCTTTAGCTTACCAGTAGCTGCGGACGCTTCTGTTCCTAGTTCAGTTACTTCAATAATCGCTTTGTGTATTGCTTTACTAACAAACACCGTTTCATCTTCGATTATTCCATCCAAATCTGAGTGTATACTGTCAAATATAGACTTCACCCCAATCTGGAATGTATTTTATTAGGTATTTTTGTCGTCATGTATTTATTGATAACATTTTAAATTAAATTATTTATCACAAGTTCTTTTTATCTGTTTCACAACTTTTTCGGCTTGCTAAATTGCAAATTACCAAAACAAATCCCTATTCTTGCTCTGATCATTTAGATTCGCCCTACCGCATTAATAAAATCCTTTGAAAGTTTCTAAATGATAAAATGATAAATTATGTTTATTACACGACTGCCCCAAAAAAAAGAGTGTTATGTTTTTGCAAATAGGTTTTAACAAACACTTTTACAAGTCACTTTTTTTAAACTGGATGGGGCCGGTGTTTCGTACCTGACTACTCCGAGAAGAAACATCCGAAACAAACTCAGAGGTCATAGTCTCTTTTAAGGTCCAAACATAAACTTGTTATACAGACATGAAGACTATGCAGATTAGTGTCTGAGATGGTCTTTTGATGAAAGAACCACACAGATTTGAGTGGACCCGTCCAGTCAGTGCAAGCATTTGTCATTTATCGTGGAGCTCGACTTGTAACTTTATAGGTATATTCTATTTCATTTATTTTCAAGCAAGGTGCTATACATAATGACTTGGCGACTAACAATGTTACCATAGCATGGATAATGGATAATTATGTTAACACCTATTACGTGCCATCTAAAAACCAGGCTCTGATTTGCAGACAGCTCTAAATGTTAAAACATACACACACATACATAAACTCACGCCCTTTTCCCATGGGGGTAGGCAGAAACCACAGAGCGCCACTTGCTACGATCCTTACATACAAAAAACGAAAAAACGAGAACAAAAAAACCGAAAAAAAAAACAAAAAAAAAAACGAAAGAAAAAAAAAAACGAAACCCCCGTTCGCCCCGTTCGTTAAATTTTATTATTATTATTTTAAGAATTTTATTATAATTATTGTATTAGAATTTTTAATTTAATTTCTATTTATTTTGTGTTGTTATTTTATTATGATTTTATTTGAATGATGTATTTGATGAAGTATGTACTTAATTTAATTTTGACTATGGATTTTTTGAATCTATACTAATATTATAAAGCTGAAGAGTTTGTTTGTTTGTTTGTTTGTTTGTTTGTTTGTTTGTTTGTTTGTTTGTTTGTTTGATTGTTTGTTTGAACGCGGTAAACTTTGGGACTACTGGTTGGAATAGAAAAACTCTTTTTGTGTTGGATAGTCCATTTATCGAGGAAGGTTTTAGGCTACATAACATCACGCTACGACCAATAGGAGCGGAGCATAAATGAAAAATGTTACAAAAACGGGAAAAGATATTCCTTTTTGAGAGCTTCCGTTGCGTGCGCTGCGAAAACGGTTTAAGTTACGCAAATATCATGTATCAAGGAATTGTTCCTCTTTAAAAGTTCTAAAAAAAAGTCCGCGACAGCATATGTCTATCTTTTAAGATTGACTCACTGTAACCACTTTTTACTATTAAAATGTTAGGTTAAAAAGAATGATATTTTGCGAAGCTTATTTAACGCATATGGTATTAATCTATATCTAAATAAATGTGTTTATTAGCACAGAAATTTAATATAGAATATTTGTGCCCTTTACTCTATACAGTTTAAACAAATATCTTAGAAGATATCGCAATGTAAAAATATCCTCGCGACAAAATAATTACGCGTGCGGCAGTCATTCGGTCCGGTGCGGTAGGTTAGTGGGGATTCTGGCCTCCGGGGACTCCGGAGAAATTCAAATTCAAAATATTTACTGTTTACAAGGTACAAGGTGTTACT
The DNA here is from genome assembly GCA_949774965.1 of Diarsia brunnea. Lineage (NCBI taxonomy): Eukaryota > Metazoa > Arthropoda > Insecta > Lepidoptera > Noctuidae > Diarsia > Diarsia brunnea. Next base: position 4,784,259 of record OX459001.1, read on the forward strand.
GTATATTAACAGTAAGAGATACCTATAGTAATTCGCACTTTAATATAATCTAATACTAATACTAATATTATAAAGAGGAAAGATACGATTTTTTGTTTGTTACGATTTAATTCAATTTATGTTGACATTATTTGTTATTAAGCTATATTATGTGACGCAGACGAAGTTGCATGGGTCAGCTAGTCTGAAATAAACGTTTTAATAATATTTTTCTACCGAGATCCTATACCTAAAAGGAGTATATTTCCTCTGTAGAGATCGTAGCAGGTGGCATTCTGTGGTTTCTACCTGTATCAAGGGGTGTGAGTTTATGTATGTATCTTAAACAGGACGAACTTTTTATCACGTTTCATGTTTTAATATTATTATCTTTATTGAAAATAATAAAACAAATGTTTTTTCTTTTAGTATTACTCAGTACTAAATTATCGAGATATAGCATCACAAAGTTGCCATGTCACTATGCAAAATTGCAATTTCGGATAGTATAATATTTTATTTTGATAATTTTATACACCTACTACTACTACCGGACCTGGCAGACGTCGTCTTGCCCGGACAGTAGCGCCACCTACCGGGTCCAATTGTAAATTTAAACCATTCTCGAAACCACTTGAGCACACACAAAAAATTTCATCAAAATCGGTCCAGCCGTTTAGGAGGAGTTCAAAAACGATCTGTGTAACTAATAAAATCGATGATTGAATAACAGGAACAAATAACAAATTAGACGTCTTGCCCCCACTTTACTCTTGTATTCTGGTATTAACAAAATAATGATCCGAACACCTACCTTTTCAAATATACGGGTTAAATCAATTTCCAACTCAATTTTGAACTTGGGCATCTCGAGTGTAATGTCTGTTATTTTCATTTGTTCCAAAGCGCTGTTTAATAAATTTGGTTCTTTTTTCAATTTTCGCAGGAGATACTCTAACTCAGTGTCGACGTACGGTAGGACTACAATCATTGCTGACTGCGACCCTTCGTAAGGAATTTCTATAATCTGGTGGAAAATATATTTATCGCTAAAAAATTATGAATCGTTACTTCGCAGAGAAAACGGTAAGGTAACGGTCTTTCTCAAACGATGCGGACTATCAAATTTCTTAACGGAAATCAAGCCTACCTACGTTTGGTTCAAAGTTCTTCGTACTTTGAAACAAACGTTGGTGTATTTGAAGATGGCATATTCCACGCAAGAGACGAGACGTAAAAAAATATTGGTACCTGAGCGTTCAAAATGTCACACTTCCAGTAATTGTAGCTGCCACCAACTCGGGACATCATGGACATTTTAACTCTGCCAGCAGGCGAGAAAAAGTCATCCGTGAAGGTGTGCTTAAATTTATTCAACCATTTACCCTAGAAAATGCTGTTTCCGTTAAAACATACGTTTGAAGATTTGCTTTTAGTGTAATGGATAACATAGAAACCTACTTCATCATCATCTGCCTAGCCTTTTCCCAACTATGTTGGGGTCGGCTTCCAGTCTAACCGGATGCAGCTGAATACCAGTATTTTACATGGAGCGACTGCCTATCTGACCTCCACAACCCAGTTAATCTAGGTAATGCGATACTCTTTGGTAAGGCTGGATGTCAGAATTTCAGGTCACTGACTACCTGTAACGACTGCCAAAGATCTATATATGGCAGCCGGGACCAACAGCGTAACGTGCTTTCCGAGGCACGGAGAAAACTCGGTATGTCGGGCGGTTACCCATCCACAGACCGACCTAGGCAAGCACAGCTTTACCTAATGATCGACCCGAGTGGCAGTTCTTATTAAGCCACGAGCATCTCATCATAGAAACCTACTTAAACTCACTATATGTTGGATTATGATAGCAAGCATTAGACACTCGAAAGTAAGCCTAGATTTGGGCGTTAATCCAAAGATGTTTCGAGTTGCTACGAGTAACAGTTCTTTTTTTGAACTCTTCAAACAAACGCGATGAAATCGCTTCCATAGTCATATTGCCGTCTGTTGCCGTCGTCATGGGATTAGGTACATGGGAACCAATTCTGTCGCGGCAGTTGCGGACGTTTTCAGATTAGATAAGCCTACTCCTTACTTAATTCGTGTAGATAATCACGAATTTTTTGTAGTAAAACTATTCAGTTTTAAAGACTAGGTATTCACCTAGTCTTTAATTCAAGAAATACTACAAGACTACAAAAATTGTAACTGTTGATTAGTGACCATCCGTATCTCTGAAAGCATGTTACGTAACGGTTTGATGTGCCAGTTCCAACGGGTCCGAGTTGTTATTGTTATGGATCTTTGACTGAGCTTGTAAAGGAAAACATTAGTCTTACCAACGGGTATAGTACGTTTCATGGGTATAGTTACAGCGTTTTGGTAGTCACAAATACTGTTGCTTGATGTGTATCCATCTGCGACCGATTAACTGGAAGCTTAAAATCACATCGTTGGAAAAAGTGAGACGATGTAATAACGTGTACTTACTGCAAAATAAATAGCGTTGACGAGAATCAACGATGTGTCTTCAGTTATATCACCTGAATCAATCAAATGTGTGATTTTATTCTTCGTCTTTTCGGCCACCTAGGTTGTTAAGATATTATATTATTATTAGCCATTTGTGTTTCACTACAGACCAAAGGCCTTCCTTCCCTTTTTCCATTTCAATCCCTATTCAATGCTGTTAATCAGCAATCCCTGTGAAAAGAGTCGAATTTTTCCTGCCATCTCATTCTGGGCCTGCCACGTTGCCGTTTGGGATTCCTTCGGCATGGATTGAATCCGAGTCGAGTCTTATAAAGCGCGAATTACACAGAAGCGGCGTAAGGTGATGGCGCGGCGGACTGCTAGCAACGCGGAACATTCGACGAAACGACGCGACGTGCCTGCGCCACGCCGCTTGAGTATAATTCACATCGTGTCGCCTACCTACATTTTGTATTGAAACTTTTTAGAGGGGCAAGATGCCTGCGCTGCGCCTTCACCTAACGCCGCTTCTGTGTAATTCGGGCTTAATATTGGTCCATAACTCCATACGTTTGAAAATATCGTTTGTTTGGCAACAGTTGTAAATAACGTAGAATTGACAAAACAAAAGGTATATTGCGATTGTTAGTGATTTACGCAATTATCCTACAGGGCAAGCAGACAAAGGATGAAAAATATAATAAAAATAGACAAACCTTGAAAATGGTTTTATAATTAGATGGATCTATAAGACTGATCCTCCTTAGTAAATTATAAATAAAGAAGAAGACAGTGATATAATATTTACCATGCTTGATTTTTGTTTTGTGTTCCCGACAAAAAGTAAACATGGAAAATATCCCGTTTTCAATATTAATAAAAAAGAAGAAGTGTATTAACTATTTTATTCTTACCCACTTATTGATGGTTTTTGCAGTTTTCTTTGGATTCGATGTTGTGATCTTCTCACAAGACGACTCGAATATGAGTTCCGCGTCATGTGCGAACTCCTTTTTAATACTCTTTTTAGTTGAAACATATATCCTGTTGGCCACATCTAAAGATACTCCTGGCAGATACTTCAAACTGGTAATAAGTTCTTTGAATGTAGGTTTCAACTGTGTAAAAAAAGTTAAATGAAACAAGTAAAATACATGTTGAATATATGAATTTAATTTTTCTTCTTATCATGTGGGCAGTAAGGTCTAACGACCCCACACACCCTAGTGTCAGAGTTTCTAAACCACCTCAAGGGCCTCTGACATGGTTTGACGACCGCCATTGACGGCCGGGACCACCGGCTTATTCGTGCCTACCGAAGCACGGAATCATCATTCGGAATCATCATCAGACAATCAGGTGATTCAAGCCTGCAATGTCCTAGCCAAACTGGAAACAGCTTTACAAAGTATGCTTCCCGTGGGAATCGAATCCACGACCACCGGGTCACAAGGCAAACGCCTAAACCACTCGACCACAGAGACAGTTATAATATAATTACCTGTTCTTCGCTGGGAATAGCTAGGGCATCCAATAATTCTTTTTGTGTTCTTGTCCCGGCTCCCATTGCCAATTTGCCGAGAGGCATGAACACGGACAACGGAGAGCAAATCATATTCGCGGTATGGTCCTTCAACGCTGCTACCTACAAACGAAAATAAGGGATGATTACGCTTACCGACGCGAGTCGGCTTCAGTCGATCACGGGATGTCTGCACAAACCAAACGAGACGCTTTTACTGCATGATCATGAAGCTCAAACTAACTGGCTCAAGTTGATTCCACGGCTCTAAGTGAGGTCAATCCCTAACTTAGAATAGGAGGAGTTGAACAAACTGCTCTCCGGTGTTACGATCGCTCAAGGTGGTGTGCTGCCTAACATCCAGGCTGTGCTCCTGCCCAAGAAGACCGAGAAGAAGGCTTAGACGTCGTCGTTCTACACAGCGACGTATGCTATGTTATACGTAGGATAAACACGGAGCTGGAACTTCTAACAGCAGATGTTGGCAATCGCGTCGATCTCGCTTCGATTAGTTTCCTTGGCCACAATAAACGAGCTCCTTAATTTTTTGTTGGTCTAGTAACAACAAGCGCATTTTTTTGTTGATTAGTTTTTCAAAAACTGGGTAGGTATAATAGATAGCTGATCGAAACAACGTAATTACCATAGCGAATTCTCTCCGAACACTTCCTTCAAGGTTCAAATAGCTGTCTTCGTAATAAGATGAGTTTTCTGGTTTTGGTTTTGTTTTACGTCTTTTTGCCGAAACCATGAAACCTAAATAGATAACTGGAAAAACAAACTCATTCAGTCAAAAAAGTATCCGGATTGGATGATTTGTTTATGGGGCCAAACATTTATTTTAGTTTTTTTTGTTGTTGAAGAATGTCACAACTGTTTTCCATTTAGGCGCGGTGTTTGAGTTACATCTGCTGACTGATAATAATACTAAATACAGTGCTGTTTATGTATGATATTGATAAGGAACAAAATAATCGAACAAAGAGTTTTTCTTAAATGGATCGCCAATGGAATTTCGTGTTCGGGGTCACTAAAAATCTTACAGAAGGCTATACGGTGAATAGACTTTATCGATAACACGTGCTAAAGAGTGGTACAAAGCGTTCAAAAGCGGTGTGTGTGCGGAGTGGATGTGATGGATGATTGGCCTCCCTTTCCACGACTATTGCCCTAATCATAATTACCTATGCAATAATTCCATAAGAGATCAGCCAGACCAGACTGTTATGCATAAACCAACTAGATATTACTTACCAATATAAATTAGTCTCAATTTATCCATGAGACGCAAATCGAAGACTCAAAAGAAAATTACACGACTTCGACTAACTGACAAGAAATCAATTGTTTTTCTAATCAAGTGATTCGTTTCTACTGATAGTGCGCAGAACGAAATCAATCGAACTTATCATTCGTGTTATTGTTTTACTGAACAAGTAATTATATCTTACCGCCGCACTCAGAGACGTTTAATGATTACGATACTTAGTACAGACTAGCTGTGCCCGCGACTTCGTTCGTGTGGTTGTCGAAAACTAAAATGCGTCGCTTAGATAAAAGTACATTAAATCATTGCCCTGCGTTAACTTACTGACGCTGTAGAAAATAAGAAGAGGGTAATGCAAAGCACAGCCTAGCAACCGTAGTGGCTGGACGATTAACAGTAGCACTACTTGTCGCAGGTTCGATTCCCACACGGAACAAAAAAAAAATCTCATTTGAATTTAGTTTTAAAAACCGGCCAAGTGCATGTCGGACCACACACACAATGTAGGGTTCCGTAGGTGCCTATCAAAATATGTGACCTTACAAAACTAATTAACCACCCTGCCTCCGAACTATGATTTTCATTATAAAAATAAAACAAACATTAGTACATTATGGTATAATTTATTTTCTTTTCGTTCTAAAAATTCCGTCTGGGAGCTGCGGGTTGTTCGCAAGAGATACCGCGGCCTCGACATGAAGAGCTAAGAAGGAACATAGGTGGTTTTTAGTCAGTAGAAGTCTGACACTCGCTTTTGCTCTACCCAAGAGCGGGAGGGGTTATTTGATGATTTTCCACCCACCATAAAAAATAGTACATTATGGTATAAGTGTGTAACGTTGGTGATTACCGCTGAGGCGCCATTGAGACCCGAGCCGTCAGGTGAGGGTCTTAAGAGAGCCGAGGACGGTAATCATCAATACACACGTGTATCATACGACGTTTTTCAACACACTTGTGAAGAAAATAACACAAAAAAATCATTTTCAACAGTTAAAATGAGTTGTGAAAAAAATTTCGCCATGGTGGGAAAAAATAATCAGTTTTCCTGCGCGCGCATCTAACAATGGCGATCGGCCATAGACTAAAATAATGAGGTTTCTCTTTTTTGCTTTATGCGGATAGCGTTTTAGCCACGTACAAAATAAGGAATTCAAAGTTTTTTTTATTACAGAGAAAACAAAAGTTTTATTTATTGAAAACGTATCATTACAAGATTAAGTTTATTTTTGGCTTTTCGCGGATGGTGCTGGCACAGCCACGTACAAAATGGGGAATTCAAAGTTTTTTTTATTACAGAGAAAACAAAAGTTTTATTTATTAAAAACTTATATAATATGGGTAAGGTTGTGACATAACAAACACCATAACACACATGATTACCGTCCTCGGCTCTCTTAAGACCCTCATCTGACGGCTCGGGTCTCAATGGCGCCTCAGCGGTAATGACCAACGTTACACACTTATACCATAATGTACTATTATATATTATACAGGTACATTTCATAAGTTGGTCGACTATTACTTGTAAACTTGAGCAGCCTACTTAGCTGTGATAGTTTTCCTTATAATTTCGTTATATATACCACCAAAATCACCACCATACCATTATTTTTTGAGCCTAACAAATGCACTTTATACCTTAATATTTCACAAACAAATCCCTTAATCGAAAAAGTTTGATCATATAATTCACCTTTTTGACCTTTTCCCCACTACCCCACACTATGGGCTTCGCAAGAAAAAAATAATCATCCCCTCTTTTACATGTACCTACTGGAGATAACCGAAAAAAATAAATAAAAAAACTTTGAATTCCCCATTTTGTACGTGGCTGTGCCAGCACCATCCGCGAAAAGCCAAAAATAAACTTAATCTTGTAATGATACGTTTTCAATAAATAAAACTTTTGTTTTCTCTGTAATAAAAAAAACTTTGAATTCCTTATTTTGTATGTGGCTAAAACGCTATCCGCAAAAAGCAAAAAAGAGAAACCTCATTCTTTTAGTCTATGGCCGATCGCCATTGTTAGATGCGCGCGCAGGAAAACTGATTATTTTTTCCCGCCATGGCGAAATTTTTTTCACAACTCATTTTAACTGTTGAAAATGATTTTTTTGTGCTATTTTCTTCACAAGTGTGTTGAAAAACGTCGTATGATACACGTGTGTATTGATGATTACCGTCCTCGGCTCTCTTAAGACCCTCACGCCTCAGCGGTAATCACCAACGTTACACACTTATACCATAATGTACTAATGTTTGTTTTATTTTTATAATGAAAATCATAGTTCGGAGGCAGGGTGGTTAATTAGTTTTGTAAGGTCACATATTTTGATAGGCAACTACGGAACCCTACATTGTGTGTGTGGTCCGACATGCACTTGGCCGGTTTTTAAAACTAAATTCAAATGAGATTTTTTTTTTTGTTCCGTGTGGGAATCGAACCTGCGACAAGTAGTGCTACTGTTAATCGTCCAGCCACTACGGTTGCTAGGCTGTGCTTTGCATTACCCTCTTCTTATTTTCTACAGCGTCAGTAAGTTAACGCAGGGCAATGATTTAATGTACTTTTATCTAAGCGACGCATTTTAGTTTTCGACAACCACGCGAACGAAGTCGCGGGCACAGCTAGTCTGTACTAAGTATCGTAATCATTAAACGTCTCTGAGTGCGGCGGTAAGATATAATAACTTGTTCAGTAAAACAATAACACGAATGATAAGTTCGTTTGATTTCGTTCTGCGCACTATCAGTAGAAACGAATCACTTGATTAGAAAAACAATTGATTTCTTGTCAGTTAGTCGAAGTCGTGTAATTTTCTTTTGAGTCTTCGATTTGCGTCTCATGGATAAATTGAGACTAATTTATATTGGTAAGTAATATCTAGTTGGTTTATGCATAACAGTCTGGTCTGGTTGATCTCTTATGGAATTATTGCATAGGTAATTATTTATTTTCTTTTCGTTCTAAAAATTCCGTCTGGGAGCTGCGGGTTGTTCGCAAGAGATACCGCGGCCTCGACATGAAGAGCTAAGAAGGAACATAGGTGGTTTTTAGTCAGTAGAAGTCTGACACTCGCTTTTGCTCTACCCAAGAGCGGGAGGGGTTATTTGATGATTTTCCACCCACCATAAAAAATAGTACATTATGGTATAAGTGTGTAACGTTGGTGATTACCGCTGAGGCGCCATTGAGACCCGAACCGTCAGGTGAGGGTCTTAAGAGAGCCGAGGACGGTAATCATCAATACACACGTGTATCATACGACGTTTTTCAACACATTTGTGAAGAAAATAACACAAAAAAATCATTTTCAACAGTTAAAATGAGTTGTGAAAAAAATTTCGCCATGGTGGGAAAAATTAATCAGTTTATAACGTTCTTTAAAAACGGTTCGTTGTCGCAACGCCCACCGTTGCGACAACGAACCGTTTTTAAAGAACGTTTTGTGTTCTGCGACGATGGAACCGTTTTACGTTCTGGGTTCAAACAGTCTTCGTTGCACAAACTAGTCTTTCAATTACTTGGTGCAAATTTTTATTTTACGCATGAAAATAAAGTCGAGAACGCAATGTTGCAACTGTATTTCTTAATAAAGTCACTCGTCGTCGTCGCGTCGTCGACTCGTTGTACGTTCCGCGTTCTACAAAACGAAAACGCAATTCTATTCCATGAAATGCGGTTGCAGAAAACGAACCACGTTCTCCTTCGTCGCCGTCTTCAAACTAGTTGCAACGACGACCGTTTTCTGCAACCGTTTTCGTCGTTGCGTTTCGTCCGTCTAAAATTCGACAACGACCCACCACACTTTTCCTGCACGCGCATCTAACAATGGCGATCAGCCATAGACTAAAATAATGAGGTTTCTTTTTTTTGCTTTTTGCGGATAGCGTTTTAGCCATGTACAAAATGAGGAATTCAAAGTTTTTTTTATTAAAGAGAAAACAAAAGATTTATTTATTGAAAACGTATATACAATTTGAAATTATCTATTTAAATTAATAAGTTTTCCTCCGCGCGCATCTAACAATGGCGATCGGCTATAGACTAAAAGATTAAGTTTTTTTTTCGCTTTTCGTGGATAGCGTTACAGCCACGTACAAAATGGGGAATTCAAAGTTTTTTTTATTACAGAGAAAACAAAAGTTTTATTCATTAAAAACGTTTGAACAAGTTGAAATTATCTATTTAAATTCGAAGTTGCATGAAATGAGCAAGGAACACAATCTTTTTAGTATCGAAGCTTTTTAAGAACAAAGCATCTCAACCAAAAAAATTAAAAAAAAACCTATAACTCACTTGTGAATAATGGTAATATGTCTAATTGCGGTGAAATTAGAGCCACTTTATGAGCAAGTGTGTTGAAAAGGTTATTAAAAATAAAATATCAGTAATTTGAAATCAGGAAACTGTATGCGAAAGTGTTGGTGATAAGAGTGACAGATGAGAAGATTTGGGATGTGCAAGCAGGATTTAGAGGATTTTCCTAAAAGTGCATAGCTGAGAAACATCTGGCAAAGCACAAGCGGATCTACTGTGCATCCGTAGACTTGAAGAAGGCTTAATATGACAGTGTGTGGAGGGAAGAGCTGTGGTCGACTGTATTTATGTATGGTGTGGACAGGTGCTTGCGTACATACAAAATAAAGTACGCAAGAACTTCCGCGCGCAAATTATATAGCGCGGGACAACCGAAATAGGAATGTATTTTCTAACAGATAAACAAGTGAAAGAAGTTTGGCAACGCCTTTTTTTCGTCTACATATTGCATGTAGGTCAAGGTTACGAAGAACGGCATCGTTGCATAAAACCTTCCTACGACTACTGGTATTTATGTTGCCATACAACACATTAAAAAAAAACATAACATTGATGTCATCAGTTCTATGTTATTTTAAATTGTTATTTTTTTGAACGGTTGGAAAGGAAATAATTAAAACTAATTATTGATTTAACAGAATTATTATAAGATCGTCTGCACGCCATCTAGTGTGCCATAGTCTAAACAAGTTTACTTGTCATTATTTGTCAAAACTCACGCACACTACTAAAGAAGTATCAAATTTTGCCGGGATTTCATTATTGTTTTTCTCGGTAAATAATGTAAGATAATGCCCAAAATAGTCGATTGCGGACACTTTCCATTGTTGAGAAGTGATAAAATGATAAATTTTAAAGAAAAAGTCTCTGTGTGTAGCGTAATGGTGTATTTCAAAAATGTATGGAGGGTCGGTCGGCGCTTCAACCTTAAGAGCACTAAAATCTTTGTACGAGTACATGGATTCTAGTGCTTGTGTTAGGATAAATGGGGCATACACTAGCTGGTATAACATCCCTTTTTTTTTTGGCGGGTGGAAAATTATCAACCCCGACGGGTGGTTTAACATCTCAAGAGGTGTTAGGCAGGGGTGTGTAGCGTCTCCTTGGCTGTTCAATATATACATAGAGAGTTCAATGATAGTTGTCCGACAGATTTGAAAGAGAGTGAATGTGGATTGAGAATGAATGAGTTCTCGTCGGGGCTGCGGGTTGTTCGCAAGAGATACCGCGGCCTCGACATAAAGGGCTAAGAAGGAACATGGGTGGTTTTTAGTTAGTAGAAGTCTGATACTCCCTTTCGCTTTGCCCAAGAGCGGGAGGGGTTATTCGATGATTTTCCAACCGCCAAAAAAAAAAATTAATGAGTTGCCTGTCAAATGCCTTCTGTACGCAGATGAAAAGGGATAAATATATAAATTGAAAGAGAAGAGGATGTATCGGTGTGTGATGTGGAATTAAATGATCTTCTTCTTTTCGTTACGATTCTACTTCCATCTTATACGGTTTGGGCCCACTATTCAAGTCGTCAAGAGTGCTTGTATAAGGGACACACCAGCAGGTGGGGCATTGTTTGATCCGGAGCGCCGCACTCGCACTCGGTGTTGGAGGAACCAATAGTACCCCACTTTGCCAGATTATGTTTGCAGCGGCCCACTTGGGCCGATAAATTGCAGCGACCCACTTGGCCTGATATATTATGATAAGAGTGTGGAACAAGTGAATGAGTTTGTATATTTGGGCAGTATGTTTTTAGGAGATGGAAAGACTGACGGGACGGAGAATAAACGCAAGCAATAAAGTGAATGCGTGCTATGCATGCCGTGGTGACTAGCCAGTCGATGTCAAATGACGCTCGGCTGGCAGTTCACAATGGTGCGCTGGTGCTTAAACATAAGTTTGAATGTTGGGTGTGGCAATCGAAGCATGAAAGTAGGACTAATGCTGTAGGAATGCGTTCTTTGCGAAGCATTTGTGGTGTCTCTGAATGATAAGTTGAGGTTTGGTGTCATGTGGAGAGGATGAGTGAAGACATACACTGATGTTATTGGTGCCGTTCTTCTGAAAGGACAGGTGCGTAGTACTCGTAACCGGCGTGCGTGTATGACCAGATGTATGAATGTGGACGAAGTAAAAGGAGTATGTAAGGATCGTAACAAGTGGCGTTCTGTGGTTTCTGCCTGTCCATGGCAAAAGGGCGTGAGTTTATGTATGTATGTGTGTGTATTTTTATTTTCGTAAATATCTTAGAGCGGTTCACAGAATATGTTTGAAATGACATGTGTACTCCTAATAGTTTCGGAATAAAGTAGCTGTGACAAAAGTATGGACAGACAGACACAACGAATCTATAAACTAGCTAAAAAGTTTTGAGTTTAAGTCTTTAGAAGTTAAGTTCAATTTTTTTATTATTTTAGCTTTTAAAAATAAAATAAATGAGTAGGTATAAGCAAATGATGTGATTTTCCTCATAAATCATCAACCTGACTTTAACAATCCTATAATGTCATTAAAGTAAATCACGCACTGTATTAACTGTGTTAGACTGATATTCAGCGGTAAACGGTAAACGGTCCTGTTAGGCCGTTCCAAGAAAACCACAGACTAAAACAGAACCTTTTTGAAAACTTATCGGATCTGGCAACATTCACACTTGGTAAACCGGTCGGTATTGATTTTTTACACCTCTGAATCTGAAAGTGACAGCTAAAAATTTCAAAATGTCCTGTAGTAATTGTTTTGATCTTAAGTCTCTTCCTGGATCATTGGCCTATGTTAGTGTAGGAATAGCGCCTCCGGAGCCGTCCGTTTTTCTATATCAGTATCGACTGCTGCGTCTGTTAGCAATTCTCCAGGAGTATGATAATTAATTCCTATTAGTGTTCTACGTTCACTTGCTTCCATTTTAATTGTGTTTATCGATCGAAATTTAAAATGATTCCTAATGAGATTTTCGCTGAAGATTTGATGAGTACAGTGATTCGATATGGCTTGTATATCGGTGCGGCCTTCCAGCTTGCCTGTCTCATGGCTTGTGTGACTCTGTCGGACGAACAAAGTGAGCCGCATCCATACGAAAAGGTAAACTATTTCACTGTCTTTTCGACCTAAATAAATGAGTTTCTCTGTGAAGTACGTCTCTCAAATGGTCTCTTACGATTTTATTGGCAACTTGGTCTGGCATAGAATTCGCTAAATGCTAACTCATCATAGATTACTACTAAAATACAGGTGAATGTTATCCATCAGTAATATGTTATTTTATGTACCCACAGTATGTTATAAGCAGCATTATTTCGTCTCTGATTTTGTAATCATCTTCCTGCCCCTGTCCCATTCTACTTGGGGTCGGTGCAACAGACGTTTTAACATAATTTCTTTTCATAAATTATTATTAGATATTAAAATCGAAAATACTTCATTCAAACATTTTTGTCCAACTATTTATTTAAAAAAGAATAACAATTATAATTTTACCGTTTTCAGGCTTACACAGACAGTGATGAATGCAGCTCTGAGCAGTCCTCACCAGGGCATCGGGCAGCCACATCACGAGCCAGGCGACATGACAAGAAGAAAAGGCGCTAACTTCAGCTGAAAATAAGGATCGAGGAATCTTTGATTGGCATCTTTTTGTATTAGTCGGTGTTGTGTGTTGTTTCAAAAAGTATAGCACCATTTCTAAATATGACTTGAAATGAAAGACATCAATTAGTTTCAAGATTACTTTGACATTTTCCATAAAATCTTATCAAATTGAAAAATTACTCAATATTGTCTTTTGAAAGTGGTCCAATACATTTTGCTTGCATTTATAACTTTAAGTTATACTTTTTTAATTAGTGTTTGTCTGTTATAAAACAGTCCTTTTGTGTGTTTATTGTCAGATCAATGTAAGAATACTCAATCTTAATTATGTGTTTGCACATTCCTTAAATTATGTATTAAACACCTATATAATCTCTTATTGAGCGTAAGTAAGCATAATGCATATTTTTAAGTAAGCATTTGAAATTTTAATTCTTTTACTGCGGTACTCAGAGATATTTAATGACTACTTAAGCCATCATTTAGTAAAGATTTGACATACTTTTGTATGACAGTGCGGCAGTTAGACTTCATGTATTTGCTAATAAACTCTAACTGCCACACTCTAGAGAGCTTTAATTATTACTTTGGCCATCACTTAGTAAAGATTTTGACAGTTTTGTCATACAAGAGTATGTCAAATCTTTACTAAGTGACGGCTTAAGTAATCATTAAATATCTATGAGTACCGCAGTAAGAAATCAAATATATAGTAGCATAACTGCCATAATTCTCCCTTTAGTGTCCCTATTCAAGCTACTTATTGAAATGATTGTAACTCCTGGTAGAAAAACACATTGTAATGATCTCAATTGTAATCAAATAAAACGAACAAAATAATATAAAGCATTTTATTTGTTATGTGGACTAGAAACCTTACAGCATTAAGATTATCGCATCTATAATAAACTAATGAATAAAAATCTCATATAAAATTATTCAACATTTGTACAGTTTAAGCACATTGTAAGTACAACAACATTTAAGGCACTGGATATCTTACAACTATTAATAGCACCAAACATTTACATTTCTTACATCATTCAATGAATTTTAATTAGTTACCATTGAAGGTACCTAAATATTTTCACATAATTATGGCACTTACAATTAACACTCTGTCTGATTTGAGAATTATGATATTTATGATCTAATTGCGTAAAAATACGTAATCATTACAGTGCCATATTTTACAGTTCAAAGTAAAGGTTCCTAAGGGCGCCTTTGGAACCTTTTTGTTACTAAATAATATTTTGGACAGAGAGCAATGATTGTTGTATTGGAGAAATATAAGTTATCAAAACTTTAACAATACATTATAAAAACAATTGACAAACATGATTGCACAAATTCATTGTATATGAATAATTATATTTTCTAACAATAACATACTTGTATAAAATCACTACGGTAAAATACATGTGTAAAAACAACAACACAGTTTATTTACATAAAATATTGCTTATATTGGACAAAATATCACTTAGGGCAGACTAACATCGTAAGGATGGCAATGCAAGAAACTCAATGCTTTTGTACATAGTTAAATGCAATGTTTTGTAAAAGCTACAAATATTAACTAGACGTTAGGTTAAAGTTATGCGTTTTTAACGCGTGGATGAGGTCATTGTCAGAAAGAAATTGTTTAAACGCATCGAGTTTCTTGAAACATATTGTAACGCAACATGACTTGTCGCCTCCACAGCATGACTCCTTTTCGCTAGACGATGGCTTTTTATCGCTACAACACGACTTTTCATCGGAACTCGACACTTCAGTGCTACAGCACGAAGCTTTCTCGTCACTGACCGACTTTTTTTCACTGCAACACGACTTGTTTTCAACTTTATTTCGATCGCATTTGCCACTAGGTTCCGCGTGGGAGCTACACGAACATGACAAACTTTTCACTACCGCTGACGTCTGAAAACTTTCGTCGCATTCGTGAACAGTGAATATTCCTAAATCTTCCAAGTTAGAATTGTTGTGTCGTCTATGGTAATGTAAGAATGTGTTGTGGTTTGTGTCTGTGGCCTGCCCGCACCCCACTGCGCACTTCATTGCCGCATGGTCGCATTTACAATCGACGCAGGAGCAAGTATCTTCGCAACAACCTTGCTTTTTAGGAGGATCATCGGGTTCTATTGTGCCCATACAATTCCTGCACTCCCCGAGACTCGGGTCACACTTACAATCTGAACACGAACAAATACCAGCGTCAGC
Organism: Diarsia brunnea; assembly: GCA_949774965.1. Taxonomy (NCBI): domain Eukaryota; kingdom Metazoa; phylum Arthropoda; class Insecta; order Lepidoptera; family Noctuidae; genus Diarsia; species Diarsia brunnea. The sequence continues at coordinate 4,799,634 of OX459001.1, forward strand.
TGCCAACTGCTCCAGGGTATTTCTTTTCGCCATCTTACCAAATATATTCTCAGTCTGCACCACATACATATCAGAGGGTGGTTCATTATCAAACAGTAATGTATCTTCCAAATCTAAGTCGGTGTTGAAGAGGACCGAGTTGGCAGGGTTTATTTCGATGTTCTGCTGCACTTTAGATGGAGGTGGAGTATTCAAAGATCTGTCGTCATCAGAACCTAAAAATAGGTCTAGGTCTGTCTCAATTTTGTTTGTTTCGAGATTAGTAACTATTTCACTATCGTTGAACACTTTGTCGCCGACGTCCAGTACACTTGGGGTGTCTAGATTGAACGAGTCGTGCGTTATAAGATTTGCGGTAGGGGCAACTTCTGTATTCAGGTCGATGTAACTCTGCATATGAGTGGGGACAAAAGTCGCTAGTGTGAAAATGCTTTCGGGGGTCTTTTCTTCTATGCAAACTGGTGTTTCTGATATTGAAGCCGCTAGAGCGCTGACGTCCACCCACGGCGCCTGGTCTTCGATTTCATTAGCTAAAGCTAGCTGCATCGCTTTCGACTTAACTTCTAGTTTGGGATGTCCCATCTCTATCGAGGGTGATTCCAAAGGTACAGTGGGTTGTAAGTCGTTGACGTGAACCCAGGATTCTTCGTTGAGGTTTTTCTTGTCAGTTTTTTCAACGGCAAATGGTGATAGAGTGAGGCTGGCCAAGTCGTAATCTACAGCTAAGTCATCCGTTTCGATATTTTTAATGTTGTGAGTATTGTCTGGAAAGAGTAGGTCGGTTATGTCGACGGTGTTGACTTTCGTGATGTCCTCTAAGCTGCCATCAGTCGAGTTGGATTCGGTGGTGATTCTGCCGAAGGATTCGAGAAGGCTATCCCAATTCATGAGATCGTCGGCCGTTTTGGATGCTGTTGCTTGTGTTTGTTTTTGGGCAGGTTCAATAACTTCTTTGACTATCGGCTCGATTTTGATCTGTGGAAGGTAAACGGTCACGTTTATAATCACGAATTAACGATGTATTTCTAGGTAAATATCAATCGGTAGGTCGCGTTGAAATGGGGATAAAATTGGGCAGTCGTCGATTCATAATCTTCAACTATTTAGAAATCAGAAGTTATTGAAAGTCACTGAAATATCCGGTACCGCCTACGTTAACCACAACAACGCATTTCTACCCATGACTCACTCAAATTGCGGAGGTTGGGCGCTGAGTCACACTATTTTTCTAACAGTATCGAATCATTAAAAAATAAAGATAATGTGGTCCAAATCAACTGTTTGGGTATGCCTACAAGATTAATGCACTTGTGACCGGAGAAGATTTTGTCAGATTTCTTTGTTGTGTCAGTGTTACCGTGTTGTTCTTCTAAGTTAGGCAGATTTCGATGACATTTACAATCATTTAGATAATTTATTAAGAAAGGGTTTATATTTATAACAGGGGAGCTCGGGTCCATCCGTGTTGGTTCGTGGATGGGAGACTACCCATTAGGTCGCAAATTCGGAGAGGCGGCGCGTGCAGCGGCGCGTTGTTTAGAGCGTGCACGCTCGACTTCTGAACGTATGGATTTCTCTCTTGGTGTATTCGTAGCAGCGTTTATAGCGTGTAGTTAAGCGGCGTGATCAGTGTTTTGGCGTTTTAACGAGCGTTTACACAGTGCTGTCAATCGCGGGGAAAATCCCCGATTTGCGTGGAATTGAGGGTAAGGCTGCTTGTCTACCCGTCGGGGCTGCGGGTTGTTCTCAAGAGATACCGCGGCCTCGACATGAAGGGCTAAGAGGAAAAATGGGTGGTTTTTTAATCAGTAGAAGACTGACACTCCCTTTCGATTGATGATTTTACACCCGCCAAATAAAATAAAAAAAGGCTGCTTGTCCACAGAAGCGGAGCGAGGCTGTGGAGCGGAGAAACGGAGAAAAATTAACCGATAGGACTGCATTAAATCTTAATTACAGTGTTTTTATAAAAAAAATAACAATTTGGGGAATTTGTGAAATTAATATGAATATGAATTCTAATTACTCCGTCTGTTAGATTATCGAAAAATATTGGAAACGCATTTTTTGTTTTATCAAATAAGTAAAAATTGACGAAGATAAAACGCGTCAAAGGTTTGAGTGGGGGTTAGTGACGTCACTCACCGGTACAAAATGTCATATTAACGTCTTAGAATATGACGTCACACGAGTTTTCAAAGCACTGTATCGTCTTCATTGTTTGTTTACGTGAAAAAAGAAAAAATACGTGTCCAATATTTTTTGGTAATCTATCTGATGGACTAATTAGTTTTTTTTTTGTTAACTACCCTATTCTGACGCACAGTCTCACCTAGGGGTATCGTACAACCCATACGGGGTTCATATAACCCAGTCTAGTATCCAGCTGGATCTGGTCTGAAAGCCAGCCTCATCGTAGTTGGAAAAAGGCTAGGCAGATGAGGATGGGTTTATATGTTTAACATATTAATATTAAATTTATTTCTACTATGCTAGTTTTGTGAAGTCCTAAAATCAATGCGAAGCAGGACGGGTCGCTAGAAATTATTTTATGTTTTCATTATCTAGTATTTAATTTAGTTTTTAACCTGTCCACATGTTGAAAACATTATTCAAGAAGAAAAATAAAATTTAATGTTTGGATTCACGCCAAAATGTTTCTTTCGCTAATTGCAAGCATCAACGACTAGTTTTCCAACTTTACCCGCAAACTAAAACAATTTTCAACGGACTTTAGTTACAAAATGAGATTTTTTTTTAACATTTTTGTTTTACCCAAATAAAGTTAAATATTCTGAGTAAATTAAATTCTTGACTCTAATTTTATTCAACAGAAATCAAATCAAATCATTTATTGCATGAAATATGGGTACACTTATAGATGAAAAAATACAAATAATAGACCTTTAAACCATATCCTACCCTAACAGGTGTGCAAAATTGGATCATACATTAAAATAAAAATCTAAAACAAAACACGAGAAAATGGGATGTCAATAATAGTAAACAATTGTCATTTTACATAATTATACATAACATTATAAATTCATTAATTAATTACATTTATCATTTAAATAATCATTAATTGAATAGTAGGCTTTATTAATCAAATATATTTTTAATTTATGTTTAAATGAAATAAAATTTTTTGCTTCCTTTATATTTTTGAACAGAGTAAATCGACACGATAATACAGTGAAAAAATGGTTTGAGTTTGAAAATAAAATTCAGCATAGGCAAAGTAGCCAGGACATACATTGATACAGTCTAAAACCGTCAAAAACAAACAAACGACAAAAACAAAGAAAACAAAAACAAAGAAACAAAGAAAAAAAGAAAAAAAAAAAGAGAGAAAACAAAGTCCTCCACCACGTCTGTCTGTGTGTCTGTTCCGCGATAAACTCAAAAACTACTGCACCGATTTTCATGCTGTGTTCACCAAGGGATAGAGTAGTTCTGGAGGAAGGTTTTAGTAAATATATAATTTGACCGACATCCACGCGGGTGAAGCCGCGGGCATCAGATAGTATGATTATAAATTGACTTTCAAACAGTTTCGATTTAGTGGCTCTTATTTATCAACAGGTCAGAAATATCCGTAATGACTACTTAGCATCAATGGCTTCTTTTAGGAGACTTCACAGATATATTGCAGCATGATTATTCTGGCACTTGAATGACATTGACAGGAGGAATCTGTTGGTTTTATTTTTAAAGGACATGGCCGGAATTTGTATAGAGCATTGCCCTGACAAAAAATATTCATGTACATTGACATACAGTACCTCATTATAAAGCTTACAGGTATGTATTTATAATAGTTTAAGTTTGATGAACAGAGAAGAAGCGAGAGATATACAAATAGGATTTAAAAAAATGTGCCTGCACATTTTGAATAGCAACGAGTTGGAGGCAAAACAATACAAGAAATGGTGGTGGGTGTTATAAAGGCCATTTATTTACTAGGCACTTAGATTTGTTACTTCCTAGATAATGGTCAGTTTTGTGAGGTTAATGCTCAGTTATTATTATTTTTAGACCTTTCAAACGTTGCGAGTTGTCAAAACAGGCCACGATATTGAAGAAAATTCGTTTCCTACAGATATTTCTGAATATTATAATATCTCTAGAGCAACTTTGCTAAAAAAAATACGCAATTGGATTGACAATGAAACACTTAAATAATACCTACTTGAATTTTTATTTACGTAATTATGTAATTTAGTGTAGTTCTACTTTGTTTTATATGTCTTTTAAGAAAAACATGATTGCAATTACTCAGACAAAGCACATTCAATGTTTTCATCCACTTTTAAGGTCAGCATCATCTTCCTATTCATCTTCAAAGGTCAACAAAATATTATGAAGAAAAGAGGCTGTTGGCGTTATATTTGCTTGGTGCCTGGCCCAGCCCAAATACCATAACAATGCCGTAATATGGCAACAACACCCGACTGTCCGATTTCCAACTAGACAACTACAACTTTTTATTTAAGTACTTATGTTTATTGAGTGTAGTTCTACTTGTTTTATAGGTATTTTAAGAAAACCATGATTATAATATTATTACTAAGAATACTATAAACATTAAAAGCGTAAACGAAAGTCCGATGAACGATAGCGTGAGGTCGAGTTTAAATATTCAAAATCCAATACAGTAACGAACACAGTAATACGTGTTATGATCAACGCAAGACTGCACAGTTTTGACAGCTTTGACTGTTAAGTTTAACTGTCGCAGAAACGTCAAAATAACTCTAGGACATTTGGATATGCACTTTTAAATATATTATTATCGATTTATAAAGTGGTACGTGAGTCGCGTCAAGACGCGCGCCATTCGAAAAGTGGTAAATTATCCTAATGATAAGATCATTAACATACAATTCTGGCAGTCACGGTCGTTTTATAGGTATTTTAATATGACCATCAAGCATAGTTTACACAGGTACACTGATTGTCTTATGCGTGTTTCCGAACGTCGATGCAATTGTCTTTTCCTAGCAATGAATCAAATGGGAAATCACCAAAAAAACATTTATTTTTTTAAGAATTTTCCTCGCCTGTTTTAGAGAAACGTAATTGTTGCGACTATTTTTTATTTATTTTAGAAGAATTTTTCATAAAATAGTTATTAATGTACAGTATGAAATCTGGATTGAGTTTTGAGGGCAGAATCCGGCCATGTCATTTGTTTACTGTATTTGAATTTTATAGATATAGATAGGTTTGCGTTTAGCCGCAACTCGCCTGATGTGAAGGTATGATGCGGTGGTGATGAAGGGAGGAACACGCTTGCCTAGAAGAACCATACATTTTTAACTATATAAATAAAGAGAAAAGTCCTGACTGACTCATCAACGCTCTGCCCAAACCCTTGGACCTAGGAACTTGAAATTTTGCACAGAGGTTCCCTTTATAATGCAAACAAGGAATAAGGAATGATTTTTCGGAATTCAACCCACAAAGAAGGTAATTAGGGGACGAAAGTTTGTATGGAAAATCGTAATTTTTGTTTTTGCCGACATCCACGCGGCCAAAGCCGCGGACAAAAGCTACTAGATTATAAAGATCAGGAAACAGAATCCGGCAGTGAATTTCACAGGCTGGCGGTTCGCACAATTAATGTGGAGCCAAAGAGCTTTGTTCGGGTCTTTGGGACTTCAGCCATATAACGGCGACGCTTCGCCGTATCTCTGGGACATGTAATGAGGAGGGATGAAGCGCATGTGACTAAAAAAGTGATGGATATTAATGTTGACGGATGGAGAGGGAGAGGAAGGCCAAAGAAAAGATGGATGAATCATACACAACACCTCACAAGGAATGATGACAGAGAAAGGAGTCAATGATGCCATGACGACTGGAGGGGCGAATGGAAGAAAAATAGTGTTGCGCCGACCCCAATTAAAATGGAACAAGGGCAGGAAGATGATGATTCTTCGCCGTATCTCTGCTCTTGCAATAAAACCCACCTGATGCTTCATGGCATGCGCCTTGAGACTGGTGGCGGTAGAGAACAGTCGGCCGCAGCCTGGCTCCGTGCACGCATGGGGACGCGCGCCCGAGTGCGTGCGCCCGTGGGCCTTCAGGTGATGAGATGCGGTGAAAGACTTGCCGCAGCCATCTGTTCGACATCTGGAAAATGAAAACTTTTAGTTAGTTGGATGATCTTTTAGCATACAATCCTTAGTGACGCTGGACGACATGGGAGAAGAATATGATTTAAACAAAACTTATGCAAGAAGAATAGTAATTTTTGGCACTTTTGTTCTGCTTCCTGAAACGCTGAACACAGCGAGTATGTTTGGCAATACGTCGATGTTTCGAACATCCTTTCAGAAATTGGGGCTGTGTACTGTGATCTGTTGTGTACTGTTCGTCACCTGTAACGAATTAGTTCCAGAAAAAAACTTGCCGAAACCATAGGCAATAGCCACGTTACGGTCTCACAATCTGAAATGAGCTCTTAGATCGAATGAAGAAGAAATACTTATACATATTATTTGATTAATTGATGTAACATAATTAAGTCAGCCAGTCCACCAGACCACCTCCTACGGATAATAATGACCTATTTATCAGTGCTACAACGAACGATAACATCGTTGAAAACACATGTTTACTAAACTTATATAAACTGGACACCTGCCAGGATATACTTTCACAGAGCCGTTTGGCAGTAGACCCACTAAAGAAACACGAAACCTACTACATTACCCATTTGTCTTGTCACTCATTTCTAAAATTATGAAGCGACAATGCTCGAGTAGGGAACGTTGACTTATGATCAAAGAGACGTGCAAACATATGGCAGACAGATGCCTTGTCTCAGAGCTGCAGTGTAATGATATACTCTGTACAGCGGTTTAATGATATTGACAGTTTGGAAAGGCAACATTCAATAGTGAACGGAGGACAGATCAGACTTTAGACCCCTCGCCCACGGCAACTTTTTGTAGCGATGCTGTCGCGCGTTCGCATCGATACAGTCGCGATGCTGTCGCTAGCTGTTTACGCGCGACTGCATCGCTAGTTCGCTACAATAAATCGGTGTGGGCGAGGGGCCTTACAGATTGTTGCTGCGTTAAACAAATAGCTGAAATATACTTTGATAAGTATATTTCAGCTATTTGTTTAACACACCTTGCCAAAACGAGGTTCAGCTTAGCCTAGGTTAACTTATACTATCGTTATTTTTTAGTTTAGTAGTATCGTGAGCTTGGTCATTCAAGTCAAGGTTCAGTTTGAGATCTTCGTCCACTTTAAAAATAATTAAATCAGCGACTACGCTGCGTGTTGCATATTTCTGTATTTCTTGTTATAGTCGCAAGTTTGGTTTTATCTTCATACTTGTTTTACCATATAAATTTAGGAGAACTCCAGTTAACGACACCCATCAAGCCTATCAAGATATTTATTTCGGCTGTCAATACTTGCTAAGTAGCATCCGTACGAAGATATTTATGATCAGATTCTAGTTTTACTAAGCGTGCATTATCTAGTCGAGTTTACACTGCGATTGAACGTTGGCGCCATTTATCTCGGCGCATACGTAACCGAAACTAACTGTGGTGACTTGAAGATTGTAAGCGTTATTTATATCAAAAGTGCCTCCGTGGTCTAGTGGTTCAGGCGTTCGCCTTGTGACCCGGTGGTCGTGAATTCGATTTCCAGGAAAAATATTTTGTAAAGTTCGTTTCCAGTTTGACTAGGACATTGCAGGCTTGAATCACCTGATTGTCTGATAACAAGATGATTCCGTGCTTCGGAAGGCACGTATAAGCCGGTGCAAATTATTCGTACTCAACGTTGAAAAGTGGCCTCTGTTCTTACTTGTATGGCCTCTCCTGTGTGTGTGTTCGTATGTGTTTCTTTAGATCGCTAAGTGTCGTAAAGAACTTCGTGCACCCATCTGCATTGCAGTTAAAAGTGTCACCGCTGTGCAGCCGTTGATGTGCCCGCAACCTGAAGATGGAACAATCACTTATTAATTAAATAATCATCATAAATAAAAAAATACTAGATCAAGAGTTTTCTACAGGAGAAAATATAAGAAGGGTGACCAAAACGTATGAACAGATCTTCATAAAGAACCATCTCATTCACGTCCGCTTTCAAATAGGAAAAAAACCCGCGTCAAAATTGGTTCACTCGTTTGGGAGCTACGATAGCACTGTCACACAAATACGCACGTTGAACTTTAAACCCCTATCTGCGTCGAAGGCTAAGATTAATGAAAACAATGGTTGGTGACATTTTACCTCTGAAGTTGCGAGATTTCTACATTCGTGAATTGTCTATAACAAAGTTTACTAAAGTGGCTAGACCCTAAGCTGTTGTCTATCCAGGTTAAGATCGCTTTTCCAAGTTTCAGGCGTCTTTTAACTGAAAAACCAAGGTTTTTCAAGTTGGGTAAGACCGGAATATGACTAGAACACATCCCAAGTCTGAAGACGTAGGGCTATCGAACCAGTGGTGGGTGAAAAAATGCCCTTTTTTTTTTTGGCGGATGGAAAATCATCTAACAACCCCTCCCGCTCTTGGGCAGAGCGGAAGGGAGTGTCAGACTTCTACTGACTAAAAACCACCCATGTTCCTTCATGTCGAGGCCGCGGTATCTCTTGCGAACAACCCGCAGCCCCGACGGGTGAAAAAATGCCCTTGAAGATGATAAATGATAATAATCAAGACATCAACTTGCGCCATTATTTTGTGTACGTTTTGAATAAGCCACCAAAACCACCTAAGAATATTTCTACAACCATCATTCTCTTGCCCTATATCCCAATAGGCATGTTTCTTGACTAAAAAAAATATGATTCTAATTACGTCCGTCTGTTAGATTATCGAAAAATATTGAATACGTATTTTTTGTTTTATCAAATGACTAAAAATTGACGAAGATAAAACGCGTCAAAGATTTGAGTGGGGGTCTGTGACGTCAATCACCGGTAAAAATGTCATACTAATGTCATATAGAATATGACGTCACACAAGTTTTCAAAGCACTGTATCGTCTTCATTGTTTGTTTACGTGAAAAAAGAAAAAATATGTCACGTCCAATATTTTTTGGAAATCTATCTGACGGCCTAATTAGATTTTTTTGTTAGTTACCCTATTCATTACCATTTATTCCTCATTCCTCCGCATGACATGCCCATACTACGACAATATTTCTACAATATACGCAGTAATAAAATTGAGTAAGGTTTGTTATCTAATCTTAGGAAAAAAACATGGATATCCATATTATGTAAACAACCAATAATATGTAGGTACATCAAAGACTCGCGGCCTCAAGGTCAAGGCGACAACCGCGTTTAGTGATGTGTACAAAACAACGGTTTGTGCGCAAAATAATAACAGCCGCACAGGTTAAGCTACGCTTGCCGATGTCGGTCTGTGGATGGGTGACCAATGTGACCATCCATTACATAGCGAGCTCCCTCTGTGCCTCGGAAAGCACGCTGATCCTCTGGCACTGGCTCATCACTATCATCATATCAGCCCGATCACCTACTGCTGGATATAGGCCTCCCCTTTTTTCCGCCACTGTTCCCGGTCCTGTGCGTATCCAGGTGCTTCCCGCGACTTTGACGATATCGTCAACTCAAGGACCTTTAGGAAGCCCCCGGCTGTTATGTGTAAATCTTTGAAAGCCGTTACAGGTAGGTCAGTGGCCCTAAAGTTTGACAACCAGTCATACCAAGACATAGTACCCAGTATCTGGGTTGTGAAGGTCAGATAGGCAGTCTCTACATGTAAAATGTATTCAGCTACATCCGACTAGTCTGGAACGTGGTCCCAACATTAGTTGGTGAGTGGTGATCGTCACTGATGCACATCGATCGTACAGACAAAGCTAAATGGGCTTTTTTTTGGAGGTTGAGAAATCATCAAATGACTCCTCCCCCTCTGGGCGGAGCGGAAGGGAAAGTCAGACTTCTACTGACTAAAACCCACCCATGTATCTTCTTAGCCCTTTGTGTCCGCGGCCGCGGTATCTCTTTCGAACAACCCGCAGCAAGCTGAAAGGCCTCATGTGCCAGTTATAATGTCGAATCCTTCTACCTAGGTACATCTTCTACTCCCAGTTTGACGTGCTTGGAAGTCAATTCGTCTCGAACGGTTTTTATAAAATCTCGGTTGCTTTCCTAGCGTCCTGTTTATAGATTTAGATTACAGAATCTGTCATATATCCGTGTCCAAATCAAAATCAAAAGTCATTTATTCAAACTGGGCTGATAATCAGCACTTTTCGAACGTCAAAAATTTACTTTACTTTACTTATTTACAAGTGACAGTCCCCCAAAACGCCCACCCTTCGACACTACCTAGTGTTTTTCTGGAAAGAAGAAGTGGCGGAACAAACTCCCCAGCAACAGCAGCGTGTATTATGGCGTTGAGAACTCGAGACCATGTATTCTACAAATAAAATGGCATGTTAATTAGCTTGACTGACAATACATCTTTACTCTTCCATCACCTGTGAACAGTTCACACATCTATATCTATCTATCTATATATATAAAAATGAAACCCGTTTTTCGTTGTCACGACTTGGCATGAAAATGGCTTGACCGATTTGGCTGATTTTTTTTTTTAAATGTTCGTTGAAGTTCAAGGATGGTTTTTACGGCGAGAAAAATTCGAATAATGGCCGGAAAAGCCCTAAAAACAGCCCTTTTCTTTTTCCCATACAAACGTTTTCTAACTAAAACGTCAAATCAATTTAAGCTTTAATACCGTACTATAAAGTTCAAGTGTTAGTGGAGAGGTTCCGGGAAGGCAAAACAATTGAGTGACGTTCAGTTGTTCAGTCAACGAATGACAACTTCAAACAGACCTTATGACATTATCACAATAATCACAAATAATTACTGTTTCTTTCCCAATAGAAAAATGATTTTTCAAATGGTGTTTGCGTATAATATAAAAATTAATTGCTGTTAGTTAGTCGCGCTAAAACTAGAGAACGGCTAGACCGATTTGTCTAATTTTGGTTTTGAAACATTTGTGGCAGTCCAGAGAAGGTGAGAAATTAGTAGTATGTAGGTAGGTAGGTAATAGGTAGGTAGTAGGTAGTTGGTACGTAGGCAGGTAAAAGGGCATTGCAACGCACGCGGGGTACAGGTACAGCTATATATTATATAAAAATGAATAGCTGTTCGTTAGTTAACTCGAGAACGGCTGGACCGATTTGGCTAATTATAGTGTTGAATTATTCGTGGAAGTCCAGGGAAGGTTTAAAAGGTGAGAAAGTGGAAGGTAGGTAGGCAGGGTAGTAGGTAGGGTAGTAAGTAGGATAGTAGAGTAGGTAGGGTAGTCGGTAGAGTAGTAGGTAGGGTAGTAAGTAGGTAGGGTAGTAGGTAGGTCGGATAGTAGGTAGGTAGGGTAGTAGGTAGGTAGGTAGGGTAGTAGGTAGGTAGGGTCTTAGGTAGGTAGGTACGGTAGTAGGTAGGTAGGGTAGTAGGTAGGTAGGGTAGTAGGTAGGTAGGGTAGTAGGTAGGTAGGGTAGTAGGTAGGTAGGGTAGTAGGTAGGTAGGGTAGTAGGTAGGTAGGGTAGTAGGTAGGTAGGGTAGGAGGTAGTAGGTAGGTAGGTAGTTGGTAAACAGGCAGGTAGTAGGTAGGAAAAAGGGCATTGCAACGCATGCCGGGAACAGCTATAACTGATAAATGTCGACGACATTCCATTTAGGTAGCTACAACCTTCGACTTAGTTATTTTTCTTTCTGAGGTTTTTTCACATCAGGTCATTTTTAAAATTGCCTTTGCAAAGAGTGGGCTAGAAAAGCAAACAGAAAATCGTTATTTCATCAAAAAAGACGAGAGGAGAGATTTGTTCCTAAGTATCTCTTCTCCTTTTTAACCGACTTCCAAAAAGGAGGTTCTCAATTCGTCTGTACGTTTTTTTTTTTTATTCGCGCATCTCCGCATGTCTCCGCTTTGATTTGACTACAACTCCACATAGTTAGATAGAAAAAGAGTTATTAATAAGCTACCTATCTCTGTACCGCCTATAACTTCTTCTACTAAAAATAGATTAACCAAGTAAAATATTGCCCTTCAACGCGGTCTATTAAATTCAGTTGGTCCGACAAGCGCGGCTTATTTGCTTAGCAATTCCTAATATGGTGTGTGATTTTATAATCATCAAAAGATTATAAATAGTTATAGTAGCCAACGTTGAATTATGATTTAAGATTTGATTATCTCGTGAAAACATCTTATCTACGGAAAGCGGTTTTATTATCATATCACTTATCAGTTATCAGTCACGCTGGTCACACCCAAGCAAGGTCATGGAAATTTAGGAAAGTACAACCACGGAATGAATGGGTTAAACCTTAATGTTTACTAACACCGTGCGTAAGAAATAATTATTTTTCTAAAGCACGAATGAATGACCACTACGCGAAAAAGCGTTTTTGGCCTTTTTATTCCGAAAACACAAAAGGATATACTAACACCTCAAAAGAGTAGGTACAAGGGATAAGAATCCCAGAAATTTCGGTAAGCCTGTCTGGAAACGGGTTTTGTCTACGGAAGAACCGACAATATTATAGATTGTAGAAGTTAAAGTCAAAGCATTTATTTCAATTAAACCATTACAGGTACTTTTGAATGTCAGAAGAACAATTCATAAAACTAAACTACGAGTGCAATACGTCATCCCGAAAGCTACCACGAAGAATCACACGCCGCCAAATGCCCGCAACAACGAACACTGCGAGCACGAAAGCACGCAGCGACGCACACCGCAACAACGAATGCAAGAGACTCCAAATCACGGAACAACGAATGCACGCCGCAACGCGCAACCGCCGCCCCGCGACCCGGAGCCCCGCGCACCCACCGCCACGGCACGCGCCGCCGCGCGCCCCCGCACCCACAGCACTCGCCGCCGCAGACATCCGGCGACGCGCAACTCGACGCAACAACCCCCGGGACGACGTATTGCACTCCTAAGCTACAGTCACAGTCACAAGGCATAATAACTTGTGAAAGTACTGTAGTTGCCCATACCCTAGCGTAGATCTCTATGGAGAAGAACGGGCAAGAAACTCCATGGACACTCTTTTAAATCAGAAAGATTTAATGTCGAGTTGTATAGAAAGAGGTTTGTCTATTCTTGGTAGAAAAGAGATAGAATCGCCATGCTTTACAGGCTGCTGCTGTAGTGACGTGCTATCTTATGATCATCATCTGCCTATCTAGCCTTTTCACAACTATGTTGAGGTCAGCTTCCAGTCTATCCGGATACAGCTGAGTACCAGTATATTACATGGTGCGACTGCATATCTGTTGCTGGCAGATGTGTTGCTGGGGAGTTTGTTCCGCCACTTCTTCTTTCCAGCAAAACACTAGGAAGTGTCGAAGGGTGGGCGTTTTGGGGGACTGTCACTTGTAAGTAAGTAAAGTAAATTTTGACGCTCGAAAAGTGCTGATTATCAGCCTAGTTTGAATAAATGACTGGTTTTGATTTTATCTGACCTCCACAACCCAGTTAATACTGGGTAATACGATACCCTTTGGTAAGACTGTTTGTCAGACTTTCAGGTCACTGACTACCTGTAACGACTTCCAAAGATCTATAAATGGCAGCCGGGACCAACAGCTTAACGTGCTTTCCGAGGCATGGAGGAAACTCGGTACCTATGTAATGAGCGGTCACCCATCCACAGACCAACCTAGGCAAGCGCCTAGGTTAATTAAATCTTATGATAACTGATACTAAAATGGGTTCTTGGTTTTTTGGTCAAACAATCAGCCCAACATTCCATACCACATCATACATAACCATTCCAGTTTGTTTGTATGACTTGCAAATTTTCTAAGCGTGTTATCTTTACTTGTAATCTATACTGTAGTCACTACGAAGATACGATTTTAGCAGAAAAATCCTGCGTGGATATAAGTTAGGAGTTAGTTCTGATTTAAATCAGGCTTATTGCAAGTAAAAGTGAAGCATTTAGGTTGGTAGCCCATGTTATTTATGTACAAAATGTCATCAAATACGATTTAATATATTCCAGTGTGTTACAGCATAATCTTACGTGAAATCCGCCTCGTAATAAAAAGCTACTAGAGTCAATGGCGACAAGAGTGACAAAAACTTTTTGGAAACCTTATAAGAGTTGATGATAAGCAAACTTCTCGTGAAGACCATGTTAGCAGCTATGATTGGTTGTACTTTGGCAGCAGATTAAATAGAATAAATAGGCTTTTTGATTTATCACCCACTTAAGCAGAGAAGCAAGAAACAGGAATGTCTTAGAACCAAAAAAATCGAAGACATGATGTGACATCTAACAACCCGCACTGGGCCCGCGTGGTGGATTATAACCCATCCCTCTCCTAGAGTGGAGGCCTGCGTTCCTGCAGTGGGATCATTATAGGCTGATGATGAAGCAGAGAAGCTAATTGAAAATGCAAACGTTTTGCAAGAGAGTATAATAGCAAGAGTTCGCTTCAGTTCGCACATGTTTCACATGACTCATCATTCTCTTGGCGTTATCCCAATTCATTTCGGGTCGGTGCAGCATGTCTTCTTCTTGCATACTTCTCTGTTTCTCGTCATCTCCATCTATCGTTTCTTTGGTCTTCCTCCCACCCATTCACATTCATACTCAAAACCTTCCTCACGACATTTTCCTCATTCCTCCGCATCACACGCCCATACCACGACAACCGATTGTTTCACTTGACTCGTTCCACAAAATTCTTGAATTACATTTCATGCATAAACACATCTTTATTAACACAGCACATGAGAACTGTTGTTGCTATTTTGTTGAATCAATTGGCAAACGGCCAAAGACATAAATCATGACCACTTTCTGACTCACTATGTTCTGTTTGAATTTTTTGTTATTTATGATTATACAAGTCAAAAAATCTGATCGACTTGTTGTTATGTTCGATTCTATTTCGTTGTAAACATTCCAATTTGATTTCATGCATCGTAGCCGCCATTACGCATGATATGAATATATGATTCCTTTATTTGCTTATGCTTTTCCTGGTGCGGATATCCTTAGAGAAACTCCCTAGGGTAGTCATAACAGGCCTCTACGGCAGAAAGTGTTTATGTATTGATAAAGTACTGTCAAGTCCTGTTTCTTATGCACGACACCCACAGTCCTACATTCGCATTGCGCAAGCTTCTACAATCAGCTTGGTTCGATATTTATTGTGAAAAAAATTGGTCAATGAAACTTGAAGTGGTAAGGCGAAATGTAGGAAGCTGGAACTTTCATCATCATCATTTTAGACCAGAATCACCCACTGTTGGGTATAGGCCTCCCCTTTCTCCTGTCACTCTTCTCTGTTCTGTACGTCTCTCATCCATCCGTGTACCGCGCTCCTGACGATATCATTCACCCAACGCGCTTTAGGGCGGCTCTGGTTTCTCACGCCTAACCTTGGTCACCATTCGGTCAGAATTTTACTCCATCAGCAATCTCCGCGTCTAGCCACATGTCTAACCATTACCTTACGGTGTTTTAAGTCATCAAGGCCTAAAGTCACCTACAAGAGTAGCAATACGACGGCGTACCCTGGAAAGTTTAACCACGGCATGTCTTGAACAAGCGTGGTGAACCGGTGATCAATGCACGTATTGCACTGTATTAAAAGAAACCATTGGCTTTGCAGTAAAACAATAATAGGTTGGCATTTGTTTTTATGAGCTTAACGCTGTTCAACTGACCCAAAGATCCAACCAAATAGGGATGTTTCCTGGCGAAAACAAAATATGATTCTAATTAGTCCGTCTGTTAGATTATCAAACAATATTGGATACATATTTTTTGTTTATCAAATCAATAAAAATTGACGAAGATACAACGCGTCAAAGATTTGAGTGGGGGCTTGTGACATCACTCACCGGTAAAAAATGTCATAGGTACTTATGTCTTGGAATATGACGTCACACGAGTTTTCAAAGCACTGTATCGTCTTCATTGTTTGTTTACGTGAAAAAATAAAAAAAATGTGTCTAATATTTTTTGGAAATCTATCTGACGGACTAATTAGATTTATTTTGTTAACTACCCTATTGGGGTAAGGGCAGGAGAATGACGGTGATGACTAATTAAGATGTTATTATAATTCTTGCCGATACAGAACAAGTGGTCAAATGTTTAGAAACCATGCAAACATCATAAAAGTGCATTTTTTCCGGTTTGACCTCTCACTAAAAACACATAATGTACCATTTTTTATCAACATATAATATGTTATCTACGTACGTTGACTACGCCCAAATCATGTTTCATATCTACCCGTTATTTCCATTCAAGCTATCTGTCACGGTTGAAATGAAATAATCTTTTTGTATTAGTCTCTTATCAGAATGCGGAAGACGAATCCGTCACCTACTCAAATCTGCAGTCTGACAAGACCTACCCTTCAAATTATTTAAATAAATTATTTTTATTAGGTGCTCTGTATCTTCGGCGCGTTGTGTTCCACGCGCGCCTCGAAGAATAGTTGAATTGAGAAGAGTTGACAGCATATTAGACGGTCACGGGACCCACTAAGACCAGTGCCTGCCAGGGTTGCGGAATTTCATCGAAAGAGTTATCGTGGCCCTGGAACGCATAGGGCATAAGAAGGACACAAGGTTTTAGTCAGTAGAGTCTGACACTCCCTTCTGCTCCACCCAGAACGTTAAAAAAAAAGGTGCTCTGTACCTTGAGCATTTTGGATACACATTTTTCGCACCACCTTCTTTTTGGACCTTAAACTAGCCATATGGGAATAGAGTAGTTTGCAGATACTTTTTAATCTTGTCAGTCTGACCATTCCAAAAAAAACAGATAATAGTAACAGTGAACATCAATCTTATATCGTGAGGGCACAAGAAGATTGGGACGCCGTCGCCTCCTTCTGCGAAGCAGTGATCCTTTGCTAGAAAGGAGGTGGCGGAACGTGAGAGGGAGAGAACCTCTCGTCCCAGCCGCCGCGGGAGGCGCTCCGGGCGTCGGGGGCCACGTGATGGCTTCCGGCCACCGTAGACGCGGGTCTGTGGACGGTGAGTGATGGGCTAGCTCGCCGTACGTCCGTCTTATGACGACGACACACAGTGTGTCAAAAACCCGATTTTTGTGTCATCCTGTTTTTATTTAAGAAATGGATAGTCACTGTCAATTCTAGTACTACAGTCCAACTCCGGCTTCGATACGACTTAAAATTGATTTTTAAAAAAATTACAAAGTTTCGTAATATCCGCGATCCGAAAAATTAAAAAAAAATTATAATAAAACAGGCGAACCAATTATTTCAATTTTTATTCATTCCAATAATTGTTGGCATAATTGCCTATAATTACACAAAGTTTTGTTGCTCTTGTGCAAATGGGTCCCGGGATATAATTTTGTTTTTAATTTTTCGTTTTTATTTTTTTATTCGAATTTAACAGCGTAGTAGTTCGTAATTCTTATACCACATTATAGCTTAAACCCCATTCTATGAGCGATATTAAAATCACAACCTAACTCCTTGTTAATTAGGAGTTATTGATTTTTTTTATAATTTTTCAGGGTTGTCACTTTGTGTGTATCCGAAAAAATATAAAGTATGATTATTTTATTTAAAACGGAACCCTTATAGGATCAATTTGTTGCCCGTCCGCCATCCGTCTGTCTGTCAAGACTAAAAAAAAGCGTAGATTCTAGCTTGATACCTCCGTATCAAGCTAGAATTTATATCAATTACTCAAGTCTATACCTTCGAGCTGTGAAATAATCAAACTTCTAAGCCATCGCACCCAAAATATACAGCCGTTTATGCCGCAAATTTTCGACACTCTCAAGGGAATCAAAACCTACAGGGTACTTCCCGTGAACTTAGAATCTTGAAATTTGGTACGAAGCAACGTCTTATAGCACAGATAAAGGAAAAATGGCGAAAACCGTAAAATTTTGGGTACGTCATATTATAATAAAAATATTTTACTTAAATACCTACAAGTTTGTACGGAACCCTCGGTGCGCAAGTCCGACTCGAACTTGGTCGGTTTATTTATTATTGCGGTTATACTGTTAAAATTCATCTTCATTACTTATGACTATGAACTATTAAGAACGAATATAATTATGTATTAATAGTTTGTAATGATCAATGAACTTTCCTTCATACTCCAGGGCTTAGAGTTAGACAGACTGTCTACAACACAATTGATTAAATTAGTAAAGTTGGGTCAGTTTTTGTTTTTTTTTTTGTCATGGTAATGACACTTAAATATCACGGGGATTATACAGGGGGGGTGAAATTTTGGCCATTTTTTGCCTAGGACGCTCCGTTTTCGAGATATTTCAATTTCAATTATTATTTTATAAATTTTTTAACGCCCATAACTCGGAAACGGTGCATCGTAGGACCATGCTTCTTAGAACCAAAATGGCTGCGCTAAGTCCCTACTTAACTCGACGGCGATCCACAACGCCGCGCGCCGCTCGCTGTGTTGTTATTTTGTTATACTTACTATCCCGTTCTGGCCCCGCTGTTAACCGTTGAGCGTGTTGTTGAGTTAGACATTATAATTATAACACGTAGGCAGCGTCGGTATAACATATGTTATTCGTTATGAACAAATAACACTTTATGTTTTGGTGTTATTCGTTATATTAACCACCACTAGTATATATACAGGGTGTAAACGAACCCTTTACGCATCCGTCAATCAAGCATTCTGTACATCAAACGAAGTACCCCTACGCAAAAATTTTTGCTGGGAAATGACTTTTTTTTTTTGGGGTCAAAAATCACATTTTACGGTAAAACTCAAAGTAGCACTCTTAAAACATTGTGCTAGTGGATGCTTTGAATAGTAAACGGGTCATGGAGGTAATTTAAGTCAAGTTAAAACCTGAAATACTAGTATTTACAAAAACAGCTGTGAAAAATTTGGAACTTTGACCCCCAATATCTCCGTAACTAGGAGGTTCCCAGGTATGGTCTAGAACAAAAAAATGATCGCAGTGGTGGGGAGAACAAATGCCCTTCGTTTGCGATAAGGGTACTTTTACACCCTATATATGAAATTCATACATATAGAAGTGAAGACATTACATTACTCAAACTAGTCATAATATCTAGTAACATAATATCTTATGCACTAGCACATCCAAAAAGACGTAAAAAAACATATATTTAAAACAGATAAACTGACAACCCTAAGTGCGGATATTTCGGATATATCAAAAAAAATCTATAACTCCTGATTAACAAGGAGTTAGGTTGTGATTTTAATATCGCTAATAGAATGGGGTTTAAGCTATAATTTTATATAGGAATTACGAACTACTACGCTGTTAAACTGGAATAAAAAAATCAAAACGAAAAATTAAAAAAAAAATCATATCTCGCGATCCATTTGCACTAGAGCAACAAAATGTTGTGTAATTATAGGTAATTATGCCTACAATTATTAGAATTAATAAAAATTGAAATAATTAGTTCGGCTTTTTTATTATAATTTTTTTTTCATTTTTCGGGTCGCGTATATTACGAAACTTTGTCATTTTTTTAAAAATCAAGTTTAAGTCGTATCGAAGCCGGAGTTGGACTGTAGTACTAGAATTGACAGAAACTATCCATTTCTTAAATAAAAACAGGATGACACAAAAATCGGGTTTATAACACACTGTGCGACAGGCCGTGTCGACGGCGCGTTCGTGTTCCACGCACGCCTCAAAGAGATGTCAGCAACATGGACGCCCGTCGGGGATGCGGGTTGTTCGCAAGAGATACAGCGGCCTCGACATAAAGGGCTAAGAAGGAACATGGGTGGTTTTTAGTCAGTAGAAGTCTGACACTCCCTTCCGCTCTGCCAAGCCAAAAAAAAGAGCACAAGAAGTTTATTGCAAAAAGTACAAATACGTTATATTTTATGTCCAGTCATGACCACAAAAGCGTTTGATGTCTGTAAATATGTTGGTCTGTTTAGAGCTGTTGGAATCCCAACACTTAGATTTAGTCGATGCGATATACGCACATCACTAGCGCGTCGCGTCTAAACGCGTTGCAATCGTATTCGCTCCAAAACCAGTTGCCATCTTTAGCTTGTACGTTCCACACCGGCTCGCCATAGTAATAAAGGGATCGTTACATACATACTTTATACTTAATGGTTATGTAATTAAAAGTGTAAACAATACAAGTTTGGTTTGGCTTCTCAACCTAATTTCCACATGGTCCTTCGAACAACGAGAACTGGTGCAGTTCTATTACCTACTTCACCGTCGGCAGTGCAGACGCTAAAAGTGAGGATTTGAAGAACATCACACCGACCTAGGCCATACATTGTCCTGCTAGTCTTCCCGTCGGCGCGGCAGTGCAGTGCAGACATAAAGGAAGACACCAAGCTCGACCAATTGGCTACCTATTTGAGCCTATTTCCCCGTCAGTGCGGCAGTGCAGTGCAGACATAAAGGGTGGCATCAAGCTCCGCCAAATAAGTATTTCCCCTCGGCGCGGTGCAGCGTAATTACATTTGAGGAGACATCGAGCTCATCATTAGTCAGCATTATACCTATTGCGATCGCAGACTTCGTAATACAAAATCGCAATAGGTACCTAAAGCGCAGAACAGGGACACGTGGCGAGCGACACATGTACCAGACGAAGTGGGCGGGGCGTCGGCGGGCTTCGGTTCGGCGTCAGCGACGATCGGACAGCCGCCATTTTGCAGCAAGCGCAAGCGTCTCACAGTCTCTACTCGTTGGTCATCGCGTTTTAATAGCAGCAAAGTGCTTTTGTGTTATTAACAATAAGTTTAATTTACCTGTGTAGAGATAATAAGTTAAAGTTGTGTTATAATAATACAAATTACAAATATGGAGCTAAAGGATCTGGTCGCCGCACGTGGTTATTTAAAAGGTACGATTACTAGGTTACAATCCGCTTGTTCGCAATCTTTAACTAGTATTTCCAAGGAGACTTTATTAGCTAAACGACAAAAATTATCAGATACGTTTACGCAATACGAATCTCACAATATAAAAATTTCATTACTCCATCCAGAAGACAAGGAGGACATAGAGCAAGTTGAAACCAGTTATTATTTCATCTTAACTGTAATTAATGAGGAACTCAATCGCCGTAATATCACTAGTGCTAGCGACAGTCATTCAGCTCCTAAATCAGTGCCTAAAATTAACTTACCTCCGATAGATATACCAATATTTAGTGGTAAGTTCACAGAATTTATACCATTTATTAACCTGTTTAACTCTTTAATTGATAACAATAAGTGCCTTGATAATGTTCAGAAGCTTTATTATTTACGCTCATACTTAAAAAACGAGCCATATGACTTAATAAAAAATTTACCTCTAACTGGTGAAAGCTATGTAAAGGCCTTGCAAATAATAAATAAGAGATATAATAATAAGCATAGATTAATAAATGAGCACATAAATTTGTTATTAGATATTAAGCCACTATCAAAATCTACGGCATATAATTTAAGAGAGTTTGTGTCTAATGTCAAACAAATGCTTGCCGCTCTCAGTAACTTGGAGCCTAACGTACAGTTTTGGGATGCTGTAATTTTGTGTATTTTGTACCGAAAATTAGATGCGTACACCTCCCGTGCATTTCAACTCGAGAGGAACGCCGATGAAAAGCCAACAATAGGAGCCTTCTTAGATTACATGGACAAGCGTGCGCTGGCGCTTGAGAGTGCTGAGCCGGGGAGCTCCCACGGACAGCTACGTCAGTCGCCGAAGGAGCCAGGGCAAGCCACTGGTAGACTAGTGGCCAACGCAGTTACTCAAGAGCCTTCATGCTTATACTGTAAGTCAAAACACAAACTCCATTCTTGCAACAAATTTAAATTATTGAATGTAGACCAACGAGTTAAGTTTGCCAATGAAAAAAGCCTATGTAATCTCTGTTTATGCGCTCACACTGGAAGGTGCAGATATCACTTCCGTTGTGCAAAGTGCAAGGAACCACATAATACTCTGCTGCATTGTGGCACAGATAATAATGTGTGTGAGTCAACTACTGGATCAGCGTCAACCGCATCATTAGCTGCAAGCAATAACTATAATAATGATGTTCTTTTACCCACAGCTAAGGTGAAACTTGTAGCTCGGGATGGCGCTGAAGTCCATCTTAAAGCCCTACTTGACAGTGGGTCCCAGCTGACCTTTATTACAGAAAGGGCATTACAGCTGCTTAATTTGGAACCTGCTCGTAGTAATGTCAATGTAGTTGGTATAACAAATTCAAAAACGAGGTTGAAGCATTGCTTACCTCTAGAAATTCATTCCATAACCAACCCATTTAAAGTCTCGACCACATGTCATGTTGTTGAGCAAATAACATGTAACTTACCTCAACATAAATTTAATACTTCAGACATTTTGATGCCTAAAGGCATTAAACTGGCAGATGATCAGTTTAATGTACCAGCTGAGATTGATTTATTAATGGGAGCGGACATATTTTTCCAGGTGTTGCTGCCTTCAGAGCTGCCGGCGCTGCATGATCGCCAGCAGTATGCTGCAGAGGCCAGCAGTCCACAACCACATCTTGTCAACACTCAGTTTGGATATATTGTTGGAGGTACCCTACCACACACTAATTTATCAAAGGTCTGCAATAAGGTAAGCTTAAAATGTAATACATGTGAGTCAGATATTAATGAGACCCTAACTCAGTTCTGGAAAACAGAAGATGTTCCAAAAATCTTTGATGAAAGGTCTTCTGAGCAAGAGCTCTGTGAATATATTTTTAATAACACTGTTCAGCTGAAAGATAATTGTTTTGAAGTGGCTTTACCGTTGAAATTACCTCTTAGTGAAGTCAATGATTCCTTAGGTGATTCCTTTAATCTTGCATTAAAAAGATTTTTAAATTTAGAAAAGAAATTGCATAAAGATCCCAAACTTTTCTCTGAGTACCAAAAGTTCATTCATGAATATTTAAGTCTACAACACGGTTGTTATGTAGACATTGGGCAATATGAATTAAACAAAAATGCTATATATTTTTTGCCGCATCATGCAGTCCTGAAGCCTGACAGTAAAACAACTAAGCTGCGTACTGTTTTTGATGGCTCTATGAAAACTAACAAAAAGGTGTCACTTAATGATATACTTTTAAATGGACCCATTGTACAAAGAGACTTGTTTGAGATATTGCTATTATTTCGTTGTGGTAATTTTACATTTACCTCTGACATAAAACAAATGTTTAGAAATATACGTGTAAAACAAGAGCATAGCTCACTACAGAATATATTGTGGAGAGATAGTCCAGATGAACCAATCCAATGCATTAGGCTTGAAACATGCACATATGGGTTGAAAAGTTCAAACTATCTGGCCACCCGTTGTCTTAAAGAACTAGCAGTAAAATATAAAGACACTTTCCCACTAGCTTCATTCATTATAGAAAATTGTACATATGTAGATGATATTCTTTATGCAAATAATGATTTGAATATTATATTAGAGGCTAAGTCACAGATTCGCCAGCTCTTGAGGTTAGGGAATTTTCATACACATAAGTGGTCAGCCAATGACAATAGAATACTGTCTGACATACCTTCAGCTGAACAACACTTTGATGATTTAGAGCTACAAAGTGATGATTATAGTTTAAAGACTCTGGGCTTACAATTGATAGTTAAAGACGATAAATTTAAAATGTCTTGTCCAGAGATATTCAATAATGATAATTTTACAAAGAGAGATATCCTCTCCTATATTGGGAAAATGTTTGATCCCATGGGCTTTGTTAGTCCCATTATTGTACAAGCTAAAGCTATAATGCAAAGGCTATGGTCTTCCAAGACTGATTGGGATTCTATGCCTGACGATGATATTAAAAAAGCGTGGCATGAATTCTCGTCCAGTCTAGCTTCAATGAAACCAATTTTTATTAATAGAAACATAAATGTAACTAAATTAGGTAAAATTGAACTAATAGGATTCTCAGATGCGTCCAGTACCACGGCATATGGATGCTGCGTGTACCTGCGAGTTACAAATCATGATGGTAAAGTTAAAATGTATTTGCTGTGTTCAAAATCACGCATAAACCCGCTTAAAAATAAAAACAAAACTGTACCACGCTTAGAACTCAACGCTGCACTGCTTCTCTCCATTGTTATGGCAAAGGTTTATTGCACGCTAAAATTAAAATATAATATACGCAATGTCTATTTATTTGCTGATTCACAAATTGTTCTCGCATGGTTGCACACAGAACCCATGAAACTTAACGCTTATGTTGCGAATAGGGTAAAAGCAATCGCTAAAAATATGCCTAACTGTCAGTGGCTATATGTAAACACGGAGAATAACCCTGCAGACTATATCAGTAGGGGTGTTACGCCAAGTGAGCTTCATGCCTGCAGCCTGTGGTGGGATGGCCCTGAATTTTTGCATGATAGTGAATATAAATTTAATTTAAAAATAGATTTACCTGCGAACTTACCTGAATCAAAAACCGGGTCAGCACTCTCCGCGAGTCAAGTGTCTTCAGTTACTAGCAATGTTTTTGATCAAATACACAAATATTCTAGCATTCACAAGATGGTACGTACATTGGCTTATGTAATGCGGTTTATTAATAACCTAAAGGGTGGAAAAATAGCTCACAAATATCTCTTAAGTTCTGAATTGAATAATGCTTTAATGTTGCTTATTAAGAATGAACAAGAAATGTATTTTAAAGACGAAATTGTATGTTTAAAAAATAACAAAAATGTAAAAGGTTCCTTACAAAGCTTATGTCCTTTTATAGATAGTTTAGGTATCCTGAGAGTGGGTGGCAGGCTACATCACTCTAATATTCCATATGCTCATAAACATCAGATTATTTTACCCAAAGAATCACATGTAACTAATTGCATTATAAGATGTGAGCATGAAAAGCTTTTACATGCAGGTCCAAAATTATTACTGTGTAATTTAAATCAAAAATACTGGATAACTAATGGGTTAATGTATGTCAAAAAGTTAATTCATAAATGCGTAATATGTTTCAGACAGAAGGCAACAGCCTCTAAACAGCTGATGGGTTCCTTGCCGGCAGATAGAGTGACTGCTATGAGTCGCCCTTTTGAAAAAGTCGGTGTAGATTTCGCTGGGCCTATTGATATTAAGCTCTCGCGTGTGAGACGATCCTTAGTAGGAAAAGGTTACATTTGTGTATTTGTATGTTTCGCTACAAAGGCAGTTCACCTCGAAATCACATCAGATCTTACTACTGATGCCTACCTCGCTTGCCTTAGGAGATTTATTTCAAGAAGAGGATTACCCAAAGAAATCTACTCTGATAACGCTAGTACTTTCAAAGGCGCAAGGAACCAACTAGCTGAGTTATATCAACTACACCTTTCACAGAATCACCAAAAGCATGTATGTGAATTTGCAGCCCAAAGAGGCATTAACTTTCATTTTATACCAGCATACTCCCCCACCTTTGGTGGGCTGTGGGAGTCTGCTGTGAAAATGACTAAATATTTTCTAAAAAGGGTATTACAGAAGCAATTGTTAACCTATGAACAAATAAACACTGTATTAGTAGAAATAGAATGTATATTGAACTCAAGACCTCTCATTCCTATGTCATCTGATGTAAATGATTTTAATTACCTAACGCCAGGTCATTTTCTAATAGGAAACTCATTAACAATGTACCCTGAAAATGATGTAACTACTGTTCCTCAAAATAGACTTAAGTTCTGGCAATTATGTATCCAAATTAAACAATCATTCTGGAAGATGTGGTATAAACAGTATCTTAATACATTACAAAATAGGCCTAAATGGTTAGATATCTTGCCTAACATAAAGATAGGCACAATTGTAATTTTAAAAGAAGATAATGTACCCATAATGTCGTGGCCTATGGCCAGAGTTACCAAAATATTTCCTGGCCATGATGGTCATGTAAGAGCAGCAGAGGTCACAAATTCAAAGGGGAATACCCATGTGCGATCTGTCACAAAAATTTGTATATTACCTATACATGATAATTTTAATTAAATTTTATTTTTAAAAACTTAATGTAACTATAATGTTATATCTACTTATATTGATCCTCTTGTTCCTCTCGTTGGCCGGAGCATGTTGGAATCCCAACACTTAGATTTAGTCGATGCGATATACGCACATCACTAGCGCGTCGCGTCTAAACGCGTTGCAATCGTATTCGCTCCAAAACCAGTTGCCATCTTTAGCTTGTACGTTCCACACCGGCTCGCCATAGTAATAAAGGGATCGTTACATACATACTTTATACTTAATGGTTATGTAATTAAAAGTGTAAACAATACAAGTTTGGTTTGGCTTCTCAACCTAATTTCCACAAGAGCTAATGCAGATTACGTCACGGCCAAACTTCTAAGTGAATCCACAAATAAAAATATAAACCACGTGTTTTATAGAATAGTTTCTTTTTAAAGCATTTTTTATTTAGTTTGAGGAAACGTATACTACCTAATTGAACAAGTGGTATGAACACAAAATATTGCGATAGAAAAGATGAGACGGTCTTTAGTTTGATTTGATTTTGATTTACTTAGTTTGATATAAAATTAAAATGTCCAACTGTCAAAACGTCCAATTCCCAAAATGTCCAACTCCCAAAATGTCCCCCATGAAAATGAATTGGACATTTTCAAATTGGACATTTTGACAGTTGGACATTTTGACACTGTTGGACATTTTGAGAATTGGACATTTTGACCGTTAAAGCTGTAGAAGTGTAGACGGTATACGCTTCGCAATTGTACAATTGCCATCACGCGCAATCTAAACTATTATTATAAAGAGGGAGACTAAAATTGTTTGCAAGAGCTTGGTAATCTCTTCCAGAACTGATTCAATAATAAAAAAATCTTTTACTCCTATATCAAACTAAGTACATTAATTCCGAGTGTTATAAGATATTATGTACTTCTTCAAAACTGACGAATTCGTGGGCAGAAGCTAGCACTTAATACTTCTCGAGTCATTTTATCGACTCCAATCAGTTTAGAGTGACTTGATCATCTAATCATTTCTGATTACTAATTATACTAGTCCGTTATCCTATAAAAGTTTGATTAGGTATTATATTGATTACAAATTGGTTTGTGAATCAATACAACATAGTTATCACGATTTGTTGTTAGATATGTTACGGCTAAAGATGGGTGTGAAAACCACAACATTACGTCACGCGTTTACTGCTCAAAGGGTTATAAAACCTCCTCCTTTTTAAAAGTCGGTTAAAAAGCAGAGGTGTATAATAGTTAACTGAGTAACAAGCCATTTTCCGTCAGTTTAGTACCCTATCAGAATGTACATTTTTCTTCTTTGAGACGATGTATAAAACCAAAACTTTGTCGCTGCCACGGCATTGTAAGTGGCAGCGCAGAAGTCGTTTTGACTTTAGCTGAGCAGAAACCGGGTGCCGCGCGAAAGTAGCATGTCTGCGCTTAGTTACATGGTTTAATTTGCGCTGTCTGGGCTTTGTAAGGGACATGATAGGTCCCGTCGGGGCTGCGGGTTGTTCGAAAGAGATACAGCGGCCTCGGCATAAAGGGCTAAGAAGGAACTTGGGTGGTTTTTAGTCAGAAGAAGTCTGACACTCCCTACCGCTCTGCCCAGAGCGGGAGGAGTCATTTCCATAAAAAAGGGACATGATAGGTATTTCTTAGTACAGCACCATCCGTGATACCTAAATCACGGCTAGTAGAGTGTGTGAAAATACATACCTGTATAAAGTATTGAAGGCTTTCCTGCAGCCGCCGATGGTACAAGCGAAGGGTTTCGCTTTCGTGTGCGCACGTATATGAATCTTCAGACTGTATGACGTCAGAAATGCTTTCTCACATGATTGCATCGGACATTTGAACCTGTATTCACCTGAAAAGTGACAAGTAAACATTACTACAAACGTTAACAAAACTGGCAATGTTCGTGTGTTCAGTATGGGGTAAGTACTACACACAAGTTCTGGTCATCATCATCATCATCAGCCTATAATGTTCCCACTGCAGGGAGTCAGGCCTCTACTGTCGGAGAGGGATGGGCTATAATCCACCACGCGACCCCAGTGTGGGTTGTTAGATGTTACATGTCTTCGAACTTTTGGTTCTAAAGATATGTCGGTTTCCTCACGATGTTTTCCTCGATGTTTTTCTTTTTTTTTGTTTTCAAGTTCGGATGGCATAATCGAATTGAATTGCCTGCCGACCTCAACAAGTGCGTATGCTCCAAAGAATCCACATGGATACATTTCGGGCAAGCCTTGCGTTTAAGCAATGACAACTAAGCCAAAACGTCTAATTCTGAGGATCATTTTTTTTGGAGGGTTGGGAAATCATCAAATGACTCCGCCCTCTCTTGGCTGAGCGGAAGGGAGTGTTAGACTTCTACTGACTAAAAACTACCCAAATTCTATCTTAGCCCTTTGTGTCCGAGGCCGTGATTTCTCTTTCGAACAACCCGCAGCCCCGGCAGATGCTGTGGAGTGTGGACTATCATGCTATACTACAATGTTATTGACTGGTATCTATGTTAGGATCGGTCACACTGGCACAGATAAATTGCGGTTCCAGTCACGTACACCGGTAGAAGAGCTTCCAGTAAGTTTGAATACCTATGGAAGAATCAACATCGTCCGGTACTCTGCAGTTTATACGGAATGTTAAGCCTCGACAACAGAAGCATAAGGTCGCATGTACAAAACTCGCTGTATTTGTACATCCGACCTTATGCTCCTGATATCGAGAAATAAGAAAAGCTAGCATCTAACCATTTCATTTTCACATATACAGGGTTTAAATTAACCCTTCACGCAGCCGTCAACTAAGCATTCTGTACTTCAAACTAAGTACCCCTACGCAAAAATGTTTTGCTGCGAAACGACTTTTTTTTCGGGGTCAAAAATCACATTTTACGGTAAAAATCAATGCAGCACTCTTAAAACATTGTGCTAGTGGATGCTTTGAATAGTAAAAGGGACATGGAGCTAATTTAAGTAACGTTAAAACCTGAAAAACTAGTATTTAAAAAAACAGCTGTGTAAAATATGGAACTTTGACCCCCAATATCTCCGTAACTAGGGGGTTCCCAGGTATGGTCTAGAACAAAAAAATTATCGCGGTGATGCGGAGAACAAGTGCTCTTCGGTTGCGTTAAGCTACTTTTACACCCTTTATATGGTACATTTGGTAGCTTTAGGTAGATAGAGAAGAAATAAGTGTGGTTTTGTCAAGAGTTTCGGCACGGTTGGCGTCGTGGCTGAGTGATTGACTGCAGCGCTGTGTGTCACGGGTTCGATTCCAAATATTGGATCACAAATATTTGTATGGCCTACAGATAGTGGTACCGGGTCTGGCTGTTAGAGTATGAGAGTTTACTGTTAAAAATGTTTGTAAACGCACTCACGATAAAGGAGAAATTCATAGTGTGCGCACGAAGATTTCCGTACCATTATCTATAAAAATCGCGTTTGTTGTATCGCAAATTAAATATTTATTTTATTTTGTTTTTAGTATTTGTTGTTATAGCGGCAACAGAAATACATAATTTGTGAAAATTTCAACTGTCTAGCTATCGCGGTTCTTGAGATACAGCCTGGTGACAGACAGACGGACGGACAGACAGCAAAGTCTTAGTAATAGGATCCCGTTTTTACTCTTTGGGTACGAAACCCTAAAAAGGAACGAATTTTGGGGTTTAAAGATTTGAGGTGATGAAGTGACGCCAAGCATCATGGTCTGTAATTTCATTTAAGTACTATCGATTAAATTGAAATTTAAATGAGTAGGTACCTAAACTCAGTATCTGTAAAGTAGATAAGTACGCAAAGTTCAAAGAGGCAACGACGTAATATTATATTACGTGTTACGCAATTCATATCAGAATAACGTGACCAAAGAAAGTGTAAGTTGACGACTTTCTATAAGGATCGAGTTTCAATGTAAAACGGAAAACCTCTTCCTAGGATAGGGTTGCAATGTGGTTAACTAAGGTTTTTGCATTGATAACGAAAACTGAACTAGTTATAGTATATTTAAATAATAACTAGCACTTCGCTCGCGACTTCGTCCGCGTGTAAATTATATACTAAACCTTCCTCGAGAACCACTCTATCCATTGGTGAAAACAGCATGAAAATCGGTGCAGTAGTTTTTGAGTTTATCGCGAACAGACAGACAGACCGATGCGGCGGACTTTGTTTTATAATATGTAGTGATAGATGATGATATTATATTTTAGACGAAGTGTATGAATGGCTAGGTGAAAATTATCCCACGACCACGGGATCGTACCAACGACCGGTGTTCGGGGCCCAATCTATCCGTATGCCAAATTGTTTTTTGTATGTCGATAAAATTAATTTCGCGTTCATAGTTAGGAAGCATTGAAGACTTTTAGTGGATATGCACTCTCTGACTAAATGTTTTGTTTTCTCTACTAAGTAATATCTACAGCAAAGAGTTTCGTGTTTCTGTATTAAAGCGCATTTCAGGGCTGATGAATGCTGAAATAAATGATTTTGTCTCCGAATAAAAGTTTGTGCAACTATAAAAGTAATGTGGCTCTAAAATAGTGTATAGAACAAACGAGAACACAACACAGTTGGAAAGTGTAACAAAGAGCGTGGGTGACTGAGATTAACCTACTGCAGCAAATGAGTTATCTACAAGTTTTGGCCAAATCAGTTTCGTTACGCATAACCATTACGAACTTGGCGAAAGCAGGTTTATCACTAGAATGTAAGAAAGTAGGATTTCTTGTCATATACTGTGACTCAGGGTCCACTGTGATTCTCTGACGATCTACACTGCATAGCGGAGACGGGGTATTTACTGGTCACACAGAAACATAACATAACATCACGCCTGCAATCTCCGAAGGGTTGCCCAAATTAGTACACCCACATTTCGCCAGTAAAAAAGAACATCAGAAAATGTCCACCAATAGGACTTTTGGCAAAGCTCAGTCGTAATGCCAACCGTGGAGCTGCGAAGGGCAAATCCTATGAACCCGACTCTGCTGGAGCTTCAAAAGCTGTTCCCACGTTACGCAATACGGTTTCAGATTCTACTCGGCGATAGGGGTCACAGAACCCCCTTTTTTTTTTGGAGGTTGGAATATCATCAAATAACCCCTCCCGCTCTTGGGCAGAGCGAAAGGGAGTGTCAGATTTCTACTGACTAAAAACCACCCATGTTTCTTCTTAGCCCTTCATGTCGAGGCCGCGGTATCTCTTGCGAACAACGCGCAGCCCCTCACAGAACCCCTTGTAACATTTGCACACCGAGAAAATGACAAAGAAGACCACATTATTTGTCATAATTTCATTACGCTTACAAAACCTTTGACTTTTGCCAATAGCCCATACGGGAGCTATTGCCCTATTTATCCTAGCTAAGAAAAAAGATCGCGAGATTCCAAAGACCTACTAATGGAGGCTCAATTCGTCTTCAAAATCGAGCCGATGATCTAAAAACATGAAGAAACACTTCAAACAGGTAGAACACAATGGTACCACTAAAACACACATCCTTTTCACAAAAGTTTTTGCTAGGAAAATAATCACCTGATCACTTATAGTCACACAAAAACGACCTAACAAAAGCTCTCCATATTTGACGAAGGTCGATGAACCTATCTTATATTTTGCGCAGTATTTGATATGACCGACATGCGACACTACTGTAAAGAACATCTAAGCGTTCGTTTTTCCAGAAGAAGACGGATTAACTGTGTAGCCATGTGTACATAGTCCATCCATCTTTCTCATCGTGGATGATGAGAAAGATGGATGGACTGTGTACACGAGTATTTTTCTCTTTTTTTTGGCGGGTGGAAAATCATCAAATAACCCCTCCCGCTCTTGGGAAGAGCGAAAGGGAGTGTCAGAATTCTACTGACTAAAAACCACCCATGTTCCTTCTTAGCCCTTCATGTCGGGGCCGCGGTATCTCTTGCGAACAACCCGCAGCCCCGACGGCGTCCACATACGAGTACTGGGATGACGAACAATAGAGGAGTTTTCAAGAAAAGATATGCTGTGTCGACCCCAATAAATTGGGATATGGGCAGAATTATCATGACAAGTTCTGTAAAGAGCATAATATTAAAGTCTTCATCTAGAAGTCTGTTCATATAACTGATATTCTATCATTTTATTCCTGATATTGTGGTATGGTATCTCATATGTGAGTAGATAGAACAAATCTCATTATAAAATAAAAGTAACCAATTCAGAAACTGTTTGAGAATACCTAATTAATTATGATATGAAGTGATAATTAAAATAATACTTTCAACTGTTGTTTGCTAGGTAGTTCATTTGATTACTTTTGTCATGATAAACTTTTTCTCTCAAGGTAAACATTTCCAGTTTCCACTAGTTTTAGGCGTTGTTTTGTGACCATTATCCATTGATAATGTTCACCTCAAACCAGTAAAAACTGGAATTTTGATAATGTTTTATCTAAGGAAACTAGAATAAACCAGTTTAACACAAGATTAATGAGTTACTAAGCACTTTTGAAGACATTTGTAATAGTTCTATAATTCTGGAGATTATTTAAGTAAACTCTAATCAGTTTAATTTACTTTTAAAACATATGAGCTATTAGGTATCCTATTTCAGAATAAACCAATAATATTAATTTTGGGGATTAGAATGCTAGATGAAGTTAATAAAATATTTTACTTAGACTTTAGCTAAATTATCTATGCCTTTGAGGGATACTGTTTAAATAAAGCAGAAATTTAAATCAATAAAACTCTGGTGGAAGTTAAAATGTGGTTTCTTGGTAAAATCATAAAACAAAATATTCTGAGCATACTGTGTGGGTGAGTAAAGGTAATAAAACATTGTTTACTGTTGTAGAAGTTAACAATGTTGTAAGTGGCAAAAACATTAATTTACAACACTAAAAAATACTTTTGTGGAAGCAATATCGGTAGATATACTTACTTCAAATTTTAAATACTAAGGCTTTTATAAATATACAAGATAGCCGTAAAGCTAAAGTGGGACTGGACTGGCCATGTCTGCGATATGCCCTACAACCTGTGGGTCAAAATAACCACGTTGTGGAGCCTGACACAGCCAGGAGGCGATGCGATCGACCTTGTATGAGATGGCGGGACAAGCTGGACAGAACCAACCACCAGTGGTCCATATTGGCCTTGGATCGAAAAATTTGGAAGTCATGACTTCTGACCCTAGTAGTGGGATGACACAAGCTAACAGTTACAGAAACAAGATAGGCAACAAGAGAGACTGACTAGGAATTAAGAACTTTATATGGAAATAAGACAGCATTGTCTTACTTTATAGATCTCAGATCTAAATTTTCAATACAACACTTAGATGCAGTAAGACTATTAACAAAAGCAAGGCAAGTGTGCTTTTCTTACTCTTCTTACATAAAGATTTGCATATAAATGTATGCAACATTGTAAATGAGTTTGCCATAAAATGATAATGGATTTATGAATAATATAAATTAATCATAATAACTAGATCGCAAAAAGTGGAAGTAGGGAAGGGAGGCCTTTGCCCTGGAGTGGGACAGTATAGGCTCATAATAATAATAACTAGATCAAAATGTAGTTTTTTTGCCATAGAGTGGGAAATGAGTAAGTGGCCGATTGGGCCTCAACTGGCTTGTTCCCCACTGGTAAGTGGTAAACGCTGTCTGTGGACATCTACAATACTAAGGGCAAGGAAAATAGAACTTTAAGGAACAATAGAATTTTAATAGCATGGTAGAAAAAGCACAGATCTCACCTTGAGCATATATAGTTACATTGAGCTTTAAGTATAAAAGATAAATTTGAGAATCATTGTATGATACAGGTTGTAAAGCCATAATTCTCTCAATGAAAGCAGTTAAGGTTCATAATTGTTTATTGTTTATCACTGAGTTTAATGGGAAGATGATGTTCAGTAACTGATACTTTGATAAGTTGATGTGGGCTTTATCTACACCGTCATCTTTAGTAAATAAATATGAAAATGGCATGAATGTGATATTTGTATAGTAGTATGCAAAAAGCCTACTTATTGAAGGGTAATTTAAAAAGCATAGTGTATTCTACATTTGCGTTACAGTGATCTCACCCTTGTGTGTTTTCATGTGTGTGCGCAGGTTTCCAACAGTGCTGTAAGTGCGTTCACAACCCTCATATTCACATTTGTACCTAGCGGTGTTGTCTTCTTGTTTCCTCTTGCTCTTATCCATGTTAGATGTGATGTCCGAGTTTTGCATATCTGATACTGTGTCATCATGACTGAAAAAGAAAAGCTTGTCAATTTCTTACTTGTCTATGGAAGGTATCAAATATCTGGATTGATAAGGATATGGTCATTGAATTATGGTAGCTAATTGGCATCCAAGTGGAAATAACAAAGGCTAACATTTATTTTATCAACATTCTGAAGTAAGGGTTTTATGAGGAAAATATTGCCCAGTGAAAGGAAATTGCAATGAATAAAAATAGTCCTGGAACAACACAGGTTACTGAAGTGGTTTTAAGTTACCATGATCAAATACCTGCAAGTTAAGTATTAAATGAAAATCTAACTCTAATGAACATACCTCTTACTCGCTTTTCAATGGTGTACTCATAGGAGAACACAAAATTAGGATATTCGCATCACATCGTGATGGTAATGTACCAAAATAGAATGCCCAAAAACGATACATCGGCTAAAAGACCACTTATATACAACCCCGCAAGTGCGAAAGAGACAGAACACTATTGACAAACAGCTGATTGGATCAAATTGAATGCGAGAAACAACAAGCGGCGAAATACGTAATATTTGCTATCATTTTAGAACACAATGGAAAATAAATAAAATTACAAAACATAACTTACGGAGAAAATCCAATAAGATTTTCTTTATTTTTGTCCTTGGAAATTATTTTGCTTTCCGACGTCACGCTGCTTTTAGAAGCTTTTTCGTCGTAATTACGCACTTGGAAGTTATCTAACTTGCTATCCAAGTCAAGGTACTTTAAATCAGTGTTATTATCGTCTGAATAATGCCCTATCGTAAAGGGTTTAAAAGTGTTTTGAGTTGAGATATCGAAGCGACCGCTGTCACCGAGCCATGCGGCCATGTTTTAGAATAGTGTTGTTCCGTATCACAAGACGAACTGTCATACGCTGTTTTGTAAAACCGGCAAAAGATGAATCGGCAAATTGAGTCATGTTGCGGGAAATAGATGGCGCTAATTTCAAATACCCATAGAGAGAGCTACTGCTGTGGAAGGTAAAGTAGGCGCCTGTACCCGCTCTGAGGACTCCCAGCGTAACTCCCGTTATAATGAACACCACTTGTTGTCTGCGCGGGCAGTGCGTCGACCGCACGCCCTTCTACTCACGCGAATGTTTCATCTTCAAAGTGTGCCGCACAATTTTTATTATTATTATTTATAGATTTAAAACACAGTTTAATTTATAAAATGTGTTCAAAAAGTTTATCAATTTGCATTAATTTGGTAAGTACTTAATTAATTTTTTTTGTCAGTTTTGAAATATATTTATTTCCTTAAAGCAAAATAAGTTAAGCAGATATCTTCATACATATTAATAAATTGTCCTGTAACAAACAAACTTTTTCAAATTACTTCATTGATTTCCAATTCTATCGATCGCTTCTTATCAAAGTTTACCGCTCATTTGTGGTATGGTGACTCGTTTGGCGCCCTCATTTTTTACAACGAGATAAGGAAAATTAATATACTCGATGGAATAGCGAAAACTTTGTTTTATCTAAGGCCCTGTAATTTTAACAGTTTTATTATGACTATCATAAGTTCCAAAACTTTGAACTTAATGGAACAATAATAATTGTGTAATCACATTTCAATAAATTATTATGATTTCAGTTAGCTTAAGTAGTAGACAATCCAGTCATAATATAAACTTATAGCGATTCTGTAAAGCTATCTTAAATCATATACTGCATGGTTGACTGACTCATTGCCTATGCATTTGGAGCGAACAAGCGCTCAGGAGATAGGTAAAAAAAGCATAAAACAGTGAGTGAAGTTTATCTGTATTTTACTGTTACCCACGGCACCCATTCGCCGTCTAGGCGCATTAACGTATCATTAGTTGAAGGTTGCTGACCGACATCATAGTTCTATATCTTGATGACATGGTGACTAACCGCAAAAGGAAGTCGTAAAACTTTCATGTAAACCGACATCATAAACTGCAAAATATCTAACTCTATTACCTAATTAAAATTGCAGTTCCTTCGTAAGTAAAAAGCGAGTCAATATATAGGACAGCGTGTATATCGTTAATTTTATACGTAGGTATGCCATGGAAGCAATCATAATAAAATCGCAACTTACATTAGCCTAAGTGTACCTATTAGAAATTAACTTGTCGTAGCTTTAAGCTTAAATTCGAGCGTATTTAATGGAAGTACCCTATCTATCTTATTTATCTAAATAATTCTACTGTACGTGTGTATGTCACTGAACTCCTCTTAAACGGCTGGACCGATTTGGATGAAACTTTCTGGGGATAATTCAGTAAGTTCTTGAATGGTTTGAAAATACAATTGGACCCAGTAGGTGTGGCGCTGCTTTCCGGGCAGGACGACGTCTACCAGGTCCGCTAGTATTAATATATTTTTATAGATATTATAATAATATCTATAAGCAATTCTTATTAATAGTTAACTTTTCAAGTTCCACTTAGTGTAGCTTCAGTAACTTTTCATCTTAGAAAAAACATCGTTGAGGTTTTTATAGCTGGTAAAACGTTTCATCCTGCATCCGCATTGTGTTGCTGTGACAGAACTTTTCTTTACACATAGGTATATTCATTATGTTTAACTGGCATTGTGGTAGAAAGTTGTACTTATGTCTAGTAAAAATCATGCGCATGACTAACGTTTGATAACGTGCCAAAACAAACAGAGAAACTATTGAAAGCATGTATGGTAAGTATTTCAATCATTCGAGATCTCTCTCACATAAACTTCTTTGGATTAACGAAATTACTATGACCATGATCGTTACTACTCGGAAATCGAGCTTCAAAATGTCGTTCAAGAACGTGTCGTCCATTACAATAGAGAGACCGTTAAACACTTTCGCTGCTTTTCTATAATCAAATTTCACTTTTGATCTATTCCTTGTGTCCAGTGAGACTTTCAATGGAGATTATATTAATAGTAATCGATCCCAGAGGACAAAATATTGCGTCAAAGAAAACACCGTGATGCGAATAATAGTTTTCGAAAAGAAAGACGTATGATGCAACTTGAATGCAATTTGCGTACTGAGTAACGTTTACAATTATTGATTATAAAACACAGATTTTATTGAGGGCAGTAAATAACACAAAGCAGGTAAGTAAAAGTATTTATTGTCAAAACATTTACAGATTTCTCTGGAAATGAAAATCACTAATGAGTAATGACAGTTGAAATAAAATAAGACAATGTACACTTGTCACTAGCCTGTTATACGAAGTGAGTTCAATGACATGTTATTCACACATGACCTAGAAATCTGACACTGACACTTTCTTCTTCTTGAGGGTCTTTTCAATTCACCGCACATCACTAAGTTACCCTTTCGTTTCCAATGAAATGAAATGAACTCCGGGCGTGTCATATTGGTTTTGGAATCTTACTAACGAGGATACAATCTAGAAACATTAATTTATTTTCAAGAAAATGGAATTATGTTATCGAAATTAGAAGCTTTCACAAATAAAGAATGAGTTATTGGAACTTGCTGGTTCAATCATAAGGAATTTATTACCAGGTTATGAAAAATCATGGATTTAATTCTGGAGACAGATTTGAAATCCTTTTTTTATTATTTCTAACCCTTGTGCGCTATCTCTTGCAGTAGGAATAGGAGTTAGGACTCGACCGTATGCTTTTATCAATGGCTCCAAAAAGCACAGAAAAGTTTTAAAACAAACTGAGTCAGTGTGTTAAATCCACGGTCAAGATCGTGTTATTTCACTAAACAAGTATTAGGTACTTGCTTAGTCACGTTTTCGGTTTGGCCCCTGGGCTATGTTCTTTTTGACTTACGATAAGATTGCGATGTGCAGTTCCTGTGACAGTAATCCAATAGAATTAAACAAGTAAAGGACTGGTTTTGTAAAGTTTTGTTTGTCAAACATGGTCCGTGGCAGGGGATCTGTGTCATTCGGCCACGACACACATACCGCCCTGACGGCAACTCACGCGCCGGCGATGAATTCGTGCGGCCAATCATATTTTATTTATTTATATAGTAAGCTTTTGATTCCATACAAAATCTGAAGTACCTACCAATCTACTATTACCGGTAATATAAAACTTTCGTAAAGCTATAGACATAACTGTATTTTTTTTTTATCAAAAATTTGATATCGCTAATTAGACGACAAAATCACAAATTAACGAATGAAATTCTTTTCTCCCAAATAACACCAAACTCGACCATTCGTGTGCGTGCACTGCATTAATTTATTATTCATGACATGTCTTAACTTCTCTTTTCACGTACGTTCCAGGCACTCGTAGCATGCTGCGTGGTTGCAGATTGCGGTCCAAGACTGAAGTACACGTGGGGTGACGCATTACAAGGAACAGATTGTTCAGGTCCGGACGGAACACCTTATCCTAGGTAACATTTTATAGTATAACGGTTTTTTATTTCCGGTTTTCTATGTTTCAAACACTACTCACAGTTAGAACTCTAGCAAAGGAATTAAGCTTGTTAGTTTTCTCATGAGGATACTAACAAAGTTTGTGTCTGGCTGTTGAGGCCAAATAGTACCTAGTTACCTACTAACATTTCCATACGTAACGCATTCAAAAGCCCCGTTTGCCTATGCAATATTGTCAGATCCACATGAGATTCCACATGTCAAGAGAGCAAAAAATGCAGCTCGTAAAGCAAAGGCGTGTAGGACTGGTACCTACCTACTTAGCTCAAATTTTTCACGAGTTGGGATTTACTCATCAATGTAGATTTAAGCTAACAAGCTAGGTAGTATTTATGTTCTTTATTAGTAGGTACCCAAGTATCTACCTACGAACGCTAGGATTACAATATGTAGGTACCTACCTACTGCATCTAAAGTCCATTCTTTATTTTGTGTCATGCATGACATGTCTTCTACCTGCTTGAAACCCTGCATCGAATTCCTTAGAACGAGGGTAACTTTATTGTCGTAACCGGGTCCGAACTCCATGGCGGCATGACTCAGTTCGACCGACTAATGGTCACGATAAAGCCAAACCTAACACTCGACAGCCAATTATATTCAGAAGGTAAGGCAAACATGTCATGAGCCACCCAGGCTCATTAGGGTAGTCCACGTAACAGACATGCGAGGGTCCGAGGTTTCGATAATTAATCAACCGCCAAAACCCCTCCAAAGAAGTCATAATGGGTTATCGGCCTAGATAGAAATCAAGCAGATTCTATATTAAATTAAAAACAAAACTGGATCCAGTAGGTTTGTGTTCGCATTAATTTTGCGAACACAAAATGTTGTTTGCCACGGTATCGTTGGCGGCACAGAACTGATTTAAAAAGAGGTTTATCTGTTCTGCGGTTGGCGGCATTAAGCATGTAGGTATAATAACCTATCTACTGGTAGGTAGGTAGATACTTAGTAAAAATAAGTACCTAATTAATGTTAATTAAATTGTTTTACAATCATTCTGGTGAAAGTTTTTTTTTAAAGAGGTGCTTGTATTAGTTCTTACAGTTTAGGTAGGAACTAGACTGTCAAAGACCATAACCGTAAAACATCGATAGAAATAGCTGCTCCGATGCATTATAATATTATTATTTCTAACGGGCTTAGGCTATGTGGTCACTGGTCCAAAATTCCAAAGTATGAGAAGAGGTTTCAGGGGATTTTTAACAGAAACTAGTCTGATAATTAATATTGACAGTTTATTCGTCAGTTACACACTTTTACATTACAATAGTTCGGAAATAAATGTATTTCGCGGACAATATCGGCGCAGGGCGTCACACGACTTGCGCGGGAGGATGGCAGAATCACGTACGTGTGCCTTGCGCGAAAGCAGCGGACTAGCGAGGCGACGCCACGCGCCGCGCGCATCGGTCACACGCTTGCAACCGTCGCGCGGGAAAGAGAGAAAGACAGTCATTGGTTGTATCGGGGCGGCACGCGACCGCGGGACGCTCTGATTGGCCGACTCGTAGGAGTCGTAGGTCTCTGGGTTGCTACATACTCCCCCTCCAGTTCTGGAGAACGCCCACGCTCCTGGACTGGGATACCACTAAGATCAGCATTAGCTGGACGTCCGCGTTTTCGTTTAGGATTAACGGGTTTTGGTATGGAGTCGTCGCTACCTCGGTAACGTGTAAGGTCTTCCGAATGATATTTCCCTAAATCTATATTGGGTTGTTCTGTGCTTGCGATGGTGTACGTTGTTGGGCTTACCTTTTTTGTGATCTGGTAAGGGCCATCTCGACGAGGGTAGAACTTGGAAGTGAGGTCTTTTGATCCCTTGCTTAACAAATGAGATTTTAGCATGACTAAATCACCTACCTCGAAAGCGTCAGATGGTCGGCGCGAAGCGTCGGCGTACTGTTTCGTCTTGTCCTGCTGGATCTCGACGCGTTCCCGAACAGCTGACAGTGAATGCAGGAAGTTTTCGAGGTAAGGGGTCACTTGTGGGATAAAGTTTTCTTTGGCTGTGATGGCACGAAGGTCGTGAACGACCTCTGTGGGTGAACGCATCTCTCTACCAAAAGTCAAATAAGCCGGTGACTTGCCCGTTGTGCGACATTTCGCACTATTGAGAGCAAAACGGATCACTGGTAACTTCTTTGGCCAAGAGGTGTGGTCATCTGCCACGAGATGGGCCAGCATTGCCTTAAGATCGCGGTTTTTTCGCTCGGCAGGGTTAGCTTGTGGATGATATAGCGGGATAAAATTTTGTTTGATGTCTAGGACTGACATGCATTGTCGCATCACTGCGGAAACAAACTGAACACCGTTGTCTGAAATAACCCTGCGAGGTAAACCGAACCGCATGAAATATTCTTCGATGAGGACGTGAGCACAGGCCTCTGCTGTTGCTTCTTTTAGAGCAAACAGCTCCGTCCATCGGGTAGCAGTGTCTTCAATGAGAAAGATCCACCGCTCCCCCTGGTCTCCTTCCGGCAGTGGGCCGAACAAGTCCATGGCCAACACCTCGTTCCGCTGGTTCATGACTGGTGTTTGGAGTAGGCCTGGAGGTTTGGTGTTCTTAGCCTTATACCGCTGGCAGTGGATGCAGGCCAAGACATAATCGGTGATTATTCTCCGCATCCCTGTGAAATAATACAGCTGTGCTGCTTTCTGGTATGTCCGATCGATGCCTGGATGACCAGCTGTTTGAGAGTCGTGTAACTCCTTCAAAATGGCTGCAACTTGGCCGGCAGGTATGACTAATTGCGGGGATTCGCCATCGGAGTCCGGATTGAAACGGTACAGAACTCCTTGATCCATGAGGTATCCCCTTTCTAACCATCTTTTAGATGCAACATCATCAGGTCCTTCTAGCTCTTTAACATTCTTATCCACTTCAGGGTCCGAAGTCTGTTCTAGGCGAAGCTGACTAGGTGTCTTGGCGGGTAGATCGCAGATAACAGAACAGACACCGCAACTGTCGCTTGTATCGCTAGAACAAATCGGTCTACTCAGCGTGTCTGCAACAACATTCGCCTTCCCTGGGGTATATTGGAATTGGATATCAAAAGATTGGAGCTTTAGAGCCCAACGGACTAATCTACCTGCTGGTGATTTCAGTGATAGCAACCAGCGTAGAGGCTGATGATCACTACCAATCACGACTGGTTGACCGTCTAGGTAAGGCCGAAAACGCTCCACCGCCCACACTACAGCGAGTGCTTCCCGCTCTGTGGTTGAATAGTTGCGTTCAGCTGCGTTGAGGAGTCGGCTGGCATATTCGATCGGCCTTTCCTGATTGCCGTCGCCCTGTAATAAAACTGCGCCTAAGGCGTAGTTACTTGCGTCAGTTCGCAGAATGAAGGGACGACTGAAATCGGCTTGCACCAGTATTGGAGCTGTAGTCAGTAAACTCTTCAGCTCGTTAAATGCTTGGTTCTGCTCTGAACCCCAAGACCAGACTTGACTTTTCTTGGTCAAACGAGTCAATGGCTCAGCGACTTTTGAAAAGTTAGGTATGAATTTTCTGAACCATGAACATGTTTGTAAAAAGGTTCTCAGGTGCTTCAGATTACCTGGTACCTTCATCTCAAGGACAGCACTCACCTTCCCTGGGTCGGTGGAAACACCTTTTTGTGTTATAACGTGACCGAGATATTTAACGCTTTCTCGGGCAAAAGCGCATTTCTCCCTATTTACATGGAGGTTAAACTCGGTCAGACGTTTAAAAACTGCCTCGAGGTCTTGCAGATGCTGTTGGTATCCCTGAGATATAATCAACAGATCATCTAGATATGCTAATAAAGTTACATCTTGTAAAGCTGAGCAGGATCGGAGACGATCGATAAGACGCTGAAAGGTGGCTGGCGCGTTTCGGAGACCGAACGGCATCCTTTTAAATCGGTAAGTACCTAGAGGACAGACAAAAGCTGTTTTGTCTCTATCAGCTTCCCTAACCATCACCTGCCAATATGAGGATCGAAGGTCTAGCGTACTCATGTAGCAGTTCCGTTTTGTGCTCTGAAGTAACTCGTCGATGCGTGGCATCGGATATGTGTCAGCTTTGGTGACTGCATTCAAACGCCTGTAGTCGACGCAGAAGCGGATACCACCGTTGGACTTCGGCACCATTAGCGCTGGTGAACACCAAGCCGATTCACATTCTTCTATAATGTTATCTCGTAACATCTTACCTATTTCAGTTTTCATCAGCTCCTTTTTCGAAGGATTTAGCCGGTAAGGAGGAACAGCAATTGGAGGATGCTCACCTGTATCAATGCGGTGTTCCGCATACGGTGTTGGACCTCCCCCTGCTTTAAAGACGGGTGCGTGCCTGGTGAGAACGGCAGCGAGCGCTTGTCGCTCAGCTGGTTTAAGGTGAGTACCTTCATCGTCCCTAAGTATATCTGTGGAGGCGCAGGACACGTCACGCGAGGTAGGTTCGAAGAACAATGTATGTTTTACTGTATCAAAGTTACTAAAATACCAGACTTCTTTGGAAAAATCTATAACTACTCCCGCGGCGGTTATAAAATCGATACCTAACAACGTCTCGTTATTTGTAGAGTCGGGAAAAATTAAAAAAGGAATCGTTATAACTGCCGTTTCTAAGCACACGTCTAACGTGGTGGTAAGTACGTCCATCGTACGGATTACACCGTCGGCAAGCTTAACTTCGCGTGTCGAAGAGCTGAGGGGATGACCCTGACGTAGAAGGAGAGTATATAGCGTATAACCCGCAATGCAATGTTTGGCAGCCGTGTCTATCAACGCGGTACCGGTAAACCCTAAAATTGAAATTTTAAAAATTGGTCGTAAATCGCGACCAATAGAGGGTCCCGAACGATCGTTACACAAACATACATCGGTTAAACATAAATGAGCATAATTACAAAAAAAATTGCAAGAACAGTTTTGCCCATTATCCTTTACATTATTACAAAAAAAATTGCGAGGACAGTTTTGCCCATTATCCTTTACATTATTACAAGAAATATTGCTAAAACATTTTTGAACATTAGAAGACAAAGATTGTGGAATAATATTGGCCCTTTGTATGGGACACGAAACACCGTTAACACTTTCACACACAACATTATTATAGTTATCGAGAGAGTAAAAAGATTCAGACGCGTTATTTGAATTTAAACTTTGACCACTAGGTTGTTTAACACTCTCACCTGGACTCTGCGACGCCTGTAACTTACGGCATTGCTCCTTGGAGTGGCCGAACTTCTTGCAGTAAGCGCAGGTAGGCCGTTGCCTCCTAGTGGAGTCCTGCTTCGATGGAACAGGCGCGGACGGAGCGGGCGGGCTCTGCGCCGCGCCGGCGCCGCCACCGGCGTGCGCCCTGTCGCGGGCGTCGCGGCTGTTGTCACTAGCGCCCACGTTATCACGCGAGGCGGATTGTGTAGACGGCGTTGATGTTGACGGCGGTTGCGTTCGCCGGTCACTCGTCGTGCGTGTCATGATGGTTTTTTCGTCGAACGAGTCTTCTACATTCCGTGCGTGGCGGAGTAAATCATTGAAGTCATGACATTCTTCTCTGCGTAACCTTTTCTTAATTCTGCTGTGCAGGAGACCGTAGGTCATATCTATCTGTGCCGATTCTGTTATATCACCCTTGGGCAAGCGTGCGAAAAGGGCGCGAACGCGTGCCACGAATATGTCGGTGTTTTCTTTGTCTTGCGGCGTGGCAAATATTTCAAGATATATTCGATGAGGCGGTCGGCGGTCACCAAAGGCACTTATCAAGTTATCCTTGGCTTCTAGCCATGACGACACAGAGCATTTAATGCCTTGCCACCACGTTGCCGCTTCGTCCTTGAATAAGTAGGCTAAACCGCGTAGGATGTTTGAGTCCGTAACTTGCGCGCAGTCGCTGTATGCCTCTATAGCGTCTATGAATGCTTCAACCGACTCCTTCGGTCGGCCGGAAAAGGTTGCTCTGCAGCGAGCTAGGGTGTTGTTCCCTGATAGCGCGAGTGATTCCGGGGTGGATGCATTCGCCCGCGATACCGAGTTGAGCAACTCCCTGAACGCTTCTGTTTGAGAGCGCTGGAGAGAAGCGATAATCATCGCCACGTTTTCATTAGAGAACGTAGCGTTTGCATCGGCACGCGGTGAAGAGAACGGGTCGTCGCCATCTTGACTGGCTGACGCCGCCGCTGGCGGCGTGTTTGGTCGCGAGAGGACGGGTAATGCGTCGTTTGCATCATCTCTCCGACTCAAACTAGCCGCTCTACTCCTTGTCAC
Source organism: Diarsia brunnea (assembly GCA_949774965.1). NCBI lineage: Eukaryota > Metazoa > Arthropoda > Insecta > Lepidoptera > Noctuidae > Diarsia > Diarsia brunnea. The sequence goes on from OX459001.1 coordinate 4,844,577, forward strand.
TGGCATTTTTGTTCGTCACTGCAAAACGTTCACTATGTAGACACTATGCACTCCCTACTATTGTCACACGAAAAACACGTTGGAGCGCCACATATGAGAAGAGGTTTCAGGGGATTTTTAACAGAAACTAGTCTGATAATTAATATTGACAGTTTATTCGTCAGTTACACACTTTTACATTACAATAGTTCGGAAATAAATGTATTTCGCGGACAATATCGGCGCAGGGCGTCACACGACTTGCGCGGGAGGATGGCAGAATCACGTACGTGTGCCTTGCGCGAAAGCAGCGGACTAGCGAGGCGACGCCACGCGCCGCGCGCATCGGTCACACGCTTGCAACCGTCGCGCGGGAAAGAGAGAAAGACAGTCATTGGTTGTATCGGGGCGGCACGCGACCGCGGGACGCTCTGATTGGCCGACTCGTAGGAGTCGTAGGTCTCTGGGTTGCTACAAAAGTTAATAACGCCACCTGTGCGCCTGTGTGAGTTTCAGAAAAAAAGTCTCAATTAAACAATAAACTAGCTGTTGCTCGAGACCTTCGTTCGCGTAAAATTATTACATTTAAAATAATGCTTTGCTTTTTTAATTGCAGTTTTTCACCAATTTTCAACTTTTTGCACGGATTATTCATTCTTATCTATCGGTACCTATATAGATAAATAAAAGATAAGTCCTGCCTGACTGAATGACTGACTGACTCATCAACGTCCAGCCTTTAGCGACCTTAGTTAAACCTTTGTCATCAACTTACTGCCAGTAAAAAATCCCGTAGCCGAAACACACAGAGACAAAATTTTAAAAAATAGTACCTACATTTTGATACAAGTGCGGAAAGTTTGTTATTGCATTCGAGGCGGATTGAACACCCGAGCCGTACGGCGACGGTGCTCATGGGGTCGAGAAATTACAATAACAAATTCCCACGTGTATCAAACGACGTTTTTCAAAACACTTTCGAAGAAATTAACTAATAACGATACTTAGGTATTTTTGTCATCAATTTTTAGGAGAAAAAAGCAAATGAAATATTTTTTGCCGCGGTTTGATTTCGTCAGATTGAAGAAGAAGCAAAGGTATGAAGCCGCTAAACAGCCTCATAGGAAAAACATAAAACATAAAATCCAAAATTGTAATTATTAAGAACACAAATAAATGTTTACTTGTTCATAAAAGTAAATAATCATGTTTATTTATAGTATTCTTTTTACAAACACAATTTAATATTCAAGAAATATGTATGATAGACGCAAATCAAAATGACGAAATTAAAAAAAAAACACTGCCGACTCTGTGGTGATTTTGATTTTAAATTTCCTATGTTTTAATCGATTTGGACATAATATTATAAGGTATATTATTAATTTATGTATAGTAATTTTCTTTCCCGCCCTTGGTTGCGGAAAAATAAGATTACCGCACACGTGTGTGCGAAATATGTTGCATTTCGAACCTAATCGTAGTGCAATTAGAGCTAGTTTTCGAGGAAGTGTATTGAAAAAGTGCTTTTGATATACCTATACTGCCTATACCTACATCAGTGTCGTAGGTACCAATATAATATATTTTCGTAATATGCATTCAGTAAAAAGCTGTTGGATATTATTTAAAAGGAAACCTCAATTTTATTTATTGTCCTTAGTACCTAGTATAATCATATCTTTCTAAATATCACTCTAAATGTCACTCAACTTCTCCTAAACGGCTGGACCGATTTGGATGAAACTTTCTGACGATATTTCAATGGGTTCTTGGATGGTTTGAAAACACAATTGGACCCGGTAGGTGGTACTGCTGTCCGGGCAGTACGTACGACGTCTGCCAGGTTCGCTAGTTACCCTAATATTTGTGTGTACCATCGGCACATTTATGTATAGTATGCAGTGCTGGCAGGACGAAAAGCAAATCAGTTGGATAACCTAGAAAAGTTTTTCTATTTATAATTAGAAGATTAGCACTCAAAACTAAAATCAACAAGCACAAAGAACTAGCAATAGGTGCTGATAATTAATGAATCTACAGCTACAATGAAAAAATTACTAGCTATGCTTTGGATTTGGGTATGCGCGTTTCCCCTAGACGCGAGACGGTGCGGTGTTGTATACAATTTATGTGAACTTTCATGAGATAGGTAGCGTGTTATGCTCCAGCTCGGCTCTGTCCGGTCCGCGCACTCGGATAACTTCGTATAGGTATTGATTCGCCCGCCATGTTGCCATTTCGCGCCCTCGGGAATCAGTGTACGCCGTACACTGTACGGTCTACAATCGTTATAGAAACATCGACGCGTGTTTTTGTTCCGCTGTTGCAAGTATTTTTTCCAAAACACCCGGTTAGATTGTGTTAAAAATGAATAATTGTGAATCAGAACCCCCTAATAGGACAAACACCAATAAAGATGTAGACCGAGATGCATTTTACCAGAGAATACATGAAGTGTTTAACCATAAGAAGACGCCAAATACAGTATTATTGACACGGGAGAAATATAATCGGATTATTGAGAAGATTAAAGCTGCATTAACTAGTACGGACAAAACTCGGGCGGATTATTGTATTTTAGAAACGTACAAAATTGTGAAAACGCCTGACGGAGAAAAAGTGTTTGCAGTTCCAGGACCTGGTGATGGCAGACGGCAAATGTATGTACCGATTGAAGATATCTATGACATTATAGCTGAATACCATGCCCACTTGGATCATGGAGGGCTAAGTCGTATGATGATGGAGTTAAAACGTAAATACAGAAATATCAGCACAGAAAGTGTTGCAGTGTATTTACAAATGTGCGCATTCTGTAAAAATAAAGCCTTGGAAAGACGCGCTAGAAGAGTTGAGAAAGCACGTAAGCTAAGGGAAAAAATTATAGACCAGATCGCCGATTGTGCATCTTCAATAGTTGGATTACCAGTTGAAGATTTATTTGAAGATCTAGGTAATACAACGTTTAGAGGTCTGGAGCTTTATTCACGAGGGCAAGTGGACAAACTAGACGTCAACACTGAAGATCTAGGTAATACAACGTATAAAAGACCGGAGCTTTATTCACGAGGGCAAGTGGACATACTAAACGTCACTAATGAAGACGGCGACGAATATAAATATTTGATGGTGTACAGAAATTTTATTTCGAAATTTATACACCTAGTACCAATGAAAAGTTTAAGTGTCACAGAAGCAGTTGACGAGTTATTAGAAATATTTTGGATGTTTGGTGGTCCATATATTTTACAATCCAAAAATGGACTTGCCTTGGCGAAGGCTATTTGTAGTCGGATTTCAATCTTATGTCCTCGAATTAAGATTATATCATCAGAATCCATTTTCACCAACACTGATTTTAGAGGGAAATCGAATGTAGACATTCTTAAGAAGATGAATGAATGGTTGTTGAGAACAAAGCACCCCAAGTGGCAGGACGGACTGAAGTGGGTGCAACGTGAGCTGAATACAACATTTCATGAAGTATTGTGTAAAACACCCAGTGAGATGGTATTTGGTGCGAATCCGACAATTGGCCTCCCCGAGAGTTTGACAAGAAATTTTTGCGATTTGATAACGGAGGAAGATCTGTTGGCTTTAGAAAATAAAGATCCCATTGGACCAAAACAATTAAAATTAAATTAATTAGAGACCGAACTTGATGAACTCGAAAATGAAATGGTGACCTGAATGATGACCTTTAAATAACATGACATGTAGTGATTAAAACATTATAGTAAAGGAAATAGAAGCTTGTAATTAGTAACTCAACTGTATTTTCTCCTGTTCTCACATTTTGTTACTTACATAATTAAAACAACTAAGAATTTAAATTGTTTTACTGATGGTTATTTGTAATGTTCAAAAGTAGATCTATAAGTGCTTCTTCAGCTAGACAAAATTAAAAATAATAATGATAATTGGGTCTAAGTAGGTTAATTATTATTACAATTTTAATTAATTAATGCATTTTATTACAGCCTCGTTTTAGAATGTTTTGGATCCCTTTGAGAATGTTTTTAACTAAATAACTTTTCCTAATAAAAGATCTCCCTCGTCACTGTTCTGTAACACTTTTTATTTCTAGGTAAGTACTAAGTTGTTAGCTGTGGCTAGGGACCTAAAAAATATAATGTAATTGCAAGTAAAAGCCACCACTCAAAAGCGCTTACCATAGACACGTTGACTAAACATTAATTATACATCAGACCAAACACGCACACTAATAAACTACAGCTAATCTACGAGAGATATATTATGAAACTCAGGTCAAATCAACTCAGACGATCTCTCAATCTCAGAAAAGAAACAGGAAATTCGTCGGCGAGATTTCATTCGTGTTTTAGTCACTCATATTATTGATATAATTATCTTAACATAATGTAGGAAAATGCGGATACAAGTGGTCTGTTAGTTATTTAATACAAGTTGGAAAGGTAGATCAGTATGGTAGGTATCTACGTATCCGTGAGAGCAAACATTGGCCCTCTGTACTTTTCTGAAACCTATGACAAATAGAAAAAAATGACATGATTCCTCATAAACAATCATGTTTAGAGACTGGTAGGAGTTTATAAACATGATTGTTTTATAGCATGCTTTGCAAAAACAATAGCAGGCTAATCATGCCAAATCCAATTTTAAAACTAATAAAGTATGAAATATGCCGAAGTTCCGTTAATTCTAATGCACGTGCCTACATCTATTCTTCACTCGTGGGAACTTTCTCACTAAGCCTTATCTTTTTTCGTTTTGCACTGTACTTATTATTTTCCGCACTTACTGTAATTGCAAAATGATGATTATTACGTCTGTTGCTGAACGTAACGGAACGTTGATGCTACCCTATCTAATTTTGCTACATCTAGTGGTAAGAGATGTAACTAGCAGTTTTGACACTTGGTTTCGAGAAGTCTTTGTTAACTGTCATAGATGACGCTACTGTAGTGCTTTGTTAGTCATTTAGTAGTTCAATATCGCGTAATGGAGATGGAGCTTTATTGAGTTTTTTGTCAAACTTTTTTATCATTCCGTTTATTCATTTTTATCAAACACATTCAAATATTACTAGCTAATTTAATACGTAATATTATTTATATTTTAACATATTTCATTTAAAAAATATAAAAAAGTAGTAATCCGCGTGTCGGGAGCAGGGTCCAAGCCACCGGTGGTTAGGACTGCAGACTGCAGAGACAGGAACCTCCTCACAATGCAGGCCGTATTGAAAAGTAGGTATTGCCTTCTGAATCAGGCTCTTGATCCAACCGTCAAGCGAAAGTTTCGATAGATGATCGTCCAGGCTTTTAGCCATAAGGCCATTGGCCGTTTATTAATTACTAGCTGACCCACGTAACTTCGTCTGCATCACATAATATAGCTTTTAGCCTTTCTCGATGAACCGACTATTCAACATATTAACTTGAATTAAACCGTACTCGTATCAAACAAAAAAATTTACCTTTCCTCTTTATAATGTTTAGATTTTCTTCGATTATATTATGAAAGTGTCAATTACTATAGGTATCTCTTACTGTTAAATATACAGTAATCCATTGTACTTGTAAACATTATGGGGCAGTAAATATTTTGAATTTGAATTTTTCCGGAGCCCCCGGAGACCAGAATCCCCACTTACCTACCGCACCGGACCGAATGACTGCCGCGCGCGTAATTATTTTGTCGCGCGGATATTTTGATATTGCGATATCTTCTAAGATAATTATTTAAACTGTATAGAGTAAAGGGCCCAAATATTCTACATTAAATTTCCGTGCTAACAAACATATTTATTTAGATATAGATTAATATCATATGGGTTAAATAAGCATCGCAAAATATCATTCTTTTTAATCTAACATTTTAATAGTAAAAAATGGTTACAGTGAGTCAATCTTAAAAGATATATATATGCTGTCGCGGACTTTTTTTTAGAACATTTAAAGAGGAACATTTCTTTCATACATGATATTTTCCTAACTTAAACCGTTTTCGCAGCGCACGCAACGGAAGCTCTCAAAAAGGAATACCTTTTCCCGTTTTTGCAACATTTTTCATTTATGCTTCGCTCCTATTGGACTTAGCGTGATGTTATATAGCCTAAAGCCTTCCTCGATAAATGGACTATCCAACACTAAAAGAGTTTTTCAATTCCAACCAGTAGTTCCAGAGTTTACTCCGTTCAAACAAACAAACAAACAAACAAACAAACAAACAAACAAACAAACAAACTCTTCAGCTTTATAATATTAGTATAGATTATTATTATGCAGCAAAAGGTTACAAAATTATGTTAGGTACTTAAAATGAGTTTAAAATTAGAAACTAAAACAAAGAATAAATGCAAGTAAAATAATCGTAATAATCAAGTATAGGTAATAATCGTATAATTAAAAACAAAATTCAAATAAAATCGTGATTCATTCTGGACAAGGTACCTACATCAACAGAATGCTGGTTGGGTATGGCCCAGTATTGCGTTGATTTGATTTGGCTACGCGCTACGGTTAAATACAATTAGGTACTTAAATACTTACTTACTATCTAAATATAAGTCCTAGGTGAGTTCTTGTTGAGAGAGGGATTCATCATCGAGGACGGTTCCTGATTCGCTATGATGGGCTCACTGAAGTGCATCATTGTCTAAACACAGTTATATCTACAAGTATCTACGGGCCATATACGTAGAACGCTTTTTGGCGCTGTGGTTCGGCACAAAGTATAGAGATTGCCTGCGCTGAGTACCTGCGCGGGCCGGTTCCGATAAGCGCTAGCTGATCGACGTCTGAAGCCTGCGTTCCGCGTGTATACGCCCTACAAAAGGATTTTTCCTTAAATTAATTTGCACAAGTACATACCAATAACCAATAACTTGGTTTTTTTCCAGACATTTAGTAAACAGAGCCCTAAAGTCGGGACCATGGCAGTCTTCAAGGCAAGGCCGAGGAGTTCGGACGGTAGACCCTGCCATAATGAGGAGAGCGTTGCTAGACGCACACGCAGGTTATTCAGAGGGCACGCTTACGCCTAACAGCGGCAGCAATAGAACTGGTGAGTGTATTGTTTGTTCGTACTTATTGCAATAAGCGGTTTAGATAAGGAGTTTGTCGTTGTCGTTCCTTGGGCACGTGGCAGACGTTCAAGCCTCACGCGTGTAAGACCAGATGTGCGAGTAATGTTTTTGTAAAGAAGCAATACAATCACTTCATTTACCTATCCTCACAAAGCGCAGCTCAAGTGGAAACGGTTCCGCGGAGCGAGGTTTTCGAACATAACAAGGGAGATAATTATGTGTTGCGAGGAATCTGTGTCCGTCACGCATGAGACGCAATAGCGGGCAGTGGTGCTCGAGATCCGCTCCCATCACACCACACCTCACCGAGCAAACGAGCCCAGTAGGTACACATCCTCGCACCGTACAGCATCGCTTCCTCGCTTCGCCTCGCCTCTTACATCCCTGGTGGAAACGCTCAAACCATTCTACAGCCTCGCACCGCCTCTCCACACCTCGCACATCTCTGGTGGAAACGCAGCCGAGATTGAAAACTACTACCGAGAAAACAAATAAAGGATATTGTTTAGAGCATGACACTTGTCCTCACGACACCGACGTTAAACCGACGGTTTTCACGTAAAGGAAACAAGCGACGTTCGCGCGTGTCGTCTGTCGTAAATCGCATCGTCCGTGGTTGCGAACGGGGAGTAAGCGGATATAATTGAGAATCTGTAGCACAGTGCTTTTTGCTTGTCCATTGACAAGGTCGACAGCTAGAGGTCGATGTATGGAGGGTGCGAAAGTGTCGAGTTCTCATCTATAGAATTGATGGGAGCAATTTTTTTGTAAAGTTATCATTTGCTTTGTAAGATGTATGAAAAAAGCATTCGCATTAGTATGTGTAGCTTTTCTTTAATCTAGAGAAGAAGAGAAAGAAACTGCTTTAATTGCTTCGTGATATTTTGTGAAGAGTGGTACTGAATTTGGTTATGTTTCGTGCCTATGATCTTACCATAATTTCCTTCTCCATCCGCTTCAGTCTAATATGTGATGGGACCCTAAAACTCGATAGAAGTTTGATTTTTTCTTTTATACTTAGCAGTGGTGGCCCACTGGTGGTGGCCCCGACTTACGAACGGTAAGTCGTGGCTCAAACCCAGGCAGGCGCATTACTTTGTGTAATTTATTTCATAACCACTGCTCTCAAAACGGTGAAGGAACCGTCACGTCTTAGAACCAAAAAAACCGAAGACCATGCATCTACCAACCCGCACGGGGCCAGCGTGGAGGATTATAATATAATAGCCCCATTCAGATACTATTTAGTACATCAAAAACCCTCTATAACATACATTTAGTGAATGAACGTCTTAAAACTGACAGACAAGGCACAGCTTAAACCACTAGTGGGTCTAAGTATGAAACTTTGTTCAAAAAATCTGTTGACTTTTTGAGCAAAAGTACGGTTTTGTTTAAATAGACCAGGTAGAGGTTGTATGAAATTTTGACATTTTGCCGAAGGGAATTTTTATCAGGCGCATAGTTACACAATAAAGTGTAAAACCCGTCGTTTCTATTTCTAGGTCGCGCCTCAAACCTGCCTGGGTTAACACCGGCGTCCACAAACTCGTGTGGTGGCACTCGTCTTTGCCGGACACGGTACAACACAACTGCTCCCATGTACGGAGTATCCTTAACTTCGGGTCAGCCCGTCACCATCGTGCAGAAGTTCCCTGACTTACTCCAGCAAGTCGTTTTTGAGGTTTGCGAGTGAGTATTTTTTTGGACCTATCCACCTGTATATCTTTAAGTTTTTTTTTCACTTTTTAGATTTTGTTTTTTTTTTTGCAATTTCCACTTCAAACGATGCCTCATAAAGATTTGAAGTAGCTGTTGACAAACTTGTGCATTCATTGTCTTTGGCGCGGCATGGAATGATATAGCCGATTTTATCACTGAGAAGAATCCTGTTTGATAGTTTAGTCGGACCTTTACGGGCTTATTTTGCTATGATAATGCTAAGAATGTATATTTTAGGAATTGTATCGGCCACAGAAGTTGTAAAGAAAATTCCTCAATTAAATTAACTTTTTCTTTTCCCAGATCAAGTGAATGCTCGCTGATAAGAGGCACTTGTTCACAAACGTACGTGCCCTACCTATTCTTGGTACTTCCACTGGGTCCAGTGACCCTAACAGGTCAAGACTACGTGTTAGTAGAGTCTGGCTGCGTCTGTAGACCAGACCCGGCGCCATAGACACGCCATAGACATAGAACTTGTTACGAATTTGCTACGAAAAAATTAGGAGAAATTAAAAAATCATCCGTCCATTAGATAATTTGCAAGATGGCGACTAGTTTCCGCCATTTCGTGTTTGAAATATTTATTGAAGGGTAAAAAATATTATTTTCGACTGTATCTGTTGCTTTTTGCTGGCAATGGAAATTAATAAGTTATTTTATTTTATAAACCACACAGATATTGTGTTAGAAAATATTCTCGCTGTTATTTTTAGTTAGGGATTGTGTTTGTATGTATGACGCAATTAATTTGGCCATGTCAGGTTATCTTTCTGAAGATTTGGTATATCGCTATGTTTACCTAGCCTTTATTACACATCGGTGGCAGTTTAAGCACAATTTATTTACTAAGTACGGAAAACACAGCGTGTAGAGATTTTGTACATTTTTTTACGAAAAGTCTTAAGGCTCTTGATGCATTTATTAGTTTTTTTTTATTAATGTGTTTGTAAGAGTATACGTATTTTCCTAGAGGGAAAACTTTACTATTGGTATTAAAGGGTGCATTTATTCAACTGTAAAATCGCCGGTAGATTAATCTATAATTTATCGGCCATTTTTCATGGAAAGTTAACTTATTAAACAGACTGAATATTATTTTTATTTTTTTGTTAATTTATTATAGATATTTATATTTATTCTATTTGCCGTTGTATGGCGGAAATATTTATTGAACAACGAATAGATTTTATGAAGGAATTTATAATTGTGAATAATTTATTTTATTATGCCTTTTCGAATCGCTCATGTTACGTTAAGTTACGAACAACGAATGTATCAAAGATTTAATAAATTTTAATCGAACAATTTTGTTTATTTTTATTAGAACCAAGGTTTTACGATTCAAAGGGTTTAAAGTTTGAAGGTTAGCGGGCAGGTCTAATAAAACAATTTGATTTAAATTTTAATAATAGTAACTTTATTAACATTTAATAAGCTACATACTCTGGCATACTTTTACACAATCACATATTCAAATATTTCAAGTGTTCAATCGAATTTTTAGAAGAAAGTAAACTTATTTAGCACAAAAATATACAATAAGTAACAAAGGCAAGAAAATAAACTCATGTCATAATTAGGTTCTAAGAATATAAATAAGAATAATATATTTACTACCATAAACTTCATCTCGTCACGTATGTTTTAGCTATTCGTCTTTATTGGTTTCAATAAAGACAAACCTCGAATACTCATGACATCCATAGCTTAATTTACGAGGCACGGAGTATCTACATACAACTATAATACACGCTAACTATTAATAAAAATGTCTACATTATCTGTGCAATATTGGTTTGAATGACTAAAAATATGACTTCATAATTTCAAACCAATTGGGAAACCATACTTTGAAACAGAAATTTTATTTTGGAGATTTTGTTTTTTATGGTTCTATCTGGTATGGTGATATGGTGTCATTTGTCAAAAACTTTTGGTATTGGCCTTATTAAAATTCAATTCAAATTGTAGGGTAATTATTACTCTAATTTTACTTTTAGCGAAGTTGGTCCAGGTTAAAACACATCACCCTGTATTTTATTTCAAACTTTGTAACTGCCATTTTGTTTACTAATTTTTAAGGTTCCATAGCCAAATGCCAAAAATGGGCCCTCTAAATTTTTGATTAAGTAGTTCAAATTTCCCTATAACAGTAAATGGTGTAGACAAGTGGCGTATTATAGAGCTTATTGCTCGTAGCGGTAGTATTGTTGTGGAACGGCGTGTTGTGGTTGGTGCTGTTGCTGGTGCTGTTGGGGTTGGTGTTGGGGTGGCTGCGGCCTGGGCTGCGCGTGTTGCACTTGGGGCTGGATCAGCTGCTGCGGCTTGGGCGTCGGGACCTTCACTACGATGTCTGTGGGCTGCCTTGATACCTGGAGAATGGATTTTGATATTAACACTTTATTTCACATCGGTGTGAGCGCAAGTCATGCACAAAAACCATTTTTTTCTCGACCCATATGCTGGATTCTTGGCACCGAAAGTGTTGAAAAGATACTCTGTGACTAAAAAAGTGATGGATATTAATTTTGCTGGATGGAGAGGAAGAAGAATGTCAAAGAAAAGATGGATGAATAGGGATGTTTACTGACTAAAAAAATAATATGATTCTAATTAGTCCATCTGTTAGATTATCGAAAAAATGGGATACGTATTTTTTGTTTTAACAAATCAATAAAAATTGACGAAGATAAAACGCGTCAAAGATTTGAGTGGGAGGTTGTTACGTCACTCACCGGTAAAAAATGTCATATTAATGTCTTAGAATATGACGTCACACGAGTTTTCAAAGCACTGCATCGTCTTCATTGTTTGTTTACGTGAAATAAGAAAAAATACGTGTCCAATATTTTTTGGAAATCTATCTGACGGACTGATTCGATGTTTTTAGTTAACTACCCTATTGTGTGAGGAATTATATGAAACAGAAAGGAGTAAATGACGCCGTGGCGTCTGGCAGGGGAGAATGGAAGAAGAAAAACGTGTTGCGCCGACCTAAAATAGAATGGGATGAGGGCAGGAAGATGATGACTTTGTGCTCATATCGGCTGAAATAACCTCGTCCCCTATACCATGAATCTTAAAAAAACGTTGCAGTTCTACCCAGTGATCATTATGGCGCAATTTCATTGGTCATTAACTCGTTCGGTATACAGCATACGGGGAGTTAATATCATACATAATTATAAACGGTTCCCCGAATGCAGGCCCTGTGGCTTGCATTCCAGAAATCTCTCGCCCTATCGACTAATGAAATTGCGCTATTAGTCATCATCATCTGCCTAGCCTTTTCCCAACCATGTTGGGGTCGGCTTCCAGTCTAACCGGATTCAGCTGAATACCAGTATTTTACATGAAGCGACTGCCTATCTGACCTCCACAACCCATTTAACACTAGGTACTACGATACCCTTTGGTACGACTGGATGTCAGACTTTCAGATCACTGACTACCTGTAACGACTGCCAAAGATCTATATATGACAGCCGGGACCAACCGCTTAACGTGCTTTCCGAGGCACGGAGGAAACTCGGTATGTAATGGGCGGTCACCCATCCACAGACCGACCTAGGCAAGCGCAGCTTAACCTAAAGATCGATCCGAGTGTTAGTTCTTATTAAGCCAATTAGTACAGTAGGGATATTAATTATTTTCAGTAGCCCCGATCTCACTTTTAAAAAGTATGAGAGACAAGTCATAAGTTTTCCTATTCATGATGGTGATGATTATAAAAAGTCGCGGCTTAAAACTACAGACTTCCTAGGACTTGAAATTAACAAATCTACATAACATAACATCACGCCTGTAATCCCCGAAGGGTTAGGCAGAGGTGTACCTAATAGTACACCCACATTTCGCCAGTTATGTTTAAGTCCCATGTAATAGGGGGCGAGCTTATTGCCATCAACCGGGCACAAATCCAGACTCCGTGGCTGTTACTGATAAAATCGTGATTGAAAAAGCCAATAACACTTTGCCCGACCCAGGAATCGAACCCAGGACCTCATGCTCAGCAGTCGTGCTTGCGACCACTAGAGCAGCGAGGCAGTTCAAATTAACAAATCTATCGCTATTAATAGCTGAACAATATATCAATCATATTCCAACAATAAACCATTTAAACTAGGCCAGGGGCACACGTAATTGGCATTATTTAATCGCATTAAAGATCTGGTTCACCTACTTATTGTGAATCAAGTCTAACTTGTGTTAGCTACCTATTGTTAGAAAGAACCAAATTGTTAGCTAAATATTTTAACAATGAACATGGCTCTAATGGCTTTATCTGATAGTACCTATTTTAAAGTAGAGATTTTTTTAGAGATCAAAATCTTCTATAACAAAACTATTGAATGAAACTTTATGTTTATGAGAATCATCATCTAATAAGATATCAGGATTCCCACTAGTTCTACTGCACAGTTCTACGATAGAACTAGTGGGTTTTTTCCCCACCAGCCCTGCTTTACTCTCTACTGCTGATGGAATACAAGTTATGACCGAATCAATGTAAAGTATAGACCTGTCAGGTGGTGAGATTGGAGAATCCCTATTTATGTGCAAAGGTGCCTTTGCCTGTGCTCATCAAATTTTACAGGATATTTGTTCATCTGGTTATCAAGTCTGCCGGTCTACCATTCTTAATGAATTAAATGACGGCACGATTGGCACAGTGGCTCAAGCAATTGACTGCTTCGCTGCGTACTGCGCGTTCGATCCCCGCACGGAACAAATATTTGTATGTCCTACAAACAGTTGTTCCGGGTCTGGGTATTTGTGTATGTTAGTTAAAATGTTTGTGAACGCACCCACTATACAGGAGAAATTTCTAGTGTGGGGCAAAAAAACAAAACATAAAATGTATGCCTACCTCGGCCTTGAAGCCCTCCTTGGGATCAGCAGTGTAGGTAACGGTTCTGATGAAGCCGTCGCTGTCGACCACGGAGTAGGAACCCTTGATGGTGTCTCCGTCTCTCTGCTCCTTGCGGTTCTGGTAGTTGGTGTACTGGTCGTCGTTCACGTCGAATCCGAACTGGTACGAAGGATTGGACTGGAAGAGAAGAAGAAATTTGCTAGCAGATGATGATACAGGAGACTTTCATGGCTTAGTTAAGTAAATGAACAGTGGCCATCCGCGAGTGGCAATACTAGCATACCTTATAAGCAGCCAGAATCACTACCAACTTTGCTGACTTGTAATAATTTATGAAATAATTATAGAGTCATCCGTTTGACCGCAGAGCAACAAATAACAATTTATCTAAGGTTGCTGTCCACCAAAACAAGTAGACAACTATCTACTAACATCGAAATGTTGAAGCAGAACTGAATATCTTTGTTAACGACGCGACGTCCAAGTTGAGTCATTGTAAAATATTCAGCGTATGAACTGCAAACTGTTTTCTCGTCGACGTCATGGGCACAATAATTAAGTACCTGCTTCTATTTCTTACACCAGTGTACCTCATCAAGTCATCACCCATCAAAACGTAGAAAAGAATCCATTAATCACCATGCAATAATCAAAGAAAGTTATTTCCCATCGGCTATCGTGAAGCGATCTCACGCAGCGAGCGCTAAAGCGCTTTATCTACAATTGTACAGCTACACGACTACCTGTACGAGTTCCAAGTGAAAGTTGCAGCCGGTCATAGTCCCGCTCTTGTTAATTTGATCCATCCGTGTTGACTATACATCGGTTGGACATTGTATCGACTATAAGGAAATGAGAACCGAACTAGGTTGGATGTATTCCGGAGTCGGTTTACGTATTTCGATAGTTACAGCAAAATATTGCGGAACGGATTCGCTGTTACTTTTAATTGTCAGTTTACCGTTAGATTGAAAATAAAATACGATGATGTTTCCTAGTTTTGTCTGGTGTTTTTATTTTTTAAAGTAACCTAGTTTGGGTGTTGCAGATTGTTTCCCAAAAATAACTTGTGCTGAAATTTTATTTCATCGTTTTAATTTAACGTTGACAAGTAATAGCAAAACAAGATAATAAGGGTAAAGTAATTTTGATGAGTTCTTGCCAAATAAATTAATCGGCTGGCTCTGTTCAAGTCATCACATAGCTATTTGTTGATAACAACGTCTTACTATCAGCCTTTGAGATATTGTTAACGAATATTTCGTTCCTGATAATCTTCATCAAACCTATCTTTATATGCTACAGTTCCATAAGAAGTTATGGAACTGTTAGATAAACTACCACCACTATTTGCTGTTTGCATTGTATTTGGGTCTGCGATTGGTACTATAGCTTACGTTCGATATTGGATACAAAAAAAGAAGAAAGTTGAATGTCCTAGAATCAAAAATTCGAAGTCATATTCAAAACCCGCTCTGGGTTTCGGGTAATCCATTCAACCCACTGCCGTTTCCCAAAGACAAGACTTGTGTCCCTTTGTCAATACATTCTATGCTGACGATGCTAATACACCGCTGCTCTCAAAACGGTGAAGGAAAACATCGTGAGGACGGGCATGTCTTAGAACCTAAAAATTCGAAGACATGTGACATCTACCAACCCATACTGGGCCCGCGTGGTGGATTATAGCCCATCCCTGTCCTAGAGAGGAGACCTGAGTTCTTGCAGTGGAAACATTATAGGTTGATGATGATGATGGTGCTAATACACTAGGCGTAAAACTGAAAATCTTTCAACTAACGTCATACGTCTCCTCTGGTTCGCGCTGTTCCTGTTGCCTCTGCGGTTGGTACTGCTGCTGTTGCTGTTGTCTGTATTGCTGCTGCTGCGGCTGTGGTTGGTACTGGGGCTGGTGCTGGGGTTGGGGCTGGTACTGCCCCTCGCTCTGGACCGTGTACAGTTGGGGATTCTGAGGGTAGATATATTTGTTAGTCTGGTTTTGAGTGGACCGGATTTAGATTTCTCACGTTACTTTGCATCGGCGACCTTATGATTTAAGTAATGTGCAATATCTGCTTTTATACCTACTTTATTATTCAAGAGTTAAATCTTAATTAGGATTTTTTGTCTCAATGTTGGGGTGTCCGTAGTAAGAGTTCTCAATCTGCGGTGACCCAGAACGCAACAAGACGAAAGGCTTGGATGCTGACCACAAAAAGATGTGAATAGGCTAGGCTAGGATGATGGTGGTTTTACACCTCAGTCACCCCGCGTACATGAGGAGGATTATGGACGGAGTACTAGTTCCCATGAAGGAATCACCGGGGCTTTTCTTAACCCCAGAAATCAGAATTCGGAAAATTGCTTAAATTTTAGATTTCAGATTTTATTTTTTTCCCTCCGCTAACCCCAGGGTGATGATAGTGTTTAGGTTATGTTTCGGTATCTTACAGGTCTAGCTGCTGGCTGCTGAACGTGTTGTGGCCTCTGAAGTACTTGTGTCTGCGCGGGCGCAGGCGCTGCGGCCTGTTGGTCTGCGAGGTACTGTCTGAGTAGGTGTGGGTCATAGCCTCCGGCCTGCTGACAAAGCAATGGTGGTGAGTGGTTGGTTTAATGACATGTTAGTGGAGGGTAGTCATGTAAATGTTTAAAAGGCTAGTTTCTGGTTGGTATACCGTGTTGTAGAAATAATGGAGAGTTGTTATTATTCTGCTGTTTTTCTAAAAGTAATAGTTGTAAGGGCTTTTTCAATTATGTTACAGTAAGGTACGGTCAGCAACAGAAGTAGTTTAACATTTCGGAATTTTAATTATTTGATGTACAGGACTCCAGCTGTTATTTTTTAGCGTTTCAGAAGATTATTCTTTAAAATATTCTGTACTCTTCAATAACTTGTTAGTAACGAGTAATATCTAACAAGTTTTTATTAAAAAACCTGCTTTGAAACTTTAAGTAGTGTTAAGCTACTTCTGTTACTGACCATACCTTGGAAAAGCTTTGGTACAAAAAGTACCATTGATAGATCAGTGACAGTTAAGCACCGGAATTTAAATTATCACACGCATGAGATAAGATTGAGAAACTTGAGGTCTAACTTGTCATTCATCATCATGTTGTGTTGTATTCTTAATTAAATATATTTCGTGAAATATCGCAATGGTTTTAAATATACTTTACTGTATAGTAGGTACGAATGGTTCTGTTAGAATCGGATAAGATCGGCTAAGCATGAGCATATAAAGTTACACAGTAATGGCTCTATTACGAGTATTTACGAGTATAACAGACTCATCTACCTACCCATAACATACTTAAAAAATCATAACAGTCATAACAACAATCAAGTATTCCACGACCAATTAAACCCAGACGGGGTAAAATTTCACGCAGTTGCATTACCAGCCATTAGAAAAATAAAGGCAAGTATCCACTCGCGTTAATCAGTGCGATCAAGTCATTACATAACATAAATCCAATTACAGCTTGGTTCAAATAAAACGCGCCACTGACATTACGAAACGTCAAAAGTGTAACAAGCAACAACGTTGTAACAGCGTACAGTCAATGCCCAGAATTATCTGACCCCTCATATAAAGAAGAAGAGGGCAAGTGATATGATAACAGGGGTCAGGTAATGCTGGGAACTGACTGTGTGTACCCTGTTACGTCTCGCTCGATTTGTCACGGGTTGCCAAAAACACGTGTGTATTTTTTATGCATGTTTGTTTGTTGTGTAAAACTGAAGCCCAGTTTTCCGGTCTGTTTGCACTCATTAGGTTGTTCGGTGAAGCAACACAGTCACATGTGTTGCGATTTAATGTCGGATGTGCCACTTTCAGATTTGATTGATTTCAACTTTTTTTATTGTTGCTAAAGGCTGTAACTAACGTTGCATGTCTTCGTAAAGTTAGATCATACGAAGATAATTGAATCACGTTTAGGTTTTGTTTTGTAAATTGTTCGTATGATGTCTGACTTTATTTCTCGAATGTCGAGTCTTCTTTCCAAAAATCTATATCTATAATCAAGTATGTGTGTAGCTCAACCTCAGATACAGATTTTTTTTAAATTTATACCTACACTTTTATTTGGAAACTTTGAACTAAACTACAAAAAAATGTAGAATAGAACCAACAACAAAAGAAAAGCTGTTTTCAATGCGTTCGGTTAAGTCATGACTAAAATTTGTAAAGTAAAAGAATAATAGACAAAAACCTTGACCTAGTCGTCTTCAGAATTTTAGAACACGATCAAAGAAACGCTTTCTCATACCAATGAATGGTGATTTTGAAAAGGATGAAGTAATAACCTTTGAAAACGTACCATCTGTGAATATATAACAAGAAAAATATCTAGCTTACTAGATCTGCAGAAATAGAAAGAAGACGGGGATACTCTTCGACTTCTTCTGAATTAGGACTAGATTAATGAAGTTTATGTATTCTTATTTGATGCAAGATCTTTATGGACAGGAGCAATGATAAATAAGAATCAAATGTGAAAAAGCTTACAGAAAGAAAAAGAAAGTAGACGAAGAAAATTATGACGCAACGTAAAGGAGAATGATTTCATTTTTCATAAAATTGAAAGGTTTTTAAAAACAACACAAATTATTTGGAAATTCTTTTGAAACATTACATTTTATTTAAATTATATTTTTTGCATATATATTTACATATACCTATAATAATAATGTTGATGAATCGGTACTTAATCGTACAAAAAGGAAAAGATAAAGCGTGCAAATCAACAACCTTTCCATTGACCGTCTACAAGCTTTTATGTTTTAACAATGCATTTGTTCATTAGGTCTTTATTGTTAGATCGATCGAACGATATTAATCCGATTTATCTGACTCCAGTCATATATAATCAGATTATTATCAGTTGATTAAAATTCTTTGACCACAATTGTATTGGGTTCTCATGTAACGTAATTCCTAAATTCATGAAGCTCAGTATCATGTTATGTACTGTAGGTATGATTAGAGCTTTTTACATTCTCCTTAGTTATTGATGTTAATCAAATCACTGTTTAAATAAACAAATAAATTAAATTCAAGAGTCTGTTTGCGATTCCAAATAGCTTTTAACTGCATACGGTTCATATAACAAAAATATCACTTTTTTTCAATATTTTGCCTGTCTATTTGTTCCGACAAATGTTCGAAACCACTGAACTGATTTTGAAGGGATTTTTACTGGCAGAGAGCTGATGTTATAAAGAGTGGCTTTAGCTGGTTTTTGTTTAAGAAACAGGATAAGGGTTACGTGCAAAATAAAACTAAAACCCTTGAAATTGCCCTTACCCTTGAAGTCATCGACGACGAAGATCGTTAGTAGTCAGTTTTTAATAATAAGTCAGATAATTTAACCTAAGTGTGGCGGAGCCCTAAAGGGTTGAATAATTTTATTGTTTTCAATTTAACATTAAATACTAATCGTTTTATGAAATAATCAATAACTTTAAAAACAACAAGACATTCATTTTAAACTGGGTTAGGTATAAAGTCAACGGCTTAGATAACAATCCAAACTAAGGTTCACACGATGCTTGGCCACCCAAATACTCAAATAGCTCAGTCCTTGTAATTTAGATGCAATTGAGGCTGGGACTAACGCAATCTTTAACAATAGCGTATAGGTGGCCTGAACTTCTCAGTGGTGAACGACACGTCGAGATAAAGGTTAATCTTTGAATAGGTAATGTTAATAATGTTATATTCTATTATTTACTATTAGTTGGTCTGTGATAAACTTTTAAAATATTTAAACACTTAGCCAAAAGTTTACTTTACCTTTAAAGTTTAATTAATTAAAAATCGTTAATTTTGATACCGTTTTAAAATTATCAAAATTATTGATAGTTCTAATTTACGAGTAAAAGCTTCAATGTAAACGACAAGCTGTTTCTATAGGAAAATGACTTCAATTTTATATCTTAACGATTTTTTCTTTTAAAATTATTTTATTAAGAGATTTTGTTAACTTAAAAAAAATATCAATTAGAAAGCGGAAAATATTTTATTTAACAAAGGTTTTGTGACTTATTAAAAATTGAATCAAATCAAAAAAATATTATATTATGAAAGACGGCAGGCTTACGGCCTGAAAACTGCTATTGGAGTTATGCAATTAAGCCTAATAATTAAAAATAATTAGATATAATTTTTTAACTTACTTGTTGATGCTGAGGTTGGTACTGATGCTGGGGTGCCGCCAAAACACACCCCAATACTGCCAACGTGACACACTGACGTAACATGTTGCACGCACAAAAAATATATTGATTAAAAAAAAAGAATTCTAAATGGCCACTGCACTCGCGACGTATTTACGTAGGTATCATGCGGTGCGTGTAAGTAACTGTCACTATATATAGGGGCACCCCTTCTAGCTCGTAGGTGGTAAAGGCGGGAGTGGTGTGGCAAAATCCACGTATGTGTGTGTGATTCGAAATTTAAATTGGAGCATCGGACTTTTTTGAGTGAGCTCTTGGATTTGTTTGTTTTACGTTGTGTTCATTAAAAAAAAGAAAAAAAGTTTTTTTTTTTTTTTAGGAAGTGCAGCGGTGTTTTACTTTAAGTGAGTCTGTGAATTAAAAGTATTTTCTTTAATTGTTTTTCCATGTGTTCAGAAACTTAGGCTAGGTGGATGATTTATTCAATTGGGCTTTTTGGGCTTCACCGCAGTCTCGTTAAAACTGACTGCTATTGAAGAAAGTTCTGTTTTCACCAACGTGACTTGGTATCGTTTTCAATAATTAGTGCAATTATAGTTGTCAATGATGCAGTCTGAACTCATTTGCATACCTACCTGTGTTGGTGGCGCCTATGTAGACATTTTCTATCTTAGTCGGCATCATTAACTATATCATACTATCGCGATCTTTAGACCTTGCATCCTACTTCTAACCAGCCTTTGCCTCGGTTTCTTGACTACGGGGATATAGACTATCCCATCACGGCATCACCATGGTTTACCTGTGTGCCAAATCGAAATCTTATCAGCCGTTAAGGTGTAAAAAACTTGTGGCTAAATAATAACAGCCGCTGAGATCAATATTTAGGTCAAACTGTGCTTGCCTAGGTTGGTCTGTGGATGGGTGACTACCTATTTTATACCGAGTTTCCTCCTTGTCTCTGAAAGTACGGTGAGCCTTTAGTCCCAGCTGTCATTTTAATGGGACAAGCCCGCCACACTATTCCCAAACCACTGTAACTCCTGTAAGCCAGAATCAACAGTGGCGACCACAAGAAAAGCGCCGAGACAATGAAGCCCGACGAAGTCCCAGAGAAACGATTAAACTGTCTTGGATCCCGCAACGAAATTAATCAGAAAATAATAGCGGAGGAGTAGGAAAAACCTAATTTCCACTGTCATTTGTGGATATTTGACAGTCGTTACAGATAGTCAGTGGCCTGAAAGTCTGACAAACAGTCTTACCAACAGTCTTACCAACAGCTATCTAACCTCCGTAACCCAGTACTAACTGGGTTACGGAGGTTAGATTGGCAGTCACTCCATGTTAAGTCCTGGTATTCAGCTGCATTTGGTTAGACTAGAACGAACTTAACATAGCAGGGAAAAGGCTAAGATGATGAAGCTGTGAAGAGGTC
Organism: Diarsia brunnea; assembly: GCA_949774965.1. NCBI lineage: Eukaryota > Metazoa > Arthropoda > Insecta > Lepidoptera > Noctuidae > Diarsia > Diarsia brunnea. Next base: position 4,865,848 of record OX459001.1, read on the forward strand.
ATAGATGGACATGGACAGACAGAGTGCTGTTGCCCGTTACTTCGTCAAAATTGTACAGTAAAAAGCAGCCTTAATGAAGGTAACAAACATAATATTATGCGCTAGCTTGTGCCCGTAGCGTCGCCCGCGTGGATATCGGAAACATCAAAAATGACGATTTTCCATACAAACTTTCATCCCCTGTTTCACACCCTGGGGGTTTGAATTTTGAAACATCCTTTCTTAGTGGATGCCTACGTCATAAGAGGAATACGTGTGCGAAATTTTAAGTTTCTAACCCTAAAGGTTATGGCCTGTGGGTTGATTCTCAGTCAGTCGGCTTTGCCTTTTTAAATATATAGATTGATGGAGTTATTGACTTATCTCTATTATTCCAATTCCGTGCAAAGAGGTCACGGTTTCAGTATCCTGCTTAGGCAGAACTGCCAATAAATCTCAGTAATAAACTGATTGGAAACGTGCCCAATAAACAGCAATCGATAGGCTCGTCCCCATGACATTTGACCTAGTGGCATCATCAATGAACTGCATACAATAGGTCTCTTCTCTTTGTAGCCCTTTGTGTCCATGACAACGAGTTGGGTGCATCCTCTTTTGTGATACTCGTAGTTGGAACGTTTTACAATTATGAGACGGGAATATTGTTCAGTAGTAAATACCTATATCGTCGGTCTTTATTATCAGAATCCGTAAGTCCATTTGAGGAAAATTTACAGGAGCAACAAAACCCTGATTTTATAACAAATTTCGAGAGGATTTTTTGAAAATGGCGTTAATTAAGTTTCGGACAACAATACAATCCATTTTGTTGGTAAAAAATAAAAATATAATAACTTATAACTAATGTTAGTAAAACACAACAAAAACACACAATCAACAACGTTTAGAATATCTATTTTATATATTTTTTTCTAATATTTGTTTGAATTTTACAGAGAGAATAAAAAAAATGGCGTTAAAACACGACGACGCAAAACGAACGTTTTGCGTCGTACACGTAGTCCGACGGTATGTGTTATGATATCTATCTAAGACCTCATGAGCATGACGTCTGTATTCCCTGAAAGGTTAGATACATGTTTACCTAGGGTACAGGACCACTGAATATAAAATTAGTGGAAGATATACTTCATTGGGTTGAAGGTTCATTCAAGGTGCAGGCGTCTGTACCACTCTTGTCATCATCATCTGCCTAGCCTTTTCCCAACTATGTTGGGGTCGGCTTCCAGCTGAATACCAGTATTTTACATAGAGCGACTGCCTATCTGACCTCCACAACCCAGTTAATACTAGGTAATACGATACTCTTTGGTAAGACTGGATGTCAGAATTTCAGGTCACTGACTACCTGTAACGACTGCCAAAGATCTATATATAGCAGCCGGCTATACAGCTTAACGTGCTTTCCGAGGCACGGAGGAAACTCGGTATGTCGGGCGGTCACCCATCCATAGACCGACCTAGGCAAGCACACCTTTACCTAAAGATCGACCCGAGTGGCAGTTCTTATTAAGCCACCACCATCACTCTTGTACGAGTACATAAATTTTAAATTAATAAATAAGTTCAACAATTAGTTTAACAGTGACATAATAATCATGTTCGACCTTGGATTTAAAAAAAAAAACAAGATGCTCAGTAGTAACTTAGGTGAGCCAAACGGGGAGGTGGTAGCTAACTGTGTAATGTAATAAGAAGAGATACATAGTCTCTCTTTGCTGTATTTTGTCAGTTAACTGAAATATTCAGCAAAACATAATACTAGTATGTGCAGACAGTTAGGCACATCAACAATCTATATAAAGATTTTCAACTTTATCGCTTCAACATGAGGTTCAAGGTTCATTGGGTTGAAGGTTCATTCAAGGTGCAGGCGTCTGTACCACTCTTGTACGAGTACATAAGGTTTAAAATAAGAAATAAGTTCAACAATTATTAATTTGACGGCACGGTTGGCGCAGTGGCTGAGCGATTGGACTGCTGAGCTGCGTGTCGCGGGTTCGATCCCCGCACGGAACAAATATTTATATGGCCTATAGATAGTTGTTTCGGGTCTGGGTGTTTGTGTATGTGAGTTTATATGTTTGTAAACGCACCCACAATACAGGAGAAATTCCTAGTGTGGGGCAATGTTTTAAAAAAAAAAAAAAAATTAGTTTGATAGTGACATAATAATCATTATGACGTCTAGACATTAAAATTAAAACTTCAGCTCCAATTTCCATTAGCCGATAACTAAATCATTTAGTTACAAAAATAGTACATTATTAAACTAAATTACTACCTAGGTAATAGTTGAATAGGTTCCTGAGTGCACATTGTATGGTTTTGGCCTTGCAACGAGCTTAATGCCAATGCACTCTCAGATCCACAAAATATCAATTGCTCAACAAATTGCGTTCACTTTTGTTTTAATCATTTGTTTGATTTTATTTAACCTTTCTTCATATTTAGTGCTGGTTTGCAAGGGGCGGAGAAAATTGAATGTGTTTTGGTAATTTTAGGGATTTAAATAATAAATAATTGATTTTCAGTTCAAGGTTATGTCTTGCATAAAAGTCGTATAGACGTTCTAAAGGACAACTGATTTTAAAATTCTTTCTAAAAAGTTAAAGTTTTCATGAAAGTCTTTTTTAAACCATCTGTGACGTCAACTCGGTTGGACTGGATGATGACCATTCGATAGTCAGTTACACAACCGTTTAATTCCTATCTTCTTCAATGGTAATTCAGCTCTAGGCTCTCGTTGTCTTGGGCTACGTAAATAGTCGTTATTCTACATTATCCACGAATCCAGAGACTTTGTGCTGTGAGAATAATAATAACACATGGATACCACATAAAAGTACTTAACAAAGTAAAACAAAAATCGTGATTTCACTTAATTAAAGCACAAGTAATTTAAATCATTTCTAGATCACCAAATGGCAATGAAATCAAGTTTACAATCAGAAAAGAGCCCGCGGCTTATCTAAGCGAGCTTTAGCAACTCGAAACTTATAAAGTGAGTCACAACACACTACTTATAAATCAGAACTATTTATGACTGTTACGTAAATGTAACATAGTTATATACAAGCCGATACAATTTAATTACCTTGTAACACACAGTGATACACGATTATACGACTGATATGGGCATCTATGTAACATCGCTTGGGGCAAGTCATATATGAGTTTATGCGAGAAAGCTTAGGTAGGCAATAGCAGGTACTGTTCCACTGCTTTTCACGGCTAAGCTAAGCGACCATGGCAAACTAAGCCTGGTTGTTCGAAAGAGATACCGCAGCCCCAGACAGAAAGGGCTAAGAAGGAACATGGGTGGTTTTTAGTCAGTAGAAGTCTGATACTCCCTTTCGCTCCGCACAGAGCGGGCATCGTTTGATGATTTCCCATCCCCCCCAAAAAAAGGCCTGGGGCTGCATAACATGGTACCTATGCAGAAAAGTTTAGAGAACGTAGGTAGGTTTCTAAGTAAGTCAGACACACAAACTGCTCATACACAGTTAACAAAATTCAACCTTGTTTAGATTTTATTGAAGAAGTTTTAGAGATATGAAACCCCAACTACCAACATAATAAAAACGGAATTATAAACTGCAGCCTAAGACCACTCTACGCACGGAGGCGTTGCGCGTCGCTGTGGAACAAATGTCGCACTAACAAAAATCGCGCAGCTAACGTCTCGTAGCCAACCTCTTAGCAAAGCTTATGTAGCAGTGGACAGTTGGCTTAATGACTACTTGTGATGGATTGTGTCCGGTATTAGTTCACAAATCCGAGCCATAAGTCTGGATTATATTAAAGCTTTTATTACATTTAATTGAGTTAGTTCTTGTCGGAATAAAGTGGTTTGTGTTGAAAACACTCGGTAAATACTATTGTGTATTTTATTATTTTGTCGATTTTAAAATAAAGTGGCTCTGCTGGTAGTGTCTTCTTTCAACTATGGAATTAATAAGCTGTGTCTCAGAACTAGGATTTGGTCTAAAACGCCGATGGCAAAGGTTACCATTAAGACTTTGCAGTTAACTTTCTTTGTATTATTTTGTACTATTGCGGACACAGTACCGTACAGTATATTTTGCAATAACTGGCAACCTCTGACAATTTTAAAATATATTTTTTCAGTGATATACAGTGTGATAGATAGCCTGACAAACGACCAAGGCTTAGTCATAGTGTAATAGTTTATTGAGTGATCCTATTACAATAGTTAGTACCTTACGGGTACGGAACTCCAAAAAGACAATCGCCAAACTGAATCTTTATTATAATGTCTTACTTAAAGACCTCTAATGTACCCTATAATGCAGAGTTATCTTTTTAGACCATCTGGCAGCATTACGTCTCGTTAGCTTATGGAAAGTAAGTGAGCAGTAATGTTAGTAATACTTTATGACAAAATTATGCGCGTGTGACTATTGTTGTATATTCGAGGCACGTTTTTGTTCTGAAAGAAGTGAATTCGTAATGTCATAATGGTTTTTAAAAGACTGAGTTATGTCAAAAGTTATGAGGTTGCAATTTACTTCAAAACAAAACTATCGATTTTTTATTTAAAGTTTAGAATAATATAGATAGTCTTTTTCAGTCACAACTTAGCATCGCATCACAATGAAATAAAAAAAACTAATTAGTCCGTCAGATAGATTTCCATAAAATAATGAACACGTATTTTTTATTTTTCACATAGACAAAAAATGAAGACGATACAGTGCTTCGAAAACTCGTGAACTCCTCGAAAACGTCACACGTCAGTACATTTTATACCTATAAATGACGTCACAACCCCCCACTCATGATCTTTGACGCGTTTTATCTCCGTCAATTTTTATTAATTTGATAAAACAAAAAACTCGTATCTAATATTTTTCGATAATCTAACTGACGGACTAATTAGAATCATATTATTTTGACTCAGTCCGATCCCCTATTCTGATTTTTTTCTTATGTCATTCTGAAATTAACAACAAATAAAATGTTGCAGTGTGACGTAACGAAAACATCATGATAATAGATTAAGGTGAAAGCTCTAAGGTAACCCACGAAATTCGAATTTTCTTAAGTTTTTTGGAATTTGTCGGTCAGTGCCTTTTTCATCAAATAGTCAATCAATGGAATTAAATCAACTCAAAAGGATTGTATTCATGATTTTAATGATTATATCATTATAAATACATACGCATTACATGTGCGAATCATATTTTAATCAACAGAAAACCTGACACTGACCTGCAAATTGCAAAAAACGTATGAAAATTGGAATTTCGAGGACCACTTTTGCGCATCCGCCTTAACATAAACAGAGATAATTTAATTATTATTATTTAATTATTCATACGATTTAATTTTGGTTATTATTAACAAAACGTTGTACAAGTGAGCTCAAAAGCTTATTCTTATTTTGATTTAAGTATAAATCTATATTAAATGGCCATTTCTCTTACGGAATGAAGCACATGCAGGAAACGCTTACTGCTTGTCATAATAAATACCTAAAATAAACATTCTTAGAATATACATTGAGTTTATTGAAGGCTGTGTTACATTAAATGTTCGTATAAATTATAGATTTCCAATTAAATGTAAAATGGCAGAGAAGTGAAACAGTTAAAAGACGAAATAAAACTAAGTTTATTTAGGCAATTGACTCATACCCGGTTGTTTTAAAGTTTTTTTTCGATACTGAAGGATACGTCTTCTTCCTGACTATTCGAGAAAAACAGTTGTGTGTAACCGCCATTGTACAGTCAGTGCCCAGCATTATCTGACCCTTCTTCTCACACCACTTGCCCTCTTCTTGTTTATACGAGGGGGTCAGATAATGCTGGTCACTGACTGTATATCCGACCACCATTTGGTCCATCATGCATAGTTAAACCTTGATAACATAGCCAACCTTGCTCTATTCAGAAGGTCAGAACCATTTTTGGGGTCTCTACAGGCTTTGTGGACTACTACGATACATTGATGACAATTTAGTAACCACGGCCGTGGGTTCCAGGGTGTTGTAGACTGCTCATTCCCCTGACCTAAAGTGGCCTTCACCGAGTGGGCTAGAAATACATTGATCATCATCATCATCAGCCATGAGACGTCCACTGCTGGACAAAGGTCTCCCCCATAGAACGCCATAACGAACGGCAAGCTGCTGTGTGCATCCACCGGTTGCCCGCGACTCTCACGATGTCATCGGTCAGTCTCATATATGGATCATGGATATCGAAAACAAAGAAATAAAGCAATAAAGTATCTAACTGCAACAATTATCAATTGATTCAGGGACATGAGACGGAAAATCGGATTTATATCAAGCTATTGATATTATTAATTACTACTCTATGTATTTAGTCATCATCATGATCATCATTTCAGCCGAAAGACGTCCACTGCTGGACATAGGTCTCCCCTAAGTGTAAGAGCCGATGGGGCCGGAAAGTTCTGGAGTGGCGACCGCAAACCGGAAGACGTTGCGTTGGAAGGCCTCCCACTAGGTGGACCGATGACCTGGTGAAGGTTGCGGGGATACGCTGGATGCGAGATGCACGGGATGTATTTAATAGTATTCATAGATATATACCAAAGTTACTATGCCGTGGATACCAACAATTTAATACCTACGTACGTATATTGAACTGGAATAGGTCGGAATACTGCGACTAGTACAACAACCTGACATTTGCACGGCCAGCCAATCTCAGGTCACCATCGTGAAGATGCGCGCAGCATCGTTTATCTAGTACCTACATAACAAGATGTTATACAAGTATGGTACAAGATATTTGTGGACGTGTATTAGTTTAATATCACGCCTGGAATCCCTGATGAGTAAGGCAGATGTGAACCTATAGTTTATAGCACTGGTGGCGCAGTGGTGGCGGCCCCGACTTACGAACAGTGAGTCGTGGGTTCGAACCCAGTCAGGCGCATTACTTTGTGTAATTTATTTCATCACCACTGTTCTCAAAACGGTGAAAGAAAACATGGTGAGGAAACCGGTATGTCTTAGAACCAATAAATTCGAAGTGACATCTACCAACCCGCACTGGGTCCCTCCTTTTTTACCATATCATTTTTAACACAGTCCACCCATCGTTTCTTTGGTCTTCCTCTACTCGTACTCGTATATCCTTCCACATTCATATTCAAAACCTTCCTTACGACATTTTTCTCATTCCTCCGCATCACAGGCCCATACCGCGACAACCAATTGTGTCTTATAAAAATATTCAACTTTTACACATTTGCTTAAATACGGTGAATCAACCAGTTAACAGCTATGTGTAAGTAAAAAAAAAATAAAACCGACTTCAAAAACACCAAAAAGTGAAAAATAAACCAAAAAGCCAAAAAGTTTTTTATTTTTCCATTTTTAGTTGTTCCCAAACAAATAATAGGTTTTACTTATCCCCAATAAATGGAACATTACATAATATCTTACTGTCCAAATCTGGGTATACACATCTGCGTACCCCCTCAGATCATGCAGGCGTGATGTTACGGCATGATGTTGTTTAAACAATAAACATCCAAGCGATTGCAGCAATCACGACAGATTTGCCGTCTATTTTTAACCGACTTCAAAAAAGGAGGAGGTTATATGTTCGTGTGTATGTATTTTTTTTTTTTTTTTGAAGAGTTCTGTTGTATATCTCCGAAGATCAGGATCAGATCTTCACCAAATTTAAATGGGACCACCTCAGGAGTATACTCTTTCAAATAAAAAAGAATTTTGAGAATCGGTTCACAAATGGAGGAGAAATCAGGTAACATACATAAAAAAAAAAATAAAAAAAAGTACATACACACGAATATAGAACCTCCTCCTTTTTTGAAGTCGGTTAATGAAGAAGGGCGAGCCTATCATTATCAACCAGACACAATTTCAGATTCCAATTTGCTTCTAAAAAAATCTGATGGGAAATCCTAATAAAATTTGCCTTACTTGGGTACCACATGCAACCACTAGAAGAACGAGGCAGTAATAGGGATGTTTACTGACTAAAAAAAATATGATTCTAATTAGTCCGTCTGTTAGATTATCGAAAAATATGGGATACGTATTTTTGGTTTTATCAAATCAATAAAAATTTACGAAGATAAAACGCGTCAAAGATTTGAGTGGGGGGTCGTGACGTCACTCATCGGTAAAAAATGTCATGCTAATGTCTTCGAATATGACGTCACACGAGTTTTCAAAGCACAGTATCGTCTTCATTGTTTGTTTACGTGAAAAAAGAAAAAATAGTTTTCCAATATTTTTTGGAAATGTATCTGACGGACTAATTAGATTTTTTTACCCTATTATAATTAGCTATTCATTACAAGCATGGTGCTATTAGTGGGCATGATGTATGTGTATATATTAATAGTTGGATTGACAGAATTAATCAGATAAAATACTATATTTCACGTTGCGCGTTGAAGTCTTTTACACTAGCAATGCAAAACCAATGTTCAGCCGAGAATAATTATGTTGTTCGCTCTATGTTGTGAGTTTTTTTTTAAGACTAAGTGTTACCAAAATTATTGTGAGATTCATTGATATAAAAACTAATGTACATATAATACGCAGTAATATATAAGTCAATGGTGAGATTGATATAAGATATCCTAGGACTTATGTAGCTTATCTTACCTTTAAAAGTCATTGTTAAAAATCACTTGTTGAGGCCCTTTCTATGCTAAGTTACGTTCTTCTTTTTTTTGTTTTCAATGTTGGTAATCACATTGAACTAGAATTTTAATGCTATTAATTTGACTATACGTTTAGCTAATATCGCTCGTTCACTCACTGCGTATCGATCGTAACCATAAAAGTTAATTTTATTACAATATTAACTCTTACTTTACGATTTCCTATGAATGTAGTAATTTGTTCTTCGTTCACCAGAACCACTTGAATGGGACCATTAAAGGTTGTATTAGGATACGGAACTGTACCGTTATGATTTTATGGATGAAAGTCAATTAGCTACTAATTAGGTTTAGTTAACTTTCACAAGTTATTATGCCTTGTGACTGTAGCTTAGGAGTGTAATGCGTTGTCCCGGGGGTTGCTGCGTCGAGGTGCGCGTCGCCGGATGTCTGCGGCGGCGAGTGCTGTGGGTGCGGAGGCGCGCGGCGTCGCGTTCCGTGGTGGTGGGTGCGCGTGGCTCTGGGTCGCGGGGCGGCGGTTGCGCGTTGCGGCGTGCATTCGTTGTTCCGTGATTTGGAGTCTCGTGCATTAGTTGTTCCGTTATTTGGAGTCTCGTGCATTCGTTGTTGCGGTGTGCGTCGCTGCGTGCTTTCGTGCTCGCAGTGTTCGTTGTTGCGGGCATTCGGCGGCGTGTGGTTCGGCGTGGTAGCTTTCGGGATGACGTATTGCACTCGTAGTTTAGTTTTGTTTTATGAATAATTCTTTTGACATTCAAAAGTGCCTGTATTGGTTTCATTGAAATAAATGCTTTGAGTTTGAATACACTAGATGGTGGCGATTGGAATGTGGGACTGCTTCTCAGGAAACAGGAGAGCTAAAGCCCACGATTTAAAAGAATAAAGACCTCCACTAAAATTGTTTTAATAACCAGGACTTTTGGAGGAATAAGGATGTTCCAGGTCTCACAAGCCACAAGGAGCAATTGACTGCTGCACTGCGTGTCGCAAGTTCGATCCCCGCACGGAAAAAATATGTTAAGTTTTTTGTATGTGAGTTTAAATATTTGTAAACGGTCCCACAATACAGGAAAAATCATTAGAGGTTAAAAAAAAAGTGAATGTATGGGAACGTAAATCTTAACACCGGTTTATTCTTTCAATAAGTTTTGATAAAGGTTCACTGTTGGTCAAGTGACTTTTCATTATCATCTGAAAGGTAAACGTCAAAAAATTTGGTAATAGTCCTCAGGTATTATAACCTTACCTTATCACGCGAATATGGACAGGGTTTCATAATTATTGCCCAAAATCACAAAATGATGTCTTAATTATATGCTCTTGGGTTTGATTCTCCAGTCGCAGAAAGTGATATTCGGTTTTCCATTAGAATTTTCTCAATAGCAGCCACTGAGTCTGGATTCGTGCGTAGTTGATGGCAATAGGTTAGCTCTCTATTACATGGGACTTAAAAAAAACTGGCTAAATGTGGGTGTACTAAGGAGTACACCTCTGCCTAATCCTTCTGGGATTACAGGCGTGATGTGTTACAATCAAGAAAATATGTGACCATATATCCATGGCCTCATATCTTTTATCTCTTATCTCCAAAACCACATGAATTTATCCTTTAACTAGGTGTTGCCACCGGCTTCGCCCGCTACAACTCGAAAATCATCCCACGGGAAGATAAAATCGGGATAAAAACTATCCTATGTGTTAATCCGGGTTATAAACTATCTGTGTACCAAATTTTATCCAAATCCGTTCAGTAGTTTTTGCGTGAAAGAGTAACAAACATACACACTCACACACAAACCTTCGCGTTTATAATATTAGTGTGATGTATAGTGTGATTTTAATACATTATCAAAATCTGTATCATTCTAGTCCCATATGAAAAGTAAGTCGTCATTTCGGTTTAAAACCATACACATATTTATCGAGCGGGTTGCACAGTACATGGCCGAGTTTTTGTCATATATGTAACTGATAACCGGTCAGTACCTACATGCGTTGCGGAACACGCCACTTTCCTATAAGTGTTATAAGGCTTATAAGTTGTAAGTTATGACCTAATTTAGAGCGGACTTGGATACGCTAGTGTGTAATGCTGGGCGTTGTCTGAGATGCCGTGCGAATATTTTAATAATGAGCAACGTTTGTCTGACATACGTATTATTTAATTGACATCTAAGTTATCCTGCTGATAAAAGAAAGATCGTCTATTTTATGAGCTTTTGGGCAAAGGTCCTAATTTTTTACAGATTAAATTCAGATTCCTCTCAATAACGAGCTTTTTCAACGATCGATCTAGATTTAAATCTCTGCAAAATTGTGTCTCGAGTTTCATTTCAGATTATATTGTTCGAAGATTTTGTTCACTTCTGTCTAAAAACTTCGTAGCTATATTGATATATATTTTGATAGAACTGAATATGTCGCATTAGTCCTACTTTTGACAATGATTTCTAATAAAAAAAAGTTACTTTGAGCTCTGCTATTTTCATGTGATATCATAATATATGTTGAGTATTTTGTAACTACATAAATAAATAAACCTAGAAATAAGTTATGTATAGTTAGATATCGAGCTACTTGAAGCTACCCTTAACACTGAAACAAACACAATGAACGAAACAAAAAGTAACAGTTTCATGTTATCGCGATGACAATGACAATGCACAAACACGAGGAATTAATTACTTCATAATTACACTGACTTCCATTACACGTAGCAGTGAAAGTATGAAGTGGTTTTTCATACACTGTCGTGTAAATAAATGCTGATATAAACTAGGGGACAGTTTTAATGTAATGCAGTGTAATTTGTTTGTAATCTGATATTGTGATCTTGTTTCATTAATATTGACATTTGGGTATTGAGATGTGAAGACGTGTTGCTGGGGAGTTTGTTGCGTCACTTCTTATTCCTGGCTAAAACATTAGGATGTGGTGAGAGGCCCGTGTTCGGATTCTTAACCTGATTTGAATAAAATACCGATGAATTTATGTAAGGTTGGTGATAGTATTTTAAAGTAATTGATCGAATCTAGTTTCTTATTATGATATAGATGATATAAATAAAGTAGCAGTCGTTAGCACGTGCGGTCATTAGGTAAGCGTATGATATGGTTCAGTAAGTGGTATCCATAATAGTGTCAGTTTTGGTTGCTATGCGACAGTCTAGTGTGACCGACATGTTTAGTATTTTATACTGGTTGATGCACGATGTTGATCTTAGATTACTTCTTAGTTCGTGAATTGAACTGAACTGACAGATTCTGATCTATCAACGAACTGGAACCCTTAACAATCAGCATCAAAGAATTTAATTTATATGGATCGCAAATCATAATCTATGTAAATTTTGTTAAATAGCTTATTTATTATATTCCGGAGATACGAAAGTCCAACATCAGTGGTAGCAAAACTAGTAAAAGTTGAATTGATAACAGCTGGCTTGGAGACAGAACTCCAGTTAATTTGAAACTTCGTACTACTCTAGGCCAGTTCACAATATTCAAGTATAGCTTTGTCCTGTGGTTTATTGTGCCACAATTAATCCGAAGACCAGATAAGGAATTCTTCCAACTCGTCGGGGCTGCGGGTCCCGTCGGGGCTGCGGGCCCCGTTGGGGTTGCAGGTTGTTCGAAAGAGATACCGCGGCCTCGACACAAAGGGCTAAGAAGGAACATGGGTGGTTTTTAATCAGTAAAAGTCTGACACCCTTCAAAAAAAAGGAAGTCTTGCAAAAAAACGTAATAACCAATATTAGCTCTCAATGAAATACCCAACATTTGCGTAATCAATTTAGCAGAACTATAACTTTTAAAATGCCCTAATTGACCAGTCGGAAATCCGACCCGCTATCGTGCCGACAGTTTTGAAGTACCAGCAGTGACATAAAAACGGTACATTGCGTCATAAAGTACTTTAAATGGACTTTTAAATCTATTTAAATCAAGTGTTTAAGTAATATTTCCGTTCTGTTGTGACTTTCCAACTTTCTGATTAACATTAAACTGGAGTAAAGTCATTCAATCAGTGACTTGTGACCTTTCCTTATTTGACATTATCTTGAATATCAATCTGTATAATATCACAGTATTTCTTTCTCTGATCTGAGCAAATAAACATAATTACCTGCATTGATTTACAAACAAATGGTATTTTACAGACAATCATTAACTTTTGAAAACTGACAACAAGCTTTGCTTTTACTGAGGACTTTTCTTAAGTTGAAATAAAGACATATTTCAGACTCCTTAATGTCATTTATGTTTAATATAAATAATCGTGGACATAATGAAATTCGTTAACTTTAGAATGCTCGTTTTAACTACCAACACGGTCTGGCCCTCGTTGTGAACGGGCGACTCTCAATAATCCCTCACAGCGAGGTGTGAGTCTATCTGGCAGGCCCCAAGGAGATTTATTAATAGGTAGGATAGCTTTTCATAAAAAAAAAAACATTATTATGCACCTAAAAAAAAATAAGATTTATTTTGTACCTCGACAGACACTTTTTGATTGAATGGCATTTTTAAGAACTGTTTAACTAGCTGGCCCCTCATGATTATTTTAATTGTTTTTAAACTTTCAGATCGCCCAGGAGTTAGAAACTATTATGTACCGTGCAAATTCAAAATTTCGACTTTCTTTGAGCCATACTTCAGAAGATATTCGTTATTTTAACAAGCCACCCAGTGGGCCTTTTTTTAAATACCTACTCCTCTTGTCTAACATATAATACAATAGTGTTAGGAGCTTGATACTATTATGTACCGTACAAATTCAAAAAATCGTCTTTATGAGAGCTAAATTACACGTCGATTTTATTATATCATCTACCACCGATGTCAGTGACAGTGCGCCACACGTGAGTGCATACAAGATGGTGCAACATGCAACGACCGGGCGTGGTCGCCTCGACCGCTGGAGCGAATAACTCCAGTTACAACTCGATTATAAGAGAATGCGTAATGTGTAAGATTTGCCATGTGCCTTCTGAGAAATTAATACCCTGTTATTGGTGTTTCGTAAGACGATAACGTAAAACTATTCAGAGCTTAAGGTTTATCTGAGCGCTTCAAGCAATTTTGACCCCTATTTTTTCTATCTTGTATCTCTATCTTACACTATTTCGCTAAACGTTACATGATCATTTTTTGTATGGACACAAAAAAGCTGGATGTAAAATTGTGAACAAGAATTTCAGTAATAGCCTAGATAAGCCAGATTCCGAATTCCAGTCACACATTAACATTTTTCTCCGATCGTTGCATCAGACATTCAGACTTCCAGTCACGCAGATCAATAAAACAACTTTTAAACTTAGATAAATCTAATCAATTAGTAAAACAATTACATCTACAAGTACAACTAAATAAATAACATAAGAATAACTTTGAAAGGAGGTAAATTTAGGGTTTAAGACGCGTATTTGTCCCCCACATGGTGTCGGACCCCCCATTTGTAGTTGGCATTCTTATCCGTCTTTACAAATGTGTGGACAGGGCCCGTAACCCCACTGGTCCCTTTGTGGTCATGGTCATGGTCATGGTGGTGGTGGTCGTAATCGTGGTCGTGACCACGCTTCGGTCGCTGCCATTTTGGTTCTTCTATGTCTGCTGACTCGACTGAAAAGGTAAAATTAAGTTCAATGACTTTGTTGTGGAAGAGAGAACTGTTTATTCTGTTGCGGTACTCAAGTTTTTTATTAAGACAATTATGGAAGTTAAGACAACATAATTATGATGGGCATACCCACTCTACTCTCTGACTCAAGACAAAAATGTTTAGACAAAATTAAATATTCATTTGGGTACTTCAAAAAATACATTAGATCTGGTGACCAATTATTGAAAAAACACACCCAAAAAGATATAGTTCCGTGCGGGGATCGACCCCGCAACACGCAGTGCAGCAGTCTAATCGCTTAACCACTGCGCCAACCGTGCCGTCAAATGTTGAACGTCGAAAATATGAATTAATAATTGATAATGTCAAATAAACTTACCCGGTGTCTTATGATGTGGCTGCACAAGGGGCTGCGTATGCCGCTGAGAACGAAGCTGCTGCAGAGAATGGGGATGAAGCGGTGCATGCTGCTGCAGATGTACTGGTGGTGGGGGAGCGAACCTGGTGAACCTCAACGGTCCTCCTCTGACCGGGTAGAACGGTCGGGGCCATGCTGATGTCGCTAGCACCGTACAGCTTAAAATCAACTGGAAACAGGAATTACAGACATGAATCTACACTATAATATTATAAAGAGGAAAGATTTGTTTGTTTGTAACGAATATGCTCCGAAACTAATGGACCGATTTCAAAAATCTTTCACCGTTGGGAAGCTACACTATCCGCGGGTGACATAGGTTACTTTTTATCCCTGTATTCCCATGGGAACGGGAACTACGTAGGTGAAACCAGGTGACGTCCGCTAGTAAAAAATATAACAATAGACTGATGATCTTCGACCTACAAACCATGAGCCATAAGGTTGATGGCTGTACGAGAATTGCCGAAAGCGGAATTGAATGGTTTTTGACTAAAAAGTTATGTCAGTACCCATGTTCCTTCTTAGCCCTTCATGTCGAGGCCGCGGTATCCCTTGCGAACAACCCGCAGCCGGACATTTTTCAGTGACATGCTGTACAAAGTCCTTTAACTATTTAAATAACTACAACATAATCAAGAAAACACTCTAAGGCCTTGCACGTACTGAATGACACTGCTGACAAAATCGATTTTCTTTGTGGTACAACCCTAGCATACTGTTCCCAAACCACTGCTACTCCTGAAAGTCTGAATCAACAGTAGCGACCACCAGAAAAGCGACGAGACAATGAAGCTCGACGAAGTCCTAGAGAAACAATTTAACTGTCTTGGATCCCGGAGGAGTAGGATAAACATAATTTTCATTTCCTGTAATATGACTTGAGATTCAGCCAGTACAATACTATTTAGCCAGTCATCTAGGCGTCTTTTTTAATGTTAGTAAGTATGACCTATAGTCTAAAAACTGTACAATGGTCTAACCGACGCAATAAAGTCATTACCAAAAATGCTTTACAACTATTATTTTAATAAATTGATCCGTAAAGTTAATTAATAATCTTAGTTAAGATAATTGAACGCTATGATATAACGTTTTTAACTAACTGAATAAAAAAACCTGTTTGATTTCTTACTGCTAGGAAATTGACCAGAAGCAGTGAATTCATTATTAGTAGTTAAGTATACGTTAACAGTTTTAATTAAGACATTGTAAAGTAATTGGAGTACAATAATAACATGTTTGTTATATAAAACAACCTACCAACTAGTTTTGGTAAATAATGGGTAATTCAAATTGTAGCAGCCTTTTTTTTCTTTTTTGGGGGGTGGGAAATCATCAAATAACCCCTCCCGCTCTTGGACAGAGCGAAAGGGAGTGTCAGACTTGTACTGACTAAAAACCACCCATGTTCCTTCTTCGCCCTTCATGTCGAGGCCGCGGTATCCCTTGCGAACAACCCGCAGCCTCGACAGGAATTGTAGCAGCCTTATGAAGAAAAAAGTTGACAGAAATGTTTTCAGGATCACACATATAATTTTTTCCGGAGATTACTGAACTTTTTATTTGGTTTTGACTATAAGTACTCTACATAATTGTACTTGGATTGGATTTTATTTTAGGCAAACATTTTCAAGAAAATTCGAGTGCAATATTTAACATATAACCTGTCTTCCACAATTTAGAAAAAACTACTGTTATTTAGAGCAAATTTTAATAAGAGTTAAAAAAAAACAAAAAAAACTACTTTGGTTCTATTTTAGGTCTCAAAGCAAACTAGTACAACAAGCGTCGACATTACACATAATAATTAATGTATTCACGAATAATTGCAAATTAATTGCCCAATCCTTATCTCAATAGCCGCTAGCACTAACACGTTCATAACTTGATTAATTACAATCATGTGATTTATGCAATATGATAATTAAATTAGTAGGCGAATTGGAGATTAATGGAGACTTAATTAGGTGACTATGTGTAAAACACACAATATTTCAATTATTGCTTGGTACGGGGGCGTGTTGAATTTAACCGCAAAGTGACAGGAAAATCCAATTAATGCCCAGGATACACGATGCCAGTTTTTCAAGCCAGGACAGCAAGCTAGTTCTCTACTTCTCTACTAAACTGTCCTGTCTTATATATAACTGACGCTTTTACAAGTTTCAAACGGATCCTGTTTAACAACGAAAAATGTGTAAAATTTAACATTTTTGGCAGTGTCAGGTATATTAGATAGCCCAAGGAAGGGCCTAACTTTATTGTTAGGAACCTTCTAAGCGTTGGCTGTGATAATTGTCTATAAAACATTCAATTTTTTAGCCTGTATGCCAAGATAACTGCATAATTATTCCCATTAAAGACCAAAGGCAACAAAATGCTTTTTAATTAAAATGTTCCAAAAGTTAAACTTACCAATATTTTGGTGTCCATTTCTAAACTCATGTACTATAGTGTAAGTGAACTCGATAGCAATGGCGTCCACGGTGTCAATCAGCTTCTTATAAATAAGAAAGAAAACGAATTTATAACACTTTCTATCGACTATTTTACGCTCGGCCGCGTCGATTCGGCCGAGATCGACGAATCGAACAACAATACGAAATGTTCCTCTTCGAAAGATGAATTTCCAGTAACATGCACATCTAAGAAATGAATTTAGATTTAAAATAGAAATTGAAATAGGTTTGTTTTTATTAATCGTTTGTAACTGAGGAAAGTTATCTAAGAGCCAGTTATACAATTGAAGTAATGTTGAATAATATTTAATCGGTCGTAGATTTATTCTGCCGGTTGGTACGATTAACAACACGCAGTTTATATGAATATTAACTAAGAAATATTATGTGTTGTGTTTTGTTTTTCAAGAGTTTCAAGCGAATTTATTGTCATTACTATATTTTTATAAATAGTAAACCTATCTTTTCACATCAATCGATAACTCGAGTTTTAATACCAATACCAAAGAGCCCCTGCCTTCACAGACGTCACTTCTGATTGGTTCAATGTGTGCAGTATTATTCAGGTATCTGACAGAAGCTGCATAAGATTTAGTAGTGCTACACGTGGTCATGTTTGTATCAGTCAGATACAGCCTGTTCGCTTGCTGTCCTCCCTCAACGACGCCCTAAGCCGAGGCTCGTAGACCACAGGAGGTGCCCTTAGCGTGTACTCGCTTAGTTCATAAGATTTGTGCCCTGGCTGGAGGCTTAACACTCCAGGCACCCACAGGATAGTCCGGTTAAGGATACGACAACCTCCTAAATTGAACCGCGAGATACAATAAAGGTTATGCTTGTAGATGCTGCACGGACTTTGCCGAAACCGAATATGAGTTGTTTTGACTTTTTTGTTCTATAGTAACTACCTCATCGACTAGATCGCCAGCCTTAGAAGAAAACCACATTTTCTATATCAGATAACATCATCTCGACTTAAATGCTGTAATCGGAAGTCAATCATAATCTAGATTATCTAATCGACAAAAACAAAATGTAAGTATCTGAAACACAAAGTTTAGAAGCCAGAAAATCGATTACGCGGAAAAACCAATCAATCAATGAACTCTTAAATCCGGTATACTAATGTAGCGAGGAAAAAGATTCTAAATGTAGGCATTATAGAATCTTTTTCCTCGCTCCATTAGTCCATTCAGTGTTTACAGTACAGATCGACAATCACCTCTAAAAAACTGAAAGTGGAGTAAACAGATCATGTAATCCTATTATTTAGTAAATGCATCTTTATTATTGCATCATCTACAATCCATTAATTTGTACTAATGTGTTATAAACTGTTTAATTATACTGATAAAGTAAGATTATAGTGTTAAATCTTGACGGTTACAACGCGTTTTGTAATAAGACATGAAGGGAGATTTTAAATGAAACATCAATGCCAAATAAAAGTGTTAATTTCTTAATTTTTGAAATGGCTTTAATTTTTTTGAAATGGTTTTAATTTTTGTTATTGCATTGCATTGTTGTGTGCCAAGTTAATTTGCAATTTTAATGCTCTGCTACAATCATTTAGTGGCTTGGTACTCTCATGTTCATCATTTTTTTTACATACTGTCCCTATGTTCAAAAAAAAATGTTTGTATTAAATGGAGTGTACTGTGCTGTGGGTACACTTTTGGGGCTCACAGGTGTATTTTGTGATGTTTATGTCACCTTAAGAAAGAACAATCAATTCACTTTTACATCAACTTAGAAACTCCGCCAAACCATGAATACAATGGCAGGAACTGTCGGCACCAGCATGGTTCCTATACTTATGAGAGCACGACCAATTCAACTACTCCATCCAAACCCAAAATCGTTCTTCACAAATTATATTGTAGAAGTTTCGTAAAAAAACCTTCACTGAATTCTGGGCATGCTTTATCTACTAACACTCTGCCTACTCCTTGTACTTAGCGTGTCGATGGCAATCTAAATAGGGTAGTTGACTGACAATAAAAATATGATTCTGTTTAGTCCGTCTTTTGGATTATCGAAAAATATTGGATACGTGTTTTTTGTTTTATCAAATTAATAAAAATTGGCGAAAATAAAACGTGTCAAAGATGAGTCACTCACTGGTGACGTCACTTTCTGGTAAAAAATGTACCAAACTGTGACGTCGCGTGACTTTTCAAAGCACTGTATCGTCTTCATTTATTGTTTACGTGTAAAAAAAAATACGTGTCCAATATTTTTTTTAAATCTATCTGAAGGACTAATTAGATTTTTTTTGGCAACTAGCTTATTGTGTTAGCCCAAATCTGAGCTATTACTTTGGCGCTTTCCATAGCGTCCATCAGTTCCTGTAGTGAACAAACAACAGGGCACGCAGGACACAATATTAAGTGCCACATTGTTTGTGGAACGGTACCACATTTACACTCCATGTTAGAGGCGTTTATGAATCTCCATAAACGACTATTGACTCTGTCAACTTACTTAGGTACTATCTGACAACTGAAACTTTTATGGCATATCTTGACAATATGCCCTAAAAGTTTCCATGTTTTTTTCTACCACAATCCCATTCTTGTACACAAATTTTGATCACGTTTCCTTGTTTCCATGATCGCTATGGTCGTGGCCCAAATTGTATTGACCAAAATTCAGAAACTTTCCTGAATACAATATTGCATCGATTTATTGAACATATCTGAGAGGTCAAGAGGAAAACATTAGTTTCGGTTTTTAAATAAACATGCGTAACAAGCTATAAGAGATTCGCAGATCATGTACAGTCCCCTCGTATAAAGAATAAGAGGGCAATTGGAAGTTGTCGAGGCTGCGGGTTGTTCGCAAGGGATACCGCGGCCTCGACATGAAGGGCGAAGAAGGAACATGGGTGGTTTTTAGTCAGTAGAAGTCTGACACTCCCTTTCGCTCTGCCCAAGAGCGGGAGGGGTTATTTGATGATTTCCCACACCCCCCAAAAAAAAAAAAGGGCAATTGGAAGAGGGGTCAGTTAATGCTGGGCACAGACTGTACGTAACTAACATGTCGGATGTATTTCCCATGTGTTGAAAATAACAACCACATTGGCAGTTTGGTACCTATGTATCACATAACATCGCGTCTGTAATCCTCGGGGGGTTAGCCAGTTATGTTTAAGTCCCATATAATAGTCGGCGAGCCTATAGCTATCAACCGGGTACACCAGATTCCGTGGTGGCAACAGAGAAGTTTCTGATGGTAAACCCAACAAAAATTTGCCCGACCGATTGCACCCACTATAGAAAAATTTGCCCGACCGATTGCACCCACTATAGAAAAATTTGCCCGACCGATTGCACCCACTATAGAAAAATTTGCCCGATCGATTGCACCCACTAGAAAAACAAGACAGTTGAAGTGATATTTTTAAGTCTCAATTAATAGAGGGTGACCTATTTACAACCACCAGACAGTTATCTATGTTACAGGTTACTATTGAAATATTTATAATATAAATATTAATTTTCGAAGGTAATTTTACGATGATAAGAGAAGAATCATTTAATTATACATACAAAGCCTCCGTTTGTCGCTCACAACTTAGACCATTGTATCATTTGTTGTTTGGCTTGTGAATCGCGATGTTGGCCTGTGCGGATCGTTCGGAAATCGTACATTCGTAGTTGTTCTACACTGACATACTTTCTTGACGACCACGGTTCACGTTTCACAACGACAGATTGTAAGTTGTACCCCTTTGTGAGCTTCTGGCTGTCTCTTACTATTATACATTGAAATAAAGGATTGAGAATATCTATTAAAACATATTTTGCCGTTCCACTCATGTCTTTATTTTTCTCTGCAGTTTAGTAAATTGTATCAATTCTGATGTATTCACGCAAAAGTATGATACTTTGAGAAGTATTTACATAACTTAATTCGGGGTTTGAAATGCAAGATATTATTTTAATCATTTTAATTAAAACTATCGACGATTATAATAAGCAATTTGATGAAATATAAACAAAACAATCTTGATTTGTTTAAATTATATGTTCATCGTCCATTTAACGAAAAAATATACTCATGCATACCAAGAATTCATGATCTCGAAATCAACATAGAGTGATAGAGAGTAATAATAAGCAAATAAAATTCCTAAACTTTTCAAATTAAGTTTCAGGAAGCTAGCAAACAAGCGGCAATGCGTAGAGGTGATTAAATTGAAAATAACCCCTTCCCTTGCAGTCGGGTAATAAAATCCTGATATAAAAGTCATAACATTAATTTTGCTTCGGCAATATAATAGCCCACATCAGTTAATGAGAGATCGGTGTGAAAGTTTATTATAATGTTACGTATTCCACGTAACAATCACAATTAGTTTCGTGCGGTCTTGTGGCTGTAAACTGAGAGCATTTCCGTAAGGAGCTAGGTAGCTATTTGTTTTGTGACATGTTGCAAGGTTGCTTTGTGTCCCGTCGGGCCGTTTTTTTTTGGCGTTTGGTCTTTGTGTCCTGGACCGCGGCCTCGACATGAAGGGCTAAGAAGGAAAATGGGTGGTTTTTAGTCAGTAGAAGTCTGACACTCCCTTCCGCTCTGCCCAAGAGCGGGAGGGGTTATTTGACGATTTCCCACCCTCAATAAAAAAAAAACAAAAAAACCGAACCTGAGAAGAGTGAAGATATTATACTAGATCCAATTCCTGGCTATCACGTGCATTGACACATTACCCACGTCGCGTGATAATGCCTTACAATAATGTACGAGCCATAAAATAGCCGCAGCGGCGTATTGGGTTCCGATAATTGTTTTGGCTGCTAGAATGATTTAAATTACCTATTTTTTTTTCTTTGGCCTTTTTTAGCCTTCTAAGTACATAAGTTCAGCATTTTGGGTTGGTAATGATTATTGAGAACCTAGGCTAGCAACCTACTGTTTAAAAACGCGAGGGTCAATATTTTGTTATAGAAGTGGATATTTTGATTTGCAATTTCTAAAAGTGTTGTCCCAGTCAGTAATTGGCGTCATCATAATCTCATAAGACAAAGCACATCAATAACGGTGTCTCACAGTAATAATGTCATTACCATCGAAACTAGGTCCATAACGAGTTATATCAATAAAATGTCGACACGAACAAACAATGCTCTATCAGCTTATAAAGTACCTTCACACGGCACAGAAATAACGAACGGTGATTATTTGACGTTTTTATAACACACACATAGTTGCGAAAGTCATTGTGAAAAAATTGTTTGATATTTCATCAGAAGTGTGCCCCAAAAATTCAAAATATGTTTGACAATAATGTGACGTCATTTGCACATCACATGTATGAGTTTATAGTGATTATCTCGTAACTAAGATGTAAGATTGTTTAGAAAATATCTACATCTGCTCACTTATGCACTTGTGCATCTTAGTAGATCTTTAAGGTTACTGCCGCCTTGCCGCTGTTCTATTGCTTGATTATGGTCAAACCCACACCAAACACATTGTACATAATATACTCCCTTACTTAGATCCATAGTTAATTTATTCGCATACCTTTGTTTCTTATAGTATTTGTTTGTATAATGTCTTAAATCATAGTCTAATTACCACAAGCGTTGGAATTGTAATTTTCACCATGTAATTTTGTCCATGGAAGTGAACTGACTTCCAAGATACAGGTACTATATCTAGTTTGGAAGTCAGGTATCTATATACTCGTAGTTTTCTACAGCC
Source organism: Diarsia brunnea (assembly GCA_949774965.1). Taxonomy (NCBI): domain Eukaryota; kingdom Metazoa; phylum Arthropoda; class Insecta; order Lepidoptera; family Noctuidae; genus Diarsia; species Diarsia brunnea. The sequence goes on from OX459001.1 coordinate 4,888,714, forward strand.
TTTTTGTTTATAATCCCCGATGATGTAATTGTATTAGGCTATATTTTAGACCAATAAACGATTATTATTATTAAGCTTCGTCTTTCTTTAATCAAACACTAACTGCCGCACTCAGAGAGCTTTAATGATTACTTAGACTATCACTTAGTAAAGGTTTTGACAGTTTTGTCATACAAAAGTATGTCAAATCTTTACTAAGTGACGGCTTAAGTAATCATTAAATATCTCTGAGTACCGCAGTTAGACCCGGAACAACTATCTGTAGGCCATACAAATTTGTCACACGTATACACGTTCGATGTTAATAGATAAACCTAATTTTATTTTTTCATTAAGAAAAAAGTCACAATGACATGTTCTTCAGCCCGCCTTGTCTCATACCTCGCCAGACGTTGCCCCTTCCACTTTCTCGTCAATACGAGTCTAGACTTTCATCATCATCATCAGCCTATAATGTTCCCACTGCAGGAACTCAGGCCTCCTCTCTAGGAGAGGGACGGGCTATAATCCACCACGCGGGCCCAGTGCGGGTTGGTAGATGTCAGATACCTTCGATTTTTTTGTTCTAAGACATTTACTCACGATGTTTACCTTCACCGTTTTGAGAACAGCGGTGATGACATAAATTACACAAAGTAATGCACCTGCTTTTGCATTACTTTGATCCGGAATTACCAGCCAGGATGAAACCTTAACTTTGCCGAAGGAGTGTTCCATCGGCTTATTTCCAAAAGTAGGTATTTCTTAGCCTAGTTGTGTCACAAACCTTAAACGGATGCAGTAATTACAAATTACACAATGTTCTACTATCTCATTACACGGTAGACGACTCAGATATTACTTTGTTTTAACAATTTATTTTTTTAACTTAATCGTAACAGCATTGGGAACTGAGCGAGAAATGAACGCGGTTCATGGAAATGAATCGAGAAGTCTAATTAGAATGACAAGTCAGCTTCAAGCTTAGCTTTGAAATATTAGACTAATAAAATTGAGGGATGCACAGTTCAAGGTTTTGGCGGTTAGACAAACATAATATGTATACTGCAGAGTCAAGGAACGTACACAAATTATTAATGTGTGCGTTCCTTGACTCTGCAGTAAAAATACCATACTTTAAAGACAAATGTCTAAGAGAATGCATGTTCTAAATAGAACAGAAGCAACCAAGCAAGAAACTATTAAATAATAATCATCTTATTGGAAACAGAGGTTCATTTTTTAGGTTCGTCCGCTCCATTTCTTCCTAATTGCGTGCAGCCTTATAAAAGTGATTATAAACTGTTTTTTCGAACGCCAATCGATGATTACTCAATCTCTGAAACATTGGATTACTCAATCGTGGGTTTAATGATTAACTTTATCGTTATCAGTTGTGTCATTTATATAAGGGTAATGTTCTTTTCAGGGGTTACATTATTCGAGGCTGCGGGTTGTCCGCAAGGGATACCGCGGCCTCGACATGAAGGGCGAAGAAGGAACATGGGTGGTTTTTAGTTAGTAGAAGTCTGACACTCCCTCTCGCTCTGCCCAAGAGCGGGAAGGGTTATTTGATGATTTCCCACCCCCTGAAAAAAAAAAAAAAGGGGTTAAATTATTATGTTCTTCTTTAATTTTGAGAATGTTTTCTTTTTAGTTGTAGGTACCTGTCAAATAATAATTATAACTGGTCTACATAAAAAAAAAAAAAAAATACATACACACGAACATAGAACCTCCTCCTTTTTTGAAGTCGGTTAAAAAGCTAAATACGCAAACTGTTACTTAGTTTTTAGGAAAATAGAGCATCAAGAAAAGTTTGGAAGCCAAATAAATTATTATATACATTTTTGTTTTGGGTGGTGTGACATTATTAAATGACTCCTCCCGCACTGGGCGGGGCGGAAGGGAGTGTCAGACTTCTACTGACTAAAAACCACCCATGTTCCTTCTTAGCCCTTTGTGCTCACGGTGTCTCTTTCGAACAACCCGCAGCCCAAATAAATTACACATAACATTGGTTACACATAGTTGCAGTTCGTAATCATCTTGTCCACTCACAAATCCGTGCATTACAGTTCAAACAACAAAGGATACTTGATGGCTTTAATTAATTCATTAATACTTTTTGTTGTAAAGTCAATTTCCTCGACCAATGCAATAGAAGAAACAGGAATCAATTTCTTTTGCCCACTGTTGAGTAAATATAGATTAACGTTTTTGTTCATCCTAATCCATAATAATAGCCAATCAGGCTATAACAGACATTTTCACAATTGGCCACGGAAAGCCGGACAGCTTTGAAGCCAATGACGCGGCACGATTCGTAATGGGCGCATCTGAGATTGCCAGAGATAGCAAACATTTGACATGGAAAATGGTAAACAATAGCTGTCAAACCTTGCATGACAAGATGACAATGTATTTATAAGATATAACAAGACTGCAGTAGGAATCCCCCAGGTTTCAAAGAACTTTATTTCCTTGACCGAGACTTAGGCGTCCCAATAAGCATTGACGTTCCATCAAAAGTTTTATGTTCTCTTGTTTACTAAAGTTTCACCCATCCTAGAGTTTCCCATAACGTTGTAGCTAGTTAAGTTATTTAATTCAAAATCAAAATGAAAACTGTACCTATGTATTGGTACAATTGATTTAATAAAAACTTTTATTATTAGTTTCGCATATCAAAAATGGTAAATATGAGGATCCATATTGTTATATTATATAATGTAACACTGATGTCATTCTTTCATCTATGTACTCATATTATGCAGGTTAGTGTCTACGATGCGTCGTAAAAAAATTTTGTTTAAAGTGCAACTTTTGTCAGAATTCTAGTCTCTCCATTATTTAAGGGTTTAAGTCGTGCTTTGCCGCAAGCAAGCATCAATTGTTTTCATGGCTCTTGAGTTTCTCTTACAAAGTTATTTTTGTCCTTTTATGTAATAATGTGACATATATCCTTGACATGACAAATTCCAAATAAAGATACTATTAAGAGATCGATTGCTGTTTCGATAACTGTTGTCAACCACTGCACAAAGCGAACTGTAACAGTCTTGTCTATAAATGTGTTACCAGCCGAGTTGAACACAAACCTTCGATCAAACAGCCAAGATGTCACAACGTCTTGACATTACGGTATGTTGCACTTCAATTTAATTATTATTTTAATCAAAATCATAATTGTTAAAAGGAAAATGTCAATGGGTTTTACTGAGTGAAAGTGTTTCAGTGTTACAGTGTTTTCGTTTTTTAGTTGGAGTTCTCTGAAATTGAATTGAAGTCGATCATCGTTTTAAAAATGTTGTGGTGTTTCATATCTGTTTATAAAAGTTAAAATATATAAATTAAGAATATCATTGGATTAATGCATACCTCTGTTAAGACGACGTGTGACCTGTTATTCACATAAACTTCTTGGAACTTTCAGAAATGGCTGTGGTGCCTGCTAGCACTCCATGCTGGGTCAGTCTGGGGAGTAGCAAGACCTGTCACAGTCCGAACTCCTCCAAGTAATCCTTCTACTATTGAAGCTCAAGCTAAATTTTTCCAGTAAGTATGCACTACTACTACTACATTTTTTACATATTTGTGTATCACATTTGTTTGAAAATATTAAGAACACTTAAGAACAGTCTTACGCTCAAATATTCTTGTAATTTTTTGCTCGTTAGTGACAGAATTTTTCAAAGCACTGAAAAAGTTTAGGTCCAATCACTTAATGACTAATTTAGCTCTCGTGAAACAGCCTCGTTTTAAAACTATAGTGTCAACCTTCGAGTTAATTGGTTTCTATTGTCGCTGGCATGCAAATAAGTTGCACAAGCCAAACATTGACATACTTTACCCGTAGCAATTAGAGAAAGGGGTTTGGTGACCAAAATATTTCTTTTATCATCATTCCGTTCGCTGTAGGATACTCTAGTGTTAAGATTTTATCGTCTTTAGAGGGAATTTTATTGTAAAATCTTTATTGACAATTGAAATTATACTTTAGGCAGAATTAGTCCCATTTTTTGAAATAGGTTTTTTAAGTTACATGCGTGCCATTGTTTTATGGTGGTTGGCGCAGTAACTGAGCAATAGGCTGCTGGGCTGCGTGTTGTGGGTTCGAATCCCGCACGTAACAAATACTTGTATGGCCTATAGGTCATTATTAATCCAGGTCTGGCTGTTTGTGTAGGTATGTGAGTTAAACTATTGACATCCACGCTACATGAGAAATTCCTAGTGTGGGGCAACGTTTTTTAATATAAAAATCCGTCCTGCAATTAAAAATACTTTGAGTGAACGTTGGCAGACACAGAAATCCAAAAGTTACTACGATCTTCACATACTCCTGAATCATTCCATAATATTATAAGTAAGAAAGGAAAATACTTTGCTTTATAGGGATTTTTTCTCAGTACAGTTGAGTCCGTACAAGATAGAGTTCGGTCACGTCTGCGAGGACCCTAACACATGGGAGCAACGATACGAGAAGAAAGACTTTAAGAACCACAGGGACATGGGAAAAGTAATACACATCCTTTATCTCGCTCTGTCTCTAACCTTTTTCTATTTTCTCTCTCTTCTCCGCTTTGCTTCGCTTGGCTGAAGGTATAGACACTTGCCGACAGCCGACCAGTTTGATCAGGGACATCGGTTGGGCAGCGATCGACACTTCACTGAAAGACATGAGAGGGCCAAGCCTTCTGAAGGACTGTTCTCTGCCAAAGTATGCTTTCTATGCTTCATATTACTACATTTCGCAAGATTTACCCTTCCTTAGCATTCTCTCTTGTTGTAATATCCACTAACTAATCTGTTGGCAACCTGTTTTAAAGTATGAAAATGAAACTGAAGGAGAATCTTGCGAAAATTATATTTATTATATCTATCTTAACGTATGCATATTTCAGTGTATTTCTTCAATAACGATATCATTAATATAATTTGCATCTACTTGAACTAAGTAATTTTGATAAAATCGTGATGCTAACTTTCTTTCTTTTTTATTAACAATATTTTTAAACTGACATTGTGTACTAATTGTTTTAACATTCAAAATAACCATAATATATATGTACGTCTATTATTGTACTAACTAGTAATTATCGAAAGAACTACGATCAAATCTTAGTATGTACTTCCATCATTGGATGGAGGTAATTATTTTGTTTTTTAAATATATTAAAGGACCATAAATAACTTATTTTTTCAAATATAGGTACGATGGGGAGACAAAAAGGGAGGGTATGGAGAACATTACTGGGATCTGAACCATGCAGGTAATGCTGATAACATCGGAGATGATGGTGATGATGGTTCCTACCGCGAGAATAACAACAGCGACCATTACGATGAGCCCAGTAGCAATTCTCCAAACTACGGCCATGATGATTCACCATATGGTAGTGATGATTATGATCCAGAAAAATCTAGCTACGAAGAGAGAGAACGAGCTAAGCGAGCCTATCCTAAAGTAGAAAGACCACGAAAATCAGAACGGAAACATCAAAAAGCATCTGAGCAAGAATCTGAAGAGGAGCCAAGACCTAAAAAACAAACTCGGAAAAATAGAGAAGAACAAGAAGCAGCTGAGACTTCTCAAGAAGACGAAGAAGAATACGAACATGAGGAAGAGGAGGAGGAGGAACCTTATGAGAAACCAAAACCAAGGCGTCAACATTACAGAAAAAAAGAAGATGATCCTAAACCAAAGGAGAAAAATCAAGTTGTGTTAGTTGTGAGCCACAAAGACGATGCAGAGAAACAGCAAACACCGTATGTGAATCAAAATCAACCTGAACAGACGCAATACCAAAACCAACCTGCACTGACACAATATTTACCCCAGAACCAAGCTCAATTGCCTCAGTATCAGCCCCAACAACAAGCTCCACTTCCTCAATACGCGGTTCCTAAGCAGCACCTAGAACCTCCTCATTTCGTACCCTACGAAGGTGGGGCCGGAGTGAGGCAGCATCAGCAACCAGAAGTGAGGCAGCATCAGCAACCAGAAGTAAGTGCAGCAACCACAGTTCCAAGACTGTTCCTAGAACCTTCAACAGGCCACGTTGTAGACAGAGCAACGGGTCAAGCTTACGTGCTGCAGCCAATAGCGTCGCATAGTAATTACAATTAGAAAGTTGTACAACAAATTAGTTTAGTAATGTAGTTTTGTTATAGTTATTTATTTTTATAATTAAAGCTAGGTTGTTGTTATTTTGTGTTTTCATTTTTGGTATAACTTCATTTACCTGCGGGTGGGCATCCATTGTTGTATAAATAGAGATACCATAGAGAGAATAAAATCAGTCATTCTCTCTTACAAGGTAACCTTCTGTGTCGTATGTTATTCAACAGTTATTCTATCTCAAATTTTTACTTTTTATCATATACAGGTTAACCTCCTTGTGAATACACTCGTAAAATTATGAATCACAATTTCTGCAGCAAATGCAAATGAGCAAATTAACGTCTTTACTGCTGGAAAGTATAGTCCTAACCAGTCAGACAACCAGACAGGAAAGGGAACCAGCTTTCCAGTTAATAACTTAAAGAAAATCGAGTTTACAGTGTGGGTATTATCTCAAAATATCTTTATGGGATAAAGTACCGTTCAGATAGATGATAAAAACTTTGGAAAAAAACTTTAATGCTCTCGGGACGTGATCGACAGATTTGGTTTTTGTGACCGCTTTCTTATTAACGGAAAGCAAATGAAATTCTTTGGAAGATTGACTGAATAATGTTTTTTTATTTGTAAATAGTTTTGATGATTAAATGTACATCAATCGTTACACCGACTGACCGCAAAGACAACGATGACAAAGATATAATAATATGAAGGTCGTAATAAAACGACACTAATAGAGACTAATATTATAATTAACTGACCATGTTACCTTATCTAAGAAATCGTTAATGACGTTTTATCTATAAACATAAAATTCGGCAACACCTCATTTTATATTCTCATCTAAATAAATACTCAAGTCTCTTTTGCTTATTCACCGTTAACATTCTTTAGCGTTCATTAAATGTTTTTGCTTCAAGAATTTGATCGAAATTATTACCTGTACCGGGTTGTAGGGCAACAATATTAACGTTACATAAGAAGTGTTACATAGCCCGCTTTATAACATTATGACGTCACGATTTGCTCTTGATATAATCTGCATACCACCTTATACTTAGTTATAATCATTATGCGTGTCTTGCCGAGTTCCTTTGACTTTTACTTTTAAGATCCGCCTAGGCTGAAGCACGAACTAGGTAGTTACATTCGTTAGTAGGATATTTTATCTCTAGTATAATAACAGCCCTTGGTTTTAATAGTTCGTTTAAAACGTAAATTAGTTGTGGTTATTAAATATGTTAACGATAGTCTTAAACAGCTTCGTGAAAGGGATGTTAACACCTATGATTTTCAACAGGATTTTTGATATTAGCCTATGTTGACCCACTGCTGAGCAAATGCCTCTTCGAAGTCCTTACAACAACATGATTGGAACATATTGATTCAGAAGCTAACTAATTTCAGTCTTACTCAAGTTTGTCTATTCTATCATGCATCGTTTTCGGTTATAGAAAGTCACTTTGTCCAGGCTTGTGCTTTTTCTTTGTTTTCTTTAATTTATTATGAACTTCACTCTCGAATTTTCAAACCACCATTTTGTAAGCTAAAAAATAATTCTCATTTCATTCATAAACATCGTCACCCAAAAAGCAACAATTCCTTAACTGTATTTTATTCACATTCAGAGTGTATTCACCTTTCTCGTTTGACAATAAACCCTCATATAGAATCTTTAACGTATTCATGGGGTCACACACCAGGGTCCCTTTGAATGGGTTATTCAATAGGGTCAGCGGTTTCCCATGTTCCTAGTGGACCAACAGGTTTTGAAGGATTATCTTGATCGTCGCCATTTTGTAACTGTCTCATGAATTGTTGGATGCGGGTGATGAGATCATTGTTTTGAATTTTGAACCAAGATTTATGGTTGTTTCTTTTGTTTTAATTAAGAACTGATGTTGTGAATATTGTAGACAGTAGAGATGTCTACAAGATGCACTTACAGTTTTTTCTTTAAACATCAGAAACCACTAGGTGGACCGATGACCTGGTGAAGGTTGCGGGGATCCGCTGGATGCGAGACGCACGGGACCGGTCAATGAAGGTAGACTTTGGGGAGGTCTATATCCAGCAGTGGACGTCATTTGGTTAAAAAGATAATGATGATCAACAAATATTTTTTAAATATTTTTTAAATAATTGCCATAAAAGAGATCGCCACTTTAGTTCTGCAATAAAGTAATTAATGTTTTGTATAACAACAAACTTAGGTACACTCCAAAAGCACTAAATTATTAAACCGCCAAGAGAGTTAAACATGATACTTCTTCAGTCCTCTATAAATTGTTGTACAAATTTATAAATAAATCAAACAGGTTGTTTTTTGCCACATGGATCAGGGGAGAGTACAATGCTCCTGGGATCTCTCTCTATGGGGATGCAAATTGCGCACGCGACTGAGATAAAAAAATCAAAGGGACGAGAAGAAAAAAATTAAGGGCTGCTGTGTTTAGTGAGCCCTCTTTATTGTACTAAGTGCAATGTTAGTGTAAAATTTCATATTTCATCACCTTTAGATGAACAATTTTGGTGAATAGGTCTGCGTCTTTTGTGATGTACCTAAGTGGGATATTGATGCTGGGATGTTTCATATTAGTTCTATTGAATATTGCTTGGGGGATGTAATGCCAGTGGTTTTCGTTATTATCGAAATAATAGTCTAGTTAGGTGTGTCGGGTGTAGTGTCATTCATCACTGTTTCACCAAGAAGTTTACTTTGAAATCAAATCAGAGGCCACGTTTTTAACAATTATTTAGTACTTGCCTACAGTATCACATGTTGGGTCATCTTTGACACTTAGTTGCTTAGGTATATTTATCAAGCTTCCATTAGCTGGATATAGGTAAGTATGACCAAATGACATGTGAAGAATTGCACTAAACTCTATGATCCACCTATCCAAAACAGTTTCATTCTACATAAAAACTTAGAGATCAGACAGACTATCGGTGGTTGCTCACGTAGGTTCTAGTAGGTAGGTTTATTAAATAGACACCAAGGTACACTAGAAATCTTCCACATAACGGTGCCAGGTGTTCAGTGCGAGGCGTGGCGGCACTAATACTTCCGTGGCAAGACAAGATGGCCACGTAACGTCGAGTTCAACAGTGCCCGCTCTTGTTCTTCCATGCTTCGATAAACTATGTGACACACGGTTCTAAAAATAAGTGTTCACATAATACACGCATACATTTTGAAATTCACAAAAAATGGCTTTAACAACATTTGGGTCAAAGATGTTGGTACCTATATGGATACAGGCAGCGGAGATTACGAGAAACTTAAAGCCTAAAGTCTCCAAATTTTCTACTTCTACCTGCTTACATAATCTCAATTTGATCAATATGCCCTGGTGTTTACAAGCGAGATTAGGTCATTTATTTTATTACCTACCATAATTTCTCGCAATTTCCCTTATTTCTAATTACTATTACTTCCTTTACAACAGACATACGTAACGGCCGTCAAACATTCCCACACATTAATCCTTGCAAAATATCCGCTGTCACGTACCTACCAACCAAGACAATAAGAACCAAGACGGTCACAGGGTGTCCCTGTCCACCCCTCACGGACGGCTACACAAACCAGGAATAACCAGTTTGACCAGTTGCAACGTGGGAACCATTGTCCAGTTACTTTGCAAATGTTACGGGCCGAGGTGGATGGCATTTGTTTTGTCTCGTGACCCCTTGCGCGGCACTTGTTTCTTGAAAGGGGTGAACTCTGAATGGGATGTCCCGTCAAAAAAGGGGCGAAGAAAAAAGTTGATGGTTAGTAAAGATAAATTGTTTTAAAAGTTTGTTATTATAACTTTGAATAGGGGATGTTTTGTTCTGAAAAAAATTACTCCTGACTTCAAAATGCCTAGTACTTCGTTTGGGTCTGATTTTAAATCTGCGATCGTGTGAATCTGTAATAACTACTGATGACGACAACTTCGGAAAACATTACTTTTGTATATTATTTATCTTATTAAGTAAGGCCTTCATTATTAAATTAAGGGTGATAAAATGGTTGGTAAAAGATGGTAAAATAGTGGTTTGTCAAAAGAAAAAGTGGTTAGTTTAATCTTTTACTTTTTACACCAGGACAAGAAATATTTAGCGACAAACCTAAACGAAAAAAAAACTTTTATTTTCTCAAAAGAATGATAAAACACACACGCTCCACAAACTCAACGTCCGTGTGTCACACTCACAAAATGGCAAGACCATAGCATGCAAATAAAGGGTCACTGCTGACTGTCCTTTCCCACACTATAGGAAGTGGTCAAACTGGTTTTTGGACGAACCCCTTTCGCTATTGAAGACGTAAGGACAGTGTCTTCCTGGTCTATTGTCCAAAACTTGTCCGACTGGTTTTGTGATGAGAAAGGACATTAATAGGCGGTAGGTGATTATTTTACACAAAGTAATAGTAGTTTTGTTTTTTAGCTAGTTTGCTTACCGGTAGGTTTGTAGGAACCTATAAAGATTTTTCTAAAAATAGCTGATGAGTTTATTGCTACATCCAAAATCTAAATTATTTTGAACACAGTGAACTTATAAATAATTAACGGTAAAATAAACGAAATACCCAATAACAGACTGATGATTACAAGACCTGAAGGAATTTATGTTTTGAAAGATTACCTTGAATACCGGATAGTAGACAGGTAGGTATTAAAAAAACCGGTAGGTAGGTATGCAATCGATACAGTCTTTGATATCCTGTAATACAAAGCGCTCACCAAAATAATGCAAGAGCCAAAAAGTGCCTAAAGTAAAGGAGACAATATTATTGTAGATCACCAAAAAAGAGGGTCATTGCTAAAACTGTCCTTTCCCACACTAGGATGGGGTCAAACTGGTTTTTGGACGAACACCTTTTCGCAATTACACATCTAAGGACAGCGTCTTTCTTAGTCCATTGTCCAAAACTTGTTTTACGATGAGAGTAAGATAGTAATAAGCGGTAATAATTTTTTGATTGAAGGGACCTTTGGTGTGATTGTCTGCCCCTTTATTTAAGCTGCTTTTAGCAGGTAACGCAAAAGTAACGTTCATTTTTTGCTAACTTTCAGGTTGTGAAAAGTTTTCAAAATGAAAAGTACTAAAAAAACTAAATGCCCTCCCTGACGTGACGCATAGCCTAGCCTTAACCGTTGGCTCTCATTACCACCATCATCATCAGCCAGAAGACGGCCCTTGCTGGACACAGGCATCCCCCATACAACGCCATAACGAACGGCAACCTGCCGATTGCACCATCCACTGCGGCACCGGTTGCCCGCGACTCTTCCGAGAACCTTTCTTTCCCATCGGTTGTCGGTTCTACGAGCGATGTGGCCTGCCCATTGCCACTTCAACTTGCATATTCTGAGAGCTATTCGTGACCCTGGTTCTTCGGAAAATTTCCTCAATCCGGATTTTATCGCACAAAGAAACTCCAAGCACAGTTCTCTCCATGGCTTGTTGCGTGACTCTAAGCTTCTCTAAGAGGTCAGCGGTTAAGGAACATGTCTCTGTGCCATAAGTTATCACTGGCAACACACACTGGCTCGGCAAAAACCGCAAAACAGGGGATGAAAGAAAGCTTGTTGGTTAAGACTGTCTTTTGGGCCCAAAAGAAGTAAGTTATTTTACTCAATTATGTTGACCTCGCTAGTTAACCATTCATCTTTCTTGGGTTCTAATCATTAAGTAGGTGTACCTAGTCCCTACGTGAGAAGAACATAATAATAATCTAGACATGCCACCTATGTTATAGGTAATTAGTACGTTACTAACCTTACCACACAACAGTTTAACATTTTTGTGGTTTCCACTTGAATGTTGTGATATTTAGTGCAAGTTTATTGATCTGGAACAGCTAAGTTTTAACTCGTTAGAAAAGTATTTAGGTAGGTAATAGACATAAGTAGGTACCTACTTGACGTTATCTATTCTATACTACCTAATGACAAAGATTTTTTTTGTAAGTTTGTATGCAGGTGGAAATCTCCGGAACTAATGATACAAACCTAAGAACTTTTTCACGCAAAGAAGTTCATTATTCGTGGCCTTTTTTTTTTTGGGTTGGTGGGATATCATCAAATAACTCCTCCCGCTCTTGGGCAGAGTGAAGGGGAGTGTCCGACTTCTACTGACTAAAAACCACCCATGTTCCTTCTTAGCCCTTTATGTCGAGGCCGCGGTATCTCTTGCGAACAACCCGCAGCCCCGACATATTTATGAAATCATGTATGTTAGCCCAGATAACACATTTTTTGCGGACGAAGTCGCGGGAAGTGATACTAGTGCTAGTGCTGTAGGTACTGCTGTCACATCCATTAACCCGCAAAGGGTCTGCGTGATCCCCACTGCCTCTCACAAAGAAGAAGGCTGTATCCTGTAAGCAGTGAGGACGTGGAAACTAACATAATAAATATTATAGAAATCCAGCCTATTATAGTTCACGTCAAATAACTTTGCCCCTCTGAAGTTAGCCATTTGCAAAGATCGCGCAAGTGCAGTCACGTAGAAAATTATTTGAACAAAATAAATACATATTTTTAAAAGAAAACATAGTTTTATAATGCCATAATGCCCGCCCCCATGACTCGCGCATGCGCAGTTGCAGTTTTGTTCGTAATTTTGAGCCACTCGTAGCCAACTTCAGAGGGGCACAGTTATTTGACGCGAACTATACCTATACTGATTGTTACTACCAATAAAATAATAATCAAGATTATGTTCGGCAACGAGAAATACTGCGCACCAAAATCGGCTGCCTCGCACTTCTAGCAAATTTTGAGCTCAGTGGAACAATGGGAATGGGATACATTCTTGAGGACCTAGATAAAGCGAGTTGGTTCCCACAAATAAACTTGTTATCTATGTGATACGATACGCAACTGTCTCGCTAGACATTACAGAGTTCCAAGAGAATTCCTGTTTTATGTGCTTGTAATGGGAACATAACTGTTACTAGGTACGTACGTACGTAGGCTGTATTAGTTGATTGATAGAAAAGAAAAAGTTACTTTTTTACATTAAGTTTTTTTATGATTTACTAGCTGATACCCGCAACTTCGCCCGCGTGGAAGTCAAAACTCGACAAATTATATAGGTAGGTATACCTACATAAGGCCCCTTTAATTTGTAGTTTTTCTTGTTAAAGCGGCAACAGAAAAACATAATGTTGTGATAAGTTTGTTTTTCATAGTGTTTGTATGAATGACAAAGTTATATTTGCGGATTTTAAATGTGCTTTATCTCAAAAACTATTTACTATGTATCGTTGAAACCATTTTTTTTTTTAAGTTTTTGTTGCGATCTACACTCTTTTAGTTTAAAAGTTAGAGAGGGGGGGGGGGGGTTTACCACTTTGGAACTATTGACTTTGAGAAAAAATGGTTTTAGAAACCTCAGTGTCATTTATAAAGACCTATCTATAGACATCCCACTTGAATAGGTTTGATGAAAAAAGTTTTTTTTTAGTTTCAGTTCCATGTATGAGGAGAACCCCGTTAATCTTTTATTATTTTTATTCTTGTATAAAAATCGTAAAGTGGTTCATACGTAGAATACATCTACCTACCAAGTTTCCACGGTCTATTTTGAATAGTTGCCTAATAAAATGGCTGTGACATATGGACGGACAGACAGACGGACAGACGGACAGACGATTTAGTCGATGAAAAGGTTTGAGAATAAGAATAGTGTGGCCAAGAAGAAAACGATTTTTTGTGTAGAACTAGCTACTTGTAGCTAGATAATAATAGCCGCTCAGATAAATCTGTCAATCTTCAGGCTAAGCCGCACTTATCAAGGTTGGTCTATGGATGGGGGTGTGGGTGGTAACCCATTACATAATAGGATTTCCTCCGTGCCTCGGAAAGCACTATAAGCTGTTGGTCCCGGCTGTCATTTGTACGTCTCTGACAATATTAATAGGTAGTCAGTGGCCCGAAAGTCTGACAAGTTTACAACCAGTCTTACAAAGGGGCATCACATTCTACTCTTTTCTGATTAATTTCGTTGCGGGATCCAAGACAGTTAAATCGTTTCCCTGGGACTTCGTCGAGCTTCATTGTCTCGGCGCTTTTCTTGTGGTCGCCACTGTTGATTCTGGCTAACAGGAGTTACAGTGGTTTGGGAATAGTGTGGCGTGCTTGTCCCATATTAAAAAAAAGGGGCATCACATTACCCAGTTACAACTGGGTTGTGGAGGTCAGATAGGCAGGCGGTCCATTTAAAATTCTGGTATTCAGCTGCATCTGGTTAGACTGGAAGCCGACCCTAACTTAGTTGAGAAAAGACTAGGCAGATGATGAAGTAATATATTTACTGTCGAAGTATTTAAGAAAAAAGGGAATAAACAATGTCAATTAAATTGTATTGAAGAAGGTCGAATGAGGATAATGTCTATGATGAGAGGACATCTTCTTCTGACGTCAGCACGGAGGCCATTTCTACTATCTACAGCGGTAGCTGTAGATAGTAGAAATGGCCTCCGTGCAAATCCCGCAAATAAAATGAACCTATACTTAGTTAATCTTCATTAAAAGCTGGTGTTACTCCGTATTACAATGTACCTTATACTTATTTGACAATATAAGGCTTCATGGCTTTATTCTGCCCGAGTTTGTTGTTATGTAAGCAGTTATATTATAGGTTTTTAGATTGTGCTAGAACATCAAGCCTGCCTCGATCGGTTTAAAATGTCTGGCCTTGGGTTGTCTTCATTTATTAAATTTGTAATTCGGTTTGCAAGTCATAATTTTTGCCAGTAGGTACAAGAATCTTTTGTTTTTCAATTAGGTCATTTTCACCGAATTATAAGTCAAATGCACACGACCGGATCGTGGCTGTCATGTACAACGCCTTTGCATAATAGTCTTTTATAATCTATGCATGGGGCGCCAAATAGGGCGGGGAAATCAAAACCCCTTTTAATCGAGTAACAATAGAATATGCAAAAAAGCACGTTACTTGTATTGCATCTTCAGTTCTATGTCAGTGGTGTACAAGACGTGCTAGTAAATACTTCAAACCATTAGCATCAGTGTAAAGGTCGAAGGTGTAAGAAAAGTCAAAAATTTCTGGTGAAGTTTAATTTTAATAAGAGGATTACAGGAAGGTAAAGAAATCATAATTTATATTCGCACAATTTTTAACACGAGAGTACAATGTGTTCTATGATAAGTTAATACATTTGAATATTATAGATTAATAAAACCGAATGATTGAATACAAAACATCTGATGAAAATGACGTTACAATTTACGTTATAAGATGCGAATCGTGTTGTTGTTGATCTAAAGATTTTAATATTATTTGTCTGATGTTAATGACATTATAATATGACATATTTTAATACTTTGACTTGCTTGATTTCATTTTTTTTTGTATTTTTAATTTTTTTCTGTTTTTTTTTGTCGTCTTTTCAATTAGCTTTACTCGGGCTCGTTCATCCTGAGACGGGCAAAGTCTTCAAATACAATGTTATCTTCTTCCTCATTGGTGTAGAGAGAGTTTTCGTAGCGGTGCCTTTCGATGGATTGCATTTTCTTCATCGCATTGAAGCGTTGACGTTCAATAGAGCCTGGAAGTTCGAGAAAACACGTTAGAAATATTCGCCAGGTTTTAATTACAAAGGATCTTCGAACTGATTGAAGTTATTATTCACCCTCAGCTGGGTGGAGTAGTTTGAAAGGCACATCGGTAACAAGTTCTCCACCAAGAGTTCCACAGTTCAGCTTGACCCTCACGGAGTAAGAGACAACGATACCAATGGCATCAGCTGGGCATTTGCCTTCAGGTACAAGGGTAGAGCTGGCCAAATTGACATCATCTTCCTTGAGGTGACCGTCCAGAGCCACACCTGTTAAATAGAGTTAATTAGAAAAACTTCGTAGAAACAGTCAAATTATTCTCAGAAGAATTTTGAAACTAAACACTAACCACGAATGTCCTTATTGCTGCGAGCCAAAGGCACCAAGTAGAATGTTTTGGACAGACTGGCCCCAGGTGTAACAGGGCATCCTTCACGGCTCTCCAAAGAGGCCACATGACGGCTGAATTGAGAGTTGATCATGGTGATCTCAACGTGCTGCACAACCATTGCGCGGATGTTGCGGACAGACTTCCTGGAGTTGTTGGACACGATGACGTTGGCAGCAACCTTCTCTCCGTGATAGTAGATCTCCCTGTCCAAAGTGACTTCGAGGTTGATCTTTCCATTGCTGAAAGTAAATCCCTTGCTCACGAGAGAGCTAGGAAGACGACGGCCGCGGGAAGTTGGTGCATGTTGGAGCTGTATAACAGAAAGACACATCAAATTATCTTGTCTGAAACATCAAGTAGCTTTCGTGTTAGAATCGAACACGTTGATTCAAATTATACCTTCTTGATGGCTAGGGTCACTGAGCTCCTCTTGTGGCTCTTCTGGTCTTCTTGCTCAGCGACGTAAGTCCTGACACAGTATTCTACGCCCATGGGCTTGCCCTGATCTTCTTCAGCGGGCTGCAGTGTTATCTAAAGAATTTAATTAATTCATTAGCATCCCTCTACTTTCGTTGAATTATGGATATGCATTAGAGACAGTTAAAATTTACCGAGCTTGGGGCCAACTCAGGGAAGTTGAAAGTAAAAGGAAAAGCATTAGGTCCAAGCTTCTTCAGCAACTTCTCCTGGACAGGTGTTAGTTCCATTTTTGAGTTGATCATTGGTACAACTTGATCCTGGCCGATGACCATTTCCTTTGAGAACTTCAGCCCCATGACCTCATCTTCCTCCCGACCGTAGCGGTACGTAGTCACGAGCTAAACAAGAACAAGAGCCACAATTTAGAAATTACGTTGTAAAGAACTGTTTTGCATACACTTCACTTTTAACGTTCACAAATCACTGCACTTTGCGTATTATTAAACACACCTGGCTATACACTTTTCTTCCTTTCAGGTATTCGGTATCCACCACCACAACTCCATCTACGGGATCGCAGTAATCCATATGATCAATGAAGTCACGCTTGCCAAGGTAAACCGTAACTTTTCCATTTGGAGTAGTTTTCTTAAATACTTTCACTGCAACCACAAACGCCAACGCGAAGTAGTCCAACATTTTGGTGGATGTCGTAGTAAGGGTTGAGTAAAGGGAAATAAGTTAGAAGAAAAGCTTTATTCAAGTTGTTAGTTTGAATAAATTGGATGTGAAGATTTGAAGTCTTCACCAGAAATGATTTGGTTCAGGAAATGTGGCGTATATATAGGTAACATGTGAGGTTTCCTGCAGAATACGTTAACCAGCTAATTGGATTTTATTCGTAGGCGTACTAATAAGATTTAAGCCGGATGACGCATACTCACATTGGAATCGATTTGATGTCCCCTCACTAAGTTTAGGTAAGAAATCGTTGCGTTCCCTAACGTCAAAAATTGACATTTGTTGTGACAGCCTTGAAAGGTTATGTAGCTTAATTGGGGATTATAATATTATTTACACAGCGAAAACTAATAGGATTCTAATACAATTTCACCTAGATACCCAACTTAGTGTTTTTACAGTTTTATGTAAAGCAATGTGACGTATTAACTTGGAAAATTGTAAGTTTTATTATCGATGTTTTCTGTAGCTTTTTGTTCTGCGCTTTTCAAAATTGTTTTTTTCCTTTTCAGTTATACCATCAGCATGCCAACATTCTTGACGCCTGGCCGTCATGGCTACAGCGTCCGTTTCTCGCGGACTAGACCGGATACCTTGGCGGTTGCAACCAGCCAGTACTACGGTTTAGCTGGTGGTGGAACCTTGTTCTTCTTAGAGCTGTCTCCTGATGGTAGCACTATCATTGAAGTCCAGAAACTAGAGTGGAACGATGGGCTGTTTGATGTGGTAAGTTAGAATTATCTACCTTTAAAAATGGAGTCCATAGGTTGCTAATATTGATAACGATTTATTGCAGTAATCCTCCTACATTCCTCCTTTATCATGGTAATGGTGATAAGTACTAGCTTAAATTTTTGCCCAATTAGAGAAATATACATATTAAATCTATGATTTTGACAAAGAATCAATCTTTAGTCTTCAAATTCAATTAAGATATTTCATAAGGGATATTACATCAATAATACTCTATTCATTAAACATTCAATCATTGAACTCAGTCTATTGTAGTACAAAGCTTCACATTATAGACTTCTCCCAAGCACTGCACATTGACCACCCTGTGCTAAACATTCCACTTCCAGTTTGTCCCAGCCACCTTTTTATGGTCATGGGTTTATCTAGCATTGCATTAAAACTTTCGCTATAGCCCCAAAATTACTTATAGTAAAGTCACAATCAGTCATTTTGGGGCTATAGTGAAAGTTTTGAAATGGAATAATGCAGGCTAACAGTATCAGTAGATACTGTGACTGCTGTACTCAGAGATATTTAATGATTACTTAAGGTGAATGCTCCAACCACCCCGCGAAATTCAAATTTTCTTACGTTTTTTGTAATTAGCAGGTCAGTGTTAGTTTGTATATTGATTAGAATATTAATTGCGGCTGTAAGACGTATGTATTTACAGAATTATAATCATCAAAATCATCAATACAAGCTTCCAAGTTCATAAAGGTGCAAAAATGACTTTTTCAAGTTCCTGCAAATTGCAAAAAACGTAAAAAAAATTGAATTTCGCGGGCTAGTTGGAGCATTCACCTTAAGCCGTCACTTAGTAAAGGTTTTGACGATTTTGTCATACAAAAGTAAGTCAAACCTTTACTAAGTGACGGCCTAAGTAATCATTAAAGGTGTCTAAGTGTGGCAGTAAGTCTGGATCATCCCACAGCTGGGCTAATGGTAAAATCCTAAAACAAACCATGAGAATATCATAAAACGTAAACAGCTCCGTCTATTCACACTGAAGCCCCACACGTACATACCCACTAAACATCTGCATCATCAACTAACAGGATTACTGGTGTGTTAGCATTACTTTATTTATTTATAGACAATTGAGTTAAGTTCCTGGTTAAATTAACTACGGGATTTGTTATGTTTTTGGAGATTCCATTCTGGTTCGAGTCCTACCAAAGGGTATTGTATTACCCAATACCAACTGGGTTGTGGAGGTCAGAAGAAGTTTAATTAAAGAGCTAAACTACCATACCAAACATAGTTAGTCTCAATGTAAAATACTGGTATTCATTTGCATCCGCATAGACTGGAAGCCGACCCCAACATAGTTGGGAAAAGGCTAGGCAGATGATGATGATTCTATTCTATGGTTTTGTGTAATGTTAAAAAACCCTGGAATGTGTTTGACATTAAAAAACCTTAGGGCTAAGTGCTCCCAAAATATTAGTTTTGAATGACTATTTAGAGTCGGACTAAATTGCTCATAATCTAGTCATAGTAATTATTATAAGGTTTCCCATATTTTGGACTATTTGTATACAGTATTATAATAAATATTATAATTACATACTAATCAATAATATATAATTATTGATTACTATGTACCTGTTTATGTTAACAAAATTGTAATTTCTTACACATTTTTTTGTAGTTCATTACTATGCTGTCCTATTTGGCACAAAGAATGCCTTAAATTATGGAATTAAGTTTGCCTATGTTCTACTCTTGCACATGAAGTTTAAATAAAAAAGTAATGTTTGATGAGCAACAGTAGGTACCCCATATTTTTCAAACTGTTGAAATATTGTTTTGTGAAACTCATTCAACATCTCTATGGTCTGAAAATAAGGGCGAGGTCTTTACTTGACCATGAAAAAGTACTGGCATAATCATGTATTGGTTGACTGAGTTATAATATGGATATTTAGAAGGTTTCTTTGTTTACTTTCAGTTAAGTACCTACTCTAGCCAGTTATATAATGTTTATGTCTGGAAATTGGTTCTACCAAACATTTTTTTTCATCTAAGATGTTGTCTAAAGGTATTGATGTTGTGTTGAAACAGACTAAGAAGTCACAGTGTCTTTGAAAGTCCAGACATTATTTTGGTAAAATCATATCAGTACAATTAATGTTTCAAATGGGGTTTTGACCCAAGAACACCACAGATTTAAGTGAGCGCACAAATAACTATGATATAATGTAAAATGATTCTGCATGTGTTATGAATAATATACAAGGATCAGTGGTCCTTATTTCAAAAGAGATTTCCTGTTTCCTTTTAGAATTAATTTTTACAACATGGTTTAGAATACTGTGCTGGTTCTTTTGTTGTTTTAACAATTACTTAAAAATATGGGTAAATATCATTGCCAAGTTTTTACTCAATAATCATTGTTTTAATTTCTTTTACTGTTTCTCATGTTAAGTACCCTTGAATTATTAAGACAATGCTTATTAAGTATTCAATATAATAATAAAATCAAAATCAAAAGTCATTTATTCAAACTAGGCTGATAATCAGCACTTTTCGAACATAATTATCATTTTAGCATCACGCCTATAATCCCCGAAGGGTTAGGCAGAGATGTACCTAATTGGACACCCACATTTTGCCAGTATTTAGTCCCATGTCATGTAAAAGGGGGGAGCCAAGACCACTGATAATAGCCAAGTTCTTATGGTCGGAAGAGCCATAAGCAGCTATGGGTGTTGACTACAGGTTTTTTCTGATATATAAGTCCTATTTTTCTTCTTTTAAAACATCTTCTTAGCGTGTCGACGGCAAATGTTCACTAAATAAATGAATTTACTTTTTTTTTTATGAATTTTCTTTTTTATTTTCTTTTTTTGATTTACAGACATGGTCAGGCACAACAGAGAGTGCAGCAGCCTGTGGTGCCGGCGACGGTGCAGTTATAGTGTGGAGGGTTGGCTGTGCGGCTCCACTCAGGGTCCTGAGGGCACATACCAGCGAGGTCTGCTCCGTGGACTGGCCGAGGACTCATCTGTTGAGTGCGAGCTGGGATACTACTGTAAAATTGGTGAGTAGTTTTCATAATTGTTTCTGGGGAGTTTGTACTGCCACTTGCTAAAACACTAGGAAGGGTCAATTGGTGGGCGTTTTGGAGGACTGTCTCTTGTAAAATTTGTTGTAACTAAAGTGCTGATTATCAGCCTAATTTGAATAAATAACTCATGATTTTCATTTTGAATTATAATATTATGGATGAAGACTTGATCATTCCTGCCATTGGCACTAAGTAACTGAGTAACTCATTACAATGCCATGAACTAATTATGGATTACATTTGGTATTCAATTAATTTGATAATCCATTTACTGCAGTACTCAGAGATATTTAATGGTTACTTAAGCCGTCACGTCACTTACTGCGGTACTCAGAGATATTTAATGATTATTTAAGCCGTCACTAAGTAAAAATTTGACATACTTTTGTATGAGAAAACTGTCAAAACCTTTACTAACTGATGGGCTAAGTAACCATTAAAGCTCTCTGAGTGCGGCAGTTAGTAAAGATTTGACATACCTACTTTTGTATGACAAAACTGTCAAAACCTTTACTTAGTGACGGCCTAAGTAATCATTAAAGCTCTCTGAGTGCGGCAGTTATTGAATTTTGGATTGTTCTTTTTAAAGAATACGTATGATAAATAACATAATTCTTGTTCAACATTATAGTGTTTTTTAAATGTGCCTTTCACAAATGATACTTCTTTGGTTAGCGGACACTGTTTAAACACAAGTTTGTACTTAAGTAAGTTAAACCTAATTTACCCTCATTATTTGAGTGTAAACCACCTATTTAAGTAACCCAAAACTTCCTTATTAACGGTAACTCAATACAACCATTTCAGTGGGACCCGGAATCAGAAGCATGCCTCAGTACATTCGTGGGTCATTCTCAACTGGTATACACGGCCGCTTTTTCACCTCACTCACCGGCTACTTTTGCATCTGTGTCTGGAGATGGACACCTCAAGTTATGGACGTGTACCGAACCTTCCCGACCTGCTGCGGTGGTGAAAGCTCATGATGCTGAGGTAATCTTGACTCGTGGGGTGTTGTAATAGAGTTTAATTATAAGATATGCCTTTTAGTAAATTAATACCAACTCATCCTTTCCTGAGCCGATTGGAAAACACTCATTCTAAAACTACAAGATTAATTTAGGAGTTTATTTAAATGTAGATTCAAGATGTTGTTGACCTGGTCTCATCTTCATTTTCCTGCCCTTATCCTAATTTTTTTGTGGTCGACGCAGCACGGTTTTCATATTCTTGATTATAATATCCAAGTCTCTTTTATCCATTTGCATAATATCTATATTAAATGTAAAGTCAGCAGCATCAATATTTATACACTTAGCAATGTTTAGAAGCTTTTTTTTTTTTTTTTTGGGGGGTTGGGAAATCATCAAATAACCCCTCCCGCTCTGGGGCAGAGCAAAAGGGAGTGTCAGACTTCTACTGACTAAAAACCTACCATGTGCCTTCTTAGCCCTTCATGTCGAGGCCGTGGTATCTCTTGCGAACAACCCGCAGCCCCGACTTAGAAGTTTGCCTTGTTTTGAATTTCGGACTTTTTTTTTTTTGGCGAGTGGAAAATCAACAAATAACCCCTCCCGCTGAGCAGAGCGGAAGGGAGTGTCAGACTTCTACTGGCTACTATATTGATTTCAATTTCATGTTATGTAATGAAACATAAATTCTGGAACCCATATTATCACAAAGCATGGTCATAACTCAAAAAAAAAAAAAAATACAAACGTTATTTCACGGGAAATTCGCATTTGTTTTTTGTCAAGTGTAAACGTACCTTATTGCTCGTGACTGTACAAGTTGTGATCCTATGAGTATAGGCATCTAATAATTTCGTCGACTTTGCAGGTTCTGTCATGCGATTGGAGTAGAACAGAAACGCACGCTCTGGCCACGGCCGGCTCCGATGGTCTCATCCGAGGGTGGGATCTAAGGAGGCTCACGTCACCTATGTTTACTCTCAAAGGTAAATAATATTAAACTATTGTTATTACTTTCAGCAATAATCTTTTGAAAATGGCAAAAATGCTTGTCTAGAACAATAATTAATGTCAATGTAAATGTGGTGTGACGATTTGAAGACCTGTCCTGTTGTTTGCACACATGTCACAGGAGCTGATGAAAATGCAAAATTAAGTTTGGGTATTTTTTAACTGCCGTGGTCTTGTGCTAGCTTGAGGTCCTGGTTTCGATTCCCAGGTCGGGTCATTAGTGAGTTAATTCGGAATTTCTCAATAACAGCTGCGGAGTCTGGCTTTGTGCCCGGTTGATGGCAATAAGCTCGCCCCCTATTACAAACATTACAATATTAAAATATTGAGATTTTAATAAATAAGTAACTGGCAAAATGTGGGTATAGGTACGCACGACGACCAATCCTATGCTATAGAAAACCAGTTTATGCGGATCTCTTATTGCACAGGAAATTCATAAAAAGCGAGACCATAATATTATACTAGATAATTTATGTACAGCTTGAAGTGTAACCTTGGGTACATCTTTGGCTAATTCTTTGGGGATTAATGTTATGTTATTGAATTAATTGTGTGTCTTGTTTCAGGGTGTGAATGCGCTGTTAGAAGAGTACAGTTCTCTCCTCACGCGCCCTCCATTTTAGCGGCCGGCTCCTATGATTTTACTACACGGTAAGTAATTGGTTCAGTAAAACATTCTTTAGTCAGTAATGTATTTAGGTTTGATTCTCACCAAAACGTAAATATATATCTGAATGGCTAAATTGGTTTAGTATAAATCATGTTCAAGTGCTGTAAAATTCATTTTTTTTTTGTGGAATATTAATACCAAACTTTATTGTCCGCTAAATATTAGTTAATTATAATGTCTACCATTCTGTGGCCTGAAAATCTGACAACCAGTGTTACCAAGAAGTATCAAATCACCCAGTACTATCTATACTAATATTATAAAGCTGAAGAGTTTGTTTGTTTGTTTGTTTGTTTGAACGCGGTAAACTCTGGGACTACTGGTTGGAATAGAAAAACTCTTTTTGTGTCGGATAGTCCATTTATCGAGGAAGGCTTTAGGCTATATAACATCACGCTACGACTAATAGGAGCGGAGCATAAATGAAAAATGTTGCAAAAACGGGAAAAGATATTCCTTTTTGAGAGCTTCCGTTGCGTGCGCTGCGAAAACGGTTTAAGTTACGCAAATACCATGTATGAAAGAATTGTTCCTCTTTAAAAGTTCTAAAAAAAAGTCCGCGACACCATATGTCTATCTTTTAAGATTGACTCACTGTAACCATTTTTTACTATTAAAATGTTAGGTTAAAAAGAATGATATTTTGCGAAGCTTATTTAACCCATATGGTATTAATCTATGGTAATATCTAAATAAATGTGTTTGTTAGCACAGAAATTTAATATAGAATATTTGTGCCCTTTACTCTATACAGTTTAAACCAATATCTTAGAAGATATCGCAATGTAAAAATATCCGCGCGACAAAATAATTAAGCGCGCGGCAGTCATTCGGTCTGGTGCGGTAGGTTAGTGGGGATTCTGGCCTCCGGGGACTCCGGAGAAATTCATATTCAAAATATTTACTGCACCATAATGTTTACAAGGTGTTACTGTATATTTAACAGTAAGAGATACCAATAGTAATTCTCACTTTAATATAATCTAAACTAATATTATAAAGAGGAAAGATACGATTTTTTGTTTGTTACGATTTAACTCAATTTATGTTGACATTTTATTATAAGCTATATTATGTGACGCAGACGAAGTTGCATGGGTCAGCTAGTCTTATATATACGGTTATACTAGAAGCCAAGCTCAACATAGTTCGGGAAAAGGCTAGGTAGTTGATGATTCTGAAAGTAATTCTTTTTAATGTTCTTCAGGATATGGGATCTCAAACGCGGCTGTGAGCCTTTAGAAACCATAAGGCATCACTCGGAATTCACGTATGGACTGGACTGGAACTCGCTGAGGCCACATCAGATCGCCGACTGCGGATGGGACTCGCTGGTCCACGTGTTTACACCCAGGTCTTTGGCCTGAGAATGGTTTTGAAGTGAGTAGACCGACTTACCTTGATATTAATAATAATATTTCTGTCTTCCTTATTGGTCTAGAAGTGCGACTGCTGAGAATGAAGTTCTGGGTTCGATTCCCGGGGCGGACTAAGTGTTATTGGGTTTTTTTCCATCAAGAATTTCTAAGTAGCAGCCACGGAGTATGAATCTGTGCCATGTGGGTGTACTATTTAGGTACAGCTCTGCCTAACCTTAACGATATTATATTTATTTTTTAAATGAAGGACTTTACTTTCTATTTCTTTCTACTGCTCTCAAAACGGTGAAGAAATGTCGTAGACCCAACAATTCGAAGATATGTGTCATCTATCAACCCGCACTGGGCCCGCGTGGTGGATTATAGCCCATTCCCGCTCATAAAGAGCGAACCAGCAGTGGGAACATTATAGGCTGATTATGCGATTACAATAGGGTAAACAACAAAAAAAAATCTAAATAGTCCGTCAGATAGATTTCCAAAAAATATTGGACACATATTTTTTCTTTTTTCACGTAAACAAAAAATGAAGACGATACAGTGCTTCCAAAACTCGTGTGCCGTCACATTTCAGTACATTTTTTACCGGTGAGTGACGTCACAAGCCCCGTCTCTTCTTTGACGCGTTTTATCTTCGTCAATTTTTATTAATTTGATAAAAAAAAAAAAGAAAGAAAGAAGAAACAAAAAACACGTATCCAATATTTTCCGATAATTTAACAGACGGACTAAACAGAAAATTTTTTTTAGTCAGTCGACCACCCAATTCACGTTGTCCCTGCTTTCATAGTCAATCATTCAAATTGAGATAATTTACCCATATAAATAATTGTCTAATATTGTTTCAGGATTCATTGGATCGTCTGTGATTAAACTGAAAGTGTATGTGGAAGAGTATCGTGCCAAACCATAATAGTGTTTATTGGGAAAAGACAATCAGGGTCATAATCGCTTGCAAGCGTTCACTCGGTGCAGGTAACGGTGAACAGGGATATCGAGGTTTTTGGTGATAGAAGAGACATGTATTGTAAATTATTATTTGTTATTATCTTGTGGATAGCTAGGTAGTGCTTTGTCTTTGGTGTTTTCGCTTAATTATTAATATAATTTTTGGTTGCTAGTATGTGCAGGGAATAAAGAATGGTATTGTATGATAATAAAGTCCAAAATCATAGTTCTGATGGTTGGTGATCGCTTGGAGTTGTGCTTGGTTGATGGCAGTAGGCCCGCCCCCTATTAAATGGCACTTAAATATAACTGGTGAAATGTGGGTCTACTATGAGGTACACCTCTGCATATCCCTTCGGGGATTACAGGCGTGATGTTATGTTGTGGTGATCGCCAATCACAGACTATATTGGATTGTGCCGACATTTGTCATCAGAAGCACAGTTTGATTGCCCTCACACATTATAAAATCATTGTAAGCACTTTTTTTTGTTGTTTTTGGCTTGATACTGTTATACCTAAAATATCAGATTCTCACACGCATACTATTTTGCAGTTTCCCCGTTTTGAACACTCGAAACACCTTAGACAAGGCTTAAATGTGATTCCTGTCGAGGCTGCGGGTTGTCCGCAAGGGATACCGAGGCCTCGACATGAAGGGCGAAGAAGGAACATGGGTGGTTTTTAGTCAGTAGAAGTCTGACACTCCCTTTCGCTCTGCCCAAGAGCGGGAGGGGTTATTTGATGATTTCCCACCCCCCAAAAAAAAAAAAAAAAAAAGGCTTAAATGTGATTTTATTAATATTACGCTTGTAATATTTTACGCAAATCCTGTGAAAGCTGTACTAAACACAATTATACGAATTAGTTCTTATTATACTGACTGAATTATACGCCTATATACTGTTATATGTTAATACAAGGTGCATTTTATTTAGACTTTATGTTAACGTGTTAAAGTTTATCATTGCTTGTACTTGCTAACTTGTTACCTTCCTTTTTATGTTATTCAACTGTTTTTTTGTTATATTTTTATATCAACTATGATTTAAGCAAACAAATACAGATTTTATTGTGATGTAACAAGGTCTCTTTTCAACGTTTTGTTGTATACCTAATGAATGTTATATTTAAGCTAAACTATAGACCAATAATAGTTAATTATTATGGATGTATTGATTGATTACCCTGTTAAAATATGGTGATAGATTAAATTCTTAGGCTATGTGCACACTTATATTATTGAAAAGAGTGGCACAACTATTAAAATAGTTATGGGCGAAACCAGGAAGGCGTGGAAAGCTAGTATATCTCAGTCTCAACTAGACAGAACAAAAGCAGATTAATTGCAATTCTTGTAAATAGTAAAAAAAGAACTTCCCGTGTGTAGAGGTGATCAGCTGTAACAAAAAAATATTCCGTATGTGGTGGTGGTGATAGTGACGAAACTCAAACATTCCGTATGTGGCAGTGATCAGCAGAGTAACGAAGCTGAAACATTCCATATGTGGCGGTGATCAGTATAGTGACCAAACTGAAACATTCCGTATGTGGCAGTGATCAGCTGAGTAACGAAACTGAAACATTCCGTATGTGGCGGTGATCAGTATAGTGACGAAACTGAAATATTCCGTATATGGCAGTGATCAGTAGAGTAACGAAACTGAAACATTCCGTATTATGGCAGTGATCAGCAGAGTAACGAAACTGAAACATTCCATATGTGGCGGTGATCAGTATAGTGACGAAACTGAAACATTCCGTATGTGGCAGGGATCAGTAGAGTAACGAAACTGAAACATTCCGTATGTGGCGGTGATCAATAAAAGGACGAAACTGAAACATTCCGTATGTGACGGTGATCAGTAGAGTAAAGAAACTGAAACATTTCGTGTGTGGCGGTGATCAGTAGAGTAACGAAACTGAAACATTCCGTATTTGGCGGTGATCAGTAGAGTAACGAAACTGAAACATTCCGTATGTGGCGGTGATCAATAAAGTGACGAAACTGAAACATTCCGTATGTGACGGTGATCAGTAGAGTAACAAAACTGAAATATTCCATATGTGGTGGTGATCAGTAAAGTGACGAAACTGAAACATTCCGTATGTGGCAATGATCAGTAAAGTGACGAAACTGAAACGCGTAAATAGCAGTGGATCAGAGGCATTGATGACATTGTATTCACCTTATACGTGACTGTATCTAGTACTGAACAGTACATGTAAACAGCATAGTATATCTTGACCATCAGAACTTGAGATGTGGTGGAATTTGGAACCACGATTGAAATGTATTGAATTTGACAGGTTGATGGCGTTTTCTAAGCAAACAGCGCGCCACCCTGATGTCTGTTTATGTTGGTCGATTTAACAAGCTTACCACCCTAACTGGGCCTTGCCCGTAATATTGTATTATAAAGTTTTAACTATACGCTTTTGGTGTTTGTTTACATTACAATTTGGCAAGGAGACGGGATGAAAAATCAAGCATTTCTTTGAACTTCCAAAAGCTTAAATGGTACACATTGGTGAATCGTAACATAAAATGTAACACTCGTTTTGGGTTACATTTCATGTTACATTGCATTAGTTTGGACGGCTCATTCGTGTTACATTTCACGTTACGTTAGACCAATGTGAATTAAATTTTTCCTGTTTGTGTCAAATTATATTTTTCCTTCAATTGTAAATATTAGGTTTGTGAATATTTTTCAATATTGTATATTTAAAAGAATTGTATATGCCACAGGGTGTCACACCTTTGTATAATAAAGCTAGCTTGATACTATTGGATATTATTGTATAGAAATAACTGTATATCTGAGTTCTTGTACTCATATTATGATGGTCGTTTGTAGAACACAATGCATAACAAATCCCTGTAATTTCTTTGTGCAGAGCCATAGATACAGAAAAATGTAATTTATAGCTAGTGAAGTAAACAATTATTATTATTGTATTGTGATCTTGATCATAGAGCACGGAGACGCTTCGGCGTTTGCTGCTAGAAGCGGCATTGTCAAAACTCTTCGTATGAAAAGTCTCACCAAACTGACAGCTTTGAAGTAATGCCGTTTCTAGACGCTTCCGATGGGGAGATTCCGTGGTTTGTGAACCTGTATGAGACGTTCATTTGGTTTTATCTCATTTCAAAACTTTCCTAGCTCTGAATAACATTTAAATACGTTTTGCTACAGAGTTTATATCGTATCAAATAAAACAGAGTAACAATTACCAATATTTTTATTTTACTTCTTTTTCACTATTGACATTGACAAAAATTTTGTGAAATGAACATGAGGGATCTAAGTTTTCTTAAAAAAACATACGGTAAAGGCAAAACAAGGGACATTATACCAGAATTTTGAAAACGTACAAGGCAATATGACTTCAAGTAATAAACAATTTAGTACGCGGCCGTTGATGGCGCATATGCAGTTGGCGCACATGTAAAATTGACAGACGATGTTCTACAAACCCAAGCCTTTCTTAAAAACTCCAAGTACCACATCAACAGTCGTGCACAGAAAACTTAAACATGCAAAAATTGAAAACAGCGACATCTATTGACAATACGTACTCGGAGAACCCAACTTTAGCCTCCTCAACCTTCCTTCGATGGCCGATAGCATGTTATACACCGACTTTAAATGCGCTCTATCGTATTTACAAATATTAGTCAAGCTTGTTGCTGGGGACATCAAACAGCAAGATACCGGTCTTATGGGGTTGTAGTGTGGGCCATGTTGATGATGCGCTGTTTGGCTGGCCAACGTTGTTCGGCCACTGGGTTTCATTGTGGAAGCTTCGGTGTTCGGTTGAGGTAGTTGCTCGATTTTCTCCAAAGAGGGCGCAAGGTGTTTTGCCACTGTTAATGAAAAAAAACATTGTGTAGGACTTTTGCTGTATAATTAGAAGGAACAAATTAAATAAGTCTTGGTTTTGGTCTTCGCTAGGAACATAAATAGGTAATTATCGGTATAATAAGTTCGTAATATTTCGTGTCCTAGTTCTCTAGTCCAGCTGTTCCGAATCTTTTACTCTTTGCGCCCAAGTTTCTGCTAAACCTGTTAATTTCTATAGTCTTAATTTCGATAAAGTCTTTTGTTCTACATTATTTTCTTCTAATTGTGGTTAGATAGATCGCTACTTTCCACAACAATTAGTTTACAAAGCTCTCACGGTTGTTTTTGACGCGACCCAGCTGTTTCGTGAGCAAGTTGCTGTAGTAACGACACGAAGTAACCAGATGTCTCCTCATGCAATCTTCGCAACATTCTAGAATATTAAATAGTTTTTGTCATCAAGAAAGA
This sequence comes from Diarsia brunnea, assembly GCA_949774965.1. Classification (NCBI taxonomy): domain Eukaryota; kingdom Metazoa; phylum Arthropoda; class Insecta; order Lepidoptera; family Noctuidae; genus Diarsia; species Diarsia brunnea. Next base: position 4,919,062 of record OX459001.1, read on the forward strand.
AAAAATGCAATTAACAAGGAAAGAAAAATTGCTGATTGGTTTTTTTTAAGGATTATTCTACCCTACTAGACAATTTTAAACTAGAATAAAAAGTTACCTTCGTTGATTTCTTCATGGGTGTCCTGAGAATTACTCTCATTTTTTTTAGAATGCCGCAATGAACGCTCTGAAATTGAATGATGATTCTTTAGTCCTGTTTTCAGATCTCAAATGCTTATGAGCCACCTTTAATACTAGTTTTTAGCGGTTGTCAAACATAACTAACGCTCTACGTGGTCTACGGCTGTGTAGGTACCAAGTGTTATCGTAGGTATTACCGGTATATGCATTCAGTTAGATAGCTATTCCCGTGGTTTTGGTAAAAAGTCTAAATAGACTTTTATATTATAATATTACGTATCCCTTACTGTTGGTGAAATCGGGAATTAATGGCATTTAGATAGATATCCCCTTAGGCCGCAAATTCGGAGAGGCGTTTCTTGCAGCGTGCAGCGGCGCGTTTAATGGAACTGTCCATGTAACGCCCCGCTGCACGTTGCAAGAAACGCCTCCGAATTTGCGGCCTCAGTGTTCAATCAACTTAGTAAATAGAAATTAATTTTGTAGTTGTTGTTTTTAATTTCCAAGTCTCACTGACGCCTAAAATTTCGATGTAGGCAACAAAAATACGTACTGCAATGAGCACGAGATCCTCTTTCTTTGCACACGCAACGCGACTTGGACATCATAACTTCGGATGTCAACATGGCAGCAGACTTTAAATTGGACACGTCGAACTTTGCTGCGTGCACCTCTGAAAAAAACATAAAAGAATCTAATGCCCGGTCAATTACATCTCCTGCGAGGTCTAACGCGTCACCGTTTAATTGTGTGTCGGTGCTCCACAACGGTTGTGCCCACACAGCCAGAAGGCGACGCTGTAGACCTCGTAGGAGATGTCGCGACGAGCTGGATAGAACCAACGACCAGTGGTGCACATAGACCATGACCCGAAAAATGTTTAAGTCGGGGAGAGGCCTTTGTCCAGCATTGAGATGATAAAGGCTAACAGTAACGCCCGGTTACTGAGGATAAATATCTAGTTTGTGATCTGTAACTGCGTGGTCATCATTATCATCATCGACTCGAACCCATGTCTCCCAAAAGAAATGCCACGTCGAGCCGGTCTTGTGCTTCTTGGCTTATCAGAAATTCCCAAGCTTATGCGACTCCAACATATTTAACTAATACATTTAACTCGCGAGTTAATAGGTTTGTATTAGGTTAGCATTCCATTCCATCGTCGTCGACCTCAACTCTGCCCTCAGGATTGAAGTCAAGAGAAGAATATAGAAAAGCTATTTTCCGATTTTCAGTGTTATACCCATTTATCTTTGCATATTTATTTCCTCAATTTTACCATACCATAATGTTTGTTTATGATTGCTTCAATAGGGTAGAACTGAAGCCGGAGTACTTGCAGAGTTGATCTCAACTTGAAGTCTATCATTCACAATACCGACCTTTTATCAAGTGGAACTCTTTGTCTGACATCTGTTCAAATTCATTGAATTAATAAACACAAGGCATCAAGGACTTCCGGTTGTTGGCAACCCTTAATGTCAACCTTAATCAAACTGATTTAAAATGAAAGTTATACATACTAGGAAAATTCATTATTTGATGAAGCCTTTATTGTGGTTTGCCTGACAGAATATTTCTCTCGTCTAATTTACGAATGATAATGAATTTTGATTAGATATTCTGGCAACACCTACGCACCTTCAGAAAGAGTAGATTAGTTATTCAGCGAAGTAATAAGCATCCATAGGATATTTCAATGAAATGTCAGGTGTATGTGAACATCTGAACGTGCCGTGATATTTTAGTCTCATCAGATAATAATATTACAACTAATAAGTAGCTTATTTAAGTTGTGTTATTCCATATTCCATTTCAGTATTAATAGGTATATCAAAAGGTTTTGTTTTTATTAATGCCTGATTCACATAGCACAGCTAACTGTAAAACATACATACATGAACGCTGAAATGATAACACTCTTTTTTTTGGGGCAGTCGTGTAAAAAACCGGCCAAGTGCATGTCTGAGCACGCACAATGTAGGGTTCCGTAGTTGCCCATCAAAATATGTGAACTTACTAAACTGATTAACCATCCTGCCTCGGAACGATGATTTTTATTGTAAACATAAAACAAACTTACATTTGCAGTTTTGAGACCTGCGCTCATTAATATAAAAACTAAAGATACGGTCGTCCGAACATTTGCTCGACGCGTTCGCCATACAGAGAATCGGTGTAGTCTGCTCGTTAACGTAACCTTGTATAAGCGGCGTGGTATTTTCGAGGTATAAAGAACATAAATAAAGCTTTTAATAAACTTTACGACCGCCCCCGAAGAGAGCCGATCGTGGACTAGTTCACTTTGGCTTAGGAAAGACCGTTTTAGGACCAAGTTCGAGGCTTCATTGTAACATGTGGTCCGCCCAGTCCTTACGCAGTAATATATAAGTCAATGCCTGCGCTACATTGTGTATAGGAAAATATTTCATGCAAGTACATTTTATAAGTTGGTCGACTATTACTCGTAAACTTGTAAAGCCTACTTAGCTGTGATAGTTTCACTTTTATTTTTGTTATATGCTACTACCATGATTTTTTTCACACGCCCACACACAACCCGTATTGGCGGTTTATATTGCCAGACTTGAGTCTAAAAAAAATTGCACTTTAAAGCTTATTATTTCACAAATGAATCCCTTAATCTAAAAACTGTTTGAGCAAACTCGCAATATTTTTTAAAGACTTGTCCAACGACATCCCATAAAATGGACATCCCCACTTTAATGTGCACTGGAGATACCCTAAAAAAAAATTAATTTTCAATATTTTACTTTAGCACTTTGTCGGCGTAACTCATTTGTATATATATGCCAAATTACAGCTTTCTAGTACTAAGAGTCTTTGAGATATAGTGCAGACGGACAGACAGACGGACATGGCGAAACTATAAGGGTTCTATATTGACTACGGAACCCTAAAAACACTAAAATGTGTTAATAAAACATTCGTAAAACTGAAACAATTACTGACCTGCATCAACACGCGAGGCATTCGCAGGAGTATTCTTAGAAGACGGCTGCTTCATATCCTTACTGACCACAAGTTTTGTGGTCTCATACAGCGCTTTATACACTATAGATACAGACGAAAAGATGGTCAGAATTAAGTTAAACCGGAAAAGAAATACCTACGCTTCGGTAATCTTCCTAATGAACTAGACCATTGCAACTGACGTCACAGAGTAACGTGAATAAAGACGATCATTACTAAATACCTAGGCGCTTACTTTATTTACCCTGGAGATCTGTCATTAATTACAATTTGGTTAAATAAAACATGTTATTCAAAGGTGAGCATGATATTGTTACCTGGAAAGGACCTAGGGAACTTTTCATTCCAGAAAAGGTAACATAACTTTCAGATTTTGGGTCAGGATTGAACCAGGAACTTTCAAAGAAAATTAAAATAATTATATTTTATGTCTAACACAGACGATAATTTTATAAAAACTTTTTCATCTTTTTAGAAAAGCATTTCAGCTAACAAATTATAAATTCCATTTTAAAAGCAATTTGTACGTTTCGTTTTCCTTCGAAGTACGTAAACCTTTGAAGGGCGAGTATCGCTGATCGCACTACAAAGGGCAAAGAACCAGTGGCAAGACACCGAGCAACTTTGCAGAGAAATCAAAAATGGCGCTTGGGTGATATAGAAAAAACTGCAAAACCCCATTTATTTGTAAATAATTAAAGCACAAACCTACCTACACGAGGAACAAAAGCATCCTCGTTTCCTTGTAAACACAGAATGTCGCTGATTCCTTGCCAATGCTGTAGCGTTCTTGGCAGCGCTTAATAAATCAGCGCTAAAGTATCTGAGGGCGTATTTTAGCGCACTTTCCCGATGATAAAGGGCAAATAACATACTGTTTTGGCGCAGCCATTCTACCACAAACCTTATGTTCCGTTATTTTATAGCGTCACGCTTTTGCTGAAGGAGGTAACCAGATATTGTTGGAAGCTTTTTGAAGCTTATAGAAATAGAATAAACTGACAACTTTGTCACATCTTACGATAAAATGTTAGAAACGATATTGCATCTTTTGCTGCTAGTATAATACAACATGTACTTTATGAGATTTTTATATAAAAATCAAGGTTTACCGCTGCGAACACATTCATAAGATTCACTTAAAGAAAGTGTTACCATATTAGGTTTCAAGACAGCGAGAGACAATATGATGGAAATACATTCACATTCACCTTATTACCATACAAAAATAATAACAGAAAACATAGATAGACAAAACTGCAGAAACTTATTCGAATAACAAGTCAAATATTATAACCAAACTTTTTTTCACCTGCGGCTTCACTCGCGTGAAGATCGGTGATTGTCGCACTACCGGGATAAAAAGGTCGTGGTCTGTCAGTGTGAAACAACCATCCGTTCGTGATAAAATGAAAAAAAGACGTGTGGCACTCGGAGACTGCCGCGGTAAAGCTATTGCATAGCATTTTTTATCAACTTATGCAATTATAATTATTTATTTATATAAATCAAATGTAACCTTCGTTGTTCTAACCACTAAGAAAAACTATGACACAAATTAAAAGAAAAAGTAAATGACATCTTAACAACTGACGTAATGTCAGATGAAAAGTAAACATTGAAAACTTATAAGATTTAATATTTTATAAAATATGAGGATGATTAGTAAAAGTGTAAGTATAAATACTATATTTCCCCAACATTTTGGTTATCTTTATAGCAGTATTATACATAAATTAACAAAACAAAAAAATAATACTGCATATGTTATAATAATAATAAAATGAATGTATAGTACTAACTCATTTTCTTTCACTATTTTTTCGTGACTTTCTTCATTAATAAATGCACTTTGTTTATTCATATTTAAAACACTTTGTACACAAATTATACGAGTACAGATATTCACTGTTGTGATAAATACCTATACACCTATATACTTTCTCACAAACTTCTGATTACGGTAGTTTTCTAATACAACCAATGCCACCTAAAGGCGGGTTGCTGAACTAAAGAGACAAGCGTGATATTTCAAAAAGTCATTGTCAAGTCATTGAGGTATAATGTACTACGTACTGGAGGAGACGCCTCAACTCGATTTTTTGTAACACACGGTAGAGCTAGTGGACTCCAGCTCATTTAATTTTAGTCTATGCCGAGCGGTTGCTGCGACGTGACACATTTGAGTGAAGTTTTCTTGTCTAAAAATATGCCTTCGTGTGCATTTAGATACTGTAGAAATAATTCAAAAAATATAAGTAAAAGTCAAGGAGTGACTTTTCCCCCAGTAATTATAACTATTATCTTTAAAACACACATAATTTAATTATATTTTTTGAATTGCAATGTGTCATCGCGGCGGCCATTTTTACGTGAATGTCAAAGAATTGCACGCACAGACCTGACACTATCGACGTATTTAATGCTTGGCCACGAGTCAAAATTGATAGTAGGTTGTATAATATTTGCATATTTATCAAGACAATTAACAAAAAGGTACTAAGTGAAGATTGCAATGATAGTTTAACTATACTATAAACTTCCACATCACACATTTAATATACGTAATTTAATACGGCAAAGTGGTGGAAGTCTTGCCTCGAAATATTATGATTTTAATTAAATGTCCGTAAACACCCTAAAGCATTTAATTAGGAAAGAAGTATTTGCAAATTTGAATCAACATAATTCACTGAATCAGCCATCAACACTCAATCACAGAATCCATTTAATTCGAGCTATAATTTATTATTATTTTGCTTCGAATTAGATAGCCCTGTATACAACAATTAGATTGCATCACGAAGCTGACACTGATCCAACTGTGTTTTACTATAACAAACTGCAGATATTAACACAACTTAAATTATTTAAGGAAATCACAATATTGTTACAGTTTAAGTACATTTTTATTTATTTTCTGAGTAAGTACACACGTACAATATCAAGTAGGCAGAATAATAACATTTTGTCGCATCTGCACGCATTGATAGTAGGTAATCTATGAGAACATGACACCCCCCGCCTGCCCCGCTGTCATCAAGTGCGCGCACATTATTTTGTTTGAAATAGCTTCTCTATGTGTCAAGTGTCAATTTGTTAGGTTTTTATTTTCGTTACGGAATTTCTGGATTCGGTCCCCCACGCTCAAGGCCCGCGATAGAAGCTATGCAATAGCTTAAAACGGACACCAAGAACGAGTCGAGTCAATAACTAAGAATAATTTGTGTTTATTAGTCGATAACATAGTTTACGTTAGGTGGCGTCATTTCTCGCCTCACACGGTTTTATTTCGGAATTACCCATGCAATTTTGCAGGTGACTGACATAAACTTTCACCTGACAGACACAGTTATAATAATAATATATTTTTAATAACAATTTATTTTCTTTCACAAGTAATGTCCAAATTTGCGATCCAGGGCCAATGTGGATCACTGGTCGTTGGTACTGTCCAGCTCGTCCCGCCATCTCCTACGAGATCTGGTCTGGTCTGATTTGGAAATCATGGGGGGAGGCCTTTGCCCAGCAGTGGGATGACACGGGCTAACAGTAACAGTAACAAGTAATGTACTACATCTAGTGTTTGAAGTGACCTTTTAGACAAAAAAATTGCCTGTCTTAGGTCACTACTTTCTTATTTATAACATTAGTATAGATTCCCTTTACCTTTTGGCAAGAGAACTTCCCTGATGAGCGGGCTAGAATTCCGCTGATTCCCATCTCTTACAGAGCAGTGAGACGTCAGCTGCCCGACGGAATGAGTTACACATTCCCGCTTCACATTCACTTCTGAAATTGAATTATGTTATTTGTAGACAATGCTGCGTTCGCTACATTAGCAAATTGACACGATTGAGTGATTTATTCTTTTGTTTCAACTCATAGTGTTCAGAGATAATGTTTTGGGGGTTTCTTGCTGGTCTGGATGCTTTAGTTTTAAGGAAACTAAGAAATCGTGATGATAAATTACATAATTATATAGATATTTACATAATAATTAATTAAACAAATAAAACACTGGACGGCTGCGTTGATGGTGCCATGGATATGGCGTAGTAAACGCAATGAAGTAATTGCTACGGCGTAGCAGACATAATGGCGTTATTGCTACGACTTAGCTGAGGTAATGGCGTCACTGTTTCGTAGCTGACGTGATAGTGGTATTTCTACGACGTAGCTAGCATGATTATCTCAATGTTACGGCGACTCATGTTACTTGCTTAATGATGTATAGCAGAATCAAGAGTAGGTACTTTACCTTTTTCGGCCGGAGGATCAAGCTGGATTGCAGCGTCGGCGCAAACCCTGTGAACCACACGTCGAGGCTCTCCGTACACAAACACACAATCTGAAAAATATACTTAAATATAGATCTATATGTTTGGTGCAGCTATGGACAGAAGCTTGTTTTCGCACGCAGGAGAAGGGAACAGGACAGAGACAGAAATTATCTGCCAAGTAAGTTAACGGAAACTAAATCAGAGCTGGTGATACAGGTCCTTGTAATGTCCTGTGTTAAGTATTTAGTGTGTACGCAAACAAATTAGTTACAGTAACAGAACTCAAAACAACCATCGGGCTGTAGCTCTACAGACATCACAACCGTCTGGTACAAGGAACCCCCAAGGGTTTGAAAAGGGAACCTCCTTTGAAAAGGGACCCTTACACCCCCAAGTGTAAGGGTCCCTTTTCAAAGGAGGTTAAAGTAATTCTTACCCTGTTTCTCGTACCTCAAAAGTATTTTTTTTAAAGTTCACACTAACTGCGGTACTCAAAGATCTTTAATGATTACTTAAGCCGTCACTTAGTAAAGATTTGACATACTTTTGTATGTACTTATTTTTTATTCGAAGAATGTCACATCTACCAACCCGCACAGGGTCTGCGTGTAAGATTATAGCCCATCCCTCTCCTAGAGAGGAGGCCTGAGTTCCTGCAGTGGGAACATTATAGGCTGATGATGATTTATTTTTAAGAAACCTTACCAGGACTTTTCTGCAGATACAGCTGTCCACCGCTGCACTGCGGCGGTACAGGAAGGACACACTGAGTCGTCAACATACACGCAGACTTCTTGGAGTACGAAGGATGCAGCGACTCCGTCCCTAAACCCAGGATATAGGTGGTTACCATGTTTATATGGCATAACATTATTAAATGAGAAATGTTTTAGGACAGTAAATGTACAAATTTATACAAATAATATTCATAAATGTTTAAGCAATCTGGATTTTTATTGATTTATGTTAACCAGCTTCACGCTATGCAGTTATTGATGGTTTAAAGGACCTCACGAACGACGCGGCCGCGATCTTTAATGAAACTAGTCAGATGGCTGGTGTGACAGAACTTTCTTGCTGGCCGAATCCTCTGCGGCCAAAAGTCATGGTCGTTGCCGCGTAATGCTCGAGATCCCTAAATACGTAAATTGATTGTCCTGAAAACATTACCACGTAACAATGCTACAACATAATATAGTAATCAAAAATAAAAATCTTAAATTAAAATAACATGTAAAACCGCCTACCTATTTCATACACCTCGATTTTTGCAAGTTTATCGATATCACACATTTACTTTTAATATAACTGTCCAACTTTACAATTATACTCAATTTGGACCCCTTGTTGAACCGACATGGAGATTCTAGGGGAGAAATTAACTAGTATGACTTTTTGTACAAAAGAAAAAACAAATTTATTGTAAGGCATCAATGTACCTGTCTCGCGAATCTCTGGGCAAGCTTGAAGCATAGATTCTTTGACATCTCTGGAAACATACTTATCTAAAATTGGAAAATCCTCGTTGATTTTTAGTTAAACCTTTTTATCAAATACGATATCTACGTTTAGTTTTAACATACCTGATGTAAATACGTCCACCTTTGGTGGGATTAGAGCTAGCTGGGTTTCCGATTTCTTAAAATGATCGTTTGATTGTATAATCGGCAATACATCCGCAAGGCTATCCTTTGACAAAATTATGTTTGGGAGTTCTGAAAGATATTTTAAAAAAAATTACAGCTTCTAAAGGAAAATGGGAGCATGACAAAAAATCCCATCACCTTACGTACTCATATCAGTAGTTAACGAGGTCTCAAGGAATTATACATCATCATCTTCCTGCCCTTATCCCATTCCATTTGGGGTCGGCGCAAAATGTTTTCTTCTTTTATTCTACCCTGTTAGACGTAATTTACTCCTTGCTCTTTCATATCATTCCTTACATAATCCATTTATATTTTCTTTGGCATGCCTCTCCCTCTCCATCCATCAACATTTATATCCATTACTTTTTGAGTCTCAAGAGAATATACAACATACACAAACTACTCCACTCTTAAACTTGTAACTTGTGTTGTTATAGATACGATGTACTAACCGTATGGTACTAGGTTTTCATGGTCAGTACATAAATGACTATGAGTTTTCAAGGTAAAAGTGCAAGATTTTCTTATTTGATTGTCTTCATTAGTAAGCACTATTGTGTCGAAAACTGCGAATGAAAAATGTAACATGAAGCATCGAAAGTTACGAGATAGTTACAATGATCCTTGACGACGATACTGTTGGTTACCGAAGGTACTAACCTGAGTTGATCTTCCGTCCATTCAACAGGTTTTTTAGTACAAGGAGGTAGTATAAGGAGGAGTATTTAAGGGCCGGCCAGGCACTCTCAACTGCACAACAGTGTTAACAATTAAACAGTAACAACACCTTTATGTCGTAGCAGAAAGGACGGTTTTCGCAAATACTACAAGTGTTGCCACAGATCGCCTTAGTGATATCGTTACATGGTTGGTTTGTTGATAATGCCATGCATGGAATTAAGACATAAAACTAAAACTACTAAATAATAAAGTAGAAAACTGGAACATACCATTCTTGGAACTAGATTTTTGAGAATTTGGAAACTTCGTTTGATGAAGACCTGAAGAGAAAAATATAAATGCAAACATTTTTTTTCTTACCTTAGAGTCACATCTTATCGTTCAGCTAGAGATAAGCGGGTTTACTGTCCTGCATATTAATTATTATCTTCGTTTCGTTTAGTATCTAATACAATAGTATATTTTTCAAGTGATTTTCGTTTCATTTTAAAATAGGACGCAATTAGCTCGCATTTTCTCGATTGCTTTTTAACCAAAACAGGCCATTCACCAATTTCTTGTTTTTCAGCTAAAATTGGATAAATCCAATACTTTCTCAGTATATCTTCTCAGTTATATTTTTTAGTACGATTTAGTTATAATGGTTTTTTTCTGCGTAGGATTGAGCATGGTTGTTGGACTAACAGTAGATAAAACCACGCAAGACGACGACAGCCGGCTATACAGGGTGTAAATCAACCCATCACACACCCGTCAACCAAGAATTCTGTACATCAATCTAAGTACCCCTACGCAAGAATTTTTGCTGGGAAATTACTTTTTTTTTTGGGGTCTAAAGTCACATTTTACGGTAAAACTCAAAGTACCACTCCTAAAACATTGTGCTAGTGGATGCTTTGAATAGTAAACGGGTCATGGAGGTAATTTAAGTAAAGTTAAAACCTGAAAAACTAGCATTTACAAAAACAGCTGTAAAAAATTTGGAACTTTGGGAATATCTCCGTAACTAGGAGGTTCCCAGGTATGGTCTAGAACAAAAAAAATATCGCAGTGGTGGGGAGAACAAGTGCCCTTCGTTTGCGTTAAGGGTACTTTTACACCCTATAGGTTACTTACTGGGTACGAGGTAGTGAACAATCTTAGCCGAAATTCCACCAGACCGCGTCGGGTAAGATCTATCGCGTGAACTAGCGTTCTATATCTCAGGTCATGACAGTAGATGATAATGAGTAATTGCTCATAAAAAATCATGGCTGTTAGTTATTGTTGTCAATTTTATGTAGAAGATCATCACAAATGAGACATAATATCTACGTACGGCACCCCCTATGGGGTACGAGTCTCGGTTTAGGGCGTCGCTCGGGAAGGACAGCAAGGGGACAGGCTGGATCTGAGCAGTATCATTATTTATTAACCGCGCGGGCTGGCTGGAGTGGGTTTGAAAGTAGGAACAAATTGTGAACTATAAAATACAAACTTGTGTCCACGGGGATTTCATTCGTCCATTTCCCGGGTATCTGCGAGTGGATACTAGACTCTGTCCTCTTTTTACCGAACAGGCGGGATAGGGACATCAACTGGTTGCTGACAGCTAGAAAATAAACTATTACTTTACCACGTTAACACTTTTTATTTGTGTTTTAATCAATATCTTATAAAATCAAAAATATATATTCAAATTGTATTCAAAGCTGCAGCAGCATGACAAAAAAAAAACGAATTAGTCCATCTGATAGATTTCTAAAAAATATATTGGTCACATTTTTTATTTTTTCACGTAAACGAAATATGAAGACGATACACAGCAGTGCTTCGTAAACTCGTGTAGTAGAATGACTTTTTTACCGGAAAGTGAAGTCAGAAGCCCCCCCACACATGATCTTTGACGCGTTTTATCTTCGTCATTTTTTATTAATTTGGTAAAGCAAAAAACCAATATTTTTCGAAAATCTAAATAGGCATGTTTCCTGACAAAAAAGAATTCTTTTTCATTTTTTTTTTGTCAGGAAACATCCCTATTACTCCTAGTAGTCAAGTTAACAATGAATAAACTGACCAAATGCGAGTCGAAATGGTGCGACAGATTTACTATGTTATTTTAAGATAACAGACATTTTTTAAGATTTCCTGTAATTAAAAGTGACAAATTGATTTGTGTTTTATTTCAGATAGACGCTCATAACTAAGATCCCATTTAAATATGTTTTATACTTTTGTGGGGCAAATTAGAAAATGAACAGAATAGTTTTGCTAATTATAATCAAAATAGCTGTAGAGAAAATTGGCTGTGAATGACAGGAAGACACAGTGTGTCTTTCATTTGGACGTATGAGACCCTAAAAAATACACACATCAAAAGTGTCTAGGGATCAAGCATTTTTATGCGGATTTCTTGAGATTGAGATGTGGCTTTGTAATAAATTTATGATTTTATAAATTTATATGGATCCTTTTTGGTGCATTTCATAATTTGAATCAGGAACTGTGAATCAAATTCGAGTAAAAGATGAAAATCAGCTGTCAATATTTTCCCTATAAAAACATACAACGCATTGAAGACATTATTAGTGCTACTGTTTCCCTACTACTGATTAAAACCAACGTTATTATGGAGCGGCGACGTCATTTAAGCAGGGAAGAAATGCTCAGAGCCGTGGGAATGATAGAAGCTGGTTCCCGGCAACGTACTGTGGCTTTAGCTCTGAATACAAGTCAGAGTGTTATCAGTCGACTTTGGAAACGTTACCGAAGCACTGGTACCGTGGCTGAGCGCCATGGAGGACGGTATCGCTGCACCACACGGAGACAAGACCGATACATTCAAATTTTAACTTGAACAGCTCCAACAATAACCGCCACGATGTTAGCCGTGAGGCTTCATCACTCTTCAGGGAACTTAATTAGCGACCAAACAGTCAGAAACCGCTTGCATGAAGTGAACCTTCATTCCCGAAGACCGCTACGGGTACCACCTATAGCAATGCACAATCGTAGGATTCGATATCAATGGGCTCTTGAACACAGAAATTGGGCAGAAGAACAATGGCGTTTCGTGTGCTTTTCTGATGAGTCTCGTTTTGGTATGAGACCGGATACAAGACGTATACGACACTGGAGAACCCCTGGACGCCAACAGCGATTAAAATCCTGCCAGGAAGTCCATCCTTATAGTGGTGGAACCATCATGGTATGGGCGGGTATTTGGATCGGCGGAAGAACTGAGTTGATTTGGATCAGAGGCAACCTCAACGCTCAAATTTATGCTGAGACGATTGTATCAGACGTCATCGTTCCTCTACAAGTGCAAATCGGTCCCTTATTTCAGTTAATGCATGATAATGCACGACCGCACACCGCAAGAGTTGTAAGACAGACTCTCGCCGCAGCTAACATCAATGTCCTGCCCTGGCCTGCTCAGTCGCCAGACTTGAACCCGATTGAGCATGCATGGGATATGCTACAGAGAAGAGCTCTGCCGAATATGGAGGGTATCCAGTCGCAAGAAGACCTTTTTTTGTTGTTGCAACGAACATGGGCGGCCATTCCACAGCGTGATTTGGATGAACTCATTTTGAGTATGCCAAACCGATGTTCTTGTGTTGTTAGTGTTCGCGGTAGAAACACGGATTATTAATTGTTTAAGTTACCCAATAAAATTTTAAAGAAAACTGTTATTTCAGTCTTTTTTTCGAACTTTAATGTTAGTGGTTCAAATGTCAAAAATCCCTTTATTAGGAAAATGGCAAATTTCTTTATTAATGCAAAGGTGACTTGGTTTATCGTTACTGTGACAAACGAAAACACTTTATTTGATGAATCCTTAAAGAAAATTTTAATTAATATCAATCAGGAGAAAAGTTATTGCAAAAATATATGTTGATCCCTAGACACTTTTGATGTGTGTAATTAAGGATTTAAAAAGAATCATTACTATTTTGCATGTCGACCTTTGACTGCAATGGCTTATTCGAGTTTCTGTAAATTTTCACTTCCAAGGACTTCTGCCTGGTATGCACCATGGAAGTTTGTGCTAGATTCTCCGTAACTGTATAAAACAAAAACGTTACAGTTTGAATAATTTTATTTGATGCAAAAATACGGTGAAGGAAAACATCGTGAGGAAACCGGCATGTCTTAGAACCAAATAATTCGAAGACATGTGACATTACCAACCCGCACTGGGCACGCGTGTTGGATTATAGCCCATCGCTCTCCTACAAAGGAGGCCCGAGTCCCTGCAGTGGGAACATTATAGGCTGACGATGAAAAAAATAACTTTATTAATATTTATATTCTTCGTTGCTACGTCGTAGCAAGTATGGCGTAGCTCATGTCAGCTACGCCGTAGCTAATCGAATGTTTAAATATAGCACGAAAGTGGTCGTAAATGTGACTGCGGAACCTATAGTGTCGGGTTCGAACTTTAGTCGAACAAAGGCTTATTGAGTTGTTTATTTTTATTTTGGAGGGTGTGATATCATCAAATGACTCCTCCCGCTGACACTCTGGACAGAGTGGTCCCGACCACTCTACCCAGAGTGTGTCAGACTTTTACTGACTAAAAACCACCCATGTTTCTTCTTAGCCCTTGGTGTCGAGGCCACGGTATCTCTTTAGAATAACCCGCAGCCTCGACGGGATTGAGTTATTCTTGGAGTTTGGACGTGAACAGTTCTTGTTGATATGGTCGCTTTTAAACCTTCGCTATATTTACGCGTCTTGGCTTATGAGTTGATCTTACCTGGGCCTCTTTTGTAGTTAGTGTTGGTTTCAATATCGATGCCTGCCGCATTACTGGTGTACTGAGGTGACACTGAAAATTTAAAACAATTGTTACATTTTTCATGTTGAATGCCGGAGAATCAGAAATATTTATAGAAAAAAAAATGTTTTTGTCTTGAATTATTTCTTTAATGCCAGCCGTGCTTAATTCATGTTATTCATCCACTATTTAACGATGTGCATTGTTTGTGAGTGAATCAATGAATTTAAGATTTTTATTAAGTCTGACAACCAGTCTTACCAAAAGGAAACGTATTCCCCAGTATTAACTGGGTTGTGAAGGTCAGATAGGTAGTCGCTCCATGTAAAATACTGGTATTCAGCTGCATGTGGTTAGAGAAAAGTGTGGATAGTTGGGAAAAGGCTAGGCAGATGATGATTAAGTTAATTACAACTCTCAACATACTGACCACTGTTTCTAGAGGCTGCTGACTTGACAGTCGTCTTCGACATTGCGGGGAACTGGATGGACGCGGCGAGACCGCAGTATGACGTCATCATTGAGGCGCTCTTGTGCGGGATCGGCACTACAAGCATTGTTTTAACTGTGGTAAATGTGTTAGCAAGTGTAGCAGTGACGGTAATGACCACAATTTCTGGTCGCAGGTATTATTTTTACTCGAAGACATATTGTGGCTCAGTGTACTGATACAACGGGGGCTCGCGGAGGTACAGTACCCGGCTATAAATATTGCACATCGACCTTTGGAAAGAGGTGTATTTTATACAAAGATTTAAAAGAAGCAAATCATAATTATTTTAACAGCTCCTAATAGATACCGGACTGTTTGTATTTCGTGCGACAGAGATAACGCTCTACGAAGCCGAAATTAGCCGACTGTCTCTTTCCAAAGGTCGATGTGCAATATTTATCGCCGGGTACTGTATTTAAACTAAACTTATAACAAATAAAAATTGTATTAGAAAAAAAAAATGAGAATAATTAAAACTGTGACCCCCAAATTATTAAAAGTTCCCAGGTAAGGTCGAGATGGAAAATTATGGCGCGGAAAAATTAATAACTTTCAATGAATGGCGGGGAAAAATAGTAACTTTCGGGTTCGTTATTTTTGCACCCAACATATATTATTTAACATGGACCATTTCGGATTGGTACAATTCATCATCGTGCAAATGAAACAATCACGGCCATAGACTAAATAAAATATAAATAACCCTTCCATCAATTGTATCTTTGAAACATACTCGATTTTCTCACCACAGCAATAGAAAATAAACGCCACATAAGCGTATTATACCCCATACAAGCGAAATGCTTCCATGTCATTACGCGCAATTGTAAGGGGCTTTCGGAATAAATGCCGTGAAAAATCACCGAACACCCCTTGTAAAATGCAAGGACCGGAAAATGTATGGTGTGCTGGAATCTTGTGTATTTACAGAGCTTTTTATGGTTATTTATTGAAAAAGGGGTGGTTTTTTACACCCCTTTTTCAATAAAATAAAATTTTAAAATTTGTATTTACAGGTATAAAATATACGTCCGGTAGATAGGCAGGTATTTGAGTGTCTAAAAATTGAGATATTAATGGTTGGTTGTTTCCTAAACCTTTATTATTTAGTTTTGCCCTGTGATGAACGATGCTGCCAGATTTCGCCAGACATCTATAGCAACACGTATTGCGGGACATTAGCTACCTAGTGAATATGAGCCTCAATGGCTCCAAACCTCACCGAATACTAAACTAATAGGAATGTTTACTGACAAAAAAAAATATGATTCTAATTAGTCCGTCTGTTAGATTATCGAAAAATATTGGATACGTATTTTTTGTTATATCAAATCAATAAATATTGACGAAGATAAAACGCGTCAAAGATTTGAGTGGGGTGTTTTGACGTCACTCACAGGTAAAGAATGTCTTAGAATATGACGTCACACGAGTTTTCAAAGCACTGTATCGTCTTCATTGTTTGTTTACGTGAAAAAAGAAAAATACGTGTCCAATATTTTTTGGAAATCTATCTGACGGACTAATTAATTTTTCTTTTGTTAACTACCCTATTGGTACATGTCTGCCTAACCCTTCGGGGTTTACGTGCGTGATGTTATGTTATATCAAGTAATATTATTTACTCACTCTCGAACTTGTCCACTCCATCAGTTTGTGTAGGCGTACTGGTAATGGGATTCATCATGAACACGGATAAAATTTCGTCACGACCAGAGCTTGAACCTAAGAAAGAGGATAGGAGGATACGATTAGTTATAGTATACCATATCCATAATAATATCTGGTTTCGTGATACAAAACCAACGTGAAACTGTATTAAGACTATATGTTTTAATAAGTATTACCAAGAGTAAAATAACATTTCTGCATTAAAGATGCATTAATTTTCGCATTCTGCATGACCTCTTAAGAGCGGTCCTATAGCGGAGCATTCGCCAGCAATGTGTCAAGCCGAGATTCAATTTCGTACAAAAACAAGTGATTGTTTACAAATAGTATCGTTACTGCGTAGTTTAATTCTTTTTTCTCGTCACACACTGATGTTGGTAATGCTGAAATCTGATCTGTAACATTACAAGAGAATCCTCACGGTGAAGGAGCACCATATAATTTTGACAATACAATCGCTACAGCATTAGTAGGAAACTGGCACACAGCTATAGAAGGCGCGACGCTTTACAAGCCAAACTTATCTGCAGTCGACATGCCAATTAAATATTGCCAAATATTATAGGTTAACCGTAACGTGTCGCTAAACTAGGGTCTAATCTAGCGGTTAAGGTCGCCATTTTATTGATTGAATGTCACTGGGTATGAAGAAAAACTATAAATCAAGTTGAGTCGATCTATCAAGCGAGTATTTCGTGCCACCCGATATATTGGCCACGAATGCCCCCAAAATAAATATATCATTCAGGGTATACAAAAAAGTGTCTGAGTAAGAATTACGAGTTCCAAAAAAAAGTAATTACGTTTCACGGTACGTTTCTAGTGATCAATGGTTTTATTTGGGTCTAGATAAAGCCAAATGTTTACTCATTCACTAGTAGACATGGCACGCAAGTATTTATTCAGGGAGAGTTTCATTAATGATACTATATACGATCTGCACGCGTAGTATGGCGATTCTATCTCTATTCTACCAAGAATAGACAAAGCTTTTTCCATACAATTTGACATTAAATTTTGCGACAATCTGTTATTTTGTCGATTCTTCCGTCGACAAAACCCGTTTCTTCGGTAGTCATGCTAAGCCGGCTGGAGACACAAACATCAATAAAAAAATATGTAGTTGTTTTAATACTAAAAGCGGTTTATCAAACGATTTCCCACTCAAAATGTTACCCTAACTGAAATGTTTTTGTTCTTATAAATCTGAACCCCATATTTCCTTTTGACATACTTAAATGACAAACAAAATGGATAACACAAATACACGTATTTATGACATGTGACATGACATAGCGTGCAGAGGGTTAACCTCGGAATAACAAGCCATTTATATTTAACTTTTACGAACATCCGTTAAGGAGAAGTTATTTATAACTCGTGTTACGACCTGATTACCAGAATGCATATTTGTTTGAAAAAGGAAACAGGAAAATAAGAAATAGTCGAATTAAGGTAAAGACTTTTCGACACGATACCCTAATATTTCATTTTATCCGACTACACTGTTAAGCCAAGCTGGGTTATGAGCGTAAATCGTGATGATTATACATAAATGCCAAACTGACTGATAGCATAATTAGACTGACAGCGAACGATTCTAATAAAGTGAATGATAAGTTTGACACAGCATGCTGCTAGGCAAACTAGATAAATATGGTGGAAGAAACCAACAAGTACTCTATAACGAAAAGCACTTCAACACCCCGTCTGTGGGTTGTTCGCAAGAGATACCGCGGCCTCGGCATAAAGGGCTAAGAAGGAACATGGGTGGTTTTTAGTCAGTAGAAGTCTGAAACTCCCTTTCGCTCTACCCAAGAGCGGGAACCCTATTTGATGATTTTCCACCCACCAAAAAAAAAAAGAGCAATTCAATGTTAAAATCATTTGACAAATGTGCTATGTCATCATCTGCCTAGTCGTCGGCCAACTGTATGTTGGGGTCGGCTTCCAGTCTAATCTAACAGCTGGGTACCAGTGTTCTTTCATGGAGCGAAAGGTCTGTGCGAAAAGCGTAGTGTCCAAAACCATTCCTACCGCCAGTCGAATCACCGTCATTGTGATTTAGGCAACGGAATAGTTCCTTTAGAAAACACACTAACCTGCTATCTCCTCTTGAACAATGTACTGCATCTCTGCGTCTGTCGTGTTCATGTCTCTCATGTTGGTCACGTCTGACGCAGTGGGACCTATAGACTTGTCCGTTGCTAGTCCAACGTGGGTGTTGGTGCTGGTCGTCACGTAGAACATGTTAGGTCGGCTTCCTAAAAGTATAAAGTACATCAATATAAATAAAACGCTTTATGAAATACGCAATCTTCAGAGCATAGTGGTTTGGCGGTCCCAGGTGTTGGCGATGCCGGGCAAAGGCCGACGCCTGCCTGGGCTGCGGGTTGTTTGAAAGACATACCGCGGCCCTGAACACAAAGGACTAAGAAGGAAGATGGGTAATTTTTAGTCAGCAGAACTCTGACACTCCCTTCCGCTCTGCCCAGAGCGGGAGGAGTCATTTGACGATTACCGGCCTACCAAGAAAAAAAAAGAAGATCATTCGAGATCTTTTGGCTTTATTCACGCAAAGGATGTTAACTTACTCTTGTTCTTGCTGTCTACTTTAACAGGCACAGGTGGTGGAAGTGTCCCGACGGTGTTTGACATTAACGCTTTCTTGATCAAAGTGTTCAGTAATATTTCTATAAAATAGATAAAACAAAATGATTTAAGGTGCTAATCCTTTGTGTGAAAATGGTTAGCAAAGTTTTTTTATCCCCAGGGAAGCGCTATTTAAAAGTGACCTGACACTGTTTGAAAGCTTTGCCAGGTTTCTTTGCATTGTAATTTGATTACGATTGTGAAACATAGTAATGATTAAAAGTAATTGCAAGTTCAGTGCTGCATCCGGTTAGACTGGAAGCCGACCCCAACGTAGTTGGGAAAAGTCTAGGCCGATGATGATTGCATTGACAAACTGGTTGTCTACTTTGAGAATTGGAAAGAAGTTGCACGGAATCGTGACTGTTGAAAAGAATGGAGGGAGGTCTTTGCCCAGTAGTGGGACAGTATAGGTTAGCTATAATAATATAATTGCGGTGTATGTTTAGGTACCTGTTTCATTATAGGATTCCAGTTCCTTTGCAGAAGCCACGCTCGGGTTGGTGCCTGTTAAAATAAAAAGTTATATGCCATGTCAATATTTTGTTTTAATTCATGGGTATAACTCTATTCAAACGGAAACGTTTTCATACAGTATGGAAAGCAAAGTAAATGCAGTTTGCCGTTGCTGTTTGACAATTTTGCCGCTGCAGTTTTCAAACTGTTGAGGAATTTTGTACCTTTACGCGTTGTTGATAATAAATTAACTGCCATGTAAGCTTAGCTTTATGCTGTTAGTTAGAGCACATATTATTTAAAATATTAATTACGTTTTTTTTATCTATGTAGTGTCAAACCATTATTTCCATTATAATTAAGGTTATAAGTTCAAACTTCATAATTTTGCATTTGTGTGACTAATTTCAAACAAACCATAATTTGAAACCATGACTAAAGTTGTATCCAATCTTATGTATGAATAGTAATATCCCATGAAAGGTATAATCATTATCAAAAACAAACTTTCAGTACCTACCCAGCATATTACCAAAATCAATAAATCTTAATCACAATATTTGTTGAACAACCTATTAAACCAGCACGAAACGCTAAAAGAATTCCAGGCAATTTTCATGAATCCGAGATGTTGTTTAAATAAGTTAGGCAGATGAGAAGGCTATGTCAATCTGAATCCGACGCAAAATTATTTCACAGGGAATATTTAAAAAGAAATTAGACTTTTCATAAAATTTGTTTATGTTACAAAAAAGTCTAAGTCTAAGGATTAAATTCGTATTAGCAGCTTGGAAAACACTTGATTGTGATTCGATTATTTCTTTGCAAGGAATGACTGATGTCTGATATCCACCAAATCCGTACTGTGCCCAAGTTGTGTGGTTTGATCCACTCCAGCTGACAAGACCTGTATTGCCAGCAGTTCAGTCATTATAAGCTGGTTATACTTATGCTTTACGAAAGCAAACTCAGCTCTATACTGTTTAGGTGTTGTGTTTAATTCGACAAAGATTTGGAAGCCATGGAGAGAGACCCGAGCCCAGCAGTGAGGTCTCAGTGTTACTGGTACGACTGTGTTTGTATTGTTGAGGATGACACCGGCTAACAGTGTTTAATTCGTGTGAAATCTGGATTCTACATCATCATCATCAGCCTATAATATTTCTACTACAGGGACTCAAGCCTCCACTCTAGGAGAGTAATAGGCTTTAATCTACCACGCGGTTGGTAGATGTCACATGTCTTAGATTTTTTTGGTTCTAAGACATGCCGGTTTCTTCACGATGTTTTCCTTCACCGTTGTCAAAATATGGTGTTTGTTGGACTTAACTACTGTTCTGTATATTGTACATACATATTATGTCAGTAGTATTAATCAAACGTTTCGTTTGTAACCTGTATTTTTTCATTAAAAAAATATTCCTTAGTTTGGAGTTAATTATAGTAATTTTTGAAGTATTTTTGGCCTTGTAAGCCCACGTGCAGTCTTTTTTTAGCAATGTTACTAAAAATGTAAAAAAAAAACCATAACTAAAGCACAAAACTGGAACAGTGAAGTTATGTTATCTTAATTATCATGTTTGTGTAAAGCTGCGATCACACTGAAGGGTGACAGCGACCCCGTCGGGGCTGCGGGTTGTTCGAAAGAAATACTGCGGCCTCGGTGGTGGTGGTGCTGGTGGTGGACTAAGAAGGAACATGGGTGGTTTTTAGTCAGTAGAAGTCAGACACTCCCTTTCGCTCTGCCCAAGAGTGCGAGAGGTTATTTGATGATTTTCCACCGGCCAAAAAAGAAAAAAAAAAGGGTGACAGCGACAGCACCAATTTATTAATTTTGTTTCTTTTAGCGGACATAATGCATAGACGTCTTTATTTCACTTAATGCCATGGGCATTCTTTACCAGTCTAACTTTGGGTGAAGCAAAGACGAACTTACTTTGGAAGGTGCAATTGAGAAAGTCGAGGATTTTAATATTCGACAAGTGTCATCGAATAATATTCCTTTTTCCGTTTTAATTAATCATGTGTTTTAATCGCTTACGCCTAACCAGTGCAGCCGCAGCTTAGATTTTATAACAAATATGCTAATGAGTCCTAGCTTTTACGTTTAAAATTAAAAAGGGTCTCTTTAACAGATGTGAAGACCAAAATAGAATATAAAAAACCTTTATATGATTAAATTATCTTACCACGTGAGATCCTTATAGTTCTGGGCGTTCCACCTCCTGGGCCAGGGCTGTTACGTTTGGAAGAAACAGTTTCAGAACTGTTTGTATATTTTGAACCAGTTATATTGCTTAGAGCTTTTGAGTCCATATTTGCATTGCTCAAAGCTTTTGGAGCCATAAATGCATTGCTTCCCACAGCCGTTGAGACTAAACCCACTGTTGTAGTGCTCCCTAGCGCTTTATCTTCTGTTAGGAATAGAATAATAGAGCAATATTAATAGGTAGGCAAACATATCGGTAGTGAACTTTAAAGCTTTAACCACACTGAAGCTAATTGCTTACATCGATTGTGTCAAAGTTTAAGGGGGTATTCAAACAAGACCGAATGGTCGCTTGATATGTAACTATCGAAACAATTGTTATGTTCCGCGTTCCATGCGACATTTTTCTGGACGACTTTTTTATGCTTTATAATAATATATGCATCTGAGATATAGTTTAGAAGAAAATGTTAAGGAGGAAAACCGAAGTCTTGTGTAGTTGTTTCTTGGACGATGACACTTGAGATTACTGCAATTTAGGTTGTAAAACGAAAAATCCGTTTACCTGTGTTTGTTAAATGTTCATTTTTAAACAGCTCTCCTGATGATATAGACATTATCTTTGTGCCTGAAAATAAAAGAAATATATTGGATAACGGAAACATCACAGGTTGTTTTTTGCAAAGAAATACAAGTTTTTCTGAAACTCTGCTGGCACTACATGTAAGTTTCAGCGACATGTCGCCAGAGGAAACTGACGCCTCATCATGTATGTCAAGTATGTTTTTCCCACTCCTCCGCTATCCTTTTCTGATTAACTTCGTTGCGGGATCCAAGACAGTTAAATCGTTTCTCTGGGACTTCGTTGAGCTTCATTGTCTCCGCGCTTTTCTGGAGGTTGACACTGTTTATTCTGGCTTACAGGAGTTACTGTGGTTTGGAAATAGTGTGGCAGGCTTGTCAAACAAAAGTTCCACGCTAAATTTCAACATGTCGCGAGACAAATATTTTCTAATGGATACGAGGCTTTAATCATCATTGCGCGACTGTAGCGGTTCTGTTCTTTAGAGGCAGTATGACCGAGTTATCCCAAAACTACCTACCTGTACATCCAAGTTTTTGATTAGCCAAACACGTCTGGCCAGACAAATCCACTTTTACCGCATCGTTGCCAATTAAAACACATTCTGTAACAATATGAGTGCCGAAATTAAAATATTATACGGTCTTACGATGGTGGTGGTTCATAAGGTAAGACAGATGCACAAGGCTGGGACATAAAGGGTTCGATTCTCAGCTCAGGCAGCAAGTTATTAAATTAGATTACTTAATCAGTTATTTCTCAGTAGCAGCCCCGGACGTTCGATTTGTGTCAGGTTGATGGCAATAGGCATGCCTATTATTACATGGGACTTAAAAACGTATAAACCATTAGTGCCCATCAGGGTTTCGATCCAAACAGACAAAGAGGAATGAATAAATAAATACGCCACATACCTGACGTCAAAACTTCATCTTCACCATTTACTCTAAAATGGGACGTTGCGACCTCCGTAAATACTGCACTATTCACCTTGATAGGCATTTGTGTTGACATTTGTGTTTCTATGTCTAAACGAATAAAACATCAACATTGTAAATGTAAATATCTTGGTGGCTTTGATATTTTGATGAGTTAAAGGTGTTGCTGGTAGATGGTGTATGTAATGCTAAGCATCATGCGGCATCATGTAGATTTTACAAGCCTACTATTTAATGAACACGGTGACTAAGGTAGCGGCAACATGCTGGAGGGCTGACACCAGTCAGCGGGCAAATGTGTGAAAGATTAAATGTGGCTAGCGAGCATTTTTGTATATAAATGCAGGTTCTAAGTGACAGTAAGTGTTTGCAAAATAAAAAAGTGTCGCATTGTTTTCTAATAAATTTGGATAAGGTCGAAAAGGTGATTATGATCTGAAACGTTATTGTGGAGACTGAAGGTCAAATTCCGCTGGAGACTAACCGGAAAACGCAACGGAAACGGCTGTGGCTGGCTTTGAAATTGTTTCCTATATCATTGCCAAAATATAGAAGTTTATTGCGTTTTATAATATAATAAGCAGTAAATATTACCTTCTACTGGCTTTGGCTGGAACTCTTCGGCTTGAATAGCAATATCGAAACGTTCTATTTGTGTAGGACCTGTAAATTCAATTACTATATGAACTAAGAACCTGAACTGAAATGGACAGTTAAGGATTGTTATGAGCCTTCATTCAGGAGTTACCTGGTTGACTTACAGACTAAGTCAAGATTCAGGGGAACCAGACTGCAAGAGCGAGCGAAGCGAGCTCACAAATTTCTAACTCCTTGCCTTAGACAGCTAACAATGGCTTCGATACTTTATACAAGCGTTACTTGATGCCGACCAAGTTTTAGACAAAGTCAATATTTATGAAGAAGTGTCTGCAAGAGTGATCTAAGCGAGCTCAAAAATTTTAACACTCCCTTGGGGGCAGATTAGAATTGTTTCAACCATTCATACAGGTACAAGTTACATGAGCGACTTATAGACAAAATACAAGATTCGAAAGCATGTAGGCTGCAAGAGCGAGCAAAGAGAGCACGGAAATCTTCAATCATGATCTCAAATTCATTCAGATACGTAAATTGAGATCTACATTTTTTGTAACCTTATACCTACATTATAAAACTGCCTATTAATGCTTCGGGACAAAGAGCTCCTAATTTATTTCAGGCTCTGTCTATATCGGTCGGTCATTCAAAAATCTAATAAGAGTGCCAAACCGGAGGCAGAAAAAAGAAGATTTCGCTGGGTTAAAGTACGGACCACGCTGAGGTAGTAAAATTACTCACGGGGCT
Organism: Diarsia brunnea; assembly: GCA_949774965.1. Classification (NCBI taxonomy): domain Eukaryota; kingdom Metazoa; phylum Arthropoda; class Insecta; order Lepidoptera; family Noctuidae; genus Diarsia; species Diarsia brunnea. The sequence goes on from OX459001.1 coordinate 4,943,897, forward strand.
CATTCCAAGCCCCTAAACATATAATAACGAGGCTGTCGTTCGAGGTACTGTACGCTTTAATTTATTACGAACTTGCTAATGCTGTGGCACCAGGCAGGGGTTTTTTTTATCTTCTAAAAGGTAGTGTTCTCTTAGGAGTGGGGGCAGCTGGTCATAATAATTTATACGAATAATATAATTATATAGTTACCGTAAATGGCTTCATTAGAACAGCTGGTAGTACTCTCAGCCAGCGCTGGGTTGCACGTTGTCATACCCATCGAAGCCGTCTCTACAGAATCTTCGGGTGTTATTTGGATTTCAGCATCTGTAACTTTAGGAGAAGGTACTTTGGAAGTTAGGAATTTAGGTTAGTATATACAACAAGGCGTGGTTTATGTAGGTATATACAACATGTCCCAAAATTCAACGATAAGCCAACACCGGAGGATGACTACTCGGGGAAATACATACAGGTCAAAAACATAACCCTCCTTTTGGGCTTCGCCGCAGTCAGGTTAAAAAGGAAAAAAATATATAATTTTTTTTTGTTTAAGTTAGTGTTTTTTTTTCAATTGGCACAGGGAGCTCCCACGGGGGTCCCATATCAATTTGGATATATTTGCTTTGATAGGTACCTTAAATATGATCTTCGCCTATGAAGATGATGTGCTAAAATTGATACTTAACAAGGATTTGTTTGAGATACCGCAACTATAAAGGGCCTAAAAAAACACTCAAGTGTTCTTATAAAAGTCGGTTTATTTTTTGGCTAACTCTAAATCTGTACTAAGCATACGTCCACTTTGTGGTCTTATGTTGTGGCAGTTTTAAATGCTAATTGAGTGTCTTTTATTATTTACCTGAATGATCCATTTTTCGATTCATAGTAGAACCAACGTTTGAGTAGAATTTTCTTAAACAAGGAAACAATGCCTGCTGAGTTCTTGTTTCAGTAATAAGATGTGTTATATCTGAAAATAATTTAAACGTTTTAAACAATCACGTAAATGAAACAAATACTACGTGACAAATTAATGTTTCGAACACACTGACTGACAACGCATAGCCTAAACCTCGGAGTTTAGCTGAAATAAATAAATAAGCTGAAATAAATAGTGATGCTTAATCACTATCATCACTACATATTATAAAACATAGTCCTCTGCCCCCTGTCTGTAAACTCAAATCCTACTGCACCGATTCTCATGCTGTTTTTAGTAATGGATGAAGTGGTTCTCCAGGAAGGCTTTAGTATATAATTTGACCGACGTCCACGTGGGCGATGACGCGGGCATCAGCTAGTTGAAAATAATACATTCCGAACAACGCGAATCGAACGGTTGAATAAGGTGTGATGAACGGTTGTATGGATCTTAAACATTTTTTCCGATGGTATGCATGTCTTGTAACGATCAATCTTCTTCTTCGAATTTCACCAATGAAACCAGGTACATCTGTCAGTGTCAATTTATTTCAGAAAACACACAGTTAAAAGAAAGATGTTTAGAATAAGGAATGATAAAAATATTTAATAAAATACTTAAAATAACAAGATAACGTGTGTTTTGTGCAATCTCTCACAGAACAAGTACAAGAAAAACTCTCACAGAATGTCAAAAATCAACGAAAATCACACTCCGATGTCGATGTAGTAGAGCAGTCAGCATTACCAGGGTGTGAACCCCTTGGTTCACACCCTGGTAATGCTGACTGAGAAACCGTGTGTGCAGACGGAAAATCTAACAACTTGTTTCATGTTCATAAGGTCTTGAATGATGTAACGTATTGGTGGGGTTAAGTTTCATCGGTGAAATTCGTCACTGGGAAAAAACAACATTAAACAGAAATTCGCCTTCAAACTTACCAGAGCTAGCCGCGGGCCTGTAATATGTTATATCAGAGCCAGAACCCACCGTTGTCGAAGAAGTTATTGTAAAGATGCCCGGGAATCCCAGATCTGCTTCTATGGAAGAGGAATATTGTTAAATACACAGTGAACATCATTTGAACGCGTCCATAGACGACAATAACTTACTAAAAGCGCCCCGCACTCGGGCGAGCGAGGCGCCAATAGAGGAATGGCGGCAGCGGCCAACGTTAGCGTACTCCTGCAAGCTTCCCACAACCGAGTAACACGCTAGATTATAAATATAATATAAATCAAATAAAATTCATAAAATAATCTCTGGAATAAGCTTTGTTTTACTTTAAACTTGAGTTTATGTAAGTCAAAACAAATCGAGAGAATTCGATTTGTATAAAAACATAAATTGATCAGATAGAATTGAAAAACTTAGTTTCGCAAATATTCACCATCAAATCAGTTATGGCTAGTTACTTGTTGCATATTTTTATGCAAGTCACACTCCCAATTCTGAAATGAATTGCAACTTTAAACCGTAGGTACTTGCAAAGTCACTGTGCAATGTCCTCCATTGCACAGCGACGCGATTGATGTCTATGTAACTCGATTAAAGCGGAAACTGGTGCCAATATGACCATTAATTTGTTGAAACGTTTTCATAGAGTTACAAAAACAGCTGTCATGTCAGTGTCGTCTAAATAATTACCTGCATTGTGGCACATGATTACATTCGGTTTTATGGCATCCGAGTTACAGACATCTTTGTTGGTTTGTATTTTGTGGGTACTGAACCGCAGTGGCGTGGGTGCAGACTGAGGTGGGGATGAGACCGCAGATGGAGGCGCAGACGGAGGCACGAATGAGGGTGCGGATAGAGGCGCGAATGAGGGCGCGGATGGAGGCACGAATGAAGGCCCGGAAAGTGGCGCGAATGGGCGCTCGAACGGAGGTGCAAATGAAGGTGTGGATCGTGGCACTAGAGAGGGTGCAGAAGGAGGCAGGAACGAAGACGTGGACGAAGGTGCAGCCAAAGGTGCGGACGGAGGTGTGAACGAAGGCGCGGACGGAGGTGCGATCGACTGCGCGGGCGTTGGCGAGAATGAAGGTGCGATTGGAGGCGCGGTTGAAGGTGTGAAGTGAGGCGCGGACGATGGTACGGTTGAAGGGACGGATGGAAGTGCGAATGAAAGCGCAAGCGGAGGTGCGAACGAAGGCACGGATGGAGGAGCGATTGAAGGCGCGGATGAAGGTATGAATGGAGGCGCGGTTGAAGGTGCGAACGGAGGTGCGGACGAAGGCACGGTTGAAAGTACGGTCGGAGGTGCGAACGAAAGCATGAGTGGAGGAGCGAACGAAGGGGCAGACGGAGGCGCGATCAACGGCACGGGCGTAGGCGTGGATAAAGGTGCAAACTGAGGCGCGGACGAAGGCGCAGTTGAAGGTACGGACGGTGGTGTGAACGAAAGCGCCGGCGGAGGTGCGAACGAAGCCGCGTGTGGAGACGCGGACAAAGGCGCGGGTGGCGGTGCGAACGAAGGTGCGAAAGGTGGTGCGGTCGCGGTAGCGGTTGTAGGCGCAGACATGGGCGAGTGCACGGGTGCAGACATGGGCGTGCTCGTCTTCTTATCGGTCATATAGGTTGGTAGATCTTCGGTATCTGTAAATGAGTATAATAAGGATTTCTAATGGAAAAACCCAATAGCAGTTTTTGCACTTATAATGTCAGTGGCGTGAGCGTCAGTAAGATCTGAAGTGAAAACATCTTATTTAAATAAAGCCACTATTCATCTAGTGTTGAAAAATGCAGCTGCAGTGGTGTCGACTAACGTACGTGTCACATCAGCGTAGTATCATGAACTAGTGCGAGTTTATGGGTCAGATAATAAATTCTTAAACTTTATATTCTTTATTATATTTCGAACAATGAAACGGTTCTTGTGGGGTACAATATTAAATTAACCTGCGGTAATAAGCAAATCAAATCAATAGTATTAATTACCTGTAAGGATATTAAACAAAACTACTTCTGTTTTCTCCATCAAACTTGTTGTTTGTTCCACTCCTGGTGGTGTTTTATCTGGAATGTTAAACGAAAGTTTTTCTTTCTTTATTCTCCCTTGCCACATTATCATTTACGCCTTTTTTATATCAGGCCTCTCCTAATACATCAATCTTTTGTTTAGTGTTAATCTCCCATATCATCCATCGACATGTTTTTTCATTGTTTTTTTGGTCACATTTCATTCCTCCTCATCATAATAAATTGCACATTTTGTTTTATATCGTGTTTTTTCTCTCTTATTCTCCCCAATAAAAAATACTTTGTCTACTCACTCACTTAAGCAAAGACAAATTTTCTAAAGCGTCAGGTTTCGAGATATACCTAAGTTATCAAAACAGTCCGGTCACTGATGCATGCATGGACTGTTTCTGACGGCACAGTTGGCGCAATGGCTGAGCCATAGGTTGCTGCACTACGTGTCGCGGGTTCGATCCCCGCACGGATCAATTTAAAGTGACTTTGTTAAACAATAGTAGTGACCTACCTTCATATTGACAACTTTTAACCGAGTTCCCGACGGCCATGGCTGCGTCAAGTTTCCAAGTGAAATTGTTATTAAAACTTGTACACTGATTCTGTTGACAGTTAGAAAACTGAAAACCTGATAGAATCTTATCCGTTCTTATCACGTTAGAAGGATTTTCCTCTGTAAAAACAAATTCAAATTCAAATATATGAACTAACATATCAGAATACGGACAGGTTTACAAAGGCAAGAATTAAAATCATAAGATGCCACTGTGCATTTATGTGTGTAACTCGCACGTCTCATATGAAAGATTCACGATTCTAAGTCAATCAGTCAGACATCGTCATCAATGAGCAATAGATGACTACGTTTCCGTTTCTAAAATATCGTTAGATTTACTAAAATAGCAGTAATACTAGTAAATCTAACGTTATTTTTAGTGTTATAGTTCTACTTTGATGGTTAAAAAGGTTGATATCTTTAAAAAAGTCTTTTTTGCATGCGTTTCACATCATTGTACCAGACGGTTCCTGAAACCAGTAAGAAGTCTGCGTAGCTATGTGCTATACGCATATAATTGGTTAAAGTATGAAAAATAGCAGAAAAACTGGAGATATTTTTAACCCCATGGTTTTTCATGATTGTAAAAATCACAATGATCTTTAACCACTTAACAATAAGTTTGCCGTTGGGTTGCAGCTGGCCAAGGCCAAAATAATTGTGAAAGACCTGTAGTTCAAAAAGGAACGGCGTCTATTATTTTTCATTATTAAGGTATTAAGAAAAGATTTTACTTAGACCGGGGAAGAATGGAAACATTGATGGGCCCGAGTTCACGTGTCTGGACTTGGAGCTCGCCTTAAAACCTAAAAAAAATAGAGTTATATGTAGTTAAATGAAGCTAGTGATGTTAGTGTTAAATGAAGGTAGCAAATTATCCCACGGAAGCGTATAAAAAGTACTTATTATAATCACCTAATCAAAGTTATGTGCCAAATTAATTACCCGTGTGCGGAATAATTTGCTATTGTAGGATACATCTGTTAGTTCAGATATCCTTTTCATAATGTCAAAAACAAAATCAAGGGTGGAATCAAAAGGAAAAGTTTTCTTTGCAATTGTTTTACCCGGTCCACGATTGTAATCGAGGATACTTTTTATCCATTTAAAAGTACAAACACACATCTTTGCTTTGATTATTAGAACGTACGAAATATGATATTAGAGGAACGCAGCATTCTGTAATTGTTTCTTTTTGTAGCAAACCATTCACACCCCCCACCAACCCCATACTTGATTAGGCGATTATAATAAGTACTTGAAACATAATTCCCAATTACTGCACGTCCTAAAAGTCCAAATAAACAGTGGCGAAAGTAAAAACCGTCGAGCCAATGAAGCTTGACGTGTCCCGCAGAACAGATTCTATGTTCTAGATTTTTTTTTTTCGGGTCATCAAATAAGTCCTCCCGCAGGCCTGCCCTCCCCTGGGCAGAGCGGTAGGGAGTGTCAGACTTCTACTGACTAAAAACCACCCATGTTCCTTCTTAGCCCTTTGTGTCGAGGCCGCGGTATCTTTTTCGAACAACCCGCAACCCCGACGGGATGATCTAGAATCCCATGCTAAAATTAATCACAGAGAACGTTTTGTACCTTCGTGTTTGTTTGTGCCTTCTGGCACATGCCATATTATAATTAGTTAGATACAGTATGTCAACGATAATAAATTACCTATATCAGTTTGGTTTGAGATACCCTGTAAAGTTCCCACGTTGTACATAGTGCTAATTGCAGCAGATTTCTGCTCCCTTATCGCACTAGTGCCTAAAAGAAAAAGTTTATCATTTGGGTGAAGTGATCCCTCGATTTATGAGATAGTAGAAGTACTTAAAGTGGTAGATTTACACGTAGGTACAGTTACAAGCAAACACGATTCATTACATAAAAGCGGAAATACAAAAAAAACTAAAAGATCCTATAAAATTGGTGTTACGAGTATTCGAGCATAGGCTTTTCAAAACAATACTAATATGCAGAAGCTTTTCTTAAAATTGCAATAGCTTTTCACTATAAAAACGCTTCGGAATTTTGCGTAAGTGTAAGTAGTGTATGCGCGTGTCTGTACTTGGATCAGCGGAAATAGGCCGTATATCTAGTGTGCAGTGATTCAGATCATTTTGCAAAGAGGTTTTTTTTAGCAAAGGAATAAATATATTACATATAGTAAAATGGCAAGTAGCCAGTATTTGACTTCTCGTCTCGGCAATAGCGAACTAACTAAATCTACAAATAATATTAAATTATGGTCAGTAAACTGTCTGATACTGATAATGTTAACCGATCGTTCGACTGATGGAAAATATGCCTCTCGCCATGACTTCTAGTTGCATCGATCCAGGGTCAATGCGAGGAACTGGTCATTGGCCTAGTCCAGCTCGTTGCATGTCAATACTGTCTTATAATTAAAAGAAATGTGATTGGAATGTGTTATTTATGTATCCTTGTATTTACCTGCTTCATTGAAACAAACTAAAGTAGTTTGGACATGGACATCTTCCCATAAACCCGATCGTACCAAGTTTTGCACGGTGCGGACTGAAAAATAAATGATAAACCCATGTCAGCACTTAATTTGTGGTCTTTTCTAAAACACGACGTATTTATAATGTTCGATCACATCACTCCTTGAGTTGGTCTTGCATCACTAATTTAATGGGGATGTTTCCTGACAAAAAAAATATGATTCTGTTTAGTGCGTCTGTTATATTTTTTTTTTATCAAAATAATAAAAATTATCAAAAATAAAACGTGTCAAAGATCATGAGTGGGGCTTGTGACGTCACTTTCTGGTTTAAAAATATACCAAACTGTGACGTCACACGACTTTTCGAAGCACCGTATCGTCTTCATTTTTGGTTTATGTGAAAAAAGAAATAATATGTTATGTCCAATATTTTGTTGGAAATCTATCTGACGGACTAATTAGATTTTTATTTTGCTGTTCCGGATTGCCGTTCCATCAGAATATGAGAATAAAAAAACAGAGAGTGCACCCGTGCCTGCATACTTACATGTGCACTACAATATTATCTCCGCGCCGATGACTAATCTTCCTTATGATTGGCCAGCATGACCGAAAACAGTCAGGAGGACTATATGACCATTTGTGCCTCGATGCTCCTTCCTTCCACCTTCCGTCCCACTCAATTTTTTTTTTTTTGGAGGGTAGGAAATCATCAAAATATGACTCCTCCCGCTCTGGGCAGAGCGGTAGGGAGTGTCAGACTTCTACTAACTAAAAACCACCCATATTCCTTCTTAGCCCTTTGTGCCGAGGCCGCAGTATCTCTTTCGAACAACCCGCAGCCCCGACGGGTCCTTGCATACTCTCGACCCTACTCTTATAATCCGATGAGAAGGAAACGATACGACCCGGGTCACAGCACTAACTTCTAGACCCCGCGTTGTTACTGAGTAAAACCGTACGGTTATCCCCAATAGCACTGCTGGAACTGGGAATCTGACCCAGGGCCTTCTACTCAGCTGTCAGAGGTCGCGTTTGCAACGAATAGATCAATATAGAACTCAATTATGGCGTAATTTCATTGTTCGTTAACTCGTTCGGTATACAGCATACGGGGAGTAAATATCATACATTCCCGCACCCCGCATGCGGTCCCTATCGACTAATGAAATTGCGCCATTAGTTTTCTAAATAAAACATACGAATTTTGAGACAAATCCTCATTCAGCGTTGAATCAAATCATTTTAATTTTAGGAGGAGCTCGTGGCTTAATAATAGCTGCCAATCGGGTCGATCTTTAGGTTAAGCCGCACTTGCCTAGGTTGGTCTATAGATGGGTGACCACCCGTTACATACCGAGTTTCCTCCGTGCCTGGGAAAGCATGTTAAGCTGTTGGGCTCGGCTGCCATATATAGATCTTTGGCAGTCGTTAAAGGTAAAGTCAGTGACCTGAAAGCCTGATAACCAGTCTTACCCAAGGGTATCGTATTACCCAGTGTTAACTGGGTTGTCGAGGTCAGATAGGCAGACGCTCCATGTAAAATACTGGTATTCACCTGCATCCGGTAAAACTGGAAGCTGACCCCAACATAGTTGGGAAAAGGCTAGGCAGATGATGAAACTAGCGATAATGTGATTTATGTTAGCTTTTGTTTCCACTTACACCTTTTTGACTTAACATGGGACTTGCTGGACCAGGTGGCCCATCGTTCAGCAGTCTTCTTCCACACGTGGTTCCACCGTAGGCAGCAAATCCGACGGATGGAGCCTCCACTTCTCCACGACGCGAAAGATCTTGGTACTGAGTTGAAATACATATATTATAAATACACACATCAAAAGTGTCTAGGGATCAACATATATTTTTGCAATAACTTTTCTCCTGATTGATATTAATTAGAAATTTTCTTTAAGGATTCATCAAATAAAGTGTTTTCGTTTGTCACAGTAACGATAAACCAAGTCACCTTTGCATTAATAAAGAAATTTGCCATTTTCCTAATAAAGGGATTTTTGCCATTTGAACCACTAACATTAAAGTTCGAAAAAAAGACTGAAATAACAGTTTTCTTTAAAATTTTATTGGGTAACTTAAACAATTAATAATCCGTGTTTCTACCGCGAACACTAACAACACAAGAACATCGGTTTGGCATACTCAAAATGAGTTCATCCAAATCACGCTGTGGAATGGCCGCCCATGTTCGTTGCAACAACAAAAAAAGGTCTTCTTGCGACTGGATACCCTCCATATTCGGCAGAGCTCTTCTCTGTAGCATATCCCATGCATGCTCAATCGGGTTCAAGTCTGGCGACTGAGCAGGCCAGGGCAGGACATTGATGTTAGCTGCGGCGAGAGTCTGTCTTACAACTCTTGCGGTGTGCGGTCGTGCATTATCATGCATTAACTGAAATAAGGGACCGATTTGCACTTGTAGAGGAACGATGACGTCTGATACAATCGTCTCAGCATAAATTTGAGCGTTGAGGTTGCCTCTGATCCAAATCAACTCAGTTCTTCCGCCGATCCAAATACCCGCCCATACCATGATGGTTCCACCACTATAAGGATGGACTTCCTGGCAGGATTTTAATCGCTGTTGGCGTCCAGGGGTTCTCCAGTGTCGTATACGTCTTGTATCCGGTCTCATACCAAAACGAGACTCATCAGAAAAGCACACGAAACGCCATTGTTCTTCTGCCCAATTTCTGTGTTCAAGAGCCCATTGATATCGAATCCTACGATTGTGCATTGCTATAGGTGGTACCCGTAGCGGTCTTCGGGAATGAAGGTTCACTTCATGCAAGCGGTTTCTGACTGTTTGGTCGCTAATTAAGTTCCCTGAAGAGTGATGAAGCCTCACGGCTAACATCATGGCGGTTATTGTTGGAGCTCTTCGAGTTAAGATTTGAATGTATCGGTCTTGTCTCCGTGTGGTGCAGCGATACCGTCCTCCATGGCGCTCAGCCACGGTACCAGTGCTTCGGTAACGTGTCCAAAGTCGACTGATAACACTCTGACTTGTATTCAGAGCTAAAGCCACAGTACGTTGCCGGGAACCAGCTTCTATCATTCCCACGGCTCTGAGCATTTCTTCCCTGCTTAAATGACGTCGCCGCTCCATAATAACGTTGGTTTTAATCAGTAGTAGGGAAACAGTAGCACTAATAATGTCTTCAATGCGTTGTATGTTTTTATAGGGAAAATATTGACAGCTGATTTTCATCTTTTACTCGAATTTGATTCACAGTTCCTGATTCAAATTATGAAATGCACCAAAAAGGATCCATATAAATTTATAAAATCATAAATTTATTACAAAGCCACATCTCAATCTCAAGAAATCCGCATAAAAATGCTTGATCCCTAGACACTTTTGATGTGTGTATAATAGAATAAATGAAATTCTCGTGTCACAATCTTATCATACTCCTCCAAAACGGCTTGACCAATTTTTATGGAATTTTATGTGTATATTCAGTAGGTATGGTAGTAGTGGTGGGATATTCAGTGGGTCGTAAAGTACTTTTCACCCTCCTAAACTCCACCCGAAGGTAGGGTAGCTAGAAAAAGGTGCGTTGCAACGCATGCAGTTCACAGCTAGTATAAATATAAAAATTAGGGCGTCAAAACATTAATTTATATAATACATTTTGCAAGTGCGGAAAGTTTTTTATTGGATTCGAGGCGGATTGAATACCCGAGCCGTACGGCGAGGGTGTCCATGGGGTCAAGAAATGCAATAACAAATTCCCACGTGTATCAAACGACGTTTTTCAATACACTTTCGAAGAAATTAACTAATAACACTATTATTTATACTGAAAACGGGATATTTACCATGTTTACCATGTCAGTTTAAAATGTTATAACTAATAACGATTCTTAAGTATTTTTGTCATCAATTCTTAGGAGACTATGATTTTATTTGCTTTTTTTCCGCGGTTTGATTTTGCCAGATTGAAGAAGAAGCAAAGGTATGAAGGCCGCTAAACAGCCTCATAGGAAAACTATAAAATTCAAATATTTCTTTAATTATGAACACAAATAAATGTTTACTTGTTCATAAAAGTAAATAATTGTTAAAAATAATCATGTTTATTAGAACGAAGTTCCTTATCGCGCCTTGTGAAAGGGGGCTAGACGGAAAAACTTCTTACGAAAAGTTGTCACGACACTTTTTGCTATAGTAAGCTATTGTAAGCTGTGCGGCGTCGCATGTTTCTCTGTCTGTCTCTCTCTCTCTTATAGAAAGCAAGCCAGATATTTTCATTTCTACATTTCTTTTTTTTTTTTTTTTTTTTTTTACATAATAAAAAACAATAACAATAACTTCGTTCCATCCGGGTGTTCCTTGACACCTCTCAAGTTTTTTATAGTATTCTTTTTACAAACACAATTTAATATACAAATAATATTTTTACTGTAAAGACGCAAAAAAATTACGAAATTAAAAAAAAACACTGCTGACTCTATAGTAGGTGCTGATTAATTTTTTTAAATTTCCTATGTTTTAATCGTTTTGGCCGTAATATAAGGAAATTACCTTAGTAAACTACCTAACTAGTATAGTTATCTGTGGTAATTTTCTTTCCCGCCCTTGGTTGCGGAAAAAAAGATTACCGCACGCGTGCGAAATATGTTGCATTTCGAACCTAATCGTAGTGCAATTAGAGCTAGTTTTCGAGGAAGTGTATTGAAAAAGTTATTACTTGAGCCCAGCGTAAGAATGTTTAAAGTAATTCTGTAACACCAGAGAATTAGTGCGGAAATTGGAAATATCTGAAATGAAATTAGGACAGTTTAATTTTGGAGTTCTTTCGTAAATTTTCCACGAGGAGTATTAATTATTTGGTTTCGCAAAATGAAACTTTTTATAAAATTATATTTGTGACTTTCAGCGGTATTTTTCTTAGAATTGTTTTGCAAAAAAATTGTGGGCTCGTGTATATTTATTAATACACTTGGGAGCAAATAAATCGAGCCACTACCTTTTTTCACGTAAAATGGTAAATATTTTTGGTAATATGGAACGTATCAATTCGAACTATATATCGCCTAAAAGTTTAGTTAATAACCTTTACAATGAGGGTAAATTATTGAATAATAACCTTATTGAATGATAAATTATTGGCTCTGCAAGAAAAATGGTAATTTTGATAGAAAATTTAGTAGGGCTAAAACAGTCCATAAAAACAATAAAAAACAAAATTATTGCAAAAAAAATATTCTTAATAACTGGTATTACCCCCCCGTGCCCTGATACATTCTTGTAGCCTATTAGTCATCGATCTGATCAGCGTTACGATGACATATTGTGGTATGTTCTCCCACTCTTCAAGCACAGCGACTTTAAGCTCGGGAATGGATGAAACAGCGGGAACCCTGGCTCGGACTCTCCGTTTTAGCTCGTCCCATAGGTGTTCGATCGGGTTCAAATCGGGACTTCGTGCTGGCCATACCATTTGTTGAATCCCGATCGCAGACAAGTATTCCGTAACGATCTGCGCGGTATGAGGTCTCGCATTGTCATGCATAAACAAGAAATTTTCTCCGACAAAACCAGCATACGGCATTACGTGGTTTTCAAGAATGTCAGTTATGTATCGGTCAGCTGTTAATCCACGTCTACCACTGCCATCGTTGGCGGGGTCGACGAAGACAAGTTCCGTTTTTCCGTCTAGAGAAATTCCTCCCCACACCATACAAGAACCACCACCAAAACTCACAGTTTCTCGAATGCAACATTGGGCAAATCTTTCACCAGGACGTCTATACACTCGGTTTCTCCCGTCATTGCTAAAAAGACAGATTCTTGACTCGTCAGAAAACAAAACTGACCTCCAGTCTTCTAACGTCCAATTAATGTGTTCTCGAGCAAACTCCAAGCGAGATCGGCGATGAGCTACAGTCAATTTTGGGCCAGTTGCTGGTTTGTGTGATGTTAAATTTCGTTCTTTTAGTCTTCGTCTCACTGTCCACCTACTGATTGAGACTCCTCGAACGTCACGTAACGCTTGCTGTAGCTGAACAGCATTAAGTCCACGGTCGCGCAACGAATTGGTTGCAATAAAGCGGTCGTCACGTTCTGTTGTTGCCCGTGGTCGGCCAGTTCCAGGTCGCCGAACAAAAGCACCAGTCTCCAGATACCTGCGGTATACCCGCTGTACCTTTGAACGACTCAAATGAAGTCTGCGTGCCACTTCACGTTGTCCGTGTCCAACCTCAAGTAAAGCTACAACTTGGGCAGCTTCCGTCGGTGTAGTATCCATTTTATCAGGTTATTTTGATTACACAGACACAGATAAAGACAACAATAACAAGTAATATGGGTATGATTAACAAAAACCTCAAATTTAATCTTTTCTTAACAGAGTACAATAAAAATGTCATAAGCAAATTAAATGCGATAATTTTATTCTACCCTTTAAACTTTAATTTAAATAAAAAAAAAATGAAATTTTGACAACTAACTACCCTCTTTGTAAAGGTTATTAAATACCCTTTTAGGCGATATATGTTTCGAATCGATGCGTTCCATAATACCAAAAATAATTACCATAATGCGTGAAAAAGGAAGTGGCTCGATTTATTTGCTCCCAAGTGTAGTTCTCGCAATATTTTATTTTTAAAGATAGTATTTTACTGACCCACATAAATGAATGTGAATAAGAGTAGAGGAAGACCAAAGAACAATTGATGGACTGTGTGACGGATGATATGGCTAGAAAAGAGGTGACTGCTGATATGACGAGAAATAGAGAAGTATGGAAGAAGAAGACATGTTGCGCCGACCCCAAATAAATTGGCAGGAGAATGATAATAAATGAGTGTGAATGAGCCTCTTCGTTCATATTCTTCTTCTCTTCGAGGATCTATTTATAAATTGCATGTATTTTTAGGACGTTATAATGACTAAATCTGTCGACCATTCCGTGGTTTTCTGGGGAGGCACTATCTGCTGAACAGTTTCGTACTGTAGCTCAAATGTCTTCATAATGGATATTATAAGCATACACCATTTTCCAACCAGCCTTGAGTTTGCCGTGAAGTTACTACTTTGTTTGCCCTCGTTGGTTGCAAGTGGGACTGCTACGCATGAGATCCTGGCTTCGATTCCCAGGTCAGGCAAATTGGTATTGAACCACGAAGCCTGAAATTGTGCTCGGTTGATTGCAATGGGTTGGCTCCCTATTACATGAGGCTTAAACATAACTAGCGAAATGTGAGTGTGCTGTTAGGTACGCCTCTGCCTAACCTTTCGGGGATTACAGGCGTGTTGTTATGTTATGTAAAAATAATCCCTTTTTTTTTGTTTGGCGGGTGGAAAATCATCAAATAACCCTCCCGCTCTTGGGCAGAGCGGAAGGGAGTGTCAGACTTCTACTGATTAAAAACCACCCATGTTCCTTCTTAGCCGAGGCCGTGGTATCTCTTTCGAACAACCCGCAGCCCCGACGGGTGAAATCCTCAAGGAACAAAGGGCACCTCTGCTTATACGTACAATAATGGTTTATACAATATAGTGTAGTAACTCGATGTTTTATACTGAACAGTAACAAAGCGGATGACGGCACGGTTGGCGCAGTGGCTAAGCGATTGGACTGCTGCGCTGCGTGTCGCGGGTTCGATCCCCGCACGGAAAAAATATTTGTATGGCCTGCAGATAGTTGTTTCGGGTCTGGGTATTTGTGTTTGTGACTTTATATGTTTGTGAACGCACCCACGATACAGGAGACATTCCTAGTGTGGGGTAACGTTTTTTAAACAAAAAAAAAAAAGCCTAGTCAACCAGACAACCAGGCAACGTACACGTGTTAGAGCTGCCCCGTTTGATCTCGTGGTCGTAAGTGCGACTGCTGAGCGTGGGGTCCCCGCATCGATTCTCGGGTCAGCCAAAAAGTGCCATTGGTTGCCATTCGTTTCTCAGAAATAGCCCGGATATTGGAGGTCGGTGGAATAAACAGTTGGACACACGCTTGTGCAATAAAATATCTCCCGACCCGAAGCCTAATCTGAAATTAACCGGCGTGACCGAAAGCGGTTAGGAGGACTATTAGGTGTTAGAACCTTTCTCTTTTGGTAATGTGCAATGCAATTGACTTGCGCAAAAACCTCTCCATTTTACACAATATTTCTCAGTGAATGTAAAAGTTGCGAAACTCACATTTATACCGACTGCTGGGGAACCTCTTGAACCTCTGGCACTTCTTGCAGCGTTCCCTCAGCTCGTTGTTGCAGCTGTCGTCACAGTACCTCTTTCCCAACTCGCGTCTGAAGGTGCAGCTTTCAGGAGTTGGGTAATCTAAGAAACGAAAATCACTACTTTGTTAAACCTCTTTAGCACGAGAATTTGTTTTTTTATTATTTTATAAGTGGCGTGACCGATTGACTGCCAAGTCATAGGTTCCAAACTCGAATCCAAGACACGCATTTCTGATTTTTCGGATGATGTATGTGCGTATTGTAATAATATTATCATGGGCTGTCCTGACGAATACAAGTCGTTCGTTTGGATGAACAGAGTATTAACTCAAAATTTACGATTATTAACCAGTTATTTATAGAAATGGAAATATATTGATTTCAAAACTTCAAATCGCACTCCTGAAAAATAGGCTTCTTTGAGTTAATACCCTGTTCATCTGGACCAACGATTAGTGTTGTCCATAGCCAAGATATGAAAGACATGAAGCTGTCGCTACCAGTGCTACCACGTGCTGTGTGGTTTCAAATTACCTTAGTTTGTTTCAAATTACTACCTTTATTTATTTATTCAAGGATAACCAGCAAAGCATACACCAAGATAGGCACATATTGAGGTATATATTTTGAGGTACATTATAATGAAATTTCATGGTGTAGCCTTAATCAGAGACTGCCATGGCATGCATTAACCATAGGAGTAGAAATTCAATTATTTTACCTGAACTATTATCACTGTGATATTTGCAGGACCATTCAGTAGGAGTAGCTTCAGACCTCAGGAACGTAGTAGTCGTGGTTGTTGTGTTGTCACTGGACTTATGCTTTGTACAATATCTCTCTAGAGTTGAGGAGCCTTCCTCATCACAGATTTCATTCTGATCCTTGGCTGGTATTGCAGACGTGTTGTCGCGCATTTTGTTATCTATCACGGTGTCACTACTCGGTGATTTGCTTGATGCAATACCTGTTATGTGAAATAATTTGATGAAATATAAATTAATAGATTGAGCAGTGTTATAGACATTTTCGGAAACTTGTAACAGTCTTTCCTAGACAGTGATGGGCCAGCTCCTTATTACATGGGACTTAAATATAACTGAAGAAATAATTATAATTGTGGTTAATTTGTAAATATGTTGAAGTATGATTTTTAATATATTTATAGCTTTTGCTAAAAACGAATAATACAATTTCTACAAATTATTAGAAGTTTCAATAAAAATTTGCCTTCCCACCTTCAATAATTTCAAAGTTGGTTGTTTTCTGTAAAACCTCTGAAAAACAATCAATGTAGGATGGCACTGGGATCCGCGGGACTTGGATTATTGCATGTTGCGCATTTGAAGATCCTGTGTTGTTATTTGCATCTGAAACGGTTGAACAACATCTTAATTGCCTCTCAACAGTTGAAGCCGCGTTCATCTTCCTGCTTATCCCATGTTATTTGGGGTCGACATAATACATTTTTTTCTTTCATTCAGCCCTGTCAGTCGTCCCGCTATCATTTATTCCTTTTTCCTTCATATCATTCCTCACACACTCCATCCATCGTTTTTTGGTCTTCTTCTCCCTCTCCATCCATCTACATGAAGCCGCGTTCATGATGTTTTTTTGTACCAACACGTCGTAAGACATGAAATTTATCATTTCTTTAATTTTATTTTGGTAAAGAAAACAAATGTAACGTGTCGGTTGTGTAGCTCGTGGCTGAGCACTCGCACTTTTGTTAATAGAGTACCAGTCGTAGGAAAAAAGGGCACATCTGAGAAAACGTTATGAGGAAAAATAATCCTTATTAGATTCACCTTTTAGGCTTATTTTTTCTAAACATTATTTCCGCAGTTGTGCCCTTTATAGTTAAGGCAGCCAATCTACAACTATTAAAACCTGTTTAACAAATATTTGAATTCAGAGCAAAAACTACCTTTAGTTTTTGATTGCTGCGAAGATTTCGAAGACACATAACTTTTGGATGTAAAAGTGCCTTCCTCAACTTTTTGCTTAACTGAAGTGCCGCATAGTACCACGGTCGGTTGTTGGCGTAGGAACGAACTCGTATCTGTAACAGTTACTTTATAAAACTAACTTACTTTATTTTATGTCCTTGCGAGAATATGAAACCCAAAAAAAATTCACCATCATGGTGAGGTGAAATGAAGGTGAAAGTTTTTTGAGTTCGCCAGGTTGAAAGAGAAGCAAAGGCGCTAAACAGCCTCACAGGAAAAATATAAAATGAATGTAATTTTTAAATTAAGAACGCAAATAAATGTTAACTTGTTCATAAATGTACCTAAATATTAGTTTGAAATAATCATGTTTATAGTATTATTTTTAAAAACACAATTTAATCATCCAAAAAATACTTACGCTGTAAAGACGCAAATCAAAATTATGAGATTAAAAAAAAACACCGACGACTCTCGGTGGTGATTTTTTTTTGATCTCTTATATTTTAATCGATTTGGACTTGGTATAAAGTATAGTTATCAGTGGTAATTCTCTTTTCCGCGGAAGTGGAAAAATAAGAAAAACGCACGTTTGCGAAAAACATTGCATGTCGAACCTAATCATAGTGCAATAAGAACCAGTTTTCTAGGCAGTGTATTGATTATAATACAATTTGATACAAGTGCGGACAGGTTGTTGAAATTCAAATATTTTTTAATTACGAACACAAATAAATGTTTACTAGGTCATACAAGTAAATAATTGTTTAAAATAATCATGTTTATTTATAGCATTTATTTTACAAACACAATTTTATATTCAAAAATTATTTGTGCTGTAAAGACGCAAATCAAAATGACGAAATTAAATAAAAAACATCTACGACTCAAAGTCGGTGGTGATTTTTTTTTAAATTTCCAATGTTTTAATCGAGTTGGACTTCGTGTAAGGTATGTTATCTGTGGTAATTTTCTTTCCCGCCCTTGGTTGCGGAAAAATAAGAAAAAAGCACGCGTGTGAAATACGTTGCATGTCGAACCTAATCGTAGAGCAATAAGAGCCCGTTTTCCAGGAAGTGTATTGAAAAATATGTTAAACTGACCTGTGCAACATTCCACTACATCTTTTGGTACTGAAGGTTTTTTAGGGTTTTCAATTGACAAACCGACGCAGTATGTTTGGTTTGTATTCATCGTCATCGTCATGTCTTCTTCTACCTGCGACTGCTGTGATTTTTTAGGGGTCAATGTGTTTGATCTTTGAATATTTTTTAAGCTCATCGTCTTATCAGTTGAAGCTGTAAGAGGACGACAATAAAAAATTGTCGATTAATTAAATATATATTAAATTAGTAATTATTATTAGCCTATGTTGTCCCACTGCAGGCCAAAGGCCTCGCTTCCTTCTTTCAACTTGTCGCGATCTAGTGCGCATCCCGCCATCTAAATTAATAAATAATAACAAAATGTATTATTATAGTTAATAATTAAAACCATTTTTTATTTTCTTTATTAACATGTTTTTTCTTTATTTTTTTTATAAAATATGTTTTCTTTCTCACTTTCTGTTATTGTTGGCAGACTTGTGGTTTAGTAAAATGGGGGATAAAGACCACACCAATACTTGGTGCGATTGCGGTGCACATCCACACCCTGTATATAAGAAAGCTGAAGAATTTGTTTGTATGTTAATCAGTAACAATTAGTTGCAATCGACTACGCACCAGACTCATTGTCTCTTGTAGAGAGCTCCTCATCCGGTGGCATTTCCCACCTGCCGACATTTTCATTGGTAGGTTTTACTTTTCCCGAAAAATTGTTATGCATTTCCACCACTACGGTGGATCGCCGTTCAAGCTCTTCTTGTTGGTAATGCGTAGGCAATCCTATTATTTTAAATTTATAATTATATGTCGCAAAGGAAATAATTATAACATATGAAAATTGGGCTATTAGGAGGTACAAGACTGAAGTGTTTGGCACAAAAAAAGAGACGCCTATACGCAACAGTGGGTATGGTCGGGTTATGAATCAATTTGATACATCGATTTTAGTTTAACAACTAAATTTATCAACTTTTACCCAAAGTATTTTTAAGGCAGGAAAAAAGGCGTTTATAAATCGTGAAGACCTTAAACAGTATTCTTACTAAACAGCCTAAATAGATTGGAGACTAAAGAAGCTTCTGGATAAATTATAACAGCTACTCGAGAGGATCTTCAAGGTTACAATACTTGTCGAGCTCGGTCCTGAGTCATCACTCATTACAAACAGAGTTCCCTTCGTGGCTCCGAACGCACGTTAAGCCTTTGGTCCCGCCTGTCAACTGTAGATTTGTGGCAGTTGTTACTGGTAGACAGAAGTCCGAAAGTGAGACAACTAGTGTCACCAAGTGAAAGGGTTGTAGAACTTAAATAAGCCGTTGCTCCGTGTAAAATACTGGTGCATTATCAACTGCACCCGGTTAGATTAGAAGCCGATCCCAACGTAGTTGAGAAAACCTTAAGATAATGGGATTCTGTTCTAAACCAACAGCAACATTTTATTAATCTAACTGCCGCACTCAGAGAGCTTTAATGATTACTTAGGCCATTACTTAGTAAAGGTTTTGACAGTTTTGTCATACAAAAATATGTCAAATAATAATAATAATAATAATACATTTATTTCTCCTTAAAATTAGACACATTGAACAGTTTTAAATGCAGTTAGAATTAAGTAGGTACAGTAAATAAAATGAGCAACTGTGCCCGAGCTAGGCTGAGCCTGTATTTCAGGTCACAGAAAAAATCTTAACTAAGTGACGGCTTGAGTAATCATTAAATATCTCTGAGTACCGCAGTAAGAGTTACTAATACTTAATACTAACCGCTACTTGATCCAGAAATAAAGAATTCATTTGGAGCACTAGAATTTGTGGTTCCACCATTTGACGATGGAATGGAAGCCATCGGCGTCCCCAATGCCGTAAACCAGTCTAGATATGAAAATAGAAAATTATTCATAATTTATGATTTTTTGAATTTATATGAACAGGAAAAACCTTTTGAATTAAGCTTGAATGAACTTTGCGTTAATTTTGGCTGACGTTGATTCCGAGGATTATAGCGCCTACAGCTCAATGGTCCCACCATAACCATTTTAACTTTTAACGACTTAGGTTTGGTTCAGTCAGTCAGTGAGTCAGTATTAATTTTAAAAGTCAGCTATTATGACATTAATAAATACGATAGAGAGAACAGTTTTGAAATAAGCGACATGTGTGACAGACTAAGGAGAGGAAGAAGTACACTTCTAATTTCATACGCGGTGGTTGGACTCAAGATGGACGCCGTGACATAAAATTGTATCATGACGTCGGTTGTTTAAATAAAATCGGCTATTTCAATATAGTTATGTATGAAATGTTAGTTTTTTATTTTAATAGAATTAACAACGAAAAATGTCACTGATGCGAGCCTCGGTAAAAGTTCAGTGTTACGATATCCCTCCACTGCGAAAAAGTGGGATGCTTTAAAAGAAAATCTCAAATGGTTACTATTCACTACGACTTTAGATCTAAATTTGTTATTCCGAAATTGTATATCCTAACAACACAATACTTCAACGTGTTTACCATTGAGTCGATCACTATCAATCATATTGACACGGCCATAAATCTGTCCCAAACTGGGTGGTATAGGTCTCGTTGATTGTACGTACACTGGCGGAACGAGATCATCTGGACAGAATTCTAAAACACAAAATGGATCAAAAGTATGTTATTTGGGCAAGAAGAAACAGCTTGGTTTCTTTAAATTATTCGTATGGCGAACCGCAAACTCCGTGACTCGGAAAGCACGTTGAGCTGTTGGTCCCGGCTGCCATGTATAGGTCTTTAGCAGTCGTATAGGGAGTCACTGACCTGGAAGTCTGACAACCAGTTCTAACAAAGGGTATCGTATTACCCCGTATTAACTAGGTTGTGAAGGTGAGATAGGAAGTCGCTCCATGTAAATTACTACTCAGCTGCATCTGGTAAGACTGGAAGCCGACCCGAACATATTTGGGAAAAGGCTAGGCAGATGATATAAGGCGAACCGTAAACTGCGGTAACCTGACTGGCCTTGACTAGTTGGAGTTTCAATAGTAAAAGAGGCCAGCTTATATTGATTTTGTTTATAGATATCGTTTCTGATGGACAACTATTTGTGTTTTTCTTTTTGGATTCCATGTAAATGCAAATTTTGCAGAGCATGTCCTTAAAACTTATCCAAAATCAATACTTAGCCAGGATGGATATGATTGTGTTCTAGGCCTAAAAATCATCAATATATATTTTAAATATTTTTTCTACTTCAGTAGGTTCCTTCCCAAAATATTAAAATGAAAATTACCTGAATTGATCAAGAGGTTTACTCTCTGTACGTTTCGACATTCTGGTATATATTGATTATAGTTGCTGTTGCTAGGTGGATTTCTATTCGATCCCTCGTTGTTTTCTTTGAATCTCTCCTTTTGATATTTGTACCGTGGTATATGACTTATTTTAAGCCTTTTAGCTGCATTCGGACAAAAATATTAAGGTTAATATTAAATACATAACATAAACTATCTTCCTTTTGCCATGAGGGTAGGCCAAAATCACAGAACACCACCTACTACGATCCTTACATACTTCTTTTGCCTTGTTCACACTCATACATCTGGTCATAAATGAAAAATAAAATATTTTAGCCTGTGGCTAGATTATAATAGCCGTGCGGGTCGTTTTGCAATATTTAGCAAAGTTGGGCGAGGTCAGACTATCAATTACATACAGAGGTCCTTGCGTGCGGTTGTCATTCTCAATCTTTGACAATCGATATCGACAGCCAGTCCTGCTAGGGCTTGCTGGGTTTAGGAGGTGACAAAGGCAGTTGCTCCTAGTCACACTAGTATTGAGGTGCATCCGGTTATATTGCGAACTGACCCTTACATAGTTGGGGAGAGGCTGGGCAGATGATGATATAAACTGAACCAAACACCTCGTTACAGGTTATGATAATACAGGAATCTAAAGTCATAAAAGATTATTTATTTAAAAAATTTCAACAAACGAAAAAAATCTTTTAAATAAAATAATTAAGATTAATATAACATAGCAGCTGATACACACGCATCATATCTCTTTTCATTGGAGCGCCTTCCAATTTACTTGAGCCGGGCAACGAGTACCCTAAAATAGAATTCTAATCAAATATTGGAAGTGAAACTAATATAAGAATATTATTAATATCTTCAACTTGCCGGAGTCGTCACTCGATTTGTTGGGATTTACGATTGGTTTGTAGTATTTCGTCGGGATGTGTACAATTCTTGGCAGTTTGCTTGTTGTCCTTAGTTTTTGCCGATCTATTGAGGATTGAGGATAAAGTTTTATTGCAAAGTCAAAGCATTTATTTAAATTAGACCATTACATGCACTTTTGAATGTCAGAAAAACCAAATAAAACGAAGCTACAGTCACAGTCACAAGGCATAATAACTTGTGAAGGTACTGTATTTGCCCATTCCTTAGCGTAGATTTCTATGGAGAAGAATGCACTCTTTTTAATTAACTTTTGAAGAACAATCTATGATATTCGACTGGGTAGTTTTTTAAACTGTACTTTTTAGAAAGGCATTGGTCTGTTTTGCACAAAAAGCGTTAAGCTCTAGCCTACTGCGGTGATAACTTGAAACTGAATAAGGTGTTGCGACCATTTTCGCCAGTTTGGACAACACCGTACTATGTAGTTCATTAAAATAGTCGGCGTGTGCGAATTTTGAGCATTCCATGCGGTATTCGCTTCAGTTTACCCAGCGCTTTATATGATCGAAGTTGGAAGAATATTTCATCTATTCTTTTGGTTTTATTAGGTAGTCGATTATTGTGGTAATTTCACTAAGTAGTATAACTTGGACAACAATAGTTAGGAATGAATGGTGTGGAAAAATCAGTGGTGTGACAAACGAGAATAAAATTCCTGTTTGTCATACTGGTGTGATAATCTGGTGTGACTACGAGTCGGCAATGGTATGGATGATACGAAGGAATGAGGAAAATGTTGAGGAAGATGGCTATAACAGTAAAGAAAAGATGGATGGACTGTGTGAAGGATGATATGGCTAGAAAAGAGGTTACTGCTGATATGACGAGTTATAGAGAAGTATGGAAGAAGAAGACATGCTGTGCCGACCCCAAATAAATTGGGATAAGGGCAGGAGAATGATGATGTTTTTTTGTTTTTAGTAAAAACATAACTTTTAAGATGAAAAATACTAGTTCTAAAAACAGAATCTGTCATACCGTTCCATATTTTCTCTTTCGAGTTGTTCCTGTTCGATCTAATTCCTCGCGAGGAGTCGTGCGAATTGAGGGTTTCCTTCGAACTTTCATCTTGTGCCTTCTTTTCCATTGTGTGTTTAACATTAATATCACTTGCGATTTTTTTTATTTCTTTGGGCTACTTTAGTGAATACTTAGAATTTGATCTCTGAATATAAATCGCTCTTGATAATGCACTCTGTTCAATAAACACTTGCATCCCATAATGTTTTATACGTTGTAAAAATACCGACAACAAGTGTTGGTGCTGTTCAAATTTCCACTATAAAATTTTAATGCTTGCCTTCATAGTTTCTAATTCAGTTTGGGAAGAAAGAATTCGTACTATTGGTAAATTCCAACTCAGAGTCTCTCTTTTTTGCTTTTACAGAATTTCGAAAAAGAAAATCAAAGAAGTAATGCTTTGTTTTTATTTATTATTTTTTACAATATTAATTTAATGTTAAGCTAAAAATTATTGCATTTTGACACTGTAAATTTGACACGGGTCGTAAAAGACAATTTATGTTTTCTTCTAAAATGTTAACCGAACTTCTTAGTTCTCGGTTTCGGTTATTCGTTGAACGCGAAATGCTCTCTCTGATCTCTGCTCTTTTTCTACTTCTGCTAATTTTTTTATCAGATCCTCTTGGACACTGTCAACTATTTCTTTTAAGTTTTTAGCTGAAACAAGATCACATTTATGATTAACTAGCTGTTGCCAGCGGCTTCGCCCGCTACAACTCGAAAATTATCCCACGGGAAGATACAATCGTATCCCGATTGTATAACTATCCTATGTGTTAATCCAGGTTATAAACTATCTGTGTACCAAATTTGATCCAAATCTGTTCAGTAGTTTTTGTGTGAAAGATTAACAAACATACACACTTGCAAACTTTCGCCTTTATAATATTAGTGTTATAATTACTTACGACACAACTTTACGTATGATCATATACACATATACCATTTTGAATGGTGCTGTATAGTAAAATAGTTCTTAAAAAGTGGTCAGATGAAAATAATCTATATTTCAGCGTTTCTACGGCAATGTAAATGGAATCAGACCGGAATGTATCTACAAGTTCGACGCCTTAGCGTTTATTTTTGAAACGTGCAGACAACAGGACATGCAGGACACGATATTTAGCGTTCCATTGTTTGCGAAACAGCATTACATTTACACTCCAGAGTGGAATCATTTCCCGTCGGGGCTGCGGGTTGTTCGAAAGAGATACCGCGGCCTCGGCGCAAAGGGCTAAGAAGGAACATGGGTGGTTTTTAGTCAGTAGAAGTCTGACACTTCCTACCGCTCTGCCCAGAGCGGGAGGAGTCATTTGGTGATTTCCCACACTTAAAAAAAAGTGTGGAGTCATTTGTGAATTTCCTGCTGAGCAGGGTTTCCATGCTTCGTCTTACTTAATGTCTGGGGTTAGCCAAAGCACCTGAGTGTGAACAGAAATGATATGAACAAAATACAATAAAGCAAACTGAGCCTACCTGTTTTTTGATTAAATTCTTCGGCTATCAACGATATTTTCCTTAACGTGCTAACATGTCTAGATATCTCAGCTGCCACATCGAGTTCTTTTCCAGTGTTCACTGCTTGATCGCGCATCAACATCTTCCTATTCCTTGCTAACGCTATCTTTAATATTTCGCTATTGACTACAGGCATTTTAGGCATTTTGAATGCTCCTGGCTTGTCTGGAAGTATTTCTCTTTCTTGCATAGACACATCTTCAATTTCGACTTCATCTGGTATGGGAATGAAATTTAATGTCTCCATATGCGTCAGTTCTGGAGCCATTGACTGTAATGTTTCCATTTTAATTGGAGAAGGATATTTTTCTAAAGAACTTTTTTTTGAAACCTTAATGGGTAAAGCATTTGTGATGTTGTCTATTATTGATTCTAGAAAAAAAAAGTCTTGTTATTATTGTGTACTTATATTTTCAAACACTTTTCACACATTATTTTATTGGGTGGACGAGACATCGACGCATAAACAATTATCACATATCATCATCCTCTTCCTACCCCTAATCATTTCTATTTGGGGTCGGCGCAACACGTTTTCTTCTTCCATTCTTCCCTGTTAGACGTCACGGTGGCATTTTCTTTTTCATATCATTCTTCACACAATCCATCCAGCTTTTCTTTGGCCTTCCTCTCCCTCGTCCTCCATCAAAACTTATATCCATTACTTGTTTAGTCAAATGCGTTTCATCCCTCCTCATGACCAACATACCAAGAATGACGACATCCTTTCAATTTTTCTGTAACAGGCGCCACTCTCAAACTTCCTCTAATATACTTATTCCTTACTTTATCCATTCTTGTCCCTCCGCACATCCATCTCAAACGATTGTCACATATTATAAAGTGTACATATTTTCAACGGCAAATATAAAAAAAAAAAATCCAAAAATTTCGTTCGTGTATGCACTTTGGTAGAACTGAAGGCAAAAGGAAGGTTTAGAATGACAACTTAGCAGGAGCTAAACGTTTATGTGTCGGTCTCCCTTGCACCCTAGGAGCACCAAAGGAGTGCCAGCGCGTTATTCCGTTTTATTAATGGCATTATAAGAATATCGAGTTCTTTCGGACTGGTTAATGTCCTACTGCCCTATAGACTCTGAGCAACCATATTGTAAGGTAGGTACGTCATAAACAGGCTCTTGTACTTACGAATAATATTTGTATTTATTTGTTCTACTTCTATTTGTTTCTTTTTTGAAGCTAATTTTCTGGTTAACTCCGCCAAAAACATTGAACAAGAAGGACCTGGGGAAAGATAATTAACTAGTTACAGGAATTTTATTCAATAAAACGGCAAAAAGCAGGTTCACGAGTTGCTCCCTTAAAATAATGTTTTATAAATGCTCCACATATCCAGCAAGTGAGACAAAATTATAATAAATTATAAAATAAAACCAAATTATTAATAAAGATAATAATATAAATTTACGATCATTCGACTATTAAACCTCATAGGGTATACGTCCCTTGCTAATCTATACAATACTTTAAATACTTCAAGATCGCTTAATTAGTATTTATTTACCGTCTGTTTTGGTTTTTTTCTTTGCGGTTTTAGGTTTAGCGGCAGGCTTTTTGCTCTTGGATTTGTAGCGAGCGGGCTTTTCCATGGCTAAAAATAAAAATTGACGTTAAGTAAGCTTAAAAGACTTATCTTTCATCCTACATCTAATGCGCCTTCGTCTTTCATAAAATTGTTTTCGAAATCATAGAGAATTCATAAAATAAACGGCAAAATGTAACATTTCCGATATTTTCCAAAAATAGGTACTTTGTCGTTCAAACGTAAAGTTTGAACAGCAATGTACCTATATATATATTGACCAAGGATTTGAGTATTTTATCGAAGCATATTAGAAATTAAAATTCATCATCATCATCAGCTTTTTAATGTTCCCTAACACACAGCACACACACACAGCAAACACACACAGCATTAGCATGAATCCACCATGCGGGCCCAGTGCGGGTTCGTAGATCACATGTCTTAATTTTTTTGGTTCTAGGACATGCCGGTTTCCTCACAATGATTTTCTTCACCGTTTTGGGAGCAGTGGTGACGGTAGATGGGTTCAAACCCACGACTTGCTACTCGTAAGTAGGGGCCGTCACCACTGGCCACCGCTGCTTTATAAATTCTTCTTTTTTCGTTTTTTATAAAAACATTGCCCCACACTAGGAATTTCTCCTGTATATTGGGTGCGTTCACAAACATATAAACTAACATACACAAATACCCAGACCCGAAACAATTATCTGCAGGCCATACAAATATTTGTTCCGTGCAGGGATCGAACCCGCGACACGCAACGCAGCAGTCCAATCGCTCAGCCACTGCGCCAACCGTGCCGTCAAATTAAAAACATGATTCTAAAAATAAAAATCAACATCATTCTCTTGCCCTTGTCTAAATTAATTTTCGGTCTGCCCAGCATGTCTTCTTCTTTCATAATTCTCTATTATTCATGATTCTAAAAATATATCCAATTGCAGTCTATTTACATCGTAAATTTTGTCTATAAACGTCGTTTTAATCGTCGTTGATGGCGGCCAAAATTAGGTGGTGTTGACAATGGCAAAATGAAAAGGGATTATTCATTTTATTGAGGCCCTTTGTGGACCAGATTGCCTAAAGTTATTACGATCAGAATCAAATCAGCCTGTTACAGGCTACCGTAAAGCCTTTACCCTAGCTATAGCTATGTCGACAGTCCCTAAAATAAACGGCACAAAATTTCAAAATTCCCCTTTGATTTCGGGCCAACAGTCAATATGAAATGATTTAAAATCACAAGAGGGTTGATTGCCGTAACATTTTCGGTGGTGGCGAGGTAAGTACTTTTTGTCAATCAGGACCATTTTGACTTGCAACGAAATCTGAAGCTCGGTTTCCCAAACCCTTGGGTTGAGAGAAATTAATTAATTTCTTTGGCACTTACAGTGTGAGGTTGTGCTCAAATCGTAATTAGTCATTCGAGTATGAACGTCTAGTGGAAAATTCGCTCGGGTCGATGAATATTGTAGCTGTTATGAAATAGTAGTTTTTGATACAAGTGGGCTCCGTCGGGGCTGGGGGTTGTTCAAAAGAGATACCGCGGCCTTGACACAAAGGGCTAAGAAGGAACATGGGTGGTTTTTAGGCAGTAAAAGTCTGACACTCCCTTCCGCTCTGCCCAGAGCGGGAGGGGTTATTTGATGATTTTCCACCCGCCAAAAAAAAAAGCAAACGATGAGGTTATTTATTAATAGCATCATAATGGAGCAATAAGAAAAAACTAAGATAAGCTGGCAAAGAAAAGAAATTGGAAATATACTAAACTGTTTATGAATGAATGAATACATTATGAAAAACGCATCGATACTCCTCAAATTGACTAAAACAGATCAGGGTGGTAATATTTATAAATCACACATACTTGGTTCTTGCCTTGGGAAGTCCCTAAAAGCGGGACTCCCGGTAAATAAATAATATTGCTATACTTGCAAATAGCGACACTAAGAATTTTACTGTGTTACAGATTACTGACAGGCGCCATGACAGTGACAGTTATAGTTTATGGGTTTATGCAACGAAGGAGGTTGTATAGTTTGAAGCAACGAGTGAGCAGTAAACCTCTTTAAAGTATAATGCCCCTTTGGCTTGACTCAGACCGACCAGTTTTGAAAGAATTACCCTAGTGTTAGTACTTTTTAAATTGTTTTTAGTTCGTAACACTAGGCAGACTACACGTCAATAACTTAAGCTGATAATTAAACATGGCGGTTATAACACGATTTTATAATGTTCAAAATGCTCGATTTTCATCCGATAATTATTGCTGACATGCTTATTATCATTATCATTTAATTATTAGGACGGAGGGCACTGTTGGTAAGTGTTTGTGAAAATGTCTGTGGAATTTGTATTGAATAATAATCCTGAGTATTCAAAACTACGCTGTATCCTGATACCGCGTAGTTTCCAACAGGGCGACGGGCTTTAAGAACCACGCTGTTTAATGGGATAAAAGGGACACTGACGGACAAACGATTACCACGTAGGTATTCAGTGCTTTCATCAAAAAAAATATTTGGGATTAGAAAAAAACAGCTATTCTGTACAATTTGTAGGGGTTTGGAATTATACGTGTTAATCGCGAAAGGGAGTGTCAGACTTCTACCGACTAAAAAGAACCCATGTTCCTTCTTCCCTTTATGTCGAGGCCGCAGTATATCTTGCGAACAACCCGCAGCCCCGACGGGACCCGCAGCCCCGACGGGACCCGCAGCCCCGACGGGACCCGCAGCCCCGACGGGGTGTTGATGTCCCTTCCACTCTGTATTAAAACTGCCTGGTGTAAGCTTGTCTGAGTCAAGCTTTACCACTCCTAGTTGTATAAGTAATAAAATTATACAAATATCGCGGATAACAGAGTTCTTGAGAAAAGTTTAACGTTCTTTTGCATTTTATATGTAAGAGACGTAATTTCCCTTTGACTAGGTTTATGCCACACTTTCTTGCAACTGTGGACTTGTTAAGCGATAATGGAAATCAGGGATGTTATGGATATTAGATTTCGGATCTGGATACGGATATAGGAATTTGTCAACTGGTTTCGGATACGGTTACGGATGTCTACTAATTTCGGATTTTTCGATTTTAGTTTTGGATTATTTCGGTTACGGATTTCGACGACATTCTGACAATCTGACATTGAGAAGACCGCTGACGGCTTGGCCGGGCAAAACAAACAGTGCAACCAACTCTCAGAAATATTCCTAAAACTAAAACCAAAAACCCCTAAAAAACATTTTATAAAATTAGTAATAATAATTATTTGTACCTAGCCCATATCCGAAACTATCCGAAAGTTTCATATAGGTTTCGGTTACGGATATTTTTTTTATTTCAGATATCCGATGGTTTTAGTTATGATTACGGAGCTCTCTATAACATCCCTTATGGAAATCATCTTCAGTCCCACCCTCATTACTTAGATAATTAAACATACAGCCGGCAAAATATTAGTGTGTGAGCGTATCTTTTCGGGGGATGTAGACGATTCGCTAGTACTACTACTGCTTATCTCCTCGTAACTGCGTAATGCTATATATATTCACCAATGGGCGAAGACTATTATTTGCCAACTCTAAGTTCTAAAAAAGTGACGAAGAAAAACAAAAGTAAGTTGAAATTGTTACTATATTTATATAATTGGAAAGTAATATTTTGTGTGATAAATGTGTTCTGTTGGAGATGTTTTCCAAATGGTAAATGACTGGAGTAGATTTCTTTATGCAGGCTGAATTCCAAGTAATCTGTAAAGACACAAAAATGTTTCAATCATTTTTACAAAACCTTTATAATAGATCCCGAAAAAATATCTGATATTATTATAAAATCTTTTCTTTTCAGCCATAAGAAGTTATGGCATTAAATATTATTTATTTATGTACACACAAAATACAAAAAAAGGAAAAAAACATTAAAAAATAGAAGAGCACAAAGGTACTGCTTATTTCATAAGAAATTTCTTCCAGCAGACCTGCGAGAGGAAAGTTGGATAAGAAATATAGACACAGTATTACTCGAAACGGTGACAATTTTTTTTAAAATTATTACAGGTTAGACCTTAATGGCATACCTGCCGCTCATGAGACGTTACCTATACTGAACATAACCATAATCAGCCCTTGAACTACCTGTAACGAATGTCAAAGATCTAGAAATGACAACCGTGACCAAAGGAATAACATACTTTCCGAAGCACGGAGACAACTCGGATGAAAGTCTATCGAGACTCATTCGCAAAAAAATGTATTATCACCAACATTTCCAAAACAAAATATACATATTAGAAATATTCAACAGTTAACATACCAGTAAAACGGCTTATTACGGCGGCGCGGTTGATTTCTGCAAAGAAAATAAACACGATTAGTTTACTCGAAAGATCTTTAAAGAAATATTATCTTTTTATTATAAAAATATGTATGTAGGTACAGATGTTTTCCTTGAGGATTCGAATCAAATGGAGCGTGTATTTGTCTCGCTGTATATTATGAGATGCTTACTGTTTTGGAAAAGGTGTGGGACGGGTATAACATCGCCCACACGGTTCTTTTGCCCGATGAGACGGACCGAATGGAATTCTAAGAAACCAGCTGGTTTCGATTTTTTGTGTGTCTAAGATTGAGACTGATGAATGATTTCAATTGAATTTTGATACAACGATTCCTACATTTTTATTGGTTAAAGTTTCTTGAGTCGTTTTATTTACTGAGAACCCGCCAGAAGTTTTTAGGGAAACGGTATTATCAATGCGGCAGAAGGTAGTCAAATAATATCATGAAAAGGAACTTGCTACAATAAACACAATCATATGATAGAATAGTTTAGCAAGATCCTTGTGTAAATTTTACTCTGATCTTACCAACTGACTTCCATCTTTTGTGCTAGTTTTACTTTTTACAATTAAATTATAATTCACTTAATTATTTAACTTTAATAAAAGTTTTATAATTAAAAACTAAACCGACTTCCACGTAATCTAGTGGTAGCGCAAATACTTGCGCAAATTCCTGAGACAGGCCGGTGCTAATAGATTTTTCGACAAAATTTTTTAGAAGGTCTGTCTCAGTGGCAACTCTGACATCGTCTTACCAAAGAGTATCGTAGTATTAACTGGGTTGTGGAGGTCAGATAGGCAGTCGCTCCATGTAAAATACTGGTATTCAGCTGCATCCGGTTAGACTGGAAGCCGACCGCAATATAGTTGGGAAAAGGCTAGGCAGATGATGATGTCTCAGTGGCAACTCGAAGTCTGATGTTGTGCCCAGTTGGTGGTAATGGGGTCTACTTCTATGATATGGAACTTAATACGTAACTAGTGAAATGTGGGTGAACTGTAGGGTATACCTTTTTTTAGCCCTTCGGGAATAGCAGGTTTAAAAAAAGTTTTACGATGTTATTACTAACTCTAATAGGGGATGGTCCCTTTCCAGCAGCAGCCTTAGTAGTCCGTGGCTGAGACGTCACCGCCTGTTCAGGTGCTTTCGCCGGGTCCTGAACGTTTTCAGTCTGGGTGATCAACGCCGCGGCTAAGGCTTGGTTTTCTGTGAAAGTAACATTACTTAGAAAAAGTTGACTACTAAATGCTTGACCCTCTGTACCTGTGATTCTAAGTCACTGACGACAAAGAGGCCTAAAAATGGCGGCGGGAAGTTTTGCATCCAATTTAATATTTTAAATCTGTCCCCGTCCCGCGGCGTTGTCATTTTATTTATCTGCCTTGTAAGCACGTTTTGTTAGTCGCCTTTTGCTTATCCTCTTCGCATGACCAAACCATCCAAACAAGTAAGAGCAAGAATATGGTGAAAGTTTATACAGGGTGGTGCCGACAATACGACAATAAATGAAACCACTGGTAGTTCTAGTCCATAGGAACATTAATAAGCTATCAAAAAAGTTTTAACACCAAAAAAAAAAAAAAAAAACTAAGTAGCATAAAACTGTTTACGAAATACATTACAATTTACAAACAAATATTAGTTTACTAACCTTAGGAATACTTTGCACCGATTAACGTGTGGAAATAAAATGTATCAAACGAATTTGGCAAAGATATTTAGGTAGTCTATTGTCGTATCGTCGGCACCACGACGGTGTTAGGATTTATTTGATAGTTTAAAAATGTTCCTATGAACTAGAACTACCAGTGGTGGCATTTATTGTCGTATTGTCGGCACCACCCTGTATAATAATAAAAAATTGGGACAAGCCCGCCACACTATTCCCAAACCACTGTAACTCCTGTAAGCCAGAATCAACAGTGGCGACCACAAGAAAAGCGCCGAGACAATGAAGCCCGACGAAGTCCCAGAGAAACGACCACCACCCTGTATAAGAAACACACCTGGTATAGCATGATAACTTTCATGAGCATCATAAAACTCTTCCTTAACTTCTGTAGCTGCAGGAGCAGAGGCGCCCGACACGCTAGAATTATTCTTAGCTCCTGGTACCGTTTTCTTTTTAACTGCTTTTTTGTGCTTCTTGATTTTCACGCTTGTAGCTCCTGTGGCTGGTACAGCGTCAGAAGTTTTCAATGATGGCACCGACGGATCATCCTTTCTAATGTCATGCAGGTCTAGGATCAAGGGAAGAGCTTGAGGCTTGAAGATTCGATTTTCTCCTGAAGTTATTGATGAGGTTGACGCCGACGAGTCTTCGTCGCTATCTGTAAAATTAATATTTCGCCAGTCATGTTTAAGTCTTGTGTAACAGAAGAAGAGCCTATCCCCATCATCATCAGCCTATAATGTTCCCACTGCAGGGACTCAGGCTTCCTCTCAAGGAGTGGGCTGTAATCAAAGACAGCTTTATTCCACCACGCGGGCGCAGTGCGGTTTGTTCCCCCATCAACTGGGCGCAAATATTTACTCCGGGCTGCTGATACGAAATTTCTGACTAAAAATCAAATAAAACTATGGTAGGGACCAAGGAATCGCATCCAAAACCTCGTGCTCAATCCCCTAGTGCTAGAGTCCAACGGGTCGGAGAAGAAACGTTATGTTACTATTGTCAAGATAACATTATTATCCTAATAACCTTATTGTTATGATCAACATAATGGTCAATAACGACTTAACGACTCTTGTTAAGACCAACCATGAAAGTTTGGGAGTATACAAAGTATATAAGAACGGGGAGCTTTGCACAAGCAAAGAGAGGGCTTTACTCAGCAGTAATGTGGACAAAGACATTCAAATATTACTAGCTAATCTTAAATCGCTTTGGATTTGGATGACGATGATAATTAATTTAGGTGGATCATCTAGTATTATTATTATTTTTCCATACTTACCCTCCATGTTCAATCTTGACTTTGAATATTCTTGTTTTTAGGATAATAATATCTAATCGGTTTCTACGATTCCATGTTATTTCCAATTTTGAGATTTTATTAAAATTTTATTTTGTTTTTCCTAAGCACAATTGCACATGCTTTTCTAATTTGACTTAATTGTTTTCACAAATATTTTTGACACATGATTTTGACAACTATTTGATTTGAGAATTACTAAAAAATAGAACTACAAAACAAGTTATTTTTCTAGAAGAAGGTTATATTTCTTGGTTTAGTCCTCAGCCATATTAAGGCCCTCCCTCACCGGAGCATTCCCTTTAATGTTACAATTGCACGGAATTTGTTTCTGTACAAAATTTAACATCTGATTGTTACATTAAGGGCGACTACTTCCTCAAAGGGAGTCCTCCCTTTGAGGGAGCACCTTTAAATAAATACACATCGACCAACATTATCCAGTAAGAAGATCATATAGGCAGTCACTTCATTTCACTGATTCAATTACTGGTACCTATTTAACTTCATTCAGAGATGGCAAAAGGAGAAGAGGAAGACAACACAGAAGATGGGAAGATGAGCTAAAACTAACAGCGGGTCCCAATTGGAGAAGGGTCGCTAGAGACAAAAACCAATGGAAAATGTTATAGGAGGCCTTTGCCAACAGGCACACTGAGCTCAGAGATATACTCTAAACTTAAAACCAACCATCTGATAAGCTCAAGATGGCTAAATGTAATGTGTAATGTAATTTAACTTCATTCAGTTAGACAGAGAGTGAACTGAACATAGTTGAGAAATCTCTAGCCAGATAAGATCTTACAACCGTCATTGCAACACCCTACTGATCTTCAGAGATCAGTAGGTAGGTAATATATTGCTCAATCAGCTACTTCGTATCAAAACAGTTTTTACCTTCACCCACCATAAAGCCACTTGCTTCGGTTATAAAACATAGTGGGGTCAACAGCACTTGGGGTCATAAAAGGGGGGAAACGACCACAAACCGATAACACTGGACATTGGCACTCTCTACGTAATAAACCTATGGCCATTTTTTTATATTCTTGCTATCTCTACTCATATAAATTGGAAAGTTTGTCCGTTTGTGCGATTTCATGACGCTTCAAGTATAGGGTATTTCACCAAAGAAAGTGTAATTAGTGCGTCTGTGTAATTAGATTATCGAAAAATATTGGATTCGTGTTTTTTGTTTTATCAAATTAATAAAAAATGACGAAAATAAAACGTGTCAAAGTTCATGAGTGGGGGGGGGGCTTGTGACGTCACTTTCTGGCTAAAAAAGTACTAAATTTTTGACATCACAAGACTTGACACGACTTTTCGAAGCACTGTATCGTCTTCATCTTTTGTTTACGTGAAAAAAGAAAAAATAGGTGTCCATTATTTTTGGAAATTCTATCTGACGGACTAATTAGATTTTTTTTGTGAAATACCCTATTGAACGAATTTAATCGTAATTTGGTCGATGCTGAGTAGTATATTGAGGAGCAGCGTCAATCAAAGGCAGCCTTTACTGAATAAAGTTAACGTTCAAATTCCATAGCATAGCAGAGACAAACCAGCGTGTACAGCCGGCTTCTATAGTGTTCACTTTATTTTTGGTTCCCTATTGCTACATTTTCTTTTTACATTATCGAATTATTTTATTTTTATTATGAACCTGAAGTGTCCCACTGCAGGACACAGCTGCACAGGCGTGAGGCCTTTCCATTTATCTCTGTCTTTATCTATAAGGACCGCATACTTTTCATACGAGTCCAACTCATCACGCCATCTCCTTCTGGCCCTACCACGTCGCCTGTCTCTGTTGGTTGGAACCCAATCTGTGGCCACTTTGGGCTGATTTTGATGCGACATGTGCCAGATGTGGCATGCCCAGTTCTATTTTAATTTGGCGGCTGACTGCGACTTAAAAGAAATGTGATTATATATTTCATCTACGTGAATCATGTGTTTAAGCTTTAGTAGGTTACTTAAGCTTAAACATATGATTCATATAGGCGAAGCCACACGCAGAGTTTAGTAGACCATAAAAAGCCTGGTTGAAATTTACGATGTGATTGACAGTGACCTTTAAACCGCTACGTTAGGTATGTGCTAAAAACTAATCATATTTTATGTGGTCTTCAAAGCTTTACGGATGGTTTGTTAAATAAAATGGCGAGGATTATTTTTACGTATATTTTTTATTATTTGACACGGTTCTTTCTGTTGCATAGCTGCTTTGAAGAAAGAAGCTTCCGAAGTTCACATTCCATATTATCTCCTTTTAAAAGGATAGTGGGCCTTTGATTTGATTTTGAGACACGCTTTGGATTTCCGCGTTTCTGCAACCGTTCGTCTTTTGATTTGTGGAGTGGAAATTATTACGTTTCGTTCATGTAACGTTACTTATATTTTAAAACAAGTTATAAAATATTTGTATTGTTGTTATGTTATAATTATGATGCACCTTTAGGAGACGCGACTTTCGACGGAACTGGCGTCAAACGACATGCGTGTGTTTTGTTGTACTTGTTTCCTTTGTTTGAGTTTCAAGTTGTGGTGAGTCGTGGTACAAAGCCAACCCCAACTTTTACAAATAAATCTAAGAAGTAACTTTGTGGCTGATTTTATCGTGAATACGTCGTAAGCACGATATCGTATCGTGTCCAGTGTTGCCATACCTACGACTAGCAGTTTGTTTTACTACCTTGTTTGGTTAACAGAACGTTTACGGTGTTGTAAACAGTCGGTGATTTTAAAAATTTTGTCGTCAAATATGTTCCTGACTTTTTTGTTTTACTGGTGACAGTGAATGTTAACAGTAAAAGAGAAATATTCTGTTTGATAGCTACGTTTTTGAAGTTTTATGACCGCTTTATTTTTTTAAAACAACGCAATATTTGACATAGTTAAGCGATTTCATTTAAAAGGATTCTTTGAATTACAGTAAAACAATTCTTTGTTAGCTTTGAGCTCAAGGGAAAACTGAATCGATTCCAATCCCAGAACAGTTATAATTGAACTTAGGTACCCTAAAAGTCCTGAATAAATTATAAAAAATCTACATTATCATAAAAACCTTTGTTCAAATCTAAACATGTGATGAATTTATAAGACAACCTAACTTACATAAATCCCTAATAATTCCAAGTATCAATTTATTATCAATATTTATGGCTTGTATGAAAACTTATTTCATGTGTAAAGTTGTGCTGAGTCAAGGAGCAGTATTCTGGATCTAGAATATTCTTAGGGTACATCGAGATTTATGTCCGACGCTTACGGAGCTGTGCTTGTAAAAACTGTCTAGATATTGTATACGCGACAAGGGATTTGGCTGTGACAAGAGTTTTAGGAGTAATACGGATAAAAATAAATATTTCATTATTTTTTAACATAACATCACATCATGGCTTGTAATTCCGGTAGGGTTAGGCAGAAGTGTACCCATTAGTGTGTACTAATGGGTACACTTCTGCCTAAAATGTGTGTGTACACATTTTTCCCATTATATTTAAGTCCCATGTAATAGGGGGTGAGCCTATTGTCATCTGCTGGGCACGAATCCAGGCTCCGTAGCTGCTACTGACAAATTCCTTATGGAAAAACACAATAATACTTTGCCCGATACGGGGGGACCAGAACCAGGAACATTCATATTTTTTTCCAAAAAAAAATTCACATGAAGGAATCGAACTCGCTGTAGCACAGCGACTTTAGCTTAGTTTCACCTCTGCTGTAGAATTATCGAAAATGTTTTTATAATTTGGGGTGGTTTTGAAGCCGTGCTGCAAGCTACCACCACCTCATCAAATATACATTAGCCTAATCTGATCATTGAGTTTTAAGTCAGTGTGGGACAAAATGTTTGATTTATTACACCTGATAAAGTCTGTAGTTCTAGTATATCTAGTTGATCAGTGTCTTTTAGAGCATAGTAATAGACAAGCTACTCAAGAGCAATGAGACAAAAATACACTGAAATGGTTCAGAAGAGTACACGAGACTTTTATTAAAAAAATGAATAGCTGTTCGTTAGTCTCGCTAAAACTCGAGAACGGCTGGACCGATTTGGCTAATTATAGTGTTGAATTATTCGTGGAAGTCCAGGGAAGGTTTAAAAGGTGAGAAAGTGGTAGGTAGGTAGGCAGGGTAGT
This sequence comes from Diarsia brunnea, assembly GCA_949774965.1. NCBI lineage: Eukaryota > Metazoa > Arthropoda > Insecta > Lepidoptera > Noctuidae > Diarsia > Diarsia brunnea. Next base: position 4,981,839 of record OX459001.1, read on the forward strand.
CGGTAGAGTAGTAGGTAGGGTAGTAGGTAGGTCGGGTAGTAGGTAGGTCGGGTAGTAGGTAGGTAGGGTAGTAGGTAGGTAGGTAGGGTAGTAGGTAGGTAGGTAGGGTACTAGGTAGGTAGGGTAGTAGGTAGGTAGGGTAGTAGGTAGGTTGGGTAGTAGGTAAGTAGGGTAGTAGGTAGGTAGGGTAGGAGGTAGTAGGTAGGGAGGTAGTTGGTACACAGGCAGGTAGTAGGTAGGAAAAAGGGCATTGCAACGCATGCCGGGAACAGCTAGTCTTCTTCTTCTTCTTATATATAAAAATGAAACCCGTTTTTCGTTGTCACGACTTGGCATGAAAACGGCTTGACCGATTTGGCTGATTTTTTTTTTAAATGTTCGTTGAAGTTCAAGGATGGTTTTTACGGCGAGAAAAATTCGAATAATGGCCGGAAAAGCCCTAAAAACAGCCCTTTTCTTATTCCCATACAAACGTTTTCTAACTAAAACGTCAAATCAATTTGAGCTTTAATACCGTACTATAAAGTTTAAGTGTTAGTGGAGAGGTTCCGGGAAGGCAAAACAATTGAGTGACGTTCAGTTGTTCAGTCAACGAATGACAACTTCAAACAGACCATACGACATTATCACAATAATCACAAATAATTACTGTTTCTTTCCCAATAGAAAAATGATTTTTCAAATGGTGTTTGCGTATAATATAAAAATTAATTGCTGTTAGTTAGTCGCGCTAAAACTAGAGAACGGCTAGATCGATTTGTCTAATTTTGGTTTTGAAACATTTGTAGCAGTCCAGAGAAGGTGAGAAATTAGTAGTATGTAGGTAGGTAGGTAATAGGTAGGTGGTAGGTAGTTGTAGACCGATTTGGCTAATTATAGTGTTGAATTATTCGTGGAAGTCCAGGGAAGGTTTAAAAGGTGAGAAAGTGGTAGGTAGGTAGGCAGGGTAGTAGGTAGAGTAGTAGGTAGAGTAGTAGGTAGGGTAGTAAGTAGGATAGTAGAGTAGGTAGGGTAGTCGGTAGAGTAGTAGGTAGGGTAGTCGGTAGAGTAGTAGGTAGGGTAGTGGGTAGGTCGGGTAGTAGGTAGGTAGGGTAGTAGGTAGGTAGGTAGGGTAGTAGGTAGGTAGGGTAGTAGGTAGGTAGGTAGGGTAGTAGGTAGGTAGGTAGGGTAGTAGGTAGGTAGGGTAGGAGGTGGTAGGTAGGTAGGTAGTTGGTACACAGGCAGGTATTAGGTAGGAAAAAGGGCATTGCAACGCATGCCGGGAACAGCTAGTTACTAAATAAAATAAAGACTTGTAGTATCATATTTTATCTTTTACTTTTTTACATTTTTCCTGTCATACAATCGAACACATTACTTCTCTTTTTTGACAAATAGGTATAAAAAAAAGTAATTAAATAAAAAATACATGCTGCCACTACTAAAACCTTACAATAAGGTTGGTCGGTCCGCAACAAAATCTAATGCAATTTTATGACTATACAAATGTTATCGCCATACAAATGTTTGATCCGTGCGGGGATCGAACCCGCGACACGCAGCGCAGCAGTCCAATCGCTTAGCCACTGGGCCAACCGTGCCGTCTACCAGTCTGTGACTGTCAAATACAAAACAGTAGTACTACGATTTCTTTGAAACAGTCACAGACTGTCTGTCCGTGTAATTGTAAAGTTAAAGTCTAGCTATCAATGTCTCGTATGGATGTTCTATGTATGTTTCTTTTACGATAGGCTCACAATCATCAGCCCTGAATATGTTTAGGAAGAAACATTAAGCTAGCTTATTACTAATATTCCAATTTTCTTATCCTATATCCTTCCCCAAACAATAGTCCCCCTACCCGTACATATTCTCAAATGTATTTGAATAGAAAGTGCACCCAATAACAAGTTGTCTCGTGTTCTGCCGTTAGTCGGGCGTCGTTTGTTGAGCAATGGACCGTGAACCACTGCTCAGTAGCTTGAAGTGCTACTCCACACCTTTCGAGAGTAGGTGAAGGTAGTTTGATGCTTATTAAATTCCTGTCGAATAGTTTTTGGAAGGGAAACTTTAGAGCTGCGAAAACTGATCTTGCTGTAACGAGATAAAGGTGCTGATGGTAGCAAAATTATCATCTCAATAGTATCATCTTTTTTGTACATGTGGGTGAAATTTAAAGGAGAGGACTTACAGCATCACACTTAAATGCATTTTTACGAGTCTGTCAGATTTGAATTACCGTTTGTGTCCTTACGGACAATCAAGAGCCTAGAAAAGTCGCATTCGCTTCCAATTGTTCATTTTCCTCAATATTTCAAAATAGGCTTGACATAGGTCTTCCGGAACTTCTGTATTTTTTTTGTTTATCCTATTCATTTTTTATTTTTCAAAATTTATCAGTGGTAAAGTGAAAATGTAACATTGTTGAGACCCTCTAGACTCTGACCCCGACCCTAGACTCTAATCTAGAGTCTAGAGAGTCGACAAGGAAGCCCTGTTTTAAATTAAGTCGTGTTTTGAGCATACATACTGGTCCGCAATTCCACATCCAAAACGCGTATTTACAATCGGATACGTATTGGGTCGTAGGCCATGTTCATGTTTTTAAATAAAACAGTAGTCTCACAGAGAACGTTTTGTTCTATAATCATGTCTCTTTTTATTTAATTTTACGTCTTTAGAAACCCCGCACACTACGCGGCCAGACCGCGACATGTCGCATGTCCGGTCCGGCAATCTTAAACAAAACTGGCCGGACGTCCGAAGCTGCGACTTCTTGGTCGAAGCTTCTGCGGCCAAAAGTCGTAGTTGTGCCGCGTGGTCTCTAAATCTAAATGCGAATAAAATAATACTGTATTACAATAATACTTGTTTTAAGAAGCAGCTGCCTGTTGTTAAAGTCTTTTACGAAGGAGTATACAGGAGGGGAGAAGGGGGGGCTATATAACGACGTTTGCAAGTTATGGGTGAGCAGCTGTCACTAATTGTTACATGTTTACGAGCGTGCCCTAAATCGAACACATTTTTGGGTTACACACTCAGTTTTACGTAACTAGGGTGCTATCTTAGGATTGTTAAAATTGGCAACTTAAGTTTCATACTAGGTAGGAAAGGGATTCGCGACTGTATTACGTTACTCCGAAGTTCGAAATGCCGATGTACGGTATACATAAAGTTTGTGAGTCCGAATTACGTGAGTCAGAATGTACGCTATGACGAAGTACGGTATTCAGAATGTTCGTTACTCCGAAAGTTTGCTACTACGAAGTACTGTATTCAAAATGTTCGTCACTCCGATGTACGTTACTCCGAAAGTTTGCTACTACGAAGTACTGTATTCAGAATGTTCATTATCGCGAAGTACGGAACTCCGAAAGTTTGCTATGAACAATTACTCAATAATTATTGAGTACCTATATTCCTCATCGAGATTCTAAGGGAGTTTCGAATTAGGCAAGTAGTATGATGATTATTGTGCAAATAGGTTTTACAAGTCACATTAGAAGAAGTAGATACTATATCTACTTCTTCTTTTCGTGTCGATTCTATTTCCATCTTATACGGTTTGGGCCCAGTAGGTAGACACGTTTATTGCAGCAGTAGAGGCGCTGTTCAGGTCGTCAAGGGTGCATGTATAAGGACATCTGGGACACTCCAGCAGGGGGCTGCGGGTTGTTCGAAAGAGATACCGCGGCCTCGACACAAAGGGCTAAGAAGAAACATGGGTGGTTTTTAGTAAGTAGAAGTCTGGTATTCCGGTACCGCTCTGCCCAGAGCGGGAGGAGTCATTTTATAATTACCCACTATCCAAAATAAAAAATGATGATGGCAGAATTTAGCATAAACATGCTTAGATGTGGAAAAATTTTGATGTGTTGAGGTTCAGAATGATGCACTGAAGACTTGGTACCCGTTTGTGTGTCAATGTTCTTTCCACCCTGTGTTTTCCCACACCATCTTGAGGATGATGAAAACTCTAATTTGTTATCCTTTCGCGAAAGTAAATGCTAGTAGTAACAACCGACGGCAATTAAAAGGCCTTGATTTATGAAGAGGCTCCTTAATTAGAAAGACGTTTATAATGCCTCGCTTGTTTCTAAGTCAAAGGAGAATTATCTAAATAATAGTTTATTTATTTATTTATGTACATACAAAATACAAAAACAGGAAAAAAAACATAAAAAATAGAAGAGCACAAAGGTACTGCTAATTTCATAAGAAGTTTCTTCCAGCAGACCTGCGAGAGGAAAGTTGGATTAGAAATATAGACACAGTCTGTAAAAAAGACAAACAGGAAAATTTTAACAAGAAGTGAGTGGAAGATCATCAAGTTTAAGTTTTCAAATGTTTGCCTTTTGTATTACATTTACATCACAGACACCATTCATAATTAGGTTTTCATCCATAACATCACGCCTGTGATCCCTGAAGGATTAGGCAGAGGTGTACCTTAGGTAACTTAAACCAAACTGGCGAAATATGAGTGACTATTAGTAGTACAGTAGTACACTCATATTTCGCCAGTTTGGTTTAAGTCCCATGTAATAGAGGTCGAGCCAGTTTTGAGCACAAATTTAGACTCTATGGTTGCTACTGAGAAATTCCTGATGGAAAAACTCAACGACACGTTGCCCGACCAGGAAATCGAACCAAGGACCTCATGCTCAGCAATCGTGCTTGCGATTACTAGACCAACGAGGTAGTCAATAAGGCAGTAATTAGACTTACAGACCTTATTTGTAACATTAATGTAATAAAACAAGTTTGATTATTACTTAAATTTGAATTGATAATAATTTGCAAACTATAAACAGTAATATCAATTTAACAAATAGTTTCAAACATCCATTGTTCCATTATCAAATAGCTGAAAAGCCATAACATCTACAATAACACAGCATAACTACTTGTCTAGACAATAACTTGCTACTTAGTACTCTCACGAACAGTATAGTTTCCTAACATCGTTACAAATAACTGCTGTATCAAGTAGTTTTGGTTAGTAACTAGACTAATAACGGTTACTGCCATTATCGTTATCGTTATAACGATAAGAGGATTGTTTTATTAGTACTAAAGATTTAGATTATTAGATGTGCCCTCAGATTCTTTAGGTTAAGCGTTAAATGTCCACTCGGAAAAGTGTGAGCTTACAAATCCTGCTTGCAATGAGAGATATGATTTTTAGTCTGTGTGAGTAAGACAGAACAATTTTTTTCAAATTACTATTAACTTAACAAACTTACTTTAGCTTAATTAATTCATGAGCGAAATAAAAAAATATATATTTCAAAATCCAGTGATTTAGGCTGAGTGCTATCTGTTAGTAGGTGTTTAAAGCTACTACTGCCATTTTGGTAATAGTAAATTCCGGTACAAATCTAGCTGACCAAGCTAGATTTGTACCGGAATTTTATTTAAGCAATAAGGTTCTTACTTTGTTTATTTCTTTGATACCGTGATAATGTTTTACAAGTAGTCTGTTATTAATCTGTTCATGCTAATATCATTATAAGATATTTTCTGAAATGTTGATATTATCTGATACGATATTGAAAGCTCATCAAATAAACTTATTTTTAAGTTAAAAATGCTGCCGATGTATGTTGCTGGCGAAATGTGGGTGTACTGTTAGGTACACCTCTGCCTAACCCTTCGGGGATTACAGGCGTGATGTTATGTCATGTATGATTTTTAAGTTAAAGTGTGTTGTTGACTTGCTGCACGCGTTGGTGCAAACTGTAAGTGTGGCAAGTACCTGCTTATATAAATAAATAAATTATATAAATAAAAACGTATTCAAAGTAAATAAAAACTTAAGTGTTTTGAACATAGATTGCCTAAACTGCGTCTTAAAAGCCTGCATCCCTTCAGTAAATAAGTGCTTTCGATACAAATCGGCAATACTAACCCATCGTCACGAGCTAAAGTCTAAAGTGGGATCGTTTTAAGCTCGCAAAACAATAGGGATGTTTACTGACTTAAAAAAATATGATTCTAAATAGTCCGTCGGTTAGATTATCGAAAAAAATTGGATACGTATTTTTTGTTTTATGAAATCAATAAAAATTGACGAAGATAAAACGCGGCAAAGATTTGAGTGGGGGATAATGGTACACCGGTAAAAATGTCATACTAATGTCTAAGAATATGACGTCACACGAGTTTTCAAAGCACTGTATCGTCTTCATTGTTGGTTTACGTGAAAAAAGAAAAAAATACGTGTGCAATATTTTTTGGAAATCTATCAGATGGACTACTTCGTTTTTTTTTGTTAATTACCCTATTGAATGCGAACTTGTACCAAAAATCACAATAAATTGTTAACGAAATTTATCGCTACCCGTACAGACTATCGCTAAATATCATATCTATGGCGTATCTCGTAGAACCTGAAAGCGCGTTTTGATGCAAGTCGCAAGACGTATCTTACGAGGATGTGAGTGGAACTCAAAGGAATAAATTAACATTGAATGACATTAACACATCACAAGTACACAAGTGCAATAAACTTCAAGCACCTCAACCGTAAATAGTAAATGTGTACTCTCGTGTCTGATACCCTTAATATTTGTGAACGATTTTAATGTATTTATTTCTTTTGTTGACTATTATTTTAAACCAGAATCTAATTCAGGTCTCAAATATATATTTAATTGATTTGTATAATTCTCTAAATTACAGCACTCTACCACTATCTAACTTTCGAGTAAACATTTTAAGGTACCTAACCTGTTCTTCTTCTTCACTGTGTCCATGGTTCCTCATATTTTTTATACATTTTGAGTAATGACTCAATCCCGACCTTGACAGTGTTGGAATTGACCTCGCAGTGGTTTTCTTTTTGTGCAGGTGTTGTTGCATAGGCAACACAAACAGCAGACGAGGAATCAAAGGCATTGTGAATCCACGACAGGTTGTACTAATAGTATAAATATTGGTAGATGATGATGAGGTTTGAAGCCGTAGATGTCATTGGGCTTGAACGATTACGATGATATTTGTTTGTTTGTGTGTGTGATATTAAAATTTGTTTGTTTGTGTTGTTTGTGTGTGTGTGTTGTATGTGTTTGTTTGTGTGTGTGTGTTGTTAGTGTTTGTTTGTTTGTTGTGTATTTGTTTTTTATAGTATATTTTTATTTTTTTCTTGTATGTCTCTTTGTATGCTCGTTATGTTTCTGCGACAAATAAATATTTTTTCTTTCTACATTTCTATTTTATGCCTCGCATTAATTCTGAAGCAATTTGTCTCACAGCTGTTTTCCTTTAACCAGAACAATAAAAAATAAATAGAAAAAAATGTGCTTTCCAAATTAAAATAAACCAACTAATCAATCCTTGTCACATTCACAGATAACAAAGAGGCAGAAAATAAAAACAAAAGCGAAAATATTTACTAAAACGTGACTCGAAGAAACGACGAGCTTTCTTTTTGAATATATATTAAGAATTTCATGCATTCTGATTATACAAAACTATCAGCAGAAGAATTAGGTTACGGAGTTTATAAAAAAACTATTTTTAGTTGATAAGGGTTTCCGTGATGGTATTTATTACTGAAAACTGAGAAAGAAATTAGTTGACAAATAAAAAAATATACATAGTTGAAAAAGTTACCTAGTGGCTATTTGAACATCGAGTATCGATATTGTATTCTTTTTCTTGCCCTTTCACCAAAACTTGAAAACAATAAAGGCAATTCGCTCGCAATCTTGGGACCGCACTTAGAGCTCACGTACATCCGTAACTAATACTCTCTAAAGACAGATCTCAATAAAATTAAAATAAAAGGTACCCACAGCATATTTTTAAAGAAGGTTGGGGATTTGGTTACTCTTCGATCTTCCATTTCATATCAAAGCATTTATCCAAATGAATCAATGAACATTTTACCGAACAGTTCAGTCTACAGTGACATGTCTAAGTTTCCACACGATTCAATTCTTCAATTTAAACTTTCGTCTGCGACAGCATGAGCTCTGTCGGTTCTTGGACAAACTTGATTTATCTTCTTTCACAGTAATGAAACTTGTTATTTTTCTAGAGGAAGACGCGGATGCCTTTGGTCCATGGTATTGGTTTGTTGATGCAGTTGAATTGAGATTCTGTGTAACTGTAGATAAGTGTTAAATTGAGATCTTTTCTGCGTCGACTGTGAACTAACAATAACGTAAAAGTTATAGTATTTTATTTTACATTATTATAATCTGTGTGATTTCTAGCAAACAATACGTAACCCTTTTTAACCGACTTCCCAAAAGGAGGAGGTTCTCAATTCGATCGGTATGGTGGTTTTTTTAATTTTTTTATTTATCAACGTTGAAAATAAAGTATGTATTCACCGTAAAGAGTAAATAGGTACTACATTGGTTTAATATTATAAAAACAGCTGACTAGTTTCATGCTTTTGTTGGTTCTATTACAAAATAATATTGCCAATCTTTCTGTTCAGATTTATCATGATAGCAAAATCTGTGATATAGCCAGTAATGGTCGATTACGGTGTTACATAAATATGAAAGTCTAAAACGTCAATACCCACTCATATCGGGAACCCAATACCCTATTAGCAAAGTGTGACAGTGAACCCTATTTGATCCCTTTGGGGCTGTTGCTAAGCTGAAATAAATTTTGTACAATATTAGCTAAAAACTCAAATACAACATGAAAAGTTAAATTTAATTAATTTTTCAATATCTGATAAGAATTTTGTTCTGTTAAAGATTTCGTTACTAAAAGGGACAAAGTATTTGATTGGATTATTCACTTTAGTTCCCCTGTGATGGGAATGTAGGTATAGATGCGTAAAATGTACTCTTTTGTTACAAGTCTATTTTAACTAATTAATTAATGTTTAAAGTTTCTCCTCTCGTATCACATGCATTAGGGTTGTCAACGCGTATACGCTACGTTAGCGTAACAACTCCACGATGTCAACCAACTCAAGATACCAAGTCATCCTTTGTTATCCAAAAGGGTATTTGATGACCGAGGTAGATTAAATTCTATACAACAGAGGACTTGCCCTTGCGAGTATATCGGGCAATATCCCATAATGAGGTATTCCTCACATCCCGTCGGGGCTGCGGGTTGTTCGAAAGAGATACCGCGGCCTTGTCACAAGGGCTAAAAAGGAACATGGGTGGTTGTATTTAGTCAGTAGAAGTCTGACACTCCCTTCTGCTCTGCCCAAGAGCGGGAGGGGTTATTTGATGATTTCCCACCCCCAAAAAAAATAAGAAGTTATTCCTCACATACCTCAAGGATCAAAGTTTCTATTGCAGCATATTAGATCAAGTAGGAGTAAAAGATATTCAAATTATTAAAACAATCCACTTCTCGAAATCGGTTCAATATACCAAATCAGTCAAGAGTGAAGCAATCCTTATTAATGATTCCGAGAATAATATTGGAGACGACATGTATGTAAAACACTTACTAGAATACAGTGATGATAGATATAGTTCCTTTGATCACACAACCATAGGTAATATTCTTTGAGGTCCCTTGTCATTAAATTGGAGTACAAATTGAATATCAATCAAAGCAACACACAATTTTATTAGAGGACAGATCTTATCTAAATTGGTGCTATTGAAACGGAAAATTGACAATTTACTGGTATTTTCTGATTTACAGGGTCTTACGTGTGAAGTGAATACATTTCGATTACATTGGTTATCAGGAGGGTCTATAAAATAATTTCAAAGGGGATGTCGGTTCTAGTTCAGAGATGTTTTTAGGTAATTTCATTTTCTATTTTACTTCCGACTTCTATCTAAAAATCTTCCTTATAGTTTGTAGAAATATGAAACGATAATTTCTTCTTGAAAGAGTTGCTCTGTGGGACTCTTACCAGCATATAATTATAATTATCTACTTTTCTACCCACATGCTCACACTATTAGCCACGACAGGTTTAGGAGACTCATCAACTCTGTTTCGTTTCAGCACTATGGATCATGACCTCCTTGAGTAACTGGAGTTCGGTCACACTGGCAAGTGTACTAGATATGTACCTACCACTACCGTGCTGTCATCTGCGTACCCAAAGGTACCGGGCTTTAGCAGGTCGTTAATATGTAGCAAAAAAATGTTGCAGAGAGTACCGAGCTCTGAAAAACGGCATTTATAAGCAATCGATCGTATGATCAACAGTCATCAAAAACTACTCGTATTGGCTGCTCTCGCTCTCCCAAGAAGTTCGGTATCTTCTCACAAAACCAGTAGACAACTGTACGATGGAAGCTTGTTTATAAAGCCATATCTACAAAAAAAAAGATCGAAATGTATGACCACCTATCTTTAGTAATCCTTGAAACATCGTCACGTTTCAATAAATATCTATACAGTAAAGTTGACTTAATCACGTAGAAATATACAGAGTAGCGGTCAGGCCGCAACACGTAGACCCGTGTCACGAGAGCGACGGCACTCGAATACTAATGTCAGACACTCGTTGTTCAAATCAAAGGACATCATTTGACATTTGCGTAGTTTTGAAATGGTGTAGCGGGCTGTAAATTATGAAGTTTGGAAAGTTATTTTAAATTAAAATAATGTAGTGTGTGTTTTACGGTTGATATTTCTTAAATAAGAGGGTTAAAATAGCCACACCGGTTGTTCTTTTGGGCAAAGGAGATAAAAAGGATGGCTCAGGTTGGATCTTTTTGATCCCTAACAAAAACGTTAGCTGTTATCTTCGACAGTCGCCACGGATAGTCAGAAGCTGGATGGTAAGACTGGAACCCAACCCCATCATAGTTGGAAAAAGACTAGGCAGGTCATGACACAGACACAGACGTGTTACTGAAGAGTTTGTTCCACCAGTTTTCTTTCCAGCTGAAACATTAGGATGTAATGAAAGGTGGGTCTTTGGGGGCTACCTTTTGGAACTTTTCAATCAACATTATTTGAAAATGATTTTGAATAATGTTTTTAGGTACTATGTGAAGACATGCTGCGCCGACCCCAAATGAATTGGGATAAGGGCAAGAGAATGATGATGTACCTAAAGTACTATGTGATGCTTCTCACGATAAGGAAAAAGCATATTTTACAAACAATAAATTTTAATTAATGATAGCGTGACATTTAGCAAGGATAAACAAAATACGCCGAGTCAAGTAACATGGTACAAGAGCAAGAAGGATAATTAAATTGAGTCTCTTCTTCTTCCTACTGAATAGTTAACATTACATGTCAGTAGAAAAGAATAAAAGTTTTCATAAGGAAAATATCAACAATATTAAATTTTTCGTAACAAAATAGGGGCGAGCTTTGATACGCTCCAATATTGAATAATTCAAGGCAGAATGTATCAGTGTTTTTGCAATCTTTATTCATGTGCTATGTACCTTTATGTACGGGGATTTGCATTTTATTGAACAACTTCCAATGTTTTGTAATAATATATGAAATTATTTAATGGCAAGCTGTGTGTTCATGATTTTGTTTTGATAAAGATGTAATAACATAAACTTACAGTTATACGAGTAGCTACTGAAAGTGCGAAACTCATCGCCAAAATTTGGGCTAACTCAATTTAAATTGTCATCGCCACGCTAAGAAGAAGAACGCACAGCTGCCGAAAGGTGGATGTGCTATAAGTACTAGAAACATCTGCTTTACTCTTCGGTGTTTACAGGAGCAAAATAGTATTTTAATAAAACGTCAAGTCTATAGAGAGATAGAAGGAGAACCAAATCTTGAACAGTTAAAGTTAATAAAATAAATAAATCGTATTTAGCCAAAAAGAAAGATTAGCAAAATATTTTTTCTTTTATGAAACAATAATATTATTATATTTATTTCTAATCCTAAATACTATAGTGAAAAGCTAGTACTTAGTCTAATAATACAAGGTAAACATTTATTGTGAGAGATGTGTGCCCGAAATAGCCTTAAAATATCTGTGGTATAGGCGGGGTGATTAACTAGTGAAGTGAGGACTTCACTAGTTAATCATTTAAAATTCAGCACTTGACTGCTTCAATACAGTGTTTGAATAACTTGTTACTAAATATAATTTAATACGTACTTTAAAAATGTTTCTACTTTCATTGCGTACCGCGTAGCATGTGAGCAGAATAATAAGGAGCTTGTACAAAGCTAAAAAATAAAATCTAGGCTTTATTCCGCGGTTTATTTCAGGCGACATTCTTTGTCCAGAAAGGCATGGAATATTTTCGAAATTAATTTGGATGAAACTTTTGTAAATAAAATAAATATGAATGGTGCTTTTACTGAAGGTACTTAGATTGAAAACATTAAATATTTATATAAAAAAATATTCATCTCTAATGGCATACTATTGTCTGTCAAAGCTTTTATTTCTCGTCGTCGCATTCACAAGTGAAGTGGCAATTTATGTTGGCAAAACGGAATGAAACTGACAAGCATGCGTCAGTTTCATTCAGTTTTGCCAACATAAATGATAAATAAGGAGATTGTGACCATAGGTGCTTTCCAAGCATCAAAGACTCAGCAAGGTCGCGCGTTCAACGTTTTTGACTTACGCTAGGCACTTCACTTTGGGCCTAATTTATGATGTCATCACCACTGTCCTGAAAATGGTGAAAGAAAAAGTCGTGAGGGCATGACCCAGAACCAAAATCCGATGACATGTGACATACACGAACCTGAAGTACTGAGTGCGCGTGAATTTTTGCCCAACCCCTCAGAAAGGAGGCCCGACTCCTAGCTTTTGGGAACGACATCACTATCACTACATAGTATAAAACAAAGTCGCTGTCGCTGTCTGTCCGTCCTTATGTATACTTAAATCTTTAAAACTACGCAACGGATTTTGAAGCGGTTTTTTTTAATAGATAGAGTGATTCAAGAGGAAGGTTTTAGTATATAATTTGACCGACATCCATGTGGGCGAAGCCGGGGGCATCAGCTAGTCAGTGTATATAGTAAGCTGTTGCTCGCTGCTGATATACATTAAATCAATATTTAATGAACATCGCTCTTCACAACATTACATCATGGCTGCTTATCGCTACTAAAATAATAATATACGTTCCCCTTTGCTGCTCCTTTCAACGTGTTCGCATGACAAACATTTACGGAACTCCGGATTCCGTAATAAACGGGTCGTAAAGGGCCGTGATCCATGATTTTCTTCACACGTGCACAAACATGTTATGGACAATGAAACGGTACTGCTAATTAAAACCAGCGTTTTGTTAAGTCTTCTCAGGAGGGGAAAATTTAGTTTGTAAACAAATTGGTTACATATCGATGTTAGATAATTGCGAATGCCTCGTGTTAGAACTAAAAGATTGAATGTAGCAGTTTTCCTTATACACAGCTTGCCCAACACATTGTTGTTTGTATTGTTTCTTATTTTAAACTAGTATTGAAAAGAAGATGGTTCGGTCATGTGGAGAGGATGAATGAAAGTCGATTAACAAAAGGCATTTACAAGGCAAATGTGAGTGGCAACGCCGGGAGGGGACGCCCTAGAAAGACATACACTGATCTTATTAGTGACGTTCTTCAGGAAGGACCGGTGCGTAGTACCCGTAACCGGCGTGCGTGTTTGACCAGATGTATGAATGTGGACGTGGCAAAAGGAGTATGTAAGGATCGTAGCAAGTGGCGTTCTGTGGTTTCTGCCTACCCCCAAGGAAAAAGGGCGTGATTTTATGTATGTATGTGTGTATATACTAGTCTAGCCTATTGACCACACTCAAGGAAACTAATCTCATTGCTTAATATTTTTAAATCAATCAATGTGTACTCTATATCTTTACGTCTAGTGGTCGCAAGAGCAACTGCTGTGTGTCGGGCCCGGGGTTCGATATCCAGGTCAGACAAAGTATTAGAGTATTATTAGCTATTATCGTTAGAGTTGGATATGGTCTAAAGCTCTTTTGTTTGTATTTTTTCACCCATATTTCAATTGAATTTTAATTATTATTGGGTTTTTCATTTTTTCATCAGGATTTTCTCAGTCATTTTCAAAGCCATGGAGTTTGGATTTTTGCCCGGTTGATGGCAGTAGGCTCACCCCCACTATTAAATGGGACTTCAACATATCTGGCGAAATGTAGGGTACACCTCTGACGTACCCTTCGGGGATTACAGGCGTGATGTTATGTTATATACGAATTGTAAGGGTCTACGCATGGTTAGGCTGCGGGTTGTTCGCAAGAGATACCGCGGCCTCGACATGAAGGGCTAAGAAGGAACATGGGTGGTATTTAGTCAGTAGAAGTCTCCCTTCCGCTTTGCCCAAGAGCGGGAGGGGTAATTTGATGATTTTCCACCCACCAACAAAAAAAGGTCTACGAATGGTAGGTAATACCTTAATAAAAGTAACTGACCCAGTTGGTGACGATTCGCGATACAATGAACTATGAAAATAAATTTCCATTTGCCGTCGTCGAGCTATTTCGGATTTAAAGGGCACTGTTACAATGATCCTTTCAATATATTGCTTTGGGATTGTTGGACTAGAGTTCTTTTCGCTATTCTTGACATAATTCTGTAGAATAATTGTTGGTAATTATTATAGTTACTATATCAGTCAGTGTTTTTCAACCTGCCTCTGGTCTGGACTGCCTCGTTGGTCTAGTGGTCACAAGCGCGACTGCTGAGCATGAGGTCCTGGGTTCGATTCCCGGGTCGGGCAAAGTGTTATTGGCTTTTTCCATCAGGAATTTATCAGTAACAGCTACGGAGTCTGGATTTGTGCCCGGTTGGTGGCAATAGGCTCGCCCCCTATTACATGGGACTTAAACATAACTGGCGAAATGTGGGTGTACTAATAGGTACACCTCTACCTAACCCTTTGGGGATTACAGGCGTGATGTTATGTTTTTCAACCTTAGAGGAAATGCCTCCTTTTTATTTTACAAACTTTTATTTAACTTGCAATGTTTCCAATAAAGACCAATCACACCCATAGGTGTCCAGTATTTTTTGCTTACTACGCCTAGATCTTCCATGACATTGAACATTTTCATGTTCTGGTTGTATAATTTTCTATTTAGTTTTACAATTCGTGTGCCAAACGAGCACTTTTTACTAACAAGCCTTTTATTTTTTTTTGCGGTTGGAAAATCATCAAATAACCCCTCCCGCTCAGAACAGCGCGAAAGGGAGTGTCAGACTTCTACTGACTAAAAACCACCCATGTTCCTTCTTAGCCCTTTATGTCGAGGCCGCGGTATCTCATGCGAACAACCCACAGCTCCGACGGGTTACTAACAAGCCTTGGTTTTCGGTTTGTCGTATGACACATTCTTCTTTAAACTTCACTGCAGTTTAATTAATAAACCATACACATAAAGCCACAATAAAGCGCTTGACAACTTCATTCTGCGCTGAACAAAGACACCTATCATTAATTCTATGCACTTCTAGCTATCCTGAAGCGAGCATCGCTTTAAAGCGCTCGCTATACGACTGCGTGTCTCTTATGTTACGGTTAGTTTCTTAGTAAATGAAGCTTGAAGATGTGAAGACGGAAAAGTACAGAAGGTCAAAGTTTTTTCAGAAGTGGATAAGGATTTTCTATGGAAAAAAAATGAAAGTAAGAAAAAAAAACTTGCCAAGTGCAAGTCGGACTTGCACATGAAGGATTCCGTACCATCGTGGTATGGAAGCCCCCTTTAATTTGTATTATTTCTTGTTAAAGCGGCAACAGAAAAATATATTTTGTGATAAGTTTGTTTTTCATAGTGTTTGTATGAATGACAAAGTTATATGTGCGGTTTTTTGAATGTGCTATATCTCAAAAACTATTTACTATATATTGTTCAAACTAATTTTGGTTGAAAGTTTTTATTTTTTTAGATTTTTCACTGTCTTAGTTTAAAAGTTAGAGAACACACACATTTTACCACTTTGGAAGTGTATATCTTTCAAACGATTGACTTTGAGAAATGGTTTTAGAAACTTCAATGTAATTTTTTAAGACTTGTCTATAGACACCCCACACGAATAGGTTTGATGAAAAAAGTTTTTTTTAGTTTAAGTTCCATGTATGTGGAGACTCCCAAATCTTTTATTTTTTTTTATTTTTGTATGGAAATCGTAAAGCGGTTTACAGAATACATCTACGTACCAAGTTTCAGCTGTGTAGTCTTAATAGTTTCCGAATAAAGTGGCTGTGACATACGGACTGACAGACAGACATGACGAATCTATAAGGGTTCCATTTTTTGCCATTCGGCTGCGGAACCCTAAAAAGGAAGATCTTTTGAGCTGAAGCTGTGAGTTTGTGGGTTTAGCGCTATAGGTGAGTTTTTTACTATCTAGGCGATGGTGTGAAAGTACACTTTTCTATGTTGTCACTGGATGGTGAAGGTTTAGCTGTAGTAAAAATTGAAGACAACGTTGACGTGATGGAATAAGCATCCAAATGATTTCGTATGTAACTCACCTTCTATCCTAGATCTACTCTATGTGAGAGTGGTTTCAACCAGGACGGAAGAAGCACGTCGTTGTGGTTTGGGACTGTCCTTTTACGAAGTTTTTACGCAATTCCGAGGAAGCGACTAACATTATTTCGCACTTTCGGGCGCGGGACGTGCTAAACACAATTGCCCTTTTTTTGCCCGCGTTCACATGTAACACTTTGAGTGTCAAAGAGGAAGGGAAATGCGAAAAGTAGGTAATTTATTTGATATGTCTACACGTGACTTTTGCCTCTGTTATTTATTTCATATTTTATCTTTCAATCTATACATAGGGTTCGTTGGTATAAATATCAGTTCGAATCGATGTTCAGGTTAAGTCGCTCTGGCCTTAGGTGGTCCGTGGTGAACCACCCATTATATACCGAGTTCTTCTGTGCCTCACAAAGCCGTAGGTTTTGGTAGTCAATAGGATAAATCTAATAAGTCCGTCAGATAGATTTCCAAAAAATATTGGACACGTATTTTTTCTTTTTTCACCTAAACAAACAATGAAGGCGATACAAAAAAAACGTGCTTTGAAAACTTGTGTGACGTCATATTCTAAGACATTAGTATGACATTTTTTACCGGTGAGTAACGTCACAACCCCCCACTCAAATCTTTGACGCGTTTTATCTTCGTCAATTTTTATTGATTTGATAAAACAAAAAATACGAATACAATATTTTTCGATAATCTAACAGGCGGACTAATTAGAATGATATTTTTTTTAGTCAGTAAACATCCTTAATGTACAGCTTGAACAGTCGTTACAGGTAGTCAGTGTTCCGAATGTCTGCCAACCAGTCTTACCAAAGGGTATCAATTAACCTCGTACTATCTGGGTCGCAGAGGTCATAGGCAGTCGTTTCATCTATATTACTGGTATTCACTTGCATCTGGTTATACTGGAAACCGACCCCAACATAGTTGGGACAAGACTTAGCTGATGATGATGATGAGCTCCGCTAAAAATCGAAGACTAAATTATATAATTACAAATACAAAAAAAAATACAAAAAAGTTTATTGGCAATACAAAAGAACAACCTTACATACAAATCCCAACATTTTTTTGCGTCTAGAATTACAAATTTAAACACATAATATTAGTTATAAATACCTGTGTTTATTATGCGGTTGTTTGAGCTTGATTGACAAAATCTTACCGTCGAATAGCATAGCGACAAAGTAACACTTACATACATTGATCTTTACAAATTGCTGAGACCTATGGTACATAATAGTGTTTAATAACAGTCTAGCACTACAAATTAATCTTAGACCTATTACATTATCATAATGCTAGAGATAAGTGCTATCATGATTGTGTAAGATACAATGAAATAATAGAGCATAATTATTTGAAGTACATGGATTTAATTTTAGCTGTGACTAATAATTTTCAACAAAAAGCGAAGTGGGGGTGTAAGTTTCTAAAATATAGTTATGAGCGTATTAGACCTAAAGTAGGTGGAATCTACTCTTAACCTAAAAATATTCTTGGAGTGGTTTCGGAAAGGTAGGTAAGTCTATTTTAATAAAGGTAATTTAAATATATATTAATAATAAATGTCTATTTAAAGAATTCTCGGCAAAACGTTTTTGTACTGTATAAAATACGTTTGTAAATAAAATACATACTTCATCTTTTCAACAATACTTGAACACGTTATTTTTGCACCAAAGATGTCAAACAACACTCAAAGGCAGCACACAAACAATGTGACTTAATTAAATGATAATTTTATACCTCCATCATCCCCCGACTTCAATAGAAAGCTTTTGAAGCAAGTCGTCCGTCCCTGGACATTGCCAATCCGGTACGCAAACAAAGCTTGGAAAAGGTCAATATCGCCATAACTCAACCTTATGCCCGCTTCATCATACATATACTGGATATAAATCCACTGGATACGTGATTTATCATCTATGTGTATAAGAAACAAGGTTGCTTTTCGTGTCTTTCTGTGTGAATGTCTTGTTCTTCT
This sequence comes from Diarsia brunnea, assembly GCA_949774965.1. NCBI lineage: Eukaryota > Metazoa > Arthropoda > Insecta > Lepidoptera > Noctuidae > Diarsia > Diarsia brunnea. The sequence continues at coordinate 5,000,223 of OX459001.1, forward strand.
AAATTACACCACAATGGATATAAATGCTGTTTTCACGACCGCATCGCATCATTTTCCTGCCATTGTCCCATGCTCCTAGGGGTTAATACATTTTCATCTCCCGTTGTCCCCTGTTATTCGTCACGCTATCATTCACTCTCTGTTCTTTCATGCGAATAAGATACTTACTTACTATTTCATTTTGTTTGTGGTTCCCACTTATCAGAGATTTTTTTTTTGTAAGTTTAAAGAGATCTTGATGTTTTCCTACATCGTAAAAACGTGTAAAGCAGGGGCGAGTCGCTAGTACTAGCTATGAATCTTCTAGATACATGACAGATCATATAACACTGTTGTTTTCGTACCGGACGATAGTGAGGCAATTATTTATTGACACCGGATAAGTAAATAAGTAGTTGGTAGTAGTTACGCGATTGAGTTATGAAAGTTCTAGGTGTAATTATAGTAGGTTAGATTGCCATGATGTATCGGCAATTATATCGTCTCCTACGCAGCAATTTGTTTGTGAACTATCTGATAATTGTTTCGGAGGCTTTTGATAACGATAGAGGAGTGTGTTACTACACAGTAACAAAAGTTGTGGGTGGGACACTAAGTTCTTATTCAAATTCAAATTTATTTATTTGCAAAAACACGTGTAGATAATTTACATGGTATGCTTATTATAGATATCCTTACCGAGATCTGGGGGCACGGTAAAGTGCCCCCGCCAAGTCGAGCAATAAAGCGGCACGGCTGTACCTTCCTTTTCTCGAAACATTTCAGGCCATTTTCGACCTCATATAACTTCGTTGTGGATAAAACTAGAATCCTGAATTTTTAGTAACCAATATATTTTTACATGAAGCTTTAACTTAACTGTAGATATGTGGGTATACCTACTAATTGGTACATCTCTGCCTAAACCTTACAGAATTACAGGCATGATGTTATGTTATAACTTTATGAAACTCGAAAATGTTTACCGTTTTTGCCAAGATTGCATTGGTCTTCAAAACCAACACCAAATTACTTAGCCAAGCTTTTCAAAATCTAAAAACATTGCAGAAATACTTGTAAATATGTCCTACGTTTGGTTCAAATATGTTTTGTCATTTGGAAGCTTCAGTGAAAGTAATCAGAGACACAATATAGTTTGGGCCAAAGCGAGGGCTTTTATTTGAAACCATTTGTGTTACGACGCCTTACGCTGCGGGATTTTAGTACTCTAGGTCTTTAGAGTCGCGGTTTAATCAAATTTCCCTCCTGACATGATTGCTATGATATTTTTGCTAGATGTATTGTGTCCTCAAGTATTGTGTTTCATGGACAGAGAGCAACGAAAAAAAAAAATTCCAGCACTGTTGGCGCAGTAGCTGAGCGATCCGTACGGAACAAATATTTGTATGGCATACAGATAGTTGTTCCGGGTCTGGGTATTTGTGTATGTCAGTTTAAATGTTTGTAATCGCACCCACGATACAGGAGGCATTCCTAGTGTGGGGCAACGTTTTCAAATGCCCTCTGGGTGTTAATTACCCGCAGAAGGTATAACATAGAAAGAACAGGAGGAATATGGGGCTGACCTTTGCCCAGCACTGAGACCACGGAGGTTAACGAAATAAGGTCCCTCCTAAAGGTTACCAACCTGTTCCTTTGCTTATTTTTCAGTGTTAAATTATCCGGAACAAAAGAAAAAAGAGGTGCTTTAACAAACTGTAAAATGAAAGTGAAAAAGCAAAAATATTTCGACAAAGAAAACTCGAAAGACTTAAACCATCTAACGCTTGAAAAATCAAGGGACAACATCACCAAATTATGAAAACGGCTTTTAAAAATCACAACCAACATTCTGACATGAAAATTAATTACGGAAAAACGCAATTTCTCACATAAATTGCTTGGCTCTTCCGTCGCGGCATGATAATCTACTGTGGATTGAATTTTAATGGTGTGCTAATGTATTTTTTAACTTAGTTTATTTGCTGAATTAAATTATATATTGAGAACTCCGTTTATTAATAGTTGTGCTTATGTAACTATGCTATGCTTCGTACGGGAATAATTTTAATTTAATTTAAGTATGTTCTAATTTTAAGTGTTTCTCTTTTTTACTTTTTAAATTTTTTGTCAATTTGTTTTGTCCTGTGTGAAACCAATAAATACTTTTTCTTTCTTTCTTTCATGTGGCATTATATTACATCACATTTGTAATCCATCAGTTGTAAGTTAATAAAGGCTATTTTGATTTTTCATTTTATTTTATTTTTGTAATCTATGATGGACTATACAAATGTGTACTGTTCTTATAGCCGGTTGAGTGACCTTATTATTTAAGGTTTAATCAAATGTGTAAAAGTTGAATATTTAAGACACTGACTATGTAATATCTACACCTGTGTTTCTTTGCGCACCTGCGAAAAATAGAAAAGGATTTTCTTTGCACATCTGCGTTAAATGAAAAAGGATTTTAGGATGGAATTTAAAAATTACGTGACAAGTAGTTCCCAGTAGCAATACACCCACATTTCTTCAGTTATGTTTAAGTCTAAGTTACAGAAAGAAAGCTGGTAGCCGGCGCCGATCTACCGGCGCTTATCGACGCTGGTAGACTTAATTCAACTTGTCGTCGACGTTCGGCGCTTATCTGCGCTTGTTCATATAAATGCTTGCGCCGGTTACCTGCATGGACCGGTTCCTATAAGCGCTGGTAGGCTGCCAGCTTTATTTCTGTATACGGCCTTACGCTGGAAGAAACATCTCTATTTCATAAGTAGAATTTTGTATTTTTTTTGGCAAAAAGCTCTCCATAGTCTCCTCTCTCCGTGCTGTTTTCTCCGGCCAATCTCGCACAAAACCCTCAAAGGCCAGTGTTTCCAAGACCTCCCTCGGAAACGACATATAGTACATATAATATTATAACGTCACTTGTTAATAATTAGTCAATATTCTAATTCAACCAGATGTATTTCTCTTTTCACCGAATGTGTGCCACCTGCTTCTCATTAGGAGCATTCCATGATAAATTAACTTCTTAAAAGTCTTTTAATATTAGTATGTTCCAAGTTGACACACAATAAATTATCCTGGATAAGGTCGCTTATCTTAGTTTATCTCTGTTATTAATGACGAGAAAACATTAAATTGGGTGGCAGAAAGACTGTTAAATATCTTTATATACTTATGTTTTTGTCTAAAATAACGTCACGCTTGTACAGTAGTCCTCGAGTTAAGCAGAGGTATTCCAACTACCCGTTGGGGCTGCGGGTTGTTCGTAAGTGATACCGCGGCGTCGACATAAAGGGCTAAGAAGGAACATGGGTGGTTTTTAGTCAGTAGAAGTCAGACGTTCCCTTTCGCTTTGCCCAACAGCGGGAGGGGTTATTCGATGGTTTTCCACCCACCAAAAAAAAGGTATACCAACTACCTAGAGATACACCTTTATTCCGACATATTTAACTTGAGCACATTGCCATCAACCGGGCACAAATTCAGGTAAAGAAACTAGCTGAGAAACACCTGACAATAATAACCAATAAGACTGCTCGACTTGGGAATCAAACCCGAGATCGAATGCTTAGCAGTAGCGCTTAGGATCACTAGAACGATTAGATTGTTTTTCTCTACAACACAGTGTCTCTTTAAATAGATTTCTCTTGTGGTAATCGTCACACATGGTTTAATTAACCACAGAGGACAATTACACATATATATTTAAATGAAAGGCAAACAAATTGATTCCATACATTTATTCTAAAATTTTATTTTTTGATACAGTCTAGCTCCAGATAATGATGTTTTCTTATAGAAACAAACAGACATAACCATTCGTTTTAAAATTGTTATTACAGTGTTACAAGTTTCTTTTGGGGCTATAATAAAGTGCGATAATAAGAGGTCGCTACTAGTACATATTTTTGAAAAACATAGCATTAGTTCCAATGTTGCCAGGCTCCAAAAGATTCTTGAACAGCTATATTATTTGGTGACAGTTATTTCAATTAAAGTCTGAATAAACCGTCGGTGTATAAAACATCATATCATCATAATTATAGTAGTATAATTATTATTTATTACACATTTAAAATACACGTAAAAGACAAAGTGACTAGAGTTTGACTCCAATCTGGTTTGGCACCGTTATACTACACGTTATTTCTAATAAATGTTTTGAACATACAATTATCCACATAAAAACTTACAAGCCGATATCAGACGATTCCCTTGAGTGACTGTCCATTTTAGTTTTATACGTTCATTTTATTAGGTACACCGATGAAATCGCCCAAAATTAAAATTAAAATGCTTCTTAAATATTATTTTTGATCAATCGGTAGAGCAGGTAGTCCCGAAATCTGAAATTGTAAGATCGGCATTCGATTTTTCCTTCTTCAATGAAGTTCAAAAATGTCCAAAAGTGAAGCGTCTGATATAGGCTTCTTAGGACATCGAGTTTTAAAAAAAGTTAGGCTATCATCGTCTCGGTCACCCCATAACCGTCTCTTTCTAATTCACGATGTCCCATATCGTCGCCCGGGTACCGTACTTACATTATACTTATTTACAACACGTTTGTTTCAAGAGATCTAGAACGTCGTACAAAATAGTAGACCGAAAATGTAGATACTTTTCTAAATAGTCCCTGTATCTTGTTCGCTACTTTACTTTACAATAAAACGAAGTTTACGCAAGATATTTATTAACATTAAGAGAAACAGTTGTGGGAAATAAGGTTTTTGAAGGACATATAATATGTTTCGGCAAAAGGTTTCCATCACAATATTTTATGTGATATACTAAATAGGTAGTTGACAAAAAAATAACTAACCGTCGACGGACTAACCGTCAGATAGATTTTTAGATATAAATTATTGGACGCGTATTTTTTCTTTTTTCACGTAAACAATAAAATAATGAAGACGATACAGTGCTTCGAAAAGTCGCGCGACGTCACAGATCACTCCCCACTCACGATCTGTGACACGTTTTATTTTCGTAAATTTTTATTAATTAGATGAAATAAAAAACACGTATCCAATATTTTTCGATAATCTAACAGACGGACTAAACAGAATCATATTTCTTTTAGTCGGTCAACTACCCTATTGCGGATATCAATTGCCATAAATATTAACACAATTCCAGTATCTTCCCGTGAATCCACTTGTTCATTCCTATAAAATCGTATCTATTACCCGTAGTTTTAAAATAAAATGGCAGTAGGTTCTACAACAATAAACACAATATCTTTATCGTTTTCCTTCCTTCGTAGAGGTTTACAGTTATAATGAACTGACTTTTCTAAGTCACCTGCACGCGTAGTATGACCACCGTAGAAACGGGTTTTGTCGACGGAAGAATCGACAAAATGACAGATTGTAGCAAAATTTCATGTCAAATTGTATGGAAAAAGCTTTTTCTATTCTTGGTAGAATAGAGATAGAATCGCCATACTAAGCGTGCTGTCCCTTCGCTTAGCAGGAGCGATCATACAGGGTGTTAAACGGTTCCTTCACATAGCCGTCAACCAAGCATTCTGTACATCAAACTAAGTAACCCGCAAAAATTATTGCTTGGAAACGACTTTGATTTTTGGGGTGAAAAATCACGTTTTACTAGAACGCAATGTAACGTACTCAAAACTTTGTGCTGCTGGCTGTTGTAGAAATTTTGAAAGTAAAGATATAACATTAAAAGTATTAAAAAAATATATCGAAATGGCGACAAGAATGATTCGATAAGAGGTCTTTTACACTCCCGTCGGGGCTGCGGGTTGTTCGAAAGATACCGCGGCCTCGGCGCAAGGGCTAAGAAGGAAGATGGGTGTTTTTTAGGTAGTAGAAGTCTAACACTCCCTTCCGCTCTTGTGATGATTTCCCAAACCCCAAAAAAAAGGGGTCTATTACACCGTGTATAAAGATACACGTAGGTCCCGTGTCAATATAACAGATGAATAATTATAATATTATTATTAATAGTTGATCGGTGACTGTGCGAGAAATAATTCTCCGCTAGTTAATTATAGTGTCGAGAGCTAGTTGTTAGATCTGCAAATTTTTCGGTATTTTTCAGCAGCAGAACAGGTGCAATATTTTAAATACAGAACTTAATATTAACATTATTTATCAATTCGTTTTTTTTTTTACATTAAACATTTTAATTTATATCGTAACCAATTCGTTTATGTCATCTTACATCTAAAATAGTTCACACATATTAAAATTACACAGTATACATGTACGTACATACAAAATATTAGAATTAGTATAAAAGGCCGTATTCTGAAACAAAACATGAAGTAGTAATCTCGATTGAAACGCGGATGAAGGGTTGACTGATCCCGTCGGGGCTGCGGGTTGTTCGCGACAGATACCGCGGCCTCGACATAAAGAAGAAGGAACATGGGTCGTTTTTAGTCAGTAGAAGTCTGACACTCCCTTCCGCTCTGCCCAAGAGCGGGAGGGGTTATTTGATGATTTCCCACCCCCCTAAAAAAAGAGTTGACTAATAAACTTTTTGCTGTGCTGTACACAATACACATAACATCGCGAATGTAATCCCCGAAGCGTTAGGCAGAGGTGTACATAATATTACAGCCACATTTCGTCAGTTATGTTTAAGTCCATTGTATTATTTTTTTTTTTTTGGCGGGTGGAAAATCATCAAATAACAATCAAACAATCATCAATAATAGCTCTTGGGGAGAGCGAAAGGGAGTGTCAGACTTCCACCGATTAAAAACCACCCATGTTCCTTCTTAACCCTTCATGTCGAGGCCGCGGTATCTCTTGCGAACAACCCGCAGCCCCGACGGGCTCAACGTGGCGCCTTTGACGATTAACCTGTAACCTAAAGCAAGCTCAGAATTCGTGTAAACGCTTTACATGTGTGTGTGTGTATAGTTTTTCGAAATACTGTATTTAAATCTCAGTAGGTACCGTTGATTTTCGAATCGAGATTCATACCTAAGCATCGTTCTAGAATACAGGCCTACTTTAGTTTATGCTAAGTTTACAAGAAAGTGTCTTCTCTTCTTCTTTGCGGCGGATGACAGTTGTTGTTTATGGGTTGGTCTGGCAGGTGTAGACGAACCTTCTTGGAGTTGGTGCTGTTGCACTGGTGGAGGCGCTGCTTCGGGAACTTCACGCTGTCGTCCTTTAACTAGGTGTATAGACAAAGTTATTTGAGTAAATATGTTTAGAATGTCAGTTTTAAGGAAAGTAGCTATTCCTCATAATCAGCTTACTCTTTTCTGTACTGTCTTAAGGTCAGCTTCAGATATGGTATATTTTGATTCAGGATAATTCATAATGCAATATACATTGATTGCGTGAACAAAATCGGCAATAGGGGATAGGACTGAGTCAAAAAAATATGATTTCAAATAGTCCGTCAGTTAGATTATCGAAAAATATTGGATACGTGTTTTTTGTTTTATCAAATTAATAAAAATTGACGAAGATAAAACGCGTGAAAGATCATGAGTCAAAAATGGACTGAAATGTGACGTTTTCGAGGAGTTCACGAGTTTTCGAAGCACTGTATCCTCTTAATTTTTTGTTTATGTGAAAAAAGAAAATATGTGTTCAATGTTTTTTGGAAATCTATCTGACGGACTAATTAGTTTTTTTTTGTCCGATCCCCTATTGTTTCACCTGAATAGTCGTGGAAGTTGGAAACAATAACCTTTTCCCGGTTTAAGGCTTGGGTATCAACGCTTACAAGACAAAACGACGTGATTTTGGCGACCATAATATTTAAATGTAAAACTAATTCAAACTCTGGAAGTTTTGGATGATAGATAATAATATGGTGACGAACGAAGACACGAACCGAATGAGGCTGCAAAACTAATACGAAAGTTTGGAAGGTCACGACAATTATTTTTACGAACGAAATTATTCGATCATAGGAAAAGAAGGCGAAAATCCAATATCACAAATTATTATTCTAGAAGATCAATCATTTTCAGTCAAAGTTATAAAACAGTTAGAAGGCAAAACTTGAGAATTTTTAATAATCGAAGAACGAAGTTTCAAAGTTGAAATGGACGGGAAGGAATGGTTAGGTGACTGTTGAAATAAATTACCTCGAATACGCTGAATGTGTTCATGAAGTGGTATTCGTACTCGCCGTAGATTTTGTGCCTCTTTTACTGTACTAATAATGGATTTGAGGCGGCACAAAAATGTTATCTTGCCGTCACGTAAATCCTACACCATGTCAACAGATTATTCCGTGAGCTTAGGATATAGACTACATCCCGACAAAAACTGCGAAGCAGTAGCCCACTGAGCATTATACCAGTCTGACCAAAGGATCTCCCTTAGCAAAGATAGAAGAAGAACTTTTCAATCTCTGACCCTCATGCTACATGCTACTATAGATGACACCACTCATCTCATACTCATTATTCTATATATCTCTGCAAGAATATCCAAAAGAGCCCAGTAATACAGGAAGAAATATATGCCCAACGATCTAGCTCAAAGTTAAGTTTCTATACTCCATAATGACGCTTGCTCTTTGAAGTATCACGCGATAGTTTCACGTGATAGTTTTTGTAGGCTAGGAAGATGCTCAACGATCTCTGCGAAGTTTCACGCTTGGCGTGGCACTCGCTTGCAACTGAAACACGCTCGAGCGCACGTGACTGCTTCTGAAAACATCTCTCGGATTCTCGATACTACTCCCACGATATGCCCACATGCCTCACAGATCGCGCTTGTTTCGAAAACGCAACATTGTACGCCTATCATTATGGCTGACTTTAAATTATAATTTGCCTGTTCGTGTTTACTGCCGTCCTTTCACTAGAAAGCCGTTAAGTGCAAAAAGTAATTTTCGAGATAATAGCGAAAAATGCGCGAATCGTTTTTTCTAAAAATTTAGATAACTTTTTTGTAGTTACGTAAAAGACCAAAAAATAATCGACAAATTAGGCAGTATTTAACGTATATTAAGCGAACAAGTTTGGGTTAGATGCTTTCAAGAGCTAAAATCATCATACATTCTAATATTTAAAGGTCTGGAATTTTTTACATCTCTGGAACTATTCATATTCTTAAAATGTTTTTTTAGGCAGAAAGATAGAGAATTTCAAACTCTATCAAAAAGTAAAAATTTACTATTAATTCTGGGTTATCGGCTTTCTAGTGATAGGGCGGCAGTATATTCAATGATGTGGAATTAATATAAAAGCACATACGTATGGTAGTCTAACGTCAGGCAACATTGACTATGGAGTCATGCATCGTAGTGAACGAAAACCTAGATGGAAATTAAAAAAAATATTGGATTGACTTTAGCTCCCGACTATCGTTCTGAAAATAGTTGCAGGAATATGAAACGCTCTTCGAGCGATTGTCAGTTGCCTATAAGTTAGGACACAGCCTTTAAAGGCCAGCCTAAAAAGATGAAGCTAACTTACGCGTATAGTTAGTTCATGCCTAGTCCGTCTGTGTGATGACGTCAACAGCTCCGTATGGGCTCGCGACTCGTTCCCGGCAGGACTGTCGCTTGCCCTCATCCAGCACCATAGCCATTTGTATGGTGGAATGTTCCTGTTTGAGAGAAAACACTTTTAGTCAGTATTTACTTAAGTTAAAAGGTTGTTGGATACGGGGAGTATAGGACCAGTTTATGTGACATTGGGCTTAGGCCTCATTTACGGACACGCGGGGCGTCGCGCGGCGCGTTGTGCGTTTTTAATTCAAACACAAGCGATGTATGAAAACGTTAACGATTTCAAACGTCGATTTTACGAGAAGCGATCTTTCGCTCGTTAGTTTAAAATGCAGCGTTCATTGCGGTGGACGCGCCTCTCAGTAAATTAATAAAAAAGCTCGAGACGAGCCTTCTGAACGCGCCGCGCGACGCCCCGCGTCTCCTTAAACGAGCCCTTAAGAAAGATATGTTGGGCACATGCACTAATTGCTATATCTGTATGCTTCAGGGTGCCACGTGATTGTGGTCAGCAGGCAGGCTACTATGTGCAAGTGACTGAAAAATCCCTGTACTATCATGCCGTTTTGGGAAGTATGCTATGCCTTTTGTAATGCTGAGGATTTGCAGCTCGCAAAGGAACTGGAATTAATGTTCGAGCGTTCCCCACTAACAGTCAAAAGGTGGTTCGTATTTTTGATTTTTATTTTTATTCTGAATTTGATAATGTTTTTGTTTTTATTTCTGATTGTAATTTTGATTTTCATTTCCGTTTTTTATTTAATTTTTAAGTCAGTTTATGATTTTGGTGTTGAAATTGAGTTATTTAGTTTTTTATTTAGATTTTTTTTTTTAATTGCCGTTTATGTTTTGATATTAATTTTGATTATGACATTGATTGATTTTGTTCTTGTAACTAATTTAGTTTTTATTTATAAGAATTTAGTTTGGTATGGATTTTAATATCTGAATAAAGAATTATTATTATTATTACAAAAGTGAAATCCTATATCACGAACGAAAAGTTATACACGAGTACATCGAAATTACAAAACCACTCGCAAATACAGACTGTTACCTAGTTAAATAATTAATAATTTTCAATCTACCGGCTTAATTAATTCAGTAAAGAAAGTTGCGGAGCACATACCAATTATCACAATTTAATTACATTTAATGTCTACGTTAAAGCCAAAAATGTTCCTCAAATGTTTAATTAGCATATCGCTTCCAAAATTTTATGTTAGGAGTGTTTGAGTTAATTTCGTTTCTATAATAAAGTTATAATTTTACTTCGTGCTTATTAATAGAATTGTAAGAAATGTTGTCAGCAATATTTTCGCTAAAATTAACTTTCATCCTATTTATAAGATTTTACTAAGGCTTTTTAGTATGTAGGTCGAAATTGGAATACAATATGACTAAATATAAAACTCAGCGGTACACGATTGATTTTATTAATAGATCGACCATTTTTAACAAGGTTATTTTAATAGAAATACTAAAACTAGTTCCAGATTGTTTAAAAAACAATACCTCAAAACCTAAGACTTATCGTATTCCACATTAAACAAGATCTTAAAGAAGCAACAGATAGTCACTTAAACCGTACTAAAACAAGACTAACTTTATGACTAAAACATAAACCGTTTAGTGCTTAAGTGCATTTTGACGTCACTGACTCAAATTGAGTACCATGTTAGAAGTAAGATGGCGTCGTTAAAGACCTATTGTTGTTTTTAAAATTCATTTTAAGCGCGAAAAGCTGCTCTTGTCATATTTATGAAAGCGGGCATTCCAGAAAAACTATCTAGCTTTTGTTTTTGTGTGAAATGAGGGTGGAAAATGTGTTTTCTATTTAAGGGCGTTGTTTATTTTATAGTTGGACGGTTTTATTTTGTGGCTGTTAGTTTTCATTTGGGTTTAGTTGAGCAATAAACTTGTACAGAAATAAACAATTACATTAAATATGAAACGGCTTGTTCAGATTCGTTAAAAAAAGTTCCATTATAATCCGCTTAAAAGATAATTTTACTAACAGAACTGCTAATTACTTAAACAAAATCGCGATTAGACTGATTTATTGACGGTCATAAAAAAAAAGACGAAGGATCTGTGTTAAAAAACTTTACTTTTGTTCAGGCTACTTACCCTTAAATAAACTATAAGTACTCGCGACTAAGCGACCGTTTGAGACCGCTACAAAAAATGAAGCTATTTATTTTTACTTCATGAATTGACTAAATAACTGTACTTTTTAAGTAAGGTCTCTTAATTTTGTAAAGAAAATTTTCAGTGCCTTTCTGAAATCACTTAAAGTTGAGAAAATGGAGGAAACTTTAGGGAAAACGAGTATTATAGGATAAATAATTAAAGCTAAATTATCGTTCAATCCGAGCAAATGGACCAAAACAATGATTAATTCTGATATTGTCAAATGTTTTCGTTTTGTTCAAATGATTGACGGTACTTATTTTGAACTTGTTTTAAAGTGTTGTGTTTTGTCATTGTTAAATTGAGTGTTGCTTGATTTAACTAAGTTTTGATGAAGAGGGACTTGATGATGAAATGTTTTTCTGAAATATTTACTTGTATTGGGTTGGTAATTAATTGTAAATGACTAAGCACTAAGCTGTGATGCGGCGGAATGAGGTCGTGAGGAACGTTTTAAATATGGGCATACGAGTTGAGGAATACTAAAGAAGCGATGAATAGACTGTGTTAAGAATGATATGGTAAGAAAGGAGGTGTCTCATGAGATGACGAGAAACAGAGAAGTATGTAAGAAGAAGACATGCTGCGCCGACCACAAATGAATCGGGATAAGGGCAAGAGAATGATGATGATTACTAAGCACTAAGCTTCTAAAATATTATTACAGTAATAAATCTATTAAAATCTCTCGCTTCTATTTAAATTTCTCTATATTATTATTAATAATCTTCAATTTTATTGTGTGATGTATAATTTTGTGAATGTTTTATGCTTTTAATTGAATTTTTGTATTTGACAAATACAAAACTCAAATTCCACACACACAAACTCCAGTTTTGTATCTGTCTATGAGCTGACTATTCTATTCTGTTTTGTAACTTAAGGATTGTATTGTCCGAAATAAACGTATTATTATAATGTTATATTTTTTTTATTTTAAAATAGGTCTTATTAAGTTAGTTTAATAAAATTGGTATTACCTCAATATTTAAATAGAACATCTATGACCAAAAAGCTTATATAAAATTTTCCATGGGAACGACCAAAAAGTTTATTAACAGGCCACATCTAAAAAAACCCGTACCATTATCTCTGGAAATGTGTAAATTATGCGAGTTACTTATCATTACTTTCTCAGCACAACATTTTTTACGCAAAACATTTTCAGTATTAGAGAGATTACTTTAATAAAGGTTCATTTTATAAAGTATCTTTATTTTATACTTAGGCTGAATTTTATAAAGACTTTGCTTGGGATGATCCTAGGAATTTAGTTTGTTTTAGCTGTTTGTCACCTTTCTCAATTTTAAAGGGATTTGTGTAGAGTTTAGCACATAATTTGTTCCAGACTTTACAGAAACTTTCAATAATGTTTACTTGCAAAAATAGTTTTTTATCAACTTACGAAACAGCAAGATTTTTTCTTCTACATACGAGATACATTGTAAATCATTCGAAAACCACGGAATCTTATATAATTTTGATGATTTCAAGGGTCGCGTTCTTTGCGTAATTTTTTGAACGTGCAAAAAACTAGAAACATTTTCGACAAAATGCGTGACATGTAAATGGTTAATAATTAAGAGGTGGGATAAGATTTCTTGTTCGGAAAATGTACGAAATTTTTGATTTTTGGAAGACCAAGAGTGGGAAAGATCGTGAAAAAAATCTGGTTCTTTTCTTCTTAGTCAATAGATTCTTGTGGTTGCGCAGACGAGGTACACGGAGAGGTGTTTGGTAGGTCGTTGACTTCCCTGAGGATTGCTTTTACAGCGATGTGCTTCCAGTTTTGCCGGTTGGAGATGTTGCTAGTACACTGGATCATGGTAGACTCAGTAGGTTTTTTGATCAAGTCAGTCCAGCGAGTTGGTGATCCACTCCACTTGGTCCTGAATTACCAGTCTCTCCATCTAGTAATATGACCAAAAAACTTTAAAATTCGTAGTCGTTAGTAAAAACCTCACCTGAGACTAATAAATATCCTGTTCGAGAATATGAAGTATATGACGGGATTGGCAGCTGAGTTGAGCGGTGCTAGACTTTGTATGAGCGAAGCGATGGCTATGTTCCCCTGCGTGTCGGGGACGTAACCGTACACTTGTAGCAGGTCGAAGATCATGTACGGGGACCAGCAGAGGACGAACACTGAAACAAAGGTGACGTTAGTAAGGGAATGGTGGATTTTTTTGGTGAAGCCCGAAACACACTGCCTATGCATGGCAAGCCTTTTTTTTAACTCTTTTTAGCACCCGCTCTGAGTGGAGCAGGAGGGAGTGTCAGATTCTCATTGACTAAAACCCATGTGTGTCTTCGTATCCCCTTGGCGTTCTAGGGCGGTGGTAACATTTTCGAACAAATTCCGCAACCCTAGCATGCACTGGCCCTAGTAGACCTCATCTTATGCATGGCATGACTACGACTGGCTGAAGGCTTTCGGTAGCTAAGGGCTCATCCCGTCGGGGCTGCGGGTTGTTTGCAAGAGATACCGCGGCCTCGACATGAAGGGCTAAGAAGGAACATGGGTGGTTTTTAGTCAGTAGAAATCTGACACTCCCTTTCGCTCTGCCCAAGAGCGGGAGGGGTAATTTGATGATTTTTCAAACGCCAAAAAAAAAAAAGGGCTCATGTGCTGCGTCATCAGCATCGGGCGTCGGCAGGTATGCCATGCATAGACACCAACCATTTTAAAAACCATCTTACTGACGAGTGACCTACAATGTTTTGTATATTCCTAAACCACGACAGTCGGTAGGTAGTTACTTCGCCGTCTGTGGTCACAAAACAATTAACCAAATAATTGAGACCGAGTATGACCTAAGGATCATACTCGGTTGTAAATGATTTGTTTCATCGGCCAATCATGTTAAACCAACCGTAAAGACCTACCTAAGGATTGGCCATTGTATGCACTGGGTGGAATTAATTGTATAGCCTCGGTTTAGGTTATCAGAATGGCTAACAATTTTGTAATTAATTGGGCTGCGGGTTGTTCGAAAGAGATACCGCGGCCTCGACACAAAGGGTTAAGAAGGAACTTGGGTGGTTTTTAGTCAGTAGAAGTCTGACACTCCCTTTCGCTCTGCCCAGAGCGGGAGGGGTTATTTGATGATTTCCCACCCCAATAAAAAAAAAAGAATGACTTATCTATAAACAACACTTAAGTGTACTCACGACGGTTTAGTTTTTGTGATAAATACAGTATATTTAATTTCAGTTCGTCTGTTTTGCAACAGGTACAAAAAGTGTGCCCAAATACAAATCGCTTACAATATTTCATTGTTTTGTCAACATAACTGCCAGATTATGACCCTTTTTATACCTCGCTGGCTATTAGATTAAAAGATGTATGGTGTGCTAAGCGAGGAACGAAGTGACGGCGCAAATGCCAGCTTTATATATTTATATCCCATGAAAGAACCATAATATGGACCAGGGGATTTTGGGCTAAATGGTAACGCACCATGTAAGATATAAAGACAAATGAGGGATGGGGCTTATTAGGGGGATTAAAAACAATGGCGGCGGATAATAAAGACGAATTAATGTTTGTGGAACATTTATTTTGGATATGTTACGGTTTTGTTGGGATACCTGCGTGTCAGACGTGATGTTTAACTTTGATGAGGGTTTATTGTGTTTTTAGGATCCTTTAAAGAGATTTAAGATGTTATACTAAATAGAACACACACCATAGAAAAAACTTATCCTATTTCTCGATACGGCCAAACAAAACGACAGTTTAACATGTTAAAATTGACCCGACTGCGGCGAAGCCCAAAAGAAGGGTTATTTATTATTTTATGAATGGTTATTTCATTCTTACTTTCTTTACTTTAAAAAATAAAAAACGTTGCCCCACACTAGGAATTTCTCCTGTATCGTGGGTGCGTTCACAAACAATAAAACTCACATACACAAATACCCAGACCCGAAACAACTGTCTGTAGGCCATACAAATATATGTTCCGTGCGGGGATCGAAACCGCGACACGCAGCGCAGCAGTCTAATCGCTTAGCCACTGCGCCAACCGTGCCGTCATGTATTCCAAGTATGTAGTTGGTTGAAAGCATATTTAAATGTCTTTTGTATGCTCCTAACATTCTCCTAAATTAATATTCCAGAATGTTTGCAGTAAAGTTAAAACGTCAGTATAAAATTAAATACGAATAGTCGAATCATCTTATAAATATTTTCTGAGAAGACATAATCTACTGAGAATTAAATCAATTTCAGATTGGTGTAAACTTTGCTTAATATTGGAACTATCAAATAATTCAGCATTACTTAAAAACATAAGGAACAAACGCTAAAGTAATAAAATTCCTAAATTATTACAGCACTAACAATATTCTTTCGGGATTATCCAATAAAAACGTCCGGTTTTACAACTAAACTTTTTAAAACTTTTCCTCGTCCGGGAGTGATTATGACGTCACAAGGTTATGGCGTCGCGGATGAAATGTAATCCTCGAGTGCTAGATTTTTCTGGAAGAAAAATTGCTGGAAGAAAAATTGTTGGAAGATGTTTGCTAGAAGAGTTTGGACATGGAATTGAGTGTATAGTGTGAAGCTTAAAAATATTTAAACGAAGAGTTTTTGCTGAAGGAAAACGTGGTATGGTAACTTTTTGGTATCTTACTTAGTACGTGTGTACCTATTTATATATGAAACCCTGCATCGTTAAAACACGAAAATAAATAAAATACCTAAGGGTTTTTTTATTTATCTGCACTACATCGCTACATATTATTAAACAACGTCCTCCGCCGCGTCTGTCTGTCTATTCGCGATAAACTCAAAAACTACTGCACCGGTGTTCATGTTGATTTCACCAATGGATAGAGTGGTTTTCCAGGAAGGTATAAGTATATAATTTGCCCGACATTCATGCGAGTGACACCGCGGGCATTAGCTAGTTTGGTATAAATAAAACTCATATTATTCTGAAATCGACAACCATAGAAATGTAGTTGTTTGTTGCTGCCACGTGCCAAGACGTTGTCATGTTCCAAAATGTCAAATAACGAGGCAAAGTACGTTACATAATCACAAATTCTAGACAAAAACAAAGCCTTGTACATCAGATAAGATCTGTTCATAATAATATTATGGTAATTCGTGTCATCGAGAAAGTAAACGGAGATAAAGAAAATTGGGGGCGAACCGATCAGTCTTGCTTTAGAATAAAACTGAATGAACATTAATGTTGGTGATATTTTCTCCTTAAAGATTTGGCGTAAGATCGGGATAAGATTGAAAATAATAATATGAACGAAATATATATATAATATTCTATAAATAATAATAATGAATAGGGATCATTGAAATTAATAACCGTACCGAAACTTACAGAGCCTAACTAACAAGGGTGAAAGCACATTTTCAACTACAAATTGGATTTTACTCGAATTGAACGTTATAGTTTGACAATTAATATTCAAATCTTTGGCATTGTTATAAAATCTAAGATGTTTTACACAAGCCCGCAGGAACTCAAAACAATTTACGGATAAAAGGAACGAGGCAAGGTCACAGTAAAGATAAAATACTTTCCATCGGGCCTGCGGGTTGTTCGCAAGAGATACCGCGGCCTCGACATGAAGGGTTAAGAAGGAACATGGGTGCTTTTAGTCAGTAGAAGTCTGACACTCCCTTTCGCTCTGCCCAAGAGCGGGAGGGGTTATTTGATGATTTTCCACCCACCGAAAAAAAAAAGATGAAATACTTTTCGGTCGGAATCTTTCAATTTTAAACGAAAACCCATGATCTTCACCCAATGTAAACACTTTAACTGGTAATTTATTTACGGGTATTTTACGTCGAGTTCTGGAAGCTTTAAGACAACAATTCCTCCCAGTTAGACATGATGGAGGAGATCGTAAAAAGTTTTTATTGTCGCCAGTTTTTGTGGCCTCTCGTCATATCGCGATGGCTCTTACATTTCTTATGGCTTTCTAAGAGATTTGACCTTTGAGTATGGAGAAAAGAAAAACGTTAACAATGAATAAAAAAAGTCGATTTTGATTTAAGTATATACCGTAACATACCCGTATAAACATTGACTTATGTATTACTGCGTAAGGACTGGACGGACCGCATGTTACAATGACGCCTCGAACTTGGTCCTAAAACGGTCTTTCCTAAGCCGAAGTGAACTAGTCCACGATCGGCTCTCTTCGGGTGCGGTCGTAAATTTTATTAAAAGCTTTATTTATGTTCTTTATACTTTGAAAATACCACGCCGCTTATGCAAGGTTACGTTAACGAGCAGACTACACCGATTCTCTATATGGCGAACGCGTTGAGCAAATGTTCGGACGACCGTATCTTTAGTTTTTATATCAATGCGTATAAAGAACTGTACAGTTTCTAATTTTAAAATTACAATTGATTGGGTTCTATGTTAAACACATACACAGTACAAAGTTATAAGAACTTACAAGCATAATGTCACAGGATTTAACACACTTACAGTTCAAGTATTGAGATTAGGATTAAAAGAAAGCGGGTCCAAAAATAACAATGGCAGCAGGTCTTGGCCTCTGGTTCGTCTTATTTATTCTCAGGATTAGAGGCAGTATTTTTCACAGTCTGTATATTGTGACGTAAGCTCACTTTACTGTCCGCAGACGTGGTTGAGAGACTTCAACGATTTGCAGTAAGGGTTGAAAGGTTGAGATCGAAACAGAATCGTACCGAACAATCTAGTTTCTTTTGTATAGTATATTTTGAAATATGAAATTAAGAATTTAGTTAAACTTCATAAATAATATGTCTGTTTCGATGAAAAGAACCTAATAATGTTTTTTCTGCAAACAGGTCATCTCAGATACTTTTACAGTCGATCAGGTATTTGGTCAATATTTTAAAACTAGACGTGACAGCCATTTCCTGTGTTACTCTAAAAAGGATAGTCGAAACAAACTCAAGGGCTTAATAATAAATATAGAAAAATTAGACTATTAAAAATGATTCTACTAAAAGGCACTCAACGGCCAAGTGGTGAATTATGAAACTTAATAATATGTTATTAGGTTTTCATAACATCAAACATGTTTTCCTGAAGGGTTTGGCTGGGGTGTATAACGAAAGCACATGCTTTCTTTAGGTATACATCCCAGCCAGGTCAGGTGGTCAGGCCAAATATGTATTTGGCCTGACCATTTACATCAGCATTCTGTAAAGAACTTATATATATAGGATCAAAGCTTGACAAAGTTAGCTTACGTGTAGTACTTTTTTTTCTTCTTTGAAGTGTGGGAAATCATTAAGTGACTCCTCCCGCTCTGAGTGGACCGGTAGGGAGTGCCAGACTTCTACTGACTAAAAACCGCCCATGTTTCTTCTTAGCCTTTTGTGTCCGAGGCCGCAATATCTCTTTCGAACAACCCGCAGCTACGTGAACTACCTCAAGGCTAAATTTGGGGTTAATCCTCTCCTGTCTAAACTAAAATTTGTATATTAGTATAAAGCTTGACACTAGTACCTCAGTTTCTGAAGCATCATCCATTAATTTCCGTTGTAACCTATCACTTAAAATGTATATGTTGGAAGTAATAGTTGTTTACGAAGAGCTGCTTTAATTATATTTAGGTATTATCCATGTGTTGTTTATATGGAAGGATACCAAAGACATAATAAATTAAATTATTTAATCAATGAATTGTGCACAATCATTCCGTGATTAATAAGTAAGAAAAAATGAGTTATAATGTAAAATTACATATTAAATTATTTTTTTTGACACAAAAAAAAATTTAAGACAACAAAATAACATAATTTTGGGTAGGTACTTTTGTTGACTAATTTGGTTTTGTGAAAAAAAGGTAAAAATATTTTTTTGAAAAGGGAAGATTTTGTTTTTGAAACACACCTCCAAACTGACGCTCTAATAATACCACTCTCCCGTGTTGTTGTATGCGTGTCTGTCCGTCCACCGTGACTGTTGTTGTAACACGAATGAGTTGTTAAACTAATAACATGTTCACGAACTAAAATATACTGAAGGAACATGTTTATTCCGTTATGGAGAATTATTTTTAGCTTAGGTGCATTATGTTACTACGCTAACACGCCAGTCATGGGGATACGAATGACTGGCAATATGTGGTGATACCTGCCCTTCACCTTCCTAATAGGAGGAAAGTATTTTACTGTGAACTGGGCACAAGTCATACTATTGGCTTACAACTGAAACCCCTATTCTTTTGCTCCTTGAAATTTAATCTTGGACCTCAAAAATTCTCTGATAGAGTAATGAAACTGATTACAATAGGAAACATGTATTAGATAAATTAACCCCTTCAATGGAAGACAACATTTAGGGATGGCCTATGTCCAGTGGACGTCTTTCGGCTGAAATGATAATGATGAGCCCCTTCAATAGTATACGCCCAGGAAATATTGACAAACTTATTCCTCTAAAAATGTTTTAATTGTTGTAATAATACTCCAAGTTATTAATAAGGGGGTTAACATTCCCGTCGGGGCTGCGGGTTGTTCGCAAGAGATACCGCAGGCTCGACATGAAGAGCTAAGAAGGAACATGGGTGGTTTTTAGTCAGTAGAAGCCTGACACAGACACAGAGCGAAAGGGATTTCGCTCTGCCCAAGAGCGGGAGGGGTTATTTGATGATTATCCACACGCCCAAAAAAAAAACAAAAAAAAGGATTAACATTCAAAATAATAAATCTATAACTTACCAAAAACAATAACAAAGGTCATCTTGACTGTTTTGATCTTAGCCTTCGGTATGATGCCGCGGCTGCTGGCACGCCGGCTGTCTAGGTCATCACTGTCTGCAATGAAAATACACCATTACTATCCTAGTTTACTAGATGCTAATAAATAAGCCTTTCATAGGTAATTGCTGCGTGTTACTACTTCAATATAATTATTTATATCACATATTATTTATATATAATATAATTATAATCACTACATAGTATAAAACAAAGTCACTGTCTCTCCGTCTCTATGTATGCTTAAATCTATAAAACTACGCAACGGATTTTGAAGCGGTTTTTTTATTAGATAGAGTGATTCAAGAGGAAGGTTTTAGTATATAATTCGACCGACATCCACGCGGGTGAAACCGCGGGCATCAGCTAGTTATTTATAAACTAAGTACTTATTTTTAGGGGCTATCAAACAGCTTTATATTAGTGATTTTGTGTAGTGTAAAGATAAAAATCCGAAAGGGCCACCGCAACCAGCAGCAAAGCCAGGCAGTAGACATACTGCAGCGACACGGTTGCTTATTTGGGTAATTAAACTAAAAACGGGATATTACCATGTGTACTATTTAGTTTGTATTCCCAAAGATAAGAGTTTAAAAACATACACCCGCAATAACTTCAGGTTATTCGTAATCATGGTGCTTGCAAGCGCCGAAATACATTGCACCGGTTACTATTGAAAGCTTATACAGGGTATAAATCAACCCATCACACAGCCGTTTAACACCAAGCATTCTGTACATCAAACTGTGATTTTTGACCCAAAAAAAAAGTCATTTCCCAGCAAAATGACTTTTTTTTTGGGTCAAAAATCACATTTTACGGTAAAACTCAAAGTAGCACTCTTAACATACAAACATTGTGCTAGTGGATGCTTTGAATAGTAAATGGGTTATGGAGGTAATTTAAGTGAAGTAATAACCTGAAAAACTAGTATTTACAGCTGTGAAAAATTTGGAACTTTGACCCCCAATATCTCCGTAACTAGGTATGGTATGGTTTAGAACAAAAAAATATCGCAGTGGTGGGGAGAACAAATGCCCTTCGTTTGCGTTAAGGGTACTTTTACACCCTATATAGTTCATAGAGATCTATTATCGCGCCTCCCTTAAGCATCTACTTTCACACATTGTAAACGGTAATGGTTATGGATACGGCACACAGGAGCTGTATGATCCGTTGGTGTCGAACGCGAACGTACTGGCTGACATCCTTAACATTTATAGCACAGCTTCGTTATGCCTAAAGAAACTTTTATTATGCCAGTTTCCTCCAAAGAAAATAAATGATTTTAATAATGTTGTTCACGTAGGCGTCCACATAATTAATTGTGTTAGTTGAAGGCTCTTCTTAATAGGCGTTCGTCTTTTCCGAATTAATTATTATGACACCCACGACAACTACGACCCACGCAAAGAAAAACGAATTAATAATTAGTTATCACTTTTTCCTCTCGCATTAACTTAATATACTTGCCTTATAATTTGAGTAGATACTATTTATTTTCTATTAAATATTAAATGAGATTTTTGTGGTGTAGGTGTTCAATATTAAGCTCAATCATAAATCTTCTTCTTGCCGTCGTCGAAACAGAACTGAGCTACTAGTTTGGGCCTTACAGTATTGTAAGGCCTTACAGTATTGTACGTTCATCAGTTTCTGTGGTGAACAAGCAACAGAACACGCAGGATACGATATATTAAGTGAACCATAGTTTCTCTATAATGAATCTCCACCTCAGCAGGTTTTCCTTGCTGTGACTAGCCTAGGTACCGGAGTCTATTTAAAGACTTCCAGGACGACACAAATAAAGTTCGTCAAGAAAAAGCAATTACGACATTACAGCTCCATCGACTTTCCAGCTTCCAGACTGACTACAAGTAGGAGTATTTTATATGGAGCATTCTATCTAGCTTCCACAACTGAGTGACTGGGAAATACGTTACCAGAACTGTTAAAATCCCTAGGTTTTTGTTTACACGAACAAAAGGTTAACTCTCCTCACTCCATCACTCGATAATCTTCCGTAACTCAGTTTATCGTTTTCTTTTCTGATCCTCCGTTTACTATTCAATAAGAAGCGGATAGCCTTTAGCCTTTTATTTTCGACATAAATCCGGAGTGGTTTGCAGTCTATACTTTATGGAGCTCAGACATCGTCAGTTCGGGCACGTTCTGACAGTCCTGGCCTTGACTTTAGCTGGTGTTTTGTTATTTTCTTTTGTTTTTGGCTTAGCTATTTCGAAAAGATTACTAGGTTTGGTTTTACTTTGTGTATACTATTGTGAATTATTAAAGAGGTTTAAGTTTTTGAACTATGATACGTAATTCTTGCACGAACAAATGATACTAGATACTTTGAATAAAATAAATAAAAATAAAAAAGCCTTTTATTTCCAGTTTATACAAATTAACTTAAATAATGTTTTATCTACCTTTATACTTAATTGACAAAAGAAAATAACTAAAAAAGTTAAAATCTATGCAACCTAAATTATCTGAATATAGACCTAATTGTTTCTAATATTACAAATACTTTGAATAAAAACTACAAATTACATTTAAAAAAAACACAAACTTCGTATTGTACAATCTAGTTTTTTTATTACTTAGTTCATTTTTAAGTTAGAACTTCCTTTACGTACTTCAGAAATAGGTACAAAACTAATTGGCCTTTGCTGTGAGCTGTTCCTACATAATAATACAGCAGATCAAAATATAACTTAATTCAACTGGAATTTAGGATTCAGTAATCATCATTCAGCTCTCATTATCCAAATAACCACATCCCATTACCTAGAAATCCCATTACTATCTTATATATCTTCTCGTATGATACCCGTGGAAGAACACCTTATCGAATTAGCCATGAGAATTACTGCTATACTAAACTTCTAACACATTTATTTACCACTAATGTAATTCAGTCCACATTTAGCCTACATAAACATCTATTTACGAGTACATAACACAAACCAGCCAATCACATTCTCGCAAACTTTCACCCAAATTACAACTTAGGGATGACCAAAAAAGTCGAATGACTTACTTACTTAGTTTCATTAATTAAGTGTGACTCGACTAAACTTAGTTTAAAAGTAGTAGAGATTTCGAAACTACGAGTCCGTTCACACCGACCAGCTCGGTGAGGAGAGCAGAATTTATCACGTTTAAAACAGAGCTTTGAATCATTGTAATAAGATTTATTTTTACGCTCAAGAACAAAATAAAAAAATGCTCTCAATAACAAAAGAAGTGGCATGTAAAAATAAAACTTATTACACTGATTCAAAACTCTGTTTTAAACGTGATAAAAATCTGCTCTCGTCTCCGAGCCGGTCGGTTTTAATGGACCCTGAATCTTTCGTGTTCTGTCTGATTTGGGTTTACAGACACCAAATCAAAAACAGGTTATGTTGACAATGTCGTGAAAGACGCGGGAAACACCGCCCTAGATGAAAGACGCGGGAAGCACCGCCCCGGGTGAAAAACGCATGAAATCGGGAAATATGGCAGAGGCATTGTTGAAACATAACCAGTTTAAAACATTCTCACTGCTGGGATAACGGTCTTTTTTCTGTGAAAAGACGAGGACTGTAATAAACCATGCGGGCCCAGTGCAGTTTCGCGGATGTTAAAAGGTCTTCGGATTTTTGGTAGTGGGTCTAAGAGGTGCTGATTTCCTAGCAATATTTTCACAGACTTTTTTTTAATGAGACAAGCCCACCACACTATTCCTAAATCACTATAGCTCCTGAAAGCCAGAATCAATAGTGGCGACCAGCAGAAAAGCGCCGAGACAATGAAGCTCGACGAAGTCCCAGAGAATCGATTAAGCTGTCTTGGATCCCGCAACGAAATTAATCAGAAAAGAATAGCGGAATAGTAGGAAAAATGTAATTTCCACTTCCTTCCATATCAGCAAGAGACATAACAGAACTGACTAACTCTGTAAAAGTAAAGTAAATAACTTTGAAAAAACTTACATTGTCTGGTCGCCGTAGCCCGTCTACCCAGCACCCGGTTGCTTTTCTGACGTATCGTGACCACAATGACGCCGTAGCACGCGGATATGGTCAGCGCTGGGGCCACGAAAAGCGACACGAAGACGCTCGTCATCCATATCCGCCATTGAAGTTTACTGATGCCTGACCAGCATTGGTATATGCCTGGAATTTACTGGATTATTAGTGCGCTGTTTTTGATAAAAACGTAAATAAGCTTTTGGGAAACTTGAATATAAAGTAAACCGAAGGAGTGTTTGGAGTCGTGAGAGTTATTTTCCAAACCTCATAAGTTTGTTGATAATTAATATTTCGATCGAACAAGGAAAATTTAGCAGTACTTTTTTTACAGCAAAAAAATATTATAGGTAAAGTTTCTATTTACAAATTTCTATTTTCTACTGAATCCACATTCATTTTTGAGGTTGTGCATTCAAAAAGTTGGCAACGTCGCAAACCGCTGTCAGTTATGTGCTGTCATACGAAAAATCTGACAGTCATTTGCGACGCTGCCAAATTTCAAACTGCACCCTCTTCCACAAAAACCTCCTTCCTTTGCATTTCTACTATTCGGAAATAAAGAAATGCTGACCGTGGGTTAAACGGTAAACTCTTTTGCTATGACAATGTTCAAGTTAAGCTTTTGCATAGTTTTGAAAATGGGACACAATATTCTCATGCAAGATATTTATCGTTACTATAAGACTTTCGCTCAAAGCGTCGTAAAATAAAACCGATTAAGTTGTGAGAGCTTAAGCTGAACAGTGTTATTAAAAGCCAGACTACTAGATTGTCTGCACATACTGCGTGGGTTGCCTTGTCTAGATTAAGTTTAAAATCTACAATGAGAAAATAAACTTTAAAATATATTGAGTAAAGCTTTGGTATTGAAAACTCTATTACAAAAAATATGATTTAACAAGCAACCGTATGCATTTTTAATATTGTAGTATGCATTTCCTTTAGATGGTTTGAAAGAAATTAATACTAATGTCACAGAAATTAGGCCTTAAAAAATCCCATTGCTCGTTTCCTATTATTTGGTTTATACATGCCTTCAATTTCAGCTTCATCGAATAGAAACAGCATCGGCACACAGAAGAGAAAACTGACGAACCACGCTCCAAGAATAAGGGCCCGAGCTCTTCGCCCTGTAAGAAAAAAGAAGTATTAGTGCACCCACATTTCGCTAGATATGTTTAAGCTCCATGCATTAAGGGGCGAGCCTATTGCCACAATCGGGCACATATCCAGGCTTCGTGGCTACTGCAGAGAATTACAAAAAAAATCTAATACTTAACACTTTGCCCGACCCGGGAATCCACGTAGGACCAGGAAAGTAATTACATGAACAGATTGGCATAGGTCGTTAAAATGGTCTTATAGGCCTCGTTATAATTGTGTCAATCAATATTAGCTGGGAATGAACAGTCTAACACAACAGCTACTAAAAGAACAGAATGTACGATTTAATATTAGGCCAGCCAACAGCCTCATGAAGAAACTCTCACTTCCAGATGAAGTTCATTTGCAAAGAATACAAAACAAGAGAACAACACTCTATTTTCTTTTCATAAAAATAATTTATTTCTAGAAAACAATTGACTATGAAATAATAAACAGCACCGAGGACAGTGCTAACGGAACAAATTCTCGCTTACTAGCAAACTTTACAAAATATGCAACGACACTTGGCTGGAGTTTGTCTTAGTTATACCTTAAGTTTAACTTAGGCTAAGTTATGATCCTCTGCGAGTATTACGACAAACTTATGAACTTTTTCTAGAGCAATCTCACTATCTTATTAGATCAGCTGTTATATTTTATTTGGTCAAGCTTTCGTACCGTTCTTACATTTTATTTCGTCCAGAAATTACATCATGATATCTATCAGAAAAATGGCTGTTTCAAAAAGTTATTTTTCCTTCTTTTCAAGTTTTGGATGACACGTACTCATCTATTTTTGGACGGTGAAGTTGACAGTTTTCTAACTTTGCGTAATGTTATAAAAGAAAATGTAGTTGTAGAGTGTGAGTTTGTTGGTTCAAGAAACACGTGTATAATGTCCCTATTTCGCCTATTTTTTCTAGTAGGTAGTGGCCGTAAATATAAAATGAATCTAAAAAGGTTCCCTAAAGCTAAATAGTCAGGACATTAAAGGCTAATTTGGTGAAAACCTTTAAATCCTAACATTTAAATACATCGTATTTGAGTGTTGATAATGATCCAGATATAAAAAGGGTAGTGTTTTAGTATTAAAACACTACCTTTTTAAATCTGGATCTGGACTATCTTTTTAAACCCTTCAAATTTTAACGAGTGACAGAAGTATTTCTGTCCTCAAGGGATCTTTAAAAAAATTGCGTTGATAAGTAGGGAGAGGTATTTTGAATTTTGATAGTGATTGATTATAATGTAACGAATACTTACAGCTTCCAGTGAAGTTCATTGGGTGGGTGATCGCATCACATCGGTCTACACTGAGAGCCACCAATACGTATGTCGAGGAATACGTGACGACTCCCTAAAATCAGAAAATTATGTTAATGTTCAAAACATTTGTTTATTAAGTCTAAAGATATTTCTTTTTATAACCCTGTTATATTCTTTCAGAAGATCCTAAGATTTAATGATACTACTCAACCTTTATTAGTGGTCTATTACACGAGTAAATAGTATTTCTTTTGAAGCTCCATAATGTAACGAAAAATAATTACGGTGAGGTATAAGAACATCATCTTTAAGACTTCTTGAAATTCTTCGTTATCCTTATATAATATTTTCTCAAAATAACGGAAGATTCCATAGAAAAATAACGTTCTGTTTTACGTTATTAATTTATCAGATGCCGGAGGCTTACCTGTAAATACTTCATCATCTTGCACGTGATGGACCCAGCTAGCCACGTGATTGTTATCCGCTGAATTAAATCGGGTAGAACGCTTATTAGTCCCACTAACAAATCTGGAAAATTTTCGTCCTGTTAGTCTATCCATTGGTAGGTAGTTGTTACGTAATGATCTCATTGGTTACTTGTTTTGGAAACATGGCAACAGAACGTCATAGTATAATCCAAAACGTGATCGACATTGGGTAATGACTACAGTAGTCAGCTACCTAACTTATAACTCGATTCTTTTAGAAAGCACAAGTTTATTAGGACACAAATGCTCGTTTTTACAAATACAAAGTGAAAGCTTTTTATAAAAACGTGTTGTTTGTAATTCAACCTCGTCTCAGCGTTGATAGTGGACATTTGAACAGAGTAACAATCTTTAGGCTTTCACTTAGTCTAAGTGTAAATAAAAAATCGAATAGGCAGACCCATCAAGAAAGAAAGCAAGCGCTTAGGCCTCATTTACAGACACGCGGAGCGTCGCGCGGTGCGTTGTGCGTTTTAATTCATACATGGCGATGTATGAAAACGTAAACAATCTCAAACGTCGATTTTACGAGAAGCGATTTTTCGCTCGCTAGTGTAAAATGCAGCGTTCGTTGCGGTGGACTCGCCTCTCAGTAAATGGATAAAAAAGCACGCGACCGGCCAGGCCATCTGCACGCGTCGCACGACGCCCTGCGTCTCCGTAAACCACCACTCCAGTCCAGTTGATATTATTTCATAAATTATCTATAGAAATAACGTTAAACTGTAGAATTAAAAGGTTACCAGAGAATAAGTACAAGCTAACCTGCAATTGCCAGCTGCATGATGAAGAAGTTCATCCTACTTTTCCTGGTCTTGGTCAGCAGTAGTGCCAGCACCACCGTCGCGTTGCCGGCCACGATCGTCACTAGCAGCACCCATAGTATTGCTAGTTGTGCTGACTGGACAGACATAAAGACCGTAAATATATTAGTGGTAAAACATATTATATTTTTCTCAAATATTCATTGGTTTTGTGGCAACTGTCTTCGAATAAATAATTATTTATAAGTATACGAATAGAACGTATTTAACTTATGTATTTTGCCTACTGTTTTGCTCGCTTTACGGCCGAAAATTATCCCATCTATAGAGCTTGCTGAAAAACAGCTCTCTAATAAGCTCTCTAAAATAAAAAAAAAGTTACTTTATTCAACGGCTCAACCGTTGAATAAAGTAACTTTTATTTTTATTTTTGGGAGTTGGACTGAATTGTGTTGCGAATAATAATAAAAATCGTAAAAATAATAATCGTATACTGAACTTTAAAGTGATGGAAACGAGTAACAAAGTTGTAAATAGTTTTCCGAAGTAAATTTTAGTTAACTAAATTGTGCATTTGAGATCTCGGAATGTCTTTGAAAATTTGGTTGTCAATTCTGGTCTAGAATTAAAAACATTATGTGAGAGAAGTATAATCTGTGGATATTATTTCTTAACGTGCAGAATTAATTTAAAAACCAAAGACAGAAAGTTAAAATCATGTGTGACATTAATTTTTAAACGGTTTTTCTTTATAGTAAAAGTTTGTTTAGTAAAATGGGTTTACTTTTCTCATTACTTAATTTGTTTTCTTTTGCTAATTTTTCTCATGAGTTGCAAGCAACTAAATTCACTGAGTAATCATGATTGTATACAACAAAACATCAAGCCTGTAATTGCTGTAGGGTTATGCAGAGGTGTACCTGATAGTACACCCACATATTTCACTAGTTATGTTTTTAAGTCTCTTGTAAAAATATAGGGCGAGCCTGTTGCCATCAACCAGGTACAAATCCAGAAGGAAGAGTAGGCAAAAATACGGATTTTAAAACCCAATAGGTCTTTGTCCAACCCTTTAACCGAACCTAGGACCTCATGCTGCATGCGCTTGCGACCACTAGACACTTACCCAACGGCAACGAGGCAAGTAAGCAATATTGATTTTGTTTGTATTAAATTGTATACACCTTAACTAAATCAAATCAAAAGTTAAGAATTTAAAGTTACTAAAATCCTTTCACAACGCGAAAACAATTTTTTTTTTAAACAAAATAATAACGAATTAAAATTATGCAAAGGAAACAAAAATTTGCACAAATGATACAACAATATAAAATATAGCAACAAACCGTTTACACGAACCAAGTGATTTCATAGCTTTAAAATTAAGACAGTCTTAACACGTTCGCTGCGGGACTGAAACTAGCGTTTTTTTGTTTGGTGCGTTAGTGGGCCGATTGGCCTGTTACTTAAACTCTCCGCCCCTGCGTTAAGGGGCTCTTAGACCTAGTAAGGTATCGATGGATATAAATGACTATCCCTGTGTGAAACCTTTGAATTTTTGATACCTACTTATCAATATCGCTAGTAGACGAGTTAGCTGTCACAGTGTTCACCTCGCCCCCGGATCCCGCTATTTATTCAAGAGATATAATGTAAAAATAAGTATAAGGTCTTATGACCTGAAACCGCACTGAATGAGGGGTTTAATCGAGGGATTATTAGTGATGTGAAATAAGTTATCGACACATTGTTTATAATATCATTTATTAAAAACTTACAAATGGGTTTTGTAGAAACATGATAGACAGTACCCTTTCTTACATTCATTACACAGAACGATTTAATTTTTTTTACTTTTTTATTTGCCTCTCGGCTGCTGAGTGTAACTCGCAGCGTTAAGTAGCATCCAGCACACATTCTCCTTTTGTCGCCGTTTTTCTGGAAGGTGTGTTTCGTCTTCAGGACAACATCGTGTTGAAGATCTGAAAGAATTGAGAATTACCAGTACTAGGACTAACGTTAATTGAGCCTCCTTCTTGATTCAAGAGTTGTACTTTTCGAGTTTTAGAAGTTTTTTCTAAATTACTTTTCATAGTAGTAACATTCGTGGTATCTTGAATAAATTTGCGTTTTTTAGGAGCGGTAATAAATTTTGCTTGCTGTTCCTCTACTTACGTGGTTTGATTTGAGCTCTCGGGTGGTTTTCGACTCATCCCTTGATCGAGGATTGGTGTCATTAATATCAGAGCTATTTTGCTGAGAGCTACTATTTTTTTGTCTTCATAAAATCTTTACTCCACTTCGACTTATCCTCATTAGAATTTTCACTTTCACTATTTTCTGTTTGCTGAAACGATAATTCTAGCATTTTTTGACATCGTTTATTTATCCGAGGCATTATTACAGTAATTAACAACACATAAACACACACTGACACTCAAATGTTATGAATTATGCACTATCGTAATGTACGTGCGCTCCCGCTAATTATGTCACAACACTAGTCGGAAGTAAAAAATGCAATCACCCAGATCAGTGCGGGAGGGGGCAGAAAGACCTTGTAGCCTATGACGGGCCTTTCGACCCTTTCTCCGCAAGGAATAGAAAAAAATATCAATCAGTGCGTTATCGGGCCGGAAAACCTTAGCAAAGTTTTATTACCTTATCGAGTTGACTTTAAGGTCCTAAACTCAAACCTATACTTGTCTCTTTCGTACATTCAGAAATACTCATGCTACGGCTGCCGCACCAGAGTAAAGTACAGCGTTTCTCACCTCCGCACGGAGTGAGAGCACATGCATCGGGTTTTTAGACCTTATATCGCAGTGAACGTGTTAAACAAATTAGAAAACACAGAGTGAGTCTAGACCCATACTTTAGTTTGGAGAACGCTTCTCGCAATTAATCCTACACTCCACCTTAATGAATTTAGCTGATTAGTTTCTTAGTAATTCTATGAATTTACTAACTAAATATTTTTGAAGCACCGCGGTCGAGACCTTTTTGAGAATATCAACTTTTCTTTTTGAAATGTTTAGTTACTTAACACCTTTGTTTTATATTATTACCTTTTGCCACCAAAAATCAAGTTACTTTATAGCCAAAACTCATCCAAGTGCATTCGTTTTTGTACAATCAAAGTCAAAAACAAAATTAGAAAACGTCGCCGAGACCCCCATTTTATGTTAGTTCACACAATTAACTTTAGCCCCCTTTTACCCCATTCCCCGCCCTTCGGTAACATATCACGTTCATTTATATTATTTTATTGCCGCGACAGTTTGACAGGCCATTAGGTTTAATGACACGCGCTTTAATGAGTAATTCATTAAGAAAATGTTCTTGAGGTGACTTGAAAACAAAAGAACGTAAGAACAACTATTTTGGGAAAGAACAAAAGACCGTATTGGAACTTAGGGACTTTCGCAAATAAAAGATTTTTAGTGATCCTAAAAATACCTTCTTAGGACTAATGAATAATGGCGTGAAATTCGCCCATCGTTGTGTACACAATTCGAATTATTGTTTTAGTACGAATTTCAATAAAGAAACTGAACGCAATCCACATTAGGTTTGGACTGCGGTACTGAGAATAATTGTCGACAGTCCACTTCTGAACATAGGTAAACTGCTACCAGCCTCTACACCTAAAGTTTATAGGTTCCAAAAAATAAAGCGAACTTTGTTTCTCCTCTTACCTGATAAAAATAGAACTTATTGATGGTGGTCTCATTCTTGGAGATGTTCCTGTAAACGGTGTCGTTTACTTCAGCGTATAAGCTGCAGTTGTAGCAGTGTCCTTCCTCCATGATGTGGTTATTCACATATTGTAGGTACAGTACCTGGGACAATGGAAAATAGTTTTTAATAAAAGTACACTATGGTGTAACGATCTGAAGTCATTTCAAACTGGTTGATCTGAGGAAACACAAACAAGATAGCAAAACTGAGTACCTACTTAAAAGAATTTTTGCCTAGTTGTGGAGAAAAAAAAGGTTATTTGAAAAAAATAGGAGATCTACTAAGAATATTGTGAACATTGTGCAAATGTCTTCGATTTGCTAAGTAGCAAGATGATCAAAACTATGCACATTTTATTGGTTCTAAATAAAAACTCTGAGCTTATTTGCAGTTTTTTTTTAAACTGAAACTTGATTGACGTTGATGTCTGACGTCGACCTTAAGTCATCAGGTCAGATGTCAACTTCGAATATTGACTTATGGTTTTGTGGTATTGTTCGAGGGCTGCGGGTTGTTCAAAAGAGATACCGCGGCCTCGGCACAAGGGCTAAGAAGGAACATGTGTGGTTTTTAGTCAGTAGAAGTCTGACACTCCCTTCCGCTCTGCCCAAGAGCGGGAGGGATTATTTGATGATTTCCCAAACCCCAAAAAAAAAAGTATTTGTGGATAAGCTACTACAATTTCGTACTGTATATTACGTGTAATGATGGACTGCCAACACAGGCTGTGGAGCGAGAAAAGTTTTTGTGAAAAAATTACCACAGCAGTGACCTTTTGATCATTTCTGCATCAAGACTATTGAAAAATTTAAATAGTGAGCATAATAAATGTATCTAACAAATAACCTACAACTAAAATTCCTTCAAGACCTTTCTTAGAACACCCATGTACTATTAAAAGCAATATTTATATGCGATGTCGCCCCAAGTTTAATCTTTACTTTATCCCAAAATTAATCTTGTATCTCTAATGAAATCTTTGATAAAAGGTAATGGACAGAATTAAGTCTCCGAGCTCTGTAGTGTTGTAACGGCAAGTATTCCGTTTTAGCTTACTTTGAAACACTTTATGGAATTTAGAGCTAAGCATGTTCTAAAGACATTGTGGACTTGACTTGGAGTCAAATTGCAATATGTTGAAGTTATTTTTATGTGAATAGGTGAGTTTTGGAGTTGAAGAACGCGACATCTGTTCGTCCAAAATTCAGCAGTCTCTTAAGACGAGGGTGTATAACCAGTGTGTGTTGCCAGTGATGACTTACGGCACAGAGACCTGGTCCTTAACTGCTGGCCTCTTAGAGAAGCTCAAAGTCACGCAATGAGCCATGGGGAGAGCTATGCTCGGAGTTTCTTTGTGCGACAAAATCCGAAATGAGGAAATTCGCCGAAGAACCAGGGTCACCGACATAGCTTTCAGAATATGCAAGTTGAAGTGGCAATAGGCAGGCCATATCGCTCGAAGAACCGACAACCGGTGGGGAAGAAAGGTGCTCCAGTGGCGACCACGAACCGGAAGACGCAGCGTTGGACCTATGACATCGTGATAGTCGCGGGCAACCCATGTGTAGTATCCACTAGTAGCAGACCTAATCGGTTGATTTTACAATCAACTAAGTATCACAGGCTCACACCAGACCACCAAGCCTTAGTCCAGGATCACTTCACTTCCAACTTCCCGCCATCATGTAACTGACAGATGTCATTATTGACAGCTCACCTGACCACTTGTGGTTGTATGACAGTGTTTACATATCTATTAAATAGATATACACTACGCTATGTATGCAAACGGCAGGTTGCCGTTCGTTATGGCGTTCTATGGAGGAGGCCTTTGTCCATCCCCTTGAATTTGCCTTAAAAATTAACCTGTCACAATCCTCTTGTCCTTCAATATAAAGTCGTTCAATGATACCATAAAGGGCCTAAAGGAAGACAAAGGTTCAGCTCCTTTGAAACGATTAGTGTGTAATGTTGGAAATAACAATTCTAGTTCAGTTTTAATGGTAAGGTCCCGATTAGTGAAACTTAATTAGGCCGTTTTAGTAGAAACAATTAGATTAGAACTAAATGGTATTGAATGAAAATCACTCACTAATGCAAGACTATTTCTTAAAGGTTTATCTTTAGCCGAAAATTGTTTGTCTACAACCTTTTATTTCAGTTATTGATAGTAAAAGCTACGTAGTTTTTAAAAGCTTTTTTTTATTTATTCCGAAATAGACTTTACTTTGATGAAAAGAGCACTTTTGGAAACATTTTATTTTACTATTCACTTGAATGGTTCGAATTTCAATAAATAGTTGTCAGATTCACGCGAATAATGTAATCAATCTCTTTTTTTCACAGTTGGATTCATTTCAATGAAAAATATAAAAAGGTAGCACCTGGGACACCTATTGAAAAAAGGTTTCATTAACATTCTAATTTCAAAATGTTAATTTCAAGGCGACCGTTTTAATCCCATTTAAATGAAGAAAGTTATCACCTACCAACATTAATAACGAAGTTAGAAAATTCACATTAACACGTTCTGCCATAATTTTCTTGTTTAGCTGAAGTTAGTTTGTTTATTAGTTTGTTACCCCTGGACGGCTGAACGATTTTCAATGAATTTGGCATACAGATAGACCATGACTTAAGGTTCATAGGGACCCGTCGGGGCTGCGGGTTTGTTCGAAAGAGATACCGAGGCCTCGACACTAAGGGCTTAGAAGGAACATGGGTGGTTTTTAGTCAGTAGAAGTCTGACACTCCCTTCCCCTCTGCCCAGAGCGGGAGGAGTCATTTGAAGATTTCCCACCACCCTAAAAAAAAAGGGTGCATAGGGACAATATTAAAGGCTATTTTACCAAAAAAATCTAATTAGTCCGTCAGCTAGATTTCTAAAAAATAATGGACACGTATTTTTAACCGAGTTCCCAAAAAGGAGGAGGTTCTCAATTCGATCGGTATGTATTTTTTTTTTCTTTTTTCACGTAAACAAAAGATGAAGCCGAAACAGTGCGTCAAAAAGTCGTGTCAAGTCGTGTGACGTCCCAAGGTTAGTACTATTTTACCCACAAAGTGACGTCACAAGCCCCCACTCATGATCTTTGACGCGTTTTATTTTCGTCTGTTATTATTAATTTTGATAAAACAAAAAACACGTATCCAATATTTTTCGATAATCTAACAGTCGGACTAATTAGATTTTTTTGGTAAAATACCCTTTTGGCAAATCTTCGAATAAGGTACTTCCTCCTTAAGTGTACGTTGACATCAGAAATCGTTGTCAAACCCATAGTTGCATTCTGCTTTAATCAAAACTAAAGATGTTGTATGGTGCAGCAATCAATGTTAAAGATGTCTATAATATCATTCTGTATTAAAAAGTGGGTGTTTATGTCAAATTTTAAACAAAGTGCAGCTGTCAATATGGCTAATGGGGCGGAATGTAGGTATGTCGAGTTTGATTCAAGTTCAGTCCACGACTAACGATACCAGTGATAGGGTTTTTATCCCGGTAAGATTCCCGACAAAAAAGGCCTGTGGTGGAAAAATATCCTCGTAATATTCTGTTTAAGTAAAACAAGAATCTCTGAGAATCGTTCACACATAATGGCCATTCGTCACTCGGTACGGAAAAGAATACTAATGCGTTCACAAAACAAAGAAAACAAGAATATGACATATTATATTTGTGCTCGGATGATTATATTTGAAACCTACATTCCGTGATGTGTTGTAGGAACGTTTAGAAATTCTTTGAACGTAGTAAAGCCATGTTAAGGGGATCACAGTAGTGGATGACTTTGACGATTTGACCTCTGTACTGGCTTTTGTTTATTTTTCGGCCCCTACCGGCAAACGACTGTACTACAGAAAAACGTACCAAAGAACAGAAATGTGTCGCAGAGTGGTCATCGTATTTGCCTAACATATTTTGTTTCTCTTGGAGTACCTACATCATAATGTATGAATAAAATATTTAATAATAAATTATACACTTTGACTAATAAAGTAATAACCTAGCTTTCATTACTTATTTCACTGAGCACAGGTACTCCTACGATACATTCTTAAGGTCTGATAAAGACCAGGTAACTGCTTATCGCTTCTCAGTCACGGAAATAGTCAGAATGCTCCAGCTTTCAGCTAACTGAGCACGAATGCTACTACATGATACATTTTGAAGGTCTGACGATGACCACCTACGTGCTTATCGGTTCTCAGTGACTGATGTAGTTAGAATGACCTAGCTTTCAAATTTTATCTATCTGAGCACGTATTCTACTACATGATACATTATGAAGGTCTGATGATGACCAGCTAAGTGATTATCGGTTCTCAGTGACGGATATAGTTAGAATGCTCCAGCTGTCAGCTTTTATCTTATTGAGCACGGGTGCTACTACATGATACATTTTGAAGGTCTGACGATAACCACCTACGTGCTTATCGGTTCTCAGTGACGGATGTAGTTAGAATAACCTAGCTTTCAAATTTTATCTGTCTGAGCACGGATGCTACTACATGATACATTTTGAAGGTCTAATGATGACCAGCTAAGTGCTAATTGGTTCTCAGTGACGGATATAGCTAGAATGACCTAGCTTTCAGATTTTATCTTATTGAGCACGGATGCTACTACATGATACATTTTGAAGGTCTGATGATGACCAGCTAAGTGCTTATCGGTTCTCAGTGACGAACGTAGTAGCATGACGTAACTTTAAAATTTTATCGATCTGAGCACGGATGCTACTACATAATACATTCTAAAGGTCTGATGATGACCAGCTAAGTGCTAATTGGTTCTCAGTGACGGATATAGCTAGAATGACCTAGCTTTCAAATTTTATCGATCTGAGCACGGATACTACTACATGATACATTTTGAAGGTCTGATGATGATCAGCTAAGTGCTTATCGGTTCTCAGTGACGGGTGTAGTTAGAATGACCTAACTTTCAGATTTTAGCTTATTGAGCACGGATGCTACTACATGATACATTTTGAAGGTCTGATGATGACCAGCTAAGTGCTTATCGGTTCACAATGACGGATATAGCTAGAATGACCATTATCAGGTAAATGGCACCATCAGTCTCCAAGGCCTCCTCGAGCTCTTTCAAATGAGTCCAAACACGATGGTTCTACGCAGCGCTGTCAATGAGATCCTGTACCCACCTTCGAAGTCCACCGTCAAGTAAATGGCATCATCAGTCTCTAAGGCCTCCTCGAGCTCTTTCAAATGAGTCCAAACACGACGATTCTACGCAGTGCCGTCAATGAGATCCTTTACTTACCTTTGGAGTCCACTATCAGGTAAATGACATTATCAGTCTCCAAGGCATCCTTGAGGTCCCAACACCATTAAAATAATAAGATACATAACATAACATCACGCCTACTATTAGGTACACCTCTGCCTAACCCTTCGGGGATTACAGGCGTGATGTTATGTAATGTATGTTTTTATTTTAATGTTGTAATTGTTTTATCGCTTTTAAACATTTTGTCTTGAGAATTTCGGTCGATGGAAGATGAAGATCTGGATGACTGTTGATGTCTCGTACCCGATGGTAAACTCCGAAGGTGGGTATAGGATCTCATTGACGGCAATGAGTAGAACCATCGTGTTTGGACTCATTTGAAAGAGCTCGAGGGGGCCTTGGAGACTGATGATACCAGCTACCTGATGGTAGACTCCGAAGGTAAGTATAGGATCTCATTGATGGCACCACGTAGAACCGTCGTGTGTGGACTCATTTGAAAGAGCTCGAAGAGGCCTTGGAGACTGATGGTGCCATTTACCTGATGGTGGTCATTTTAGCTATATCCGTAACTGTGACCCGATAAGCACTTAGCTGGTCATCATCAGACCTTGAAAATGTATCATGTAGTAGCATCCGTGCTCAATAAGATAAAATCTGAAAGCTAGGACATTCTAACTACATCCGTCACTGAGAACCGATAAGCACTTAGCTGATCATCATCAGACCTTCAAAATATATCATGTAGTACAGTAGCATCCGTGCTCAATAAGATAAAATCTGAAAGTTAGGTCATTCTAACTACACCCGTCACTGAGAACCGATAAGCACTTAGCTGATCATCATCAGACCTTCAAAATGTATCATGTAGTAGTATCCGTGCTCAGATCGATAAAATTTGAAAGCTAGGTCATTCTAGCTATATCCGTCACTGAGAACCAATTAGCACTTAGCTGGTCATCATCAGACCTTCAGAATGTATTATGTAGTAGCATCCGTGCTCAGATCGATAAAATTTTAAAGCTAGGTCATGCTAACTACGTTCGTCACTGAGAACCGATAAGCACTTAGCTGGTTATCATCAGACCTTCAAAATGTAGTAGCATCCGTGCTACAAGAACGACTACAATTGTTCTTTGCTACTAATTAAAATAATAACATACATAACATAACATCACGCCTACTATTAGGTACACCTCTGCCTAACCCTTTGGGGTTTACAGGCGCGATGTTATGTAATGTATGTTATTGTTTTAATGGTGTTAATTGTTTTATCGTTTTAATTATTTTGTCTTGAGAATTTCGTTTGATGGAAGATGAAGATCTGGATGACTGATGATGTCTCGCACCTGATGGTAAACTCCGAAGGTCGGTATAGGATCTCATTGACGGCACCACGTAGAACCGTCGTGTCCACACACGACTCATTTGAAAGAGCTCGAAGAGGCCTTGGAGACTGATGGTGCCATTTACCTGATGGTGGTCATTCTAGCTATATCCGTCACTGAGAACCAATTAGCACTTAGCTGGTCATCATCAGACCTTCAAAATATATCATGTAGTAGCATCCGTGCTCAATAAGATAAAATCTGAAAGCTAGGTCATTCTAACTACATCCGTCACTGAAAACCGATAAGCACTTAGGTGATCATCATCAGACCTTCAAAATGTATCATGTAGTAGCATCCGTGCTCAGATCGATAAAATTTGAAAGCTAGGTCATTCTAGCTATATCCGTCACTGAGAACCAATTAGTACTTAGCTGGTCATCATCAGACCTTCAAAATGTATTATGTAGTAGCATCTGTGCTCAATAAGATAAAATCTGAAAGCTAGGTCATTCTAACTACATCCGTCACTGAGAACCGATAAGCACTTAGCTGATCATCATCAGACCTTCAAAATGTATCATGTAGTAGCATCCGTGCTCAATGAGATAAAAGCTGAAAGTTGGAGCATTCTGACTATTTCCGTGACTGAGAACCGATAAGCAGTTACCTGGTCTTCATCAGACCTTCAAAATGTATCATGTAGTATGAGAGACCATCATTAGGTACGAGACATCATCAGTCATCTAGATCTCCATCTTCCATCAAACGAAAATCTCAAGACAAAATAGTTAGATAACATAACATCACGCCTGTAATCCCCTAAGGGTTAGGCAGAGGTGTACCTAATAGTACACCCACATTTCGCCAGTTATGTTTAAGTCCCATATAATAGGGGCGAGCCTATTGCCATCAACCGGGCACAAATCTAGACTCCGTGGCTGTTACTTATAATTTCCTGATGGAAAAACCCAATAACACTTTGCCCAACCAGGGAATCGAACCCAGGACCTCATGCTCAGCATCGTGCTTACGACCACTAGACCAACGAGGCAGTCCAAAATTAAAATAATATCATAGATATATCTATATACCAAAATATCTACTAAGAAACGTAGGCAATTTACCAATAGTTTTGGAGAGCTCGGCCACGCGTCACTTTACGTTTATTAGGCATAGTCAGCTTAGTCTATGATAGGTGCAAACAACAAAACGAAATTACTAACTACTTTAAATATATTTACAAACTTATTTTCTGTTCTTATTTTACGAAATATTGATAACTATACAATTTAAAATATGTTTTAATTCAGAAAACATTAAAAACGTGAACTTTTGAATTTTATTTGTGAAGTAATGACATGCGTGCAGTCCACCCGTGACAACAGTCATCGAGACACTGGCGGCTGGCGCAGCGCGTTCCAAGTATTCGCGACGGGTCTCGCGCCGAATTTGCCTCAAAATGTCGGGAATTAATTTATTATTTTAAAATTTTATTACAAATTAGAGAAAATAAACAATACGGATTGTTAAATACATCACTACGTATTTTTGGGTATAAAATTCATACCGAACTATTCAGCCGTTACAGAGACAAAATTCGATTTAGGTTAAGACATACTACGATTTTTTATTAAATAATGTGAAGGTTTATTAAAATTTTAAACAATACGAATTATTTGTGATGACTTTAAGTATAACATATATTTTTTATATGGAAATCGTACGGAAGGATTCCTCAACAAATTTCTTTAAACATACGTCGTTTTTGGGATTTTAGCAACGCAACGGCCTTAATATTGCTTTGGTTGCTTTTACAAAAAATGT
Source organism: Diarsia brunnea (assembly GCA_949774965.1). Lineage (NCBI taxonomy): Eukaryota > Metazoa > Arthropoda > Insecta > Lepidoptera > Noctuidae > Diarsia > Diarsia brunnea. Next base: position 5,040,442 of record OX459001.1, read on the forward strand.
GAACGATATAATGACGGCACGGTTGGCGCAGTGGCTAAGCGATTGGACTGCTGCGCTGCGTGTCGCGGGTTCGATCCCCGCACGGAACAAATATTTGTATGGCCTGCAGATAGTTGTTTCGGGTCTGGGTATTTGTGTATGTGAATTTATATGTTTGTGAACGCACCCACGATACAGGAGAAATTCCTAGTGTGGGGCAACGTTAAAAAAAAAAAATAATAATAATAATATAGGGTTTACCGTGAAACTTAAGGCCTCTTGCACACGGCGTATTTGAAACGTGCAAACGCGCGTCGTCTTTATAGATTTCAAACGCGTGTAAAACGCGCTCGTGTGAAGCGCGTTTGAAACTCGTTTGAAGCGTGTACAAAGAGTCGGCTTGGGATCGCTGTATCTGCGCGTATAATACGCGCAGTGGACGCGCCGTGTTTACTAGAGGTTAAAAGGTTGCGTTTAAATCTCGTTTGTAGCGGGTATACGCGGTTCCGCTGTGCGTTTAAAATACGCCGTGTATTACGCTTCTACACACTGACAGATGAGGCTGCTTAGCGCCTAGAGTCTAGTGACTTAATATCTGGTTGCTTGCTAGCGAAGCGGCAATTCAGACGAATCCTAAAATTCTTGAACGTTAGTTTCTCTAGACGCTAAGCTACCTGTCAGCGTAGCCTTAGGTAAACGTGGGTTTATGTTAATACTTGAGGATAAAACTTGTCAAACCATGACCATTTATTTTAAAGCAGTTTCAGATAGATTCCCAAAAAGTATGCTTCTGAATTAGATTTATGAAAAAACAGATAAAAAACCCCTAATATTGAGTACTGAGACTATACAGGGTGTAAACGAACCCTTCACGCATCCGACAACCAAGCATTCTGTACGTCAAACCAAGTACCCCTACGCAAAAATTTTTGCTGGGAAATGACTTTTTTTTTGGGGTCAAAAATCACATTTTACGGTAAAACACAAAGTAGCACTCTTAAAACATTGTGCTAGGGGATGCTTTGAATAGTAAACGGGTCATGGAGGTAATTTAAGTAAAGTTAAAACCTGAAATACTAGTATTTACAAAAACAGCTGTGAAAAATTTAGAACTTTGACCCCCAATATCTCCGCAACTAGGAGGTTCCCAGGTATGGTCTAGAACAAGAAAATGATCGCAGTGGTGGGGAGAACAAATGTGCTTCGTTTGCGTTAAGGGTACTTTTACACCCTATACAATATGTATAAGATTAATATAATCTCAGTACTCAATACGAGTATAACCGTTCGACATTACCATTATTACCTTCAACAACTAACCCTGTAACTGGACCTAAATCAACTTCATCCTTACTTAAGTTAACGTGTCATCATAAAGCTCAAAGCAGTTCTCAAACACCGACAAAGATAAACTACTCAACTTTGCCCGACACTATGACTCCAGAATAACCTATAAAATGGCCCCTTAATCAAAACACAGGTGTTCTCACCCTCTTCAAACATAACACTTGAATCTGCGACCCTATTCGTGAAAAGCTAGAGTGGATATTTGATTGCCATGTGAAAGAAAGTAATGCAATCAATCAATTGGATAGCAATTCAATTGGTATTTGAGAAAGTGATCTAATTTATCAAAATTTATCCGCGAAGCTTTAAATTAATGCGCGTTGTGGGTTCGCAGGTGTGGTTTAGCACTGTTATGTATTACCACCACAATATCGGCTTATCGACTTCAGATTAGTGATTTGCAAACGAGTTTTGAATTGGTTTCACAATAAAGTTGTGTTTCAAACTTTTTGCGGAAGGGTTGGTATTTTGGGTCTATGTTATTTGGGTTGAATTTGTTTGATCCAAATATAATGTTGGTTTATTTTTGGGTTACGTAATACGTTTGAAGTTTAGATTGGTCTGATTGATTCAATCTAATTTTAGTTACAAAGCTGATTTATGTTTGCTATATGAACTGTTGTGCTATGTAAACGGTGAAGGAAAACATCGTGAGGAAACCGGCATGTCTTAAAATCAAAAAATTCGAAGACATGTGACATCTAACAACCCGCACCGGGCCCGTGTAGTGAATTATAGCCCACCCCTCTCCTAGAGAGGAGGCCTGAGTTCCTGCAGTGGGAACATTATAGGCTGATGATTATAATTATGAACTGTTGATGCAGTTAACCACAACTACGTAACTCTAATCAAATTAATACAAAGCAAGCAAACTAACACCGATGTGTATATCCCAAATGACCAAACTCCGTCACCAGTGTTTAAACAAAACAAATGTTTGTCTGTCACAAAAGGAAAAACTCCAATAGTTTGGTGAAGAACCTTGGGGAACCACTAAAATCTTCGTAATTTCCTCTTAATTTCCTTCGTGTGTTTCTTTGGAACATAACGTAAATAATGATGAAGGCAAGGTGAAAATATAGAAATGTTTTTTGCAAATGTTTTATGTCTGTGTTTAATAAATAAAAAAAAATGTCAAAAATCTTAAACGTTGTCTGTAGTTGGCTTGGAATGTTTTTGTTTTTAATTAAGATGTGCTTTCTAAAAGTTGAAAACGTCGGACAGTTGATTACCGACCGCTATTAATTTAATAACTTAATATGTATAATGATATTGTTAAGTTAATCTAAACAGCATTACCTGCCTTTGGTGACATTACGATCTTTTAAAATAGACGTTCGTTAACTAGTTATTTTAATTTTCAGGACCAATTCTGTGTATGTTCAAAATGTTGCGTTTAGGTTTCCCAAGACTGTTCGTTGACCCGAAAGTTTCTAAAACTTTATTCAAAGTTAGTTCTTGTTCAGTCAAGAAAATACTAATCACAGTTCCGTGTATCATGTGAGTGTTTTGGCAGGAATCCGGTTAACCGTCAAACTGAATTAAGTGGAACATTCGCAAAGCTCTTCTCTCTCTGGGAGTACTGTGGTTACAAAACAAGGATACCTCCCAAAATTGGCAGGCTTTGCACCAGCTTCGCAAATAACTTTCGTAATTTGTCTATCTGGTAAAGCTATTCCATTTCTTGGCATAACGTACAGGAAAAGAATACGAAATATTGTGTACGTTATAGTTGATATTTGGTGAAAAGTTGCCTTGCCTTGATAGTTGGTTAAAGCAACAGCTCAAATAAATTCACTATTTTTGTATTGGAACCGCTACAAGAAAAATCTACAATTTCTGACAGAATTTCTTAAAAGGAACAATAATTTACAATGGGTATATTACTTAAATTTTAATAAAAAATGTTGACTGTAAGTGCTATTACATAAGTAATTTGAACTCGATGAATTACTAAAAGAAATCAACATTCTTTTCAATATTTAACTTCCTTTACTCGGAAAAACCTCTCCGTGTAATATGAAATAAGCAGAAGAAGTGTTTTAAAGAAAAAATATACTTCATTCATGAACCAGTCAGTTGGAAGAAAGATTACTTGCTATACTTCGGAGCAAAGTGTGACGTCAGACAAACTTAAACTTTTACCAACTTCAGATTCATAGTATACTTTCCGCTCTAGAAACTTTTTGAAATAATCAGGAAACTAGACAACGTTTTCACGTGTACAGTAACTTAACATTTAAGTACCTTACACCCAACAACTTGTCAACTTAGGAGGTTGTCAGTTGTTTTACAGGATATTTTTCCATTAGTAACAGCTCTACGAAATATGAATTTCTAATAGGCCCTTATTACATAGGACTTATCATTTATCGTAACTTAGCGAAATATAGGTGTTCTATTAGGGAAACCTCTGCCTAGCCCTTCGAGGATTGCAGGCGTAAATTTAATGTTATGCTATTTCATCAGACATAATTTATTTTAGACTTAGTACCTGCCCAGTGAAAATTACAATTTGGAAAGGTACTGTCGCAAATTAAAGTACTTAGTAAGTATTTCCAAATAACTTAATTTTTTATCGTTCGAATAATCACACAATATTCAATAATAGAGAAATAATGTTACCTCCACACACACATGCTGTGAACAAGACATGTTGTTTTAAATTAATTGTAGTCAACATTGCTCGAATATCATACCAAAATCAATAAAGCCAAGTAGACATGTCAAATCAAATTGCTTAACTTTGAATATTACTAGGTTTAACTCAAATAACATAGAGCAACACACATTTACGTTTCATAGAATTTATCTGGGAGTAGTGTGCGACCGAAACAGGATTTTCAGCCGAAACTGAAACCGTTACTTTGGGCCTAGTCTCTGGTCAAAACCGAAACTTTATTCAGTAGGCTGTGTCAGTACACGCAATTGAATGGTGTAATAATTCAGTGTGTGGTTTTTTTTTCGAAATCAACGAACTCGATTCCGGCCAAGGAATTTTGACTCTTCAAAAATCTAATGATGCAGTTTTAGTTTTCATCAAAATCAAAAGTCATTTATTCAAACTAGGCTGATAATCAGCACTTTTCGAACGTCAAAATTAACTTTACTTGACTCATTTACAAGAGACAGTCCCCCAAAACGCCCGCCCTTCGACACTTCCTAGTGTTTTTGCTGGAAAGAAGAAGTGGCGGAACAAACTCCCTAGAAACACATCTGTCTGTTTGGTTAGAAGAACTAGACTTGATACAATAGTAAGGTGTAAGTTAATATTACGATTGACTACAATCAATAATAAAAAAGTATGTAATAATAAAACATAAAAAGACATAACATTTCAGTAAACTAATTTTGGAGAAAAAACATAAATAATAACAAACAAAATCGGGCCAGAGACTTCTTTGAGTATTTTTCGCTCTATCTCATGGTTTCGAATTTGATCATCCACGCTCACTTGAAAAATTTACCACGTATATTGGTGTTCGTGTCTGTATGAAAATTCTATGAAAAGCCGATGTCGATGAATGTACGCACTCAGAGATATCTAGATCTATCTAGGTAAATGAATACTATTGTTTTGTTGCCATAACAGCCTTGTCAATCCACACGTCCATTTAAATCTGCGTCAAACCAATGCAGGCGGATTGGTTTGAGCAGATTTCAATCTGTTTGGAGTTTTGGACGCAGTTTTGTTTTGAAAAACTAGCGTGGAATTGGATTTCGGTAGCCATAAACTGTAGGTGAAATATTCGTTCGTGTGTTGCATTTTAATCAAAGCTATAAACTTGATTCAATATTGATTTTGATTGGTTAGTTTTTGGCCTTAACCGAACGAATGCTGTGTAAAAAGGTTGTGTGTAAAAACCTACGAGTATCTCAAAACCAGTTAAGAGTGCATCATGAATATTGTAAAATAATTTCAATTAGTATCAGAGGAAGTTCGAAGGAAATTATTTTATCTACAATATTCGAAAAAAAAATCTCGACTTAGTTTTGTAATCAAAAAGAAAATGTACTGCAATTGTAAGTGTGTTACGTAATTACCCAGTATCTTTGAGACCACTTTGACGTAACGGGCAAAGTAATAATTTGAGAGGGTCTACAGTTAATAATTTTCAAAAATCTCTTTACAATAACAATATCAGGAGCTAAACGAGAAGGCTTTGTATAATAATATAAAAATGTCGTAACTAATTCGTAAGAGGATTACGCCTGATTTGCGACTGAACTTTTCTTATATTTTGCGGCAAATTGGTATAATTGGCTCGTATTTTTGCCTTTGACAGAATTATATTTCTATTTGGAATATTTATTTGTTATTTCTGTCTTTTGTTTGTTGAATGGCGTTTATCAACTGGTATTTATCTTGATAATATATAACAAAGCTCGCCATATAATATGTAGACTATTCCATGAGGCCTTTTTTTTTTGGGGGGTGGGAAATCATCAAATAACCCCTCCCGCTCTTGGGCAGAGCGAAAGGGAGTGTCAGACTTCTACTGACTAAAAACCACCCATGTTCCTTCTTCGCCCTTCTTGTCGAGGCCTCGGTATCCCTTGCGGACAACCCGCAGCCTCGACAGGCGTCGGCCCTTGCGGGCCCCTTCCATGTTGCTGACATCTCTTTGAGGCGCGCGTGGAACACGAACGCGCCGTCGACACGGCCTGTTGTCGTCATAAGACGGACGGACGGCGAGCTTACCCATCACTCACCGTCCACAGGCCCGCGTCTACGGTGGCCGGAAGCCATCACGTGGCCCCCGACGCCCGGAGCGCCTCCCGCGGCGGCTGGGACGAGAGGTTCTCTCCCTCTCACGTTCCGCCACCTCCTTCGCTAGCATCACTGCTTCGCAGAAGGAGGCGACGGCGTCCCATTCCTCCTCGCCCCGGACCATGGCTTGCACCAGGGCCGGACGCGAGAGGTCGCCGCCGCCGAATTCCATGAGGCCTAAACATAAATGAGACGAAATGTAGGTATGTGTATTTGTAGGTACCTACATCTCTGGATTACCTTTTGGGAATTACAGGTGTAATGTTATGTGTTAATTATTGTTATAGCATTTATTTCGGGCTACGCTCATTTTATAGTGTTAGTAACAATGATCTTAATTACTAGTGTAATTTATTCAGTGTATTGTTTCTATCCGTGAATAAACTCTAGATAGTGTTGGTACTATTATTTATACTGAAAACGGGATATTTACCATGTCCCATGTGTCATGTCATTGTCATATCCCGGTTTCAGTATAAATAATAGTGCTAGTGACCATGTCAGTTTAAAATCTTAGTGTTGGTACTGCCGCGAAGTCGTGCAAGCAGGAAAGCGCTTCTTTTACGTTTCATGGCCGCGAAAACATTAAAATGCTTTTCCGCATCATCACGTCCCTGACACTTAATAACAAAGACTAACCAGTTAGATGAAGATTATCAGTATAAATATATCACATGAAATAAATATGTAATTTTTTTGTATGCTCAAACAGTTGTATTGAAAAGTTGATTCATTCATACCTACTGGAACAGCCGTTTTCCCACATACAATTCAGGCAATGATCTATACTTTCATCCATTTGATTTTATCACCGTCACTATAATATTTTAAACAGGAAAAGAGAACCTATTGAGCTCTGGAAGCAAACCCAAGCCTATATTGGCAACCAATTTCAATTGTTTTAATCCAATCTCGTAAATCTTCCAATCTACCTCTCCAAACCAAAGTAACGGTAACGGTCAGATAAAGTACCAACTGATTCCCCTGGGATGGGTCAGGAACGAATAAATTGTTGCGGAACGTAACCACAGTAGACATTATGAGTAGAACTATGCAGTATCTCAACTAGGAACAAATGGCCGGTATCGACTCACACGCACATGTGTCGAGCTGTTACACCATTTTAAGACACTTTTATTAGCGTCACCTGTAACTAACTAACTGATGACAATGACGGCTGAAACGGATGACAATGCATGGTAAGCTAAGAGTAACGACTTCTACTTCCAATAAATGTTGGATTTCCAAAGATGACAGACTAATTACTTTTTATGCATTCCCAGGATATGAGTATCAAATGAAAGGTTTTAAATAGAATAATACGAGAAATAAAGTGACGGCACTCAAAGGCAGGTTTTTAAAAACTTTATAAATATTTAGTCATGCTTCAGTTAACAGGGTGAGGGTGAGGGAGGAGCTCGTGGCTTAATAAGAACTGCCACTCGGGTCGATCTTTAGGTAAAGCTGTGCTTGCCTAGGTCGGTCTGTGGATGGGTGACCGCCCGACATACCGAGTTTCCTCCGTGCATCGGAAAGCACGTTAAGCTGTTGGTCCCACTGCCATGAAATTTTACATCCATTCTTACCAAAGAGTATCGTATTACCTAGTATTAACTGGGTTGTGGAGGTCAGATAGGCAGTCGCTCTATGTAAAATACTGGTATTCAGCTGCATCCGGTTAGACTGGAAGCCGACCACTAAAACCCGCGTTTGATTCTACAAAAATATTTATAGCTTACTACTTAGATCAGTAAAACATGATCTAATCTTATACCTCTTCGTAAGTATCCCTGTCTGGATCTCTGAATCAACTCCTTGATAAATGAACGTCTTCAGAATGATCAAGATATGCCAGATGGTTTTAAAATTGCTTTGAGATTATTTTGTCAGATGTTAGCGAGTCTTCAGCCGGTATTCACCTAGCCAGTAACAAATGGTGACTCACACCCGATTAGATCGTTTTAAAGCTTTCATTATGTGTGTTGGTTTGACTTTGGACTTTACGAAAATAGGATTTCTAAAGCCCATTTCAACTTGTCTTTCAACTTTGGGACTATCAAAGATTTAATAGAAGTTGACTTATAGTTTACCAGCTTTTACCCGAGGCATCACCTGCGTGTCTTTCTACGAAATCTGCTCAGCCGTTAAGATATGAAAAGGTGTCAGACAGACTAACAGACTTCTTAAGAAATAAACCAATCATTGAAAATCTTAATTTCTTTGGTTCGCTATATTGTGTATTTCCAATTTATTTTCAAACATCACCTCGAATCCTTTATATACCCTAATGTCATGACGATCGATGTTTACAATTAACTTACAAATAATAATTTACAAAGTCTCAATAAAATAAATTTCATAATAAGTAATTAATATCAAGTACGTCACAAAATACCATTTTGTCATAAGAATACGTTTTTGTGACAGCCTATTTCGATAATAATGAAAGGAAAGAGAGGTTGCTTCATTAAAACATTGCTCATTAAAACTTTAACACATCCTGCAGTACTTTTGATCTTTCCCGACTTTGTAAACAGGTATAAAGGCCTTTTGTATTTTCAGTTCAACTTTGTATAATAACAAATCTTTGTAATTCAAACTTAGGAGATCATGACTGTGTGTAATTACATGAGTGTACACCTTGTACGATAAAGGATTGACAGGTTACATACTCGATTACTCGTATTTCACAATTTTATTAGTCAGTGTACCAGGAAAGGGTTAGAGCAGTGGTGGCTAGTGGTGGCGGCCCCGACTTACGAACAGTGCATCATTAGTTCGAACCTAGTCAGGCACATTACTTTGTGTAATTTTTTTCATCACCCACTGCTCTAAAAACGGTAAAGGAAAACATCGTGAAAAAACATATCTTAGAACCAAAAAAAATCTAAGACATGTGACATCTATCAACCCGCACTGGGCCCGCGTGGTGGATTTTAGCCTATCAGAAGAGGCCTGAGTCCCTGCAGTGGGAACATTATAAGCTGATGATGATGATGATGGTGTACCGGGAAAACATCCAGACTCCAGGCAGCTACTTGGATTGTGCTTTTAATAACGCTAAACCTGGATTTGGAACGCAATACCTCACCTGCACCAGCATATATTTAGAAACACTTGTGTCCAGTAGAGAAAAATATGCATACAATAACTGATTAAAGTTTTCATTAAAATAATTGACTGAATTCATGGTTACTGTTTGAGCGTCGATACACTCTGCAAATCAAGTCTTCAAATTCATTAGGACATTCACGCAAGCCAATCTTGTACTGAAACTCGTCTCAGATTGAAGGCTTACGAAAGAGGTCGACTTATCAGAATATTTCGTTCCGCAAAACGCGTTTTATCTGCAATACTGTCCTGTATTTTTCTTCCACAAGCATTGTCTTTATTCATTGTACTTGGAAAGGATTTCTCCTAACAAATTCAATTTGTGTAAGCTCTTTTACGGTACGTAGTGGGTCTTGATTTCTTGAACCTTGGCGACCAGTGCTCCTTTAATTAAAATATACGATACTGGCATTGGGACTATAGTTGGGTGTGATACAATAAAATGGTGATCTAAGTGTATTTAAGGATAGAGGAAATACAAACGAAAAAGTTTATTCCGGAACTGATTGTTCTGTTTTGAGTTTTAGACAAAGAAATTGGAGTGAGTATAACTTTTTTGCGGGTTTGTGAATTGATTTATAGGGTGATTTCTTCAATAGTTATGAAGTCATTCTGAAAGTTTTTGAATATGAAATGTTGTTTTGTGAATACGAATAGAACGAATTTTTTTTAAACAACTACTTTGGGTTATTCATTCATCTTCGGGAATTATATGCTTTATATTTTGTACAATAATGTTAGATACTAAAATAAATTATTTTTTAAACAGTGTTTCTGTTATTTTTAAACTATTGATAGAAATTCAATAAAACACTTATAAAATTGCTATACATTAATTATTATTGAATCGCCTACTATTCCGTACCTACTTACTAGTTTACTGGCTTGCTGTTATAACAAAATTATTAACCGACTTCAAAAAGGTTGTACAAAAGCTCTACAAAAGTAACACCAATTGTATTAAACAAAACAACGTCTACACAGGTCGCCCTCTGCAATTAGAGCCAGATTACCATAATCCTATGTACGCCCCTTGCAATACAAAGGTGCAGTAATCGTGGACTATTCTTAGCCGTTGCGAAAGAGTCGCGTCGTAACTTTGAATTAAAGCGCGGGGTTAAGTCCGGGCCAAGTACTGCTTACGGATGGCGGATAGAGCTACAAATAGTGTGTAGGGTGACTGGATAAACGGAGGACGTAGGTCAAGGACATGTGATAGTATATTTTATTTTATATATAAAAAATATAAAACAAACAGTGACACATTACATTAAACATAAAATAACAATAAAGGCGAGTATGAGCAAATGTGTTACCAACAATGTTTTCCACAGAATACATAAATAAAGCAATAGGGGATCGGACTGACTTAAAAAAATATATTTCTGTTTAGTCCGTCAGTTAGATTATCGAAAAATATTGGATACGTGTTTTTTGTTTTATCAAATTAATAAAAATTGACGAAGATGAAACGCGTCAAAGATCATGAGTGAGAGGCTTGTGACGTCACTTGTAGGTAAAAAATGTACTGATATGTGACGTCACACAAGTTTTCGAAGCACTGTATCGTCTTCATGTTTTGTTTACGTGAAAAATGAAAAAAATGTGTGTCCAACATTTATTGGAAATCTATCTGACGGACTAATTAGTTTTTTTTTGTCAACTATCCTATTGACCAAATAACACTGCCATGATCTGCCTAGCCTTGTTCCAACTAGTTTGTTTTTACTGATATGTGACGTCACACAAGTTTTTGAAGTTACCAACAGAGCATGTGAAGTAGACTTGCCATCACGTGTTTGGCGAAGAACTGGATAAACAAACGAATCTTAACATCACGCTTGTTAAGTACACCCACATTCCGCCAGTAAATTTTTAAGTCCCATGTAATAGAGGGCGAGCCTAATGCCATCAACCGGGAACAAATTCAGACTCCGTGGCTGCTACTGAAAAACATCCTGATGGAAGATATCAATAACACTTTGCCCTATCTGTTAATTGAACCCAGAACCTCATACTCAGCAGAGAAACGAATCTTGGAATGGAAAGACGAGAAACATGAGATGTTCCTCAGCTAGATAGACCAACAACCTTTACAAGCTGGCTAAGACCGAGTGGATGCAGCAGAACAACAAGGTGGAATGACGAAGCTTAGTAAGGCCAACGACCAGCTATGGACATACATATACACACATAGAAATATAATATATACAGCTTTGGATATATAAGCTGACTCCAAGTATATATATACTTCTATATACCGCGCCTCATATATATTATATATCACCAACATTGCTGGCACAAAGGCCGACGGATGCCGGGGCTGTGGGTTGTTCAAAAGAGATACCGCGGCCCCGGACACAAAGGCCAAAGAAGGAACAGGGGTGGTTTATAGTCAGTAGAAGTCTGACACTCCCTTCCGCTCCACCTAGAGCGGGAGGAGTAATTTAATGATTTCTAAGAAAAATTCTGCGAGGTTAAAGTGGGACTGGGCGGGATTTCCAGGAGAGGTCAGGACAGATGGGCTAGAATCGTCACACACTGGGTGCCTGAAGACGGTCGTCGTCACCGAGGTAGACCCAAGAAACGTTGGCGTGACGATTTGGACTCGTTCGTGACTGATTGGCCAGACAAGGTACAACACCAGGAGAGCTGGAAAGAAACACAATAGGCTAATAAAAAAAAAATGTATCCATCATTTACATATTATTTAGAACTCATTTCATGTTATTAAGGCCCTGTTTTCACATAAATATTCAGACCTACAATCGAATCCTGATCCTAATTCAATAAGTCCCTTGTTTCGCCAGTCATGTTATCTAACTAACAATAGATAAGGTTCTGTATTTCTGTAGCGGCTAATGGAATGCCAGGAAAGCCCATTTTTGCGATAGCCCTAGTGTTGGTCGGTCACGGAGAGCGATTAGATTAATATAGCTGGGTCATGTAGCAAATAAAAGCGCTTAGTATTACTTGTAAGCAATAATAGCGATGGAAGTGGTAATCCAGTATGTTAGGATGATGTTATTAATATAGCTGTGGTCACTGGATTCAGAGCAGCGGTTATGAAATCTTGAGCGGCAGATGGTATGGTAAATATTCGCCTTAATTTGGTAACATGAAAAATACAATGGGGATTTTTCCTGACTAAAAAAAACATGATTCTGTTTACTCCGTCAGTTAGATTATCGACAAATATTGGGTACGTGTTTTTTGTTTTATTAAATTAATAAAAATGGACGAAGATAAAACGCGTCAAATATCATTACTTGTTAAAAATGTACTGCAATGTGACGTCACACGAGTTTTCGAAGCACTGTATCATCTTCATGTTTTGTTTACGTGAAAAAAGAAAAAAATTGTGCTCAATATTTTTTGGAAACCTATCTGATGGACTATTAGTTTTTTTGTAAACTAAGTTGATCAAATAACATGACATCATCGGCCTAGCTTTGTCCCAACTAGTTTGGGGTCGGCTTCAGGCTTCAAATCTATTCGGATGCAGCTGAATACCATTATTGTATGATTTACATGTTTCTGGATAGGTGTAGGTAGGTACAGAGGTAGACAAAATTTCTGAATGTAGACATCATCATCATCAGCCTATAATGTTCCCACTGCAGGGACTCAGGGCTATAATCCACCACGCGGGCCCAGTGTTAGTTGGTAGATGTCACAGGTCTTTGATTTTTTTGGTTCTAAGACATGCCGGTTTCCTCACGATGTTTTCCTTCACCATTTTGAGAACAGTGGTGATGAAATAAATTACACAAAGTAATGCTCCTGACTTGGTTGAAACTCATGACTCACTGTGCGTAAGTTGGGGCTGGCACCACTAGAGCCACCATGACTCCTCTCACGACATTTAACATAAAACATGACAGCATTTTAGGAAATAAGCTAAAAATAAAATATGCATAGTAAATGGCAACCCAACGTTATTCTCTTAGCCAGAAAAGGAAATTCATCAATGACACAAGCAGCTCCCTGTTAAGGTTCCGTATTTAGGTTATAGGATGAAGGGAAAAAGACACAATTGTTAAAGGGGCGTAGCTCTTACCCTTACTTAGCATTTTGTCTGGATTTAAAAAGAACTTTTTACGACGCGCTTGACGACGAAATATTTAGCGAAATGAAGGACTGACTCGATGCGGGAGCTAAAAAAGTTAAGTCTTACTCGTTTTGTTATAATAATTACTTTTCTGGGTGCTAAAAAAGAGGAAAAAAGAAACGTTACTCTTTAGCTGGAGCAACTGAGGACTAATGCGTTATACTTCCACACTAATCTCTTTATATATAAAATTCTCGTGTCACAATGTTAGTTACCATACTCCTCCAAAACAGCTTGACCGATTTTTATGAACTTTTATATACATATTCAGTAGGTCTAAGAATCGGCTACAATCTATTTTTCATACCCCTAAGTGTTAAGGGTGGTCCAACCCAAAAAAAATTTAGTCACATATCTTTCCACGGGAACGAAGTCGCGGGTATCAGCTACTAATATTATAAAGAGGAAAGATTTGTTTGTTTGTTTGTAACGAATAGGCTCCGAAACTACTGGACCGATTTCAAAAATTCTTTCACCGTTGGGAAGCTACACTACACATAGGCTACTCTTTTATCCCTGTATTCCCACGGGAACGGGAACTACGCGGGTGAAACCGTGTGACGTCCGCTAGTATTTTAATAAAATCGTTTTTATCTCTCCAATTCCACAACTTTATCTTCATCCAGGGCAAAAATTGAACATTGACAGTCTTAATACTCGTTTTGTGTATTGATTGTGCCCGTCATTTGCCTCAGAAAATAGTACGACAGAAGACATTCCCGAAAAAGTCACAAATAAGTTGACAATAACTTAAATATAATTATATATTATAGCTAGCCCATTATATTGTCCCACTGCTGAGCAAAAGCCCTCCCTCCATGCCTTCCAACGGTCGCGATTCTGTGCTAACAGAATAACTTACTAAAATATAATATTAGCCCCAAATATCCAGTTTCCTAAAACACGTTACGTATTCATCAGATTCACAAATAAGTTCATAAAAAAAGAGAAAGTAGCATATAATTTCGTTTTCTGACAGTCTCAGGCCGAAACTAAGACTATTATATTTTGCGTTACTGTCAGTTAGTCTGGAACTTGTGACTTGTGAGTTGTGTCGTAAGCGTTCGCATTTGGGTCCAGAGAAAAAGAGATGGAGCTATACATGACGTGATGCTCCATTCCTTTTTCACACTGAAACAAATGACGACATCGAGGCATCTCAATGAGACCCTGGGAATAAAAATCTTAAAAAACAGCAACTGAAATGAATATTTATATTTACGATATCTTCTTTTAGCGTTATTATTCGAATTTACTCAATTATTCCACAAGTCTTCCCTATGGCATAATATTTAAAGCTTGCCCCAAAAATCTAAATTAACTTCACAATTTTCAACGTTTCCCGAAATTTTCAGTTAATCAGAGGAAAGCTTTTGAACGATGTTGTTATTAATAATAATAATAATAACGTTTATTGCTGATTAATTGTCCCTGTTGATTAATTTCCGAGTGCAGTATTAGTTCTGGATTTATTTGTGATTGATCATGGGAGCCGTAATCCTGAAAAGTGGGAGTGAAGAAAGAGTAATTAATAAAATATTGATTGAATGGTATTGCATCAGGTGTTTCGTTGTATTTATCACAATAAATGTAGTCCTAAGTGGTCTAATAATGAAAGGTAGAACGGTAACAGGGTCGAAGTGCGATTTTGACCTTTTCGCTCCTACATACCTATATAGGTATCTACATTTTATACGTATTCTTATATAAGAATACGTATAAAATGTAGAGGATAATTGATTTACTTTCTGATTGATTCACATAGGTAGCGAGAAATTCTGAAGCTTGTGGTACGAAAAAAGATTGAAGACCAACGTTTATATTTTACATAACATCATGCCTGTAATCCCGTTAGGCAGAGGTTTAAGTACCTTCTCCCAAATTTCGCTATTTACGCTGAAGTCCCACGTACAAAATAGTACATTTTGATACAAGGGCGGAAAGTTCGTTATTCCATTCGAGGCGGATTGGTGTTCAATCCGCCAAGGGATTTCCTATGTTTTAATCGATTTGGACATAATATAAGGTATAGTTATCTGTGGTGATTTTCTTTCCTACCCTTGGTTGCGGAAAAATAAGATTACCGCACGCGTGCGAAATATGTTGCATGTCGAACCTAATCGTAGTGCAATAAGAGCTAGTTTTCGAGGAAGTGTATTGAAAATATTTTTTCCGAAAGCGGACCTAAAGTTATCAAAATATTGTAAATTTTAATTAGCAAGCTAGATTTTTCTATAATTATCATCATACCAAACTATTTAATATCACTCCTCACTTTATTTACCCTCACGGAAATACAAATTATGAAAATTACTCTTAGCTGATGTTAGGGGAATCCTCACTTTCCGAGTAATATTTCGGCGCCATAATCCCGGCCGGGAAAGCTCTGGGTCGCTTTAAGTCTCATTTATTTAGCTATGTGGCTGTATATCTTAGTGTGACGTTAGTTTATATGTGTTTGCCATTAAGGAATGTTTGCTGTTCTGCGTTGATTCTTGGTAATTTAAATAGGAGAGAAAATTCTGTTGACATATTCTCATCTTGAAATTGAAGTAAATTTCCTAGAATAGGTAAATAAACGAAATGAAAACCTTTTGATCAAATAAGAGACTGAGCTTATTGACATCAAGGACACCATTTGTGAAACTAAGGAAAAAGTCCCCAAATAAAAGAAAATATTCTACGTATTTTTTGCCGAATAAGATATAATGGGCCGTACATCTGACACTTGAATTCTTAACACAGAAAACGTCTTTTATAAAGGCTATAACTTCAGTTATGAGTAGTTTCAACATTAGATATATTATGATATCTCTGATTCTGTATCTACATTTAAAATCGGATCAAATCGTGCGTGCAGCGCAAAGGCCGCCATTGTTATTCAAGTCAGATTTCCGAATACTGACGAAAATGACCGAGCACTCCCGAATGCTCTTTGCAAAATATAAGGGCAATGTCACTGTGGCTTGAGCTCATATTATTTAAGATTCTGATATTGTTCCAGTTTCAATAGAAGAATATAATATCTTGTATTGATTAAGCTCTGTATACAACATTGTTATTCTAAAATATTGTATGCGAAACTAAATGTATTAGCAAACTATATTGTTTCATATTTGTATTGCAAAGAAAAAGGAAAATATGAAGAGCTAAAAGCAAAGCTGGGATATCAGAACTTTAACATAACTTCATTGTTTTGTAGTGCAAAGTTTACTATGATTTTATGAAAAACCAACAAACGAATCTGTTTTTATGTTTTTTGAAAAATAAGTAGTTAATAATTCAGTTTCATCATCGCGTATCGATGGGTAAAAATAACTAAATAATAAAAGTTAGAAATCAGTTACGCAAACCCGGTATCAGACACTACGGAAGACCTAAACAAAGTATTCCTAATAACTCCCGGGACATCACATAAATAAACATTTGCTGCATAAAAGTATCAATCAATTCATACAGCCAAACGCTGGTCATACTATGCCTCCTTCAAGCTGCGGCACAACATAGAGTCTTCTACCACTTCATCTTGCTAGCCCGACAAGCTATGAAGCTGACATTAGCATAGCTTTATTTTCCAGTTAATCTCATTTCCGATCTTACCCTTTCAAAAACCCCAGAAGTTAAACCACTGCTTGTTGGTCATCGACCTCACAAACATTAGAACAACTAACATAAAACATAGATATCCAGAAAACATTATACCATCGCGTAGAACATACATTCCATATCACATTCAACATCTTACCTAACACCGCCACTTTAAAATATTCCACAAGATCTCATCTCCTTTAAAATAAAACGACAAATTGGATTTTTCAACGACTATAAAATTCCTTTGTATGAATTCCAGCCAGTACAAGATAGTTTCAGAATACTAAGTGAAGTGCTACCAGAAATAGGTTAAAAGGATGATGATATGGCATGGACCGAATTGCTTGAAACCTCGGTTATATGAAAGTCTCCTATATTTAGACAGTTGACCTTTCAGAGCTGTTGAAACCAGAAACTAACTGATAAATGAAGATAATTGAAATTTCAAAGGTTTCAGCTGGCAAGAGTGATTCCACACTCAAAACCTACCTAAGTTCAAATGAATTTTGCTGACTGTAGATGTTAAAAAATTGGTTCACTTATTCAGTTGTAATCAGCTGAATAATTAGAGTACCAATTACTATCATTAGACATTATTATATTTTTAACAGACTAATAAAACCGACTTTTAAAACACAAAAAAGTGAAAAAATAAACTTCTGAAGAAAAATCTACTTCTGAAGTCGGTGGCAAAAAAAATGAAATCAAACAAACAAAAGTCACCGACTTCAAAAGCTGATTTTACTTCTGCAGTTAATTTTTTTATTTTCTTACTGTCGTTGCGCCATTAGAGATGAATTATTAGGGCATTGCAAAAAATCAATAGTTAATAACCCTCTTTTTGGGTTTCGCCGCAGTCGGTTAAAAGAAACAATAGTCAAACATTCAGTAATTTCACAAACCAAATAATTGTGTGCACGTATTACTTATAACCACACATTATAACTTACTAATTCGTTTACCATTCATCTAGACGACAGCCACACCTACACGACAATTTATTATAGGTGCCAGTCTATTAGGAATCCAACGTTCACCTGCATGAATACCTTTGCTCTACGTGCCACTCAATATTCACCTATGCAGACATTGGCATTTGGCATTTTTGCTCGCTATTAATATCGTGAGATAAAATGCCAGATGCATTTAATTAATCTTGCTAATCTATGACGATGTGTTCTGAATCGCGATCAAATGAAACATGAAAATGTGAAATTGGTTCTTATGTGTAATGAATTGAAAGAAGCTTTTCAATTCTGTCTCAAAGACAGAGAATATTTTCTGAAGTATGTCTCATTTAGACGATAAGCTTGTATGTAGATAAAGGCGATATCTAAAGCATAAATATGTCAAGCACTTTAATGCTTCATTCGTTTCTTTTTTCATTCAAAAAGCTAGAACAGAGAAAAAGTCCTCCAAAGACTACATGTAAAAGAAAAAAAAAAGATAATTTAATCTTCTCCGAGACACCCTTAAAATTGAGTTTTCTTTCTTGATTGGATCCTATTATTGCTCACTTTTGTGTGAAACTAAATGTTATTCCTTGGAACATTGTATCGGGTTAAGGCGATGAAATCTTTAGATTAGTTTTTGTGCAATCTCTTGGAAGAGCTGACAGTGCCGTGATTGTGGACAGCGAACGTAGAAAGTATGTGCAAGAATATCAGTTTAGCGAGGTATATTTTCAAGATCACTTTTCTGTTTCTAATCAGGTTTTAACGTACCATATTATTAGCTATTGGCTTTTTCTACTAGTTGACGAAAGGACTACTATGATAACCACTAAAAGTAACTAAAAAGTTAAAAAACAATATAATTTCGACGCTATTTATGTTAAATTCTAATTCTGATTTGAGACTACTCTTTTTGACTACTACTCTAACTGCCGCACTCAGAGAGCTTTAATGATTAATTAGGCCATCACTTAGTAAAGGTTTTGACAGTTTTGTCATACAAAAGTATGTCAAATCTTTACTTAGCGCCGGCTTAAGTAATCATTAAATATCTCTGAGTACCGCAGTAAGAGCCCTCCAAAAAACCTATCAAAAAAACGGCTCCACAAAGTAGTTACTTACTATTACACAGTCCATAGGACAATCATCACATAAACCACCAATTAGGATACATTAACTAATTACTCTGAGCTACGTGTGCGAACATCGGCAGACGAGATGATTACCGGGAAGGAGCAACCACCCCGCACCCTATGGTAATTACTACCACGAAACTATCTGAGTATCTTCCGGTTTAATCTATTCGACGCATTTGTTTGTCTTTTGAAGAGCCACCATCTCTTGTTAGTAAACGTTGTGGTTTAAGATAATACTGGGTGTAAAGGATATCGATGTGTAGCTTAGGACGTTGTACGTCGAAGAATCCTAAATTGGAAACTGTATAATGTGGGTAGTCGTGGAACGTAGACTTTCTTCAGGTGTCGTAAGTTTGATACAAGGTAGACAGGACTGTAACTATTCATAATTACTCTAATGCAAGAAATCTTTGTTAGCTACTAAGATTTTATTTAAGATAGTATCGCACCCACCCCACACTGAGCTTGGCAAACGTATGATGTAGCCTACTCTTACGTTGAGTTCCCACTGATCATACTACTGATTTAGGAAGTTTTTAAACTGTCATGAACACTTTTTTTTTGGAGTTTGGGAAATCATCAAATGACTCCTCTCGCTCTGAGTGGAGCGGAAGGGAGTGTCAGACTTCTACTGACTAAAAACCACTCCTTAGCCCTTCGTGTCTGGGGCAACGGATCTCTTTTGAACAACCCGCAGCCCCGGCATGATCACTTACACATAATTAGTACGGGATATTTACCGTGTTTATTATTTATCTCGTTCCCGATATTTCAACACTCTTGCAGACGCCATGATCACAGATCATCGGTTTATCCATACACGTGGTAAATATTTGAGGCATTTGGGCATTTGGTACGTATATAGTAGAGTTATATTAACGTCCGTTCAGGATGATCATTTGTCGGGCTCAATTCCAGATGGAAAAATTCCGGATGGATTTGCTTTCAACTAACATGAAAGCAATCAACATTCAGGATCAAAGCTTTTAATTACTTACTTTAATTACTTTAGGCTACAAGTAATTTCGTTTAAATTAATTTCAACTCCATATTCCATAAGGCACGGGGTTACCACATGGCAACATCGGTTTATGTCATCAGTAAGGCGGTTTAAAGAGGATCGCATAAAACATTTTGTGGAATAGTTTTCTGTACTCATGCACCGTTTCCGCCTGGACTATTACCCAACTTTGTCATCTCAAAATAAATCAATTCAACCTCAAATCCTGCTGACATATTCTATTATTAATGATCAACTTTACAAATAAAATAACTATCTTAAAACAAGTTTTTATCTAGAATCTTACGAATGAACTAAGTTTTAAGACTAAATTATTAAAACGCGTCTGTGCCGACAGTAAGTACCGTACTTTATTTATTATGTTTAGAGGTATTTATATTACCCTCGTTTCTGTGTAATAATAGCATTTTCTCCTAATAAATTTTCAGTTAATACTATTTAAACCAACAAGGGAAATAGAGATGGATTAAAGGGAGTAGTAGGAAAATAGAGAAAGATCAAAGAAAATATGGATGGATTGTGTGAGAAATGTTTTATAGGAAAAAACACAAAAAAGTGAAAAATAAACATCAGAGCTTCTGAAGTCAGTGACATTTATTTGTTTGATTTCGTTTTTTTACCACCGACTTTAGAAATTGAATTTTATTCTGAAGTTTATTTTTTTGAAGTCGGTTTTTTTTTTAAGTTTTTTTTTAATTTTTCCATTTTTAGTTGTTATAGGTATCCTATACAAATATTTACTATAAATCTAACATTCAACCAAGAAAGCAAACCCTTAACCCTGATTATTGCTTTCAACTCCTAACCGTTATGGACTTGTACCTTCCATCATCAGGTCATCAACATGAAGTGATAACTGCTAGATGCGAATACTTGAGGGTTGCCCTAGATTTCTCTGTGATGCCATCATCATCAGGTTAGCATAATAGCCTGAAAGTACACAACTATCGGTCCGTAATACGTATAATTTTGAAAGAATTTTCTTTCAACTTCTAAGCGTTGCCGTTGAGGAGTTTTACTTTCTATCATCAGCAAATCTACATGAGTTTATAATTATCAGACGCAAATACATGAACAGCTTTAGAAAATATGTATATTGAAAACTTAACAAGTGCCTGTAAAATTTGAGAGTTGCCCTCGATTTTCCTGGGATCCCATCATCAAATCCTGACTTGGTTACAATGGGACCACCTCGGGTGTATACTCTATCGAATACAACAAGAATTTTAAAAATCAGTTTATTAATGGGGAAGATATCCGTGATCAAACATACAAAAAAAAAACATACAGACGAATTGAGAACCTCCTCCTTTTTGTAAGTCGGTTAAAAAGGAGTTGAAGTGGGATTTGAATTCGATTCTCAGGTAGGCCATTGTTATTGGGAGTTTTATTTAGGAAATGTAGATACACATCTGCCTAACCCTCTAAAGGCATAAAGGCGTAAACACACATATTATGTCGTATATGCACAAATACTGCGTCATCGGTAAGAAAAGTTCACCCTACTTTTTCTCGGACCTGACATTAAACACACCTAGAAAATATCAATTCACTGGAAACGACAGCTGACCGAGTTAGGAATAAATATTTTGCAGTGTTTGGATACAAACTAGGAAAATGGGTACCAGTTTGCACAAAAAAGTTAGAAAAACTGTGTTTGAAAAACTGAATTTCACATTCGAGAAACTGGAAAAGAATCCACGAGCGTTTTGTTGAAAGGTTTGGCTCAAAAACCGGGGAAAATAATAATTAATCTTTTTTTTTTTTTTTTTTTTATTTGCAATGGGCTTGCTCTTGACCTCAATCTTACCCTAAGGGCAAACATGAGGTCGACGATGGCACGAGCTTACCCAGAAGAAGCCTATTTACTCGCAACTTAAATAGATTGGGGTTACATGAACTCGGGAAAACCGACGCAGGCAGGGAGTTCCACTCCTTGGCTGTGCGCATATTAAAGGACTTAGCAAAGCGATTCGTTCGAATGTGTGGAACATCGACTAGGTAAGGGTGATAACCTGCAGTACGCCTAGTCTCCCGATGGAAGAAGGGAGATGGTGGAATCAGCCCGTGGAGTTCCTGCGCACACTCTCCGAAGTACAGTCTGTAGAAGACCGACAGACAAGCGACTTTGCGGCGGTGGGCCAGGCTATGTAGCTTGGCAACCAGCTTAGCGTCACCAATTAGTCTCCTGGCTCTGCGCTCTACAGAGTCAAGTGTGGCAAGTTGGTATTTGGCTGAGCCATCCCAAAGGTGACAGCAATACTCCATGCCGGACCGGACTTGAGCTTTATATAATATTGAAAGCTGTCCAGGCTTGAAGTACCGCTTAACCTTGTTTAGGACACCCAGCTTTTTTGCCGCAGTTTGAGCTTTTGACTCAATGTAGGCGCCGAAGTTCAGACACACGTTCACGATCAACACTTATATATATATTTAGTATTTATTAAAACTTTATGGATAAAAATCGTACAACGGCGGACTTACGCATGCCTTGGGCATTTTCTACCAGTCTACCTTAGGGTGATGCAGAGACAATACACAGTAGGTACAAAACATAAAAAACAAATTAGAAAAGATATACAGTGTGGTGCCGACAATACGACAATAAATGAAACCACTGGTAGTTCTAGTTCATAGGAACATTATTAAACTTTGAAATAAATCTTAACAGCAAAATAAAAAATAATAAAAAAAAACAATAGAACTAAGTAGCATAAAACTGTAAACGAAATACATTACAATTTATAAACAAATATTGGTTTACAAACCTTAGGAATAATTTGCACCGATATACGTATGGAAATACAATGTAACAAACGAATTTGGCAAAGACATTTAGGTAGTTTATTGTCGTATCGTCGGCACCACGATGGTGTGAGTATTTATTTCATAGTTTAAAAATGTTCTTATGAACTAGAACTACCAGTGGTTTCATTTATTGTCGTATTGTCGGCACGACCCTGTATACTTAAAATAAAAGAATAAATATATACATACATAAAATATATAAAGTTTTAAAAGATAAGCACGACACAGACAAGATTTCATTTTGAAAGTGAACTGACTGTTCACCGTCCTGATATACTGAGGGAGTTCATTCCAAAGGAATACCGCCTGGACAAAGAAGGAAGATTTTATGAAGCCAGAGCGATGAGAAGGACAACGAAAAAGACGATTATTGGCGGAACGAAGAGTCTTACTGTGTGCAGTGCATAAATATTGACAGAGAGAAATCAGGTAAGAAGGGGAAGTGGGCTTGTGAAGAAGAGAAAACAGGGTCGTCAAAGCTCTCAACGCTCTGCGCTGTCTGCATTGACTTATATATTACTGCGTAAGGACTGGGCGGACCGCATGTTATAATGACGCCTCGAACTTGGTCCTAAAACGTTCTTTCCTAAGCCGAACTGAACTAGTCTACGATCGGCTCTCTTCGGGTGCGGTCGGAAATATATTAAAAGCTTTATTTATGTTACCTCGAAAATACCACGCCGCTTATACAAGGTTACGTTAACGAGCAGACTACACCGATTCTCTGTATGGCGAACGCGTCGAGCAAATGTTCGGACGACCGTATTTTTAGTTTTTATATCAATGGCTGCCGGATAGGTAACCACTTCAGAACTAAGCGATCGATGTTCAGACACATGATCGTACTTGCGAAGATTGAAAACGAATCGAATGTAATAAAAAAAATAAAGAACACGCATAATAATATGTAAACAGTGCGCTAGCTATTCGCCTTGTGTCTCACTTCACGATTCGCGTACTCACTTTGGGAGCGCTACTTCGGACGCAAATCAAAGAGTACGAATGGCAAACACGATCTTACTGTTTCGCCTGCATTTCGCCTTAAAAAGTAATAAATAGGAACTTTCATTGTTCTAATACGATGAAACACTATCCATCGTCATCTGCGTCAACGGTAATTTTTTACTTTTTGACGCAGGATATCTAAATAATTGTATAAACTCATTAGATGTAGCCTGGATGCCGCCATTATTTTCACGTCCTCCATGTTCGCGTGCGAATGTCAAAATAATTCACCCCGCGAATGTGTGAACAGTTGCTGTTGTTCGCGACGGCACTCGTTGGCACTCGTATTTGCGACATACGAATGTTCGTCGAGTGACGATGCGAATGGCCAACACGATTATGTAAATGCGGTGTAAAATCCTAATATTTGTAACAAGTCCGCAAAAGGTTCGCGTCAGTGGTATAGCCAGAATGTATCCATAGGAAGGATATCTACCCAGATTTCCAAAATATTAAAAACAGAGGCCAAATGTTATCTAAAATCTCAGCTCCTAAACATTTTTTACCATGTCAAAGACAATTCCTTGTCCAATTTACATCATGTTCAGTGTTACATTATTTAATGTAATATTATTGAGAATGAGGGTAGAATATTGATGTGGCTATATATGAAGCTTCGTTAAATATATATACAGACGTGTTTTGTTTGTTTATCAGAGGAACTAATTAAATTAACAGACTCGCGCCCGTCTGTGGAATTCAGTGCCGGCTTTTCTATTTCCTGATCATTATTTTCTGTTTATCTTCAAAGTTCGCGTGAATCAATTTTTTCTTGGCAAGCGTGATGCACCCTAGGCCACGAAATCTCTTCACATCACGCGAGTTGGGGCCAAACGAGACTCCCAGGCCTCTTAATTGCCAGTGATTGTTGCCAAAAATTATTAAACAAAATTGTAAACTGTGATAAAAAACCTAGAAAGGAAAAGGGAAAGTGAGTGTGTTAAGTGAGTTTCCTCCAGCGACGCAATCATCTGGCTTCTAATATTTTAAATGTACTTGTAATGTGTTCCTTCAATTTTTCTGATCAGGAATAGTATATTTCAAAGACGCAATGATTGCTTATTCTGAGGGTGAAACGAAGATAAATTCTCTATTTAAACGTGCTGAATTTTGTTGTTCACCACTTACAACAGTACAAGTACAACCATTACTTTATTCATGAACACACACGACAAGTGTAAACTCAAGGCGCATTTCCCCTTACGCGCGCACTTGATTAATGTCGTGCTCACACACGTTAAATCTTCAGGAAAGCACTGGGAACGAATTTACCGCATGTTTGACTCTTTTAAATCGCCTTGGGAACAATTTACAAGACCACTAAGGACAATTTTGTTAGAAATCGATTCAGTGAATGTTTCTGGAATGTTTCCAGGTTTTTCGTAAAATGAGGTAATTGATTTGAGGATTCTGGGGTTTGATCCTAAGATTGAGTAGGTAGGTATATATTGTCAGTGGCGAAAGTGATTTTTGTGAGTAGTCCTTTGTGTACGTTTTCTTTTAATTAATTAGAATCAAGTCCGTGTACGTACGTTATGTAAGTCCAGTTGGGTCAGATAAGTTGTCCCTTTAAAACCCTAACGTAGACTGGCGGAGAATGTCTTGTGGACTTATTTCTGCGTACGTAACACTCCTGTGCATGAAGTAACATAAACATCACGCCTGGAATCCCCGAAGGGTTATGCAGAGGTGCACCCATTAGTACACTCACATTTCGCCAGTTATGTTTTAAGTCCCATATAATAGGGGGCGAGCCTATTGCCTCCAACCGGGCACAAATCTAAACTGCTGCTACTGACAATTTCCCGATGCCAAACCAAATAACACTACTTTGGAATCAAACCCAGAACTAATCAAGCTTACGACCAATATACCAACGAGGCAGTCACCAATACAATGCAGTGCATGAAGTTAAGATAAGTTGTTCTTCACTCATCTTCCAAACATAAATGTACAACTTTTCATTTAGTCGGAAAAATTACTAAAATTAAATAATAAAAGTTTATTTAGGAACAATAACACGAGACATAATAAAAACAGGTAAAACGATGGAAGCTGCAAAAGTATAAACTGTAGCGCAGCTTCCAACGCCCTTCTCCAGTACAGACAAAAAGTACTTAATACATATTATAATTTAGTTTTTAAATTTATATAATTAATGATGCAAACAGAAATGAGATTAAAATGAAAATAAATATCTCCCACTGTAAAGACAAGCGAGTGCTCTGCCAGTAACTTATTGTCAGAAAATGTATCAAGTTAGTCATCTACGAGTTTGTAATGAAGCAGACTACGAACAGTCAAACCAAAACCTAAATTAACAAGCAGACAATTTACTTATAATGTCAAAATTATTCAGCAACTGTGTATAATATTCCTATTTATTTCTCTGTGGATTGGCTAAATTCGTTGTTTCCGAAACAAGGTTCTTGCATAAATTAAAGTGCGGCTAAGTAGGGTGAACGCATTTATTATGGTAATCGACTCGTCAAGTAAAAACATTTGTGTGGAATATTTATTGGGACTGTCGCCTTTGATATCTATGAGGGCCTCCTTACCTAGTTTTCCTTTGTCATACTGAAACCGTTATAAATTTTCTTTATTTTTGTTAGTAAATTAAGAAGTGGTTATGTTAAAGCAAAATAATGTTAACTTAGTTTAATTCTTAGGCTAAAATTGGGGCTTAATTTTCGGAAAGGAATTGAGGTTACCTTTTTTTAGTTGCGAGGCGTATGTAACCCTAATATAATACTCGTGTACTGTATTTTTCTTAAAAATGTTACAGCATAGATTTTCTTCTATATTCTGGCGGTATAACAAATAGCCTACGACGTAATACGGACAAAAACACTTTTTTTTTATTAAAAACGTTGCTCTACTCTAGGAATTTTTCCTGTAACGTGGAAGCGTTTACAAACATTTACACCCACATACACTAGTGCCCAGACCCGGAACAACTATCTGTAGGTCATACAAATATTTGTTCCGTACTGGAATCGAACCCGTGACACGTAGCCCAGCAGTCTAATCTTTCAGCCACTGCGCCCATCGTGTCGTCAAACCTTAATGACAGTTATAGGCCATAGAAATATTTACTCGTACGCTAAAGCCAAGCCTTTAGTGAATAAAGTAACTTTTCACAAATATCCAAGTATAACAAAATATAACTAAATAAAAATAAAAGAAACATACCAGTAACTATGAATAATCTTCTCCATGATTCAAAAAAATGATATACAGCATGTTTACCTGCCAGTAACTAAATACAAGTCATTTAGTTTGCCACGACTAAATAAATGGCAAGATTTAGTCTGAACAAATAGTTGTGCGAGACATACTGATACAAATTAGTTTCTTAGCAACTTAAACCAGGGTTTTGTTGGCGAACGACTCAAGTCAAAAGAGAATGGAGATAATTTGTTGTACAGGTTGGTTATAAATAAAAATTATTTTATAAAGACACTTATTTTTCTTTTTACGCTTTTCTTTTAATATTCGTCTTAACTTATAAGCTAGATGAATGCGATGAAATGCAATATTTATTTGTTCTTTTAGTTAAACTTTTTTAATTTAATTTGAAAACCCTACATATTCAATGCTTCAGAAAAAATATGTTTGGAAAAAAAAGATATTGCCTTAAATTAAACATTCTGTCAAAAAGTTTTAAGTAAATGATTCCAAGACTTTTACACAAATAAAGCATTTTTTTATTTTGGGGGGTTGGGAAATCATTAAATGCCGCTCTTGGGAGAGCGGTAGGGAGTGTCAGACTTCTACTCACTAACAACCACCCATGTTCCTTCTTAGCCCTTTGTGCCGAGGCCGCAGTATCTCTTTCAAACAACCCGCAGCTTATATAAATAATGCCTTAGACGCAAAACTAAATGCCTCCCACTAAAAAATATTCAACTATCTTTGATGTTGATGACTCATAGTGAAATCTACATAAAGTTTCAGGCCTATTTTTCACATTGTTAACTTTATATACAGTCCATAAAGTATGAACTTTATGTGTTGTCTTTAACCTGAAAAAGACCGCATCATAAAACTACGCTTAAAGAATTTATTTACGAGGACACCGTTCATGAAAAGATTTGTTTTTAATATATTTTTTCATGGGGCTTGTATATTTTTGCGGGTAGATAGATAACAGCCAGTTTCCCGCATGAAAAAGTAAGTAAGTAAGCGCATACCCCAGCTGTAGAAATGAAAGTGGACTAATCTTAATTTTTCATTATAAAATACTCGTAAAGAAAACGAAGACGCTACAATATTGCGTAACGCATTAATGTTATTGAATGTTACTAACATAGTTTTTTTAAGTAACATGTAGTACTAACACTATGGGCCTCGACGCCTGATAATAAAATATTTTTATTTTTATTTATTCACATTCTCACCTGCCTTGACAGTTCAACAAACATCCGTTATAATAACTTTATCCAGAACACGAATTCAAAAAACCACATGATACTGTGAATATTGTTCAAATGAACGCGATTGCGGTTTTGAAAATCACCACCACACCACATAAATGGAATCATATTCGAACATAAATGGAAAAAATAGATATTAAAAAAACAGTTTTCTGTGTTTCATTTCAATTTAAAGTTCTAACTGCCGCAATGATATAATGATTACTTAAACCATCATTTAGTAAAGATTTTGACAATTTTGTGAAGGTATTGTATGTCAAATCTTTATTAAGTAACCATTAAATATCTCGGCCCCTAGGCCTAGGGTAGTCAGCCTCTAAAAAAACAGCTGTTGGAATGTCAACATATAAGTAGTATACAGTGTACCTAAGTATATTATGGTATGTTTCTTAAGGTACCTCAAGCAATCTCGTGGCAGGCTCAAAAGAAAAGCCTTCTTTGAAATTGCTAGCTTGAAGTAAGGTAGAAAACATAAGTAAAAATAGGTACTAACATACAGTGCAGACTATGAGAGCTATTTAAAGGCAGTCGGTTTCCAAGAAATTCTTTAGAAACCTACAAATTAATTAATTTCTCTCTCAGTTGTACATTTTGAGTATAATAAGTAGAGTCTAAGGTCCCATAAAAAGGTGTGAACTTTGGAACTACCTACTAAGACTGGCCTTAAGTTAAAAAAGGTAAGTTATAAAATAATTTTACTAACATTTTGATACTTTAATGGGACGTTTCGTTTGCAGGATAGCGAAAACATTTTTTTTTTTTGTACAATACAAAATTAAATTCATACAACGTTAGAACACGAAAGATTGGAGTTTCCTCCGAAACTATGTCCAAAGTACATAATCCTATGTACAAAGATAATAATTACGGATTCATGTAAGCTACTTTGCTACTTGTTTTGTTCCGGATGCTTTTGTTAACCTAGTAAAAGAAAAGAATGTGAGCTGAAAATTAAGTTCTTGTATCATTTAATTTTCTTACATTCTTTGGGCAGAGTATAACCTGTTTTTTCGTAAGCCTACTCTATTTCACTGATGGGCAAAAGTGTCCCCCATGGCTTTACAAATTTTCCAAAGGTAGAGGTTGTTAGGGGTGCTTAAAAGTAGTAGGTATTTAGATATTAAAAAAACAACCACAAAAGAAGTAACGACAACAGCTGTCGTTGACTGTCCATTGATTTCACGCATTCGGCGGACGACTATTACGTTTGGTGTGAAAGCAGGCCCCCATACAAATATGACAACCGTAGTTTTACACGGCGGCAGCAAAATGTTCAAGATGTGCTGATTCTATTAAATCTAAACTCCTGCAGGAAGTTCAATGCTCCGATAATTCAGCATTCTTCACAAAGAAGAAGGTCATTCAAAGAAATCAACATGATTCAACAAAGGTCAACAAAGGAACCCTGATGTTACAATAGAGAAGAATATGCTAGTTTATAGATAACACAAGTATTGACACTTATATTCTCTACCCTTCAGAATAATTGGGATAAACTGTAAAGATTGACGGCACCATATCCCATACGACGAAAATGTGATGTGGATTAGTGAAAATTATCATATTTCAGTCATTTGCCAAAGATCCCGAAGTGGGGATTTCACCAGGGTACTAGAATCCATGTAATAGTCCATATATTTGCCTTTCCAGTATTCGAAAGTCATACTTTATTATGCATATTTCTGACAAATACAAATATGACGTCGACAGCAAGGTCGTATGAGAAAAGTCACCTAAGTATGTACCAATTACATGAATTTCTTCTAAATTGCCCTTCAAAATGACATATCGGTTAATTAAAATTCTTTGTTTTAAAAACAACGCGAAACATCAATCAATAGATAAACATTAAATTAGATCTATTTGTTTATAAGTAACTGTTACCTACTTGGAAATAAATACATTGTTTTATGGCAACTATTTTGTTTGTACCTAATCAGATTTTTAGCAAACAAAATAAAATAATTACAGAAACGAAAAATTCTGATAAAAATCAAGTAAAACCTACTTAACTAGATCAGTACTTAGTACCTTACTTAGGTATTTCAAGTATTTGAAAAACCATTAAAATCATAAAAAAAGTTACTAAGAAGAATATTCCAGGAACGCGTGCTTTTAAAATGCAAAACAGAATTCTTGACGAAATCATTTTATAATTGTATTTTCCTAATAACTTTGAGAAAGGTTTTATTCCATTTTTAGATAAAAAACTGGGTTACTCGTGTCCTGCCCACACTGGTTATCATAAAAAGTTTTAAGGAAAAAGTACTAAAACTACCACTTATTCCAAAAAGTACCAAAAAATATTAGTTAAGTTGAAGAGTACAAAATCAAAACGGAAAGAATTTTTTTTCCAGGAATTATTTTGTATGAATTTTTTTGTATAGTTGAGCTTTGTCCCAAAAACAAATTGGGGCGTGCACGGTCGCGTCATTAACAACTGTGCAATAGAGTGACTGACACGAAACCGCGGGACAATGTTGTGGTTACGCTGCGATATTTTGTTAATCCGAGTCATGACTGGAAATGTTTGTGCCGTATTTTTTTAAATATTAAATGGGCACTCACACACTTTTTTTTTTGTGGGAAATCATCAAATTTTAATAACCCCTCCCGCTCTTGGGCAGAGCGGAAGGGAGTGTCAGACTTCTACTGACTAAAAACCACCCATGTTCCTTCTTACCCCTTCATGTCGAGGCCGCGGTATCTCTTGCGAACAACGACGGGTGGTATTACATCCTTCGATAGCATCGCTTTTAGGATCAATTTTTGTCGAGTTATTAGACTTCTTTTAGGTTAAAATCAATTTCTTATTCTTATTATCAATTCCTTTCCTTCCTTATTCTGCTATAATAACTCTATTTCTTCCATCCTTTCTTCTATCTACATAGGTATCTATGAAGATAGATTAAATTATTTTTTTGGAAAAGTAATAATATAGAACATTACCTTTAAATGCTAACACAAGGTCGCTTCTAGTTGGCTTCGGGTTGTTCGCAAGAGATACTGCGGCCTCGACATGAAGGGGCTAAGAAGAAAAAGGTGGTTTTTAGTCAGTAGAAGTCTGACACTCCCTTCCGCTCTGCCCAAGAGCGGAGGGGTTATTTGATGATTACCCACCCCCCAAAAAAAAAAAAGGTCGCTTCTAGTAGGTTACTATCGGTGTAGGCGTGTAATTTTATTACGTGTGTACCAGCACTTAATGGTTCGAAAAATGTAATTTCTTCTTACTTCCACAAAATTAAAGGTAAAATGTGACATATTTATTGCCTCTAATAATGTTATTTATTCGATAGCTGTGTTAATATACGTGATAAATGGCGTTTCCGTTTGATAAGAAAAACAGTTGTCAAGAAAATGTTTTGTGCCTATAATTTTGCTTAATTCAGCAGTTTTGATTGTGGTCTAGATATTTTATTTATTTCTGTCACGAAACTTAGAATGCCTGGTATAGAAAGTTAAGAAAAATAAAAAAAATCCCGAATAAAACTACACATTAAAATTAATTAATTTGTTACTAACAAAATTACACTACACTACACTATTACATTACCTAGTCTGAAATAAACACATTTTATTTTTATTTTTTATTAAAACACTGTCTACGTGAATTACAGTCCAATTAAAATCAATTTTCTCCCTTTGTTTGATATTCCACGAAAATATTCAACGTTTTCCCTGCTTTAAAATCATTCCTATACTAATTAAACCGAACACATACCATTTCAAAGTACATAATTATAAGCCAAATTATTTATCGTAAAAAATACCTGTAGAGAAGTTTTACGCTGGGGAGTTTGTTCCGCCACTTCTCTTTTCCAGCTAAAACACTAGGAAGTGTCGAAGGGTGGGCTTTTTGTAGGACTGTCTCTTGTAAATAAGTAAAGTAAATTTTGACGTTCGAAAAGTGCTGATTATCAGCCCAGTTTGAATAAATGACTTTTGATTTTGATTTTACCAGTAAATAAATTTCCCTGGGAAATATTACCATGGTGACCCTACTACAGTGACTTATGAAATATGTGTCATTTGCAGCCGTGGGTTATTAGGAGTGTCATTATCAAACTAATTACTTTTGTCCACTAATGGAGGAAGTATTAAATATGATAGCGTGGCGCTTGAATTGTTATTAATGGGTAAAATTTTACACAGGGAAATGTTCTTTGAAATCCTTTTTAATCAATTTGTAATTGATGTAAAGCTACATATTTATTATTTCCTATCAGGTATGCAGTGATATTTTCAAATGCAATAAAACAGACAGTGAAGTCATCATCTGCTTAGCCTTTTCCCAACTATGGGTCGGCTTCCAGTCTGACCGCGTGAATAATGTATGAATACCAGTATTCCAGAACTAAGCTACCAGACATCTTGACCAGGATTGACCAACAAAAATGGAGATGGACTGGCCACATGATGAAAGCAAATACAGAGAAATGGAGTAAACTAATAACTGACTGGTATCCAAGGGAAAGTAAACGCAGCAAGGGGAAACAGATAAGGTGATGGGAAGATGAGCTGAAACAAACAGCGGGCCACAATTAGAGGAGAGTGGCTCGTGACAGAAAGCAAAGGAAGGAGCTAGAGGAGGCCTTTGCCAAAAGGCACCCTGAATTAAGGGACATTTTGTAACAACTTCACTGTAGAAAATAAGTTATAATTCAGAATAAAAGGGCAATTTATTATTATTATTGTTATTTATTACCTGTATTCCACATAGGGCGATTATCTATTTGACGCCTACAACCCAATTTGTACTGGGTAATACAATACACCTTGGTAAACAGACAGTGAAGTGTTTCACAATAATAGCAAATCTTTCAAAATTTTAAATAAAGAAATCAACAGACTCATTAACTCAGGTTTAACAAAATAATGAATCTAAGTTACTATTACCTGAAAAATGTCTTTTGATTTTGACCTAAAAAAAAGAAATATTCAAAGCTTTTGTGGTACGAGGACGACCACGATTAGGCCACGCGACGGTATGGCGACACCGCACCTCACGGGGAGAGGGTAGCGCAGATTAGACCAACCGCCACGCGTTTTAAGCTCAAATAGACAGTTGAAGTGATATCTGTTTAGTAATTCAATACCCTTTAAACAACAACGCTTCAAAACTAGAACTGGTAAAGTACTACATCCACTATCCATCACTAACTGGAACTGACCAGCACTAATTCTTTTTTTTCCTTTTTTCATACTTTGCCCCACACTAAGAATATCTCCTGTATTTGTGGGTAGGTTTACAAACATTTCAATTCACATACTTCACATACACAAACCAAACACCCAGACCACGAACCGAAGCCCTACATAAATGGCTTCCGTGCGGGGATCGAACCCGCGACACGCAGCGGAGCAGTCAATCGCTCAGCCACTGCGCCAACCGTGTCGTTTGCGAAATTACCATAACAGGACAATAATAAAATGTTCTCATTCCCGTAATTTCGTTGACTAACGTTCCGATATTATTAAAAGTGAATGATTTTAATGTAAATTAAATGTTACGAATCATTAGGTAACTACCTATCTCTGAATGGATATGAAAATCATTTGCAAACAAAGAACCCATTTGAAAAAAAAAATGAATGTAGAAGCGGCAAAAGCTTAATTGCGTGGGTGTGTGAAGTAACATTTTGTGCGTACTGTTTGTCATAAAACCTTATAAGAAATTATTTTTCACGAATGAGGTGCGTATATTCAATGAAACAACTCAAGTATATTTAAATTGGTATTTCAATTAGATTTAATTTCATTTGCTTTTCCATTCAAGTAAATTATTACTTTATAACGCTTGGAAACCCCGATGGGCTATACAGAGGTAAACTTAATAGTACACCCACATGGGACGAGCCGTTTGCCATCATCATCAACATTTCAGCTATAAGACGTCCACTGCTGGACATAGGCCTTCCCCAGAAGGGGGGGATTTGCCATAATAGCCACGCTTGGCAGGCGGGTTGGCGATCGCAGTATTGTTGTTACGAAGGCACAGAGAACGCTGCTGCCCATTCTCTGGTAAGTCCCTTAGTCGCCTCTTACGACACCCACGGGAAGATATGGGATGGTGCTATTCTTTACGTCCGACATCATACGGAATCCCATCAACCGGGCACAAATACAGTAAAAACCAATAACCCAATAACAATTTGCCTGATCTGAGAATTGGATCCAGGACGTCATACTCAGTCAAAAATACAGAAATTAGTTAAACACTTACAGAATACAGAAAAACTATAAGAAGTCTATGGTGCTAAAATAACATGGTAAATCTCTCAATGTCTACTACAATGGTACGGAACCCTTCATGTGCAAGCCCGACTTGCACTTGGTCAGTTTTTTTATTCCCACAGATTATCATTATAAACTCAATTTATATCCAAAGCTTTCTTTAACGCACCACCATTACAAGTAACTCTAAATTATAACCTCATTTCGAAAATTAAGTCTTATTTGCGTAGTATAAGATTTTTATGCAAAATTGGCGTATTGCCAAAATAGTACCTATAAACCTGTGTCATTCGGTTACAACGACGGTTCACAGGAAATGTAGAAACATTAACATTGTGCGGTTGTATTTGACGGTCTAATTTATTGTAATTTATTGTTGGTTTCATACTGGATTCTGTGCAATCATTAAATATTAAATGATTAGGTTACCTAGCCTAGGTGGTCGTTACGATGTAATTTAAAAATACATGACCCAATATTTTCAAAGTTTTATCTATCATCGTCATTAAAAATTGGTGTCTGGTGTTGTAAAATCTTAGGTAAACAAAGGCCAAACTTGGGCCTATGTATAAATATACCAAACAAGTTATTTTTGGTCATTATCATAAACTTTATAAACTAAGGGAAGGACTAAAAATTAAATTTTGATCCAAGTAGTCAAGATAATAATAGTTTGGGGAAGATAAGGAAAAATTTGTATTTTACTTGAAAACTTTATTTATACCGGAATCCTTATATATTGAAGAATGAAAAAGTATATAATTAATTCCTTGACGACATCAAAGACATTTTGCTGTAGTTCATTTTTAGTTATGACCTGTAATGACGAAGTGGTAACGGACTTCCAACTAACAAATTCATAGGGAATGTATGTATCATCTTTACGGTCTTCAGGATTCTGAGAAAACCATCTAGTCCTTTTATGCCCACTGCTGGGCAAAGGGTTCCCCTCCTGTCCTTTTCCAAGTTTCCCGATGTTACGCCTTCATTGGCCTATCAGTCAGGAATGAGTCCACCGTGGGACTGCCTCTGTGATGATGACCGTCATCATGTCTTTTTAAACAAAAATAAATTCAATTAAGTAACAATATGCTTTAACCCATACTGGTATTTTTCTTTTTGGGACAAGCCCGCCAAACTATTCCCAAACCACTGTAACTCCTGTTAGCCAGAATCAACAGTGGCGACCACAAAAAAAGCGCCGAGACAATGAAGCTCGACGAAGTCCCAGAGAAACGATTTAACTGTTTTGGATCCCGCAACGAAATTAATCAGAAAAGAATAACGGAGGAGTAGGAAAAAAATACTGACAGATTATCGCATCTTACAGGGAGGAGGCCTGTAACCGAAGGCTCACTTAAAAGAGGTTCTAGACTAATCGCTCATGATGATGCTAAGTTCCCAAGACATACTAAAGTAACGTGCATTAAATTTACTTTAGCCCGTAAACTAGAAGCCTCATTAGAATTTAATACCTCTGTGGCACTAACGCCACAGACCCTTACGCGGGTAGCATGCATTACTTCAGAGGGTAAGTTATGTGGAAATCTGCCACCATACTTTTTAGAAACGGCCATTTTATCTTTCATGTAGTAGGAGCAGAGATTTTTGGCTCGTATTTATTTACTTCGCATTTTTGAGGCTTCTTTTTAATTTATATTGGTTGTGAAACAATCGTTGAAAAACTTAATTGAATTTCTAGTTTTATGGGGGTCTGCCTTGTTCAATCAATGAAGAAAAAGAGCCTTAGTTACAACACAATTAAATGTTCTAATAACATACCATCACGCCTGTAATTTCCGAAGGGTTAGGGAGAGGTGTACTTAAAAGTACACTCACAGTTTGCCAGTTATGTTAAAGTCCCATGTAATTGGGGGTGAGCCAACTGCCATCAACCGAGCACACATTCAGACTCCATCACTGCTATTGAGATATTCCAGAAGCAAAAATCCAACAACAACTTGTGTGGTCTAGTAACTGAACACCGGACCTAATACCTAAGACCTCAGCTGTCGCGATTGCGACCATAAGACCAATTAGGCAGCCATTACAAGTTTAATGGATCACTATTTATAAGCTTACCAAAAATTTTATTGTAAATTAGGAACGTAAGTAACATTAATTTCACAATATAATATCGACCGAAACAAAAATATGAATCAAAAGCCGAAAAATTCGTACTCAGTTTAAGTGACTAAAACCTTTCGTCAAAAGTATTGCTTTCACGAAAGGTTCAAGTTCGTGAACAAATCCGACATTCATCAAACGTACAAAGGGGAAAGCAGGAAAAGAATAACGAAATCGTTTATCAATAATGCACCTATAACCATTAATTTCCAAAAAAACAAATCCGTAACCTTTGCGTCTTCGATTTCACCCCACGTAATAAAACTGAAACCCATTATATTGTCAACCGAGTAAATAAACGGTTCTGTACACAAAACAAAATATCTATATAATAGTTATGATTGTCTAAAAGGCAGGAAAGGCGGCATCCCTTTGTCGCGCGGTTAAATTTCCTTTCAAGTCACTCTTGGTATCCTACCTGTTTGGTCAAGGTACACCGCTTGAAGTAGGATTAGGCTTATACTTATTGGTAGGTTAATAACTATTTTGCAAATGGAAGAAAAAGAGATTTAGGTTCGAGAATTAATTAGACTGGATATTAGTATTGTCTAGATTATTTTATATATTTTAAGTAGGACTGGCCTGTGTGTCACTCAATTAACCATTGAGTAAGTGACTGTTACTTTAATAAAAGTTTATATTACCAGGTCTAAAAAAAGGAAAGCCATCATGTTGGATGGCTTTTCTTTTTTTATAATCTTTGAAAAAAAGACACAAACCAACAATAAAAATTAACGCATGAAGCTAACAACGTATCGGAAAAACAGCATCCTGTTAAGTGTGTATAACCTAAAAAAAGAAGGAAAAAAAAACTACATCCCCTCTTAACATTTTAACGACTTCCCCAAAACTAATTTATCAAACTTCACGGTATGTTTTACGAAAAACGTGGTACTTACAATGTCGTCGGCTTCCTAACTTTTTCAATCTTATCAAACACGAAAAGTTTTACTCACTTCACAACACACACAGAAAAAATCTTAAAACACGACGATTATTATTAATTTATTATACAATTAAATATTTAATACACAGATATAGTTAGTTAGATGTTTAATTTAAAGTTTATCTAAATGTTCGACAGTTCACGAGTCTTGGTAGCGCGCCCGTCCGACTCTCACGGCTGACGGTTTCAGAGTCGCTCTACCGCTGAAAACTGAAGACGGGACTCGTCTCTACGCGACGCATTGGACGCTTTTTCATGTCAACTCTACATGTGTGTGACATTTTATTGGAATGTTTATCATTTATTTTATTTAAACGATTAATTGGTGCATTCATGCGTAAATTCGTCAATCGTGATTTGTTTTTTGTTGCAATTTATTTAAAGATGTATTACTATTGTCATTGCTTCAGATAGGCAGTCGTTTCATGAACACGATTGTATTTAGCTGTATCTGGACTTGGACTGGAAGCAGGCCAACACTTAGTTGGGAAAAGGGTAGGCAGGTATTGATGATTGTCAAAACTTAATGTAATTAATAAAATCACATATGACTAAAATAGTGAGGAATATCAATGTTGATGGATGGAGGGGGAGGGAAGACCAAGACCAAGACCACCATATTGTATGAGGAATGATATGAAAGAAAAAGTAGTAAATGTGACGGTTCACACAGGAAAAGTGAAGGAAAAACGGTGCCACGCCGACTACAAGTAATACGAGACAAGGGCAGTAAGATCCTGTCGAGGCTGCGGGTTGTCCGCAGGGGATACCGAGGCCTCGACATGAAGGGCGAAGAAGAAGAAGAGTCAGTAGAAGTCTGACACTCCCTTTCGCTCTGCCCAAGAGCGGGAGGGGTTATTTGATGATTTCCCACCCCCCCCCAAAAAAAAAAAAAAAAAGGGCAGTAAGATAGTGAGAACTTTAAAAACATTGTATGTTACTAAAAAATGCTGAAAATTATTATAATAATTATAAATGTTCAAAAACCAAAACATCAAGTCTTGTTGTAAGCTTCTAAAATGAAAATAAAGGAGAATATTTAATTTAAATCTACAACCTTAAGACGCGCTGTAACTCGTGTGGTTCCAAACTAAAAATAATATAGAATTATAAGATTCGATGAAACTCACTCTTAGTTTTGTTTGTATTGTTAAACCAGTATCTCGTAAACAACATTCTAAAATGAGATCAAAGTCGTTTGTGTCTTCTATGAGTATTTAGCATTCACTCAAAATGACGTGATAATTACTATGTCCTAAATGTTTAGACAAAATATCTATTATTGGTTTATATCAAAAATCTGGTCTGTCAAGATAATCTGCCTAATCTTAGAATATTTTGTTGAGACAGGAAAAAATATTGTAAAACTTTTTTTTGGTGCGTGCGAAATCATTAAGTGACTCCACTCTCTCTGGGCGGAGCGGAATTGTCAGACTTCTACTGACTA
Organism: Diarsia brunnea; assembly: GCA_949774965.1. Lineage (NCBI taxonomy): Eukaryota > Metazoa > Arthropoda > Insecta > Lepidoptera > Noctuidae > Diarsia > Diarsia brunnea. The sequence continues at coordinate 5,079,465 of OX459001.1, forward strand.
AAAACCACTTATGTTCCTTCTTAGCCCTTTGTGTCCGGGGCTGAGTTATCTCTTTCGAATAACCCGCAGCCCCGGCAGGAATATTGTATAACCTTGATCGAGATCAAGTACATTCACTTACTTGACCTTTGGTTCCACACGTCCTTAGGACAAGAAATATTTAATACGTACCTTTTATATAAACTGACGTCTACATCATTTGAATCTTTCACTCCTGTTTCATAACGCCTGTGTAAATGATAGCTGGACAATAAATTAAACATTGAGAAAAGCGGGCTCTTGGACCAGAACTAGCTTATCGAAGAATCATATTATTTATCGCATATCGCTTCCACGGCCAAGTGCCACATTAAGGAACGGTAACATAGTGCACAAGTAAAATATTACTAATATAGTTTTCGGGGTTCTATTTACTAACACAAATTATAGTGTTATAGAGCGTCACTTGCTCCGATCTTTACAAACTCTCGCCTCGTCAACGTATCAACGTTCATACATCTGGTGGTATCTTATATCACAATCATAAAAGCCTAAATCTTATGCTAATAAACACCAGATCCGAGGAGGCTGTAAAATGAAGTGCTAAGTAACCTCCTTCATCTTTATAGCAGACGTTTGCACCGAAATATCAATTTGACGTACAATCGCGGGGTAATAGCGTCTTAGGCGGATGTAATTAACTTCAGCGGTTGGACATAATCGGGCGACGGATTAACCCGTCAACCGTCATAATGTAATCGTAGATTGGAAATAGACGCGGAGGTGGAAAGATGAGCGAGGGAGTTGAGCTGAGCGAGTATTCTATCATAACACAGTTTTATGCTTTTTTAGTACTTAACTATACAACTGTCGTGATTTTTGCTAATAAATGGTTATGGCCAGTTCATCTGGCCAAAGAGGTAATTTTGTTTATTGTCCGTTAATTTTAGTGATCATTAAGGGTCCGGGCTATTCCGTGCGTTTGACTTTCAAAGTTGTATTCGTCTTGCAAATTGTGGCACTTACTGATTTTCTTCTTTAAGAAAATGTACGATGTACATAAACGCTCACAAATTCTCCAGAACTAGGCACAAAATAATTTATGCCGTGATAGAACCTGACCCTAAACGGAGTATCCCGTTTAGATGCAAAGATCGATCGATTAGAACCAGCATCAAGGGGCGATGGACCAAATAAGGACCAAATTCTTCTGTCCCTCGCCTGAGATAACCCTAAGAGCTTTTTGCGATTAAGTTAACAATACGATCCCTTACACGGTGGCTACATTAGTGGACAATACGTGATACGAACAGTGTCTCGTATGATATTAGATTCAGAAGATTTTATAGGGTTATAAACTTTCGTGGCAATTCTGTCACGCGAGGTCCGGTGTTTGTTTAAAAGGAATGGGGATAGACTAGTGTCATGAAATCGCTTGACTTGTTCCCAATAGATAGTCAAACAAGAAATATAGTCTTTTCAAGGACGCTGAAAGCCATCAGTGTTAAAAAAAACTGTAAATCAACCATTAATTAATTGAAGTAGTTAAACCCCGTCGGGGCTGCGGATTGTTCGGAAGAGATACCGCGGCCTCGGCGCAAGGGCTAAGAAGGAACATGGGTGGTTTTTAGTCAGTAGAAATCTGACACTCCCTCGGAGGGTTGTTTGATGATTTCCCACCCGCCAAAAAAAAGTAGTTAAACAACAAAAACTGTTTTTAAACATTTTTATTTTGTTGGGTGCCCACCTAATTTGTGGTCGTAAAACCCAAGTGTAAATTAAAGAGAATAGTTGACATGCTAGGTCAGTCCTTTGGGGAAGCTAACGTTGAGTGTAATGAGGAATGTGGTTGTACCTTTCATGAAGGTACCTAGTCCCGCTGAAACATTATATGCGGGATGTGATGTCACGTGGTGTTAACCTTTAAACTGTCACTGTTTGAACCCTATCAGAATACCAGCGCTCTGACATTTAATTTTATGTTATAGCATCATATTGAGATTGAGCCTTTTGACCTAATACAGGACTAATATTAGTTTAATGTATGACTTATTTTTAAGCTTATTCATAACTTTTTATATTTTTTGGTTTACTTTAAAATTGTTATTATTTTGTTTTGTCCTATGTGAGACCAATACATACTATTTCTCTTTTTCGGTACTTAAGTACGAAAGTTAAAAATATTGATAATATTTGATACCTTGGAATGATTGAAAATGACTGTCATAAAGTTCATAGTCAAAATAAACAAAAAATGAGATTGATGTGAACCCGGCAACCGGTGGATGCAAACGGCAGGTTGCAGTTCGTTATGGGGTTCTATGGGGCTTTTGTCCAGCAGTGGACGTCTTATGGCTCATGACGATGAGATTGTTGAGTCCAGCTTCAAAGAAAACCAAAAGAAAATACTTTTGACCAAACATTTGTAACAAAGTTTGGGTGATTGTTTGGCGTACTTACATTGTTGGCACATCAATGTTTCTAACACTCGTATTTTATCACGGAACATTAATTTAACGGCAGTCACAAATTTTGTACCTATAGACTTGTACCCACGTCAAATGTAGGTTTTAGCTTGCTACCTTTATATTCTCTTACAATGTAAAAATCGTTCATTGCCGTACAATTTCGTAAACAACTAATAATATCTTGAACTATATAATCACACCTACTTCTTTAATTGTATAAACAGAGTTTTTCTCACTTATTTAAATAGGTGAATCAGTGTGTGGCACAATCGTGAACAGTACAGTAAACGGTAGATCAACGTCGATTTCTCAAACGTAAATGAACGTAATCCTCTTGAATTGAAGCAGAAACATAATCAGTATGAATTCCTACAGTTGGGACACAGACCTCTTCTATGAAAGAATGAATCACAATCCACAACGCCGATCTACTTGTAGATTGAGAGAAGTCACATGTCTTGCTAATGGCAGTTATGTGTCATCGGCCTCACAAAGAGATTTCCTCCACCATTTTGAGAGCTGCAGTGGTGATCCGCTTTACCATCATCAGCCCAGTCTTTAACAAACTATGTTGGGGTCAGCTTCTATTCTTACCAGACTCAGCTGAATACCAGTATTTTACATGGAAGGACTGCATATCTGACCTCCACAACATAGTTAGCAGCGGTGATGAATAATAAAAAGTAAATTGCCTGCCTAAGTTCGATGACGTGGTAGGCACGGAGTCGGGACCTTTAGTAATGGGTAACTCTTACTTCTGTACCTACTAACAAAAATATTCATGAATCATTTCTAAAATTAGATTCACATAAATACATCACCCAAAAATCGCTATTTCTGAAAGATCAGTCACCCGTTTTATTGATGTCGTTGAAAGCATCCCAGTAATATCGTGTAATTCTGAACATTGGCAGCGCCGGAGACCTATTTGATGTCCGTAATCCGAAACTTACAGAATAACCAGCTAAAGGACAAAGCTTAAAATCTTTAGATGTGCTGCCGCGGTAAAAAATTATGAGGCGCGTTTAAGCTTCTATGTCAAGTGGCATTGCCAAATGAATTGGGATAAAAACAAGAGAATGATGATGCTAATGAAATGCACTTTATGTATCCTCGATTATTTATACTCTGTATATCCATCGTTCTTTGTGGTATCTGTGATGGAACTCTTATCAAGTCAACAGTTTCTCGCACGGCCTAAGCATCTATCTATAGTAAGGGGTCGTCCAACGATACAAATCTTTGGCTAAAGGGCAAAAGACTGATGACGTCATCGCTGACCTCGTAGAGAGGTATAGTTTTTGCCATACATTGCAATTTATACCTTAAAACAATTGCATAAGACTCTCACGGTGCGGATTGTCGATTGCAAGGATTATATCTGTACTATTTTTTGAATCAAATCTTGGTCTTTGATTGGATTAAAATGCCTCACAGAATCCAGAGATATGAATAATATTGGAAAGATTGACCTAGTTTGTGGATAGGAGTTCGATCAAATTGATGTATGGTTTGGTATCGTGGTATTTATCAATGTACACACATCAAAAGTGTCTAGGGATCAAGCATTTTTATGCGGATTTCTTGAGATTGAGATGTGGCTTTGTAATAAATTTATGATTTTATAAATTTATATGGATCCTTTCTGGTGTATTTCATAATTTGAATCAGGAACTGTGAATCAAATTCGAGTAAAAGATGAAAATCAGCTGTCAATATTTTCCCTATAAAAACATACAACGCATTGAAGACATTATTAGTGCTACTGTTTCCCTACTACTGATTAAAACCAACGTTATTATGGAGCGGCGACGTCATTTAAGCAGGGAAGAAATGCTCAGAGCCGTGGGAATGATAGAAGCTGGTTCCCGGCAACGTACTGTGGCTTTAGCTCTGAATACAAGTCAGAGTGTTATCAGTCGACTTTGGACACGTTACCGCAGCACCGTGGCTGAGCGCCATGGAGGACGGTATCGCTGCACCACACGGAGACAAGACCGATACATTCAAATCTTAACTCGAAGAGCTCCAACAATAACCGCCATGATGTTAGCCGTGAGGCTTCATCACTCTTCAGGGAACTTAATTAGCGACCAAACAGTCAGAAACCGCTTGCATGAAGTGAACCTTCATTCCCGAAGACCGCTACGGGTACCACCTATAGCAATGCACAATCGTAGGATTCGATATCAATGGGCTCTTGAACACAGAAATTGGGCAGAAGAACAATGGCGTTTCGTGTGCTTTTCTGATGAGTCTCGTTTTGGTATGAGACCGGATACAAGACGTATACGACACTGGAGAACCCCTGGACGCCAACAGCGATTAAAATCCTGCCAGGAAGTCCATCCTTATAGTGGTGGAACCATCATGGTATGGGCGGGTATTTGGATCGGCGGAAGAACTGAGTTGATTTGGATCAGAGGCAACCTCAACGCTCAAATTTATGCTGAGACGATTGTATCAGACGTCATCGTTCCTCTACAAGTGCAAATCGGTCCCTTATTTCAGTTAATGCATGATAATGCACGACCGCACACCGCAAGAGTTGTAAGACAGACTCTCGCCGCAGCTAACATCAATGTCCTGCCCTGGCCTGCTCAGTCGCCAGACTTGAACCCGATTGAGCATGCATGGGATATGCTACAGAGAAGAGCTCTGCCGAATATGGAGGGTATCCAGTCGCAAGAAGACCTTTTTTTGTTGTTGCAACGAACATGGGCGGCCATTCCACAGCGTGATTTGGATGAACTCATTTTGAGTATGCCAAACCGATGTTCTTGTGTTGTTAGTGTTCGCGGTAGAAACACGGATTATTAATTGTTTAAGTTACCCAATAAAATTTTAAAGAAAACTGTTATTTCAGTCTTTTTTTCGAACTTTAATGTTAGTGGTTCAAATGTCAAAAATCCCTTTATTAGGAAAATGGCAAATTTCTTTATTAATGCAAAGGTGACTTGGTTTATCGTTACTGTGACAAACGAAAACACTTTATTTGATGAATCCTTAAAGAAAATTTTAATTAATATCAATCAGGAGAAAAGTTATTGCAAAAATATATGTTGATCCCTAGACACTTTTGATGTGTGTATTTAGCAGTGTTCCAACTAGGTGGCTGATATTGGCAGATTTATGAATCAATTTGGAGTATTATTAATTTGCTGATAATTTTCAATTATTAAATATCTATGAATATTCGGAACACTTGGTTTAGAGTGATGGTGACGTAAATTTTTGGGTCAAGATGTAAGTTCCTTATTTGAACTCCCCGATATTCCCAAATTCCAATTTCAGGGGGAAAATAATCAATAAAAGCGAATTTCATTACGTTCAAAAGCTATCACTGTCGTCATATTGTGGAAAATGTTTCACTGGTGAATTTTGCCCCTAAGCTTTCACAGATTAATTTTCGAACTGATTTCCATCTTAAACTTCTTGATGAGTCACACAACCGTATATCAAGGGAGATACGAAAACTATTCGCGTAGCCACAATCAAAGTAAGAGCTATATTCGTCTAAACACGAATCTTGATTTACTGTCCAGATTTCCATCGCAACTACGCATCCCAACTCATCACTGAAAATTGAAAATGAACCATAAACACCAAGCGGTCGGTCAACGCTCTTGTAAAACTTAAAATCGTTTGCAATAAACATTCTATTGTCTGTCAAGATGAACTTTGTTTTATGGTTGGATCTTAAAACCGTACCGAACATTATTTGGTCGTCGCCAATACTACTGGGTAATAAAATGAAAACGAAGACTGACTGTTGCGACCACAGGCAAGAGTTTTAGAGTTAGTTCGTTTAGGGGTTTATACCAGTATAGCTTAGGCGTCTATCCTCTGTCAATGAATTTTCTTGGAGAGTGGGAAATCATCAATGACTCCTCCCGCTGGACAGAGCGGTAGGGAGTGTCAGACTTCTACTGACTAAAAACTACCCATGTTCCTTCTTAGCCCTTTGTGTCGAGGCCGCGGTATCTCTTTCGAACAACCCGCAGCACCGACGGGAAGTATAGTTCCTCAAAGTTGCAATTGTTATAATGGAAAAGAAAAAATGCTATGTAGTTTAACATATTAATAATCGAGCCTGTTAAAAAACCCGTCGGGGCTGCGGGTTGTTCGCAAGAGATACCGCGGCCTCGACATGAAGGGCTAAGAAGGAACATGGGTGGTTTTTAGTCAGTAGAAGTCTGACACTCCCTTTCGCTCTGGACTATCGACAAATATTTATGAACCAAAAGCGGGAGGGGTTATTTGATGATTTCCCACCCCTCAAAAAAAATAAAAAAGAGTGGGGGTTTTCTTGAGGTTTTGACTAACTTATCAGGAATAGGCTTCGCTATGTAAATAATGTAGTAGGTATACAAATTATGACGATTTTGAGCATAAATTGAAATTCGTTGTTTTATCTCTAATTAATAGTTTATGTAACCATTCCTGAAACCACACTGTTGTGATGTCGCAAACACGCCAATCAGTTCAGTTAATTCAAATTAGTTCCGGTTCAGGGCGTCAACATATTTGCCAGAAATAGTTCACGACGCACGAATGAAACCCTTAATAATTAATATTTAAGCAACAATCTGAATACGAAATCATACAACTTCGTGATTCCTATTCAAATTCAACTCTTGTGGTTATTTAAAATTCAATTGATTTTAACACAAAAGTGTGGGGTGTGTTGTATTTGTAGAGATCGAATTCCAGGCCAGTGACAAATCTAGAATTGAGGCGTGGCAAGAGTTTTGAGTTTGAGGAATATAGTTTTTATTTTCATATGTATAAGAACAGTTCATTTCTTTTGACCGAAAGAGGAAGATTCCTGTTCGACGAGCCCATTTTCATTATTTACCTACTGAAGTTAATATGATGCTTTCTAAAAATAATATTATATGATGATTATTATTATAATATTATTATGATATTAATAGAAAGAAAGAAGAAGAAGAAAGAAAATGCATTTATTTGGCACATGCCACAAGTACACACAATGTAAAACAAAAAAGAATTTAAAACTAAACAAATCGTGCCACTGTGTGCCTCACGGCTGCGCCAAAAAGGTCCAGTTCAGCAAAATTAATAGGATGATTGATTCGCTTTTGCTCGCGATACCAAACCTTCGAGAAAATGATCCATTAACACTTTCCCTTTGAAGCGTGACCCCCATGAGAAAACACGCAGATTCACGCCGCGATAACAAACGTATAAGTAAACAGTAACCCTACGTCATGTTATGTCATTGACCTTTGTCCCACGTCCCCGCACATCCTGATATCCTGCGGAACGCTATTTAACATGGAGTCAAGGCCAGTCACGGGGAAGGGCGAGCATTGGCGTGCCTACACAAAAACTTATCACCACGAATAACAATAACGCGAGAATAGATAGAACATTCTCTTTTTTGTTAACACATCCACACTAACACTATGAAAAAATGATAATGTAAATCTGTCTATGTATTTGGAAAGTTTTTCGCCAACACAAATTTTACCTTTCTGAAAAAATTGTCGAAGTAATTCAGGGGCAGATCTTTTAAAGAGCAGATTTAAGAAAGTTTTTCTGGAAAAAGTTGTAGTTTTTCAAGCGAGTGAATCCACGAGAAAAACTAGTCTCAAATATATGCGAAAAGTTCAAAAAGTACGCATGGTATATGGTGTGGAAAAACTAACGGAAGAAAATAATGTTATGCTTACGCAAATTGTATGGTGAGGGGTTCTGAAAGTTGTGAGGTTAAGTCACCGTGAAAATTTGGTTGGTGTTTCATTCCATGTTTATGATGTGATTTTTTTGTATGAAAATTATGATTTCAGGGGGAATAGTTTATTATAATGATTTGGAGAAAATAGTGCTGTCTAATATTTTTTGTTACAACCATTCCGTTTTATCGTTTTAGTCGCTTTGGTGAAAAATATTTGTCTGTGTGCATGTTGTATTTGTTTGTTGGTTTGAAAAGAATGGTAGCTCATTCCAGATAGAAAACAGTTTCGTCTTTAATTAGAAGTCATCTCATCATCATCTTTAGCCTATAATGTTCCCACTGCAGGGACTCAGGCCTCCTCTCTAGGAGAGGGATGGGCTACAATCATAGTATTGTATCGAGTCTGGTTCTTCTAACCAAACAGACAGATGTGTTGCTGGAGAGTTTGTTCCGCCACTTCTTCTTTCCAGCAAAAACACTAGGAAGTGTCGAAGGGTGGGCGTTTTGGGAGACTGTCACTTGTAAATAAGTAAAGTAAAGTAAATTTTGACGTTCGAAAAGTGCTGATTATCAGCCTAGTTTGAATAAATGAGTTTTGATTTTGATTTTGATTTTGAATCTACCACGCGGGCCCAGTGCGGGTTGGTAAAAAGAAGTAGGTAACCTCTATTGGAATGTGTTGGATAATGTGTTCTTTTTTTTCTATACCATACCCTCTAGTTACGGAGGTATTGGGGGCCAAAGTTCAAAATTTTTCACAGTTGTTTTTTTAAATACTTATTTTTCAGATTTTAACTTTACTTAATTATCTCCATGCTCCGTTTACTATTTTCAAAGCATCCACTAGCACAATGTTTTAACAGTACTACATTGAGTTTTACTGTAAAATATGAGTTTTGACCCCAAAAAAAGAGTCATTTCCCAGCAATATTTTTTGATGGGGTACTTTGTTTGATGTACATAATGCTTGGTTGACGGCTGTGTGAATCGTTTGTTTATACCCTGTATGATACAATGAATTATGTATATTGTATAGGATAGTTTTTAATTATATTTGTGGGATTTAGAAAATTACCAACTTTTATAAATTAAATCGTGTTAAACAGAAACTTATCTTTGTTTCCAAAACCAACTGAAATGTTACTAGGTCAACATTATAACTGATACATAACAGCTGTTTCTTACATAGCCACGAAACGGTATCATTCAGAAACGCAAAGACATATTGTGACAGAGTTCTATTGTATTCCATAGTAAAGGCATATTATGCCTTTGTAATATTGTGTCTATTCGTTATGTGTGTCACTTGTACTTTGAGGTTTCCTTTTCTTTGGTGTTATTGTTCCTTAGATCGATATTTGTTGAATAAACAACTGAAAATCAAGGATGGTGATAAATTTGTGAAGGGACGGTAATGGTTACGGGTCAGTCACATTTTCTCCCTGTAGGTACATATACTAAAAATGACCTATAATGACCAACATCACAAATTCTAATAAGGTTTGTTTTTTTTTTCTTTAGCCTGCACTGCCCCACTGCTGGGTAAAGGCTTCCCCCAATTCCTTCCTAGAGCTCTTTTCCTGTGCCGCCTCGAACCAGCCCTCATGGTACGCGTCTAAATCGTCACGCCACCTTTTTCTAGGTCGGCCTCGGAGGCACCGTCGTTCTTCTGGCAACCATCGTGTGGAGGCTTTTGCCCAGCGGCCATCGTGCATGTGGGTGACGTGTCTCACCCAGTCCCACTTTAACCTAGCAGCCTTCTTGCCAACGTCCACTATGCCCGTTTTGAAGCGCAGCGTGGTGTTTCGAATAAGGTTAACATTTTGTTTTTCTGTGACAACAAAATTAATAATCAATATCCACATCAAATCGATTTCCTTTATCCTTCTCTATTCTCTTATCACTCAAACTATTTAGGAATTACTTATGTACTAGTAACAATTAAAATATGCCCTAAAACTGAAAAAAACCTCTGAATAATCATCATCATCATCTGCCTAGCCTTTTCCCAACTATGTTAGGGTCGGCTTCCAGTCTTACCGGATGCAGCTGAATACCAGTATTTTACATGGAGCGACTGCCTATCTGACCTCCACAACACAGCTAATACTAGGTAATACGATACATCTTTGGTAAGACTGGATGTCAGAATTTCAGGTCACTGACTACCAGTAACGACTGCCAAAGATCTATATATGGCAGCCGGGACCAGCAGCTTAACGTGCTTTCCGTGGAAAAAATAACCTCTGAATATAGGCGATTTTATTGTCCTACAAAGAGGATAAAATGACACAAAAGTCAGTTTTTTTACACGACTGCCCCAAAAAAAAGAGTGTTATGTTTTTAGCGTTCATGTATGTATGTATGTATGTATGTATGTATGTATGTATGTTTGTTTGTGAGTTTCTTTTTTTCGGTTTCTTTCAAGAGTAGTCATAATGCTTGTAGGTTTTTTTCTTTTTATTGTCCACAAAAGATAAACAGGATCTAGCAGTAAATAAGTACATACTTCGTAAATAAAGCTAGATAGCTTGTGAACGAGGTCGCAGTTAGCACGTAAAGCAGTAACCATGTTCTGACATAGTTGGTTTACTGTTAACTGCCGTTTTATTGTTCGCGACAAACGCCGCACGCATTCTTAATTTGTAGTTGATTTGGGAATAGACTTCAATTCTTGATGTTGATTCTTGCTGTATCTAGATAAAATCTGCATAAAATACGAGATTGGTGGTTAACATGAAGTTTAAAACGTGTTCGATTCCCAGTTGGAACGAAGTGTTTTGTGTTTTTTCCGTACTAAAAAATAGTATTCTGAAACCTTTATCCGTGCCCAATAAAAGATGGCAATAGGTTCATCCAGTATTTATGAAACTTAACATACCGGTCGATGCAGTTTCTAGTACCTACACTTCTGCTTATTCCTTCGGATATATGGCGCGATGTCGTGAACACTGACTTCCAAACGACTGCTGAAATGAACGATCAAAGATGAAATTGCCATAAACATTACGAGTAACAGACGCAAAAGTGTCCCGATTGGCGGACAGTCACTGATGGGCATGCGATATATTTAACATGAAATAATATGCAAAAAATATATTATTCCGTATGTTGTCGGACGTAAAGGTTCCGTATGGTGTCGGTCGTATAGAATAGCACCATCCCATATCTTCCCGTGGGTGTCGTAAGAGGCGATAATGGGACTTACCAGAGAATGGGCAGCAGCGTTCTCTGTGCCTTCGTAACAACCATACTGCGATCGCCAACCCGCCTATTTTTATACTAGATACTGTAGTGCATTTATGAAACACACGAAAGCATCTAGATTATTTAGATACACGCCTTTTTGTGTAACTACTCCATTTTTTTATCGATACCAAAATAACCTTTTTCACACATCGTGTTATTTCTTTGAAATAGCATAACATTTTATTGAATTTTTGACAGTAGTCAAATAGCCAATTGATTTGGAGATTGCCCAGCAAGTCCTCTTCTTCCTTGTCAATTAGCCGTCCTCTCAGATGTGACGTTCTGGCCCTTATCATGTTTCCCTATTCATAAGCCAAGTATAATGTAACTAAAATAAATTTCAACAAACTTACGTAAAAGAGAAGTATTTTTAATCTACATCTGTTTTGTATTTACAATGTCATTCGCGGTAAAAAATCGTGACCCAAATATGGTATAATCGTGACAAACATAAAAGGAAATGATTCTTTCTTTTTGTTTTAATTAGCCATTATTAACCTACTTTCTGTCGGTGTCATACAACGTACAGACGCCAGCATGTCAAACTACAACAATCAGTCAAACTTTAATTGATTGTTTGGGTAATTGATTTGAATTGTTTGGTCATTTTTGAGGAGCTCGTGGTTTAATAACAACTGCCACTCGGGTCGATCTTTAGGTAAAGCTATGCTTGCCTAGGTCGGTCTGTGGATGGGTGACCGCCCGACATACCGAGTTTCCTCCGTGCCTCGGAAAGCACGTTAAGCTGTTGGTCCCGGCTGCCATATATAGATCTTTGGCAGTCGTTACAGTCAGTCAGTGACCTGAAATTCTGACATCCAGTCTAACCAAAGAGTATCGTATTATCTAGTATTAACTGGGTTGTGGAGGTCAGATAGGCAGTCGCTCCATGTAAAATACTGGTATTCAGCTGCATCCGGTTAGACTGGAAGCCGACCCCGGCAGATGATGGTCATTTTTGGCAGTTTGTTGCGATGGTGTCTGTACAAATATGACACGTAAAGTCTGGCTCTGACTGTGCCCAGAGGTTAACATGTCCTTGTACACGTACCGCCAATTTTCCTTAAGACTAAATTTATATCAATCTTGCAAGGAGCTTAAATCGTTCCAAGAAAGCTTTATTTTATTTATCGTAAAACACTGAAAACATTTTTCCTCAATTAACAGTGTACATGCATTTTCCTCATCATGTTGTCGCGTGTTGAGATTTACCATGAATCTTAGTTACAGTAAGATGCAATTATAATAAATAACATATGCCTTCGAGGAAGATTCAGAATCATTTCCAATGAAATTAAAATATGAATGCAACTGATTCGTTTTGCATTGTAATCTAGCAAAAATAAATATTATAGATAAAGTATTCAAACATCATCATCATCCTCTTGCCCTAATTATTAATTTTGGTAATTTTAATGCCAAACAATTATCATAAATATTTGTCAATAGTCATATAGAACCTTTTTTTTTTTTGGGGGTGTGGGAAATCATCAAATCACCCCTCCCCCCCCCCCTCTCCCCCCCCTCTCCCCCCCCCCCTCCCCTCCCCTCCTCCTCCTTCTCTCCCCTCTCTTGGGCAGAGCGAAAGGGAGTGTCAGACTTCTACTGACTAAAAACCACCCATGTTCCTTCCCAGCTCTTCATGTCGAGGCCGCGGTATCTCTTGCGAACAACCCGCAGCCCCGACGGGGTCATACAGAACCTTGGATTGACTTGTACTAACTATCAACTTTACTTGTGTAGTTCACACGGCAAATTGGCGTATTGTGACGTAGAGCGTGAATTTGTAAAAAAATATCTAAATACTGCTGTTATTTACGATTATACCAAACGTACTGTATTGTAATAACGCAGTGCCTGAAACACATTGTCTATCCATTCATATCAGACTAATATTGAAACGTCGAACATCTGACGCAGATGTGTTGTCTGACAAACAAACGAGCATCGCAAATGCATTACGAGAAAGTCCAGTTACCGAATACGTGACGTCATATATACTTGTAGTGATATAAATATCTTAGCTAAGACATTTTGAACGATGAAGGGTTTAATTTGAGAACATTGTATCAAAGATTTTAATTCTCGCTTACCTTAAATATTTTCGCAACGCGATGAAAGAGGTGGTTTTTTTTGGTTGTTCCGAAAACATCTAGATAGATGTATCTATCATCCTTTCACAGTTCCAGCCTAACCTCAACAAGAATAAGGATCTCTTTGAATTTGGCAGTCCTTTCAGTTTAAGCCTTACTGTGACAGTGTTAGAAAATGTTAGGTGTGAAAGGACTGTCGGGAAAAAATATGTGTCACATATTATAATGTTTATGTCGCATCGCTACAAAAAGTTGCCGTGGGCGAGGGGCCTTACATGATCCAGTAAATTATATTCTATTGTAATCGTAGAAATGAAAATAAAAATGTATCTTCTCTATTTATTTTACTATCTTGTGCTGCGTAGATGTTACTTTCCCAGTTTTAAAGGGTTTAACTGAATCAAGGTTCAACTTCTACTCTGTCCTTATGAAGCTAACTACAGGTTTTTACACCTCTGCCGGTTGTTTGAAAGAGATACCGCGGCCAGAACACATTAAAGGTCTAAGAAGGAACATGCTTCGTTTAATTTGCCCGGAGCGGGAGGAGTCATATTGTCAAAAATGGTATTTAAACCTAGCCAGTTTGAAATATATAATTTCGACGAGAACCCTGCTACATCGACGGCGCGGCGTTGGTAGTGTCTCTCAAAAGGTTGTCTGAAAATTAGCTGGAGTGAAAGAATGTATCTTCCCTGTTCTAACTCATCGGCATATAATTCTGGGCCGATTCAATTTAGATTGCCATCGACAGGCTATAAAGAGTAGCTCAACACAGTGTTGCCAAGGCCTAAAATAAAAAATGAAAATCCTTGAAGATCCCCATAAATTGTCAGTACATCAATCAGTAACCATCGATCACTCAGTATGTAGCGTTACGTTATTGCCACCCACACAAAAGATATTATACATTATTTTATAAAAAGGGCTCACAATGGTTGTTTATTTCCAAAATAATGATCGATTCTTACTTCTAAAAGATTGATTGCTTTGATTTGGAGACTAGGTGCTTGCTTCGGTTTTGCTTGTTTAATCTTAGAAATGGAAATATTATCAGTAGTATTGTATTATTAAAATGTATCAAACTATAAGTTTTCATCATCTGCCTAGCCTAACAACTAACTGCCGGTTTCTGATTTGAGAAAAGTAGCAAATCTCAACTGAGTATTCTCAAATAGATAAGTATATGCTTAAGTTTTTTACGTTTCACAAGTTAAAATCGATTGTCGTCAAACCCTAATCAACTGATCATTTACTTAAGTATTCCTGATCAAATCTAACACGTTCCAATTCCCATTAAAAAACCGGTGCTTTTCCAAAACTCATAATATTAAATTATTTTATTCTTATAAATTTAAAACAGACTCATAAAGTAAACTAATTTTAAATAACAGCGTTAACATTAACAAATTTATGTTATTAAAACTGCATTATGGACATTTTAGCAATTTCATATTTGACGTCTTTGCATGAACCGAATCGTGAATCGGTGAATGTCATTTATTATTTTGGTGAATATATTTATTTCTCTATTCCCTCTTGGTGAATTTATTTTCACATGTGGGCAGTCAACAGCACCTATAACTCTCGGGAATCCAGCAATGTCAAAAAATCGTGCCGCTACTGATGGTCTCTCCTGTGCAGTGGGCATTCGAACATATTGCCGTCTCAATAACGCTATCGCACTAGTTACCCTCTCTACCACGTGGCACACCGTCGCCTTGCTCACATTCACAGTGTCCCCCACAACAGCTTGAAAGCTACCAGTCGCGTAAAATCTGAGAGCTATTAACAACTGCAACATGGGAGAAATGCAGTCTCGCCGTTGAATACGACAGGTCAGTTTAGGCTTTATTTTGTTAAAAATAAACCTAACCGACCCCTTCGTGAAGCGGAACCGACTCTTAAATTGTTCATCGCTTAGCGTGGTGCACAAGTTAGGCCAATGTCTTATGCTAGCGAAGGAGGTGGCGGAACGTGAGAGGGAGAGAACCTCTCGTCCCACCCGCCGCGGGAGGCGATCCGGGCGTCGGGGGCCTGTGGACGGTGAGTGATGGGTAAGCTCGCCGTCCGTCCGTCTTATGACGACGACAGGCCGTGTCGACGGCGCGGGCGCGTTCGTGTTCCACGCGCGCCTCAAAGAGATGTCAGCAACATGGAAGGGGCCCGCAAGGGCCAACGCCTGTCGAGGCTGCGGGTTGTTCGCAAGGGATACCGCGGCCTCGACATGAAGGGCTAAGAAAGAACATGGGTGGTTTTTAGTCAGTAGAAGTCTGACACTCCCTTTCGATCTGCCCAAGAGCGGGAGGGGTTATTTGATGATTTCCCACCCCCCAAAAAAAAAAAAAAAAAGGCCGATGTCTTGCTATTCTTCTTAGGCGCGGTTGTCTGCGTTGAGGCATCTCCAGAGATGACAGGGAAGTATCGTCGTAACTCATTTCGATCAAAATCACTTACAAAATCACTAGATAATAATACTGAGCACAGTTTGAGTAGCCGAAATTGGTGTGTCAACGTTCAACTACTTATCTTGACGTTGATAATGCTTTGAGTATAGTCAAACACGTTTTTCTCATTTCAGAAACGCAAGTGTTGGTCTTAAGCATGAGTTAAGCATGCTTTCTGTCAAATTTGAATAAATGATGATAGATTACTCAAATCTTGATCAGAGTTTAAAAAAACTCAATTCAGAAACGGAAAAATGTTTAAGTAGTACTTAAGTATAGATTGAGACGTATTCAACTTCAAATACTCAATTCAGAAACCGGCAGTAAGTTGGGTCGGCTTGCAGTCAAACTGGATGTAGATGATTACCGGTATTTTACAAGCATATACACACTCACTCGACTCACCACACAGCACTCCTCTTTCTAATTTGTTTTAATTAATTTTAGTTTTAAGATTTACATTTTGTGTTTTGTGTTTTGCTTAATATTTTGAGCGCTAAAAGTATAATACATGATTATTGTGATACTCAAATAGGGAGTCGAAACTGTCCCTTTTAAATACAGATTACTCAGCAATCTAGCTAGAAGAGCAGTGATTCATCCAGCTGTTGGTTGTACCTAAACATGTATAATTATTATTAATGCATAATGCATTTTACGTGGAGCGACTGCCTATTTGACCTCCACAAACCAGTTAGTACTGGGAATACGGTAACCCTTGGAAATATTGGTTGTCAGACATTTGTGCCACTGACTACCTGGAACGACTGTAAAGATCTACAAGTGTCAGCCCCGGCCAACGCCTTAGCGTGCGGTTTAGACGGCATGATAGCATTGACGAGCCATATGGTTGAGTTGGTAACCAAATCAGCCATATTATGTACTTCATAAACGTAGGCAAGTACTTGTGTTTTATTCCAGTAGTAAAAGTATATCCAAACTGACTTTATTTACTCTAACTTTTTAACACTACTTACCAAAAAAGCACTATTCAGCTACAATTTATTGTTGCGCACTCTCCTGATAAACAAAAACTTCAAAAGAGCCACTCCGATACTGTTTGTATAAAACGAACTAGTGATTTATTACTAACTACCGCACTGCCCTCAAAATGGTATGCTGACAAACATATTTGTTTCACTTTATTATTATGTGGGCAGAGCTAAAAAAAATCTGTGATACACCCGGAAACAATATGAATATTTTAGCTATTTTCAATTAATTGTCGATATACGGATGATTAATTACACCCAATTAAGTCACGGCCATAATGTGATTCTCGGAATTACAGGTTCCATTAACGGGGCACAATATTTTTATTAACCGTATTCCAATAGCGGAGGGGCTTCTTTTTTATTGTGTTTTATTATGTCATATTCTTTGATTAACAACTGAATTACTACTGAACATACATTACACTGAAACAACAGAGTGATTTTATTAGCGGTAAATATTCTAACAATAAAGCTAATTTAAATAACACTAAACTTATTCGTGTCTCAAAAAAATATTCAACGAAACATCTAGAAATCTGCGGGATTGTGTCAACTATATTCGAAACAACGATATCCCAAAAAAATCTTGTAATAACTGACCGAATGTAACCCTCAGTTTTTGTGACATACAGAAATAGGTTTCACAGAAATTGATGTAGCTCCCAAATGGTCGAGCCCATTTGTTCTGATGGCTGTAATTCTATTTTGTAAGGGTTTCTCTAATATCTACTTATGGTTTTGGAAAGGAACCATGATTTTGTATTATGAAGTTTTACTTGAAGTGTGAACCTTTTTTATGTGGCACATTACTGTAAGCTATTCGTTTTGTTTAGAGACGCAATGCAATGTTATGTGTAACGGAACGTGATATCCTTCAGCGTATAAGTTGAAGTCGATGTAAATGCCATGAAATTTTCCTATGGCTCTCGGCTAGCTTTCTATAAGTAAATGATTTCTAGTAACCAGATGAGCAGTTTCAGAGATTGACCTGTTACAAACAAACGGTATGCTGGGATCGGCTTCCAGTCTATTAAACTAAAAAATATCACATATTCAAGAAAAAGCGGACGTCACGCGGTTTCATCCGCGTAGTTCCCGTTCCCGTGGGAATACAGGGATAAAAAGTAGCCTATGGCACCCGGGGATAGTGTAGCTTGCCAACGATGAAATAATTTTTTAAATCAGTCCAGCAGTTTCGGAGCCTATTCGTTACAAACAAACAAACCAACAAATCTTTCCTCTTTATAATATTAGTGTAGATAGATAACATAAACGTTCATTGGTTTTAGTAAAAACTTAGAGACTGATGATAAAACAAACAAATTAAATATAAATGAAGCCCTAAACTTTTCTACTATCGCAACTCTTGAATACATATAAAAAGATCTTGCTTTTAGTTAAATATGCATAAAAAGTACCCACTGAGGAGCCGAAACATTATCTAATTCAAGTTGGATTTTAGATACAACCCTTATCATTAGTAAGACAAATAGAGACAATAAAACTAAAAGGTTTACTTTACCTTTTATTTTTAACCGACTTCAAAAAAGAGGAGGTTCTCAATTCCTGGTATTTTTTTTTTTATTGATTTTCCCCGATTACTCGAAGATGGCTGGACCGATTTCATTTTTTTTTTTATTATTCCTAGAATCTAGGAAGTACACCCTTTCAAACAAAATAGGATCATCTAGGACCTAGATGATCCCATAATCATCAAGGTAGGATCTGATGATGGGATCCTGGAGAAATAGGGAGAACTCTTCAAATTTTATTGGCACACTTGAAGTGATTTGAATAGTTTTTGGAAGAGTACCATTTTGGAGTGATCCCATTTCAATTTGGTGAAGATCTGATGAAGAACTTCGGAGATAGGCAACGGAACTCCTCAATAAATGATAGCAAATGGACTGGGATTGCTGAAATCTCATGTCTGTCTATTGTTTACACCAGTTCATAACATAACATCAGGCCGGTACGCTGGTAAGGGGTAAGCATGTGAACCACTAAAAAGTGAAAAATAAATATTTTTAACAAAAAATAAAACCGACTTCAACAAAAAATAATTCTTTTCTTGTTAATCACTTTTTTGTGTTTTATTTTTTTGTTGTTAGTTCAAACTCAAACTCAAACTCAAACTCAAAGCATTTATTTCAATTAAACCATTACAGGCATTTTTGAATGTCAGAAGAACAATTCATAAAACAAAACTAAACTACGAGTGCAATACGTCATCCCGAAAGCCACCACGCCGAGCCACACGCCGCCGAATGCCCGCAACAACGAACACTGCGAGCACGAAAGCACGCAGCGACGCACACCGCAACAACGAATGCACGAGACTCCAAATCACGGAACAACGAATGCACGCCGCAACGCGCAACCGCCGCCCCGCGACCCGGAGCCCCGCGCACCCATCGCCACGGCACGCGCCGCCGCGCGCCCCCGCACCCACAGCACTCGCCGCCGCAGACATCCGGCGACGCGCAACTCGACGCAGCAACCCCCGGGACGACGCATTGCACTCCTAAGCTACAGTCACAGTCACAAGGCATAATAACTTGTGAAAGTACTGTAGTTGCCCATTCCCTAACGTAGATCACTATGGAGAAGAACGGGCAAGAAACTCCATGGACACTCTTTTAAACCAGAATATTTTTACAAAAAATCTTGGTACATTACATCATTCATGTTGAGATGGTATAATATGTAGCAAGACGTGCAAGTTAAGAGCGTCCGGAGTAAAAAGATATAATAAACAAATTAAAAAAAAAAATATATATATATAAACCATGGCAACTAAGATATGACCAGTCTCCACTGACAGCGCCCGTTCACGAACATGACGCATGGATCAGCACCATTCAACTCAACCATTTTGAAGGGAACTAAATGATCCGACACACGCGCCACCATCAGCGAGACATTTGAGTGAGCATGACATTCTCTCAGCCGCCAGGGCAACGTCACTAAAATGTAACTAAATGTAAAAAGTGGCTATATAGTACACAGTACTCACACATGTGCCATGCAATTATATAATATTAAGAAATTGAATCTATGAAGTTAACGAATAAACAAGCTTCGCTTACGTAAGTTCAAAAAAAACTTCGGTATTTGACAAAAGAATAAACACTTCATGTCATATTAATAGAAACATGAAGCTGCTATCTGATAATAAAGGGTGTAAAAGTACTCATAACGAAGCCAAAAGGCACTTGTTTCACACTGCGATCATGTTTTGATTCTAGACCACACCTGGGAACCCCCTAGTTACGGAGATATTGGGGGTTTAAGTTCAAAATTTTTTACAGTTTTTTTTTTAAATACTAGCTTTTCAGGTTATAACTTTACTTAACTTACGTCCATGACCCGTTTACTATTCAAAGCATCCACTAGCACAATGTTTTAAGAGTGCTACATTAAGTTTTAACCTTTTTTTTTTGGCGGGTGAAAAATCATCAAATTACCCCTCCCGCTCTTGGGCAGAGCAAACGGGAGTGTCAGACTTCTACTGACTAAAAACCACCCATGTTCCTTCTTAGCCCTTTATGTCGAGGCCGCGGTATCTCTTGCGAACAACCCGAAGCCCCGACGGGGAGTTGAGTTTTACCCTAAAAAGTGATTTTACACCTCAAAAATAAAGTCATTTCACAGCAATATTTTTTGCATAGGGGCAATTAGTTTGATGTACATAATGCTTAGTTGACGGCGTTAGAAATACAATAAGACATCACAGTCTTCTAATATTCATTCCTTTACTTATATTTATTTGATTCAAACCTCAAAGAGGTTTTGCTACATCACAATAGCCAAACTACTCCTACTTTTCACGATTCCAATTTCTCAATCTCATTCGGTCTTTGTAGTAAGGATTTGTAATCTCATTGTTTACAAAGAAGCCATTGTTTGTAGATAATCTGGCGTGAGATTGGAACTATTCAGTTAGGTTCGGATTAGATGGCGTGCGTCGTTGCGGTTTGCGCCTTGATTGAGACTCACACGTTTCAGTCATTTTCATTACTTGGAAATTAGATGCGTTGCCACAATCTTGGTGAAGTGTCTTGTAAAAAATATGTTTTATCAAATTGATTGATTCCTTGTGAGAAGGATATGTTTTTACGAATGTTTTAGGCGTTTGAATGTTAGTAATAGGGACCCAGCAATGATTTCAAGGCAATCGCGATCAAGTCATTTAAAATTTCTTTAACAGGGTTCGCTATTATCCAAAACATTTTTGATTTTTCTTTCATCGCTATCGCTGCACTGGTGGGAATTCACTTTTCTTAACTTTTTTACGTCGATAACTGTTTATGCTGTAAATCCTGTTGGGAATAATCTCTATATATAAAAATGAATCCATATTTCCTTGGTCATCGCATCACGCCTGAACGGCTGGACCGATTTCGCAAATTCTTTTTTTGTTGTGTTTGTAATTGTCAGGAGAAGGTTCTAATGAAAGAAAAAAAGAAGAAAGTAGGCAGCAGTAGGTAGGCAGGTAGTTTTAACTTTCAGTCAAGAAGAGCATTAGAACGGCTATTTAGAACCACTGTCAACGGAGAAAACAGCCTGGCGTTTGTGCGACCGCTCTTCATTCAGTTAGTCGCAGGCTCGATCCCCACTACGGGTTATTGTTTTTGTGATTTGTTTGATGTTCTTTACATTTGTTTTTCCCATTTTTTTTAAATATATTTAATCTGTTCCACAATAAAAATACAATATAAATAGAAGATATGCTGATATTAAAAGTGTTACAGAAGAAATTATCATCATTACAGAAGAAACATGCAGCGACATCTATTAAAAAAACAAATTTACTAATAAATAAATGTGCTGGCAAGTTAACTTTTAAAACGAGTTTTTCGAAATGTTGGTATAGCTTAGTGTACCCTGGATTCGTCCTAGATTCATTTGTTGATGATCTCAAATCATGTTAGAGCAGCATATAGCCACCTGCACAGCTCTATCATTTGCTTGGAGTAAATTCTGAAAGGTGCAAGTGGTTGTGCAGGATGGACAGGATAGGAGATGGCGCATATCCTGCAGAAGGTCTCCACACTGACAATTTGTTTGGGATGGATCGAGGATACCAGAAAAGGATACTCACTGATTTATCACATATCTTCATTTTTAAGGTAGGTAGGTAGTAGGTAGGTAGTTAGGTAGTAGTTAGGTAGTAGGTTAGTAGGTAGGTAGTAGGTCGAAAAAAGGGCATTGCAACGTACAGCTAGTATAATATATTGCTTTTAAAAACATTTCAGTTTCCTTACATAACCTTCTAGATTTAACCAGTAGAAAATAACATATCTAAACAAAAGATTACTAACTTTTAAAAACGAATACGCCAAATCATTCCCTCAGGACACCTAAACATCAGCCCGGGCTGAAAGTAAAACAAAATGAAAAAACTTTCCTTTTCTATTATTTACTAACATCGACGTCCTAAGTTCAAATTGTTATGGAAGGTTCTCGATCACGCTTATCTCGGAGCCTGCAGAAAGGCTTGAGTGGGGAAATGCGGGTATTATTGGCTTGGTGGCATTTCCAAAGGGACGATGACAAAGTGTGTGATTGTATGGCATTGGAAATGAAATGATATTATTTTCTTAGGATACACGTACCTTGGGTCTGTTTCACAGAGCGAATTTCATATGACGAATGTAATTTGTGACAATCGTTTTCAAGACATTTTTCTACAATGACTTTCAACAGAACGTACGTAAGGTTTTAGGTGGTTTATTTCAATACAGTTGTTCAGTTCGGACGCTTCTATTTACAGATACACCCTTTTGGTCTAAATCTGATTAAAGACCAAATTTGCCAACTACAATAAATCTGAAGTAACAGCCAAGTCCTAAAATCCAAATCCAAGATAAGATAATAATCGAGCCCAACCAACTTAGGGCCCATTGGCACTACATCAGCTCAAATCACCACTAAATATAAGTTAACGACAGCCACTCAACCATAACCTAGTTTACCTAGACAAAACCGACAAAAACATACTGTTCCGGAACAACTTAATCCTCTCACACCCAATACTCTACATTAGAACTTAATCCGATGAATCGAACGCTACAGTAAGGCTGGTTTTCAATCAAAGATGTGCGAGGTAGCTTAGCGGCTAAGCTGAGCTATAAAATGATGTTTCTGTTTCTATAAAAGCAAAGAAGTACAGCGGAGCAGGTACGGTATCATGATGAGTCATGCCACCGCATGTTAACACTTGAACCTTGTGTAGAGCAGTATTTTAAGTTAATAAGGCACCAGCGTATAATGGTTATGATTCCAGAGACGTGCAGTTTAGCCTACTTATACTTTAGTGCATACTCAGCTCGCTCTGATTTACCAAAGTTACACAACTCGCATCCCTAGGCTTAAAATGTAGCCTTGGTTCACTTATATCCATGAAACCTACGCTCAGCAAAAATACAAACGACCGTACTGGTTGATATCAAACACATCCCTCGCTACACAGCTTAGCACATCTCCAGTGGAAAGACAACCTAAAAGCCTTATTTATTGAAAACTTGTTTTTGTCGGCGACAAGGAAACTTGAGGATATCCGCGACCCGGGCAAATCCGGGCAATAAAATGAACCGTAAAACCTGTTGGCAACACACCCGGGTAACCGAATTGATTGCAAGTCAAGGGCGGGCAAGGTTAAGGGCGCATAACTTCCCCTTAAGATAAAGCTGGTAAAGTGTCATTTTAGAGGTATGAAAACCGTTTCCATAAGCGAATTTTTACGTCGTGTTGTTGAGGGTAGTTTGGGAAAAGGTTTTTTAGGGTTTGTTTGAAGGTTAACTTATTGTATATAGGTATATTTACTTTCTACTGTAAAGATCATATTGTTGTATTTTTGGGTAGTTCTTTTGTGAGCTACGTAAGTTAAATAAGTAAAAGATATAAAGATAGTGGCGATCATTTACTGTAATTTAGGAATTAACTCTGGTACGTTGTAAAGTAATTTGCAATAAACAGTTAGATTAACATTGGAATAAGACAAGTTTAGACAGCTTCAGGACCCTGAAAAAAATTACATTGTAAATTAATGGTTTTCTTTTCAATAATTATCTTAATTCAACGACTTAACCCAAACACTAAAACACGACATTTTCATTTATTTAAACACAATCACTAAACCATACAGCTGATCCTTATAGTAGCTACCTAAATAGAAATTAGACAATCATTTTACCAAACTTCTACGTTCTTAATTGTGTGAAGAATAAAACTGGATACATTTATGGATATCTACAAAACATAGCGAAAGCGACCCTTAAGATCGGACATAAGATAAAAAGGAGGCTGTCAACCGCAGATTAGATTTTCATTTATCAATGGGAGTATGAGTCAAAAGCTTTTTGCGTTTTGTGGAAGATCTCGCTGGGAATTGAAGGTTAGAATTCACGGAGTTTTAATTTTCTTCTCAATTTGGTTACCGTAGGTACCTATAATGAAATTGTAGCGTCAGCGTAGATGTCGAATATTGACATACGGGGTTCTACTGGGATAAAAAGTTACTTATGTCAGATTTTAGCCTAATAATAGATCAAACGTCGGTTTGCGGAAAACCATGACTTAATTTTGAGAAAAGTTTAGTTAGATTTTTCGTTTATATTGTTTTTTAACAAGGGCATGGTCTTAGTTAGAGGGCTTTCACAAAATGTTAAGTTTAAATGTCTTCGTTTTCGGTTGTACCGTACGACATATTGTTAGGCGCCTTTGGCTTGTCTCAATTTACTGAAAAATCTTCTAACACTACCTTAGAAAAACTCGTCTACATTTTTAAAATCGTTGACTATAAAACAAAGATTCGATCTCTCTAATAAAGTCATTTTCTCCTTCTTACGAACGAACGTTGAATTAATCAACCCTCCATCTTGAGCTAAGACTAAAAAGAAAAAGAATGTTTGATGCAAAAACAAAAAATAAAACTTGCCAAGTGTGACTTGAACTCGCACCAGAGTTTACGTACCATCAAAATTTGTATGTTTTGCCTTCTTTTCCATTGTCTGTTCATCATTAATAATTGTATATCCATGATATTAATATTTCACAATAATCACTGGCTACCAAATTCGGGTACAAAGATACAGTCTTGTGACTAACAGACAAACAGCCAGGTAGACGACGCTAAGCGAATTACAATTTCGATTAGTTATTAATGATTATAATAATATTATCCCATTTTTACCCTTTTCTTACGGAACCCTGTAAATAAAACACTATCACAAATACTCAGAGTGCAATGAACTGTAGCAATTTATTACGACAAGGACTTTTACGGGTCTATAAAAATTTTCGTTCATTTCCCGCAATTAGGAGGTATCCCGCAACGATAGAGGTGTTAAGAGTTACGATGTACTGCAAGTAATATAGTTGACTTAATTAATTTTGAGATTACCCACAGTTTACTGCCTGTTGTGAGGCCCAGATTTTTTTGGTGTTGCCCAAAAAAGGTTAGGGTTGGAAAAGGTTACACAATTTATTTTTTACATCCACCTAACCCGGTGGATGTTAAAAATATTTTAATATGGTCAAGTAAAAACCTAATGTCCATTTAAGCAAATAGGATTGCATTTTTTTTCTAGAAATTTGGGTGAAAGCTCTACAACGCTTTGAGTCTTTAAGAGGAATGGTATTTTTTAATTAAACAATTATCATTGTTGGCGCAGAAGTTTACAATAAAATATTTTTATTTGAATAATTTACAGATACTTTGGAAAAACGCCAGATTTTCCTCACTGTGAATGAGACTATTGTCCTCAGCATGTGCACTGTTAAAATTCTCTTGAAATAATTTCCAACCTGGAGGGGTTATTTGATGATTTTCCAACCCCAAAAAAAAATTATCTTATGACGTCCAGATATTATCTTCTATGGTCATAATAAAGAAAATCCGTTTCTAACATTTTTATCCAAACTTCCGAAGTTACGAAAACTCGTAGAATTGAACGTTGTATCTTTTTATTGCTAGTCTTTATGGCTTAATGCTGTGGACTTTTTGAATTAAATTACTTTCTCGTGATCTTGTGATCCCTAATTTTAAAATAACTCGCGTTACAAGCGGGAAACGAATTATTTTTCCGTGATTTTTTCAAGCGTATTTTGAATTTATTTTGGTTCCTTGATTTTTGCCGTAACTCTGGTTGATGAAAAATAAACACCTGAAAAAGAAGTAAACGTTCGTGAAACAGTTAATTTTCAAATGAAATTGAACATAAACTGAATTTCAATTTATTCATAGAGGTAAATTTTTTTCGCAAATCATTTTCAGTCAGTCATTGCCTACAACCATGCCAACATTTTGAAATACAAAATAATTACGGGAACAGTGATATGTGATTCCTTTTGATTCACTCGCTGAAACTGGCAGTATACAACTCAAAACTTCACAATAAATCTTACAAAACAATAGTCCTGGCACTAGCAAAGCACGAAGTCATTACCAAAGGATTTATCTCCTACACAGACGTATTTTAACGATAATTCATGTCTTGATGACGTCACATTCAACCCCATTCCCGCACAACTCCATGGATTCTTTATTCTCACTTTTGGATAAAACCCAAGAGTCTTGGGATCTATTGACGAACTTTGGTACTAAAAGTCCGGTAGAGTAGACAGTTGCTTGTGTAAATTTCTTTGCTATCGCCCTTTTATGGTCAGTGAGGCTATGGAGCGAAATGTGAACAGAAATAACTCCCAAAGCGAGCCATCGCGGCTCGCTTTTAGAGTTATTTCTGTTTCGTATTTATCTTCATGCTTGCTTAGATTTAAAATATACAATAAATTAGGTAACAATTAGGTATCAGTTCATTTTTATGACTAAGTTCATTTTGGAACTGACATCAATCAAGGAAAATTAGCCATTACAACTGAAACACAGACATGTGATAGGTTTTTTTTCAATGTTAAACAACAATTAGATCATTTAGCAATGAAGGCTTCGCCAAACATTCAATCCGAAGGAATAAACAGTTTTAGGCAACACATTCACAGCGAAATAGAGTGAAAAACAAGTGATATTTCAAAAAAGTTTTGTTGTACAACAGCCTTGATGATAAAGCAAAACACCGACAAAATAATAGTTTAGCAAAAACAAAGAGACTTGTTTTTTTTGGTATTTGTCCAAAGAGTGAAACAATTTCGTTTTCATTTGACTGTCTGCCATCTGTTTCGTAAGTTAATTGTTTACTTGTAATGTTGTCAAAACTAAGTAGAAAGAGAATTTGTGAGATGATAAATTGGACAAAGTTCTGCTGTAATGAGCCAACCGACAATCTGTTATTAATTTAGTTAAGGGGGAAGGATCAGGGTAGCCCGCGAAATTCAAATTTTATACGTTTTTGCAATTTGAAAGTCAATAGCAGGCTTTATGTTGATTAAAATATGATTCAAGACCGTTATAAATACAGCTTTTCTGAGTTATAATAATTAAAATTATCAATACAACCCTATTAATTCATTTAATTTAATGAAATTAATATAATTATCATGAAAAAGTCTTTCAAGGAATTAAATGAGACCTACTGACCGGCAAATTGCAATAACATGTGAATTTCACGCGTTACTAGTCAGTAGAATCAGTCTCGGTCTCATATACATAAATTGTATGTATTTAAAAACTATAACTAACTATTTAACAACATTAACCCTAGATAACTAAACTAGTTTTACAGAAACGTAATAACTAATCATTCGTCGAGCGGACTACGCATTAAAAAACGTCATTATTGACAAAATAGTTTATTAAAAATAGGAACTTGTTACATGGGACGATAGTTTGGGTAAGTAGAAACTAATTAAGAATAAAACAATATGACAAATATTGTTCCATACAGTTGGTACACATGTCAACATTATGAGGGCCACAGATTGCATTTTAAAATATTATGCAACGGTGTTTAGTCATTCGGCGAGCTTTTGACGTACATAAGTACCATATTTTGCGTACATTCGATGCAGAATGAGCAGGACTTGCTTCATTAGACGATTCACCTAGAATGTCCTGGATCATGGTATTTATTTCCCGCTTCAAAGTCACTGTCTGTAATCGTTGTCGTAGCCAGGGCTCCATGAGTTGGTATCCCAACTTCATGACAAAATCTCACCGAGACACAGGTTTCTTTTTGTTTCTGACATTATTAGAGACATAAATAGCATAACTATTGATAGCTGACAGATTTAGCATATTATAGAATATACATAGCGGCCACCTTTTAGTTTTTCTGTCAATACTCATGTTGGAACACAATTTTGGTTCACCGTGTCGACTGCACCTTTCGTACTATTATAAAAATGTATTACTTCAGGTTTTCCTGTACTTTCATCGATGTTAGGTTGATCATGAATAGTTGACAAAACATAACAACTTTATTTGTCTTAGCTTTGTACGAAACATGTCTTATCGCCGTCGTAACAAACTATCCTCTATTTCCGATGCTGATTGTTCAGATTCGTCTTCACATTCTCCTATTCTGCATTGATCCATTGGCTTTTTTGCTCCTCTTGCCATCCTAAATCCATCTAAAAGTTAGAAGAATTAAAAGAAATTAAAATAAGACGTGAAAAAAGTGGAAATTACAAAAACCGAAGGAAAAAAACATTAATTGCCGCAAAAGTATCTATTTAGTAATATATTTTTATAATTTTATTAGAAATACATATATATAAACATTGTTCATCCGAAAAACAAAATTAAACATTGCATTATTACCCTGAAATAAAAAAGTAAAGAAAAACAAAGTACATACCTTTACAAAAAAAAGTAACGTAGTAACTAAACTTTCGTCGAGCGGACGACGCGATGCCTGTAAGTAGCTTCCTAATAGGCATGTGCACGCAATCTGGTGACCCGCTGCACTGTTTTTGGATATTATTAAGGTAAACAAATAGAGGAACGACGGGGCCGCGGGGAAGTTTGCAAACGACACATTCGAGCGTAAGTGCGTCGTCGTGTCGACGAATGATTAGTTATCTAGGGTTAAGCACAAGTAATACGACGACGCACGAGTAATTTCAAAAAGTGACTAAAAACGTATAATTAGAACAGATTTAAAATTAATTATATATTTTATTATAATTTTAGTTCTGTAAATTGTAGTTTGTAAATATTGTAAATAAATAAATTATCATTACAATTACTTCTGAAATTGGGAGACATTATGTACACATAACGTTGGTTTGGCAGAACTATGCTCAAATATAAAACCAAAAAATAATAAAACTGTTTATTTAAATTAAAGCAAAATTCTATTGATTGTTCCTATAATTATTTAAAGCAAAAAAGCTACATCACTTATTAAAATCACCAAAACCCACACCAATTTATTCTCCCTTCATCCATTTAGAGCGAAAAAAATTGCAAATGACCCTCTTTTGAATATTCCCTGTTTAATTTAAGGAAGAGATTACTTGACGAGCCATCGTCTGTGTAAAGAGGCTTAATAATGTTAATCAGGAATAATATACATTTGCCCACCGAGGTTTGATGTGGCATAATCTGGTGAGCCATTTACATTTTTATTTGTGCTACGTTTTTTATGTTGCAATCCATGGGTCGCAAAAACCCATGTCATGAGGATATGTAGGTAATCTGCTAATTTAAATTTGTTTTGACGTAGGTGACATTGGAGAGCAGCGGTAGCCCAGTAGTAGCGGCCCCAACTTGCGAACAGTAAGTCGTGGGGTTCGAACCCAAGCAGGCGCATTACTTTGGGTAATTTATATCATCACCGCTGCTCTCAAAACGGTGAAGGAAAACCTCGTGAGGAAACTGGCATGTCCTAAAACTAAAAGATTAAAAAAAAAGACATGTGACATCTACCAATCCGCTTTGGCCCCGCGTGGTGTATTATAGCCCACCCCTTTCCGAGAGGAGGCCTGAGTCCCTGCCGTGGAAACATTATAGGCTGATAATGATGAGCTGACATTGGTATGGACCAGGGGTTAAGCTAGTTCCATCGTGTATTTTCGACATAAAATGTGCTTAATGCTACATACCACATGTCATACCCAAACCATTAGGTGGCGTGAACACGTGATCAACGATGGTTTTACTTTAAGCACAGATTTAACAATTACCCTTAGTTGATTACAAGCGAGATATAATGTTATTAAAAATATGTATTTTCTACAAATGAAGTCACAACTGTAAACAAGTATTTCAATTATATCCTAGCAAAATGGAGCACTGAATGTCAACAGTAATATCCGCAGCGGTTACAATTTTATCCGAGCCCATCCGACCGTCACTGGTTATCATGAGGTTTGCAGGAAACTTATATAGCAATCGTAATAATCTGGCGAAGGGACCAGAGAAAATTGTTATTATGTTACTAGGTTGGAAATGTGAGTGCATTACATTATCATATAGAATCTCTGTACGATTGGGCAAACGGTTTATTGTTAAGGGTAGGTTGTGTGACATAGCAACGTTCAATTTATAATAGCTATAAAAATACCCTTAACGAATTTTAAAGGCACTTGTTGTCCCCACGAACAAAAAAACTGGCCAAGTGTGAGTCGGACTCGCACATGAAAGGTTCCGTACCTACCATCGTAGTAGGGAAGCCCCCTTTAATTTATATTATTTTTTGTTATAGCGGCAACAGAAAAACATATTTTGTGATAAGATTGTTTTTCATAGTGTTTGTATGAATGACAAAGTTATATTTGCTGTTTTTTATACATCTCGTTTAATTTTCAACTTGTTTTTATTTATTGGAATTTTGCTGTAAGTCCTTGCTTAAGTTTTTGACGTGACAACGTCTAATAACAGCGCGGCTGGAAGATTGCGTCCACAGGAGTATCTTTATTGTTTCGTCCTATTTTCCTGGTAGGCACACTAACACTTATTATATTATATTATTATAACTAGCTCATATTGTCTTACTGCTGGGCAAATCCCTCCCTCCATTCCTTCAAACGGTCTAACACTTAAACCCGAAAAAAAACTGTTTAAACGTCGTATTCAAACATTCGGTCTCTTTATAATATTTTTCTAACGCTTCCGTTTGACAACACAAACATTTATTTTAAAATTATTTACCATAAAATTCTGGACAGGACACCCTTTCGACACACGTCCACAAGTATTATAAATGAACTCTCCATAACTCTTGAATGGGATGAGTACCTACATGACAGGGCCAAACATGCCAGGGGCGAATGGGACCACATCAGGAGTGTGCGGGAGGAGGGGGTGACCAAACTGTTCTTTAAGAGTTTTTCTTTGTCAAGACGACGTGTCGCCGATGTCCTGATGTTTTAGCGCGGATTTATGCGAAAGGGTTGACGACCGATAGTTGTTGAGTCATAGGAAAATCGAGCAAGTGACTTAAAAAACATTAAAGGTCGATCCCTGATATAACGGATTTATTTCCGATGGATCCCACTTTTGAATCCCAACTTAATGTTTTTGGCGTTGAATCCCAAAAACTATTTTCATTGGATCCCAATTGCTTAAAAAATCTGAATGCAAAATGGTTTATAATTAAAGCGCGGTTGGAATCACTTATTAGATTTGTCAAGACACCAGTTTACTTTTAAATGTATGTAGGAATTAAAATACTGTTATTGGAAAATCGAAAGATGCTTTTCAATTTTAAACACACATTTTTTGCAGCACAAAACGTGAATGTACTTTATTTTCTTATGGTAAAGGTTTAGAGCCCACATAAACCCATTACTATTATAACTTTTTAAACTGTTAGAATTATTTTCAAGCAATTTATATGATCGAATTATCGATTTATTCTCCCGCCTCCATCATACTAGGATTCCGATACTCACATGAGCATGGAAAGACCAGTGATAACTTTCTGAACTTGCCATAGGTCGTGGTTGAAACTCAGCAGGCACTTCACTCTCAAAACTGAGGAAAGTGACAAGGAGCCATGAGCCATGGGGGCCATGTCCCAGCTGTGGGAAAAATATATGATTATGTTATATGAATGAAATATCTAGTAGAAATATTAATCTTAATTAGAGATGGGATTTTACCCGGAAAATACCCAAATGTGGGTAAAAATAGGGTAAAAACCCGGGGAAAATACCCGAATGGGTAAATATTCGGGTATTTTCATTTTTAGCATATGTAACATCTAAGTAATGTGTAGATACATGTATATATCAAGTAGTACGTACTATTTAAGTACTATTACTACTAGTTCGAGCTAATCTAACTTTGTTTATTTTCGTAATTCATCAATACGTTATATATACTCCATGCTATCTAATTAAATAAAATGAAATTTAAAAAAACCTGTCTATTTGTGTGTGTTCATCCGCTCTTAGCGACATGTAACCCGGGTACGTACGCGGGTAGGGGGGCGGGGAAGCAGGTAGTAGTAGTGGCGTACGCGTTGGTGATCTATCTATCTCACACGTTGTTTTGGCTTCGTACTGTGCGCACTTGTGTTAGTTTGTTGGTTTAATTGACGACTTGGATTTTGTTTTGTGGACTTTTGATTGCCTAGTGATTAAATACGTGATTTACTTTGGATTGACAACTAATAATATATTTAATGATCATGACAGTAGTGACAGTGACTAAAAATGGTTAAAATTCCATTATGAACCGTAGTTTAATAAGGCGGAGGGGCGGGGGCGGGAATGGGGGGGAGGGCTAAAACCCCCAGTAGCACCCCCACCTACCGAAACCCCATGGTTATGGAGATATCCATGGTTAAAGTTTTGAGGTTAGAATAGCGCTAAAACGCGAACCGGGTAAAAATTTTGTATCGTTTGACAGCGGAAGGGTGAGGGGGGTGCCCTCTGTGCCCTGACATCACTCCCACGTAAAGGGGACGCACCGTTCTTGAGAAAAACAAATGATTGGAAACCAACCCGTGCAGGGATGGCGGGGTCTATTCGCTCGCTTCACTCGTTCACTCGACCCCGCCATCCCCTTCTAACCTAACCTGTCCGTGTCGGGGTGCCCCGAAGTCCCGAGCTCGCTTCGCTCGCTCTTGCATCCAAGTTTTCTTAGTAGCGGGTTCGCAGGGTATGTCGGGGTCTCAGATCGCTCGCTTCGCTCGCTCATTGGACCCCGACCTACGAACCTAACCACCCCGTTCGATATTTTTAGTGTAAGAATGGCAATGTAATTGCATAATACAGCAACAATTATTATTCACACTCTTTAATACATTCAAAAATATATAATAAAAATAAAATTAGATTTTATTAAAAAACACGACAAAAAATTACTAAACTTCACTTTTTCCAATAACCAAACGTGAAATGTCAACGTTGACGTCTACAATGTCAATTCGTCCAACCTACAAATTTACAAATGGCGTGTTATTGTCCAATTTGTATGGAAAGTTGGAAACTTTAAACAATTATATCTTGTAAACCGTGAATTTTTGTGACTTGACAATTTGCAAATAGCTTTCTATTTATGAGTAGGTACTATCTAAGTACAAAAAAAATATAAACTTCCTAATCTTCGGTTCTTAATGGAAATTCTATCCCTCAAAATATTCAATTGTAAAAAAACACTTTTGCAACTACTATAAAGTGTAATAAATAATTGTTGGTAAGTATCTCTCGTTGTTTTATTTTTTTTTGGTCAAAGATTCACAAAAGTTTTAAAAGACGTTCTTTCTGCAAATAAGTAACATTCCATCACAATGCGCAGAAAAAACTTATGATTAAAAAAGTGAAAAACACAAAAAAACGAAAAACAGAAAAAAGTGAAAAATAAAGTTCACAAGAAAAAGCAGCTTCCGAAGTCTGTGACATTTTGTTTGTTTGATATCGTTTTTTTTTGCCACCGACTTCAGAAGCTGCTTTTTCCTGTGATCTTTATTTTTCACTTTTTTCTGTTTTTCGTTTTTATGTGTTTTTGAAGTCGGTTTTTTTTTGCACTTTTTTGGAAAAAAAACCGACTTCAAAAACATTTATTATTTACAATTTTTAGTTGTAATATCCTATACAAATATTTACTATGCATTTAACATTCAACCAAGAACCCCAACCCTTAACCTTCAAGATTCGCTTTCAACTCCTAACCATTGAGGAGTTATACCTTCGATCATCAACTCATCAACATGAAGTGATGACTGCTAGATGCAAATACTTAAAAAAACTTTTAAAAAAGCACGAAACACGTAATACATGCCTATACAATTTGAGGGTTGCCCTCGATTTCCCTGGGATCCCATCTTTAGATCCTGATTTGGTGACAATGGGACCACCTCGGGAGTATACCTTTTCGAACACAAAAAGAATTTTGTAAATCGGTTGATTAATGACGGAGATACGCGATAACAAAAATACAAAAAAAAAACACAAACAGACGAATTGAGAACCTCCACCTTTTTGGAAGTCGGTTAGAAACAAGAAGACGACTTTTTCCTGTTATAATAAACTGCTGGTTTTATTTTAGTTCCTGAATCAGCCTACACATTTTGACGTTTCGAACAACAGGCAACAGCTAGTGCCCTATATACGCTGGCGCAAAGTATGTGCGCATCGCAAAGTACCTATTTTTCGCAGCATTTGTTCTTAAAATAATTTAAAAATGTATTTTTTTTTTAAGATCGTGATAATTACGTTAAATAATGAAAATACCCGTCTATTGGGTATTTACCCACATAAATACCCGGTTTTTACCCAAACGGGTAAAAACCTGGGTATTTACCCGTTGGGTTTTTACCCACTGCCCATCTCTAATCTTAATTGATATACCCACAAGATTCCTTTTACATAATAATCTGCGTTCAACCAAGAAGAATAATAAAATCAATCATGCGGCTTTAGTCTCACAATATACTGTATATCTGAATGGTGTACATTCATAAGTAGCTAGTAGGTACCTATAACTGAGTGATGTATCTGATAGGATTAGCCTGGCATAATCGGAATATTAATAATACTCTGTAAGCTGTTTACCAGAGGATATAGTTATCTTGTATGTAATTTTGATTTCCTAGTGTATACCCGTAATTAAACTTAACATTAACTCATTCTTTTATCTGTCTAATTCACGCCAAAATGAGTGTATTCGGCAGATTGTATATTATATTAAAAGTTACTTGAACAGGATCGATAAAATTAGATTGGTATGCTTTAGTTTGGATAAAATGATTCCGTCTCGTTATTACACTTGTTTACTGTTGGCCATTTATGTGAAAAATACCAATTTTTTCCACATATTAAGTCATTATCATTCTCCTGCCCTTATCCCAATCTACCTCCTATCCTCTCCATATTATCCACCATAGAAAAAAAGGTCACTACTTTTTCCTCATTCCTCAGCATTACATGTTCATACCAGTAAAAAGGAAAATAGTTATAAAGTAATCAATATTAAACCATAAATATACGACATAGAATGCATTCTGGCAAAAGTTCAACTGGCATCGTATCCTTTTTATTCAAACTTCAGTAATCGCTGGGGAAATAGCTAGTTACAATTTAGAGGAACCGGAGAAAAGGATGAGAATTTATAGGTTATTAAAACCGCTTCAGATTGGGTTATAAATGGTGATTTAAAGTTGAAAGCGGTTAGGAATAGCCCTAACACGAACATAAGACTCAAACTCTGATGATTCTGATTTCTGACGAAAATCCAATTACCTAGTTTGTTTTAATTTTGATTGTTATGACAAGCCCAAAATCACCCATAGATTCAAATAAAGATTTAAATATTATGTACAAAACAAGTATTTCTAATGTTAACATTTGAATTATAACATATACGCCTAGCGTTCGTACTAGACCCACAGTCTGTTTTATTAGAACTCTAGATGGGAATTTTATGAAAAAATTGAGACTAATGACACTTATTTTCTAGTTTAGGACAGACTGAAATATGGTTATTGTCTAGATCGTAGGAAAGACGAAATATGTAGGTAGTTTTCCCAACGGTATTTTAATCAAATTTATCCTTAAAGAATCTACATTTTGGAATAGGTATATATAGGTTACCATGCATCAACTCTCTTTTCTCGACTTTTGAAGAAAAGAGACTATGATCTAAAATTTTAATTAATGATTTACCTTTTTTTTATGTATATATACTCGTACGTATATAAAAGGCAAAGCTGACTGACTGAAGATCAACGCACAGGCCAAACCCTTAGGGCTAGAGACTTAAAATTTTGCAACGTATTCCTTTTATTAAAATTCTACCCCTAAGGGGGTGAAACAGGGGATGAAAGTTTGTATGGAAAATTTACATTTTTGATCATTCCGACATACACGCGGGCGAAGCCGCGGGCTTCAGCTAGCTAGCTTACTAAACCTACAAGAGTTCAAGTCGGCATCTTATTAATGAGCTTCATCAGCTAGTCAATAGTAAGATGTCGACTTGAACTCCTGTGTTTTTACCCAGTCTACTTCTAACGGCAAACTTTTTCTCTCTTTTCTCAATATGTCAGCTACATAATATAATTACTAATGACAATTTTTTGGTTCCATTTATCAACCCCGATAAGCACCAAAAATAAATCCTTCAGTCTTTAAAAAGTGCACTCAAGAAACCAAAGTGGTTTCACAAATCGCATCTTTTGAAACTAACTTAGGCGTTGATATATCACTCGAATGGTAAGTTTAAAACGCGGCAGCTTCAGCAGCTTAAAATATGGCTGAAGTTAAATTGTTTCACAGCCATATATCTGCGTTCATATAGTAATTTATTGAAATAAACTTTTGGACGTGACTTCTTGAAATGGGGCTCTGAAGTTAGCGATTTTTTACGGAAGCACTAGTATACATTATACTAATTATTTTAATCATACTTTCTCAGATTATCTTATGATTTTCGCTGTACTGATTCTGAAAACTATTATTATTTAAGTCTAGAAGTATTTTGTTCATAGGTAACTATTTTTTGCTCGTGGTATCGCCCGCGTGGAGTTTGTAAACGATTCCACGGGAAGTCACTCACGTAACAAAAAGTATCCATTCGTCCTTTGTTATGTTAATGTAAGTAATGGATGGAATTGAACGCCCGTTGACGCCAAAACATAGAGATTTTTGAATTTATATTTTAGACCTCTCATCGTCATCTGCCTGGCTTTATCCCATCCTATTTGGGGTCGGCGAAATTTCCATTATTCCCTGTTAGACTTCACTATGGCATTTACTCCTTTCTCTTTCACATAATTTACACCTCTAACACCTTTTTTTTACCTATGCTTAGCAAAAAAAAACTTAGACTTTATCTTTTTTTTTTTTTGGGCGTGTGGAAAATCATCAAATAACCCCTCCCGCTCTTGGGCAGAGCAAAAGGGAGTGTCAGACTTCCACTGACTAAAAACCACCCATGTTCCTTTTAACCCCTTCATGTCGAGGCCGCGGTATCTCTTGTGAACAACCCGTAGCCCCGACGTACTTTTATTTACAAGAAATAGAGCTTTCGACAATAACTACCCTGAGCTGAATTATAGTTTCTAAAATAAATATTTCCGCTATTTTAAGCTCCTCAGTTTGCTAGGCTGAAGCACGTTTAAAACGGCTATAAAAGTGCTAAATCGTTTTGTTTATACTACATTTTTCTTGGCAATACATCTTAGTAGTAGCCAATAAAAACATTTAAAATTATTAATACGGTGTTTCGAGAGCCATAAAAACGTTTTTAACTTTAATTTCTTGTGTTTATAAAAAAGTTTCCTGTTATATCACTGTGTTTTGGTTCATATAATAAATTTTGATGCTAGAAAAGTTATTTTAATTAAAATTTCGGGAAACATGCGTACCACATCATGGTCTATGCGTGTGACAAATTTGATCCCATTCCGTACCGCCATCCGATATGAATGGTACCAGATAAACAGACAGAACTGCTTGTACATTAATACTTGTTTTGATGATATAGCCTCGTGGTCGAAAGTACCTACGACTACTGATTCCGAGGTCCTTTTTTTATTTATTTTTGGGGGGTGGGAAATCATCAAATAACCCTACCGCTCTTGAGCAGAGCGGAAGGGAGTGTCAGACTTCTTCTGACTAAAAACCACCCACGTTCCTTCTTAGCCTTTGCGCCGAGGCCGCGGTATCTCTTTCGAACAACCCGCAGCCCCGACGGGGAGTCCGAGGTCCTGGGTTCAATTCCCCGGTTGGGCAGTGTGTTATTGGGTTGATTGGCCCCTTCCTTATTACCTGGGACTTAAATATAACTGGTGAAACGTAGCTGTACTATTAGACACACCTCTACATAACCCTTTGGGATGACAGGCGTGATGTTAAATATGTTTAATAACGTAATTAGAATGTAGGCATGATTTTCTAAAATAGGATTTCAGGATTTAATTTTTTTATTGATTTAAAATTATGTTTTTGTTACTTACTTCCGCACTCAGAGAGCTTTAATGATTACTTAGGCCATCACTAAGTGAAGGTTTTGACAGTTTTGTCATACAAAAGTATGTCAAATCTTTACTAAGTGATGGCTTAAGTAATCATTAATTATCTCTGAGTTCCGCAGATAGTGTTTATGATACGTCATACTTTATATTTCACTAAAAGGGGTATAACGATATACCAACCGTTTTGTCATTTCCGTATAGAAAAAACTATCTTACAAATAACCTAAACCACCCAATCCAAACCGTTGATTAATGAGAATACTAATCCAATCTCCTTATTACATTACCAACATTTGCTATCAGATTATTATTTTCCTTTCACATTCACGGCGAAATATTATGACAGCTCGCATACGAAAATCCAACGCGCAAAATACAAGCTCTTCACAACACTCGGACAAAAGAGGAGACAGGGGATATCAGGCCATCAGTACAATGGTCGTTGCATGGCTGACAATATTGTAATGGCATCGCCCGGAGCCCGGATATCTCTGAGTGGTTACCCTTTACCGCCTTCACCGCAAGGGCAGAGGGTCAAATTTGAAGGTCAATGGGTACTTTGAACTTTTTGTTACTTAATTTTTCGTCGGATGTGTGAACTACGAAGAGGTTGGTTGGGGTTCATTTTTTTATGTGTAGCGGTAGTTTGTGGTCGTTTCGTATAAATTTCTAATTTTTTCTTCGGATGGTATGCCAATCTAAATATATTTTTTAAATTTCTATTATTATAATTGCTGGTTTAGGGTTTTTATAAAATTTTCTATCAGTGATTAAATTGTTAAAATTGAGTTGCTATGACTGACCTGGAACTCTTGGAAGTCTTTGAACAGACTCCGGATACCTGTTGGCCAAAGCAAGGAAAACCTGTGCAGGTGGAGATTTATAGATGAATCTGCCCTGTAGTGTAAATGTGACCCACAAACCGATGGGTCACTTGATATTGTGTCCTGCCTGCCTTGTTATTATAACATCACATAAGCTGATGAACGCTACTAAAAGTACCAAACTCGTCGCCAATTTTTGGGGAGTACCTACTCAGTTTGATTAGTCATCGACACGCTAAGGAGAAGAAGTCATTAAATATTATTTTGATCTCCTAACTCAGAAATAAAATTTCTAGTTACAAAGCGACGCAGATCATTACCATCACCTTAGCAGCCAATCTAAAAGTAAAATGAGTATGAAATAAAAACATAATTCTTATAAAATATGAAACATATTTCTCTCAAACACAATTTAAGGCGTAATTCCGTTGGGCTGCGGGTTGTTCGCAAGAGATACCGCGGCCTCGACATGAAGGGCTAAGAAGGAACATGGGTGGTTTTTAGTCAGTAGAAGTCGGACACTCCCTTCCGAGCCTTCTTACCCAAGAGCGGGAGGGGGGTTATTTGATAATTTTCCACCCACCATAAAAAAAAAGCGTAATTCCGTCGCGCTATATTTTATCTGAACATTTGAAGTACCGACTTGATCTGTCAATAGGATTGGCCGCCATCTTGGATTCCTTGTCTGACAATTTCCATTCACATTTTCTGTCTTCCAATATCGTTACTTTCAATGGCTGTATCTCAGTTGGTAACGGTTTTTTGCTACATTTGATCAATTTATAACTTTTCTATTTATGAATCGTTTGGGGATTTGTTTAGATTTATTTGATTTATACTCGGATATAAAATTCTTAAAGAGTAAAAAGATATTTCCACGTAATATTTCAGAGGAAGACATATGTTTTCGTATTTTGAGGTCTTATATAACACTTCAACCCAAAGGTCTTAGTACTTTTAATTATAATTTAATGGTCAAAATAACTCAATGATCTTGATCATGTTTCCCCATTACATTTAGATAGGTACTATTTATGGGTTACTATTTCACCCACAACAAAGCATTGGCCGTCTTTATTAGATAGTGTAGGTACCCCAACTTGAAACAATGGAAAATTAGATACGACAAAATGTTATCACCTTAATATTCCATTGCTGACGAAGAGTTAGTACCACTTGGTACTAAGGTAGGTTTTCCACAAACATCGTTTTTTTTCTTCCAATCGTTTGAAAATCCTTGAGTTCACATTCGATTACTGGTTCAATTTGAAAATAACTATGAATATGTTATAAATAACTCAATAGTAAATAAAGTTTGTTTCCTAGTATAATTAGACTTGAATAATATATATAATTAATTCAAGTTTTGGATATTACTAAGTATTGGATAGTGGATGGAATGGGGGGAGGCCCAGGAGTGGGAAAGATTGGACTAACAAAAAAAAAAGTGTCAACGATTTTGTACTACAGACTTAGGGACAAAGTATCTAGGAATGTTTTCAGTAACATACATGAATAATGATTGAATGTTTCTCGAAGCGATCGATAAATTTAAGTTGAGCAGATAAAAGGATTCGTCATATATTTGGACTCGTTTCAAGGGTTCCGTAACCAAGTGGTAAAAAACTGAATCCGTAATTTTTCTGTCGCCTTATAGCTCCGAAGGATACTGTTTTTTCGACTTGTACCAAAGGAAGCCGTGTAATTAATTTTTGAGATTAATGAGGGATAGTTTACGACTGGAATATCTTCGAATTAAACCGCAAGTAAACTTAGATTTTCAATGGTTTTCTTTTAAAAAATCTATAAAAGTCAAACATATTTTTGCGGTTGCCATATTGTCAGACCCTCTCCGGAATCCTTCAGTGTGCGGGTCCAATACGCACTTGACGGGTTTTTTGAGTTTCATTTTGTATCACAATTACAAGGGGTTTTTTGTTTGATATAGACAATAGCAATAAAACGATTTGATTAATTCTTTGGCCGTTAAAACCTTTTTTTTGTGTAAGTGGCAAGGATTAGGTTATACTGTGATATTGGCCAATTTCGTTTGATTGGATTTTAGGACTTTTTTATGCAACAGTAACTGTAGCTATAATCGATTTTATCGCACTTTTAAATCCTCGCCATTTTGTAACGTAGGTTAAAATAATATTATATAGAGTTTTGAAACGTTTGATTTTTGTTGATAATAGCAGTTTATTTTTTCTCCATTTTTTTTATTTAAGGAAATATTCATTAGCTGCCTCGTCGGTCTACTAGTGGTCGCAAGGGTCTGCTGAGCTTTCTTAGTAGTTAGGTATTACAGCCTGTGAAATCCCAATGATGAGATGATAACACTTTGCTTGACGTGGAAACGCCACCACTGCTCTTAAAACGGTGAAGGAAAACATTGTGAGGAAACCGGCGTGTCTTAGAACCAAAATATTCGAAGACATGTGACATCTACCAACCCGCACTGGGCCCGAGTAGTGGATCATACCACATCCCTCTACTAGAGAGGAGGCCTGAGTCCTTGCAGTGGGAACATTATGGGCTGATGATGATGATGATGACGTGGAAATCTAGACCAACAAGACATAACATTAAAAATGATAATAATAAATATATTAAAAATAATAAAATACCACAATGATTTTTCTGTCGCCTTATAGCTCCGAAGGATACTGTTTTTTCGACTTGTACCAAAGGAAGCCGTGTAATTAATTTTTGAGATTAATGAGGGATA
Source organism: Diarsia brunnea (assembly GCA_949774965.1). Classification (NCBI taxonomy): domain Eukaryota; kingdom Metazoa; phylum Arthropoda; class Insecta; order Lepidoptera; family Noctuidae; genus Diarsia; species Diarsia brunnea. The sequence continues at coordinate 5,121,275 of OX459001.1, forward strand.
GTTTACGACTGGAATATCTTCGAATTAAACCGCAAGTAAACTTAGATTTTCAATGGTTTTCTTTTAAAAAATCTATAAAAGTCAAACATATTTTTGCGGTTGCCATATTGTCAGACCCTCTCCGGAATCCTTCAGTGTGCGGGTCCAATACGCACTTGACGGGTTTTTTGAGTTTCATTTTGTATCACAATTACAAGGGGTTTTTTGTTTGATATAGACAATAGCAATAAAACGATTTGATTAATTCTTTGGCCGTTAAAACCTTTTTTTTGTGTAAGTGGCAAGGATTAGGTTATACTGTGATATTGGCCAATTTCGTTTGATTGGATTTTAGGACTTTTTTATGCAACAGTAACTGTAGCTATAATCGATTTTATCGCACTTTTAAATCCTCGCCATTTTGTAACGTAGGTTAAAATAATATTATATAGAGTTTTGAAACGTTTGATTTTTGTTGATAATAGCAGTTTATTTTTTCTCCATTTTTTTTATTTAAGGAAATATTCATTAGCTGCCTCGTCGGTCTAGTGGTCGCAAGGGTCTGCTGAGCTTTCTTAGTAGTTAGGTATTACAGCCTGTGAAATCCCAATGATGAGATGATAACACTTTGCTTGACGTGGAAACGCCACCACTGCTCTTAAAACGGTGAAGGAAAACATTGTGAGGAAACCGGCGTGTCTTAGAACCAAAATATTCGAAGACATGTGACATCTACCAACCCGCACTGGGCCCGAGTAGTGGATCATACCACATCCCTCTACTAGAGAGGAGGCCTGAGTCCTTGCAGTGGGAACATTATGGGCTGATGATGATGATGATGACGTGGAAATCTAGACCAACAAGACATAACATTAAAAATGATAATAATAAATATATTAAAAATAATAAAATACCACAATGATATAATATTAAAATACCAGCTATCACGGTTTTCTATGTTTGCTCAATACTGTGTATTGGTCTTCAATCCTCAAGAGTATCGCTATAAATCTTATTATGGAAACATTTGTCTCATATGTGACCGTTACAGCAAAATGCTGGAGAGTTATTTATTAGTTTCGCCCTATTTGACCGGTTTCGGCCAATATTTTAGATTGAACCAGTGCGTTTGATTGCAATGCTATAAATTATTACCAAGCCGATACAGTGGGCATGATTGTAATGTTAAAGAATTTTCGCAAAAGTTTATTTTTAAAATGTTTTTAGGGACTCATTCGTTTAATGAATTATAGAACCTTGATAAAAGTACCAAATCGTGTTTACAAAATAAAACCGAAAATGCGGTTAATGCAGGTCTATTTCAACCGCATTTCATAATGTGGTTTGTTGGTTTTAAACTGTATGTTGATTAAAACAGACGTTTTAATAAACATACATTTTTATGAGGCAACTATGGAAAAAATACGTAAATATTTGTTCAGCAGAAGATAAATCCCAAGGTTGAGCTTAAAACTTATGTTACGAAAATTATACCTCAAACAAGTTATAATCCATAGGTTATAACCGGATCAAAAGCTACCTCGAATCTAAAACAAATTAAGTGACAATTAAGTTTTATCTAATACATAACCGACAGGGTACTAATGACCTGCTCGGGCCTCCATTTCAAATAGTTTACTCGGAACCTAAGGGTTGGCCAAACTATCATTTGCCTGTAGGAACTTAACATGGGGACTATTTATGAATCACATTTATGACGATGAAATAATTGGTGAAAACGTTTACTGTATAGTATTTTCCGAAGTCCGGTTTTTTTAAGTGAATAAAGGACACTAGGCGACTAGAAAATTATTATCTCCATTTTCCATCTTTGCGTGTAACTAAAAACTTATAGTCGAATCAACAAAATATTGATAGGACAATTTAACCCTTTCAAATATTTTCTCCGATTCGAAACCGCTTATCTGTAAAACTTCCAAAAGTATGCGTCTTCAATGTAAATAGAACTATTAAACTACAGCCACTCACACATAACGGTCTAAGGACTGTCGATTTCGCATCCACTTACCCGAATAATATATTAAACTGCGATATGGGTGTCTGACTGCAACTTAGGCAGTAAACTTAGATGCTAACAGTATAAAACTTACCTACTTCAACTGTGCAAACTGACTCGTGGATGCTTAAATGTCGAAAGCTGCAGAATTTTTCACAATAATGGAATGTGAATTTATTCAGGTTGTTACTAAGTACTCAATAACAATAATTTATTTAAGAAAAAAATTATACAAAAAGGTACATTTCGGCACAGTTGTGTTTGCTTCATATACAAAGGTAAAATTAGTGCTTATAAGTAAACTATAACTTAAATATATTTTAAAGTTACAAGTAGTGATAGTTTTTAATTCAAATATATTTTATTTATATTTAATTTAATAGCAACCAAGTGTGTTATTTAATTTTGATAGATTCATAAAAAAAAAAAAAAAAACATAAATTCGATTAAAAAATCCGATGTATTTCGAACCATCTTATTACACGAGCATTTCTAAAGCTCACCAGTCGAATTCTGAGCTTCGTCTACGCTGCGATGCGTCCTATGCAACAAAATCCATCGTACTTGCTTCCCCCCCCCCCCGTTGGAAGCGACGAACCCCCCCCCATACAGACGCGACAAAGTCCCGCGTTGCACGTCGTTCTTGCTCCCAATACTCGGTATATGTGAATAGTTTAAATTGGAATTCTGTAGAGTTGAGTGAACTCACAACTTTGCCGATTATCGCCAACTTTACTTAGTTCGGAGTTAGGTTGGTATCCAGGAAGAATTTTTAATTACCTATTAAGTCTGCGACGTTAAGCCCCAAGGCGACGATCTATCACAAGCGAAACATTATACCATGATTATAAAAACAAACTAGAACTAAAGACTGGTCTTTTATTTTTCAATCATCAATTTATTTTTTCTGTATGTCAGTACATAAAGAATAAATGATAAATCATGGAAAACTACCACACGACTAAAATAAACTAATACCGAAATATCGAAACCACCAATTATTTATACAAGAACAACAAACGAATAATGGAAATATTTTACAAACTAAGTACAAACAAAAAAACAAAACAGCTGTAGAATTCGTAATTTACAAAAAGTGGAAATAAAAAGCAAATTAGAGCCATATTTTCACGGATCTTGTCTATTTTTTGTTCAAACATTTATATTCCTAATCGGAATTCCCAGTCCGTGCTCCCACCTAGAGAGCGGTGACGTGTAACGAATAAATTATTTACGTCATGTGCGTAAAAAGAAGAATGTATGAACTTGGAATATAAGAGTAAATGTGGCAACCATTTTGATTATTTCCTCAAACCAGAAGAGTTCTCCTAACCAGGTTTTTTTTAAATGTTCATTTCCCAAATAGGTACATTTCACGTTTTAGTTGTGACTATCTGTCACGTACTCCTAATTAAAGGAAATATCTTGATTTTGATTCTGGTTTTAAAATCACCACGAGGTAGGCATTTTATATACACATTGAATTTCTATTTTATGACTTGACGGCCTGACCGTAATTAATAACGAAACGAACTTTCTTGTTTTGAATTGTAAAGCAATATTCGACTCCTTGGAAATGCATAATAAATCCTTTATTTAATGGGAAACGGACTATACACTTGTAAAGGCTGACAAGCCAAATGTAGTTTCAAAGAACTCTAAAGAAACACTAAAATATCAATAGCAAAGCCACATCTGGTTGCCATATTTTGGGGCTCGCCCAAACGGACCTTTAAAACAATGGAAACGACACGAGAGGCTGGAAGATGCTGCCGATCGTGGTGTTTTTAGAAATGCTGGGGATGAAGGAAAGGGAATAAACGCAAGTGCAGTCGGTTTGATACCGCGATAGTGATCGCTCGATATGAGCGATACAAGTCAAGTTAGAAGACTTGGTTTAGACGGAGAGGCTATGTCCTAGCGGGTGATCGCGAGAGTGCGATAGTGATTGAATGAGTTTAATATAGTTTGGTTCAAAGCCCTGTTTAGAGTAATCCACGATAATTATGTGTGTGTGTTTGTTGGTGAACGACTGGGTGAGTTAATTTTTACAATAATTATCCTAGGCTGATGGAGTCATTAAAGTTCTTCCAACTAAACAGACAGAAGCGTGTTACTGGGGAGTTCGTTGCGCCACTTCTTTTCCTCAGCTCAGGAAGTGGTGACGGGTGGGTGCTCTTGGGGCTGTCTGTTGGTTTCCAATAGAGTTGATCTCCAACTCTATTGCAAAATTATTACAGTTTTGATTATCAGCACTATTATCTGAAAATTCTTGAATTATGTATTCATTAGCTCCAATCAACGATACAGCCAATTTGCCTTTTGAGTTTTGATTCTCAGCCCCAATATGACCAACCATATAGTGTTTCTAAAATAATAGGATCTTTAGCTTTGACAAATAATTCGGTCAGTTTTACGCAAACACGTGTCTTGCAGATGCGCTAGCTGTACGAAAAGTGCGCACTTTCCATGGGGAGGGATTGGGATGGTTTGATACCATAATTATCTATTATATAACCAGTCTGATGACTGTTAGGGATCATGACTACTGATAGCATGATGATCGACGTTCTGCCGCTGAAATAGCCGCCTTGTCATGTTCACCAGTTCGAAAAAGCTGCTAGTGACAATGTTCACTAGTAGCATAATGACGACGGATTGCCGCTAAAAAGCCGTCGACGACACGGCTGGCGCAGTGGCTAAGTGATTGGACTGCTCGCTGCGTGTCGCGGGTTCAATCCCTGCACAGAACAAATATTTATATGGCCTGCAGATAGTTGTTTCGGGTCTGGGTATTTGTGTATGTGACTTTATATTATGTTACCCACGATACAGGAGAAATTCCAAGTGTAACGTAACGTTTTTATATATAAAAAAAAAACTTATATGGAAGTGTTGTTCTGAGTGCTTCAGGTGCAGATGTGAAGTATCGTATGAAATACGATTGACCAATTACCTATTACGCTAGCGTAAGGGTTATTTACATGAACTATTGGTTGTTGATACTAATATATTTGGCATCTCTCAGTTCAGAATTAACCTTTTGAAACCTATTTCTATATATTTCAATAACTAAGAATTCCTTTGTCTGATTGATTATTATATCTTTAGATCCTTTCCTTGTTCTTATAATGATACGAGGTATTGGACCTGCTTATGTTAAGGAATTCATTTTCATTAGTACGGTGGGGAACTGACCAGTCGGGGACGGACCTCACACAGGGCTGGACGAAGGAGCTCAGTCCTTTCCCCATTGGAGAAACCGATTGTAATACTAATATTACCTACTATGATTGAGGAAAAACGTAAATTTTATCAGCCTGGGGTAATTTAGGAACAGTCACATAGTGATTTGACTTACTGCGCAGTTTTCCAACCATTTTCGTAGACCGTAGCACTCGTAGCCTCGTAGCACGCCTACGAAAGCTATACTTGATATCAAATTGTTAATATTTAGAGTTAAAAATTAAATTACTGCCTTGTTTTACATTTTAGAAGTCCATCATAGATTAAAATTGTAAAATGTCTGTCAGCATATTGTTGACTTAAAATTTCGATTAACAATTTTTTTTATGAATAGGTAAGAAACACTCTTATTGGTCTTGTCTTTAGCTTATTAACAAGGCATACCAAACGAATTAAAAAAAAGCAGCCTTTAATGACTAGTAATGAAAATGGTGATGAGCCCATGAGAGACATGAATCGTAAATAATTTATTCCTGTAGTCACATTCATCTAGCTAGTTTAACTAGACAATTTCTATTAAATTAACCTTGCAATGTACTCACAGTGTTATTGTTTTAACTTTTTGTTGAGAAAATCTAAATAATTAACCAAAATCTATCAAGTTCAAAAATAACTCCACGAGCAATAAACATATTTTATTATCATCAACTGTCCTAACAAATACGGATAATGAAAGTTTTACAGTCGAATAAAGTATTTTTATACATTTGGTAAATCCAGTCTTTAGATTGTGAGCTGAAGTCTAGACTAGTTACGATCTCATACACGCGTAAATATAGGATTCGCTGATTTTATTTTGCGTGGATTTTAAATGTTTTCTAATAAAATTTTATAGAAACTTTATTTTTAAAAGTATTTCATCAGTTTAGCTGGTTTTAGTGTATTTTAATCCTATTCCACAAATTCCACTGTTTTTTACGCGAACAGCGCTCTTTTGAATACAAGAACGGTGTTCGCTTTCTGAATGAACTCGAGGCATCTGAGCTGATTCTAATTCAGGCACAATGTAACAGATGGCGTTACTCGTTGAACAAAAGAATGCTGACATAAAAACACCCACGTGTTTCTTGATTGCCATACGAGTATGGTTCATCATCATCATTATCATTACAGCTTTAAGACGTCTACTGCTGGACATAGGCCTCCCCCAGAAGACATTTGCATTAATAGCCACGCTTGGCAGGCGGGTTGGCGATCGCAGTATGGTTGTTACGAATACACAGACAACGCTGCTGCCCATTCTCTGGTAAGTCCCTTAGTCGCCTCTTACGACGCCCACGGGAAGATATGGGATGGTGCTATTTTTTACGTACGACACCATACGGGCAATAAAACAATGCAATTCACTGATACAACATTTAATACGGAGTATGGTTGGTTCATTTTAATATTAATAAACAAAGTTAGTTCTAATGTGGTAAGCAATGCCTACCTGCATTTACTGTGCATTGAGTAGGTATTTATTTTCAACTTAAACTAATGTGGTACCTACTTATTGGACTGATCCTATCTAATAGAGACGTAGGAAATCCAAACATGAGAATTTTTTTTCAAGGCTTTGGTGTTTCTGCGACTGAACAGAATTAACCTATTCTGTGCCATAAGTCAATCTATTCATTTCGTTCGTTTTTTACTTTTCCATCATCGTTATTCATGTCAAAATCCTACGTTGTTTATGCCCCCAGCAAATCGACAACCTTCTCAATTTCTTGGACGAGCATAGGGATCTAGCCCGCTGAAGATTGAGGGGTGCCGAAGGAAATGCCAGGGCAAAGAGAATTATTCAATATGCTCAATTCCATGGGCGGTTGCACAAAAACAATTCAGCAGTGGCAAAAGGTACAATAATAATGTTTTATTAATTAACTAGTGACCCGCTCCGGCTTCGCACGGGTGCAATGTATACATATAAACCTTCCTCTTTAATCACTGTATCTATTGCTGAAAACTTCATTAAAATGGTCATGGCCATGTGGTCCGACCGCATAGTCCAACCAGTACAAACTGGAAAAAATAGTCACGTAGTCCGATTGATCGGACTATGGGGACATGACTATTAAAATCCGTTGTGTAGTTTAAAAGATCTAAGTGGTGTACAGACCGCGTGAGCGACCTTGTTTTATATTATGTAAAGATAACAATAGGTATGCTGACATGAAAATCTCATGCTTGTTTTAATATTTTACAGGTATGGTTTGAAAGAAAACATTTAGCCAAGAAAGCTGCTGCTGATTCTCGGATGTCAGCTTCAGCGACTGAAGGTAGTCCATCGATGGCACCCCAGTCTCCCATTGTCAGTTAAAGATGTTATCTAGAGAGAGGTTTGGTGAACGCCAAACTGGAGCCATAACGCCAGCCTTCAGTGAGGTAGTATTTCTTTTAATTCTCAATTACTGATAATCTCAGTTGTATATTTTTTTTTCAATAATAATTGTTTTTATTATGAAACAGTACTATTTAAAGTCCATTTTAGATTAAAGTCGTCATCATCATATCAGCCCGGTATCACCCACTGCTGGGTATAGGCCTCCCCTTTCTTCCGCCACATGTCTCGATCCTGTGCATCTCTCATCCAGGTGTTTCCCGCGACTTTGACGATGTCGTCAACCCGAATCGTCAAAAAAAAAAGTCGTCAAATCGAATTTAATTATAATATATCATGATTCTAATCGGTATTAATCTGTTTTATTTTCAGACTAATGAACCAATTCCATCCACCTCCAGTCACACAGCCAACCTTCTAGCTTTTCACAGCCTCTTGATTTGCATGAGGAAGTTGTAGACAGACAACTCTCAGAACCTGCTAGTCAACCAACGACATCACAAGAATCCCCGTCTTCCACACTTTGTAAGTATTTCTTACTGTGGTATTTTCAGTAATGCTATCATATTTTTTTAAGTAACAAAGATTTAACTTAAGCATTGAATAATACATAAGTACTTTACAGCAGGGAAATGAGGTTAGCTTGTAAATTATATCTATCTAGTGTAATAAATGTAAATATACTAGAAGAAACAAAGCTATTATCACTAAGTCTTTACTGGTATTTCTATATTTACTTTAACACAGTAAAATGTGCCCATTTACTGAATCCATTTAAGTCTGCGGTACTTATTACTTAAGCCGTCACTGAGTAAAGATTTGACATACTTTTGTATGACAAAACTGTCAAAACCTTTACTAAGTGATGGCCTAAGTAATCATTAAAGCTGCCTAAGTGCGGCAGTTAGGCTATTTTTTTTATTGTTACTACCCATTTAAATTATAATGTTGTTTTGCAGCCTCACAACCTACACGTCCCAGGAGACATTCTGCTGCTGGCCCTGATGTCAGAAGCAGATTAAATCAATATGAAGAGGGGGGCATGTAGAGATATTCAGTCAGGAACACTGAGCTCGCAGGCATCGGGGCTGCCCTGTTACAGCTGTGTGGCCTTATTCAACATCATTTAGATGAATTTAGAAGATTTGTTTGTTATGTTAGATTAATTGTTGCCTTTCTTTTTAATATTTTGTTTTTAGACAGAGTTAAGTAAATAAAACATTATTATAAGTTAAACATTTTTTCTTCTTCTTTTATTATAGTCAAATAGAAAAAAATACAATGAAAATTATATAAATAGATAGTATAAAGGGATAGGTAGGACAAAGTTCTACCTACATCCTATGTATTTCTTTTCTAACAGTTGCACTAATACAGATCTTGCCCTTCGACCTGCCTTTAGAGCTTGAACTGTCGAAGCGGCTGATTGAGATGGAACCTGCCTGCTTCTTTCAACTTGGAGTACATCTTCTGTCAACTCGGGAACATCAATACCACCAAGGGGTGGTACCGATGTTCCCGAGTCGGGAATTTCGCCAATATTAACTTGATTGCGCAGGCGACGCGACCGCGCCGCACGGTTCCTTGTATACTCCAACCGTTCTGCACGTAGAGCAGCCTCGATTAAGAGCATTCTTGTAGCCATTTCAAGCAAATATAAAACAGAATCCACACAACCGAATGACTAACGAAAATAAAAAGGTAGGTAACACTTTTGGTTTCGTCAATTTGAGGTTAAAATTCCGAACAATCATCTGTCAAATTAGAATAATCGTTCGTAACTTATATGAATTAGATTAGGTTTAGAGAATCTAAATTGACAAACAATGTTCGTTTGAAAGATACTTCGTTGAAACTTCGGTACGAATAGATCCGTGGTAGGAAACACGCGAAATTCGATCGAAATTTCGTTTTTCGTTGAAACAGAGTAGACCCCAGTGCCGTCACTCAGTCGTTATCTGAAGATAAATTAGCCAATAGTTTAGTGAAAATATATTATGTTCTGGTATGGTAGTTCTCAATATTGGCCTATAGTTAAAAAGGGCATCATCATTTCAGCCATAAAACGTCCACTGCTGGACATAGGCCTCCCCCAAAAAGGGGGGATTTGCTATAATCGCCACGCTTGGCAAGCGGATTGGCGATCACAGTATGGTTGTTACGAAGGCACAGAGAACGCTGCTGCCCATTCTCTGGTAAGTCCCTTAGTCGCCTCTTACGACACCCACGGGAAGATATGGGATGGTGCTATTCTTTACGTCCGACACCATACGGGCAATAAAACAATGCAATTCACTGATACGACATTTAATAGCTTCTCTAATAATAATATACTTTAAGACAATATTTTAATAATTTATTCACAGTACAAAAATAATTGTACATTTAAAACTATGCGATTTGATAAAAGCCTCTTTACAATTTACAGGATTATAATAACTATGTAAATATTATTAACTTTACAAATCTCGATCATGCTTATTTTAAACGGGTACTAATCATACTTAAATATATAGGTATTCCTTAAATCTACATAATTAAATTTATCTTTCAGTTCCATAGACGTACCTATTCCGCTCTTTAAAATAATATTTTCAAATATATTTTTCTTACGACTATCCGATTTAAATTTGGCATTTTATTCTTAGCATATTCGTCATTCCAATTTAATTATTACAAACATGAATTAATTTACTCTAATAGAACATTCCACTTGTTTTGTTCTCTGATGAGCTAAGTCGAATTCTACCTTTCGTTAAGTTTCAAGAAACTGCCATCATGCCTTTTATTTAAAAATATTGTAATATATGAGATTTATTTTAAACATTTTGAAAACAATATTCCAGAAGTCTCTTAACATTTTTGGTTAACATCATCATTCTCCCGCCCTATTTGCCCATCTGTTTGGGGTTAGCATTTTGGCGAACATAGTGACAGGTCTCGACAGTTACTTAATGCTACTATTAATGAAAAAGTAAATAAATGCCTCGATGTTTCCTTAAATATTTATTTAAATAAGAATAAATAATTTAAAAATGTATGACTAGACTCCAACCACGATGATACTGATACTGGTGAATATGTGCGACTTTATAATAATCTCAAATTGTAAATAATACATTATTTTTTACGTACATGTTACTTCAAGTGCTTTTTAAAGGGTTGTTCTGACCACACTATTTACTTTTTGAATTAGTACTTACTTTCACAAGGATTTTCTTTTGTGAGAACAAGTTAACCATACACTTCTGCTAATGTTATTCAAGTACGCCGCAATAAGCTCCGCCTGAATATATCGGAGAAATACAAAAGATCATCACTGATAGATCCTACACAGATGGCTTTGTACATTATACAAGTTAACTGAAGATGAAAAACCAACAGTTAATGCCCTTCATTCATGTAGTAACTCATCTTCTGCCTTGTAAAATAGACCAGGGCGTCTAAAATGGCTATTTTAGCAAATCATAGTATTAATTGCGTTAAAAAACGTTAAATGGACCTCTCGTAGCATCGCCGCGCGCCGCGCGTAGCTGCCTCGTTGGTCTAGTGGTCGCTAGCGCGACTGCTGAGCATGAGGTCCTGGGTTCGATTCCCGGGTCGGGCAAAGTGTTATTGGCTTTTTCCATCAGGAATTTATCAGTAACAGCTACGGAGTCTGGATTTGGACCCTATTACATGGGACTTAAACATAACTGGCGAAATGTGGGTGTACTACTCCTCTGCCTAACCCTTCGGGGATTACGTGTTCATAACAGTAGCTGCGTCTGTGACCATTTTACGAATTTTAATGCAATTCATACTATTTTCCTATTATGATCTAATTTTTTAAATGGTCACTATTATGAATGGTTATTAGCGCAATTCATATTATGAAGTGCTAAAGCGGCCATTTTAGACCCCCTGGTAATGCAGGGCACTGACTAAACGAATAGTTTTAAATTATTCGACCGTGGAAATTTGAAATAACGTAAGGGACTTGACCTTTCTGTTGGATTTGCACCGCTAGGATCAGCGCCGAAAGTTAAAAATCGTACAGCACGCTCAATCCGTTACGTTATTTCATATTTCCAGTATCGTATTAAGCCTTTTACATATGACACGGGTGAAACACTAACATGGAAAGTGAAGTAACTGTCTCTTAAATATTTAGTCTGTGCTAAAACTATGGTACAGCGAATTAGCTACTCGCTCTGTAGACACTGGCGGCGTGTGAACGCGCACACGCCGAGCACTGGCGCTAGAGCATGACGTCACGTGCGGGCGCGTGCTCGTGCACGGCTCGCTGTCAGTCGCGCGCCGACACCAGCACTAGCAGCTGCGTGCGGCGCGCGTCCACTGGCGGCCGGGACAGGCTACTGCTGCGGCCTCTGTTTAGTATCTGAAAGTTCATTTTTGAATGTAAAACTGAACTAGTACAGTTCAAAATCTAAATCAAAAGTCATTTATTCAAACTAGGCTGATAATCAGCACTTTTCGAACGTCAAAATTTACTTTACTTTACTTATTTATAAGTGGCAGTCCCCCAAAACGCCCACCCTTCGACACATCCTAGTGTTTTTGCGTTATATAACATGTTCATAGTTTATAAATTAAAACATCACTAATTGCTGTGACTGTATTTTGCAAGAAGGTTCCTGTCGGCCGCCATAATTATAATTGGCGCCCGATGTGGGACTGGAAATACTAAAAATCTTAAGATAGATTTTGGGAACGAAAAATTCTTAGTTCGACGACAAAGCAATGAATACTAATGCGATGTGTGAATGGCAAATGTGAATTACAAAGCCGTATACCAAGCATTCTGTTCGACAAGCTAAATAATCCTACGCAAAAAATATTGCTGGAAACTGACTTGTTTAGGGTGAATAACTTAATGGGTTATAAAGGTATTTAAGTAAAGTTGTTATAACTTTACTTTACATATAACTAATATTTAAAAAAATACCATAAACCTAAAATTACGACTTTGCACTCCAATATCTCCGTAACTAGAAGGTTCCCAACTATGGTACAAAAAAAAAACGCTATGACGAGGAAATCAAATTATTTACACCCATCATTATCTTAACTAAATCTGTTGTTGGGCGCCAATACGTTAATGGCGCCCGGGCCATAAGAAACAGTATTCCTCTCTCACAACATTATAAAACATTAAATAAGTTTAATATTTACCGTTGCAACAGAATGTGATCTTTTCGCGTGAGTGGAACTTAGTAGATCAGAATTAGCTGTGGAGTCGGATCTGGAGCGAACGGTGCCTCGCGCGTGTCGCTTGCGGCGGCGGCCGCACCACAACCACTTGTATGGGGGAACGCGTCTGCAATCAAAGTTATACCCACTTGTACGGTGCTACTCGTCTGAAATTGAGTATGAATTTGCATGTAGTGTAATGTTTGTCATGTTAGTTGATATATATATATTTTAAATACATATTTGTATATACAGAAAACACAGTGTTTACGTTAAAAAGAAATACATAAATATGTAATTGTTGTTTGTGTTGTCTATGTACCTTAAACTTATGTTTTAATGCACCATTAAAGAGTGACCATACTTATCGACCTGATATTGGCCCCTGAGGGTCTAAAAACCCAGATCATAATATGAATTGCACTAAAAAGCGTAGATAGAATAGACCTTCCATAATAGTAACTGCGTCTGTGACCATTAGATCCCCTGAGCTTCTTAGAAAGAGTTTTGTACCCATCCAAAAACTACGTCTTCTGTGTCATTTCAGTTTCAATTACGTTACTCAACACCGCGCCGATGTATATATGCAAATGTGGTGATACACCATCGGCTCAAAACGATGCGCATCGATAAGCGTGGTCTCTCCAAAAAGTAAATATCTTAAATACCGTCAATTTTATTAACATACCTGAGGCTAGTATAAATGTGAGGTGAGAACATGCAGCATATCAAAGGATTTGCTGCTGAGTTCAACGGGGCAAGGCTCTGGATGAGAGTGGCTATAGCCAAGTTGTTCTGTGTCGGTGGTATGTGGTCGTATACTTGTAGGAGATCGAACACGATGTATGGTGACCAACATAGGACGAACACTGCGGACGAAATGGTTGCACAGTTAGACTAAAGATCAACTTTTATCTAAATTAGGATAGACAAACTGGCATTCCAGCAGCAGTAAGAAGTAGGAAAACGTCAAAAATTATGTTTTAAATGACTTTTTTTTAACTGTAAATGTAAGTTTGTACACACACACAACATTGAGGTATTTATGTAAACTACCGAAAACTTTATTTCTATCTTGTTGAAATACGAAGTGCTTTCAAAGTGATTCGCACCTAGGCCATCAGTTAGTCTTAGGACTACGTAAGAGAAAACAAATGTTGGCCCGGACTTAGTTCTATAATAACAAATGTTGCGGGTCAATACTTTGTAAACTAAATTATTATTTAACTGATTAAATTGACCTGGAGCGTGTAAAATTGAACGCCAACGTATGGTAATTAAATAATTACATAAGCAAAATGCTATCCCATTAAAACAATATAAACTACTGTAAAACAGTATAATGACAAAGTTCGGTATTATTGCAAATTAGTTTACTGAATAACCAAATGTAAACTTTATCCGCTTTAATTGTAGCCTGATTAAATGTTAATGAGTTTGATATAAAGTTTTGCGAGTATCAATGACTAACTAATTGTGTAATCGTGTTGGCTTTTGACATTATTACGATAATTTAAGTCTTTATTAAATTACGAAGCTTTTATAATTGGGAATAATATTTGTTGTAGTTCACATGGTGGGAAAGTTTTTTCTACACTAATATTATAAAGAGGAAAGATTTGTTGGTTTGTTTGTAACGAATAGGCTCGGAAACTACTGGACCGATTTCAAAAATTCTTTCTTCGTTGGGAAGCTACACTATCCCCGAGTGACATAGGCTACTTTTTATCCCTGTATTTTCTCGGGAACGGGAACTACGCGGGTGAAACCGCGTGACGTCCGCTAGTTAATAGATAATCCTGGGCATTGGTTATGTCTCAAGATTATTCACACGACATAAATAAAACTAAAACGTGTCCGAAAATAGAGCACAATGCCAATAACACGGTCAATGGCTCGCAAGAACCGATCTTGACTGACTATCAAAGAAACAGAGCGTATTATAATACATTATATCGTCTAAATATACCAACCGAAAACAATAACGAATGTCATCTTGACACTTTTGATCTTTGCTCTAGGAATGAGTCCCCTGGAACTCGCTCGTCTCGAATCCGGGTCACTTTCCACCTGACCTGAAAAACATAAATATACACCACATTTAAATCTAGACGTTAATTCTAACGAATGCTATTTACAGGATTCATTAGCAGCTGTCGGCCGTATCTGTTTCTTGTTACTCTTTGGTGGCGGATTAAGTGCTTTTTTTGTTTTATTGGGAGTTTTAGATATTCGCCCGTTAACTGTTCTGGCGTTTGAAAGGGTGAGAAGATAAAAATAATGTTTCAAGATCGTTTTTGAGCGGGTAAGCGATTTAGAAGGTCATGATCGAGGAAATGTGCTGCTGTTTGATTTACGATCGAACGGCGGGACTATTATTATGTTTTATATAAAAATATAACATTTATTAATAGAGTTGCTTTTGTTATTTAGACGTTGTTTTTCATCGTCTACGTCTGTAAATAAATTTTAAAGAAAACCAACAGCTGAATAGACATGGAGTCGGAAATTATACACACATCACCTCATTAAAATACTCACCATTTCTCAAAGTCTTTGTTCTCCTAGAATTAATAGGCGGGCTCATGACGACTGCCTTGCTCTTCGTCCATATAGTGAGAACTATCACAGCGTAACAGGCTGCTATCGTCAGTGCTGGTAGGACGAAGATCATGATGGAAACCAGAGACATCCAGATCTGCCACCGTCGAGGGGTTCCCAGGTCTATCCAGCATTGCATCTGACCTGGAAATTGGGGGGAAAAGAGGTTAGAACTTTCACGAAATATGAAATCAAAGTTCAAAGCCATTTTTGTAAGTTTCGGTTACACTGAAATATAGTTAATCTATCTTGATTTCCGTAACGAATTTATTCATAAACAAATAAAGTACTAGTAACAAAAACATATTTTTTCTTCTCTCCATATCAGCAGGAGACGAAACAAAACAAGACCAATTAGCGTTTACAACTGGGATAAGCTCAGTTACCTAGCACCACGGACAAATAATTATTAACAGTAGTCCTAAGTTATGAGCTGTTACATTTGATTCTAATATTAGTTCGGCAAAAATGCTTAAACGCACAGAATACAATGAAATTCATAAATACGCTATGACGAAAAAAAAAAAGAAAAATATTTCGTGTTGCCAATATTTTTTTTTAAATTTAGCAATGCAAATTCCGCCATGGAAAAATCACAAAATTATCATGATAAATAATAATGTCGCCTGAAGTCAATTTACTAAGATGGGGCCGATAGGAAAGTGGGTCAACATTTGAAACTGGACCATTTTTTTCATTAACTATGCTATCGCTATAAGGAACCTTTTCTCATTTCTTGCGGCTGAACTGTAAAAAATGGACCCGACCCATTTCGGTTTGATTTCTTCCGGGGTAAAGCTACTTTGGAATTAATTTTGCGAGCAAATACAGCACATCAGTGAAGTTCGGAATCTTTATTCTAAGTACATACAGCCGTAGGTGATAATAGACAATACAACGCGAACAAAATTGAAATCACCTTGAAAGCGCTTACAGAATTGCAAGTATAAAAGATCAAACTTTGCCAAGTTATATTGCTTTAACATTTTTCATTGTTTGTTACAACCTCCATCGTGAGAGCCGCGGGCAACCAGTGGATACAAACAGAAGGTTGCCGTGCGTTATAGTGTTCTATGGGGGAGGCCTTTGTCCAGCAGTGGACGTTTTATGGCTGATGATGCTACAACCTAACTTACCTTACACAACCTACCTTAACCTTGGTAACAACCTACCAACCAACAAAAACAATTCCAGCTCCATTACCTAAATAGTTTCCGATATTCCCATTCCAAGAAGCTCATAATTCCAAAATTTATAAAAGTGCTCTCACCTTGAACTTCCTTGACTTCGTACAAAATAAGAAGTGGTATTGAGAAGACTATGCTGATCAACCATGCTGACACAATCAAAGCTCTTGCTCGATTCCCTGGAATTCATCAAAGAAAATATTAAAATACAATTTTAAAAGGAAAAGTCCCGCTTCATTTGAGGGTGGCGTGAACTGAATTAAAAGGAATTTGATCCCTTATTTTTCCTTATATTTAAATATTCTCTCAAAAGTCAAAGTATCTATTTTCATGTTTTATTTATCAGTTTTGTTTGCTTACAAAAATATAAACCATGGAAAACATAAAAGATCCGTTTTCCGCGACTTTCAAAAATTTTATCGTGTTGCATTTTATCTCAAATCGTCTTTAAATATACTACTTCCCGTTTGCCTATTAAATACGGTCAAATAAAAATGAAAAAAATGTCAGTAAGTAGCAAGTTTTAATTGCCAGTAAAATGTTTAAAAACTTTTCATCATTAAAAACATTGCTTTTGTATCATTTTTTATTACTCTTGACAAAGTTTTTATGGCTGCAGTAATTAACAAGTTCACGAAAATCTCACTTCGAAAGTTCATACAAATTATCACGCTATAAAACACAAATGTTTTTGATTACGAGTATTATCAGGTTAGTTCAACATTTCGAAGAATTACCTAATAACTTAATACTCTAAGATATAGGCAAAGAGACAGGGACATCGGCTTGTTTACTGTTATGATGAATTCACCACAATCATGAATCTAGAATTCTTCCACAGCAGGAAATCGTCAGTTAAAATATTGACAGCAGTTTCACACAAAAGTTCGATGGTCACTAACATTATTTTTAACAATTGCAACGGGATATTTACCATGTTCACTATTTGTTTACATCTCACTACATAGTTAACAAAGTCGCTTTTGCTGTCCCTATTTCCCTATGTATGCTTAAATCTTTAAAACTACGCAACGGATTTTGATGCGGTTTTTTTTAATAGATAGAGTGATTTAAGAGGAAGGTTTTAGTATATAATTTGACTGACATCCACGCGGGTGAAGCCGCGGGCATAAGTTAGTTATTAATATAGGAAATTTGAAGCAAATAGTAAACATTATAAATATTCCGTTAAAAATAATCCAATAAAATATATTCAAAATGAATGGCTTGACTCTTTTTTTTTTACTAATTGCGCAAAACTTCCAATACTGATGGGTATGGAATCATGATGAGGTAATTCATTAATGGTAACAAATTGAGCTTTAATGTCCTGTATTGAGGGCAATGAAGATCCGGGGCTGTGTGGTTCCAAAGAGATATCGCGGCCCCATACACAAAGGGCTAAGAAGGAACATGGGTGGTTTTTTAGTCACTAAAAGTCTGACACTCCATTCCTCTCCGCCCAGAGCGGGAGGAGTCATTCGATGACTTCCCAGTCTCCAAAGAAAAAAAAAGGGCAAGGAAGATTTGGTATACTCACAGCTTCCAGAGAAGTTCATAGGGTTGGTAATGGCATCGCAGCGGTCTATACTGAGTGCCACTAGCACATAAGTAGACGCATACATCACTACCGCCTGTAAAAGAGAAAACCCATAAATTAGAAGTCTTATTTGCTAAGAAACACTAAAACAAAAAACAATAAAACAGTCTAATTTAAATAAACTTTTTTGCCATTGACTTCCGGAAATAAAGTGATTTTAGACTATTTTAGTGTTTTTGTGTAAGTCGGTTATTTTTTGCAAAAAGTTGTTAATTTTACCCTTTAAGTTGCAGTATGTATAATAATATTATACTAATTCTTTTCACGAAAATACAACCGAATCGAGAAACGTCACCATTTTTATAAAGTCGATTAAAAAAGGGCAAAAATACCAAATCTTTCATATGCTACACTAGAATAAAAACAGAGAATCTAGTATTTCAAAATCTCTGACTAACAGAATACATAACTTATCTATACAAATGTATAATAAGAATTTCTATTCAAAGCTACCTAACATATTTTTTGAAGAATTTTCATCAACCAATCTAAACGAAGCTTTATAATATAATTATTTTATGCTGAAAAGCATCTTTAAATGTTGAGGTTTAGAGATGCTTTTCTACATAAAATAATATTCGTCATTAGTTCTCAATCTCCATTACCCGTGTGGTCATTAAAGTTCTGAACTAGCTTACTTGCAATTATCTAAATGTTCAAACTTCAGCATTTTCAGAGCCAAAGTTTAATATAGCCTCTTCGCATTTTTGCTATTAATTAATAGACTAGATGTTTTTAATGGTTTTTTTTTTAAATTAATGACTGCCTTTCTGCTCGTGATCGTAATTATGACTGCTTGCATGAGGTCCTGGATGCGATTCTCAGGTCGGGCACAGTCCTATTAAGTTTTTCCATCAGGAATTTCTTAGCCACGGAATCTGAAATTGTGCCCGGTTGATGGCAATAGGCTCGCCCCCTATTATATGGGACTTAAAACATGACTAGCAAAACGTGGGTGTTCTAATACTCTGCCTAACCCTTCGGGAATTACAGGCGTGATGTTATGTTATGACAAAGGTTTGAATTTTGAACGGGGGTGGACAGAATATTATAGTCTAGGTTTAAAAAGGACTCCTTTGAACTGATCATTGTTTGCGCGGGCATAATGAATAGGTCCCTACTTTTATTCATCCTTAATTAAATTATGACAGGTAGGAACAGTGAAGGTAATCCTGTCCCTTACTGTCTGGCACGGTATGATAAGCACATTATAATATTGTTTTATAATTATGTATGTCTTTCAAAAAGGCGTGGGAGTGTGGCACCACTCCCAAGTGGATTTTTAAACCGTGTTTTTGAGGTATTCCATCAGTAACAAGCAAATCCACCCTAATAATTAAATTATTTACTACACTGGGAATTTCGTTTTTAGGGTTAGGTTTTGAAGGTTCATTTTTTGATGTGTCGTTTCTTTATTTATATAAAGTTCCAGCATCAAGTGTAACCCCATAATTATCTATTTTGTCTATAACATGGTTAAAAGATCTAATATAAGAGAAATGAAAAACCATTCATCGTTCATTAAGTGCGGATGACTAAATGCAGATACACTATGCCCAATTACTCCGTATTTTCCGAAAAAAATCATGTTTTAAAATCCGTATGTTTTTTATTACTTTTGGTAACTTCATTATCTTTTTGTTTAGACTTCTCTGTACATTAATTATGAGTCAATTCTCGAGAAACTACAACAGATGTGCGTTAGTTCACTTGTTTGTTATCAGTATCGGTAACCAGAACGCCTCTGTTAACTGATTAAAATATTCTCTGTTTGTTTTGGCGCCGAATTAACGTTTAAGAACTGGATTGTAGTCAGCTGATGTTGTTACAATATTTTATTCATGATCGCGTACAGGAATATATCATGCCTTTATTTTTGTATCGAGTCTTAATAATATAATATAACATCACGCCTATAAGCCCCGAAGGGTTGGGCAGAGGTGTACCTAATAGTACACCCACATTTCGGTAGTTATGTTTAAGTCCCATGTAATAGGGGGCGAGCCTATTGTCATCAACCGGGCACAAATACAGACTCCGTGGCTGTTACTGATAAATTCCTAATGGAAAAAGCCAATATCAGTTTGCCCGACCCGGGAATCGAACTCAGGACCTCATGCTCAGCAGTCGCGCTTGCGACCACTAGGCCAACGAGGCAGTCCTTCGAGTCTTAATAGTTGTTTTCAAATAAGTTACATTTTATTCTTAGCAAAAAACTATTAAGTTCACACAAAAGTCTCTTTTAATCGCATGGCGAGCACATTCTGTAAGAGGGATCTTAGTGACAAATTAATTTAATGGTTGGTGAACGACCACGAGGTCTCATGCCTTCGACTCTACTCTGAATCACCAAACACTCAACAGGTTAGAAGATCAGTTTCTGAGGTACGGGAGTGCTCTAATTTGCCTTCAAACAAATATTTTTTGTCAATTCACGTCAGTTTGTAGTTAACAAAAATGGAAATAAACCAAATTCTTTGAATGTCGCACTCATAATATTAAGCATCATCATTATTCATATCATTTCATTTACTTTTAAGTAAAATTTATATGTATTCAAATTGTATTATTTTATTAAGGTTTTTTTTTGCTGTCTGGTGAATGCTGTAGCACTTTCATGTTGTAATATTTTATGTTAAACTTTTTATTGTGTATTGCTGTTGGTGTAGGTACCTAATAAATAATTAAATAACACTCCATGGACTCATTGTTGCGGGTAATATTTTATCTAGGTTACTAATAATGGTCCTACTATTATTTACCAGTTTGATTTGAATCCAAAACGCAAATAGACTCACTGGAAACATGTTTAAAATCCACTTAGGTAAATTATACCTTTAATTCAAAAGTGTCTGTCTACTCTCCGCAGAATTTCGGACGAGAAAAACGTCATTCAGACTTCGCTTTTGGTGGCAGGTGAACACAATGCCTTTCCAGATCCAAGGGATCTTTATTAGATAAAAGATTGGTTTTAGTCTGTGGACGATACTTACAAACTTTGTCCAATCACATTTGTTTAATGCAACGTCTGCGTCATTTGCATATTAAAGTACCTACTTACCTAAGTTCCCGTTTTGTTTATATGAAAAATATGATGCCACTTAATTAACACTGAAACCTTATTAATTTGGTTTTAACTTTTTACAATAACCCGTTCTGTATACAATACCCATAAAATCGTGTCTTTTATATTTCCAGCCCATGGCAGTATTTTACAGCAGACCTAAGTTGCAAGTACTGTAATCTCCACTTAACCTCATTTAAAACCATCGCTACTAATTTCAGAATAATGAAAAATATTTGAAACCAAGAAACACCAAAAAATACACAACACATTTTATCTCGCACTTGTTAATTACCCACACGAATTTTGTTTATAAAAATAGACAATATTTGTTTAACTCCACTAACCTGTAGGAATTTCACCGACTTGCACATAAACTCTCCGGCCAGCCACGCAATGGTTATCTTCTGAATTATATCTGGGAACACGTAGATCAGCCCCACGAAGAGATCTGAAAAGGAAATTATTCTTGAAAGTTGATAGTTTATAATTTTTGGCTATTACGAGTATGAGAGCATCAAATAATTGTAAGTGGTAGTCGATATCTAAGAATACATCCTATTGCCATCAAACGATGTAACGGGGAGCAAGCCTATTGCCATCCACCGATGTGATTGAGGACAAATCTATTATTGTCATCAACCAAAAAAAACATCCATAGTCTATTCTCAAATCATACACATACAAAGGAAAATTGCCACCTCTTACCACGCGATATTTTGTCTTCCCCCTTTAGGTACGCGGCCGTAACGCTTTTCGTGACGCAAAAATCCTAACACTCCACGTCAATATAGAAGTTTCACTTCAAAAATTAAATATGTCAGTCGTTATGTCTTCTTAAATATAACACAAATTGCCGTTTGATTTATATTAGCGTTAAATAGATGTGTGATTCCTTAATGTATTCGTACGTCCGGCGCACTACACTAGTCAAACAACTGCTACTTGCATCTAGATTTATTTTTGCCTAGGTATGGTCTCAAACTTTGCTGGCTAAAACGTAAAGATAAAGAAAATGAATTCCAGGTTATTGTCATTGTCCTTCGTCGTATTACCCAACGAATTTGAATCCCCTTTAGTAACTTGTCCGTACTTGGTTGAAGCACTATCTTACTGACAAAACTCAGAGGCAGTATACAGGGTGTAAATCAACCCATCACACAGCCATCAACCAAGCATTCTGTACATCAAACTAAGTACCCCTATACGCAAAAATGTTTGCTGGGAAACGACTTTTTTTTTGGGTCAAAAATCAACGGTAAAATTCAATGCAGCACTATTAAAACGTTGTGCTAGTGGATGCTTTGAACGGTAAACGGGTCACGGAGGTAATTTAAGTAAAGTTATAACCTGAAAAACTAGTGTTAACAAAAACAGCTGTGAAAAATTTGGAACTTTGACCCCCAAAATCTCCGTAACTAGGAGTTTCCCAGGTATGGTCTAGAACAAAAACATGATCGCAGTGATGGGGAGAACAAGTGCCCTTCGTTTGCGTTAAGGGTACTTTTACACACTTTAAAGTAAACATGGAAGATAGCTTCGGTTATACACAGTAATTAATCCATCCGACACATCTCCAATTAATAGGAATTAGTGGTCACTGGTCAGTTTGAGGAATTGCCTCTCGTCACTTGTGTAATTGACAGTGTGGATTTCTACAGGAAATTCTAGCAATGTAGGTCAAGGATTGCTAATTGACCTGGGTATTAAATATCTTAAGTAGCTTGTACGATCTTTCATTGTTTCGCTGTATATCAATTACCTACTAAAGTACTAAATCACTTCAAGTATACCTACATTAACATCATGAGGATTATAAATTGATGTCTGTTTCTTTTTGAACCCCCAAAAAAAACATAACACTCTTTTTTTTGGCAGTCGTGTAATTAAATAACGATAATTTTGTTGTACTTTTGTAACTGTACTCTTTTAAATTGTATCCTAAACTATGGCCTGTACTGTCTCATTTACATTTTCATAATTTTACTACCCTTTCATAAACTCTTGTAGCCAACTTTTAATATTTCGCATCATAAATTACGGTACAGAATTTTATTAATCATTAAGTTTTTTACCGTTTCCATTATGGGACGAGCCTTAAAAACATTGGATCGTAAAATCTTCTACTTTGCCAGAGTTTGAGCTGATGCGTATGACGTGTAAGATCGTTACTAGAATACGGGTCATGATTCATACCCCTTATATTCTTCCATGGTTGTTATCGAAAGCCCCAAGCCTTCATGCATTCCCCAAGCCGTTTGTACAGGGGAAGTGAGTGCGAAACCAGATAAGGACATGGCAAACCGAAGACCCCATTATTTGTTTTTCTTTTCCAAAGTCAATATTTGGAGTGAGGAGAACTTTTCCCTTTAATCTTGTTAAGAATGTGCGTTAAGGTGCAAATGGTTCCTTTAAAAGCGTTTGAGGATGTTTATCTTTGAAATTATCATCTGTACCGATGCCTCTTCCCACCTTTGGCTTCGTTTAGATTTTGGAGCGTCGGAAAAACCTTGTTTACTATGCTGAACACGTTGTTCAAACGATTCGAGGGTAATGATGTGCAGTAGTTATTTTAAATACGGAGCTAGTAATCTACCGATCATGCCATTACGCTAATGTCTCATTGAAATCCAAAACGAGTGAGGCCATCATATGATACATTAGTTTAGTAGATTAGATTCTAGCGCCTTGTTTGTGAACGTCAGTGATTTTATACAAATTATGTTTGTTGTATTATTAGCCGTAGGTATGTATGTTAGGTTAGGTTAGGAGCTCGCGGCTTAATAAGAACTGCCACTCCGGGTCGATCTTTAGGTAAAGCTGTGCTTGCCTAGGTCGGTCTGTGGATGGGTGACCGCCTGACATACCGAGTTTCCTCCGTACCTCGGAAAGCACGTTAAGCTGTTGGTCCCGGCGGCCATATATAGATCTTTGGCAGTCGTTACAGGTAGTCAGTGACCTGAAATTCTGACATCCAGTCTTACCAAAGAGTATCGTATTACCTAGTATTAACTGGGTTGTGGAGGTCAGATAGGCAGTCGCTTCATATAAAATACTGGTATTCAGCTGCATCTGGTTAGACTGGAAGCCGACCCTAACATAGTTGGGAAAAGGCTAGGCAGATGATGATGTATGTTAGGTCATAAAACTGGCGTTATTTAAACCTATATTTTAACCAATATTAGGCTAAAGAACGAACGCGTGATGGTTTAATCGGACGTAACAACTAGCCATTGTGGTTTAAACTTTTGTAACAACCAGAATATTTGTGTTACCCATAATACCCGTGGACTTGAATAAAGTTTACAAATACAGTTAACAGCTGATGCCCGCGGCTTCACTCACGTGGATGTCGGTCAAATTATATACTTAAGCCTTCCTCGTGAACCACTCTCTCCATTGGTGAAAACAGCATTAAAATTGGTGCAGAAGTTTCTGAGTTTATCGCGAACAGACAGACAGACAGACGCGGCGGAGGACTTTGTTTTATGATATGTAGTGATAAAGTGCGAAACGAGTATTTTCGATGTTAAAAGGGTTTTATGTTTTAGCGTTCATGTATGTATGTATGTTTGTTTGTGAGTTTCTTTATTCCACCATAACTTCTAAACACCTGAACCTATTCTGATGAGATTACGTTCCGCTCTGCATTCGCGATATGCTTTTTAACTTTACCAGTCGTTTCAACCTTACCCATTTCTGCTGAAAATCAATTGAGAGTGAATAGCACAAAAAATAGGTCACGATACAAGTACTCTGGTTTCTATTCGGAGATGTTAAAACGAGTGCGACTTAAATTTGACCAGATGACCGCTTTTATTGTACACAGTCATATGCACAAACTGACTGCCATCATTAATCTTTTCTATCTCAGCAAACTTATTATTTCAGAACGAAAATTCGTTGGCACTTTTCTGTCTGATATGATATGGTTGAAAATTGTACGACGTGTGTTTTCTCCACGGTGAAATAAAGTGCGTCAGCTCCAACAGTTTACAAACACGCTGATTTGTTTAGATACACGTCTGTTTCCTCATTTTTATAACAAAGTTAGTGAACTATTTGTAGTGTATGATGGAAATAGTTGTACGACGGAACTATTGAAGCTACTTCTCGCTCTACAGAATAACGGGCAGATCACGGTTTATGGAAAATTGTAATATTTAGTGGATGATTGATTGCTTGAACCATCTTCAGTTTTAGTCTTATTGATAGAAGGTTTTGGTTCGAAATTGTATAAACTGGGTTGCTAAATTAGGATTCACTTAAACGATATGAAATACATAAGAAATGTTGATGCTAGCCAGATCAATGGCCATTGATGAAGCAAAAAAAGTATGTAAGGTTCTTAGCTGAGGTGGCATTCTGTAGTTTCTGCCTGCCCCCTTGCGAATGATGATGATGATGATAGCAGACTATTGCTAGACCAATGGCCTTTTAGATCAATGGTTAGTGCTCTTTTATCCAATTTCACATATTTATCGCAATGCAATATTCTGGCTGGCACACATTCCAGTTAAACAAATCCACGCTAACGATACTGCATAAAGTTAAATCACATAACCGCAGCTCAAATTTTAATCCGGAAGTTTGCGAGTTTGAACGCCGAACAATTTCCTAATTCGACGGTACGTTTTGGCACAAACATGGAGCAAGCCGGGCGGTGTCACTGGGTAGCGGAAACCACATAAATCTGCCATGTCAGTATGCAGTAAGGCTGTGTTTATAATCGCTAGTTTAGTGCCGAAAACTTCATAGACGATAATGAGATATCCATCAACCTGCATTGGGCCCACTGACCCATAGAGAAGTTCAATTCAATATTTTAATAAAATATATACAAGTATCAAAAAGAGAAGAATTACAGGGCGTCAAAAAACTCGTCTACACCGCTGTCAACAGGAAAACTGCCCAGAAGGCTGGCAGCATTCCCACGTTGGATGGCAATGCTGATTCTTTTGCCAAAGAACAGGCCAGCCCTCTGGTCACGTGAAGAGTCGGCCCACCGCTTGGCAATTTCCTTAAATATTGTAATAGTGACCACTCAGACCCCAAGGCCCCAGTGTTTCAACTTAATATTTTATTATAATTATAGTTCTGTAAATTGTAGTTTGTAAATATTATAAATAATTTATTTATGTGAAAAAAAACATTAAAATATTTCTAAAAATGAAAAAAAAAATAGTACACCTGGTAAATATTCCGTCTTTAGTGTTAATGATAGTATTAGTGACCATCTCAGTATAAAAATGTATAGTGTTATCAACATCATGAAACTTCTCCTTTACGGTATATTTCTCCTCACAGAGAAGACCGGATTACTAGCAACGGGGAAATTAGAAGCTGATGAAACTTGTGCCAATGCAGGTCTTACAAAAAGACTGAATGAAAGCCACTGAATACTGGAGCATAGTAAAATGTATGATGTACCAATGAAACCACTTTGAGGTGCAAAGGAAACCAATAAGGTTTTGATGAATAAATCCGTGTTTTGTGTTCGGATGAAGTTGAAAATATTATCAAATAATACTTTCTCCACCAACCTCTTTTAAAAAGCTACTCTCTAATAGACAAAGACCCTTATGTCCGGCGGAAACCTCACGAAAACAAGAGTGAGGTCTGATTTAAACTTGCGATTAACCCTCCTTTACGTAATTTATGGTAAGGGGATCACATTTTTTGTAACTCGGCTCATTTGTCCGACAAAGAAGTGTGCTATCACCAGTTTTTACCCCTTACAGGGTAAGTGGAGATTATGGGAAAGTAATTTTACACTAAGTGGCCTCTTTGATGCTGTAGTTTAGAAACACTAGAAACCCAATATTACTTCATTTCAAAGGGATTACGTTCAATATAAAGTTTGAGAACATAATATTTGTTAAACAAACTGACTAGTCGATCGACTTTTATAGTGCGAAAGCCGAATATTCAACCAGACCACAAAGTCTCCTGAAATTTAGTTTTTTAATTTACTTAAATTCTCGTAGTAGTAGAAACTGTGGGGCTGAGTTTGTAAGAGTCCGACATAACCCTCGATTTTGCCCAGACGGGTGGTATCCATCAGGCATTATTCATACCAAAATAAAGTTAGGTAACTAACCTAGAAAAAATCATTACCCTTCCTTTTGGCTTCGTCGTAAGTCGGGTAAAAATTAGATTACATAATAGAAACAACATCGCTAAACGTAATACTCTAGTAAAATTTCAGCAGGCCTATTCTGCAAAAAGTGACACTGACAGCCATACTGCTGATATAGAAATGTCTTGAATACCTAGTTATCCGAATTTGTACAGAATAGCGCCCTAGGAGAGATTGCTGAATTTGTGCTTCCTACACAAATATATTTAAAAACCCTTACGAATCAGTAGACGGTACAATGCTGATTAGTTGTGTCGGTACAAATGTATCGTGGCAAACTTTATACTTACACAATTTTGCATTTTTCCGTCAGTGATACATAGGATAACTTTTTTTCTATTATCTCTCCAGATAACGTCTCCACAGAATCCTAAATCTCTTTGAAATAAGCCTGTATATTCACCGTCCTTGTATCTATTGAAAGCACGCTCATTTTAATCTTCTTACCATGAAAATATCGTGAGCAAGAATATATCGTTTAGCGTATTTATGATCAAAGTAACCTATAAGCCGAGAAAGAATTCTCATTTCGAAGAACTCTCGAACACAAATGGAAATATCGTTGGATATTAATATAAAAATCACATATATCGAGGCACTTCGATTTCGGATTCATTCGATTCAAAATAATTTCCTTCTGTGTTAGTAAATTGAAAGTACCTCAAGATGTTTTCAATTTTAAATGCGAAGTCCTAAACAGAGAATGAATTAGACTGGCCATGGAAGGGCAGTGCCTATGGGGCTATAACAGTCTATTGGGTAGGTTTCCTATATATATTTTGTATATATATAAAAAGAACGCTTTTGTCCGTTGTCATTAAATTGAGCTAAGTATGTAGACGATCATAAATCTTGATATTTTGCCATGATAAATAGCCAACGCTGATTTTCAAACCCGCAGGAATCTATCCACCAAAACATTTTAAACTATTTTATTTCACCACACGATGCAGGCTGCAACAAATGTTGGAAATAGTGGATCGATTTCCATTCGCAACAGCTATTGGCACTATGAACAGGAGACCACAATACAATCTGCAAACAGTTTTCTGTTGATTGCACGCGAACAAATGGAATTTTGCAAACTGCCGTCAGCAATATTCCTCCAGCCGCACCGATAAATAGAGCAAACCAAGAATTGAGTTCGAAAAAATGTTCGCAGAGCACAAAACTGAAATTAGCTTTAACGAAATCTTGCTTGTAGTTTTTTCGTATACTCATGAGATTTTTCACGGATAATTTGAGTATAATTACGCGACATAACATAGGAGAAAAACTGTTATTTGCATACTACATTTCCATTTTACTGTTCTATTTTCGTTCTTACTCAAATGTGTTTGTTTTTGAATTAAATGTGCATATTTGCATCCTCGATACTTTCATTAATGAACGTGGAATGAAGTTATTACCAGTAAAGCTCAATAATCTTTCGTGGGTGATATTTTTCATATCTTTGTATAGCCACCGATGATAAGAGCACTAAAAGTAGTTTTAGGTTTTGTAAAAAAGAATAGAAAAAATTCAAACGACAGTCCAATCTACAGGTAGTATAAATAGAGTATACTTTATAAAATTGTTACACCGTTCAAGATATATCTATGGTAACGTGCGATGGGGTTACGCACAATCTATGAAATGCAATGTGGGTTACAAAAGTTGCAGTGAACGCGTGGGCGCGGCGGACACCGTGTGGACTGTTTCACTTGCTTGAAAGAGCAGCGAGCGTACCGTTGATGCATGTTAGTCCTTCAAGCGGTAGATCAATACCAAAAGAGAGTTCATACCTATTTGGTGCAATGTAACGTATAGGTTATACTAGGCGGCAGTAATGTAGGCTAGAGGGATGAGTCCTGACTTAAAAAAATATGACTCTGTTTAGTCCGTCAGTTCATTATTATCGTCATCATTAATGTTCCCTCTGCTGGGAACACACACGCCTCTTCTCTAGGAGAGGGATGGGCTATAATCCACCACGCGCCTTTTTGGTCCTATGACACTCCGGTTTCCTCACGATGTTTTCACCTTCACCGTCCAGCAGTTGGATTATCGAAAAATATCGGATACGTGTTTTTTTTTTTATCAAAATGATGAAGATAAAACGCGTCGAAAAAAAAATGGACTGAAATGTGACGTCACACGAGTTTTACATTGCCTTATTAAATGGGACTTACTATTAACCGGCGAAATGTGAATATACTATTAGGTACACCTCTGCATAACCCTTTGGGGATTACAGGCGTGATGTTATTTAAGTAGATTTAGATTAACGATAGATTTTTGAAGATGTAGTTTGACATCAGTTTTCTTTGTGTTTATTAACTAAGAGCGACGCAATTACGCAGGAGGACGCAATTAGAAAAGAAGAAGTTGAATTATCCCATTGAGTATTGATATTATTAAAACATCTTTTGCACGAATACCTAATAGGGTAGTAGATACATAAATAGCTTCAGTTGAAAGTCTAGGAATACCGAAACCTGAAAAGCCAAAGCAATAAGTTAGTTTTACTGCCTAAACTGGCATTTTTATTACACAATCCTTTTACTATTTCCATCAGGGTTCAATTCAATGGGGTGCGATAATAGGACATTTAAAATAATTAAGTGTACATTTTTGAACTAGCCTAGATACCTCAGGGCTTAGATATATCTAATGCAGTACGATAAACTGGAGAGCAACGGTGGCCCAGTGGTAGCGGCCCTTACTTACGAACAGTAAGTCGTGGGTTTGAACCCAGGCAGGCGCATTACTTTGTGTAATTTATTTCATCACCACTGCTCTCAAAAACGGTGAAGGAAAACATCGTGAGGAAACCGGCATGTCTTGGAACCAAAAAATTCGAAGATATGTGACATCTACCAACCCGCACTGGGCCCGCGTGGAGGATTATAGCCCATCCCTTTCCTAGAGAGGACGCCTGAGTACCTGCAGTGGGAACATTATAGGCTGATGATGATGACGATAAACTAGTGATTGATGATACCGGGTTTAATACGGAGAAGATAATTGGCGTTCTTTTTAACAGACTTCAAACAAGAGGAGAATCTCAATTCATCGGAAGGTTTTTTGTTATGGAAGTGTTAGTAACATGTACTCGTAGTAACCCTTTTTTTTGGGGTTGGAAAATCATCAAATGACTCCTCCCGGTCTGGGCAGAGCGGTAGGAAGTGTCAGACTTCTACTAACTATAAAGCACCCATGTTTCTTCTTAGCCCTTGTGCCGAGGCCGCGGAATCTCTTTCCAACAACCCACAGCCTCGACGACGGGCTCATAATACCCCTTTTTTTTTTTGGGGAGTGGGAAATCATCAAATGACTCCTCCCGCTCTGGGCAGAGCGGAAGGAAGTGTCAGACTTCTACTGACTAAAAACCACCCATGTTTCTTCTTAGCCCTTGTGCCGAGGCCGCGGAATCTCTTTCCAACAACCCGCAGCCCCGACGACGGGCTCATAATACCCCTTGCATAGACGTAGGCGTAGGTGCGACGGAATGTTCCAACCGCGCAGGCGCGAGGACAGAGCCACGTCGTAACGTGAATGTCTCAGAGTCAGTAGCCTGTGGAAGGGTTTGGCGAGCAGACGCCAATCGCTTTCAGAGGTTCCATAATCCACCAAGCATCTTCCCAACTAAGTTAGGGACGGCTTTCAGTGTACCTGGATGCAGCTGAATAGCAGTATTTTTTGTGGAGTGACTGCGAATTGAAAAGCGTTTCGGACGAGGTTGGATATATCCGACCTCGTCCGAAACGCTTTTTTTGAAAGTTTATATTTTTAAATAATGAATTTCACATAAACTTACATAACAGATGCCTGGTTCGGGTTGGTCGTTTCCTATGGAAAAGAATCGCTGAAAAACTCCAGGATTACTTTTTTTTTAATGTTTTGTGTAGCTACGTCATGGTGTAACAATGCCATACAAAATTGTTTTTTTTTTATTGTTGTGTCTGTCTGTATGTTTGTTCTGGCTAATCTCTGAAACTGCTGGACAGATTTCTAAGGTACTTTTAATTGCAGATAGCTGGTATTATAAGATCTAACGAAGGCTACTGCAATTTAAAAAAAAAAATTAAGGTCACGTGTTAAAAAAAAAACTCAAAAAATTGTTAACAAAATTCGATTCAAGCGGCTAATATCCGAAACGGCCGGACCAATTTTGACTGAATATTTACTGACAGATAACTGAATGTTATATATAAAAAGTTAGTCGTAAATAAAGGTACTCCATATAACATAAAAAGTAGCCTTAGCTACGACTAACTTTTATTTTAGAATAATAATTAGGGATCCGTGCAAAAAAAGCCTAATAATTCGATAACGAAATCCAGAAGGAGGATGTAATATTTTTTTTCAATAATTTCACGCAAATGAAAGTCGCGGGCAACAGCAACTTAGTCGCAAATAGTCCTAAATTTCCATTTAGGAATTTACTTGGCCAAGTTGTTTCTATTGTAAGTGTATGTAGGGGCGATGCAATTGTACCAGCCGCGCAGGCGTGAAACTATACCCACGCCGCCGCCGCACGCCGCACCCTTATTGACGAGAATCACTCTCAGTACGGTGAGTTTGCCGGAAGCGTGCAGACGCCTCTGGTAAACCCATCGTCGATAATCTAACAATACAGGGACTATACATACAGTGTGGTAGGTCAAACAAGGGACATTATTTAAGTTTCAGTATTCGACTCTCGCCCCAAATATGTAAAAAAACTATAATCTTAATTTGTGACCGAATAGGGTAGTTGACTAAAAAAATCTAATTAGACCGTCAGATAGATTTCCAAAAAATATTGAACACGTATTTTTTCTTTTTTCACGTAAATAATAAATTAAGGCATATTGCCTTAATTTATTATTTACGTGAAAAAAGAAAAAATACGTGTTCAATATTTTTCGTGTTCTACTATTGTAGAAGACACAGTGCTTCAAAAAGTCGCGCGACAATGACGTCGCGCGACTTTGCGTTAAAAAATGTACCAAACTATGAAGTTTGGTACATTTTTTATCACAAAGTGACGTCACTCACAATCTTTGACGCGTTTTATTTCCATTATTTTTTATTAATTTAATAAAACAAAAAACACGTATCCAATATTTTTCGATAATCTAACAGACGGACTAAACAGAATCATATTTTTTTTTAGCCAGTCAACTACCCTAATGTGCCATGGTCCCGCACGCTCTCCAGATCTCACTTTATTACATGTTTCTTTTTCGCCATTGTCCTACGCCAGTTTAAAAATATGAAGGGAAAATGGATTTTACCTAAAACTTATTGACTCGAACACATTTTCTGTAATAAGCGGAAGGGTTGCGAAATTTTTCCGAAATATTTGGTATGGTTCTGTCTATTATTTATCAGGTATTTTTTTTGCTTATATTTTTTTTTTTTTTTTTGTCGGCTTTTATGTTTGGCCTATGAATTTGTTTGTTATAATGAATTGGCCAAATCTTACAACTGAATTTCAAACCAGTTCCCCCAACCGATTGAGCTGAAAGTTTAACGTTAAAAAAAGATAGATTTCCAAAAATATTGGACAATTTTTTTTTTTCTTTCCTTACTTAAATAAAAATGAAGAAGATACAGTGCTTCGAAAACTCGAGTGATATCACAATGCTGTACACTTTTTACCACGTAGTGACGTCACAAGCCCCACCTCATGATCTTTAACGCGTTTTATATTCGTCAATTTTTAGTATGATTAAACAAAATCTCTAACCCAATATTTTTCGATAATCTAACTGACGGACTGAACAGAATCATATTTTTTTAGTCAGGAAACATCCCTATTAATGTACACTATGTACAGTCATCGACGGAAATATGAAATGTAACAAAACAATAACAAAAGAACTATGATATTAAATCCTGCTGTCATTGCCATCAGTTGTTTAAAGTAATCATTAATCAATTTATCTTACTTAAATATAGAATTCTTTGATTTATATATTCGATACAAGCAAAGACAATAGCTAACATTCGTAATAGCAATTAAGAATTCTATTGTTTTCATTATGATGTCTAGAGCTGTGTTCAAGGGAATCACAAACAAGCTAAGTAAGTAAATCTCATCATTTATATTTGACAAACACACAAATAAATTAATAGTTTGCTAGTATCGAGTTTACTATTGTCTTCGAAGTCTTTGGATACTTTCAGTTAGACTTTGAGTCGTAGCTGGCTTTGAATAGAGTACCGAATTATAATGATTATCACTACATTATACTGATACTTGTGTGGACAAACGCTTATCCTACTCACGTTTGTACTAGATATTTGTCATGTTTAAATGACATGCTGGTTAGTCGACCACTTTTCATCTTTATGGCCCAGAGTAATAAGATTGAAAAGTGGTCTACCGCTAGTGAGCGCGGTAGTACGAGTACCTATTAACTTTTAGTGATATCTAATGTCGTTTGACAAATTGACGGAGAGTCTAGTCCAGGGATGGCGGACCAATGACACACGTGCCATTGGTGGCACGGTACACGATATTATAGGCACACCACCGAATTTTTTAACTATATTTTCATCTATGCCTACGAGTAATTATTTTCTGAGAAGAATAAAATTAGATTCGATTAGAATCCGTTTGGTAGAGGAGTCCAGTTCAACACGCAAACTACAAAAAAAAAACCTCATACAACCCTTATACTATACATTTATGTTTTATAATCTAATCAGAAACAACAAAAGTTACAGTAATGTTACTTTAATTTGTAGAATTTAAACATTTATTACGATTTAAGTTTAGATTTTCCTTTTTGGTACTAATTATAAAGTTTTTAGTTGAAAATATTAAGTTCAATTATCTGCATATAAAGACTGAGAAATATTATTGACCGGCACGTCCAAGGTCTCAATAAACATAGCTTTGGAAAAACGTCACGTTGATTCATAAAGGTTCGCCATCCCTGCTCTAGTCTAACCACATGAACATTCGCTGTCTACGGAACCCTAAAACTTCTAAACGAACAGGAAAAGCTTTGACAGGCAAACAAAAGCCAAGGTAACTTCCGTCTCTTTTGAAAACACGTGACCTGATTCCACACAGACATGCTGAATTAATGACGCCAAATAGTTTCGGAAACAAACTTAAATATAAATTAACTGACTTTTGGCCCGGTTAATTAACGAAGGTATCGTATGAAAAACGAATTTTACTGCATTAACCCAACTGAGGGGAGGGTGGTTAAAATGTATGAAGTTAAAACTTTTTAGCAGCAAAGGTCCGGCGGAAGTTCGGTTTATGTTTTTAAATTTTATGTTGAGGAACAGTGGTAAATGCTCTTTTTGTGGGAATGTTCGCATCCAGTTAGAAGATCGAAATCTAGCAGGTAGGGGTACATTGAACCCCGTCGGGGCTGCGGGTTGTTCGAAAGAGATACCGCGGCCTCGACATAAAAGGGCTAAGAAGGAACACGGGTGGTTTTTAGTCAGTAAAATTCTGACACTCCCTTTCGCTCTGCCCAAGAGCGGGAGGGGTTATTCGATAATAATTTTCACCCGCCAAAAAAAAAAGGGGTATATTAAAAAAACACAATTAAAGATTGTATAAATGAAAGGAATTTTTTGTTTTGAAAGTTTGAAATTATTTATAGGTAAAATCGAATTTCATAACGATACTCGTATAGTACTGGGACTCTGAATGCAGTATGTTTGTGGCAAGAACCAAACCCGCTACACCGCGGTTTCACTAAAAGGTAGTCTTGATCGTTCAGCTTACACCGAACGCTCTTCTTAGCATCATCACTCATGAAGGCTGTTGAAATGCATTAAATAAACCCTACGCACTTATTTATTGAAAACTCCAAGCACAAAGTATAGAGGCGGACTTAATGCCATAGACATTTTCTACCAGACAACTTTTGGGTGATGCAAAAACAAACAGGAGCAATGTAGCTATGTGCCTTAGAAGCTATGCTTTAGAAGCTTTTTTTTTTTGGGGGGTTGGAAATCATCAAATAACCCCTCCCGCTCTTGGGCAGAGCGGAAGGGAGTGTCAAACTTCTACTGACTAAAAACCACCCATGTTCCTTCTTAGCCCTCGCGCCGAGGCCGCGGAATCTCTTTCGAACAACCCGCAGCCCCGACGGGAGCTATTAGAAGCTTGATGTAAGATCTATTTCATAATCTTCATCATCATCATCAGCATTTATTCTATCTATTTCATAATCTTATAGGCCCCAAAATATTTAGTATGTTTGCAACAACATGAAATAACAATCAAGAGATTTCCTAATCTCTTGATTGCTATTTCATGTCATTTCATTAGCGACTTTTAAAGGTGATTTCCTCCTGGAAATCACCTTTAAAAGTCGCTGATAAATGTTAGTGCTCGTGACTTCTGACTGAACTGTAGTCCCCAAGATCGGCAAGATCCCAAACTATTTTTATTTTCCTGGTCAAAATAGTACCTATACAGGCTCACCTCAAAATAAATCTACTAAAACTACGAACTAGACTTACCAGCGATAGCAAGCTGCATGATAAAGAAGTTCATGCGACTCTTCCGGGCGTTAGTGCAGAGCAGAGCGGCGATAACGGACGCGTTGAGCACCACTATCGACACGAACAGCACCCACATCACCGTGAACTGGATTGACTGGAACATAAAGGTTCAGGTTAAGATGTATAGATGTTTATTTTTTATGGTTTGTTGTGTGTTTAATATGTTTGTGAAACAATGTCTTTTGTTAATGTATGTGTAAATAAATAAATTAGTAATTATTTGTGGCGAGCACTTCTAATTTTTATCAGGTGTATCAATATTTACTACTCGTCTTTTAGTGTGATATGTGGTTAAGGCGTGGATATACGTGAATTGACCTATTTTAGGATACATTAGAACCTTTTTTCTGCAACCATCACCAGATTAAAAAAAAAATCTAGAGCATGTTCTCATCACTTCAAAAAAAAAAAAAAATTTAAACATCTTAAATAAATATGCAAAGTAGCCTCTGTTTTTGTAACTAACTACCATTTTTCTCCTAAACTATCAATCATAGGATCTTTTTATTGCCATCAATATATTATTTAAAGTCGCCGAGGGGCCCTTCGGCTTATTTTTGCCACAATGACTTTCTTAATTATTTGCATGGATTTTTTTTATGTAATCGCTACTCGCAAATGGCGTTGCTACTACCCCTCTGGCGCCCAATAAATCGGTTGTGGGAGGGTGAACTGTTAGTGGCGTATATCCAGCTCTTAACCTGATGTAAGGGTTTTTATACTGCCCATTAGCTTCCGACTCGGCGTGTATATCACTACAGTTGCCGTTAGTAACAAACACATTACTTCTCACAGTCTGACAGTAAGTACACTTCAGCTTTGCCCTCCAGCCTTTCGATTGAACTTTCTAATACCAATTTCCCATTACATTTTCCAATTGAACATTTCCCTTAACTTTCGTTTCCAACCAATAATTTTATTGAAGCGTCCTATCATCGTCTGGCAACGAAGAATTAATTCAATTCAATTTATTAAAAAAGTAAGCTTCCATTAATCATCTTCTTCAAAAACTTTGAACAGAAAATTAACTAGAAAATTAATTCACATTTGGTTAGGAGGCTCTTAATGCCTCTTATCCAGTTGAACACATTTAAAAATTAGTTAAATAGCATGTTGTATATTATTGGTGAAGATATTTTTCTCAAAATATCGATGAAATTCTGAATGAGAAAAGCGCCCATTCATGATACAGATAATAATTTATCAAGTATAAAAAGTACTGTTGCGTAAAATTAAGGTACTCTAAAGACTGTTTTCATAAATAATACTTTTTTCAATAATCTAAGATCTACTTATACGACCAGGGAATTGAATTGTTTAAAAAACATACCGTACCACGTCAATGTGACACAATTGTCAAATAATTACACTTTTGGGTCAAATGTACAGACAATTTAAGTTAAGATATTCAATATAATGATGATGATTGTGCTTTACTAACAATTTTCTTTCTGTGGCAATCAATAACGTATTGTCACATTGGTGAGCGTAGTATTTTCTGTTTGTCTATACGTCAGAGATAAAATAAACAGGGGGATACCCAAATTTTAATCTTCCCATGCAAATTGCAACGGTTTTCGTCAAAATTTTAAGCTGTATTGAGAATTCAGTCAGAACCCAACCGACTCAGAGATTATCCTATAACATGCAAATGGTGACAGAGAAGGAATTGAATTGAATATCATTACGACGACGGTTTGGCTATTTAAAATTTCTCTATTATTGTGTATAAAGTTATTTACACCCGGTGTTGGGGATGACTCAAAATTGTACCAGATTAAAGGAACGTAGTCTTGTAATACATAGGTTTAAAAAAAATCTGCGGTTAAAAAAAGAGCAATAATATTCACAGGAAAAATGTGTGAAACAGCTGCTTTTGTTTTCTACTGGTTCCAAGGTAAAATGTGTGTCACAATGATGTGAACTGGCGACCGATAGAACTCTACGAAAAATATAAAACAGTCTCGAAATTGGAAGTTCTCACTCGCAATAGCGTTTTTTCCTCGCTTAAGATAAACAATTTAATTTTTTTGTAAGAGACTTTTTTATCTTAAAGCATTTCAGAGTTAAAACACACAAAGCTTGGTCAAAATATTCAATAATACCAGATGAAAACGAGCCTTACATAATGATAAGGCAAAAATATTGTTTATCACATTATTCAGCTAAGTTATAATATTATGTCCCGTCGGGGCTGCGGGTTGTTCGCAAGAGATACCGCGATCTCGACATGAAGGGCTAAGAAGGAACATGGGTGATTTTTAGTCAGTAGAAGTCTGACACTCCCTTTCGCTCTGCCCAAGAGCGGGAGGGGTTATTTGATAATTTTCCACCCGCCAAAAAAAAAGTTATAATATTATGTAGACCGCATTACTTTTAAAAGCCTGAAGTATCGTCGTATCGTCGCGTTTGATAACGGTATCACGACAGGCTCTCTCGATATTCAGTGACGTTAACCCAAAAATATCCATTACACGATTAAAACCTTTCACGATTTATTATACAACATAATCAGATAAAAATAGTGTGGGTGCGACGAGATTTGTTAGGTTTTACTGATTTAATATATATTTTCCTATGGCTTTACTCATTTAGTTTTCTACTTATCACAGATCAGAAGTTCCCTTGAAATGTCATCACTCAAATTATTCATCCAACCGAAAATAGCATTGCCATTTTTTTTACTGCTATACTTTTGCCAAAACTAATTTCCTATAGTTAAGAAGACACCATCATCAAAGCCTTAGGTGCAGTGCCTCTGGAGATGCGACTTGAGTCGTAATATGCGACAAGTGGCACACGCGCTCTTCACTTACTTCACTTGTGTTGCTGAGTCTCGTGGTGTGTTGTGCTGTAAGTCATTTCATTCATTTGTTTCTATACAGTCGCAACGTCGAGCATAGGTACATACATAACATGATGCTCGAGTATTATAGTGTCTGTATTCAGAGTGTTATAAGTACATTATTATACTCCTATAAGCATTATTACGAACTCTCTGGAAATTATCTTTGCGTCAACTTTAATTTGCATCTCTACACCAAACAGTTTCTCTAAAATCACACTATGTTTTCGTATAATCTAAATATCTTCACGATTAACAACATTTAGATAAAATTATCTTGCGTTCCTACGCAAGGTAATTTTATCATATACCTATACGTTTTCACATGATTATGCAAGTCAACAAGTCAAGGAAATTCTTTATGATTTTTATTTAGACTAAGTTGAATCAGCTATTTAACTTGTAAGCGTGTGACTAAATTGAAGTCGATGAACCTATGTCTAAATATAAATGAGTTGGGATAAGCCCGGTATCAGCTAAGCCCAAGCTCTTTAGTCTAATGAGAATATTTGATAAGCTGTTGATAATATGCATACATTGGATAAACTACAACGTACGTGTATTCTATATTGGGGGATTTTCATGAATGGTTTGACGTTTGAAGACATTATGAGAACTTAAGTATGATTTTCGAAATTAAAAACACAATTCTGAGTACTGTAAAAGTGCCAAAATATTAAAATATGTAATTTTAAAGTAACTGGAGAAATGCAAAACCATTATCCAGGATTCAGGATCTAAACGAAGCCAATGTTTGAGTTGTGCAGATATCTACCAGACACAATTTGAGTGATGTCGACACATGACGTGACATGAGGTTGAGCAATCAAAAGCCCTATTTAAGCATCTATTTAATCTCACAAAATGTGATTGATTGACTAAACAATGTTGTGCTGTGGACCCCCATAGCATAGCATCATGTTAAGTGGTAACCTGTGTGTTGCAGTCACGACGTACAAGCTGTTCACTTTTTTTTCTGTCTTTATATATCTAAAAATGTTAGTTATGTGTTGTATGTTATGCAGTAAGGTCTAACGACCCCACACACCCCCTAGTGTCAGAATTTCTAAACCACCTCAATGGCCTCTTTTTGCCATTTTGCATGCACGTTATGTATCTGCGACAAATAAATACTTCTTCTTTCTACCTTGTCTTACTTACATCATAAAAGTAGTAAATATTGAGTTCTGCGGTGGCGTTAGTGGCGTTCTTGACGGGGCCATGGTCATCATCAGGCGAGAACACGGTGGTGAAGTAAGACGTTCGCGGCGTTGTCTGTTGCTCAAACTCTTCGATCATGATATCTAGAGCCATAGTCCTGAAACAATACGAAAGTTAGATTTAAAAAACTTTGTATTGTCTTTCATCTGTCTTCAGAAGACAGATACAAAGGTAGGAAGATCATCTGCCAAAAAGTGGGCAAAGAACTGCACTGGATAGGAATACGTGGAGGGAAAAACAAAAGAAGACTTGGTGCCCTACTGCGACGTCTTAAAACAGTCTTAACTTAATCTTAATCCAGTGTGGAAACTAAACAGGCTGTCTAGCGCCATCTCTTTTCCACACTGGATAAATAATAATTTAGGACTGTTTTAAGACGTCATGGTAGCTGATAAATTACCATTTATGTTCTTCTTTCTTCTGGTAGCTGATAAATTACCATTTATCAGCTACCAGAAGGCCTACCTACGCCTACCTGAACGGTTAACAGTTATTAGAAAATTTTATCGCTAATGATATTGATATAATGAATCACTATGTTACTACAAAATTGTCTAAATATCTTTGAAATTGTATGAAGAGAGAGCCCTGACATCTATCCACAATACAAGTTTAATCTTAGCTTGGTTGCCAGAGGTTAAAACTCAGCTGTGGTACCCTTACATTTTTTTGGTTTATATAGTGTGTTCGACATACTACTGATAATATACTTTGCTAATTGTAATTTTGGAAATAAAGCATTATTATTATTATTAGTAAAAAATAGTTTTACGTTAGTTTTACTATTTGTTGATGTTCAAAGGTCAGAGAAAATAAAGGCTGTTTTTATTTTTTAAATTGTATTTTTTGTTTTATTTAATTTTATTGTCTTTCATCATCAGCCTAGCCTTTTTACAACAACGTGGCCAGCTTTCAGGTACTTCAGATGGCAATGCTGATTCTTGGAGTCAAAGAACCACTCGGTGAGCACTCGGAACCTTTGGTCCCAGTGTTTTACTCCTAAAAGACAGATACATAACTACCAATAAGGTTTATCTATTGGAGCCATTTGAAAGTTTAAAGCACAGTCTACCGTGCTAAATGGCGCAAGGGTGTCGACACTCCCGTCGGGGTTGCGGGTTGTTCGCAAGAGATACCGCGGCCTCCACATGAAGGGCTAAGAAGGATGGGTGGTTTTAGTCAGTAGAAGCCTGACACTCCCTTTTGCTCTGCCCAAGAGCGGGAGGGATTATTTGATGATTTTCCACCCACCAAAAAAAAGCCATTGTATTTCGCGTGGATCTACGTTATACGAAACGTAGATTCACGCGAAATACAATGGCTTTTTAATTGTGTCTTATACACGACATAGGCAAGGTTAACATACCGTCTAGACTCAAGTTCTGCCATCCTTTTCAATTATTCAGTTAGTACCAACTTAAAAAAACATTCGCTACCAGTCAACTTCAAAATGTAATCCTAGTATTTTTACCCTTCCAACCTAACCTACAAGCACTGTAATAATCTAGCTGTTTCTATTGTAGGTATAACCATTATGGATCTCTTTAATCTAACATTTAAATAAATTAAATTAAATAAAGGGTGTACAAGTACCCTTAACGAAGTCGAAAGGCACTTTTTCTCCCCATCACTGCGATCATTTTTACCATACCTGGGAACCCCCTAGTTACGGAGATATAGGGGTTCAAAGTTCCAAATTTTTCCCAGCTGTTTTTTTAATTACTAGTTTTTCAGGTTATAACTTTACTTAAATTACCTCTATGACCCATTTACTATTCAAAGCATACACTAGAACAATGTTTAAAGAGTTTTATCATAAAATGTAATTTAACACCCCAAAAAAAGAGTCGTTTACACCCTGTATGTAGCGCGACGCATTGTTCATGCCGCGCAGGCGCGAGGACAGAGCCACATCGTACCGTGAATCAGTCTCATTAGTGTGCTGAAGTACCGGGCGAGCAGACGCCTTATATTTCATCATACTCCTTAATCCACCAAGCGTCTTCCCAACTATGTTGGAGACGGCTTCCAGTCAAGCCGGACGCAGCTGAATACCAGTATTTTTCATGGAGCGACTCTACCACTGAAAACCAGCGCTGTGCTGTGGGTGCCCATAGCACAGCATCATGCTAAGTGGCAACCTAGTTGTCGCAGTCACGACGTGCAACTATCTTTATATTATCCCAGTTTTTTTGTATTTTTTAATATCTGTTATGCGTTGTATGTGTATTTTTTTTGTATGTCTCTTTGTATGCTCGTTATGTTTCTGCGACAAATAAATAATGTTTCTTTCTTTTTCTTTTCTTTGTACATTTCTCCAACCTCTACGAAACAGTTATTAGTGTGAAACACGATGCATGCAGACGATATGGTACCGCTCAGTCCATCCATAGGTACGTTGAAGAATTTGTTATCGATCTGCGAAGCCTATACGGAGAAACATGGCCTGATTTAAACAGTTTGAATAGCGTAGGCCTGACAATACGTGGGTACTTAACATATTCGTAAACAAATATAGAAAAAATATCAAAACTATGCCATCTAAGAATAAGAAAATTTTCAAATATTTTAATACTTGGCGGTTTACTAAGAATAACCATTAAAATAA
Source organism: Diarsia brunnea (assembly GCA_949774965.1). Taxonomy (NCBI): domain Eukaryota; kingdom Metazoa; phylum Arthropoda; class Insecta; order Lepidoptera; family Noctuidae; genus Diarsia; species Diarsia brunnea. Next base: position 5,163,806 of record OX459001.1, read on the forward strand.
TGGCTACGAATGACTTATGTATAAAAAAACCGGTAAAAATTGGTAAATAACTTTTATTCATTAGTTTGGGAAGTCGGCGACTTTTACTTATTTCGTCCCTTTTTTTACCACCTCCTGTTTTAGAAGTTGGTTAAAAGGAAATTATAATGAGGTATTTTGTTTGTTTTGTTTAGTGTGTAAAAGTTACTCAAGAGGTTTCCATTTATCTCTGATTCCTGCCTTACATAATTATATTTGTGTACAATGTACGTCATTATCTTTCTCCCATTGCACGTCAGTCGCACTGCCAACGCAGCACGCTCAGCCACCGCTCAGCATTAAGCTGCCACAGCAAGCTCTCTATGGCGCGCTGCGCGGCGTTGGTTTACCGCGCAGATCCTCAATATTGCGTTAACGTAGGTTCCCGGTTCCCGTCAGTCGGTAGGAGGGCGAGCGGCCAAACGGACCCGTCTCTTCCTCATCTGCCTGAGCACTAATGGCATACGTAGACGTATCCTACGAGTAAGGACAACTGCATAATAGCTGCTTTTCAGGAGGCACCTAATTGTGATTAATTTCACTAAATATAAACCAATATTTTTTTTAAAACCTCCAATACAGATTCAAATAATGTGTATGTATTTGTATGTTATGGTTCGGTTTGGATTATTTTCGACCAATTTTCAATTGTTTTGTTGAAGTTTGTTACGCCCTTATTCTCAGGATATTACGACGTGTGGCAGTGGAAGGCTTACCGAGGTCGGCGCGTGGATGTTTTGCCGATGACACCCACATAATTCTTAGTAGCCTTTTATGGTACTTTAAGAAGCTTTACGGGTCAGAAACCCACAAATCTAGTAATTAGATTATGGTGGGCAGACTGGCAGTCATTCCATGTTAAATGGTGCATCCGGATAGACTGGAAGCCGGCCATAGTGGGAAAAAAATAAGGTGATGTCAGTCTTTTATAAAAAAAGTTAAGATAGAAAACCGTCCCCATGAAGAAAACAAGTGTCAGGTCATCATGAACTTTTTGGAACGAAGTTCCTTATCGCGCGTTGTGAAAGGGGGCTAGACGGAAAAAAATCTTACGAAAAGTTGTCACGACACTTTTTGCTATAGTAAGCTATTGTAAGCTGTGCGGCGTCGCATGTTTCTCTGTCTGTCTCTCTCTCTCTTATAGAAAGCAAGCCAGATATTTTCATTTCTACATTTCTTTTTTTTTTTAATTTTTTTTTTTTTACATAATAAAAAATAATAACAATAACTTCGTTCCATCCGGGTGTTCCTTGACACCTCTCATTTTTTTTATTTTGTTTTTTTACACGAGAAACTTTTTTACAGAATAAGTTAAAAAAAATTTACTAAAAACGAATAAAATGGAAAGTATTTTCACATGTTTTCTCTTAATATACTACAAATCTAAAATTAAATCACATTCAGAGCAACATTGTACCAATGCCTTTGAGTGAGTAGAATTCCTTTTTGAGTGAATAGTAGTTCAAACCTCCACAATATGTATACGTTCCACCGGAAAATACGAAAGAATTTGAGCTACTTATATTAGCCACAATTTCCAAGAGTTATAAATTACATAACACATTCAAGGTTGAAAGTTATAATTTTAGCGTTTTACACTGAAAATACTTTAGATATTACAAAAATAAATAAGACAGTAAATAACGAAAATCGCTTTTGTTACGCTAAAATATTATAATATAATAATATGTGATCTTGCCTCGTGTTATAAGATAAGTACTACTAACTTCGTGGAATATATCAGTTTTTGTAGCCTACAGCATAATTCATGCAGGGATACATGGACGTTGAGCACACAGCTAAATTAAATATAAGTATTTCTGATCTAGAAAAAATATGTTCATCAATAATTGTCAAGTTTACAAGTACAAACTATAATTAAACAGATCGTTTTGGTCTCGTTGTAAAACTGGTTCTGAACCTTTCAAAAACACTAACGAGTGCAAGGCCGCATAGCAAGATGATAGACAAAAACAAGAGAAAACTTTCATTACACATTCAGAGAATTCTAAAAAAGGTTGTACTAACCGTCCAGAATGACCGTCGTAATAAAAATTCACACTGGCCACATAATGAACAAGATGAAAAAAAAAGAACAGCGGTATTTTCATAACAAGGCAGGCCATGAAAGGCCTTACATTCTGCCAATTAATCTTTCGGCAAGGACAGTGAGTCTACTCATTAAGTTGGCTACATAATATTATGTAAATAGAACGTATTAGTGACAATATGTTTGCTAGGGATGCATTTTATCTACATAGTCTTGGTTCGTCACAGATTATCTTTCAAAGGTTGGTTTGTGTAGGTAAAACTGTATGTCATGCTTCTAATTATGAGCATAGATGACTGAATGGTGATGCTTATCATAATTATCAACCCGCAAAGGTTTACTATGAACTGACGTGATTCAAATTCATTGGCATTAAGATTAGGCAAAGTAAAGCGTTACCTACATAACTAATCTCTATTTATATCTTCTTCTGTATATATACAAAATTCTTGTGTCACAATGTTGTTACCATACTCCTCCGAAACGGCTTGACTGATTTTTATGACATTTTATTTGCCTATTCAATAGGTCTGAGAATGGGCTACTATCTATTTTTCATACCCCTAAGTATTAAGGGTGGTCCACACCAAATATTTTTATAGCCACCCATCAAAGTTACCGGGAACGAAGTTGCTAAATAACCATAATAATATATATCAACGAGAAGTGAAGAAACGAATCGTGTGCAAATCAGGAATGATAACAAATATATTCCCTAATAACATAAGATTACGATTTAAAAGGAACTCAACCCCATCATTATCACATCAGCCAAAACATCAGCATCAGCTGGACATTAGCCGCTTATTGCATACAGCGGATTCCCGGAACCTTATCCAGTTCATCGAACAACCTTGTGACGACCTCTCATTGCCAACACTGCTTTCCACAGTACGTGGTAACCATTCCAGAACAGAATCAGAATGTAGCCAACAAATACAATATTACGTTAAAAACTAGAGATTTTAAATTCGTTTTCATACTTCTAAAGTTTTCACAATAAGTTCCGTGAACAAATAAGCACATTCATGCTTCAATTATTCTGTTCTGTTCCATTTTTCACCATCTGCAAATGTTCGTTCGTGTTTTAATTAAGAACTCCAACAGGAGCGTTAAAACTGCAAGTTGTTTTAAAATGTCTAAGTTTACTTTCAACAAATACTTTAAAAGGAACAGTAATTAATACTGCAAAGCAAAATGAGCCGTTTCTATTAAAATGCAGAGAGTATTTACTTAAATAGTACTTAGTTCGAGTGCAGCTGTAAAGTACTTTTTGTTTCTTTAATATTTTAGTCTCGTGTTTTACAGGTTTATACCAAATAGTATTCTTACATTTAATATTATAACTTTTGACTGCAACTTCATTTGCGTGGAAATGTTTTGAAAATGGACCTTTCTTATAAGTAACTGGATCTGTGACCATTTTACAAATTTTAACGCAATTCATATTATTTTCCTATTATGATTCTATTTTCCTAAATGGTCACAGACGCCATTTTAGCCGCCCTGTACATTATGGCATTTTCTTAACCTTTTTGTCGTTATAATGCTACAGAGAAATAGACGCATGGAAGAATGAATTTATTAACTAAAAACCTACATATTTTACTTGTCGCTACACCCTAAATATTCACGTCCCTAAATTATTTATTTCAATTGAATCATTAATAATGTTTCGTAAAACACCTGAGTCTGTTCAATGAAGTGTTAAAGCCAATCATTGTCCCGTTTCGAATAAGGGATGACGTCATAAGTCCAGTATCACTCTATCTCTTTCTCACTGTCAAACAATTTTCCCCTTCTAACTTATCAATGGTCATAGGGGCCTTCAAGAGAAACGAATTAATGAATGTTGTTGTCGAATATTTTTTCCGAAAACAAGAACCCTCAATTCCAGGGCGTCACCTATTTTTTTTTTGGCGGGTGGAAAATCATCAAAAAACCCCTCCCGCTCTTGGGCAGAGTGTCAGACTTCTACTGACTAAAAATCACCCATGTTCCTTCTTAGCCCTTTATGTCGAGGCCGCGGTATCTCTTGCGAACAACCCGCAGGCCCGACGAGCCAGGGCGTCACCTTAGTCCAACATTTTACAATTGGGTACTTGACTGCTGTTAAAAATTAACGAAAATGTCATGTTATTTGAAAGAAGTAACAGAAATAATACGATGTATAAAAAAGTAATAAAATTGATCAAAATATGGAATAGCTAGAAGTTTTTGGTGGGGCACTTTCTATTCTTGTCGCGCAAAACGGCCATCTTGAGGTACTACGTAACTATGGTGGTATGAGTTATGACGTCACATCTTCATAGCGCTGTCTTTGTGTAGCAAGTAATTTTAAATCGGTTAAAACTAAGCCATTTTTTAAAATATTACACTAGTTTCTTACTTTTGGCCTATCTTTTTATTTACTGTTTCAATAAAAAAAAATAGTCAAGTACCCAATTATGTTGGTTGTATTATGTAGTACCCATAGGTCAAACCTTTCCGGGATTTAAGGCGTGATATTTGATTCCTTCAATACATGCAATCATTATGTGCCATGGAGGTTTTGTAGGTGCCATTTACAACTCACACCAGCTACGTGGTTCACCTGTAATCTAATAGATGGCGCTAATCACAAAAAAAATATTGCTCTGTTTCCTGCCACTTACTATATTTTATGGGTCGTTCTAAGCATCTTTTAAAGATTGAATAAATTCCCAAAGAACCTCTTCAGATAAATGGTTTAGTAGTAGAACTTTAGGGCATGTAAAGATAGCAGAAGCGATAAGATTTAACGTAAAGACTCATAATATAGATATGAGTGCCCAGCGGCAGTATTACGGACAGTGAAATGCCCAAAAGTCTAACAATCGGTCGTTAGTCTGGCTAGGGCATTGCCTGTTCCCCAGTAATTGGAATCTAGAGGTCAGACGCCATTTACTCTGTGTAAAATACTAACATTCGACCCAATATGTGTCGTAAAAGTAGAGCTAAACTTGAAAAAGGGGTTAGATTTTTCTTGAACTTTAACATAGAAGTTTTTTCCTAAGAAAGCATAATTTCACGCCTGTAATCCCCGAAGGGTTAGGCACAGCTGTACTTACCTAGTACTTCCCGCATTTCATCAGTTATCTTTAAGTCCCGTGTAATAGGCGAGCCTTTTGCCATCAACCGGGCACGAATCCAGACTCTGTGGCTGCTTTTTTTTTTTGGCGTGTGGAAAATCATCAAATAACCCCTCCCGCTCTTGGGCAGAGAGATCAAATCAAAATCAAATCAAATCAAATCGTTTATTTGTGATGCATGGGTTACATACAGGTGTGTCACACTTCTACTGACTAAAAACCACCCATGTTCCTTCTAAGCCCTTTATGTCGAGGCCGCGGTATCTCTTCCGAACAACCCGCAGCCGCGACGGAATTTGCAGCCCCGACGGAATTAGCTCGACCTGGGAATTGAACCCAGAACCTCATGCTCTCATGCCCTCACGCTTGGGCGGAGCCCCGCCGTGTTCTCGTAGCGGCGATCGGCGGCGGCGACCTCTCGCGTCCGGCCCTGGTGCAAGCCATGGTCCGGGGCGAGGAGGAATGGGACGCCGTCGCCTCCTTTTGCGAAGCAGTGATGCTAGCGAAGGAGGTGGCGGAACGTGAGAGGGAGAGAACCTCTCGTCCCAGCCGCCGCGGGAGGCGCTCCGGGCGTCGGGGGCCACGTGATGGCTTCCGGCCACCGTAGACGCCTGTGGACGGTGAGTGATGGGTAAGCTCGCCGTCCGTCCGTCTTATGACGACGACAGGCCGTGTCGACGGCGCGTTCGTGTTCCACGCGCGCCTCAAAGAGATGTCAGCAACATGGAAGGGGCCCGCAAGGGCCGACGCCTGTCGAGGCTGCGGGTTGTTCGCAAGGGATACCGCGGCCTCGACATGAAGGGCGAAGAAGGAACATGGGTGGTTTTTAGTCAGTAGAAGTCTGACACTCCCTTTCGCTCTGCCCAAGAGCGGGAGGGGTTATTTGATGATTTCCCACCCCACAAAAAAAAAAAAAAAAAAAAGAACCTCACGCTCGCGATTGCGACCACTACACCAACGCGGCAGTCAAGTACTGAGAAAACGGTAAAGATGAATAATTTTCTGCTTTATTATTTTGTTTACTATTAAAAAAATAGTTATTACCATTGTTTATTTGTATCTAAGCTTTATTTCTAATACAGTGGAAGTAAATTTATCGATATTATTGTAACGTATAAGTAATGACTGTTTTTGTTCGGAAACCAATTCTCACACATTAACATTTGTCTCCCTTGTCATAAATATTCGTTATTCTACTTCTTCCGAAGTCGTTTGGTACCAAACACCGCCATACTTTTCTCTCTTGACCCATATTTTGACAGCAATATCCTGTTGTATCTAGTTACAGCCAGTTTTATCTGAAAACCAGCAACAGTTGCTGGTTTGATATCCATTTTCAGAAGTACTCTTTGGTGCGTTGGTAAAGTATATAGACGTTTTCAACTATCATTTTGTTCCACATCTGGGACAAAAGGCATAGGTAATGGATTTAAAAATACCTTTCATAATCATCCACAGCCTGAATTCACCCACTGCTGAAGGCCAATCTTCACGGTCCTGTGCCAGCGTCATCCAGGTTTTGCTCCCGATGGCAACTATGTCGTCTTCCCATCCAGCCAAAATAAATAAAAAAGCCATTACTGAAGCCGAAAGGCATGTTTCTAGTTACGGAGATATTAGGGGTCAAAGTTCCAACTTTTCTATCAGGTCTTCTTAAAATACAAGGTGAATGTTATTAATTTACTTAAAATACCTCCACGACCCTGTATTTAATGTATCCATCTTCACAATGTTTTGGGTGTGCTGCATGAGCTCTTCTGTGATTTTTTAATAAAACCGTTGTTACCCATCAATATTTTTTGCGTAGACTTTTATAATAATATGTACAGAAAGTTTAGTTAATGACTTCGTGAAGGGTCCGTTTTCGGGGCTGCGGGTTGGTCGCAAGAGATACCGCGGCCTCGACATGAAGGGCTAAGAAGGAACATGGGTGGTTTTTAGTCAGTAGAAGTCTGACACTCTCTTTCGCTCTGCCCAAGAGCGGGAGGGGTTATTTGATGATTTTCCACCCGCCAAAAGAAAAAAAAAAGTATTCGTTTACAACTTGTATACATATCTATCCATAGAACACAGTTTTTGCTGTCTTATAGTAAACGGCATTGTTTCATCGTATCCGTAGGTAGGTACTTATTATTTTTGTTTAACTTTTCTTTTATGCGTCTTAATAAGCGCAAATAAGTTTTCTTTAATTCTTTGCTTTCTAAATTGTGTTCAAATTAGGAATTGGTGGCGAAATAACAAATGTGAAGTTACCTTTAAATAAATCTGTCTAGTTGCAATCTTTAGTAGGGCTACTGCGCATCTTTTTAAATGTCAGTGGCTATCATAGCGTCCATCGATTAACTGTCAAATGGTTATGGTTTGGTACTCAAATATTACAACCACCTCTTGCAGCAGCCGCCGAGGTACCTTTGTTCGTTTTCCGTGATCTATAGAGTGTACAATATCAATGCGGTAAGGTTCCGAACTAATCTCATATTGGCGTTTAACGTTCGCGTAAGTTTTAGAAATCACTTACAACTACCGATATTGCTCTTAAGTTTCGCGGCCAAGGAGAAACTAGTGTGAAGTTGGCACTCTTGAAGACTTGAAACCGATTCAAACAAACTTTGGTATACCTCATAATCTGAAATAATAATTGCACTACCATGATTGAAAACTTATGGAAGATTTATCCCTGAACTGAATGCAGTTTTAGTGGAGGGCATTGTGAATCGCATGCTGAATCTATTGCTTATAAAGAAGCTGTGGGAACAAAAGTACATAATCGAGTCTAAACACGGTTTTAACTGGACAAAGTCAAATTACTTCTAGACAAACCTTAAAAAACCAACCGTTTCGCACGAACCAATTATGTTTACGTGACTGTTTAACTTTCATTTCGACTTCTGAATTTTAGCTCTGTAGACATCACATTTTATTCTTCACACATAGGCACACAGAGAGGGTCAAATACTTTGTGAACCCAACAACCTTACGATAAAACTAAAAACAATACAACCCGCCTATTTAATTCTGTTTGTTCCCAACAGAAAATTAAAACAGAAATCTCTGTAACTACGCGAATTACAACAGCACGAATAAGGGTAACTTGTACCCTTTTCACAATATTCTGTTGATAGGCTTATGAGGGTAGATACTGCTCGCCTATTTACTTTTGTTACAAAGAATTCAATATACCGTATTGACAGGGCTTGCAATATTCACAAAGGGTTTCTTTCCATTGTGAATATTTATTTCGTTTTAGTGGACTACAAAGCACTTTCAAGAAACACTAGAATTAATTTTGTGAAAATTCGTATTTTATTTTTCTGTGGTAATGCGTGTATGACCAGATGTATGAATGTGGATGAGGCAAAAGGAGTATGTATGTAAGGATCGTAGCAGGTAGCGCTCTTTGGTTTCTGCCTAGGGGCGTGAGTTTATGTATGTGTGTTCACGTAGTTTTACTTTAATGTTTTGTTATTAATAAAATTAGCCACTGATTACTAACTAAGGCGACAATTATTAGATAACTAAAATCTCTATTTCAGTTCGGAAGATACCAAGATGAAAGCAGCTATTAGAAGAATATCTTATTCAAGAATAACAGATGCATTTAAATACCTAACTAGAAGCTGCTGCTGTATAACTGTTTACAAAACGTGAAATCTGCTGCACGTTTTTCCATGAATTGAAAAATAACTTCACGAAAGTATGAAATAAATCACTAATCTGTTCAAACAAATACAGGAATCCCACTTGAATCATACAAATAAGCAAACCACAAGAATTTTGTAAATTCTTTATCGGTGGGCCAAACACGAACAATCCGCTGGTTACGAGACGCACGGGAACAGTCACTTGGGGGAGCCTATGTCTAGATGTCTTTGAGCTGAAATAATGATTAAACCCGAACCCATGGAGTAAACGTAACGTAAATGCGTTTGTTGTTTGTTGTATATTATTATTATTCCCTTTATTCATTTATAAACAAACTTAATACATTTTTAAATATTTCTTATAAAAACAATTAAAAAAACATTTAAAAATATAAAAAATTGTAGCCCACCGGTATCGGGAACAGGGTCCAAGCTACCGGCGGTCAGGGCTCCAAAGAAAGGAACCTCCTAACGATACGAGCCGTGTCCAGGAGTACCGCTCTCTGCATCAAGCCCTTGATCCAGCCGCCTAACGAGAGCCTCCTCAGGTGTTGGTCGAGGCTCTTGGCAATTAAGCCATTGGCTGTAACGACTATCGGCACAATGATCGCTGAGTCCACATTCCACATGTCGACAACCTCGCGAGCCAAGTCAAGATATTTGATTTGCTTATCTTTCTCGGCTTTCACGAGGTTCTCGTCATGTGGGACGGTTATGTCAACAATCATTGCGCGCCGCTCTGATCGATCCACCACCACTATATCAGGCTTATTAGCTATAATAGTCCTGTCAGTGATGATGGATTGATCCCAGTACAGTGTGATATTGCCATTTTCGAGAACTAGGTCGGGCACATACCTGTAGTACGGCACTTCCGATTCCACAAGGTTGTATTTTAGAGCAATTTGCTGATGGATAATCCTGGCTACAAGGTTGTGTCTATGCAAGTATTCTCCGTTAGCCAGACGAGAACACCCGGAGATAATGTGCCGGATTGATTCGCCCGGACGGTGGCATGCCCGACATATGTCAACCGTACCGTCCTTTACAATAAATCTCCGGTAGTTATTCGTCATCATAACTTCATCCATAATTGCACAAACAAAACCTTCGGTTTCTCCGAAGAGTTCCCCGGAACTGAACTTTTTATTATTATTATTATTATAATTTCGGTAGCGTTTACGACTCGCGTTCGCGCGAGTGCTGCGTCTCGATATGACAGATTTTACGTGAAACACATGTTTGTAAACATACGTTCATTAAATAAGTGTTACAGTATACCCACAGGTTCCTCAAATAGTATGAAATGTAGGGCGATCACCGGATATTGTGGTCTGCGGTTTCAGATCGAAATTTGGTAATCGCCAATGGTTGAAAGTTAATTACTGATTCGTTTCAATATTACTGTGATGCAAGAAATTAAATTGTATCTAGGCATGTGCAAAAACAGAACTGAAACACCAGGCTTATTTTTTTTAGAGGTTTGGAAATCATCAAATGACTCCTCCCGCTCTGCATTTGCGGAGCGGTATGGAGTGTCAGGCTTCTTCTGACTAAAAACCACCCATGTTCCTTCTAAGCCCTTAGTGTCCGAGGCCGTCGCATATCTTTCGAACATCGCGCAGACTACACCAGACTTACGTAGACTTTTTCTGATATACTAGTACATTATCATTATTCAAACAAGATGTAATATTTCAAAAGAACAAACCACTTTGTAAGTGTTCGTGAAATCTGCACGAAACAGCCATACGCTTTCCATAAATGACTTTCGATCCAATGAGGCTAATAAATATTCTAGGGGAGTCTAGCTTTTCCGTTCCAACTAGGCTCTTCAGAAACAATTTAGCCTAGCCGTTTATTTTTATAGCCAGGACAGGGACGTGCGGGAATTGAGAAGTGAGAGTTCGATTGTTGGCTCAGGTATTTATTCAGGCGTGTTACCTTAAATGGTTCTTTGGAAAACAGTTCGAGCTTGCATATTTATCTAAGATTCTAAGTTTAATCAATTAATGCTTTTACTACCTTAGTAGTTTAGTAGGTATTTCTTCCCTCTATATATTGAATCAGTTAACTAAGTGCAATACCAACACGTGTTCCACGCGCGCCTCATAAAGATGTCAGCAACATTGCAGGGGCCTGTCGGGGCTGCGGGTGGTTCGAAAGAGATACCGCGGTCCCGGACACAAAGGGCTAGGAAGGAACATGGGTGGTTTTTAGTCAGCAGAAATCTGACACTTTTTTCCGGTTGACCCAAAGCGGGAGGAGTCCAAAACTCCAAAAAAAAGGAAAAAGGTGCTAAACCAATGTTGTGACTGAGCTTTTGAAGGTCGTTGAAGCAGGAAGATCGATTTATCATTTGATTGTATGCTAACTATCACTTGTTTCGGTGATGAAAACATCGTGAGGAAACCAGCATGACTGACAGATATTTCTCTACGGCATGTAAAGCCAAGTAAGAGGCGCATGGGCTGCAAAAAAAGCTCTGTTACCAGATTACGCACCACTAACCAAACGATATAGAAGAAGATTGCAATAAGCTATGATTCCGATTTATAATCAGTCTTCTAATTCGGCTCGATCACCTTTAATTGGGTTCATTCAATCATACACAGTAATAGGGTTAAAAATATGATTCTGATTCTGATGAAAAATATTGGATATTACGTGTTTTTTGTTTTATCAAATTAATAAAAATGTACGAAAATAAAACGTGTCAACGATCGTGAATGGGGGCTGTTGACGTCACGTTCTGGTAAAAAATGTACCAAACTATGACGTCGCGTGACTTTTCGAAGCACTGTATAGTCTTCATTAATTGTTTACGTGAAAAAAGAAAAAAAACAATCTTTTTTGGAAATCTATCTGACGGATTAATTCGATTTTTTTAGTCAACCACCCTATTGGGTTCGTTCAATAATTCAGTCATACACAAATTGCTTGTGTATTATATAATTTCACCCTTTATGGCCTAGAGCCTTTTAGGGTGGAATTATAATATTATCTACCTGAACCTATCGGATAAATGTTTATGTAGGTACAATTTTCACATGCCTCGTAACAACAAAATCCGTATAAAAGTTGTTGTTGTTATATCAGATTAAAAAAGTTTTTACCCCGAATTTAAGGTACCCGCTTGAATAACGATTGTGTATTTAATTAAATAAGTTATTTCAATATAAATTAGGCGTATCATCGTAACATACGATGATACGCCTAATTTCGGCAAACGAGAATCAAACCACATCAGTCTAACCTTTCCCCTTTGTTTATGTACTCAGTCTGACCACTAATTTTATCTCCGGTTATCCGACCAGTGGGTATGTACCATTCTAATTAGCGATAAAATATAACATAACATCTCGACTGTAATCCCCGAAGTGTTACTTTGTGCCAAATAGTACACCCACATTAATTCACCAGTTATTTTTTAACCGACTTCCAAAAAGGAGGAGGTTCTCAATTCGTCTGTATGTTTTTTTTTTTTAAGCTATTGCATAGCTTCTATCGCGGGCCTTGAGCGTGGGGACCGAATCCAGAAATTCCGTAACGAAAATAAAAACCTAACACTCATTTATTTTCTTTCAGCGCCATCTATTGCAATTTTCTTTCAACTGTCAAGGAAACTCGTGCTCTAATTTCAGTTTCAACAACGTCAAAGTTAGATAACTTGACTTCCTTTGTAGTATAGCGTTCTGAAAAGAGATGGCGCCACTGATAACAAAATGGTGGAGTGTGTTTTTTTTAGGAAATCTATGAAAATTGGAAACTTGGAATGTGACATTAATTTGTAACTCATGTCGGTTTTGTAACATTATATGGTTTTTGCCCGTTTGAAGGCCATAGGCTCACCCTAGGAGGGTTTAGGTAGGTACTGCCCATTCACGTTCATAGAGAGGAGGCGCGACTCACAGTAGTGGGAACATTAAAGGCCGGTAATTCTTAGTTTTATGCTGCCTTATCCTTCTGGTATTACAGGCGTGATGTTAAGTTATCATCTTTCAACAATCTTACAATTCAGTTTTAGTACGTGTGTGGGAAGTGAATGTAACACGGAAAACATCTAAAAAATTTGTTTTTTTATCGGTCACCACGCTCAAAGTGTAACTTGAATTAATATCAAAGAAAAAAAAACAAAGGAAAAAAAATACTGCATTAATAAAATAAATAAATAATTATAATTGCATAAGTTGATAAAAAATGCTATGCAATAGCTTTACCGCGGCAGTCTCCTAGTGCCACACGTCTTTTTTTTAATACTTTGTTTCTAGATATAGTTAAGTAAATAAAACATACGTTAAATAATAAATTTTATTATTTTATTAAGCTATTGCATAGCTTCTATCGCGGGCCTTGAGCGTGGGGACCGAATCCAGAAATTCCGTAACGAAAATAAAAACCTAACACCCCCCACTTGACAAATTGACACTTGACAATGACTTTTTGAAATATCACGCTTGTCTCTTTAGTTCAGCAACCCGCCTTTAGGTGGCATTGGTTGTATTGGAAAACTACCGTAATCAGCTGTTTGTGAGAAAGTATATAGATGTATAGGTATTTATCATCTATGTACAACAGTGAATATCTGTACTCGTATAATTTGTGTACAAAGGGTTTTAAATATGAATAAACAAAGTGCATTTATTAATGAAGAAAGTCACGAAAAAATAGTGAAAGAAAATGAGTTAGTTCTCTATTATGCTTTCATTTTATTATTATTATAACAAATGCAGTATTATTTTTTGTTTTGTTAATTTATATATAATACTGCTATAAAGATAACAAAATGTTGGGGAAATATAGTATTTATACTTACACTTTTACTAATCATCCTCATCTTTTATAAAATATTAAATCTTATAATTTTTCAATGTTTAATTTTCATCTGACATTACGTCAGTTGTCAAGATGTCATTTACTTTTTCTTTTAATTTGTGTCATAGTTTTTCTTAGTGGTTAGAACTACGAAGGTTACATTTGATTTATATAATTTAATTCATTTTTATTAATATGTTAGCTCAAATAATTTTTTTTTTTTATGGGACAAGCCCGCCACACTATTCCCAAACCACTGTAACTCCTGTTAGCCAGAATCAACAGTGGCGACCACAAGAAAAGCGCCGAGACAATGAAGCTCGACGAAGTCCCAGGGAAACGATTTAACTGTCTTGGATCCCGCAACGAAATTAATCAGAAAAGTATAGCGGAGGAGTAGGAAAAACATAATTTCCACTTCCCTCCATATCAGCAGGAGACAGAACAGAACAAGGCCAATAGGCATACAGGGACGTATACAACTGGGATAGGCCCAGTTGCCTAGCACCACGGATTGTCATTAATATTACTGGGTCCTAAGTTGTGAGCTGTTATATTTGATTCCAATAATAGGTATGACAAAAATGCTTGAACGCACGGAAATTTGTTCTAGTTTCTACAAGGTCCGTATAGTAAATAACTCCGGATGTAACCCGTACACTATTTAACATAATATTACGTTCATTCTGCCAAAGACTACACTCCCATAAAATGTGATGTGCAGATTGTTCAAATTCGCAGTCAGATGTAGAACATTGACAAAAAGGCGAGTCAACAAGCTTGAAGGAAAATAATTTACTCTTAAAGTTACCATGACCTGTGAGAAATTGGGCAACACAGTGATCCACCTCCAGCCATGTCCTGGCCAGCCGCTCACGAACGGATGGAAAGAACTGATGGAGGTGTCGGCCTTTGATGGAATTATCCCACCTACATTGCCATTCGGACAAAAGTTCCTCCCAGACGTCAGCCTGTGGCTTAAGTAATCTAGCTATTTTAGCACGGTCGCGTTGCGTTAAAAAGTCTGCGTTTGCGGTCTCTCGTGCGCAGTAGTACATTGAAGCACGACGCTGCACTTCAAGATCGACTGGAAGTACCCCTGCCAGAACCGGTAAGGCTTCAGTACTAACCGTCCTATACGCTTTACACAAGAAAATTAAGGCCAACCGCTGGCTTTGAAGCAATTTACGTCGTACCGCTCCTATGGAGGCCCTATCGGCCCAAACTGGTGCCCCGTAGCACATACACCCCAAGTAAGTAGCCCCATAGATCGTCTTTAGAGTTAAAAATGACAAACCCCACGTAGATTTGGATATTCTCGTTAAGGCATAAAAGTTTTTTTTAGCTTTTTCACCGACGGTTTTTATGTGTTCAATAAATGAAAAATTCCTCTCTAAGACAAACCCAAGGTAGCACACGGACTCCTTCTTTTTCACGGGGACGTTATTAAATTTAATACTAGGCCATGATTTAAGATTACCTTTTAAAAGAAGTTGATAAGTTTTGTGTGGTGCAAAGGTCAGACGGTTACGATCGCCCCACTGGGATATTAATTTTAGGCAAGTATCTGCCAAATTTTCGAGTCCAGCCCGAGTACTTGACTGAATGAGCAGCAAGCCGTCGTCCGCGTAACCGGTTAATGAACACCCGCATGGAAGTGGAATCGCGAGGAAGTCATCGAAGCCTACGTTCCATACATACGGACCCATAACCGAACCCTGAGGACATCCCATGGTAAGGGACTTTGACATAGAATGATGTCCGAGTTTTAGTTTCGCGGAACCATTTAAGAAATACGAGTAAACAAGATTGTATATGTTTTTAGGGCAACCACGAATTTTCAGTTTAAGGAGTAGCATCGGCCACCATGCGTTATCAAAAGCCCCAGAAATATCTAGAAATATCCCAACTACATACTTATGTTCGGATGTATTGACAATTTTCCTGACAGACAGTGCCGCATCTACGGTAGATTTTCCCACGGTAAAACCGAATTGGTTGTTGTGAAATTTCGGTCCGTCTGGTAGTAAACGTGGAACGATAAGACGCTCCAGGAGTTTCCCCAAAGATGGTAGTAGTGTTATAGGGCGGTAAGACTTAGGGTCGTCCGGTGGCTTGTCGCCACTTTTCGGAATTATTCGTATAAAGCCGCGTCGCCATATACGAGGAAAAACGCCTTCTGCAATACAACGGTTGTAAACACTTAAAATTGCGTCGGCCGCTGTTTTACATGCTTCTATTATCATCCGATTAGATATTTTATCTTCACCTGACGATTTGTTAAGTGGAAGTTTCCTGACAACTTTAATGAATTCGTCAATGGATGGAAGGTCTGACGCTGGTGATTCAGGTGGAACAGCCGCCCACGCCCTGATCTGCTGATGGTAGGCATTGTCATTATCAGGCAAATCATCAGGTATCAAAGTATTTAATAGAACTTCGGTTGTCTCCTCAATACCGGTGGTGTGTTTGTTGTTTACTTTAATGTTTTCGACGAACGCAAGATCAACTGATCGATTTGCTTTGAACTCGTGATACAAAGGAGACCACGGACCTTCTTTATCTAATTTTTCTACTATTTTCCGCAGTAAATTACCTTTAGATTTTTCTACCGATGCTCTGTAGCGGGACTTGGCAACTCTAAACGCATTTAAAGCAGAGGTAAGTGGGTCTCCGGTGACCTTTCGTTTTTTAAGCTTATTTAAATTTCTACGCGCACGGCGATAACTTTTACGTTGTTCGTTTAAGTAGTCACACCACCAATCACATCTACGGACATTGGTCATAGATCCGCGACCAATGGCGATGTCAGCACAGTAAGTGAAGGCGTCTGACATAATTTCAGCACTTTCTTCAGCTGACAGCCCGTCTCGAGTGAAGTCTTTGGTGTTTGACGCAAAAAGCAAGCTAAAGAATTCCCAATTCGCGCCTTTACTTTTATACCTAAAGTTACCAATGATATGTGACGGACCTTGAGTAACCGTCGGAACAAATTCGTACACGATAAGCCGATGATCGCTACATGACGCATCCGGTAGGACACGCCACCTATCCAAACGAACGTCTGCACTAGAAAGTGTGACGTCAATACAAGATTCGCCCATTTGGCTGCAAAAGGTAGGTGGTGCATCTGGGGTATTATGAATTGATAGGTTCATTTCAGCAATGAAATCTTCAACAGCAGAACGTCGGTCGGAATCCGTAGACCGAACCTTGCCATACCACAGAGACGAGGATGCGTTAACATCCGCGCCAACGATAACTTTACAGCCCGCGAGTGACCGCAAGACATGACGGAGGTTATGTATGTGAGGACCAACAGGGTCTGAATATTGAAAGTAACAGCTCACAACGTAAACTTTATAGAAAGCCGAGGAGACTTCCGCTACGGCACAGTGCGGCGTCATGAGATTACGCAAAGACGTTACTGTAAAGTTAGAAGAACGCGCCACGTAAATTCCGGCTCGTGATTTTGAATCCAGCTGAACTACTTTATGACGTAAGCGCGCGTTTTGATATTGTTCTTGCACAAGCACTATGTCTAAGCTGTAATCGATAATTAATTTGTCCAGTTCAGAAGTCGCTACTCTGTCGTTGTGGAGATTTAATTGTCCTATGTTTAAACTATCCATTGTTTTAGTAGTTTGTGTTGAGGATTAACTGTTCGAGCTTAACTTTGTAGGTTGTACACTCTGGTGACCCACAACGATGGTCAAATGGTTTTTTAAAACGTTTACACGCCACGCAAGTTGGTATAAAATTTAAATTGTCCTTATGCGGGCAGTTGTTTGTTTCATGTGCTTCGGAGCAATTTGCACAGGTAGGTGACTTGTTAACGCAGTATTTCTTAACGTGACCGAACTGTTGACAATGTAGACAACGGACTATATCAACGTCGTCATTGAACCGGCAAGTCGCCCAATCAATAAATATTTTTTCCTTAGTGGATACCAAATGTTTACGCACGGTGGACTCGATTTCAACGCCTATCCACTTGCGACCGTTATCTAAAGAACGCCGACGATAAATTTTAGTGGATTTAATAAAATCATCCTCTTTTATTGGCAGCTCGTCTTGAATATTCTGACGGTATAGTGCGTGCAAAAAAGCATTGTCTTCCATTGAGGATGGCACGTCCTTAACTAGTATACGAGGCTGTCGGCCTTTTGGTTTTTCAAGTCGCAAGCCGGCGGACCTAATAGCGTCGACCGATTGTAATTTCTTAATTTGGCTGTCATTAGCGACACGTAATACCACGCCAGATTTTGCGGTTTTTTTAACACCTACAATTTGAAACCCGTCGTCACTGGGCTTGATCACCTTCATGAGTGCTTGCTTAGTAGCAGAGGAGGATGTGTAATCAGCTAATCGCTCAGCGGTGGGGTAAGCCACGACACAGGGTACGGGTGCGCGCGAGTCGACAACCGGCGCAGGTTTAGTTTTAGGTAGTCGAAGTTTTAAGGAATCCGCATACGAAACTTTGTTACAGTTACTTGTATTGATATTGGTATTTGATTTCATTTTATCCAATTCGCGTTCCGTATTGGCTAATTTCGTTTCATTGGAGGATGATTTTATGGCTAACAAAGAAACGATTGATGTTATGCGCTGAGTCATGTCCATGATGGCTGATTTATTTGCAACATTAATGCGGGAACCTTGGTCATTAACAAGTTCGTTAATTTTAGTTAAATATGCAGACGCCTGAGAAACTAAATCGTAATAGTCGTCATGGCTCGCAGTTGGACTGGCACTTAATAACGGCGAAGACTTTTCAATGGAATTGGATGTTTGAAGCCGTTTTGATCTATCGTCGGGCGAAATGTACGTCGGAGACATTTCACTGAACAAACGTTTAGAATTACCGGGTGTGGGTGTTTTATTATTCCGGCGCATTGTTTCTTTCCCGCGGTCCGGGGGTTCGTCGTTTGTGGTCAACATATTATAAATTACGGAATTCAAACTAAAACGTAATTAGATCGTAAACAGTACAAGAAATAACAGAGAACAAATTTATGACGAGGTACCCACACACCCAAAAATATAAATGTACTTACCGAATGTTAACGAAATTAACTTATTACCAATAAAACCGACGATAAAATGCTAGAAAAACTTACTACACGAGCACTCAACACTAAATCACAGAATTGGAAATCAATCACGAGCCGCAATTCGAACGCGAAACACGACAATCGTAATTAAAAACAGCAGCGAAAAAAGTTCAAACCGCTCGCACGGAACGCCCGGAGGGAAGTGAGCTCAAATAATGTAATTTATTGATAATTTCTATTAATAGTATCTTATCTTACGCTTATAAAATTAACTAACAAAAAAATGCTATGCAATAGCTTTACCGCGGCAGTCGCCGAGTGCCACACGTCTTTTTTTTATGTTTCTTATGGCATATCTCCGTCATTAATGAACCGATTTTCAAAATTCTTTTTGTATTCGAAAGAGTATACTCCCGAAGTGGTCCCATTATCACCAAGACAGTATCTGATGATGGAAACCCTGAGAAATTGAGGGCATCCCTCAAATTGTATAGTCACGTTACATTACGTTTTCCATAATATTTTCTGAAGCTATTCAAGTATTTATGTCTGATAATCACAATCTCAAGTAGCTGCGCTGATGATAGAAGGTACAACTCCTCTACGGTTTGGAGTTAAAAGAAAATTCCTTTAAAATTATACGTACTTATGGATCGATACTTGTATTCTTTCAGGTTAATAGGTTGACTTGATGATAGAAGGTAAATCTCATTAACCGACTTTAAAAAAAAGGAGGTTCTCAATTAGTGGGAATCTTTTTTATGTATAATCACCGATTACTCGAATACGCCTGAACCGATATAGAAAGTTCTTTTTTTGCTGGAAAGCAGATATCCCAAGGGTGGTACAATGTTAAATGCATAGAAAATATTTGTATAGGATATTACATACAACATCACAAAAAAGTGAAAAATAAACTTCAGAAGAAAAATCACCTTCTGAAGTCGGTGGCAAAAAAAACGAATTCTTGAATCGAATTTTTTGTGATTTTGTTTTTTTCACTTTTTGTGTTTTTGAAGTTGGTTTTTTTTTAAGTCTCATGTAATACGGAGCGAGCCTATTTGCCATCAACCGTTTAAAAATACAATCAAAATAATGAAATTATAAATCGTTTCGAGACTCATAAAAAGAAAGGAAAGCCCCATAACCAACCTTGCCAAGGTATATTCTGTTACCCAGTATTAATTGTTTCGTAGGGTCGTGGGGCTTTCGGGACCGGGACCGCGGTCCAGGATTCCCCCTGTAATAATAATTATTATGTTTTAGAGGTATTTTGGGACTACAAATGAAATAAACAAACTTAGGCCTTTAAAAAGTATGAAGACATGAAGGGCGAAGAAGGAACATGGGTGGTTTTTAGTCAGTAGAAGTCTGACACTCCCTTTCGCTCTGCCCAAGAGCGGGAGGGGTTATTTGATGATTTCCCACCCCCTAAAAAATAGTAATAGTTAAAGCTCCTGCAAGTTTTCAATTAAAGTTAAATAAAAAAAGTTTAATTGAAAACTTGCAGGAGTTGACAGGGGTAATGTAATGTGTTGTGTAGTACTATAAAAAACTTATGTTACCCTAGTATCATAAGTTTATATGAGATTAATCATTTCTTTCGGGCTGTCACCAAGTACAGGTGTTAACAGGAGTAATGTAATGTGCTATTAACTTTGTTTTTCTTGTGGTCCTGATGTACTACTCCAACATAATTAAAATATTACAGGTGGCTTTAGGGACCGCGGTCCCGGTCCCGAAAGCCCCACGACCCGTTTCGTAGAGGTCTGATACGTACAGCCGCTCCATGAAAACTACCGGTATTCAGCTGCGTCCTGCTAGACTAGAAGCCATCTTCAACATAATAGTGGTGGATTACGCAGCCCGAAAGAGCAACTGGCGTCTGCACGCTAGCCCCTTTGACGGGCTACTGAAACTGATTCACATTACGACGTGGCTCCGTTCTCGCGCCTGCGCGGTTGGAACATTGCGTCGCACCTACATAAAGGGTGTAAAAGTACCCTTAACGAAGTTGAAAGGCACTCTTTCTCCCCATCACTGCGATCATTTCTTTTTTCTATACCATACCTGGGAACCTTCTGGTTACGGAGATATTGGGAGTCAAAGTTCGAAATTTTTACAGCTGTTTTTCTAAGGCAAGTTTTTTAGGTTATAACTTTACTTAACTTAAATTACTTCCATGAACCATTTACTATTCAAATCATTCAATAGCACAATGTTTTAAGAGCCCTTTATTGAGTTTTACCGTAAAATGTGATTTAGACCCCAAAAATATCATTTCCCAGCTAATTTTTTTGCGTTATGTTACTTTCTGCGGTACTCAGAGATATTTAATGATTACTTAAGCCGACACTTAGTAAAGATTTGACATATTTTTGTATGACAAAACTGTCAAAACCTTCACTAAGTGATGGCCTAAGTAATCATTAAAGCTCTCTGAGTGCGGCAGTAAGTTTCATGTGCGTAATGCTTGGTTGACGGGTTCGTGAAAGTTCCGTTTTCACCCTGTATACCTACAATAGAAACAGCTAGATAATTACAGTGCATTTAGAATAGGGTGAAAGGGTAAAAATATTATTAGCGATAAAATGAAGTCAAAAACAGAATGTAAAATGATTAATCTTTTTGGTTTTTTTCTGCTTTGGCTTTTTAGCAGATTCATAAAATATATTTTATGAATCTGCTAAAAAGCCAAAGAAAATTACGAATTTTAACGCAATTTATCCTAGGATAAAAATAATTAATTGCATTAAAATTCGTAAAATAGTCACAAAGTGACAATACATAAAATTAACTGCGTCTATGAATAGGGTAGTTAATGAATAAAAAAATATGATTCTGTTTAGTCCGTCTGTTAGATTATCGAAAAATATTGGATACTTGTTTTTTTTATTTTGGTAAATTAATAAAAATAGACGAAAATAAAACGTGTCAAAGATTGTGAGTAGGGGCTGGTGACGCAACTGTCTTATAAAAAATGCACCAAACTGTGACGTCCCGCGACTTTTCGAAGCACTATATCATGTATTGTTAACGTGAAAAAAGAAAAACTAAGTGTCCAATATTTTTTGGAAATCTATCTGACGGACTAATTTGTTTTTTTTTGTCAACTACCCTATTTTAACGCAAATCATATTATTTTCCTATTATGACATGCCAAAGTGGCTATTATAGACCCCCTGATCTTCCTAGAAACATCAACGCTCTCGAATACAAGAACAAGACATACTCAAACCAAAACAACGAATGTATCTAAATTTCGCAATTAGCGACACACGATACGCCTCCCACCACACAGTATCCCTTTGATCTCAGTCAAACGTTTTCTAATCACAACGTCTCTTCGCCTGCCAGAACTAGTCTCGTTTAATTTGAGATGAGCGAGTCTAAACGCAAACGTATAAGTAAACGTTTTGTAATAGTGTTTGTGGAGTCGGCAATCGTTTTAATTGGATTTGTGAACTATTTTACTAATGTTTAGTTCTTTTTTTGCACGGCAACGTAGTATGGTTCACGTACTGTGTGACCTGCTCCAAGTTTTAATAGGCAATGCTGAATTATTTCAAGGTGAACAATATTATAATATTAGTTTATATCGAGGTTTTCTTAGAAAAAACGGCAGGACCCTCAAAGTGCCATATCCCATTAGCAAAATTGACGGAAATGACGCAATTTGGAAGATATTATTTTACTTAAACCTTAAGAAAAAGAACTCACACCTTTTTCCATGGGGGTAAGCAGAAATGTAGAACGTCAGAATAATACGATTCTTAAACTCTTTGTGCTTCATTCATATTCATATATCTGGTTTCGGTTGCAAATATCACAAACGAAAATAAAATATACAGAACAAATATAGAGAAGATTCTGGAGAAGGTAATATGGTATTAGAATCTTCATGCAATTACGTTTTCCTTGAAGGAAACTCTCCAGTTGGCGCGCAGATTAGAGAAGCGAGGGTTTCATAGAACTGCACTATTTAGCTTATCTGGAAATACGACGCAGTTACTAAATGGGCTCTGCTTGTTATTTTGACGCTTTAGATGCACTAGCTAATGTAATATAAAGTCACTTAGTCATTTAGAAATGTAAGCATCTGTTTATTCACGTATTTCCCCATGATTCCGTAATGTATCTAACATCACGCCGTACACCATCGACATCAAACGAGCACAAATCCAAGCTACGTGGCAAACTTAGTGATACATTGCCCGACTTGGGAATCAAACCCAGGAGTTCATGAACAACAGTCGCGCTTGCTACCACTAGACCAACAAGGTCAAACATGCCAACAAGTATTTTATCAAATTTTTTTTCAATTTTCTTGTCTTGGTGGACATTTGAGAAACCTTCACTTATGATTCATCAGACTAGGAAATATTCTTTGAAACGTCACACATTCACAATAATGATATTATTAGGTGCCTAGTTAAATTATTATTAAAACAAAGTACTCGTCCGCAATGAGTCAAATCCCTACATAAATTCTAAAGTCTCATAAAGTGCTGGAACTTCTCATGAACAAAAGATATCATATCTTGTAATCATCCACATCTATATATTCCTGACGTATCCTTGATAAACATCAACCCTATCTCTTGTGCCAATTAACAAATGAACAATGAACATAACCCCCCATAAATTACTATATTATTATAACAACCCGTATCTTGACTGTCATCACAAAGACTGATGGAAGTGCAAATTTACAACTTGACTCTTGACAGAGCAAAACTACTGAGAGAACAGAGCTAGAACTTGAGATAGGCTTATTATCAAATTTTATAATTGTAGGGTAACTACTCTTTCTTCGATAATTTTTATATTTTTGTTTTTCTTTCAGTAATGATTTTATTAAGAGTAATTTTGGATATTTATATTTTAAGTAACCCAAAAATACTATCTACGTCGGCAATAATATTTCGCTGCTAAATAGACTCCGTGACGGCTCCAACACCATTCTGAGCGCCATAGTCGGGAGGCATGACAGCCCGTTGGTGAGGTCATTAGTCACCTGTACACAGTCAGTGTTTTTAGTAGAGTACTAACATAGGTTAAGAAAATAGTTACTAACCCAATGCATCTAAATAAATAAATCTAATAATACTAAACACAAAGATATTATTATATTATTGACGGTACACAATTCTGAAACAAAATATAAATAATCAAAAACAAATCCAGCCATGAACAAGATGCTTAAAATCAAAATCAAGATTTTGCAGTTTCGATAGTGCCTATCTCGGCAATCGAGCTGACTGAAGATACATAGTTCTAAATCCCAACACAATGGAAGATTAATACGGACAGATTACAAACAAGGTCTCAATCGGTTTAGACAAATATTAGAGACCGGACAGAATTGAGACAGAGTTGTTGCCCGCCAATGATTGGGTTCAGTTCACAAGGATATACTGTGCCAAGGATATTCAGTTTGTGATGTGATTAATTTAATATTAGGAGGAAATGTACCTTAGAATCGATGTTATTAAAATAACATTTAAAATCTACTATTTGATGGGGTAGAAACCAGTTGAAAACCAGCGTTGGGCACTAGCTGCTCAGCAGTTTACTGAACTGAGCCCATTTAGCGCAGTTTTTGTTTGTTTATATTTTTATTTTATTATTGTATTTTTTATTGCGTACAACTGTGGCATGTACCTAATAAATATGTTTTCTTTCTTTTGGATACTTATAAAAAAAAAACTGGTGTTTCTATGTGCTTCAGTACTTACAATCAAATTGGAAAAAAACGACGTATAAGTACCAAATCAAGTCTGATTATGTACCTACAGACCTGTGGGCACAAACAAGGCTGAACTGAAACCTTAATTTACTTACAACATCAGTCAATACTGTTTTCGTGATCCTAAAACCCAAATCTCTTGAACTAACTAAATAATATATTAACATATAAAAGCACTTAAATCTACCTTGTATTGATGGTACTAGTTTAAAGCACTAGTTAGCTAGGCCACGTTCTTATTATTATTTTTTTATTATAGCTAGCCTATGTTGTCCCACTGCTGAGCAAAGGCCTCCCGCCATTCTTTCCAACGGTCACGATTCTGTCCAACGTCTCTCCAATTCTCAAGGAAGACATCCAGTTCGTCCCGCCATCTCCTTCGTGGTCTGCCACGACCTCGCGTAACCGTTTCAGGGCACCATTCCTGAGCTTTACGGGCCCACAGCTCGTTCGGCATGCGACAGACATGTCCTGCCCAGTCCCATTTAAGTGTGGCAGCCTTTTGAGCCACGTCAACAATTTGCGTTTTGGAGCGCAGTGTAGTGTTTCGAACCCGATCGGTTAATTTTACACGTAAGATACTGCGCTCCATAGCATGTTGGCAAACCTTGAGTTTGGACTTTTGGATGTTAGTCAAAGACCAAGTTTGTGCACCACGTTTATTTATCGCAAAAGATCAAACCAACTGAATCACTACATAGTATAAAACAAAGTCGCTTTTTCTGTCCCCATATCCCTATGTATGCTTAAATCTTTAAAACTACGCAACGGATTTTGAAGCGGTTTCTTTTAATAGACAGAGTGATTCAAGAGGAAGGTTTTAGTATATAATTTGACCGACAACCACGCGGGTGAAACCGCGGGCATCAGCTAGTATACACATAAGATGTTATGATCCATTCCGTATAACGTTATTAAATAAAATTAGCCCGCCCAGATACTAATCGTTTCTTCAATGAAAGTTTCAGCTTATCTTGTTTGTCTTTTGACGATTCGTTAATTAATTGAAACCTACTCGTAAATTGGGTCTGAAACCCCTGCGTCAAATGTCTAAAACATTTCACGGACTTCCTCCCGTCGTACGTATAGTATTTCAATTTAGCATCAACGACAAAATATTTCGTTATATAAAAAAAAAAAACCGGCCAAGTGCGAGTCAGACTCGCGCACCGAGGGTTCCGTACAAACCTGTAGGTATATAAGTAAAAGTTATGGTATTTTTATTACTAAATGAAATCCATAACATAACAATGTGGAAAGCTGACGGTACCTTGTCAATACATATATACAGAATAGAGTAGTAGTAATAAATAAATAAAAGTAGGTCTACCCGTTTTCACCATTGCGGCGGTAGTGCCCCTCTTTGAGGAGTGACCGTGAGTTCCGCCTGACGCAGGTCCTCACCGGACACGGGTGTTTCGGGAGGTTCCCGTTCAGGATCAGGCGGGAGGACACGCCAGGGTGTCACCACTGTGCGGATCGCCCAGAGGACACGGTGGAGCATACGGTGGAGGTCTGCCCCGCTTGGGCGGAGCATCGCCGTGTCCTCGTGGAGGCGATCGGCGGCAGCGACCTCTCGTAGGGCCGGGCCCCTGGTTCAGATCATGGTGTGGAGCGAGAGGGAATGGGAAGCAAAATTCTCGTGTCGCGGTGTTTGTTTCCAAACTCCTCCGAAATGGCTGAACCAATTTGCATGAAATTTTGTGTGCATATCGGGTAGGTCTGAGAATCGGCCAAAATCTATTTTTTTATTTTTTTTTGTTAATCGCATAACAACGTTTGCTGGGTCAGCAAGTCTAATATATAAAATTCTCGTGTTGCGGTGTTTGTTTCCAAACTCCTCCGAAACGGCTGAACCGATTTGCATGAAATTTTGTGTGCATATCGGGTAGGTCTGAGAATCGGCCAACATCTGTTTTTTTTTTTTAATCGCTGAACAACGTTTGCTGGGTCAGCTAGTAAGTTTATGATTATTAAAAAAAATATACTATGTGATGTAACTAAAAATTTATGATTTTCGGAATTTTTCCTATATGTGTACTTTATAACGTTGCTTCATGCCAAATTTCAAGATTCCAGGTCGTCTGGAAGTATCCTTTAGGTTTTGATTCCCTTGCGAGTAGTTGCGAGTTTCAAAATATGCGGCTTTAATTGCTGTATCTTTTGATTGCGTTGACGTAGAAGTTTGATTTTGTTACAGCTTAAAGATATTATAGACTTGAGTATTTGTTAAGAATTTCAATATAATACCACTACGCGTTCATGAGTAAAGGGGTAATAAGTTTAAAATTATTAAAAATATTTTTATTATATGATGTAACTAAAAATTTATGCTTTTCGCAATTTTTCCTTTATCTGTGTTATAAAACGTTGCTTCGTACCAAATTTCAAGATTCTGAGTTCACGGGAAGTACCCTGTAGGTTTTGATTCCCTTGCGAGTAGTGGCGAGTTTCAAAATATGCGGTTTTAATTCCTGTTTCTTTTGATTGCGTTGACATAAAGTTTGATTTTGTTACAGCTTAAAGGTATTATAGATTTGAGTATTTGATATGAATTTCAATATAATACCACTACGCGTTCATGAGGAAAGGGGTAGTAAGTTTAAAATTATTAAAAATATTTTTATTATATGATATAACTAAAAATGTATACTTTTCGCAATTTTTCCTATATCTCTGCTATAAGACGTTGCTTCATACCAAATTTCAAGATTCCGAGTTCACGGGAAGTACCCTGTAGGTTTTGATTCCCTTGCGAGTGTCGAAAATTTGCGGCATAAACGGGAGTATCTTTTGATCGCGTTGACTTAGAAGTTTGATTTTTTCACAGCTCCAAGAGACCATAGACTTGAGTATTTGATATGAATTTCAGCTTGATACCTCCACGCGTTCCTGAGAAAAAAGGTCTTGACAGACAGACAGACAGACAGACAGACAGACGGACAACAAAGTGATCCTATAAGGGTTCCGTTTTTACCTTTTGAGGTACGGAACCCTAAAAAACAAATGGCCTGAAAGCGATACTTTGAATAATTAACAAAATAATGATTCCCTCTTTTTAAAGTTACGTTTATTTTCCTTATTTTTTTTTACAAAATAAATGGACTTGCTTACCTATTGGTATTTCTATTTTAAAGATAACGTAAATATTAGCTAATTCGTTTCCCGGAATCGGCTGAACGAATTTGTTCCTGGAAAAGGTTTCTACGAAATATATAAAGCAACAAGACTAGGCTAGACATCTCATTCAGCTTAATTTTAGATTTTACGATTCGTATTATTTTTTAATAATTTCTTTCATATTTTATGCTCTAGTTAGTTTTCAGTGGAATTCATTAATGTAAATCTGGGAATAAAAAGAGAATTACGACTGCATTGAATAAATATAACCGTCGATGCGGAAGAAATGAATACTCGTAGAGGAGAGATCAAAGTTTCCTCATGTATTATATTGTTCAGACGCAAATTGTACAGCGTACAAGTACTTTTGGAAGTAGTGAAGCAGGCTCACTGAGTTGAGTGAGGCACACACTTTCTGAATGGAAGAGCTCGTAGTATCGATATTTTTTTGGAATTTCTACCCATATTTCTTACGTAATAATTAATAATATTAATTAATATTTCCTTGATTACTTTGTTCTATAGGTAAGTTAATAGTTATTTAAAAAAAACAAGACTGTAATAAGTATAGGTGCCTTTTTTTGTGGCGGGTGGAAAATCATCAAATAACCCCCCCGCTCTTGGGCAGAGCGAAAGGGAGTGTCAGACTTCTACTGACTAAAAAACACCCATGTTCCTTCTGAGCCCTTCATGTCAAGGCCGTGTTATCTCTTGCGAACAACCCGCAGCCCCGACGGGCAAGTATAGGTGCCTAATAATGTTATTCAACGTTTGTTTCAACATTACAAATTGCACTGAAAAGTCCAATAATACTGCAACATTGCAACCCACACACATTTAGATTCGATGCAAATGTCGGCTCTGGCTAATAGAATCTGTCCAGCTCATCCCGCCGTCTCCTTCACGGTCCACGGCTTCACAACGCAGCGTCGGAATTTTGGCTCACAGCCCCAATGGTATGTGACAACCTGTCCGATCCCATTGTAGCCCACCCACTTTATAGAACAGCTACAAATAATCTAGATTAACCCGTCAAATTCTTGGCAAGTCCTACATTTCAGTTACTAGTGTAGTAACTCAAAAGGGATTATCGATGAATTATTGTCATTCATAAATCAATGCACAGGATATTAATACATAGTTAATACTCTTTAACAGACAGAGTCAGAGTTTACGATTGTTGAACTACGAAATTTTAATGGAAAATTTGGAGTTAGTTTTCCGTTATTGCTGGAAACGTCAAGATAATGGGTTTAATCGGAGATAAATATTTAGAAATCTGTCGTCGAATTAACTTACTGTACCTTTAATCTTGTCAAAGCCTTTGTGTCCTCCGTCCTGTTTTTGAAAGGTTGATCGGTCTCATCTAGTGTCAATTCAGTCAGTTTGTGATTGGTTTACGGAAATAACAACAACCAATCCAATCACGTGACGCGAGGTAGACAGCTTTAATCACAAAACTCTCTAGCTTTCAGAGACGGAAAGTTTATACCTTGAAGCTCATTGTGAAAGGTTAAATACCTAAGTAATTTGTTATTAAAAGAAAGTTAAAAAAGCAGTACCTTTGTGCTCTTCTATTTTTTTTTAATGTTTTTATCCTTTTCTGTATTTTGTGTGTACATAAATAAATAAATAAAGTTTGATAACACGTGTTTTATACCTACAGTGTGTTCATTATTCAAACATCCAATTTGAATTACCTAGTTACAAATAAACAATTTTTAAAAAGCTATGCAAATTTCAGATTCATCAAATTGAACAAACATTACAATAAATTGTAATGCACATAGTTTTGCAATTAGTTTCGTTGACAGCCGCTAGTTATTATTCACCAAATCTGTAGCAAGTGATATGTTTATTGTGTAATTATGTAAAACTGCGGTGGCATCCTCCGGAAATTATCTATTTATTTGTACGCAGAGCACGTTTTGCGGACTGAGTGGCTATTGTGGAAACTGCTCGATATTTTAGAGTTTGAAATTGAGCGAAAATTACCAACAAATATCTTCTATTCACATTCAATTTATATCGTAAATAAAATAGGTACATTTTATTGTGATGGAACAGTACTGTGATGAAAAGATTGGTACATTAGTTTTCGATTAAAAATAATCTGGTAGAGTATGCTTATAAAAAATCTTTCGGTCTACAAAAGTTATCAGGTTTATGAATAAAGCATATGAATACTATATTATACCATAAAATAATAATATTTGAATTTATATCCCATTAAACTTTAATGAATAAATAATTTAGATACAAAACTGTGTTTCCCAAAGAGGCAGTGATTGAATTTTTATGACGCCTTCTTTAATAATATTCTTATAAAGAAAATGAAGGCATATTCACATGCTCGAAGTACCTTCTTAGTTCTAGTGAATAAACTAAGGTGCTTAACTGACCTCTACCTAAACCTTAGAATCCCCTACAAACGTGATAATATGGAATGTTGTGTACAACGTCGAAGAAATATTTTCAGCACATACCACGAATAGGGATGTTTACTGAAAAAAAAAATATGATTCTAATTAGTCCGTCTGTTAGATTATCGAAAAATATTGAATACGTATTTTTTGTTTTATCAAATCAATAAAAATTGACGAAGATAAAACGCGTCAATGATTTAAGCTGGGGGTTGTGACGTCACTCACCGCTAAGAAATGTCATACTAATGTCTTAGAATATGATGTCACACGAGTTTTCAAAGCACTGTATCGTCTTCATTGTTTGTTTACTTGAAAAAAGAAAAAATACGTGTCCAATATTTTTTGGAAATCTATCTGACGGACTAATTAATTTTTTTTGTTAACTACCCTATTAGCCAAAAGAGCCATAATATGTTTTTATTTGGATTTAATAGAATACCATAATAGGACTCAGTTGATACAGGGGTCTTAATTATTCTGAAAATATATTTACAAACGGTTAAGTGTTATTATCGAGAGCGCCCTAATGTTCACGGTCTCATCTGTATTCATAAACTGTAAGGTCCAGGAAGAAACCAGAGGTGAGAGGTTTGGTCAATTTAACATAAATTCAAACATTAACCGGTACAGCTGAAACTCCGACAATTTTTTATTCTAACTGCCACACTCAGAGATGTTTTATGATTACTTAAGCCGTCAATTAGTAAAGATTTGACATACAAAACCAACGCTATGTGACGGCTTAAGTAATCATTGATTCTGAGTGCGGTAGTTAGTCCAACTTTTTAGGAGTCCAGAGAGCGGTTTGGATTTATGCTAATACATCAGAAGGAATTTTTAAGAAATTCGTTAAACCATGCCTCAAATATTTGTCCAATATAGTCTACTTGCAAACGTA
Source organism: Diarsia brunnea (assembly GCA_949774965.1). Lineage (NCBI taxonomy): Eukaryota > Metazoa > Arthropoda > Insecta > Lepidoptera > Noctuidae > Diarsia > Diarsia brunnea. The sequence continues at coordinate 5,194,687 of OX459001.1, forward strand.
AAAAGTACAACTTTATATATATTTATATATATATATATTTGAATGATCAAGATGAGTAGTATTGAGCCGCTGAACTCCATCATCAGCGGTCAGAGACAACAGGGCTATCAGTGGTAAGGTTCTGTCAATTATATATCAGGTACCGTTCAAATATGTAAGAAGGTTAAGGTACACTGTGTGTCGGTTATATCTTCGTAGAATTTATTTTCGTATCTGAAATGGTGCTAATGGAATATTACAGTATCTCGTTCTCACGGGAATACTTGCGAAAGAAAATTCCAAAGAACTTCTTATCGTTTAAGGTAAATCCATTCACGCATTTTTTTTAACGTTGGTGTGAATTACACCTAAGAAACTGAAAGCGATTCACATATTTGAAGTGGTTTGGAGAACTGTCAGTTTTAATATTTCAAAACAATGACGACCCTGTTTACTGTTGAGATATTCTGATCGTGTTTTGTTTTCAAAAGGTGTAAAAAGCCCTCAATATTTAAAACATTAAAGTATTAAATATATTATAGTAAATATAATTGACTGGTAGAGAATGCATTGTGGCATTAAGTCCGCCTATGTACCACTTTTGTGCATGAAGTTTAAATAAATAAATAAATGATCTAGCAATTTCTTTTAAAGTAAATACAATATCGCTTATTAAAATGGACAATATTTCAAAGGAAAAGTAAGGTATGTCATTTCTTTGAAAAAAAAGCAGTTTTTAACAAAGTACAAAGAGATATTTTATTTATTTTGTAGTAAGTGTCTGCCACATTCTGCACATTATGTTTATTATAGTGTCATGTAGCTGCGGTAAGTCACAAATCATCAATCCAGATTCAAACTACAAATACAGTTTTTTTTTGTTTTTTTTTTAATTCCTAGTTTCTGAAAATGGAATAACAATACGGATTTGAAAATTAAAATAAAAGTATTGGAATCGATTATTTTTTTACGGCACTATTTTATATTAACATAATGTTATCAATACTTCATTGACATTACTACTCAAAAATGCTACCACTAAAATATTTACGTGAGCTCTTACCAAATACAAACTAATTTGAACAAAATGTTGAACAAGAACAAAAAGTGCCGATCAAAATGCAAGATAGAACTTCATCACCGTAAATAAAATCTAAAAATAAATATTGATAAACCAAACATACCGGATGCGTATCGATAAATTATGACCGCATTAATAAATTATTGAAGCTCAAATCCTTACATACTAATCCGTGCGTCTATACAATTTCCTTTAAACAGTATTGATTAAAATTCTCACGCGTCGTTTAGCGCTAAATCACACTGTTCACACATAAATACTGGCAGTTCGTGATGCCACCTCACTGTCCGTCTCTGAACTTAGTTGTTTATTCTTGGTGTGGTACAAGTCACAGGTTTTAATTAATATGTATGTCTGTTTGTGGGACAAGATTTAGAACTCGATTTAATAAAACTGTTATAGTTGAGGTGAGAAAAAAAAGAGTTAAATTGATTGGATGGGAGGCCTATGCCCTGCAGTGGGACACATCAGGCTTATAATAATAATACATTTTGAAGTTGATAAAGATGGGTTAATCAAGAGTGGTTGATAAAGAGGAGCTCGTGGCTTAATATGAACTGCCACTTGGGTCGATCTTTAGGTAAAGCTGTGCTTGCCTAGGTCGGTCTGTGGATGACCGCCCGACATACCGAGTTTCCTCCGTGCCTCGGAAAGCACGTTAAGCTGTTGGTCCCGGCTGCCATATATAGATCTTTGGCAGTCGTTACAGGTAGTCAGTGACCTGAAATTCTAACATCCAGTCTTACCAAAGAGTATCGTATTACCTAGTATTAACTGGGTTGTGGAGGTCAGAGAGGTAGTCGCTCCATGTAAAATACAGGTATTCAGCTGCATCCGGTTAGACTGGAAGCCGACCCTAACATAGTTGGGAAAAGGCTAGGCAGATGATGAAAGATGGGTTAATCAACAAGTTGGTAGTGCAGCTTACTGTCCAGAATGTTTTGATGGTCTTGTCTGGGCTCCAAAAACAACAATGAGATAAAACTTTTAAATATATTGCCTTCTCAAGGCAGTAAGTATAATAATTACAGCTTGTGTATAAAATCCTCTTCTCGTACAAAAATTAAATAAACATTTAGAGCAAGGGTATTGTATTAAAATACGAGATAAATTTACCAATAGTCTGGCCACATCAATAAAATGCTGAAATCTCACCACTTGCACCACAGCCTAACGAAATAACAGAGGAACCGTACTTCATCACCAATGAACTCTAGTTAAGGTGTTACCTTACCCGTTTACGCTAATAAAGCCGCGTCTGTCGCATACTGATCAAATTCGTCTAACCCCGGTTAATTTATGGTAGCATCAACCTTCTTCCGTTCCCCGTTAACATTAGCAATTGTAATTGTTCGCTGTTCTTTGCAAATTTTAGATCAATTCCTATGCTATTTTGCAACGTGAATTGTAAAAAGTTCATTGATTATTTTATGGTCTTTTTATGTGCTGGGAAAGTTGGTGTTTAACGATTCTTGCACGATTTTGTGATGTTATGTTTGTCTAGGTGAGCCGTTTTGTAAGTAAGTTGACTTTCTGAACTTCTCATTATCATTTGAATGAAAACTTTGAATGAAGACTATTGATTTCACTATCAGCACTTTCTAAGCTATCTACTTTATCATAGACAAGAGACAATTGCTTTTAAATCGTTTCGATTTCGTTTAACAGACTTTCAGAGTAAGCTTTTCGATTGATTATATCAATGTAAAACATTTTTACTTTTCACCATAATTATAGAGATAGAATGTAACTATGCCTACCTAGCCCTCTTCCTGCAATTATTCTTAGTAATATTTCTGTCAAACAATCACAAAATGTTACACCTCTAACCGTAAAATGGAAAATCTCATGATTTACGGAATCGTTCCAGAATATTTTGAACGAGATATTCAAAACGGTTCCGAGAGTTCGCGCGCAATTTACGCAAAACAGCGCATTTGGTACATTTCTCTCCTCAAATTGGAGTGGGGTGAAATTCGTGATATGTGGAAACTACATTGAAACAGAATAAATGATCAAGGAACAGGAACTCTGGTACTTTTGGTAGTAGTCCGTCAATGGGTTTAGTTTAATACAGGCGTAAGTACAGAAATCCTATTACCATAGGATTTCTGTAACTAAAAAAGTAAATAGAAAACAAACAACTTCCAAAACACGCTAAAAAAGACTTGACTTTGGTGACTTTGTTTGTTTCATTGACGTTTTTGACACCAACTTCCGAACTACTTTTTTTTTGGAAGTAGATTTCTTTTTTCTACAAAATCTTTTTTTTCCCTTTTTAGTTGAAGTTGTATACCACAGCTGTTATTCTTGTCAGGAATATTTTTTGTAACTACTGTTATATTAAGGACCATCATGTCAACATTGGCCTCAACCAAACTACATAGGTAACCGATTTTGATGAAATTTCCATTTCCACCAATGGGAAAAAGTTCACATAAAAGCATTGAGTTATAATGTAGCTATACCTTATTTATTATATGACATATCTATGAGGTGAACCAACGCACACACGCGCTCGACTCGCGCAAGACCTGACAAGACCTTTTTTTTTGTACGTCATCATCATCATCATCAGCCTATAATGTCCACTGCAGGGATGGGCGGCTATAATCCACCACGTGTGCCCAGTGCGTGTTGGTAGATGTCACATGTCTTCGAATTTTTTGGTTCTAAGACATGACAGATTCCTCACAATGTTTTCCTCCACGTTTTGAGAGCAGCGGTGATGTAGGACATTATAACTTTTTTTTTTGGGCCGCCCGCTCTGGGCAGAGCGAAAGGGAGTGTCAGACTTCTACTGACTAACCACCCATGTTCCTTTTTAGCCCTTGTGTCGAGGCCGCAGAATCTCGTTCGAACAACCTGCAGCAGTACATTATAACTCAATCCTTAAAAGAGGTTTTTTTAATCGGTTTATAAATGACGGAGTTATGAGGTAACAAAAGAAAATACAAGCGATTTGAGAATATTCTCTTTTATTTTGAAATCAGTCAACCAAAGAGTGTCAAACGGTAGAAATGAATATTGGCTGTTAGTGCTTATTAACCATTACCTACACCAAAGTTATTGTCAATAGAACCACCACTGTAGAAAGATCATTTCAAATGAATTCCTAGACTGCAGTATCTATTTCAAATAACAGTGCACCTATTCATACGACTCCATACCTTTAGATCTGTAACGTAATATTCGCTGAATTGAAATCAAAGACCATTGAACAGCAAACGCGTATCATTTGTTATATTCGTTTTCCATGTATTCCTCTTTTGTACGTAATATGAGGTCTATTGTACTGGATTCTTGTCTATGGTAGACAATTATTTTATCTTCGTTGTGTTTTGGTGATGCATCGAATATTTTAAACTAGTTTTTGCCCGCGGCTTCGCCCGCGTCGATGTCGGAAATAAAAATGACGAGTTCAGTTCAACATGCAATCTACTTAAAGTAATCTCTAACAATCCATAGACTATATAAGTTACTTATCATCTAATCAGCAACAACAGAAGTTACACTAATGTTACTTTAATTCTAATTACACGTAGAATTGAAACATTTGACTTCCAAGATACAGGTACTATATCTAGTTTGGAAGTCAGGTATCTATTTAGTTTTCTGCAGCCTTTTTGTTTATAATCCCCGATGATGTAATTGTATTAGGCTATATTTTAGACCAATAAACGATTATTATTATTATTATTATTATTTATTACGTAATATGTCAAGTTTTTTCTTTTTGATGGTAAATAAAGAGATTTTAGTTAAAAATATTTAGTTTAATTATCTGCTAATAAAGACTAACTGCGGTACTCAGAGATATTTAACGATTACTTAAGCCTTCACTTAGTAAGGATTTGACGTACTTTTGTATGACAAAACTGTCAAAACCTTTACTAAGCAATGGCCTAAGTAATTATTAAAGCTCTCTGAGTGCGGCAGTAAGCAATATTATTGGACGGCACGTGCAAGGTCTCAATTAACATTGCTTTAGGAAAAATGGCACGTTGGATCCATACGGGTACGCCATCCCTGGTCTAGGACATACCTACTCGTAAAGAAGGAGTTGAATAAGAAATATGGAGGATTAAGACGTACTGTTCGCGTCAAATAACTGTGCCCCTCTGAAGTTAGCTACGAGTGGCTCAAAATTCCGAACAAAACTGCAACTGCGCATGCGCGAGTCATGGGGGCGGGCATTATGGCATTATAGAACTATGTTTTCTTTTAAAAATATGTATTTATTTTGTTCAAATAATTTTCTACGTGACTGCACTTGCGCGATCTTTGCAAATGGCTAACTTCAGAGGGGCAAAATTATTTGAGTGCGAATAGCTTGCAAATGGCGATAGCAAGTCGCTTTCTATCGCATTAGGAATGAACTATGGGTGCTACATGATATAATATGTGGCTGAACCAGATATTATGTACGTGGAGGGTTTTCCTTCCAAGATTTTTCTAATACAGGGTGGAATTTGTCAACCTCACCTGGAGGTAAAGTACAGTGTCCTTATAAACTAAAACAAGGAGTAACTATAGTCAGTGGAACGAATTTTGTTAAAAATTTTAAGGGTTTTAATTTTTGTGCACAGACTGCCAATTTGTTTTCTAAAATTTAAGTAACCGTATTTAAATCTCATAATATCAACTATATGTCAGTAAAAATCACATCAAAATTGGTCTACCGGTTCCGGAGATTAGCCGAAACAAACAGACATAACAATTTTAAGAATATTTTCATATTATGCATTCAGTAGAAAGCGTTGGGTGTTCCTTTCCGAATGTTTTAAATAAACTTTAAAATACAATCATATAAGAAATTTAATAAATCTTAGTCTTAATTAAAACTTAACCCTTGTTGTTATACCTAACAGATGTGATAGATATTCCGAAGCCAAAACTCCTCACAACCAGTCTTGCCAAGGGGTCTCGTGTTACCCAAAACTAACTGTTCCATAGAAGTCGGATAGACAGTCGCTCCATCCAAAACACAGGTATGCAGGTGCATCTGGTTGGACTAGAAACCGTCCCCAAAATAGTTGGGAAGAGGCTTGTTAGATTATCGACGATGGGTTTACCAGAGGCGTCTGCACGCTCCCGGCAAACTCACCGTACTGAGGGTGATTCGCATCACGGGCGCGGGGGTGGGTACCCACGCCCGTGACGCGAATCACCCAGCTTCGCGCCTGCGCGTGTGCACGGCTTAAACATTGCGTTGCACCTACACATACCTGCAATAGAAACAGATTGGCCTCGTGTTTTCCGCGATCACAGTTCGCGTGTTAATATAAAAAATATGGCTACACTTTTTGAATCAGATTTGTTACCAATTTCAAGGGTTTTAATTTGTATGCACGGAACTCTTTTTCTTATTATAAATTAAAAGCATCTACCAGGAAAAGTACCGTCAAAATCGGTCCATAATCTACTCAATATACATGAATAAGAGACGAATATAGGTATCGCATTTAGGTACCTCTATTATTAGTATACCGGTACTAGTACAGTTTAGCCCGTATGTTTAGAAATGGTTCCATAGTAGGTCGATGCGTTTACACGTCTTTTAATTGTCAAAAATTGTGTACAGTTTTTTATTAATAACATTCAATTAAAACATTGCAAATCTGCCGTTCGAATATATAAAAAAAATCTCAAATTAAATATGAATTTTGCAGACATAAAATAAGTGCTGCAAAGTCTTAAATGTATTCAAACATTTTAGCAGATTATAACCGTCAAATATTAAAAATGGAAAACTCTTCAGAATTTTTATTTTTATAGTAAACATATTTCAATGGCAAGAATCATTCTTAGGTTCTTAAGTTTTATCGATATACCTAGATAAAATGTTTAGTTACCTATTCTTTTTTTAATAATCCGCTCGTTTTCAGGTCATTTTTACCTTATTTTGTCACTCCGCGACAGCAGCTGTAGTTCGTTTTCTGGCTCTTTTGGTATTTTTTATGATAACCGTTCCTCAAATAGAGCTAAGATATATTTTCACATTGCATTAATTGTATGCATACAAGCAATTCATTATATTTTTCAACATAGCGTAACAATTTTAAAAAGCTGGAAAAGAGGCCAAAATCCATATCATCATCATCATCAGACATAAGACGTCCACTGCTGGACAAAGGCCTCCTCCATAGAACGCCATATCAAAAGGCAACCTGCCGTTTGCATCCACCGGTTGCCCGCGACTCTCACGATGTCGTCGGTCCACCTGGTTCCCACCAGGTGGACCTACCAACGCTGCGTCTTCCGGTTCGTGGTCGCCACTCGAGAACCTTTCTTCCCCATCGGTTGTCGGTTCTTCGAGCGATGTGGCCTGCCCATTACCACTTCAACTTGCATATTCTGAGAGCTATGTCGGTGACCCTGGTTCTTCGGCGAATTTCCTCATTTCGGATTTTGTCGCACAAAGAAACTCCGAGCATAGCTCTCTCCATAGCTCGTTGCGTGACTCTGAGCTTCTCTAAAAGGCCAGCAATTAAGGACCGTGTCTCTGTGCCATAAGTCATCACTGGCAAATTCATATACAAAGTTTTATTTACAATCGAGATTTTTAACATGGAGTACAATTTTGATGAGCGATCGTATCAGGAAATATCTTATTAAATTACTTATACAATTATTTGTGCAATATTTTGCTCAAATATACTTTGATTTTCCGTAACTTCATATGAAATTAAATTAGTGCCAGGCCACCGGGCATGTTCAGAAAGGATACGAAGCAAAGCCGCTATTTTTATTTGTACGTAATAGCGTGCTGATGTGTTTATTATTATTTATTTAGTACATTTAAACGTGGTGCATTAAACACTCGTTAACTTTTTGATGTGTGACTGTGTGTGGTGGGAGTGGTAGCGATTTTGTAAAAAAGGTCTCTTATGTTTTAGGGTACGGCACCAGAAACGCTATCAATAAAAATGCGGAAAAGATTATTAGGGCCCTATTTTATGATCTGTAATCAAATCAATCATAATAATATTGATTAAATTGAATTAAAATTAACACCAGAAAAGTATCTTTACTGACAAAAAGTTGATATGTTTTTAATTAGGCCATACAGTACAACTATTTAACGAATATATAAAATTAGATCTAAAACTAATAGTCTCATTCAAATGTAAGAATTTTCCAATTCAAATTCCAAAATGCTCCATAGAAAAACAATTGATTAGAAAACCGTACAACCCACAGCCCGCTGTCACTGAGGCCTCGTGTAAACATCGGAATCGTTCGGCTAAACTCGGAGATATATGTGCCTTATAAACTAGCCTTCGGAATTCACGAAACCTTTGACTTTGTAAACTGTGAATAATTTTATAATAGAAACACGTGCTGAGTTAACTGTTACAGTTACTGCACAGTTAATTATACTGGGTTATAAACATCAGTGGAATTGTGAAATGTTGAGTAAGTAAGTATGAGAATAATGGTTAATTAGTCCCAGCTGCTGCATACGATGGAATATTTTAGAATTATCTTAAACAGGGTATAAATCAACCCATCATACAGCCGTCAACCAAGCATTCTGTACATCAAACTAAGTACCCCTACGCAAAATTTTTTACTAGGAAACGAATAATAAACGGCTCATGGAGGTCATTTAAGTAAAGATATAACCTGAAAAACTAGTATTTACAAAAACAGCTGTGGAAAATTTGGAAATTTGACCCCCAATATCTCCGTAACTAGGGGGTTTCCAGGTATGGTCTAGAACAAAAAAAATATCGCAGTGGTTGGGACTTTTACACCCTTTATTTTAGCTACTAAGAAAACACCCAAGTTTTATCATTATAATAGATTGTATCCATGGGGCTTCTATAATTTTAATGCTATTTGGTTTTTATCAAAAGACTTCAATATGTATGGCAAAGAGTTCAAATATAATGATGTAAATAAGATAAGGTAAATAATAAGGTAAGATTCATGCAATAGAAGGGAAATTTAAACTTGCGTTTTATATAATTTATGAATTAATGTTCCCGTATAGCCGAGGGCCCGGATTAGTGGCAACCTCTTATTTTATTTAGTTTTTATACTTGATGTTTTAGCCTTTTCTATTTGATTTTTCGAGCGTAAGACACTCATCTGGTTTATTGTGTTTTTGTTTTTAAATAATGCGAATAAACCCAATTTTCTTCCGTTTTTTTCTTCTTCCTCGTTGGTCTAGTGGTCGCAAGCCGACTGCTGAGCATGAGGTCCTGGGTTCGATTCCCGGGTCGGGCAAAGTGTTATTGGTTTTTTCCATCAGGAATTTATCAGTAACAGCCACGGAGTCTGGATTTGTGCCCGGTTGATGGCGATAGTCTCGCCCCTATTACATGGGACTTAAACATAACTGGCGAAATGTGGGTGTACTATTAGGTGCACCTCTGCCTAACCCTTCGGGGATTACAGGCGTGATGTTATGTTATGTGTTATGTTATTTTCTTCTCTTCTTTCATAGACACTTTACATTTGTACACAGGTTTTCATCATCATCAACATTTACCGCCTTTTTTCCACTATATTGAGGTCGGCTTCCATTCCTCCTGTATTTCAAATGGCCGATCTGACCTCCACAATTCATTTTGTACCCAGTACTTACGAAACCCATTGATAAAACTGGTTGTCAGATTTTCGGGTCACTGACTACCTGTGTCTTAAACAGTTGCTTACGTCAATGAAATGAATAATTTAGAATTTTCCATCATCATGAGATTGTGATTTCTAAGTGTATGACTACTCTGATGAAATTATCAACTCATAAATATTCTGTATTGTGTACCTTTTCTGAGTAACTAATAAAAAGAGTAATTAATTAAATAGTCCAAGGTGAGTTATGATTGTATTCTGGAACGAAAAAGTTATAAAATGCACAGATGAATAATGATGTTTGCATATATACACATTGTTTAAACAACGGTTCTGAAACCGCAACGTATTAGCTGTTATAAAATCATTTTTAGGGTTCCGTAGTCAACTAGGAACCCTTATAGTTTCGCCATGTCTGTCTGTCTGTCTGTCTGTCCGTCTGTCCGTCCTCGCTTAATCTCTGTGACCGTTAGCACTAGAAAGCTGAAATTTGGGACCAATATGTGTATCAATCACGCCGACAAAGTGCTAAAATAAAAATTGGAAAAAAATGTTTTATTAGGGTAGCCCCCCTATATGTAAAGTGGGAAGTGTTTTTTTTTTTAATTTTAACCCTAATGTGTGATATATTGTTGGAAAGGTATTTAAAAATGAATAGGGGTTTACTAAAATCATTTTTTGATAATGTCAATAATTTCGGAAATAATCGCTCCAAAAGTAAAAAACAAAGCGTCCCCCCCCCTCTAACTTTTGAACCATAAGTTTAGAAAATACGAAAAAAATCTGAAAAGTAGAATTTTATAAGGACTTTCTAGGAAAATTATTTTGAACTTGGATGGAAACAACAGATGGAAACTGCAGTTAACCAATATAATTTGGTCCCTGAATCGTATGAGCGCCTATACAATCCAGAGGTCAAGTTTCATTTGCCCGTATTTTTTTTTTAACTTCGTTTACATAATATTTTATTATCCTGAACGTATCTTTTTTCAAACAAAAAAATAATTATTAAATCTGCTGGATCGCGAACATAATGGATAGTATGGATACCCACCTTTAAACTCATAAGTGGGAACACTTATTGTGACGGACGGGAAACTACGGAACCCTACACTGAGCGTGGCCCGACACGCTCTTGGCCGGTTTTTTATTGTTGAGAGAATAAATCTATAGTTTATGAAGATCCAGCGATTTCTACCGTATTTAGATTACATGCAAGTTTAATATTAATTAACGTTTTACACAGTCATAATCGTTTCATTCACAGTGTAAACTCTCTTAAAATCCATTGCAGTTTTTTTGAAAATAATACAAGGCCTGCTCAAGTAAGTTTTCATAGAGATAGTTTTTCGAAAAACATTCCAAGTAAGGAACGAAAATCATTTGAAAGCAATATTTTGAGAAACACATTTCCGACTCCTAATAATAATAATAATAATCATTTTATTTCAGGCAACTAAGGCCCATAAGTAAAATACACACAATTAGATAATACAATAATAATAAAGTAATACATATTAAACATTAAACAGTAAATAAAACGTTAACTAAACACGTAACGTCGTCGTCGTCGTCTAATAAAACCTATCGCCTAACTGTCGAATCCTGAAAGTTTGAAGCAAGTTGAAAATTGAGTTTTAAAATGTCATCGATAGCCACGAGAGCTCGTGGATTTTAAAAAGCAATATCGGAACGGTATATGAGAAATAAATCCATGGCCGTCTGTATTGACAAAGGTGAAGAACCTAGTTTCAAACAAATATGTGGAACGTTAGAAATATGTTATGTACCATGACCGTATCAGATGCGTACCTACTCTGATTTCTGCCTACCCCCATGGGAAAAAGCGTGAGTTGTTTATAATAATAATAATAATATTTTTTACTGACACAAATAAAAAAGTTATACATTTAGATTTGAAACCCTGACTCCTGTTTATAATCTCGTTATCGGTCAAAGAGATGTAATATTTACCCGTTAAAGAGGCTATTAGAAGAAATGTTATGAGAAAAAATGCTAGCCCCTGTTGTGTCAGTAACTGTGAGAACAACACGGTGCCAAATTGGCGTTATTGTCAAGATAGACCCGATTCGTAGAAAAAATTCTGTTTTTCAAACATGCATCGAAAAAATGTGTCAACTGTTATAATGGTATATTTTTTTTCCAAGAAACGGTTACATGTGTCTTTGGTAAAGGTGTTTAATATGATGAGTCGGCTCATGTCCTTGAAGGTAAGTAACTAAACCACCAACCTTTATTTGAGGGTTCTTTATTAATTAGTTTTGAAGATTTTAAAAAGAATACTTACTGCCGCACTCAGAGATATTTAATGATTACTTAAGCCGTCACTTAGTAAAGTTTGTTTTCCCTTGAAATTGGTTCCTCTTTAACTCGGCCACGAATTTGGAGAATTCTCATTGAACAAGCAATATATTTCTTCGGGAGACAAGGGAATTAAATAGACGATAAATTGCTTAATTTAATGTCAATGGATAAAAATAGATAGAATGATAAAACACACCATTTAATTGATAAGCTTTTGATTTACAGGTCATAAAATCATCATCTTGTGACAGGCAGTATTTCAAATACCAAATGTTTATTGCCAAAATATTACAAAAAGGTCTAAATCGGTCAGCTGTTTCGGAGTTTAGCCGAAAATAAACAGACAGACCGACAAAAAACAAATGTGTTTTATATACTTTAAATAGTCTTCATTAACTATTAAAACTTAAACACCTTACAATCTTCCCACTGTTAGACACTGACCTACTCTCTCAAGAAGGACGAAGGAAGGACATAATCCACAACGCAGGTCCAATGCGGATTGTTGGATATCGCATTTACATGTCTTTGAAAATTGCTCTAGGATACGCCAGTTTCCTCACGACGTTTTTTTTCATCGTTTCGAGAGTAACAGACATTTCATTAAAATGACAGACATGATGTAAAGTACCTGACTTGGTTCGAACCCTCGATCCTTGAAATGTACTGGGCCACCACTTTTATGAAAAACTTATACAAACAAATTCGAATTTTCATACAATATCACGTATTACGGTAGTTACAAACGTACTTGTTCGTATCTAATTAGGCACAGATTCGTCTGTTTCCCCCTTTTCATGTGTCGTCGACCGTCAAAAGGTTGTGGCCTTATCTCGTCTTTATCATTTAAATTAAACTTTGTTACTTATATACTACTAGCTGATGCCCGCGGCTTCACCCGCGTGGATGTCGGTCAAATAATATACTAAAACCTTCCTCTTGAATCACTCTATTTATTTAAAAACCGCTTCAAAATCCGTTTTAAGCATTTAAGCATACATAGGGACGGACAGACAGCGACAGCGACTTTGTTTTATACTATGTAGTGATGATAGTGATGATGAAGTGTGCGGTTGGTTTCGCTCACGAGTCGTAAGTTATTAAAAATGCGAAGCTTAAGTGGCTGTACTCGTAATTCTCTACAACTTCAGTTAAGTTTGTTAATTTTTTATACTAAAATTCGTTGGTAAATCTTTGGTTCAAGTACCTATATAAAACGACAGAAAAAAAAAACGAATGAAAATCCTCAGTCTTTCAAAAACCGGTCAAGTGCGATTGGACTCGGACCGAGGGTTCCGTATAAACTTGTAGATATTTCTAGATATCTAAGGTTACAGATGTTTTCCTTTACATAAATATTGTGCTATGAGAAATTGCTTCTTGCCAGTTTTCATGATTGTAGGTCAACGGGAAGTACCCTATCCCTTGTGAAATCGCAAAATATGCGACAAGTTGACTGACGTTTTGACTTACAAGTTTGATTTTTTCATTGCTCCAAGGGGTAGTATACTTCCCGACGGGGCTGTGGGTCCCGTCGGGGCTGCGGGTCCCGTCGGGGCTGCAGGTCCTGTCGGGGCTGCGGGTTCTGTCGGAGCTGCGGGCCCCGTCGGGGCTGCGGGCCCCGTCGTCCTGAGAAAAGGCTCTGAACAGACGAACAATAAGGGTTCCGTTGTGCCGACTGAGGTATGGAATCCTAAAACTGCTCAACTAGTTTTGGGAGCTGTTTTAATTTTTTAGCCATAAATACAACAAGGCGAAAAGTATGGACCTCGTCCCCATCCTTGTAGCACTTTCATCTATATCATCATCATCATCTGCCTAGCCTTTTCCCAACTATGTTGGGGTCGGCTTCCAGTCTAACCGGATGCAGCTGAATACCAGTATTTTACATAGAGCGACTGCCTATCTGACCTCCACAACCCAGTTAATACTAGGTAATACGATACTCTTTGGTAAGACTGGATGTCAGAATTTCAGGTCACTGACTACCTGTAACGACTGCCAAAGATCTATATATAGCAGCCGGGACCAACATCTATATATCAAATGAAAAAGGGGAAAAAATACATCATTTTATTGTTAGGCAGTAAATGTGTGAGTAATTGGGGAAAAAAAGTTATTCACCGATAAAGCGATATATTTTGACCCGCCCCAGCTTCGCACGGGTAGAATGTGCTGCATGTAAATTTTCCTCTTGAATCAAGCTATCTTTTGCTGAAAACTGCATTAAAATCCGTCGCGTAGTTTATAAGTTCTTAACGTTTTTAATTCAAGAAGTGCTGATTAATACTATTTGACTAATTGTATTATATACTAGTTTAATATTAAAATCAAACATATAATTTTCTTTAAACTTTTCATTTCACTTCAGCCTGAAAACCGCTAATAGTAATGACCGCAAACCGCATATAATGAAATTTAAATAACTAATTAGCTAATACACAGATTTGTTGAACGATAATTAACAAAGCTCTGTACCAAAAGGTTTTTGATGTTATTCGTACGTACCTAACATTTGTTTCAGGATAGATAATTATTCCGTTTCATAAAAGGCACGTTGGGATTAAAAGCAATGTTAGGTGAAGCGAAAATACTACCTCAGAAATGATATTACAGCTAAATAATTCCAAATGTTAATCATATACTGATTATTCATGGTTTACCTTAATATATTTATTTGTATTATGTGAAGGATTACGCGCAAGTACATTCTGATACGAGTATATTATAAAGTAAACTAGCTGATACCCGCGGCTTCACCCGCGTGGATGTCGGTCAAATTATATACTAAAACCTTCCTCTTGAATCACTCTATCTATTAAAAAAAACCGCTTCAAAATCCGATTCGTAGTTTTAAAGATTTAAGCATACATAGGGACGGACAGACAGCGACAGTGACTTTGTTTTATACTATGTAGTGATGATGATGATTAAGTGATGGCTGTAGCCATAACCTTATTCACCACTGAATAAATCGCATGTCTTTCGTCCCTACGTTTCAGCTTAGGACACCAACTTCTTATTTTTTTAGTCCAAAACATAACATCACGCCTGTAATCTCCGAAGGATTAGGGAGAGGTGTACTTATTAGTACATACACATTTCGCCACTTTAAGTTTTAAGTTCTATATAAAAGGAGCGAGCCTATTGCCACCGACCCGAAACAAATCGAGTCTTTGTTGCAACTTCTGGCATATACGTAGCAGTCTGCAAAGTCGATTACAATCCGTATCAACATTCTCCTGCTATTTCATAAACTATAGATCATCCATACTAACATGAAACGTAACTTTTGAAGTTGTGCAACGGTACTAAGTTCTAAAATACACAATGAATGATATTGATCGTTTTCGATCCGCCACTGAACCAATCTTTTGATTCGGTATGTAAATTTACGACGACACAAGCTCAAAGTTACCCCGCCTCGTAACTCTGACGGTGATTTAAACAATAAAGCGGTCTGATCAAGCCGATCATTGCATTCCTCGTCGCGTCGTTAGCCCATATGTTGAAAGATGAATTATGTCGCTTTATTTTGAATCAAACTACAATTTGTATTGATTAACTTTTCAGAGTTTGGGCAAATTGTATGGATGTGTAGTTGAATTGTTTTTCATGATTGCACATGTACATACATACATAAACTCACGCCCTTTTCCCATGAGGGTAGGGACAAACCACAGAACGCCACGCTACGATCTTTACATACTCCTTTTGCCTCGTATTGTACATTTAGATGGAATATTCTGATTTAGATCGGAATTATTAAACTTTAAAATGTTTTAAGTCACACGAGCTTGTGAAGTAGCATAACATAACATATGATCACGCCCTATAATCCCCGGTGGGTTAGGCAGAGTTGTAACGAATAACCCACATTTTGCCAGTTAAGTCCCATGAACTCCCATGTAATAGGAGGCCAGCCCACTGCCAAGAACCGGGCAAAAATCCAGGCCCCACGGCTGCTATTGAGAAACTCTTGTATCAAAAACCCAATAACACTTTGCCTCACCCGGGAATCGAACCCAGAAACTCATGGTCAGCAGTCGCTCTTGCGACCTCTAGACTAATGAGGCAGTTAAGGGAGACTTGTGAAGTATCGCTAATAAATTCAAAGTAGCAGTTTAATTCTATTTAACAGAGCCTTTCGCTTTATCTACTTAAATTACAGCTCTGTGACAGATTGCTGAAATCATTATTTCGATGTTCTAAGATAGTTATAACGTTTTCTTTTTCCCTGAATTTCACCAAGATCAACTAAACGCAATTAGTACATTTTAGCGGCGTTCAGGAACTGCCTTGTCAACATTATATAGAAATTCGGACACTGACAGCTCTTCAGCGTGGTTTAGATATGCTGATCTTGAATAATAAAATAATTATATAAAATCGGAAATTTTACGTGGCGCCCATGAGCCCAAAAAGAGATCGAATCGAATCGAACGATCTGTATGCGCACCACAAGGACTGCTTCGAGGTGGCGCAGGAAAATAACACTTTTGATGGAATTGGGAGAGGGTTTGCCCAGCAGTAGTAGTACAGGCTAATAAGATATAAAAAATGATGTTAAATAACTATATATTACTGTTGGTGTCATTGGTTGGTCAAGTAGATACCTATTGCTTGCCTACTTATTTTATTTTTAGACTTAATTGACGAAAGCTACGGCCAAGGGCAGTTACATCTACGTAAACAAAACAATCAATGTTCAGTCTACGTCAAATGAATGGCTTCCTAAATAATTATGTTTTTCAAATTAGGAACATTCTGTTCCGCGACTGTTTTGTTACATCAACAGTTAGGCATGTCGAATTTCAAACGTGATTGAAACACTGGCCAAGCGTGAATGCTGAGAATTAAGTCCTGAGTTCGATTTCCAGGTCGGGCAAAGAAATTTTTTTTTTTCTTTCTTTCTTACTGCGGCCCCGGACACAAAGGGCTAAGAAGGAACATGAGTGGTTTTTAGTCAGTAGAAGTCTGACACTCCCAGCGGTAAGAGTCATTTGATGATTTTTCCACCCACAAAAAAAAATGTCGGGCAAAATGATGTTGAGTTTTTCTGTCAGGGAATCTGAATTTGTGCCCGGTTGATAGCACTAGTCTGGCCTCCTATTACAAGGGACTTACAACATAAGTGGCGAAATGTAGGTGTACAATTAGTTACACCTCTGCCTGACCCTTTTGGGATAACAGGTGATGTTAGCTTACTTCAAAGGTCTGAAATTGTTTCAAACCATCTAAAATCTTACCTTGGGGTCATGAGCAAGTGGCTATCGCTTTCAAACCTTCTCGTATTTCTAGAACTACTTTAAACATGAGTGACATACACTTATCAGCAGCTTTATAGAAAATTATAAAATTATAGACCGATAGAAAATTTAATTAAATGTAAATTTAGACTTTGTGGTGTCGGGGGACCGCTCAATAACAAAATACGAACCTACTTACATTATAAAAAAAACATAATTATAATCTAAATCGGTCCATGCGTTCGGGAGCTACGATGGCGCAGACAGACAGACACACACACAGAGACACGTCAAACTTATAACACCCCGTCCCGTTAAAAACAAAACATTATAATTATTGTCACAATCTAGGTTTTCAGGATATCGGTAGGTAACTCCAAACATCAAGAATAATAAATAGCTTGTGAAAATTACACTTGGGCCGATAATAAATTCCTATTCTGAAGACATGACAATATCTAATTTAGTTTAGAAAATAGGCTTATCGTCTCAGATAACAGATTTCTCAATTTGTCAGTGAATAAAGCACACGACATCAATTTATCTCTTCTTACTAACCTAGTTAATACTTTAAAACTACATGTTTGAGTAACTTTGTTCGAAACAAGCTTACCACTGAAACTTTCGGCAAGTTTCCGTCGCGGATATACGAAACTTTAATTCATTTGGTAATTTTTTTTTTTTTTTCGAGAATTGAAGGGTTCTTGTATAGTAAAAATGTAAAATTAATACTTAGTCTGTAATACATAAGTTCATATTGATCTCTTTTTGTTAATAAATAATTATATTTTGTCACCTTTGTATTATTTTCGTAAGTACCTACCTACTATCCAAGTTCGGGGCACCGATAAAGTCATAGATAAATATAGGTTTCAACTTACATCTTTTTCACATGGGGTTAGGTAGAAACAATATAACGCCACCTGGGCCCCGAGTCTGCTATTCAATAGTGTCAGAATGGTCTATCATTGATCTCATATTGTTGATTTTGACAACACCAAACTTGTCAAAATCAACAATTATGATAACAATGATAGACCATTCTGACACTATTGAATAGCAGACTCGGGGCCCTGCTTTGATCCTTGCATATTACTTCTTTCGCCTCGTACCGTACACGAAATAATTTAGTTCCCAACGTCGCTAGCTATCACGATCTTCACTTGTTTCTAGTTGTTAGTTTCTCTCCCATTCAAAACAAAGTTAAAACAACAAAAACAAAACGCTATCTATTTTCCAATATGACGTATTGTTGACGCGTTTTAAGCTTCGTGTAGGCGGAGCAACTGTTTTGATACTTTTCATTCAGTGGAGATTTGAAGAACAAATAAAAAATATATTTTTATAACTTGACCTTCTAATAACCGTCGTGTCAAGTCAGGGCATTGGGAGTGATCAATTTCTTTGACGTAACGACACAGTAACCCGCTGACGCATCGTAAAGGCTTTCAATAAAGGGGCGCAAGATTTAGGCGATAGCGGGTGATGGGCTGTCGTTTCTTTTGTGGCCGTGGAATGAAATGACGAGGCTATTTCGATCGTGTAATAAACTCGGCTCAAAATTAAGTTTATGTTTATCATGAGTATATTATATTGGGATATAGATGAAAATTCGAAAAATAACCCGTGCCAGAAGATCGTAACATGTCACAATAACAGATCAAAATTGATTGATATTTTTTAACTCTTTTAAATACTTCGTCTTTACTTCACAGTAATGACGAAGAATCCCGAATACATTTCGTGTTCTATACCTGGAACATTTTGTGGTCGGTCAAACCTTATAATATCACAATACATGTTTTTACAAGTGTGATGCGAGCAGGCCCACCAAGCAAACTAAATGCAGCCAATTTCAAATCTACTCATTCCTTTATAAGATTAACATAATCGTACATAAACAAATTATTTTGGAACTAAATTCATATTTTGTTAATAATCGCTTCAAAAACTGCTCACTGCTCACTGTTCCAGCAGCGCACTAGTGGGCAATTTACTGTTGTTATTATATTATTGTGTTTACAGCTAGTGCAATCCAGACACTTTTTTTGAAAGACGTCTTAGTACCCATAATTCCAAAGTATCAAGATTAACCATAAATTGGCCAAACCATTAAACGCCTCCGCTCGTAACATACACCAAAGTTTATTGCGCGTATTTTTTCCTTACCTTTTATGACACGTAGGTGTGAACTGGCTTTTATGCCCAATCAAATCACAATGTAGCCCAGCACTTGGCCTGGTCGTATCATCGGAACCAATTACGGGTAATAGAGCAGTCAAAGTCTATGGTCGGGTGTTGGACGCATAAAATTTTAATTATAATTTTGGTGGTGGAGTGAGTGAATGGTTTTGATTTTATGTAGGTTCGTTATTTTGTTGGGAAATTTACAATATTTTGACATAAAAAAAATCATATAATTCGGAACAAACGATGGGATCCATTCAGTGTCTTAATTATTTTTTTTCGAATTTGGTAATCCCATAGAACCGTATTATATTACATTATCGATAAAAATGACAACTGCCTTATTTAGTACTATTTTAATTATTCAAAACCTTCCATACATCATCTTCATCATCAGCCTATAATGTTCGCACTGCAGGCACTCAGACCTCTTCTCTAGGAGAGGGATGGGCTATAATCCACCACGCGGGCCCAGTGGGGGTTGGTAGATGTCACATGTCTTCGATTTTTGTTGCTGATTTTCTCACGATGTTTTCCTTCACCATTTCGAGACCAGCGGTGATGATTTAAATTACACAAAGTAATGACTTACTGTTCACACACACCACTGGGCCACCGCTGCTCTCTTACAGTGATGAATGAATCATCAAGGAAAACAAAAATTAAACTCACATTGCAAATAAAATATTACCAATTCGGGTCGTCAGATTATAACTTGTCATCCATCTCACGAAACATGATATCATCTGCGAAAACTTTGCGATATATCACAAGCTTAAAAGGATTAACGTGACGTTTTGGTACAATAATTTCTTCGTGATAACATTTAATATTAATATTAAGATAATTTTTAACCGACTTTCAAAAGAAGGAGGATAGCAATTCGTTTGTTTTTGCAGCGTGTATGTTTTGCGATATCTTCGTCAATTATGATATTGTGAACCGATATTTATTCGCAGTGGTCCGAAAATAACAAAGCTTCAGAAATCGGTGGCTAAAAAACTGAATCAAACAAAGAAAATCCACCGACTTCAGAAGCTAAAGCATTTTTTCACATTTTTGTGTTTTGTAAGTCGGATTCATTTTTTGCAAAAAGTTTTTTTTAACGAACCGTGTTCGCGTTGCTGAATTTTGAGCAGCCAAATGAAATAAAAAAGAAATATGTTTACTACGATGATATTTTATTTGCGAAGAGATTTTTACGATGTTTAAAGTCTCACTAAAAATATAAAAACAAGAACACAGTTGATACTTGAAACAAAAGTAAATTCTTTGAAGACTATAAATCTTTTGTAAACAGTTTTAGATTGCACGTAGTAAAACTTAAGTTGAGTGGGTTCTACATAGCACTAATGTTTCTTTTTATATTGAAAGGACTCAGTAATGATGCTTTTACTTTTGTTTATTTTCGTGATACTCTCTTAGAATTTTTCATTACATCTTAATGAATCTCAAGGGTCCAGTTTGGATTAAATCTAAATCGAGTGATGTTGGGTTCATAATAACGTTACTATATTAGTTCGTAAGTGTCATGTATGGGCTCTACATGTAAACAAGGGCTATTAAGACGGGTTTATCAATCATAATTACCCTTAATAAATCAATAAACTCGACTGTTGGACATAATATTATTATCTGCCCAACGGCTAACTAAGGGATACATCTGATGTGGGTTTTGGCACTTGTAAGTTAGAACTTGATTTACAGTGGTACAGTTAGCATCAAAAGTAGATTAACACTACTTAAACTTTCAAAGCAGGTTTTTAATAAAAAATCCGAAATGTTAAGCTACTTTTGTTGCTGACCGTACATATTAGGAACTCGAGAAATAACTGCAGTAGTCTAAAATACAAATGTCATCGTTACTTATCAAGATTTGAGGCGGGTGTAATGCTTGCTTCATTCAACCATATCAGCTGTCTATCCAGTTTCCAGGAATTTAATTCCTTCTGCCCATTTTTTTTCTGCATGGCATCTCACGGTCAACCTATGGGGCTGGCTTCTTTGTTAACCGGACAATTCTGTGGATACCTTGATGTAAGGCCTCCAGCCAAGGCATGAAACTTATACCTTCTGCACAGCAGGGCTATTGCGTATCTTTTTATGCTCATCGATTAACTGTCAAATGGTTTCATTTTGTACTTAACCATAACCATTTGACAGTTCATTGATGGACACTATGATAGCCACTGACATTTAAAAAGATACGCAATAACCCTGCAGATATCACTTTTCATATAACCCTGAATCAAGTGTACACTTGACACTTTCTCCACGCCAGTCACTCATTCTCTTGCTTTAAAAGTATTTATCGATTATTGCCCGTGGTCCACCCGCCTAGTCCACCTAAATGCCCATATGTTTTTATCGTAGCATTACGAAATAATAATAGCAATAGGAGCTCGTGGCTTAATAAGAACTGCCACTCGGGTCGATCTTTAGGTAAAGCTGTGCTTGCCTAGGTCGATCTGTGGATGGGTGACCCCCCGACATACCGAGCTTCCTCCGTGCCTCGGAAAGCACGTTAAGCTGTTGGTCCCGGCTGCCATATATAGATCTTTGGCAGTCGTTACAGGTAGTCAGTGACCTGAAAGTCTGACAACCAGTCTTACCAAAGGGTATCGAATTACCTAGTATTAACTGGGTTGTGGAGGTCAGATAGGCAGTCGCTCCATGTAAAATACTGGTATTCAGCTGCATCCGGTTAGACTGGAAGCCGACCCCAACATAGTTGGGAAAAGGCTAGGCAGATGATGATTACGAAATAATAATAGTGATAATAAATTAAAAATCCAGTGTGAAAATGTTGTAATCTATTTATTGGTAGGTAATTTATACATGATTACTACGAATTTATTTATTTCTTTTATTTCAATACATGACTCAGCACGTCAGCATCACCAGCGTATTCACACAAATTCTCCGTCACCGGTCCCACTTGACTTCAGACAATGAAATAATTTACTTACTGACCTTTTTTAGGTAAAAAAAGGTCAGTTCTTTGTGGTTAATAATTTCTCAAGGAAAAGCAATAAGATTCATGGGATTTAATAATGTCGTCGAGATTGAATATGAATTTAAACTTCGCTACCTTTTTATTCCTGATATCAATTCTGTATTATTTTGATTGTAGGGATATTGCAAATCCCGTCGGGGCTGCGGGTTGTTCGCAAGAGATACCGCGGCCTCGACATGAAGGGCTAAGAAGGAACATGGGTGGTTTTTAGTCAGTAGAAGTCTGACACTCCCTTCCGCTCTGCCCAAGAGCGGGAGGGGAATATTTGATGATTTTCCACCCGCCAACAAAAAAAAATTATGCCTTTCATATGTATGGGTGTGCCCGCATTGATTTTCTAAACTCTACACTCTGGTTTTATAAAATAACAATATGTAAAAAAAAAAGTATTTAAAACTAAATGAAAGATGATTTGACTAAATTAAAATCTACACAAATGAACTTCGTAAAATCTAATAACCATTGGACTAATTAAACTCCAAAAGTCGTGCCGTATATCACTATAAAATTATTATTTATAATGTAGTACTAAACACCCACAGATTCAAGTGTTAAGCAATTAATGAAACTAGGCTTAAATTACTATTTGACGTCATTTGTTCAGATTTATAGCCTTTCGATACTAAACTAATTAGGGTTATATACGACACATAAAAGTGATAAATCGAAAAGATTAAATCGCCGGGAATTACGATAGGTTAAGGGGGTTAAACGACACGTGTCGTTTAACCCCCTTTAATGACCACGTGTCGTTTAAGGGTCATTAAAGGGTTTAGAGAAAACCTGAACTGAAACATGAAGATTGTAAGTAGACTCCGAATTCTGCCTCCTCCCATTACGGTAGCAAAACGGTAACTTTTATCATAAACTTTGAAGAAACAAAATTATAGTTTTAATTTAATTTTGTTTTTTTTTTGAGTTTTTTTTTTATATCATATTAACAAAAGATAACAAAAGGTATTTACAAGGCAGATGTGAGTGGTAATGCCGGGAGGGGACGCCCTAGAAAGACAACACTGATCTTATTGGTGCCGTTCTGAAAGGATAGGTGCGTAGTACTCGCAACCGGCGTGCGTGTATGGTCATGTATGAATGTGGACGAGGCAAAAGGTGTAAGGATCGTAGCAAGTGGCGTTCTGTGGTTTCTGCCTACCGCCACGGGAAAAGGGCGTGAGTTTACGTATGTATGTGTATATTTATATATTTCTGTGGTGGTGATAGTGTCGCTATATCTAGTGTGAAATCTCCTGTGTAGGTATGTGTGATTTGATGGATCGCCTCAGACCAAAGTCAACCCAGACTCGTATAAAAGCTGTATGACTCAAAGGTGTTTAAGCCAGCCAGCGTTTTCCTCAGACAGAGGGTACTTATACAAGAGATTTCCACCACACGAAAAAAATGCCTCACCGCGAATTTTTCGAGTATTTTCTTATCGAAAATGTCAGCTCTACGAAAAGAAATCTCTAAAAAACCTATTCAAAAAAACTTTAATTTGTAAAGATCATCTTTGATGAACTACATTCAAGTAATTTTAATTGGCGACAACTAATAACCATAGTATTGATAGTAGTTTCAATGCGGCTTGGTAACAAATGTCAAAACCCTTTATGTTACTTCAGTATTAATTAAATGTTAACAAAGTAATTTGCCGATGGCACCGGTGGTGGCGTCGGGAGTATCACCAATATAGCTAGCTACTATCGAGAATTTTACTTTGTTTAACACTAGCGATTCGTACCTGCTTCGCACGCTAGTAACTATGTATTATACAAAACATTGTCACTCACCACGACGGTCTCGTATGATTTGTATGGTTACCTCGTTGGCTTAGAGGTCGCAAGCGCGAATGCTGAGCTTGAGACCCTGGGTTTAATTCCTGTATCGGCCAAAGGGTTATTGAGGTTTTCCATCAGTAATTTCTCAGTGGAAACCACGTCTGTCTGTATTTGTGGCCGGTTGATGGCAATACGTCTCGATACTTCAAGAACTCGGTATCAGGCAGCGTCTGTTTTCAACAGTACAATCTCGCATCCTGACATTCTTCGGACATATTTCCCGGCATGACAATCAGTCCATAGAACGCCTTGTGGTCCAAGGGAAAGTAGAAGGCACTATACCGCGCGGAAGGTCACCCACGCGTTGGACTGACCAGATCAAGTCTGCCATTGGAGGTTCAGTTAGTATGCAGCAGGATGACCTCTAGCAGGCAGCGGTGGCGAAATGTCGTGAAGTGCATCATATCTGCCCCTTCCAATACTGCTACGAGTACTTAACGATCACGACCGCTCTGTCGAGAGCTTACCGGATAAGAAGAAGAAGATGGCAATAGACTCGCCCCTTATTACAAGGGACTTAAATATTACTGGTAAAATGTGGGTGCACTACTAGGTACACCTCTGCCTACCCTTCGGAGTAATTCCCGTTTTGACATTCGCTTCTCAGCCTTGCTCTATACAGAGCAAGGCTGAGAAGCGAATGTAACACATACATGTGTACAATTTAAGAGTTTATAGTGAAGCTATACAAAGCAAGGTTGAGAAGCGAACACCTGTAAAGGTGTGATGTTATGTTATTTTGATATTACCATAAAAAAACCTGTAGAAACAAGTCCTCTAAATGATGGTGAAACTAAACTAATCTAAATCCAATACGTAGTTTACAGAGGTCACACAGCCCCACTGTTGGAATATAGAGAGAAGGCCCACGCTGTGGGAAGGCTGTAATCTACCACGCGAACCCTTCGCAGGTTGACTACACAGACAGATACAAAAACCGCCTTTCAAACTTTATTCAACATAGAAACAAGTGAGTGAATACTTTTCCAGAGAGAAAAGAAATTGTGAGAAAGTGCTCTTGTATTTCCTTGGGCTTTGATTAACAAGAGTCGTTGAGATTCTGATTACTTTGAGAATGCTTGGCCCTTTTTTCACATCTTTGGGTCAATGATCCTAGTTTGTTCGCTTCATTTTCTACTGATTTGTTACACCTCCTATTATCGAAGATAGAAAGGAATCTGTCCTAAGTATATATTCTTTTCAATTTACCGTGATTAGGCCGAAGCTACGGTTCTTCTATTTTCAGAAGAATCAGTGTTTAATATTCTATTGTATTAAAGTTGTAAAATAGCTTTTGGAACACCTAGCACCGGAATAGTTAAATATTACCAGTGACTATTACACAGACAAGTATGTAGGTAAGTGTATACACATATATTATACATACGTGCATATTTACACAAAGGGCTCTAAAATCAGAATAGGTAGTCCTAAATTCCGTATAGATAATTTAATTAAAGGTGCTCTTATCAGTAGCGTAGGTATGAATGTGGGTGTACACCCATTCATTCATCGGTCTAATAGTACTATTAGACCGTATATACCTGCCCTTTGGTGGAATCCGGTGTAATGTTAAAAAACTCACAACACACACACACACTCACTTTTGAAAAAATACTAAAATAACATACGTTATAAAGTTATTCGGAATATTACGCTAATTCTTAAATCGGCATCCATTACACGCGTTTGAAAAAAGAAATGAAACCAAAAGTGTTTAACTGAAAAAAAAAGTAGCCATTATGTCAAACGACATGAGGTTCTTGTAATCACACTATTAAATCCCTTATGACTTTTTCAATTCGCGCGATAATAACGATTTACGTTATGATCGCGTGATAGTAATATTTTATTTAATAGTCTACGTTCCAAAATTCACACACGAAATGTCCCTTGAAACGTGCGAACATTAAGTAAAAAGTCGATTTCTCATCGACACTCCTTTCGTATAAAAAAATATTGCTGGCACAGCTGTGCTCTATGATAGTACGAAGAAAAATACCTTTGACAGCCTTCGAAATGTTTTTTAAATGGCGAACATAATAATTGAATTTTGATTAAAACATTTAAACGTAGTATTACAATATTTGAAAATGTTAATTACTTTCATGTTATTTTCGCAGTAGATTTAATATAATTATAACCAGAGTAAAGTTTACACAGAGTTGGTAGACTCATTACATGTCCTCACGAGCAATATGAATGCTTCAAAGCTAGGCTAAGCAAGGAAGCGTTTTTTGTAGCGTAAGACCTATTTTTCTTTATTTAAACTTTTTACACACAAAACTATAAAAAAGTGGATTTAATGCCTTAGGCTTGCCTTAGGCAATAGGTATTCTTTACCAGTCAACCAAGAGTGGTTGAGAGCTAACATGACAAGTGATTTTCTTGAAAGGAAAATAATAAAACACATAATAATATAAATTAATATTCATGAGGTGTACATACCTAATGCAGACAAGAATACATCAACCTGTAAATAAAAAAACAGAATTAGAAAAAATATAGTTGTTTTGATTACTTAAAAGCTACGAAAGATATAAGTAGGTATATTACGTATATAGGCTTGCCTCAAAATTCCTGGTATTTATTATATTACTCGAGAAATTAAGGCGGTTCTGCCTGCCTCTGATGGGAATATAGGCGTGTGATACATTGAGAGGAACAAGTCATTTTTCTTAAATACAAGAAAACAAAAAAAAAACCTTATTTCAAACAAAAAATATTAATTTTTATTCATCTACTTGTGAAATAGACTAACTAATAGAGATAAAAATAACGTTACGTCTTCAAAAACAAATGGAATAAAAATATCTTATTAGGTACCTTATGTGACTTTAAATAAAGTGCCGTATCTTTCACTTTAATCTTTGGAAGGGTGAATGTCTTGAAAACACGTGTTAAAAGGGGGAGTATGAATTATTACCATCATATATTGAAAATTGGACTCGCTAGGGATTTAGCAAGATGGTAGCTATGAATTTTTCAGTGTAGGAAAGTGTGATGTGTCTTGAATTTGAGTTTTGTATCGTTATTTGCGGTTTGTATTGAATAAAAAGATACAATTTATTGCTGTGATTGATTTTTAAATCTCGCTCCTAATCATTTTATTAATTAGTACTTTAAATTAATTGTTAACCAAACAACCGGAGTGAGAACCTCCTCGTTTTTGGAAGTCGGTTAATAACAGCCTACGCCAATTTGATCACAGTCACTTGTTTTTGATATTTTGTAGAAAAGTCAAAAATGGTAGTTCTGACTACAGATAATTTTAATTGGAAGTGTGCCTCATAATTAATTTCCTTAACTTTACACGTAATTCATTCTACAGTATTTTCCAGTCTTTTAGTATCTTTTTCATTAAAAATATAATTATTATTATAAAATGACGATCCTTTTCATGATTCTCTTTTATGAAATAAACTCCTTTTTGACGTTAGATGCGTTCATAGACAAAAAAAAATTACGTTTTGGCGCCAATGTATGTGTCTGGCAACCTAATATCAACACGTATATCTGTCATGTTTTCATAAATGACCCTTTTAGAAACATGTTGGCACTATTTCTAATAAGAAACCCATTCATTATGTTATTTTTCTGCACCATATTATATCTAATGACTTGACGATTGATAAATGAACTACTTTTCTAAGGAGCTGTCATCAATTGTTACCATTTCTTTTTTCATAGCGAAAAAGCGGTTTATTTGTCGAGAAAAAATAATTACGCTTTGTTTTCTCAAAATTCTATTTACTTTTTAGATGATGGGCAAAATGGCATTAGAAATGCTAAATTTATTTGACTTTTCCATAGATGTCAATTAATGTTAAAACATGTTTTACGTAACGTCCATAAATGTCTTATTTTGGTCTTTAAATATCTGATACCTGTCTTAGTTATTTATTTTTAAACAAGTCCTAAATTGCAATTATTTTTATTTTCATTCACCTAAAAAATTGTTTGTTGTACCTATGGTTGAATTTTTAAACTTAATATTTTTACTGGTGTTATTGGCTTTTTCCATCAGGAATTTATCAGTAAGAGCAACGGAGTCTGGAAATGTGCCCGGTTGATGGCAATAGGCTCGCCCCTTATTACATGGGACTTAAACATAACTGGCGAAATGTAGGTGTACTATTAGGTACACCTCTGCCTAACCCTTCGGGGATTACATGCGTGATGTTATGTTATGTTTATTTTTACTAGGTCTCTGAGAAAAAATACATACATAAACTAAACTCTTCTTCGTCCACAGAAACGCTGCACTAACTAACTATCAACTGCTAAGTTACTACTAACTGGTCCTATTTGGCGCAGCCGTGAGATACACACTCTTTTTTGCCTTCATTATTTTTTTATTTTGTGTTGTGCACTTGTGGCATGTGCCAAATAAATATGTTTACTTTCTTTTCTTTTCTTTCACTATGCAAGACCAGCTCAAGGATAAATTATGTACTACCACGGTCGGTGTACACGGGTAGATTAACTGATAAGTCTTCAATTTCCTCTCAGCTTCCAGAAAATATTTGCCGGTCTAGACTTCTACTTGCATTCTTTACAAGCTGCTGCAGGTCGTTCACCAGCTTCAACGCTTATAGCGAAACTCTTCACTAAATTTATTTATCACTACAGAGTATAAAACAAAGTCGCTTTCTCAGTCCCTATATCCCTATGTATGCTTAAATCTTTAAAACTACGCAGCGGATTTTGAAGCGGTTTTTTTAACAGATAGAGTGATTCAAGAGGAAGGTTTTAGTAAATAATTTGACCGACATCCACGCGGGTGAAGCCGCGGGCATCAGCTAGTTTATTATAAAACAAAGTCCTCCGCCGTGTCTGTCTGTTCGCGATCAAAAACTACTGCGCCGATTTACATGCTGTTTTCACCAATGAATAGATTGGTTCTCGAGGAAGGTTTTAGTATGCAATCTATCCCTGGTAAAATAGGTTCCCATGGGTTCGGGGAACGGGATGAAAATTTAATGATTACTTTTGGTCGCTATAACCGACATCTACGCAGGCGAAGCCGTGGGCATCAGCTAGTTTGATATAAACCTACATGGGCTTCTAAATCCACCGCGAAGTCGTTGAACTTGCCCTACCTTCCTAATTATAACGTGACCGCTTGAACTTGGCCCTTTTATACCGCCGATATTATTAGGTCGCCCTTTGGTCTTGATTTCATAATATTTTTATATTTATCGGCATCGTTAGTTGCTAGGCACATTTGCAATGCAACCTTTTCTTTGAACTTTATAGTTCATGTGAAAATTAGATTTACGTGAGTAAGTGGGTTGACAATTAATGATTTCACCTTTTAAAAGGTTATTTTTTGACGTATGTATAGAAAAGCAGATTGAGATTTAAATAGTTATAGAAGAAAACAATTTTGATATCGTTTCCTTGCTGTGTGAAGATCACATGACAAGAGAATGATTACGATCCTTTTGCGCAGACATCGGTATTGAAAATACTGCTACTGCTAAACCACATTATCCCACTATTAGGCAAAAGTCTGCCCCGTCGGGGCTGCAGGTTGTTCGCAAGAAATACCGCGGCCTCGACATGAAGGGCTAAGAAGGAACATGGGTGGTTTTTAGTCAGTCGAAGTCTAACACTCCCTTTCGCTCTGCCCAGGAGCGGGAGGGGTTATTTGATGAATTTCCACCCGCCAAAAAAAAAAGGCTATGGTCACATCATGGTATGGTATGGTATGGTCATGTCTTCCGGTTTAGAAAACAATTTATTTAATTAGTAGGTACAATTATTATTTATAATCATGGTCACTTTTGGAGAAACAATTTTAGGGAAAACTAGAATCTACATCAGTATCGGTGACCTTGTTCGTGTTTTATTAAAAAAACTTCCTTCCAAAACCACTCATCCGAAAACTGACTCATAATAATCATCAAGATCACTCATAAAATCATAACAATTCTGATGATCATACGGATAGAGATCAATAACTCTGCTGACCGGGATTCGAAATTAGAACAAACTTTATTTTAGTCGCCATTTTTAATATTTATCTTCCTACTGCCGCTCGTAAAGATATTAATGCTTCGTTTACAATAATATACACTACTACACTGTCCCGTTAGAATATTTTATTCGAAAATTTGAGGAGATTAATTGTTTGTTGGGAGTAGAGCAATATTAATAACTGCGTGAGTGAGTCTGTCTGTCTCTCTGTCAAGGCTAAACTACTCAGCCGATTTTGATGGAATTTAGCAAGAAAGTTGCTAGGCTTGTTAGATACTTTTTATGGACAAATGTAGCTCAATACAAAGTGACTACAATAATCTTTACAAACGAGTCTAATTGAAGATAACGCAAGTAAAAATATCTTTCAAAACGGCACGTTACGCCCCACAAACAGAAACTTAAATGACTGTTAAATATTTTTCGTTAAGGCATTTAGTTCAATAAAGACTATGATATGAAACCGACTATGACTGACAGACTATGAGTGTCACCAACACGATCACTAAAGAACGTATCTGCATTGAAAAATTAAAAAAAAACCGGGTTTCTTGTTAAAACACATGAATCAACTATGAAAATCATAATAGAAACAAATCATCAAATTTTATTAAGCCAATAAAAAAAAATAAGCTCATAAATTAAATAAGAACTATTTTAATTCACTGGCTGATCTAGATTTCCAGGCACGGCTATCCACACTAGTTGGCTAGCCAATAAATTAATGCAACACTGAGAAATACACCGATACGTTAACGTCTGAAAAAGAATTAAACTTTTAACACAGCGGCTGCAACGTGATTGAGTTGAAATGAGACCGTAGGTAATGTAAATATGTCATGTTTTTGTGTGGCTACTGATTATGGATTGGGTATTACATCTCTGTCAGAGGCTTTGCCGAGGCTCAGCCAGAAAGCGACGTGGTAGGCGAGGTGGTGGGACGGGAATCTATCCCGTCACGGGATAGACAAAACCAACGAC
This sequence comes from Diarsia brunnea, assembly GCA_949774965.1. Taxonomy (NCBI): domain Eukaryota; kingdom Metazoa; phylum Arthropoda; class Insecta; order Lepidoptera; family Noctuidae; genus Diarsia; species Diarsia brunnea. The sequence continues at coordinate 5,225,905 of OX459001.1, forward strand.
CCAGGGCCCATTTAAGCCTTGGATAAAAGGAATTGAAAGTCATGGATAGAGAATCGTTGCTCATCATCAGGATGATGATGAGCTAACAGTAACAGAGGTTATGTAACTGCAACTTTGTGCCCATACCTGGGCAACGGAATATTATGTATTCACGTCAGGACAACGAATATTCAACCCCGCAACACCAGTCGCAACCGTGTAGCCACATTGATAAGTATCTATACCTATATGCACAGCAACCACAACTGATTGAAACAATTAAGTTCTCGAGCAATATTATCAAATGGGTATGTGTTGTTTGTAAGCGTTTGTAAACGCACCCACGATACAGGAGAAATCCTTAGAGTGGAGCAACATTTAATAAAAAATACCATGACGAACATAGCTTGTACCTTTACATCCTTTTTTTAAGTCAGCCAAAAGCTCATCTTTGATCGTCTACCATATTCTTATATAAGATAGCTATACAAACGCACATATCTACATAATATATCCTAGCTGACCATTAAGACGCTGCAACCTTCGTAAACTTCCAACGCTTCGAATAATCTTACGATTTGTTGCACCCCTGGGACTTTGTTACTACTTTAGTCCTTCGGATAATTTAATACGTAAGCTATTTATAACCGTTATGCAGTTTTCGTACTAATTAGTGGGTTACTGTTACTTGCTCTTAATAATAATTGGCTATAAATCAGCTGAAGGGATTAATTTGCTTTTAAGGTTTAGCAGAACTGAAAGTGACTTAATTTATATTAAGGTTTATTACAGAAAGGAAATCATTTGTTCGTCAGTCATGGGCAATTTGAGATTGTGATCATTATATTTCTCAAATTGTCGTCATAAATTATGTCAATGTAAAAACCACAAACTGTATAGCCAGCCATTTTGTTTTCCAGAGTAATGAATACTCGATCATTTTAATTGAATCACTCATTCATTATTGACTTTGCCGATAAAAACATCTAAAGACAATCCCTTGATAACAATACGAACGTCGAAAGAAATTCAAAAAGGTGTCAATAAAATATTCGACCCAAAAATAAAATATCTCCTATTTCTTGTCTTTTTATTCCTCAGTTACAAGATATTCTCCTGTCAACTGCTCGCCAGGGGAAATAAAAAAAGACATCGAAATTCTGTGTACAAAGAAATTTGAGAAACGATGCATGAAGCTTTTTATCTCAAAATGTATTTATAATTTGATGGAATCGTAAAATGTTAAACGTTAAATAAAATGTCTGCGGTTTATTTGTTTTTCGCGTTTTATTTGGTGTGATAAGGATGTTTGATGACTTTACGGCTAAGCTTAACATAAAGATTAACAGTTAATATTAAAACTTTATGGAATATCAAAATGTGGGGATAATATTTATCTATTCTGAACGGTGTTTTATTGGTTGTAAAAGCTCTCGTCGTTTTATAAATCTGAGTCCACAATCTAAGTTAACAACAAATTCCTTATCGACACGCAAAGAAAATTAAAGAGAATATTGATAAACTACAATAAAAATGTTTCTAGATACATCCCTATGATACTCTGGACCGAAAGCGATCAAACTACCATCGGAACGACCCCAATTAAGACACATCCGGACCGCAGGACCCCTGTACAATCCCCTTCACACATGTTTTAATAGACGTTTTATATCACCCGGAAAAACAGAGCTTAGTTTCCTAATCCCTTCCTTCCCAAAGAGCTTTCAGGTCCTAAGACATTCCACGTAATTAACTTGGCCTGCCTTCCTAAGCCAGGCCCCAAGTTTCACTCATATTATGACGTCACGGCCATTTAACTAAGGTACGGGCCTTGTATGAAATATAGCGTCGTCTTTTGTGAAATACGAGCTTCTCCAAGTTGCGGTGAAGACTACCTTGAGTTCACTTGAAGAAGAGGAATTACGTAAGGTAGGAGTAAAAGGTTCTAATCTTCAAGGATCTCCAAAATTTCTGGCAGGAAACATGTAAATGTAAACAAGATAAAGTCTATTGTGGCGACGGGTGTTTTGTAGGAAAAGTAAAATATATTTTCCCTTTTATACGCAACAATAGCCTCAATACCCTTCTGGATTGTTCGGGTAACTATTTGAGAAATACAGTTGGTCCTTCGAGAATAGGGAGCTTTAAGGACCAAAAGGTGTGACAAAGTCTTGAAGTACAGTGACGTAGAAGAGTGTCGGTAATCGTTTATATACCCAACACAACATCACGCCTGTAATACAGGGACATGCTGAGGTGTATTCTAATTATACTATATATGTATACTATTAATCCAACGTCACTCCTGATTTAAGTGGCAATAAAAAATACTGAGAGAAAAGTCATCAACTGGGAATAGAACACAATACCATGCTCAGAAGTATCCCTTAAGCTGGCTAGACAAACAAGTTAGTCAACAAAATCATTACCCTTCCTTTTGGCTTCGCTGTAGTCGGGTAAAAAGAGGAGTCAGTCTTAAGTAAAACGACGATTTACAAGAGTGTCGTTAATAGTTCAGCTAATAGAATAAATATGGGTCTTAATGTCTACCCACATCCCTTTGCTCCGAAATCAGGGTTAATTACCACTCACATCAATGCCACGGTTCATCAGAGAGTAAACAAAGCACTCCAAAAAGGTTGTTACCCATTCTGATAAGCGGGTTAACGATTTTATGGAAGCTTATAGGGAGTTCGAAGGAAAGCTTCTGGTGTTTATATGCAGGTATATTATTATAGAAATGATTTAGTATGTGTTAATGAAGTTCCACTCTTATAGGAGAATTATAAGTAATTTGAGGGTATATGAGTTGCCCGGATGCTACCATTGCGAGAATCGGCCGGAGGTTATATGACGACGACAGGCCGTGTCGACGGCGCGTTCGTGTTCCACGCGTGCCTCAAAGAGATATCAGCAACATGGAAGGGGCCCGCAAGGGCCGACGCCTGTCAAGGCTGCGGGTTGTTCGCAAGGGACACCGCGGCCTCGACATGAAGGGCGAAGAAGGAACATGGGTGGTTTTTAGTCAGTAGAATTCTGACACTCCCTGTCTCTCTGCCCAAGAGCGGGAGGGGTTATTTGATGATTTCCCACCCCCCAAAAAAAAAAAAAAAAGGGTATATGAGCTGTTTCAAAATTACTGTAAATTCTCTTCAAGTATTAACGTTAATGTAGTTTATAAGATTATGAATTAAATTGATTTGACCTTTTAAAAGGAGATACGATCTTGAAATCTTCACAGGTCGTCAAAGCTACGCCATTATTTTCTTCTTCTACTTCAAACATAACCTGCCTAATGTTTTCCCTACTATGTGGGGCCCGACTTCCAGCATATCTGAATGCGGTCGAATACGAGTACTTTACATCTGAAGTATGTGGAGGATATTTATCTGCTTCAATGGGGTTCTCAAGTCAGCTCTTGGCAAGACTAGGATCTCTGAGTTTAAGCCGCCTATCCATGACGTCTTCTACACCAAATAAAATAACTAAAATAAGTACTTACTTCTTTCTCAGAAATAATAGCATATTACTTTCCAGACGTAGTCTAATTTCATCTGTCTCCTGTAGATTTATGTAAAGAAAAGTTTGACGCAATTTGTAAGATTAACTTTGTTGAAGATACAGTACAGTAATCCCTGCTTATTTATTCTTGTTCGTAGTTGTTGTGCTCCTCAGCGTTTATTAAACATATTTATTTTGAGTTTTTGTTAACGAACTTTCTTAAGGGGCGACAGAAATCGTGTAAAAGTTTTTGGATTAAGTATTTCCTTATCTGAATCTGAATGCAGGAAAGTTTTGTTATAATTCTTCTTTAGATGACGTGACAGCGATTGGTGGAGAAGATAGGGGTTTCCTTTCAGCGCTGCATCCTGAATTAAGAGTTTTAATTATGAATGCCTTTTAATGAATTAATTTTCAAAACGGTGAAGGAAAACATTGAGTGAACCAGCATGACATACACCCAAAAATATCGACAAATTATCTAACATCCACCAAACCACACTGGACCCACGTAACCCAGCAGTGGGAACATAATAAGTAGATTTTACTTAATTAATTGGAATTTAAAAAAAAAATAAAAAACCGCACAGAGAGAAGAGTGGAAGACTATGGTAGGCCTTTGCCCAGCAGTGGGACAATATAGGCTCATAAAAAAAATGGAATTTAATGGGCTTATTTATAACAGTTTCCAATTTCAATAAATATAATTTTGTATGACGAGTTCCATTAATTGGAAACCATAATTGTAATTTTGATGCTAAGATCAGTTTAAGTAACAAAAATGAATTTCTGAATGAAGAGGAGGTTTTTCTACGAACTCTTTCTACTTTCTTTTCTGTTAGGTATCCATTACATTTAAACAAAGTAATACTTTCCGAACCTTAATGTTCAACACTAAAACAAATGCAAATTTTAACGACTACAGACAACTGGAAGCTATTTTTGCGTCTAGATTTTAACACTTAAAGGGAGTAGCCCAACAAATATGTATGTTATTCAAAGAATGCAGACGCTTCCAAAACATATAAATGTAAATACAAGTGTTCGGAGACAATATTGTGGGGTTAATGACATGGAACTAAAAATATACAGCATAGTATTCCGAACGAGATTTTTCGTATTTTTAGAGAGATGATTACAGATTCGGAAAACAGAATGATCATAAGATTACGTTTTTTAACAATAACATGGACATAATGTATTTTATTTACCTGCCGCAGAAATGTTTGCTCTACTTATGAATCTGACATAAATAAGACTTTTTGTAAATAATGTAATTTTCAAACTACAGTTCATTTGAATTTTAACGAAAGAAAAAATCTTCTTTATAAATGAAAAAACAAAGCCACATTTCATACACTTGCAGTATTTGATTCATACGCTCTGTCTCTCTCCTGGGCAAAGGCCTACCTCCACTTTCCCATTTGTCGAGAACCCGCGCGTCATCCTTTCAGTTCCAATGGAACCTGCAGGGCTATTGCGTATCTTTTTATATGTCAGTGGCTATCATAGTGTCCATCGATTAACTGTCAAATGGTTCCATTTTGTGCCAAACCAAAACCATTTGACAGTTAAACGATGGACACTATGATAGCCACTGACATTTAAAAAGATACGCAATAGCTCTGCAGTTCAGTCCGTCCCGTCTAAATCTAAACTACACCAGCATTATTAAGCTGGGAAAGTAAAATATATTTCAACAAAAGAGCTTTAAATTTTATTGTTCAGTCGTCTCGATTTCTTACTGAATGGATAGAAATTAATTTTAGCTCAAAGTAAATTACAAAGTAATCTATTATTTGCTCATATTTTACGGTACCCAAAATAGAATCAGAAATTACTATTGAAACCGAAGTTTCAAATTATAAAACTTTTTACTAAAGACGGTTCTTTAATTTACTGTAAACTTTGTGGTTTGATAGTAACTATCAAACCACAAAGTTTATATTATATATTATTATATTTCGTTATTATAAACCAATTATCTCTTTGTCAAAAGTTTTACTTGTTTCCAAGAATATCCTTTAAAATGCTACAATATTCTTGCAGTAGTGATTTCTTGAGGCTTTGCCTGTGAAATACAAACAGGATTAATTGTATTTTTCTTTGACTTTCCACATTGTTCCAAATCCAAATTCGTAACGATTCCAAAGATGCTACCTGATATGTATACTAATATAATAATTTTATTTAAAGCTTAAGTTAACATAGTTTTAAGACCTTTGTTACTAACATGTGTATGTTGTATTATTATTGAATTTTAATTGTTATAATAAGTTCCTACTAACGTAGTTTTAAGAAATTTGTTACTAACAATTTTATAATGGACAAACTTGGTCTGAAATAAAAGTATCATCATCTGCCTAGCCTTTTCCCAACTATGTTGGGGTCGGCTTCCAGTCTAACCGGATGCAGCTGAATACCAGTATTTTACATGGAGCGACTGTCTATCTGACCTCCACAACCCAGTTAATACTAGGTAATACGATACTCTTTGGTAAGACTGGATGTCAGAATTTCAGGTCACTGACTATCTGTACGACTGCCAAAGATCTATATATGGCAGCCGGGACCAACAGCTTAACGTGCTTTCCGAGGCACGGAGGAAACTCGGTATGTCGGGCGGTCACCCATCCACAGACCGACCTAGGCAAGCACAGCTTTACCTAACGATCGACCCGAGTGGCAGTTCTTATTAAGCCAAATAAAAGTATATTATTATTATAAGTATGAGTTTCTGTTTGTTTTTTATAACGCTTATCTCTGGGACTGTTACTATTAACCTGTGACATCCCACTACTGGGCAAGGCTTCCGAGATCTTGCAGGACTCCACATCATGGTAGTTTTAGGTCGTCGGGCATACGGCAGACATGGCCAGCCCAGTTCCACTTAAGCTTAGCAGTTTTTTGAGCAATGCCAGTAATTTGTGTATTGGAGCGCAGTGTGGCGTTGCGTATATGGTTGGTTAGTTTGACGCTTGGGATACTACGCTAAACTGCACATTGGCAAACCTTTTTTTTTTGGGGTTGGGGGAAATCATCATATTATTATGACTCCACCCGCTCTGGGTGAAGTGGAAGGGAGTGCCAGACTTCTACTGACTTAAAAGTTCCTTCTTAGCCTTTTATTTCCGGGGCCGCGGTATCTCTTTCGGACAACCCGCAGCCACGTTGGCAAACATTGAGTTCGGACTTTTTGTCTGTTCCAAGGGGAAACTGTGCAGCAAAAATATTCAGTCTATAAATATCCACTAAGTACAGAAACAGACATCTCTCCCTCCCAACGCAGATACGATCACTAAAGACCGCAGAACAATAAAAGATTGCATGTAAATATCAATTAAAGAAAACCATTAACTAATAACGTCCCTAGGCGATAAACTAGCAATTATTTATTGGTCTCTAGTTGGCTAATTTACTGGGGCGATTATTAAACCGGGCACGGAACCACAGAATAGTAGATACAGAAGGTCCACTTCATACAACGACAAATTGGGAGTTATGGTAGCCTAATATCGTAGATTCGAATGCTGAAATTCGCTTCACTTTCTGTAATTGATTTTATGATCAATGCTCTCAGAACGAAGAAACAAAACATCGTGAGAAAACCAGCATAACTGAGAACCAAAAATCGAAAACATGACATCTAATAACTAGGCTAGCGTGGTTGATGCCACTCAACCGAATGCCAGTTACATTTTACAAGTACGATTGCACTCGCAGTCCGACAAGCGTCTTTATTGTTGTACAGAGCAAAGCCTAACTATTCTATTTATTTCTGAATAATTATTCTGTGGCTAAACCGTAAACGCGGCGTTAATCGGTTGATTAAGACGCCATGAAACTCTTATTGGTTCGCAAGGCCATTTGGGAATAGGTAACATAACATAAACAAATGAACGATCTATTAACACGTGATTGCCAACCCACGTATGTTGATATTGACAAAAAAAAAACCCGAAAGATCTTGGCGCTAAATAACCTTGTGATTGTTATTATTGTTTCGTGAAAATATATCGAATTAATTCTGAAAACATAACACTCCTTTTTTGAGCAGTCGTGTGAAAAACAAGTTGACTTCATTAATTCCGAAAAAGTATTTTTTTTATGCTCTAATAAGACTTCTATATAACCTTGGAATTAACCATTTCTAAAGCCTTAAGAACTTATAAAAGTGTCTTAAAGTGTATAAGACATAAGGACCACTTTTTAAGGATCTTTGTTAACAAAAGACCAAAGCTTTAAAGGTGTCAGTGGTATCTGCTGAGATAGTCATATCTGTTGGGTTTTACGTTTCAGCAAGTCTCATCTATTACTTTATGTATTCAATTCACCCCAAAGCACCAGGCACCCAGAAACAGACAATAACCGTTTAAACATATGACGTCATATGACGTTGAAGCTCTGCGGGTATTAATTGCAAAACCGCAGGCGGCGCCGAGGGGCGATGCATGTCGGTGAAGCGAGCTCTCGGATTAAAGCGAAGGAATTCTTGTTCTGCATAATGCAAGCTTTATTTAGATTTGTAAAACTAACCGGGGGAGTGACGTCGCCTTTGGTATTTTAATTATTTTCAGCCATGCCGAAATTTTGGACATCTTTGACAGTCGCTATGCGTAAAAACCGGAAAGTTCGCTCGACCCTAACTTAGTTTCAAAAAGGTGAGGCGTTTTCGGTTATTATATTGAAATACTAAATCATCAGCAGCACAGCGGTGCAGCGGTGGCCCAGTGGTGTCGACTTAAGTCGTGGGTTCGAACCCAGGCGTATTACTTTGGTAAAATTATTCATCACCGCTCTCATAACTGTGAAGGAAAACATCGTGATTAAACGCCTTAAAACAAAAACAAAATCGAAGACATGCATTGATATAAAAACTAAAGATACGGAATAAAAAATATAGACCAAAAAAGTTCCAGCTCAACAAAGAGATCGCAAGCAAGTTTCGTTCTCGTTCTACAATTAAAATGCTCGATCAGCCACAGTAGAGATGCACTGAAAGTCTTTTTCAGTAAAATGTTAGTAAATAGTAATCCTCGTACCACTGCTCTCTTTAACGCCTCTTTAGGAGGCTAAGCACTTAGACTTTATGGGTAAGTGGTTTTGAAATAAGAACATTTATATTGAAGAATGCACTTTGGTTTCTATTTTTTTTTCTTTTAAGGTATTAGTTACATGGTTAATGCAAGGATACAAATGTCAGTGTCAAAAGTCATAACAATGACTCTTAAGAGTTCACATAATTATAGTGGCTGATTTGATCCCGGATAAAGAAAATATTCGCATGACTTACAAAAAAAAGTAAAGTGAATACAAATCTCATCACCATTCATGCGAGGTTTGGATTTACAGTTTTTTGGGAAATTAAATTATGCATAATAATTTTCTGCTTTTGCAAACAAAAACTTATATAGATAATACTGTTCCAACGATGTAACTAATAAACACTATTGTTTCTGCTTTTTCCTTTCTCAAAGCTTAAAAGTTACCAAGTACATAGTATACATTTCGTCATTTCTAGAGCTTCTACGTCTTTTCAAGCCGCTGTAAGCTTAGAAGCCTCGACGAGTACAATACCTGGAGTAAACACATACGACCTCCTACCATCTGTATTATACAATTAACCGCTGAAGCATTTTATTCGTTCTTTAGAGCGCTTTATTCGATACAATACGTTAGGCCGCTTAAAAGTTCTTCCAATACCGACAATGCGATAGCAGTTTTAAAAGTAGAACAGTTTTAAAACTAGGCTGTCCGATTTCAAACAGTTCTATTTTTTTTTCTATTTTTCCATTCTTTGTGTGGCCAGAGTATTTTCACTGCATACAAACTTAATTAAATTTGCACCAGCCAGTTAGCCGTATAGTAATAACATGAAGGTTAGCGGTTTTAGTATTATGTGTGTACGTTTTGTTTTTGTTTTTATTTTTGTCTTAGGACACGTGTGGAAATACATTCCTTGAGAACCATATTATATGGTGTGGTCATATAATATACATCGTTACGGTCTCCAGTTTAGCGTACTGAGTCTCATTAGAATAATCATAAACTAATTATGTTACCACTGGTTTGCTGCCTACCTGTCCCGTACCAGTTCCAGGATAGAAAAGAAAAATAACTATTATTTATCCGAATAGGTACGAAATAACTAACCTGTTAGAAGAAATTCATTTCACTCAGTGGTTTCCCTCGAACCTAAGTATACCATACATACATACAAAGTGAAATTTTTAATTATAATTAGTCATCGAAACAGATAAACAGACAAAAATTCTAAAAATGCTGGAAATGAGTTCTGATGGTTATGCTTTAACTCAAACTCAATTCCTTTTTTAAATATATTCGATGTACAAAAAATTTTTTTCTACAGATTTATTATATTATAGATGGATAGATGATTAAATCCTCATCCCAATGTTTTGCCACAACGGTTAAAAGTTTTATGCTTTAAACTTATGATTAATGAACCACATAATCTATCCATAACTTTCAGGGGAAACCCCTTTAGTATTATAACCCAAACCTGAATATCCTTTACGGCAGTTCAGCCGATTTCAATTCAATATTATCTAAATTTGAACACAAATGTTTCAAGTTTCTTGGCCTCAGAGAATCTGATTTCAATTTTCACTTACACTAAACGACATCTACTAGTAAATTTTGTCTAAATGTTATTGAATTTCAACTCTCAGCTCAGGGCAAGGGAGTTGAAAATCCAACAGCTGGTTCTTATGTAGGCACTCTTTAAGGAGTTACGTATTGATAATGAAGACGAGCAAAATAGCTTAAATCAGTCGTCACCTATTAAACCTCATTTAATTTAGGCTCAAACTTGGTGAATTGTTTGTGCATAATTTAGCCAAGTTTGAGTTAATTGTGTCGATTGTGTTGTTGTTGTGTCGTCTGTGCCTATTTTGATTATTTGATTTTAATACACTGTGACTGTTTATCTGATGAGATAACAAGTAATAGAGAAGTAACTTCTTACATGATCCAGAATTATTTGTTAATTGATCATTAGGTACTTTTTGTTCGTGACTTATAATTTTCAGGACTAGACCCCTGGAAAATAAGGGGATGGTAGGCCAAAATTTCAGCTTGATACCTCCACGCGTTTCTGAGTAAAAGGGTTTTGAAAGACAGACAGACAGACGGACGAACGGACAACAAAGTGATCCTATAAGGGTTCCGTTTTTTTCCTGTCGAGGTACGGAACAAAAAAAATATGAAAAATATACATTGGTGGTTAAGGTACTTTACTTGTTGTTTGCCGTTTATATGGAGACAATTAAAAAGCCATTGTGTCTCGCGTGGATATACGTTCCGGCACACGAAGGGTTAAGCGCTCACTGACGGTCTACCACTTTTCAACCTTATTACTTAGGGCATAAGTGTGAAAAGTGCTTATAAAAAGTGCAACATTTACGACCCTTTGCAACTCTTTTAATCCTCGTGCATAGCTAACCACGTTAGTGTAACATAATTATCTATTGTTACTCGTAGTAAGTCTATGACGTATCAGCTATTTTTAAAACTAAGTGGGTGGCCTAGTGGGTGGTTGGTCTAGTGGTCGCAAGCGCGACTGCTGAGCATAAGGTCCTGGGTTCGATTCCCGGGTCGGGCAAATTGTTATTGGCTTTTTCCATCAGGAATTTATCAGTAACAGCTACGGAGTCTGGATTTGTGCCCGGTTGATGGCAATAGGCTCGCCCCCTATTACATGAGACTTAAACATAACTGGCGAAATGTGGGTGTACTTTTGGGTACACCTCTGCCTAACCCTTCGCGGATTACAGGCGTGATGTTATGTTATGTATGGGTGACCAAATAACGAAAAATACAAACAAAAATGTATCGTCAAAAACTTACGCATGTTTTCACTGAGACGTAGGCCGCGCACAGTGAAATCTCGATGATTTCAACGCTTAATACAGCATTTATCATCTGGCTAGTCTTTCCCCAACACTTAAGAAAGATAGCTGACCCCAAAAAGATTAGTCTTATCGAATTCAGCTGAATATCAGTATTTTACATGGAGCGACTGCCTATCTCAACCGGGGTAACAGGATACCGCCTTGGTAAGACTGGTTGTCAGGCTTTCAGCCCACTGACTACCTGTAACGACTGCCAAAGATCTCTTTATTGGGACAAGCCAGCCACACTATTCCCAAACCACTGTAACTCCTGTAAACCAGAATCAACAGTGGCGCCCACAAGAAAAGCGTCGAGACAATGAAGCCCGACGATGTCCCAGAGAAACGATTAAAAAAAAAGATCCTTAAAGCCAAAAGCCAAAGATCTGTAAATGATAACCAGAACCAACGGTTTAACGTGCTTTCCGATGCAAGGAGGAAACTTAATTATCGGGTGGTGACTTATCCACGAACCAACCCAGGAAAGCGCGGCTTAACCTTCACCATTCTGGCCTCCTGGTAATTTGTGGGACTTTACTATCCTGGTTTCCTATCTCCAACAAAAAAAAAGTGCATGGTATTAGAAAGGAATAATTTAAATATTCCAATACCTTCTGCCTGCTTCTATTCTCCTGGTAGTTTGTGCCGTAGTTGTACCCTAAATTGTGTGAAAAGTCCCAAGAGTTCTACTATAAATGGTTTAATAGGACCAGTAGAACCAGTGGGATTTTTTTTTCCCACTAGTTCTACGATTTCGTATCACCTTGAATTGTAGAACTAGTGGGAAAAAAAGGAAAAAAAATCCCACTAGTTCTATAGTAGGACTGTGCAGTAGAACTAGTGGGAATGATCCGGAAGATCACACACAGCTTGGTAAAGCAGTGAAAGTATCTAAACCAATAGCGACTTTTTACCAAGACATTCAGTAAGAGTATTTCTGAAAACGGTCATTAGACACTTAAATGACGTCAAAGGCGTTCGTGACATTATAAGTCGTTCATTAATTTTATTTGGCAGGACCATTAATAAAAATCTTATCTTTTTTTTTTCTTTCTTACATAAAGTGTCTGACCTAAGTATGTGACCTTTTTTAGTTAAATAACTTCGACTAACTGCCGTACTCAGAGACGTTTAATAATCGATTACTTAAGCCGTCACTTAGCAAAGATTTGACATACAAAACCTTTACTAAGTGAGTAATCATTAAACGTCTCTAAGTTCCGCAGTAAGTGACGAAAATTAGCAAACTCTTTTGTAATTAACAAAATGTTGCCATCTTTTTAGTGAACTCTGAGTATTTGCAAATAGAAGCACGTTTTCATTCAGTCCAATTAAGGAGTAATTAGTGAATGAAAGCGTAAATGAAATTGAGATTCCGGATGAGAAGATCTTGCTCAGAAAACTCTTTTATTCAGGACCATGGTATTTCAATTTGTATTAGATAAGTATTAAACAGGTTTTTTTGACATGGGACTTTTCAGAAAATATTCCGTACCATATTGAATATTCAAAAATGTAAAAGTATTGAAGATGAAGACATGTTGCGCCGACCCCAGATAGATTGGAGTGAGGGCAGAGAAATGATGATGATGATGACTGAATATTCAAAAATTACATCTAGATTGGAGTAAGGGCAGAGAAATGATGATGATGATGACTGAATATTCAAAAATTACATCTAGATTGGAGTAAGGGCAGAGAAATGATGATGATGATGACTGAATATTCAAAAATTACATCGGTGGCTGAAAAAAGTCGTTAACTAATTTCCAAAAAATATTGAACATATATATTTTCTTTTATCACGTAACCAAAAAATGAAGACGATACAGTACTTAGAAAAGTCGTGTGACGTCACTGTTTCGTACATTTTTTACCAGAAAGTAACGTGACAAGCCCCCACTCATGATCTTTGACACGTTTTATTAATTTGATAAAACATAAAACACGTATCCAACATTTTTCGATTATGTAACAGACGGACTTAACAGAATCATATTTTAATTTAGTCAGGAAACATTTTTCGACAAAGTTATTAGTAACATCAGCAGTACAAACTAGAGTAATTCAACACGGTTACTTATTGCAAGCAGTGATAGTCTAATAGTGTGACTGTCAAACAGCCGACGAATAAGTGTCGAGTTCCTCACCTCTGATTTTTTGGATTCTTGTTCTTATTGAACAATGATCAATTGATCATTGTTGCTTGGTTGACGGAAAACATCGTAAGGAAACCAGCATGGTGGATAGATATTTCTGGATGGCATGTAATGTGTGACCAAGTTAGGTCCTAACCACACGATAAAGGATAAACAATAAGTACTAAATCGTTATTTTACACTTGGTAAATATTGTAATAACCAATTCCTAACAAGATGATTGATCCTAATATATTTAATCCTTTTTTTGCCCCAATACGACTTCAATTAAATTAATCATAACTTTTATTTTTGGCGGGTGGAAAATCATCATGCCCGCTCTTGGGCAAAGCGAAAGGGAGTGTCAGACTTCTACAGACTAAAAACCACCCATGTTCCTTCTTAGCCCTTCATGTCGAAGCCGCAGTATCTCTTGCGAACAACCCGCAGCCCCGACGGGAAATAATCATAACTTAATATCACTTCAAAGATTGATAAACATTCAAAGGGTTTAAAATTGTTTCCCCTCCACTCCTCATACCCAATATCCTGATTATTAAATTCTAATAAAATACAAAGCGGAGAAACGTGTAACCTTGTAAAAACTTTTCCCCATAGGAAATACAGAAATATAATTAATTTCCTTAGAGATCAAAAAGCAATCAGAACGTAACTACTAGAATCAGAACTACAAATATTAACAGCCCTTCTGATTGATTTTATTGTTAGTTTATGGGTCATATTTGAGAAGTAACCGAAACAAAATTACGTGTTACGTCATTGTTTACTCCTTTTCAAAATTCTGACGTCAATCGAATCAGTTTCAAACAAACAAAATCGTCAACAAATACTGAAACTCCTTAACACATCAGACAAAATATTGCCATCTTGAAAAATCCATTTCCCTTAAAATGTTAATTTTCCTTATTCCCCACTTAATGAAGCACAATACGGCTTAATATTAATTTGGGGTCAGGCATCCTTAAACCCTTGAACGCACAGGACTAGTTAATGGAGAAAATCTTGGTTACGTAAACAATGATAAGTAATTTCTCAGGGAAAGTCGCTACACGTCTTGTTCGGGTCGGTACGTCTGATTGGGCACCATCTGTAGAATTACAAAGCGAAACCGAAACAATGATTACGTTTTGATTATTTGGCTCGAGCTGATCGGAATAAGTTCTACCCATCGCTGAGGAACACAATCAATTACATCAATATTTGCCTATCTGACCTCTACCAATCCAGTTAGTACTGCATAATACTGTACTCCTTGGTGAGACTGGTTGTCAGACTTTCAGGCCACTGACTCCCTGTAACGGCTGTCAAAGATCTACAATAGGGTAGTTAACTAAAAAAATCTAATTAGTCCGTCAGATAGATTTCCAAAAATTATTGGACACGTATTTTTTCTTTTTTCACGTAAACAAACTATGAACACGAAACAGTGTTTTGAAAACTCGTGTGACGTCATATTCTAAGACATTAGTATGACATTTTTTACCGGTGAGTGACGTCACGACCCCCACTCAAATCTTTGACGTGTTTTATCTTCGTCAATTTTTATTGATTTGATAAAACAAAAAATACGCATCCAATATTTTTCGATAATTCAACAGACGGACTAATTAGAATCATATATTTTTTGGTCAGTTAACATCCCTATTGACAGCCGGGGCTCAATGTCTGACATTATTAGTTCTAGGACGGTTTCCTCACGTTGTTACCGTTTTGAGAGCAGCGATGAAATAAATTACGCAAAGCAATACCCGCCTGGATTGTACCTCATGACTTTCTCCTCTGAAGACAATTTTTTCCGTCCCTGTTGCTGTGCAACCCTTACTGACGGGAAAACCCTACGATGTGTATTTGGGTTTTCTCCTTTGCTTAATAGCATTGGCCGTTTGTGCTTAACAAGGGAGCGTTAGTGAGAGTTAGTGTCAGCGGTAATGCATGGTAAATGTTAGTAGTTGTGTGTTTATTTGCAAAAGGTTAATTAGTTTGTGTTTTCAAATTGAGATACTAAATGGACATGGAAACTTTGTATGTAGCAAAACAGTCTAGATCTCGACCAATAACCAGTGTATGATAAAAAATCTTTTAGGCAAGCTATGTCTAGTTTATGATATTACTAAGAATTGCAGCCCACACACAGGTGTAACGTACATAGACATATGGTTTTAGAACTAAACTTTAGAGCAGCAACAAAAAATAATAAACAGCATTAAAATCCATTAAACCCATCAAAACATTTCCGTGTATTTATTTTAAGAGAAGTGATAAATGTAGGGCAGTCAAAATATTGAAAACACTTATAATAACAAACATAGATGCAAGATATAGGCACATGCTGCGTATTTATAAAAAAGTATTCAGAGAAGAATGTATGATGAATACGTTTGTGTATTAAGTGTTTATTTTTATACCAACGTGACCCGATTGGTTACCATTATACCATTTGCAATACAGTCGATATAGAGTTTTTAATAACAATAAATAAAATTATTTAAAGACATAAACAGATGCTTTGAGATAATATAAAATATTTATCACTCACTTCATAATGTTTTTGCTCTGTTTTTAGTTTAGTGTACCTCGTTACTGACCTTTTGCAGTAAGTCAAATGCGAGACAAGTGCAAGGTTACATTTGATTGCGTTCGGACACTGAACTTGGTAGCATCAAAATTGGTAATAGAAACGTACAAACTCGAATTCAAAGCATTTCTTTTAATTGAACCATTTCTAGGTATTTTTATAGTATCAAGGAGTCGGTCAATCAGAAAGTTACAAAACGTAGATCTATGTAGAGGAACGGACAAGACAAGACTCATTTGAAGACAATGATGGAATACTATGCTGCCACTGCTAACATGCTAGCTACACCTGGATTCTAACGTGTTTGATCATCATAAATATCATCATCATCATCATTTCAGTCGAAAGACATTCACTGGTGGACAAAGGCTCCCCTAAGTCTTAAGTCTGGCAATTCTTCGGGCTACGTCGGTCACCTTGGTTCTCATGCGAATGTCTTAATTTCTGATTCGATCACCCAAGAAAACTCCATTGCCCTTTGGGTTACTTTAAACCTTCTGATGATGATGATGAGATGTAATTACATAATATAAATTGTCTTAATTTTAAGATAGACAGCAAGAAAATCTTAGTTGGGTTTATAAGAAGCGTTTTTTATATGAATTGAAACACTAGAAATTGAGGAGGAGCAAAATAGAGAGGCAAGGATTTTACGTCCCGTAGCAATAATTTAGGTCCTAAATTCTGCACACTCACTGCGGTACTCAGAGATATTTAATGATTACTTTAACCGTCACTTAGTAAAGCTTCGACATACTTTTGTATAATAAAACTGCCAAAACCTTTACTAAGTGATGGCCTAAGTAATCATTAAAGCTCTCTGAGTACGGCAGTCAGATTGAAATAAATAAGTAGATACACGAAAAAACACGTGTCTACATTAAATCAATTATCAAAGAAATGTCGTTCTATTTTTCCAGGAACAAGTAATTTATGTTGGTAATCCGTGGGCAATTTTCATGAGACATCGTATTATTAATATTGTAATTTCATTACTGGGTCGTTTGATGGAATCATTCCTTTAGTGCGTAAACGACGTATGTACTTACGTAGAAATTAATTTGTTTTACATTAAAATGTGAGTTCTATCTCTGTATTGTTGTTTGTATTAAGATAACAGATGAATAATTCTATGGCTGGAAGAAGTTGACTGCTGAGATGACAAGTAATAGAGAAGTATGGGAAAAAGGCATGCTGTGCCGAAACCAAATGAATTAGTGTAAGAGTAGAAAACAGACATGTGTTAGTTGCGTAATAAATATGACTACCTACCTCAACAACCGACCCTCAAAACTAGTTTAACAAGAGGCTATTTCCAATTATACCAATAAAATACGTTGATTACATCGTTACGAAATGCAAATATTCGTAAATGACTTATTACTTTGTATCCAAAGTAGTCCAAAATTCTTAAATCAAAAAACGTCCAACAAAAAAGTAGATTAATGGAGAATAAATTACACGGTACTGACATTGCCCTTAAACTTATGAAATGAATCCAAATGTCAATGTCAAAAGTACTACAAAACTTCGACCGAGTTATAGGGCGACCAAAAAATCTTGAGACTTGGACAGAAAAATACCCGTGTTTAATATCGTGCAACAGCGAACTGCGAAAAATAATTCTAAAGGTTTTAGTTTTAAAAGTGGTTGATGATAACCGGTAGAGAACTGAAACCATTCCATTGGGAAATGGCTAATTTAGAATGAATACAAATCGAACTGGGATTGGTTTTATTTATAAATGTTGCTGTTCATAGGAATGAAATTTTAACTTATTTTAAATGTGTTGTAATGTTTTATGAGATTGATAAATTTAAAACATCAATGAAGTTGACGTAATCCATTACTATTAGGTAGATAGTATTCGCCAATCAGTACTGACTGTTTAGAGCCCACTCTTTCACGCAAAGACCTGAGTTTCAGGTGTGTGCAAACATGTGCGCAAGTGGCACACCATCAAGGATCAAGAAAAACTGGCCACCCTATATTTCGAACACATTTAAGAAATGAACTGCACAATAAAATATAACTCAAAGTGATTACGCGATAAAGGTCGTCCATATTTAAATACGACTCTTGATATTAAAATTAAAGTCATTACGAAAATAGTAATATTTCATAACACGCATGCTACACCGTATTTAAGTTATTTGCGTACCAAAGGTCAGTTTTTGCGAATGAACTTCATAAAGTTATGTAATGTCAAATATATAAAGCCTTTGATGTGACACCGGACATGTAGTAAACACGTAGTTTAAACGTCCATAAGTACATCATCATATGAAATAACCATCAGACAAATTAAAATAATAAATAATCTGGAGATCAAATAAATATGACAGAGTGTAGTCTGGAAGTATTTCTGGTTTACATCTGTCAAGTGGCGTGAAATTAATAATGTGCGATATAATTTTTTTTTACTCTGTAACAAGTAGTAGAGCAGTGTTAAAAAATATTTCCGTTGAACTTCCGCATTCTCATTCGCAATAAATAATATTTTTCATTTCACTCTCAATATTTAAAATCTTATTACTTTTGGTTGAATTACTTTGATGTTTCTAATATTTAGCCGATTTTCCTTGTTTTGTCGACGATACGTATGTATCTGTATTCAATTTTGCCTAGCAGGCGCCCACAATAATCAAGGCATCCAAAACCCGAAGCCTTATTAGGATCGTTAAGGGTGCAGGACATTTGGGACAATCCACCAAGTGTGACGTAGTCTGATCCGGAGCACCGCACTCGCAATTGGTGTTGGACGAATCGATAATACCCCGTTTTGCAAGATTAATTATCAAATTTAACAATACAAAGGACCAAGAAAATAGTTGATGGATGTAGAATAAGAATAATTTTATTTAAGAAAAAATAATACAAAAAGGTGTACATTTTGGCACAGTACTGTTGCTTACCTACAAAGTTATAATTAGTACTTATAAGTAAACTATAACTAATATGTATTTTACAAGTATTGGTAATTTTAACTTCAAATGTTTGTTTAGCTACCTGCCCGATCTAGGTTTATTTAAACCTGTGTTTCAGGCCAGGCCAGGCGTAGAGGGAGACCAAAGAAAAAATGGATGGCTTGTGTGAAGAATGATATGATATACAAAGGAGTAAATGATGCCGTGACGACTGAAGAAGGAGAATTGAAGAAGAAAACGTGTGAGCCCAGGTAGAATGGGACAAGGGAAGATAATGGACCTAGAAAAAACTTACATACATTACGTACATAATTATAAACTCCAAACCGCCTCAATAAAAACAATTCTATCTGTTCAAGTTCATCCTAGATTATATTATTATATTATTACAAGGTGCCTATTTTGGTTCTATCACTATTAACGCGTCCAAATCAATCTGTAATAGTCTACCGAAAAAATTACAATCGTTTTTGGCAGTCAAATCACATGAAAGCACTCGACGTTCCGATTGGCGCCGGCGCCTATATTCCACTCCATGTGACGTCACTTCGGAAACAGACGCTCATAATTTATTTGTTGGCAACACTAAATCACTAGTCTGTAGTGTTATGAACCAGATACACTATTTTTATTTTTAATTGCTCGTGTTTTTGCGAGAAATATTTTTTGAATTACCAGTTTATTTCGGTTTTTCATTTGGATACAGGAAAAGATGGAATTGTTTTATGTTTTTTTAGGAATTATATTAAAGAAAGTCTACTGAATAGGTAGAAGGATTGGAGGCAGATAGAATAAATAGGGATGTTTCCAGCCGAATAAAAAATCTGTATAGTCCGTCGGTAACATTATCGAAAAATATTGGATACGTGTTTTTTCTTGTCTCTCGTAAACAAAAAACGAAGACGATACAGTCAATCTTTTTTAATTTGATGTAATTAAATCACGTATCCAATTCTTTTCGATAATCTAACTGACGAACTAAACAGGTTCTTTTTTTGTCAGGAGACATCCCTATTGTAGAAAAACACAAAGAAGTTATATAAGACAACCAAGGAAAATGTTGAAGAAAATTCTGATTGCCATCTCATTTCCAAAATATAATTAGCCTCCGGGCTATATCATCATGCCCATTTGTCATACAGACGTTTGTCTACCTATAATAACTCTAAAACTCATAAGGGTACTTTCTACATTTGAATGTCTCTTTGTTCAAATTAGTCAACACTGCTGCTACCACCATTTATCTTTATAATCGCCTTTGTTCCATCATTCTGAAGATAAAACAACACATACAAAGGAAGACGCTCATATTACGTTCCACCTACTTAGCGCACAATACTAGCACATTACCGATTAAACGTTAACCACGAAATTAAACGGAAATTACGAACTGGAAGGTACGCTCGTGAAATGTGAATTATTTATCGAGGAGTAAAAAATTGTATTTTCTGCTGAGAGTTGACAGTGTGAAATATGATGACGGGTTATACTTAGAATGTTTTTTTAGTTATCAATACGGATAAAAATCATATGGAAAAAATGCGGTTAAAATCATATCATCATTTCAATAACGCAATCCGAAGGAATTTTGCAGGTAATTCCTAATCCATGGGTTCACATGCGGATAAAGTTCGTCTACTGAACTAACGCAGACTTAGATATAAAAAAAAATATCAAAATGAGAGGTATTGCGATTGAAGTATTACGAAATAGGTACTCTCTTGTATAGATCATCTTAGCGCCCAGGTAAAAATAGAATACATTACAAACAAGCTTCTAGAAAACCAAACAAGAAGCTACCTCGGCTTCCTTTCCAATCGGATGCAGCTAGGTACCAGAATTTTACATGGAGCGACTGCCTATCTGACTTATACAACCCAGTTACGTAACGCAAGCTTATATAAGTATGTAATATACAAAAAAAAAATCTTAACATTACCTGTTCTATAGCAACATATTGATTAATGTATCAATCTTCTACATCCCAAAGTTTGTTCGTCTATTGATAGTCAATAGACATTGCTCATTAACCATTGATAACTATTCTCCAAATCTATTTTTAAAGCCTGGCCGCTTTATTTTGGACTGCTACTCCACGAGTAATGGAAAAACAAACTGACGCCTCTTAAAATAAATTATTACGACAAAATATATTATGAGGTCACCAATGAAATTAGATCTATACTTTGGTATTGGACCCCTAATTCGATTTCCCCAGGAGGAAAAGGCGTTTATTAAAAATATTCCAAAAATTGAACTTTATTGATGGAAAAATATGAACCAATAATCGGGATAAGAGACCCAATTTATCGGGACAGACAAGTTCGTCGAAGTTAGGAAATTGGGGTTATCTAATATAAACAACGGAATAACAATCAAAAGAAAGTTGAATAAAACACAAATTGAAATGCTATTTAGATTGAGTTTTATTGTTTTCTTGGTTTCCGTTGACGTTGACTTATTTACATGCAGCCAGAAATAAAAAAGATTACAGAAATGTATTGAGACGGGCGGCCGTTTCGAACATTCCTTCGGTCGTTGATAAGAAGCGCAAATAAAACAAACATTTTATAAGGACATGTTCACATTTGTGTCCCATAAGCTCACGTGGAAAGTTATCACCCATTTGCGTTTTCGATTTACATTTAAAAACGGAACTTGCCTCTTAAGTGTCGTAACTCCTTGGAGTCGACTTTGTATTCTTATTTTAAATTCAAGATTGTGGAATCGAACGAACGAAAATAAATTAGTATGTAACAGGCAGTTTTAAATGTACTTTGTCTCTATCAAACATTTAAATTGAATTATCAATCACGATGTTTAGTCGTAAGTAATTACTTACTTCAAATTGATGGTTAAACCCAACAGACAAAATCTTGGCACTTCAAAACAGTACAAGTACCTATCTCTCAAAGAATGACAAACAAGGCTCAAAATCCGAATTCAAAACAACTGCTTGTCAGAAGTACCTACAAAAAACTAGACTTTTTTTAGAACTTTGGCAAAAAAAAACTAATCTAAGCCTGTAACACCACGTTGACCCAAAAAATCTCCATATCAATCTGGTCGGAAAGAGTGTCCATGTATCGAGGTCCTAACGTAACATTGGCCGTGAAACCGAGACGAGAGTATTCGTAAATCGTAATTGAACTCGACTGGCACGTCACTACTTCGACATTCGAATGTTTTCGACCCGACGAATTATGTTGTCGGATTTTCGGGATCCGTTCGGAAAGTCTCGGAATGGATGCCCGAACACGAATTTTATTGAAGGTTCTATGTATTTTAAACTGTGTGTGGGTGTCATCTATTTTTGTTTTTCCGGAGTGTGTAGATGCAAGTGTTTTGTAGCAATTTTATAGCAAGAATAAATTTGTCCAAAGTGCTTTTCGATTTTTGTTTATATTATATTCAACAGTTTATATCCCCCTTGAGCGTCCGCGAACATTGCCTAAAAATCTCTAAAATGTCGAAGCATTTTGTAGGTATTTAATTATTTTGGGTAGACCTTCAGAAAAATGAAGATTTCGTCATTATACAGATATTAACACAATATAAATTATACCTTCGTGGATTCGTTATGAGTTTACCTGTTCATTGGTATATATATCTAATAAATTAAAACTAACCTGACTTCACAGCGACGTGATATGTTTTCATTTTGATATTTTTCGTTCACATAACCTTGAAACTTGATCACAATACACCGAATTCACACACATATTCACCTAAATAACACTATATTACGACAACACATATGTTCAGGCATTCATATTACACCATATTTCACTTCCAAACATAATATTTGCAGAAAAAAGGTAATAATTCCGAACAGAGACAACACACGCACGACGTTGACCCGGCGAAATTAGCAAACACTGACCGTTAGCGCAAAAATGTCTGCGGAAATATCTGCGGACTTATACTCTTTGAAAAACGATTACGATGTAAATACGCAACCATATTATGATCTAGAGGCCTAAATATGTTCATAGATAAATAAGCTAGCAACTTATGTGTATTTAAAACTATAAAAAAGAAAATTTATTATAAAATATTACGAAAACCGGCAGCCATTGTGCACGAAATGAGTACGTTCCAAAAGTTTCGATCTTTTTTCACTGATATATTTAATATATTTCGAAAAACTATAACTCAATACGGAACCTACACTTATTTCTCAGTAATTCTACATAATTTGTTTTATCAATACTCACCGTTTCCTTCGTGATTCATCTTCTTTTCTTGTTGAGAGAGGCACCAATTTTCAACAAAAACAGTGTTTACGTCACAAAATGTCAGATGATTGTTTTATTTTATTTATGGTACCGAATAAGGTTGAGATCAAATAAATGTTACTAAAATCGGTTAACAAGGACTCGATTACTTTAAATATAGCCATATTGTGTTGCTACATGCTAATAATCGTCAAAAAATTACATCCAATGGCAACCGATTCCTTATGATCCACCGGGTGATCATACGACATTTGGAGCATTTTTTCTTATGATCCACCGGTGGATCATAAGGACGCTTGAGGGGTAACGTTGATTGGGAAATACTGAAGAAACACGAAACACTTGGAAAGCGCTTCCCACTTTTCTAACCCTCTGACTCTTTGTACCTACAATGTCGCAATCTGCTATTGGCTACCTAGATCTCACGAAAATCACATAAAACCATGTTCTGATCATGTGTGATCCCTTACAGAAAACCTCAATTAAATACATAAATCAGTTTTAATTTTGCCACATCGATTACTATCAATAAAATTCAATTTACACCAAAACACATTAAAGGTTCACATTATCGTATCAACGTGCGAGAGCAATCACGTGATAAGTCATGCGTGATATTATTCTGAACAATCTCATTCAAAAGCACCTTTTATTTACGTAATATGATTTAAAAAATTGTATACATAATATGCTTGGTTGTTCAAAAGAATGATTACGTTTAACATTATAGTCAAATAGGTTTTCATTTGTAAAATTGAGCAGCTTTACTTGACTGCTTTGTCTATAAAAGATGCAAAATAGTTACAATTTTCTTTTTTATTTAAATCTCATTTTTTAAACACAACTTAGGTTGCAAGGACCCAATTGCTGGGGACTAAGGACCTGTTTCGCTACATTTTAACTTACATGGCATGTAATTTCATACAAATTCTGTTCCATTTTTGAATTTATTTAGTAACTAGCTTATGGCCTGCAACTTTGCAGGTGGATGTCGGAAATATCGTATCATATCCCCTGTTTAACTCCTATAGGGGTTGAATTTTTGAAAAATTCTTCTATATCCCTTGTCTACATTATAAAGGGAAACTCAGTCCAAAATTTTAGCTTTCTAGGTTCACGGGTTTGGCCTGGGCCTTGATGAGTCAGTCAGTCAGAACTTTTCTCTTTATTTCTACATATATTTAGTGGCTATTCGGACATCGTGAAATACGTACTAACTGCCGCACTCAGAGAGCTTTAATGATTACTTAGGCCATCACTTAGTAAAGGTTTTGACAGTTTTGTCTTACAAAAGTATGTCAAATTTTTACTAAGTGGCGGCTTGAGTAATCATTAAATATCTCTGAGTACCGCAGTAAGTGAAACATCCAGATACTTAAAATTGAAAGTTAAGTGTAATAAATCATTTCGTCTGTAACATAGACATAAATCAATATTTTATTCAGATCAAAAATTGCATTCATACTTTATATATCTACGGAATCTTTGCAATAAAGTCATTTCATTTCTTTTTACAACAAAGATTTATTCACAGCTGTTTTCTTGACACAACGACACCCAACAAAAAATCAAGAGCGGTCCGAGTGTGTGTCACGAAGGCTCAATAAACAGATGTGTTACGAGTGGGACGCTTGTTTGTCTGACCCTACTTCATATGAAGTTGACGCGTTTCAGCGTCGAATGCTCTGAAGAACAAAGAGAGTGATTATTCTGACCTCACATAATAATAAGTGGGTCCTACGTTTATTTTCGATGAGTAGGTAAAATAAAGCCAGATTTTATAAGTATCTTCCCGAACATTAAGTTTCTTATTATTATCATTATTTCACTATATTTGTGTTACCTCGTTTTAAGTTATCTAATTTAATACATTTTAACTTAGTTTAATTAATTTGTTAAGTTTGCAACTTTGATGATATACTGTACTTTTATTATTTGTAAGTTACGACAACGTTTTGTGTGCATGCAGAGTTAGCCTGTAAGTGATTGTTACACTCTATTCTTTTCTGATATTTTTGGCTTGTATTTCATTTACCATGTACCAGTGTATAAAATTGTTGGTGAACCAAATAAATAAATAAAATATTACCATATTTTCCCCAGTAGGCACTTAAATGGAGCTTGGAAAAACCAAACATTAAATATGTGTATCCATCAAAACAAACACCTAAAAGTAAGGTGCTACTAAAAATATACAGAAGAACAGGCCTAATTATTATTTAAATATACATTTCACCGGCATGTGCTCCTTGAGTGCACAGGCGTTACCAAGATTCGTGAGGAAACCCTAGAAACACCAAGATCCTTGTGGATGCCCTGAGGAGACCGGGAAGTCTGATCTGCTTCTGGAGGGAGGTGGGCTGGCTAGAGTAATCGGGCAACATGGCTCACGCACAATGGTCCACTTCAAGGACTAAGTGCGGAAACCCAAACCCCCAAAAATAATAAAATAAAATACATTTCACCGGTGTCGTTATGGGTTCCTTAACCATACGTAAAAACCCAATTTATACACTAATGACCGGTCGGTAGCTTGTTTTTTGTAGAAAACATAGAAAGCCCTATCGTGCCAGTGAGTCAATTATTTTTAAACAATTACCTAAACGACCTAAAAAATATCACAAAAAACTGTAGAATTTCTATAGTTTAGGTATTCACACGCAATTTATGTTTCAAACACAAGTTTGCTCAGTCTAATTAAATTAATTTCAAAATGTGAAATTTGTAATAAGTTTTGCCTACTAATTAGGCACGAATGAAATAATATTAATTTTTCGTCCATATGCCAATGTCAATTAATGTTTCAAAGCGACTGTAGTCTGTAGACGTTGTGTTAGTGTTAGACGAAACATTAAAACCAAATAATGAAAAATATCAAAACATAGCGTTGGAGCAAGTTGCTTCATGCTGCATTATTAAGACTTTTTAAGCATTTGGTGAGTTATATGTATTATTTTATAATTTATGGTTAAATCTATTGTGAGCAGGAGGCTGTAAATTCGAGACCCAGCCGTCACACTAATGTTTTGTTGTCCCTAATCAATTCCATAAATATCTAGAAATACGCGAAACAAAACGCGAAGGCAAAACGACAGCTTGTATTCTCTGCCCGCGTAGTATGGCGATTCTATCTCTATTCTACCAAGAATAGACAAAGCTTTTTCCATACAATTTGACATGAAATTTTGCTACAATCTGTCATTTTGTCGATTCTTCCGTCGACAAAACCCGTTTCAACAGTGGTCATGCTACGCGTGTTGGTATCATTTGTATGGGACAAGCCCGCCACACTGTTTCCAAACCACTGCAACTCTCGCATCTTGCTATTTTCTCTTAATTTTTGTTAAAATTTTCCCACTACATATTTAAAATTAAATGCGTCCTGAATAGATTTCAATTTAAAGCCCGTCATTAAGTCTGACAAAGTGTTAAAGCCGACCCACTTGTTCAAAACGTTGCTGTAGTGGTTTCCATGGTAATGTATATTGATGTTTACGCCATAAATACAGATTCGTTATGATTATAAACCATTTACGTACAATAATATTGTGCGTGTTCTGGAGTTTTTCAGGAAGACTACAGATGTTCAAGGCTAACCGTTGTTTTCAACGATTACCTGTACGAAACTCTTGGTATGTAAGTTTTTATCAACAAAATACAGGAAAATTTTGCCCGTTTCCTTTCAATTTAAATATTTCCTATTGAAGTCTGGAAAAGAAAATTAGTGAATAACATAATCATTCTGTTAAAATAAGAAAACAGGCGACTTGTCAGCCTCAATTTGATTTATGACTATGCCAATTATGTTATTAGGCGTCTAATTATAGATTGAGTGAAAGTGTTCAAAAAAGAGTACATCTATCTACTAAGCTATTAGTGTGAAACTAATAAGCTTAGTAAATCAAGTATACGATATTGCTTAGCCATTTTTCAAACAATTTACAATGTAACATAATTTAACCGAAATATTACCCCAATTTGACCCTAACATTACCTTCCGCAGGTTACTAATATGATCAGGGTTCAGGTGCTAATAAATCCATTTAACAACCTGCAATAATCCACATTTGTAATAACTGCCCTTTTCATGTCGGAAACGCGACGGTTTTATAATTTATTCGAGCCGTTTACATTTTTGCGCCTACAGAAGAGAATCCCGTGCAAAAATATGACTGAAATTAAACGAAAACATTAAGGTAACCACCTTATTTTAAATACTCGTATATATTAAGCTGTTTTATTATGTACATAGTTAAATAGAAAAGATATAAAATATTTGTTTTTTTTTTACGAAAGTCCAGTAATACAAGTTATTTTATTTGTTAAACCTAACCTAACAGACAGATGTGTAGCTGGGGAGTACGTTCCGTCACTTCTTCTTCCCAGCTAAAACACTAGCAAGTGTCGAGGGGTAGGCGTTTTGGGGGCTGCCTCTTGTAAAATTTGACGTTCATAAAGTGCTGATTATTATTAGCCTAATTTGAATAAATGACTTTGATTATGATTTTTGAGTGAAAATCAATCACTGGTGCTTATCCAAGAAGCAGAATCATTTTATTCGTAAACATAGGTAATAACTGAACAAATTGTAAGTGATAAAAATAAAACCGACTTCAAAAACACAAAAAAGTGAAAAATAACTTTAGCTTCTGAAGTCGGTGACTTTTGTTTGTTTTATTCAGTTTTTTTGTCACCGACTTCAGAAGCTAAAGTTATTTTTCACTTTTTTGTGTTTTTGAAGTCGGTTTTATTTTTTGCAAAAAAGTTTTTTTATTTTTCCATTTTTAGTTGTAATATCCTTTACAAATATTTGATACTAGCTGTTGCCAGCGGCTTCGCCCGCTACAACTCGAAAATTATCCCACGGGAAGATAAAATCGGGATAAAAACTATCCTATGTGTTAATCCAGGGTATAACCTATCTACATACCAAATTTCAACCAAATCGGTCCAGCCGTTTATGCGTGAAAGAGTAACAAACATCCACACATCCATTCTCACAAACTTTCACATTTATAATATTAGTAGGATTCATTAATTTTACGTTGTTAACAATACATGTCACGGTAATAGGCTTATCCGCAATAAAATGGAACTTAACATACCTAACTCTCGAAATCTGGGCGTCCTGTACACATCTGCGTACCCCGTCAGAGTATACAGGCGTGATGGTAAGTTAAGATGTTGCGTAAACAATAAACATCCAAGCGATTGCAGCAATCACGACAGATTTGCCGTCTATTTTTGAAGAGTTCTATTGTATATCTCCGAAGATCAGGATCAGATCTTCACCAAATTTAAATGGGACCATCTCAGGAGTATACTCTTTCAAATAAAAAAAGAATTTTGAGAATCGGTTCACAAATGGAGGAGAAATCAGGTAACATACATAAAAAAAATAAAAAAAAAATAAAAAAATACATACACACGAACATATAACCTCCTCCTTTTTTGAAGTCGGTTAAAAACAGACGTTATCAATTTATATCTTCAATGGTTACCTATTAAAGCTTTTAATCATTTCAGGTGAAAAGAACCTTCAATTGAACAAACGTTTATTTTTGACTAATCACCACAATTTGCACCTCCAAATGCCAGGGGTGTCAAACACCAAAGCACCAATAAAACACAAAACTGGCCAAAATCGGTCCCATTCGCTGCCAACCTTTACGTTATCACTACGGATTTATGGCTGCAATATGAGAAAGTTTCTGTCATCGTCAGGGGTGCTCAACATTTGGAGTACCCGTTATTCATAGCCCCCGTTTTTGTTTATCTGCGAAGATAAAAGAGAACTGCTCGTATGGCTGGCGTTGAAAAATTTTGTGTTGTTTTAGTATAACTCCCTACTAAAACAAAACATTTTTGTAGGCTTAGCTGAATTTTGAGTTGCTCTATCAAGTTTACTAGCTCTTGTTTATGGCTTCGTTCAGGAACTTGAACGGCAAATGATTAAAGTTATGGCAGTTCTTAATTAAGGCCACGGTACATGTTTGTCATATTTTCTAATATTAGTAAGGTTGAAGTGATGAACTGCCGCTTTGCTAAAACTCTATTGACCGTTGCCAGCTGTCTCATCAAAACCACTTACCTACCCTAAAAATCGAATTCTGCCAACATAATTGTGTGGATAATGAACGCACAACCAGTTTTGTAGATTTTTGTGGAAATTGTGTTCTATGACACTACATTGCAGAAATAGGTAAGCTGATTTGTAAGTAGTTTACGGGTTAGGTGGCAGCTTACATAAGCTTTAGATAACCTTACTGTGAAAAAGGTTCTATAATATTCAGTTATGGTTCCATGAGCTAATAAGTAAACATTTATCTTTTTTAGTATGTATGCCATTGCAACCTTACTAAAAAGAGAAAAGTCCTAACATGCACGCTAAGCTTTCTCACCAGGCATTTCGATAACAAATTGCTTGAAAGCTTAGCACAAAATGGTCCTAGGTATATGAAAATTTCCACATAATGCTTTTCTGCACTAATTTCGTTTAATATGTGACGTGTTGAACCATTACCGTAAGTCAGTCAGTTAGACATATGAGCGTCTAGGTTAACTAAAGTTACACGTTTACGCATTAGTTACTTACTCGTAATTACATAACATAATATACTGAAATATCAACTTCATGCCGAAATTGAATATTAATTTTACTATTAAGTCTTCGAGCGTCCTTATGATCACCCGGTGGATCATAAGACATTCAAGCAATGTTAGCGGACGTTCAAGAGGTTAAGTTAATATTTCAGTATAATTATGTTATATTATTTCAGTTAAAATTATTTACTATCAAGTACTTATTTTTGTACTATTTGTATTTTGCATTATAATGTACATATTTATTGAATATAGCGAAATAATGTATAATGTTACAGATAAGTAATGCAAAATAGTTACTAAAAAGTTCAGCAGTTTTTCTCTTGTAGGTGCGAGTTAAGATTCGGGACAGATATTTCTGTGTTGCAGTAGCGTCTCCAATTCGTCCAATACAATGCTTTCAATGATCTTAAAAGAAAATGATATGATGACCTACTCTATTAACCATATCAGTCTACTTTGCAAAAAAAATACTTCAACCAATCTGGCCAGTCCGCTAGGACACAAAACTTTAAGGGTTTCTGTCAAACACAATCTTAGTTTTCCAATTCCCAAATAATAGAGGAATTAAGAAGTTAGGAAAATAATTCTACGATCTTTCGAAGTAGATCGAATTAAATACATCTTCAGGGAGAACTTGTAGTTCTAAGTAAATACAAAAAGTTCTTGTCATTTCTATCACTATCTATGAAGTTTTTTATGTGCTTACTTAGATTATGAAAGTAGCCAGCAATTCCAAGGTCACATGAAAAAAAATCTCTCAATTTTGTCCAATATTTTTATCGTACGTGATGTTAGTCAATAAAAAAAACCGGCCAAGTGCGAGTCAGACTCGCGCACCGAGGGTTCCGTACAAACCTGTAGGTATATAAGTAAAAGTTATGGTATTTTTATTGCTAAATGAAATCCATAACATAACAATGTGGAAAGCTGACGGTACCTTGTCAATACATATATGAAAACATTATGTATGTTCGGAAAAATCTTCATCTCTTTAAGAAGAGAAGTGATAGACATAATTTTAATACTAGAAATAGGCACAATTTGGATCAATCTCGGTTTAGATTGGCACGAAATTTAAAATTATTAAAAATATTTTTATTATATGATGTAACTAAAAATTTATGCTTTTCGCAATTTTTCCTTTATCTGTGTTATAAGACGTTGCTTCGTACCAAATTTCAAGATTCTGAGTTCACGGGAAGTACCCTGTAGGTTTTGATTCCCTTGCGAGTAATGGCGAGTTTCAAAATATGCGGTTTTAATTCCTGTTTCTTTTGATTGCGTTGACATAGAAGTTTGATTTTGTTACAGCTTAAAGGTATTATAGATTTGAGTATTTGATATGAATTTCAATATAATACCACTACGCGTTCATGAGGAAAGGGGTAGTAAGTTTAAAATTATTAAAAATATTTTTATTATATGATATAACTAAAAATGTATACTTTTCGCAATTTTTCCTATATCTCTGCTATAAGACGTTGCTTCATACCAAATTTCAAGATTCTGAGTTCACGGGAAGTACCCTGTAGGTTTTGATTCCCTTGCGAGTGTCGAAAATTTGCGGCATAAACGGGAGTATCTTTTGATCGCGTTGACTTAGAAGTTTGATTTTTTCACAGCTCCAAGAGACCATAGACTTGAGTATTTGATATGAATTTCAGCTTGATACCTCCACGCGTTCCTGAGAAAAAAGGTCTTGACAGACAGACAGACAGACAGACAGACAGACAGACGGACAACAAAGTGATCCTATAAGGGTTCCGTTTTTACATTTTGAGGTACGGAACCCTAAAAATACTGTACCTACCTATTTCTAGCATCACTTCCTAAACACAGTTTCCTCACACGACAAATTACGACCAATCATAATGTTACGTCACCTTCCATGTGTTTGGGCTTGTCAATTTATTAAAGAAGCATTTTATCATCAAACGGATTTTATCTTCAAGAAAAATCAGGAAATAAAGAAATGAACGATGTATTTGAATCTCATACGCGCCGTTTTATGAAAACTGTAATTTCTTATACTGATTATAATAATGTTTTTACTGATGTATGTTGTTTTGCAATCTTCTAAGAAACACGGTACAGTAAAATGGGGTGAATAGAAACTCACGGGTGAATCGAGACAGAACTTTGAGAAGGATTTTAACTTGAATGAATGTGGTATGTGGCAAAAATGGTTTCTATTTAATAAAATAAAATGAAGTGAATACAATAGAGTCCTTGTTGGTAACATATCGTATTCATTCAATGTTAAAATCCCTTTCAAAGTTTTGTTTCGATTCACCCCTGCGAATCTATTCACCCCATTTTTTTTTTTTCATCTAAGTGATGTTGTTTTTTTTTCGTTGTTTGAATAATTCTCTTCTCACGTGTACACACGGCTATACATTTCCAATATAACATGGCCTTGCTTTGTTTAAATTTCTCGTACAATGAAAGAACTGGTTTTGTATATTGATTCGTCGTATTATTATTACATTCAAGATTTTTGAAAATCATATAAAAAACTTACGTACTACTACTTACTTTGTTGAAGAGTGTGGCTTCATAGGTCCGGACTGCTCATTATTGGCAACCACTCTTACAACTGGTCAATCTGAAACAACCAAAAACAATACCATTAACATAACATCAAGCAACCAAGCAAGCATCCTTGAAGAATTAGATAGAGGTAACCTTTTTCTTTTTTGGCGGGTGGAAAATCATCAAATAACTCCTCCCGCACTTGGGCAGAGCGAAAGAGAGTATCAGACTTCTACAAAAACCACCCATGTCCCTTATTAGCCCTTCATGTCGAGGCCACAGTATTTCTTGCGAACAACCCGCAGCCCCGACGGGAGATAGAGGTAACCTTAATACCCATTTATGGTTAGGTCGCAGCAGTTATGGTTAGGTCTCGTGTAATATGAGGTAAAATTAATACCATAATTCGTGCTTCGGACTACTACTAAGAAATACCTAGAAAAGCAGGCCTATTTTCCTAGTTCCTTTTTATGCCCTTTGCGTCCCAGGGCCGCGGTAACACTATCGAACAAATTTTGCAACCCTGGTAGGTACTAGTTCTAATGGGCCCCTATGCTGACAACTGCAGAAACTCAGGCCTAGCAGTAACGCTTCAACCACTTTTGAACTGGTTGAAGCGTCACTGCTTCTACTACTACTGCAGTACTGTATACATTGGTAATACCAACGGGAAACTTTTGCAATATCTGTAGAATGATTTTTAAAGTTCATGAACCGTTTACTTATTTTTTTTTAAAACCGTGGCCCCACACTAGGAATTTCTCCTGTATCGTGGATGCGTTTACAAACATTTAAATTCACATACACAAATACCCAGACCCGGAACAACTACCTGTAGGTCGTACAAATATTTGTTTCGTGCGGGGATCGGACCCGCGATACGCAGCACAGCAGTCCAATCGCTCAGCCACTGTGCCAACCGTGCCGTCTAGACTTATCCGGAGTTGTTTAGATGACTGAAATGCAAGTGATAGTAGGTATCAATTAAGTCGAGTTGCTTTGTTGAAACATTTTTGTTTTCATTGAGCCGAGATAAGTTTAGAAAATTAACTTCTGTTTTTACAATTCTCTCTTCTCCCTCTCGTTTTGTAAATGCTTTTGTATTTTCTTTCAAGGATATCGATGACTAATGGTGCTTTAGATAAAGATCTGGCCACGTGTAAAATACTCTTCAACTTTATTTATTTATTTAAACTTCATGTACAAAAGTGGTACATAGGCGGACTTAATGCCACAAGGCATTCTCTACCAGTCAACTTCTTTAATTTTTTTCTTCGTTTCTTTTCGTAGTTCAGAATAATTCACTTACTGTTAGTTACCAGCAAAACAAGATAATAAAGAGCGTTCTAATACCTATAGTATGATCACAATTTACAATTAATTTACGGCTTAAATTGTGTAAAATAATAATGCAACAACAACAGACCTAGGCTTACTTATAGGTACATAAACATAAACTCACGCCCTTTTCCCATGGGGGTAGGCAGAAACCACAGAACGCCACCTGCTACGATCCTTACATACTCCTTTTGCCTCGTCCACATTCATACATCTGGTTATACAAGCACGCCAGTTACGAGTACTACGCACCTGTCCTTTCTGAAGAACGGCACCAATAAGATCAGTGTATGTCTTTCTAGGGCGTTCCCTCCCGGCGCTACCACTCACATCTGCCTACTTATAGGTAATACTAGGAAATAAAATACCTAATATTTACATAAATCTGATCAGTGGTTCCCGAGCTAATAAGGCACGAACAGATAACAGATAACATACAGATGCTTTGCATTTAAAAAATCTACGCATGCCAGTAACCTACAACAAAAAGGTTTCATTCAAATATCAGTAACCCGGAACTATCCCAAAACTATCAACATTCCAACTGCGAGCCATTTTCTCCTTACTGTCAGCTGGCATTAAAAGCTGAATCACTTTTGATAAATGGCATATAACCATCCAAGTGCCATACTGCCACCGGTCTACGTGTGCGAGTCCCCAAATGTACGTATTATACTAAAGGGGGGTTATAAGGGGGGGTTAGAGAGTGTAAGAGTATGCTTTTTCGCTGAGTGCTGACGTGGGGATGTCCTTGTGAGATGACGTAGGATTGGTAACTGGGGTTGTGGATTTAATAACGTGCAGGACGATGACGGGGTTTTTAAATTTGTGTCAGGTTATTGGTAAAAATAAGGACTGATGTTAAACGAAGTCCACTTTCAGGTCATTGTCATTTTGACACGGTTATCAGTGACACCAACCCAACAAAATCTATACACTATCGACAATCAAGATCAAAATGATTTTGGCAGCGCTACAATATCAGAGGTAAAAGAAACTTACTAAAAGTAGGTTTGCATTCCAGCTACATTTAAAAACAAAACGACTTTCATTCTTGATTCTTAATTCAAAATAGACTGACGTAAAGAACAATATTTGCTGCACTGTTTAACTTTAGTACCGACAACACTTTTATATCCAGCCTGCATGCACGTCACTCAAAGCTACCGGCCAGTGACAATTTATGAGAAATTAAAAACTCGTAATAAACATGATCGTTATAGTTGTGAGTCTGGATAAACATAGATTTTATATTTCTGGACAGGCGTGGTATTTCTTCAAATGTTTTAGCTATTGAACGAATATATCATTTCACTTATTATGTTTAGAGTGTTTTGTAGATAATGTTATATAAAACTGAGTTGCAATGAGTAATCTTCAACTTTTGTGCTTTTGGTGAAATTAGGATATCTTCCCCAAACACTAAGAAAATTATGTCGGTCTCGTCTCCCAAATCATACCACGCCTGTCCAGAAATATAAAATCTATGTTTATCCAGACTTCCAACGGCGGCTTCGCACGTTTATACGTACTTGATCTCATACAACGTGAAACTGTCAATCAATTCCTTTTCTTGTGACTTTTATACAGTATATCAGAAAAACAAAGACGTCTACCTGAAAACAATCTTGTCGAGACATATTTTACTACGCTCAATCAATCTCAATGACATAATTTATAACCACCATTTTGCTTGTATTAGGGAAGTCAAACCTTTTCTTCTCCTCAACTGAATTTATGTCACAAAATATTGAGACGTCGGGATTACCCAATCACGTACCTATACGAAAAAATTCTTAAGGTGAGACCACACTGAAATTAGTTTTTGTTGAGAAATATTTAGGAACAATAAGAAACGTTCTGAAATTTTTACAGCCATCTTCCTACCCTTTCTTCTCTGTTAACGTCACGTCACGTCACACTATCATTTACTCCTATTTCCTATATATCATTCTGCACGTAATCCATTCGTCCTCTCTTTCTCTCCATCCATTAACATTATTATATTCATCATAACGAGAGCTAATATCATACCGATTTAACTTCAAAAGTTCTGGAACGTAACTCAGTACGACAACATTAAATAACTGATTGTTATCCAGTGTCGCTCACTACCTCTTGCAAAGAAACCTCCACAAAAAAAAAACTTGGATTTTTTTATTAATTGTATCTCGCAGTTCAACCAATGATGTCGTCGACAGCTTAACTGGACATTCCTGTGGGTGGCTTGAATGTAAGGCTTGCAACCAGAAAATAAGCTTCGATGTAGAGGCACCGTTATATAGATTCAGACAGCAGCAAAAAATGGGTGACGCGTGTGTTTTCCCAATCATCTTGTTTACGTTTCTAATATTGATTTGCAAGATGATGATACAACCAATTAACGAGCCGTTAATTTCCAGGATTAAACGATGGAAATTGACCCGGATGACGGAATCCGACTAGTCTGTAATTTGAAGGTTAAACAGCTCATCATTGCTTATTAACTAAGAATCGGATGTCAACAGACTGTCAACGGCTTTTCATGTCTAGAACTTCCGTGCGAAGATATTTGTAATATTTTATTTTTGTAGCCATGTTTTTCTCGCAAATTATGTGATATTTTTTGACGTGAATTCGTAATTCCACCCAATAGGGTGGAATCTTCTGTCTTATAATAATAAGACAGAAGTAGACCAAGTGCACTTTATGCGCAATGCAGTCTCTTTTGACTCTTGTATTCCGGCACGAACGGTAATCCGACACAACCGGAGAATGATCAGGTACAGGACCTTTATAAACCTACAATTTATGCAAATAAATTTTTACTTTACTTTACTTACTTTACTAAAGATTACTGAGCTTTCCGAGGCAAATGATAATTATACCACTTCATCCAAGTTCTAAAATACTACTGTGAAATTTTTTATGGCCTTTTGTCGCATGGGCATCGAACTGAAGACTCCACGTTCAACAATCGCATATGTAACTAAGAGACCAGTGGGGCAGTTTAACTGGTACTAAAATTGATTCTTTGCTGAATGTGCAGCAAGTCATTTTTGGAGTTTGGTCCCAATTCTTATGATTATTGAATCATAAGAATTAGGAGCAAACTCCAAAAATCAGTAAGCATTGGCTTATTGATGACTTGCTTTGCCAACTTATTTGTCAATTCGGTATACAATCCTGCGTAATATTAAAGGTGTACAGGATTAAACTGGTGCTGCAGCCAGTAACCGTAAGCTTTGCTAAACGCTTAAACCATAATATATTGAACGGAGCAGGTGCTTCTAATTCCCTTAGTTCTCAGCGGTGTGCCTTTGAAATTTATTATTAACCAGGCTTGCGTGATCGCTGTGATCGATGACCGATTTGTACTCAGGGGGTAACCCTCCTAAGTACAAATCGGTTAACTTATTCAACACTACTGCTAACAGCTTATACAATGGTAATCCGAAAACGTGCCGTTACACATTTTAAGTACGTGTAGGGTTAGTAAAAACAGGTAAAGTCGGGTTTGTCTTGAAATAAAAATGGGATCAGAATTCAGACCCTTAGCTTCTTGAATATTTAGCATAATGATGCCTTCGAAACTAAGAGAAATACTAGATTGATGTAATAGATAGATTTGATATACCTACTATATAAAGTCAAACCTAGTCTTAAAAGCATCGTTTTGAAATACGTGCTTTGGTCTTAATTTAATTTGAATTACCCATACCATTTTCTATTATACCTTAGTCTGTAAAAGTGATAGAAGTTAGGTGATAAACGATTCACTCTTTACTTTCAATTTGTATGGATGACAATTTCTTGATATAAACCCATTTTATTTTAATATTTCAACTAGCAATTTCTTGCTTACTTTGATGAATATAAGCATGTATTGTATTTCTTTCAAAACAAGAGACTTCTACATACATTCTCCAGTCTCCACACACAGTTCTTGATCAATTACATTAGTCAAAACCTTGGCTTGTATATGAGCAGCTGATGCTTATTTACCTCTGTTATTTACTTTATTCCTGCAACCATTGTTTTCGTCTTAATTAGTTCAACGAATCACTGTTGAGATTTAACAAGAATTGCACGAAATAATGACAAGTTTGTAGTGCCACAGGAGTTATGTTTATTTATTTATCAACGTAAATAGCCCCAACACAGGACATGCCACACCTTCTCTCCTGCCCGTCATGCCCAACTTATTGCACGTTCAAAGACTTAAACGAGGCAAACGAAAGAGCTATCCAGGTTGCTACGTACTGGTCGGACAAAATTCGAGTTGTCGAATCGAAAAGAAGGAGAAGAACGTAAATAAACAAAACAAGGTGGTAAAGATGTTTGATGATTTGAATTTATGACAGCCTTCTTCTTTCATAATAATTATAATTATTTGTGTACTTGTGTGCTCTCAAAACGTTGAAGAAAAACATCGTGAGGAAATCGGCATGTCTTAAAACCAAAAAAATCGAAGACATGTGACATCTGCCAACCCGCACTGGGCCCGCGTGGTGGATTATAGCCCATTCCTCTCTTAGAGAGGAGGCCTGAGTCCCTGCAGTGGGAACATTATAGGCTGATGATGTGTACTTAAATTTTTTTTTTGAAAGTAAGGCTCTACTGTTACGAATGAGCGTAGTCAGTCCTTCTTTGATCATTTGTTTTACCGAGTCATCACCACCAGGTTCGAAGTGAATATCTCGTAACTCCGATTTGTACCACCACCAATAATCAATCAATTTCAAACAGTAGCGTATCAATTAGCCCTATATTATTCAACACACACCTTTAAACAACAACAAATATAGATTTAAGTTCTATTTTCTAACACATATTGTATTATTTCATAATTATGTATGTTAGTCTGTAAGGTTGTTATCTATCGCCGCGGGAGGCGCTCCGGGCGTTGGGGGCCACGTGATGGCTTCCGGCCACCGTAGACGCGGGCCTGTGGACGGTGAGTGATGGGCTAGCTCGCCGTCCGTCCGTCTTATGACGACGACAGGCCGTGTCGACAGCGCGTTCGTGTTCCACGCGCGCCTCAAAGAGATGTCCGCAACATGGAAGGGCCGACGCCCGTCGGGGCTGCGGGTTGTTCGCAAGAGATACCGCGGCCTCGACATGAAGGGCTAAGAAGGAACATGGGTGGTTTTTAGTCAGTAGAAATCTGACACTCCCTCTCGCTCTGCCCAAGAGCGGAAGGGGTTATTTGATGATTTCGCACGCCCCAAAAAAAAAAAATAGGTTGTTATCTATGGGTCAGAGTTGCTTGAAATTAAATAAATATTATGTTATTATTCAAATATAAATTAGCATCATTAATAACTTTATTTTTACTTACCTCGGGAGTAACTAAGGCTTCAAAAAGCTAGACAGTTACTAGGGACAAAATTATTCAGAATTTGTAGAGAAGGTACACAACCATTAGAGCTCTATTTGCTAATAGTATACTAATTAATGAACATTTTTATTCAAGAAATGATTAAATGGCAATAGCAATCTTTACCTAAGAAGGTAGATAAAAGGGTGGTTTAGAATTAATGTCTAGACTTATTCAAAGTGCCTTGTAATTATATCGTTGGAGATATTCTCATTTTCATTACACGAGTAATTTATACCAATCTCTATCTTATTTTTAGAAATAATTACTGTTGACAATCTGACTTTCTGTTTCCTTTCATGACGAAACATTTGTGCGAATTTGAATGAATTTTTTTTTATCCTTTTATCCTGAAAGTACGATCGATGCGTACGAAATCTCAGGTAATAGCTAGTTATGTTATAATCTTGAAACACCAAGCTGTTTCTAAAATACCAAACAGCAGCTATGTAACCACGTGCGTGTAACTTTTGCTTTTAAACTTACAGGTTCAAAGAGGAATAGCTAGCTTTTTCTTAATTGATACAGAGCCAATCACTCGGTTGTGGACGTCAGATAGTCGCTTCATGTAAAATACTGGCCATCATTTGCATCCGGTTTATAGACTGGAAGTCAATTCCAAAAAAGTTGGATAAAGGTTAGGCAGCTGATAATGATGACTATTTATCTGACCTTTACAATGCAGTTGGGTACCAAGGCAAGGAGACAGACAACAAACTAAGAACACAAGAATATACACACCAAGCCAGTATTAAAAGGATTTTCGTCAAAAGAAAACACCAAACTAAAAGGCATACATAATTATTCTTGTAAGGATCTAGCCTAATACGCTAGTCTCATTATTATAATCAAGTGGCCTTCTAGAGAGGTCTCATTTCCACGAAGGATCGCCGGGAAATATATTCTGCCATATAAAGGGGTCTTGACCCCAAGATTTTGGGTGTCTGAGGTAAATTGAAATCTTTTGATGTAGCGTAATAATGTTTTTGGGGTGTTTTTGTTAAGTTCATGCGAAAAAAAGTGTCTCGTTTTACTTTATTTTTACAAAAACATTTTTAGTGATTGTAATGAAGCTAAGCAAGTAAATAAAATTGAGATATAAAAGGAAAAGTAACATTTTGAAAATTTTGATATATTATTCCCCAATATTAAGTACCTATATCTACATTTTCAAAATCAAAGTTTCAACATTTTCATAAGTTTTTTTCCTAAGACAATTTATGAAATGAGTTTATTTTAAATACCTCTACGACCCCCGTAACCCACTGAAAACATTGTGCCAATGGATGAATTGGGGGTATTGGCAATAATGTGATAAGTTCATAATTTGACAACACTCTTCCAATAAATATGGCTGACGTACGGTCGTCATCTATTCTCGTGTACTTTTACTTAAATAAAAAAAACTACAGTCCAGCGGGTTTGTTACCTTTTATTTATATAAAGATATTTTTATTATTATTTATATAAGAAAAGGGTATAAATTCATCCATTGGCACAATGTTTTCAGTGGGTTACATGAAGTTCTATCATGAAACGTGATTTTTACCCAAAAAATGTCGATTTCCAGCAACATTTTTTGCGAAAACTTACTAAGTTTAATGTACATAATAAAGGCTTCGTGCAGGGTACGTTTACACCGGTTTTCCTGTATAAAAAAAACTACCGATAACTATTACCGATAGAGTTATTGTAAACAAACACAGGAAAAAGCCCTTTTCAATTTATCTGTTCTACATAATAGATCTCTTTACCTACCTATAATCTATGTTATCACTAGTATGTAATAGTATCTAGTGTTATTGTGTCATAAAAGTATCACAAACTAATACCTTTTTAACCTGAATATTAAAATACGCGATACCACTTTCCTACTGGCTGATTTTTCTACCAACTTAATAAAATTGATGAAAATGGAACCAGTTCAAGGATTCAGTTTTGAATTTAAACTTTTTGTAAATAAAAGCTAAATGCTAGTCGAAGAATTCCGTAAATAAACAAAAGAAGTTTTTTTTAAACTGCATGTTATACATACATACAATAAATTCACACCCTTTTCACATCGAGGTAGGGAGAAACCACAAAACGCCAGCTGCTACGATCCTTTCATAGTTCCTTTTGTCTCGTTCACATTCATACATCTAGTCATACACGCACGTATCATCATCTGCCTAGCCTTTTACCAACTATGTTGGGGTCGGCTTCCAGTCTAACCGGATGCAGCTGAATACCAGTATTTTACATGGAGCGACTGCCTATCTGACCTCCACAACCCAGTTAATACTAGGTCATACGATACACATACACATTCCTACACGCACGTATGTCATTTGTTATTATAAAGCCTTTTCCCAACTATTTCAGAGTCCAGATGACGAAATAATAAGTGATACTAACTTTGAGTTTTACCAACTGGACACACGTGTGTCCAGTTTCTTGTGTCGAGTTGGTGAGGGACCCTACTTTGAGGTAAATTTTTTAGTCTATTCGGATGCAACTGAATTCCACTATTTTACACAGAGCGATAGCCTAGCCGTCCTCGTCTCTCTCTCTGTCGCTCTGTGTACTAAGTAGGTACTAAGTACTGGGTAATACAATAGCCCTTGGTATTATTGATAGTTGCCACTCACCCTGTAGCAACTGACAAAGATCAACAACTTAGCTGAGACCAACGACTTGACATGATTTCTTAGGAGGAAACTTGATGTGTAATAGATACTTAGTCACTCATCCAGATACCGACCCCGGGAATCGTTTCTCACTGCGGGTTGTTTGAAAGAGATACCGCGGCCCCGAACACGGAGGGCTAGGAAAAACGTGGGTGGTTTTTAGGCAGTAGAAGTTTGACCGTCCATTCCGCTCCACCCAGATTCAATTGAATTTTATTCAGATAACAATTCTCATTGTGTTTGAAATTATACATCTATACAAATAACAAAATCATTAAAAAAGACATGGTCATTAAAATTATAAAAGCTAACACATTAAAATAAGAAACACATTAACAATATCACTCAATTTTGGAAAATAGTACAAACACAAAAAAATATGATAATAATTACCAATTAAATAATCAATAAAATTACAAATTAAGAAACCATTGATTTAAAATATTAAAAAGTATATTACTGTCATCATCAAAATAATAATAATAATAAAGCGAGAGAGCGGGAGGAGTCATTGGATAATTTCCTACCCTCCAAAAAAATATGGCAATTGTTTCTTAACCTTGAAAATGGACGCGTGCAACTGATTTTATTTGGCCACGAGTTTCTCAACTCACTAAATAAATAACGGAAATAATTTTCTTTTGAACCAATAAATTCCAATTCTATAAAAAACCTGAAGCAATAAAACAATCATTGGCACGCGCTCCTATAAAAACAATAAAACAGAACAGATAAACAGTAGCTTTTCCTCCAAGCACCGGAAAATTGCAACACTACAGTTCCCGATAATTCTAATAGTCTTGAGGGAAATAAAGTAAATCAAAACCACTAAAAGCAGGATATTGAAGAGCTTTACTGATTCCGGTTATCGGCATACCGGGATCCTTGATTCAATTTTCCCGATTTTTTTTTTGCATGAACTGTACACGTGTCACAAAGATACTTAAAGATGATTCGACAAGGTATCGATGGTTTATTTTGAACTTGAAATTAAATATCATGAAAAAGGGTTTCGTAAAGCACGAATTTCTCCGAAGCCCGATGTTGTGTATTGAAGTCGGCTTTCTTTTACGTGAGACTTAACATAACTGGTGAAATGGATGTATATCAGAGACACCTCTATATACTTAAGACAGACCATAGACGTCATGTCCGGTTAGGTTAAAAAAACTCCTGAAACGTTGATCTCCTAAATATTATTTTTTACTGTATGACAATGTTGTCCTATTTATTTTTAACCCACAGGTTGACTGGTAGAGAATGCTTTGTGACATTAAGTCCGCCTAGGTACCACTACTGTCATATTGTCATGACGTTTAAATAAATAAAAGTCCACATAAGCAACTCTTTAGGACAAACCCATAAATATTGCCCGAATATATTCTAATCCAATTCACATAATCTTCCCATTACCCGATAAAATCAAAGGATATATCGCTGGGCCCGGGCAATAAAGCGGTAATATCAAAAATCGAATTTTACAGGAGAAATAAAAGAAGCTAATTTGTTTATAGTGCAGCGTACACTGATCCAAAATAGACGTTCAAAATTTCAAATGAAAG
Source organism: Diarsia brunnea (assembly GCA_949774965.1). NCBI lineage: Eukaryota > Metazoa > Arthropoda > Insecta > Lepidoptera > Noctuidae > Diarsia > Diarsia brunnea. Next base: position 5,269,263 of record OX459001.1, read on the forward strand.
TTAATTTTTTTACCAATCTAGCCTTTTAAAAATAATTGTAATAAAATAAATATTTAAGGAAATAATTGAAAAAATGTATAATACAAATTATAGACGATACTTTTTCAATTGCAACATCATTAATGACTTTATAAACACACCGACCACCGAGATTTAGGAATGTAAGAATATAATACGACGTAATTTCCGCTTTAGATCTGGAGCGTACCAGCCGATTACCACCTTCTTCAGGGAAATTTTATAGCCAAAGCTTAGCTGTATCATCCACTAATCGCTATTTTAGAATCCTATCAATTAAACATATTTTTATGTATCCATTGTAACAGACCGACCTTACAATGTTATTTATTTTTATTTTTAACCACTTTAGACAGTATTTTATGAAATTTATACATATTTTTTTTTAATGTTACTACTACCTAATTTTTGTTTAGTTAAATTTTAAATGATAATAACTTTGTATAAAAAAAACCTTTCAAATCACATAATTTTTATTGAATACTAAACTTTGGAAACAAACACACAAAAAACTCTTAAAAAATAAAAAATACTATGCTACCTTAACAAAATCACATTTTTTTTTTATTAAATATTCAACTTTGGAAACAAACACCAAAACAATACTATGCTACCTTAATTTGAAGAAAATCACATAATTTTTAGGAACTGTTTTATTAGGGAAACAAAAATAAAATGGTCAAAACCAATGGTAAAAGGAAAAAAAAAATATGCTGCTTTAATCTGAATCTTCGCTTTAATATCGATTTCTGCTTCAGAGTTCCTAACACAATGCAAATTGTTATAAAATGTATGATAATGTTTCGGGATTGCTTCGGTTTTGCAGAGACTCATCAAATCATCGTAAAGTGGTTTTGGTAAGGCGATTGGCTCTCTGTACAGATTTCTCAGTTTATCTCCTGATACATCAGTCACTGGCGTCTTTTTGGGTCATCCTCTTGAAGATCTGGTGTTTGATGCAGTATTTAAAGAAATATACTCATCGTCAAAGTTATACTTTAAATAAATAACATCTGGATGAGCTAGAGTAATCTTGATTTCGTGAATCTTTGTCCACATAACTTTTTCATTAGTTTGGTCTGCCCGCAACCAGTGTCTTTTGTCCATTATCTCCTTCAAATTTAAGAAACTATGTTGTTCCATTTCCTTAAGATGAAATTTTTCACCATTGATCTTAGCATTCATAATTATACCATACATTTTATCAGGAGTATAAATCGTGTGGTTCTTTTTTGCGCGTTCGATAAGAGAATGCATCGAATCTCCTTCAGACTGGCTATGGTCAGTTTCAAAGTACCTATGTATTATGTTAACTCCATACTTTTTGGACAAATATAGATACAGAGCAAAGATAATCCTATTTTTATTCTGCCCAGCACAACCATCAGAATAAAATATAAAATTCTTGATACCACGTTGGCTCTCAGTTTCAATGAAATTTAGGACGCAACTGCCGATTTCATTAGCACCCCTTTTGGCCACTTGATAGTGCCAAAGATAGCAGTAACCTCTTCCACTTAATGAGTTGTAAATTGTAAAGTTATATATAGGATACTTTTGCTTGTAATGAAAGATTCCTACTTCTGATTGAGGGATCGTCAAGACTTTTTCAAGATCATAAATAGCGACGACAGTAGTCGTAGAATCGACTTCTGTTTTATCTTTAGATTTTAGTTCACGAACACATTCCTTGTTTCTAATGTGCTTTGTGTAAGCTTCTTGGAGTTGGCCTTTTCTTTCACCATCAGCTTGACGATACAATGTACATTGACCGCAACCTAGTGATTGCAATAATTCTATAATTTAAGCATTATGTATTCTGATGAATGGTTTAAGAGTGCAAATTATCCAAATGATGTAAAGATGGCCACAAAACGACAGTATGAAACTGTGTTTAATACAAAATTCAATTATTCTTTTCACAAACCTAAAAAAGATAATATATGTGCGGCCAATGTACATTGTATCGTCAAGCTGATGGTGAAAGAAAAAGCCAACTCCAAGAAGCTTACACAAAGCACATTAGAAACAAGGAATGTGTTCGTGAACTAAAATCTAAAGATAAAACAGAAGTCGATTCTACGACTACTGTCGTCGCTATTTATGATCTTGAAAAGTCTTGACGATCCCTCAATCAGAAGTAGGAATCTTTCATTACAAGCAAAAGTATCCTATATATAACTTTACAATTTACAACTCATTAAATGGAAGAGGTTACTGCTATCTTTGGCACTATCAAGTGGCCAAAAGGGGTGCTAATGAAATCGGCAGTTGCGTCCTAAATTTCATTGAAACTGAGAGCCAACGTGGTATCAAGAATTTTATATTTTATTCTGATGGTTGTGCTGGGCAGAATAAAAATAGGATTATCTTTGCTCTGTATCTATATTTGTCCAAAAAGTATGGAGTTAACATAATACATAGGTACTTTGAAACTGACTTCATTCTCACTCGCGCGCTTCGAGGCGCAAGTTCGATTCTCGCAAACTGTCATGTTTTGCTTTGGTTTAAAAATAAGTAAATAGTTTTTTGTAATCTTTTTGTATCTCAAATGTTAAGTGTGAGTGTACGTAATCGTGGTGATAAATAAACTGGTTGTTTTTTCCACAAGACAAAAAGACAATATAAAATAGGAAGTACTTTTTTCCATAAATCGGCATTAATACCGCAGTGACTATAAATAGTGATAAATATGTGAAGATTGAACTGAATCACATCATAACTATTGGTTTTTGTCCAAAATTAAAGTGTAAAAGTTCTAAATCGAGTAAACAAAGTGCGTTAAAAAGCCAAAAATCTCGAATAAAACAACTAAAAAACCCGACAAATAAAACCACTAAAAGCTCATTACATAACTAAAGTGACGATAAGTGTTCTAAATCAGTGCTACAAAAGAGGTTTTAAGTTGAAAAAGTGACGATTTGCAAAGCAAAAAGAACAAAGAGTGTTGTTAAAAATTCTAATGGCATGAATCATCTCTAACGGCTAGTCATTATTCAAAAGTTCACTAACTAGAAAAGGACTCACAATTTCACATATATTATCATTGCACGTTTGGCGGAGTTGGTTGAACGGGTGGCTTACCTAAGCGCTTCCGCGGTCCGAGTTCAAATCCTGCGATCGGTGACTCTTTTTGTAAGACAATAAAATTACAAATACAAGTTTTTAACAGACTTCTACCACGATGTCACTAGAAAATAATGTTACACTGCGGCGTAAACAGTTATTTAGGTCAAAATCTATCGAGTCTGTTAACTTTGACTCGTCAAGTAACTCAGACCTGGACATAAATATACGAAGTTTCGAACTACCCACTACAAATAATAACTCAAATGAGAAATGGAAGAATGAAATCTCGCAATTAAGGATGGAACTGGATAGTACGCGTAATGAGTTAGAAAATGTAATACTTGACAATAATGAATTAAGAGAAACTGTATCGAGACAGCAGAAACAAATAAATGCACTTAAAGACATCTGTAGTAGTCCTTTGAAATCACACAGAATACAATTACTCTCGGCTAGGAAACGGAGTAGACGCACCGTCACAGATAGCTTGCGTATGTCACTAGATCAAAATGTATCTTGTGAACATGACAAAAACATACACAGCACAAGGGAAATCTCACTGCAAATGAACGAAGTCATCTTAGATAATGAGGAAGGTGAAATTTCGCCACAAATTAACGAAATACCGAATGACGTCGAACATGAGGGTCAACAACAACAGGAACAATTAACGGATTGCTTGGACAAAAGTGCAAGCAAACAATCAAGCAAGCTGCAAGTAAGCAATGAGTCCAGTCAGACTAAGACAAATAGACTCATGATATTCGCAGATCAAACTGGACGCGGTGTGCGACAAATGCTGCAAAATAACCTGGGAAATGACTTCTCTGTGACCTCTGTAATAAAACCCTACGCAACCATGGATGAAGTACTGAAGTCGTGTGTGGTTATGTGTAGGGATTTTACTGAATCAGACTTTGTATTAATACTGGCGGGTGCTAACGATAAGAGTCCGATGGTGGTGCAATCGCATTTACATTATACGTTGTGTCAATTGAGTAATACCAATGTTATGATAGGAAGTATTTACTGTAATAATTTTATGAACGTAAAAATGTTGAACACCCTACTTAATTTTGTGTGTCGAAATTGTGATAATTCAACTTTTATTCAGCTAGATTCCAATTTCGGTAAGTCAGTACAACGTATTAACAAAGTGTATGCATGTGGACTAGTTCTTAGACATATCCTAAGGGTGATATACATGAATAAATGGCAAAATTATATGGAATCATTAGCAAATGGCAAACAGACACAGCCGGTATATTTGAATCATATCAGCGTCCAAACAGATTTCTCGTCAACTGTAAGTTCCAAACAATTGTGTACAGAGTATGTTGACTCCATGACACAAACTGACGACCGTATACAGGAGTCGGACTTTTTTCGTGAATGATTTGTGTATTGCTTCCGATTCTTGCTGCAAAAATGATTCAAAGTTTTCTTCAAATAAAACAAATGTGTTCATATGTCATCAAAATGTATGTGGTATCAGTAACAAGAAAAGTGAACTAGAAGTTTATATAAATTCGCTAGATAAGAGAGTCGACTTTATATGTTTAAGTGAACATTTTTTAAATGATAAATCAATTCCTGTATTTAATCTCGAAAATTACAACTTAATCTCATACAATACGAGGAACAAGAAAATAAGAGGGGGGAGTCTAATCTTAGGGCACTTAAACAGAAAAGTGGAAAATATAGATTTTATAAACAAATTGTATAAGATGGAAGCCTTTGAAGTGTGTTGTATTAATGATACTAGTACTGGTCTATACTTGTGTTGCTGTTACCGCACCCCTAACGTTAAGAATTTTGAACATTTTATGTCAAAAATGGAGAAGATGTTGGAATATTTGTTCAATAGGAAAAGCATAATTTGTGGTGACTTTAATGTCGACTTAATGGTTGAGAGCAAAACCCGGACTGAATTCATGAGTTTACTGGCATGTTATAATTTCCGACTGCTTATTGATACACCAACGTTTATTCGCAATAATTGCGCATCTTGTATAGATAACATTATAACTAATCTACCTGATGATTATGTTGAGCAATGTGATGTAGACCACAATGGCTTGGCAGATGGACACGGTGCGCTATTGGGTGACTTTTTGTTGCACAACATTGATTATTCAAATAAAAATAAATATATATTTGTAAATAAAAGAGTATTTAACTCTAAAAACCGCCTAGCTTTTAGACAAAAAATTCTAGAAATTGATTGGGGTGGTATGGGAATTAACGCGTTCTTAAAAACATTTGCTACAATTTTCAAAATTTGCTACAGAAAGAGAGAACAAAAAATTAAACTCAAAACAGGTTTCAAATTAAGGTGGATGACAAAAGGTATTAAAACATCAAGCCAAATGAAACGTTTTTTGTGTGCTGGTGGTACTAATAACCTAGAAGACAGCGTTCGGAACTATAAAAAAAAATATATAAGAATATACAGGAGGGTACTATCTAAGGCCAAAAAAATAACAATAACGGAAACTATTAACAATTCTTGTAATTTAGGTAAAGAGGTTTGGAGAGTTATAAATAAGAGCACGAATAAAATAAAAACACCACATTCTGAAAGTCTTTTGCTTAAATATGACGGTAAAATTATAGAAAATCCCTTAGATGTTGCAAACGTATTAGTAAATCAATTTGGCTGCAAATGTATTTTGAGTAATTTCAAAAACCTAGATCCCCTAAAGCTTCTTGAACAAAGTACTAATAGGGTTCAAAATGACATGGCTATTGCGCCTGTTACTCCATGTGAGATAGTGAAAATAGTTAATGGTATGGAAAATAAGAAATCGTGTGGTTATGACGACATTCCCATAGCAGTTATTAAAGAAAACTTAGATATATTCGCTGAATCTTTGACTAGTTTTTACAATAAGTGCATTTCAGAAGGTATTTTTCCGGAGCAGTTAAAAATAGCGAAAATAATCCCACTCCACAAAAAGGGTTCAAAGACAGACCCAAAAAACTATAGACCTATCTCTTTGCTCCCTATTCTTTCCAAAATTTTTGAAAAAATTATAAAGAGTAGGCTTTTAATTCATCTTAGTTTAAACAAGGTTTTGAACATGAGACAATTTGGATACCAAAAAAATGTCGGAACAGGGGACGCCATATATACATTGGTGGAAGACATTGTTAGTAAATTGAATAGGAAAAAGAGGGTAGCTGGTATTTTCCTTGATTTGAGCTCTGCCTTTGATACAATTGACCACAAATTACTCATTGCAAAATTAGAGCATTATGGTGTCAGAGGTAAAGCTTTAGAACTTTTCTCTTCATATTTAAGAAATAGGAAAATGTATGTGGATATTAGTAATATGCAAGCTGGTAATGGAAATGGAAGTTGCAATAAATCTTCTCTACAAGATATAGTAGCGGGCGTACCCCAAGGATCGATTTTGGGGCCTATATTGTTCATATTATTTACAAACGATTTAATTAATTACATTACTTCAATGTTTCCCGATACACAGCTGACAGTTTTTGCAGATGACACCAATGCAATAGTTGAAGGTAATAACATACAGGAGCTTTCCGCTAAGGTTAATGCAGTTTTGGCAGTTTTTAAATCTTGGTTCGAGAGTAACAAGCTCATAGTTAACACTGAAAAAACCAATGTAATGTTATTTAGTACAACAGCTCGTAATAAAGACAACATGACGATCGTTCTTAGTGAAATTAAAATTGACATAGTTAATGAAGTAAAATTTCTTGGGTTATACATTGACAAATATTTAAATTGGAAAAGGGAATTGCAAGCTATTGATTCCTATATTTCTTCAGCGTGTTATGCCTTACGTAGTCTTAGGGACGTAATAGACGTTAAACACCTTAAAATGGTATATTATGCTCTAATAGAATCAAGGTTGAGGTATAGTGTTCAGTTTTGGGGTAATAGTTTCAAATATAACTGCCAGAGAGCCTTTGTGCTCCAAAAGAGAGCAATACGAACCATGGTACGGATACCGCAAGTAGAGAGCTGTCGGCCCCACTTTAAAAATTTAAAAATTCTTACTGTGCCCAGCCTCTACGTTTTAGTATTATTACTGAATTTTAAAAAATATCTTCATAACTATGAAACAGATGAGGAGAGACAGCTAAGGGAAAGTACGCGTAGAAAGGATTTTAAAAACAAAATAAAACCCCAACTTAATATTGTGCATCATAGTCCTCACTATCAAGCGGTGGAGATTTTTAACAGGTTGCCATTGGACTTAAAAACCATTCTTTACAAAAGCTCATTTAAGTCGAGACTCAGGGCATTCCTGTTGGACAAATGTTTGTATTCGGTAGAAGATGACCTATAAATGCATTTTGAATATTTAAATTCTATGATTTCTCTATTTCTAATGTTATTGATTATTTAATTGATTATTTTTTTTTTTTTTTTTTTTTTTTTTTTTTTTTTTTTTTTTTTTTTTTTTTTTTATGACATATAAATACATTTTAATTCTATGATTTCGTAATTTGTAATGTTATTGATTATTTGATTGATTATTATTATTATTTTGATGATGACATTAATATACTTTTTAATATTTTAAATCAATGGTTTCTTAATTTGTAATTTTATTGATTATTTAATTGGTAATTATTATCATATTTTTTTGTGTTTGTACTATTTTCCAAAATTGAGTGATATTGTTAATGTGTTTCTTATTTTAATGTGTTAGCTTTTATAATTTTAATGACCATGTCTTTTTTAATGATTTTGTTATTTGTATAGATGTATAATTTCAAACACAATGAGAATTGTTATCTGAATAAATTGAATTGAATTGAATTGAAAAAAAAATTGAATTGACCATAGCCAGTCTGAAGGAGATTCGATGCATTCTCTTATCGAACGCGCAAAAAAGAACCACACGATTTATACTCCTGATAAAATGTATGGCATAATCATGAATGCTAAGATCAATGGTGAAAAATTTCATCTTAAGGAAATGGAACAACATAGTTTCTTAAATTTGAAGGAGATAATGGACAAAAGACACTGGTTGCGGGCAGACCAAACTAATGAAAAAGTTATGTGGACAAAGATTCACGAAATCAAGATTACTCTAGCTCATCCAGATGTTATTTATTTAAAGTATAACTTTGACGATGAGTATATTTCTTTAAATACTGCATCAAACACCAGATCTTCAAGAGGATGACCCAAAAAGACGCCAGTGACTGATGTATCAGGAGATGAACTGAGAAATCTGTACAGAGAGCCAATCGCCTTACCAAAACCACTTTACGATGATTTGATGAGTCTCTGCCAAACCGAAGCAATTCCGAAACATTATCATACATTTCATAACAATTTGCATTGTGTTAGGAACTCTGAAGCAGAAATCGATATTGAAAGCGAAGATTCAGATTAAAGCAGCATATTTTTTTTTTCCTTTTACCATTGGTTTCGACCATTTTATTTTTGTTTCCCTAATAAAACAGTTCCTAAAAATTATGTGATTTTCTTCAAATTAAGTTAGCATAGTATTTTTTTTGGTGTTTGTTTCCAAAGTTTAATATTTAATAAAAAAATATGTGATTTTATTCAAATTAAGGCATAGTATTTTTTTCTTTTTAAGAGTTTTTGTTTCCAAAGTTTAATATTTAATAAAAAAAAATGTGATTTTGTTAAGGTAGCATAGTATTTTTTATTTTTTAAGAGTTTTTTGTGTGTTTGTTTCCAAAGTTTAGTATTCAATAAAAATTATGTGATTTGAAACGTTTTTTTTATACAAAGTTATTATCATTTAAAATTTAACTAAACAAAAATTAGGTAGTAGTAACATTAAAAAAAAAAATGTATAAATTTCATAAAATACTGTCAAAATGGTTAAAAATAAAAATAAATAACATTGTAAGGTCGGTCTGTTACAATGGTTACATAAAAATATGTTTCATTGATTTATTTGTATCAATTGTTTACCTAAACATGATGCTAGAAAGCATGCGGTAATCATTTATGCGTAGGAGTGAAAGGGATGGCGTTTAGCGTAACACGACAGTACGGCGCCGGGGTTACAATACATTTCCGGGAAGAAAGGCGTAATAGCTTGTACAGAATAAAATCTCTTGTGATTACTTCGTATTAAGTGTTTACAGTTTATTGATATAATACGTTTATTTCCAAAAAGGTGGTTAAATTTATTACTGTTACCATTTGTTTAGAAATTTTGTGTAAAGATGTTCACCGTTTTTTTGTGTTATGTTTCTTAGAGTATTGCAATAATACATTTTTAGTCGTAAGAGAATTTTCCATGCAATAAAGCTGTTATTGTCATTTATTCTAAAGAAATATTAATTTAAAAAATTTGAAAAAAATAAGAGTGATAGATTGATACTCCGAGAAGCCAAAAATCAAATAACATTAAAAAGGGCGTAACCGGCGTTTACCGCTATATTGCCCGGGGCCAGCGATATACCCAATAACGTATTCCAATTTGCAATATTAATGCTAAATACTAAATAAACAAAGTTCTCTTTGAGTCTGCGCCAACAGCGGACATCCGTAGCAATTGTTTATACCATGTCAGATGACTGGATCAACATATTTATACCATGTCAAATTACTGTACAGTCACGGGCATTGATATCTATACACTTTTCCATCATCATCTACAGCGCGACTTCACCCACTGCTAGATTTAGGCCTCTCTTTGCTTGTTCACTATGTTTTAATAGACTTTTCTAATTTCAAAAGCGAATATGCTCCTAGAATAACGAATTAAACTATGGGGTAGCACGTAGGTTAATAATAATATTATCACGAATAGTAAATGTTTATAATTATTTATAACTAGCTGATGCCCGCGGCTTCACCCGCGTGAATGTCGGTCAAATTATATACTAAAACCTTCCTCTTGTATCATTCTATCTATTAAAAAAAACCGCTTCAAAATCCGTTGCGTACTTTTAAAGATTTTAGCATACATAGGGACGGAAAGACAACGACAGTGACTTTGTTTTATACTATGTAGTGAAGTGATCAAATTATAAAATTATGTAGAAGAAAATCACTTTTAAAAGTTTCTAAGTCTACATTACGAGTATGAAAGCAGTGGTTTGTCACTTCTGTCAAAACGGAGAAAGAAAACATCTTGAGGAAACCGGCGTGACCTAGAACCAAAAAAACAAGTAGACATTTGACGTCTACGCAGCTACCAACCGCACAAAGGTTATGGCCCACTCCTCACGTAGAGAGAAGTGTATCCCAACAGTGAGAACCCATTCTAGTTGAACTCCATCAATTTCCTTACTTTCCCGTACTAAGCCAACGTTTCACATTAAAAGTTCCAGCAGCATAACATTGCAGTGAACATATTTGTGCTCGTGAGTGTACCAATATATCGATGACATATTGGAGCAACAGATGTTTGAGCAATATGACTTCAGGCAGGAAAGCGGTGTCGAAATTATACCAAGGACCGTAATAAAAGTTAATTTGAAATTTCATTTCCTTCATGAATCAGCTAATTGGATTTTTAATAACAATTCTCGATTTTATTACTGGCTGTTATTATAGCCGCATCTGGTTTGGAAACTCATAAGCTTAGCATATAAATGTGGAGCTCGTGGCTGAACAATAACATTCAGGTCGATTTAAAGGTTAAGCGGTGCTCACCTGGGCTGGTCCGTGGATGGCTGACCACTATGAGTACTGTGACATACCGAGTTTTATTTGTGTCTAAGTACTATAAGCCGTTGGTCCCTGTGGCGACAGTGACATCTATCGCAACACATGAGAAGTAATTAACAAATCCTACATCGCGCTATCAAAGTTATCCGCGACATTAACTCATATAGAAAATCCCGACTTACATTATGTCGGGCAGCTAGCCCACCAGACACAACACCCGTCTGGTCGGAGGATCCTCCTTTTTCTATGGGGGATGAGGAACTTTACACCCTGTTCCTCATAACCCTTCCAAAGTCCCGACTATTATTTGTAGATCTTTAACAATCGTTACAGTAGTCAATGGCCCGAAAGTTTGACAACCAGTCTTAATAGAAGTATCGTATTACCTACCACTCACTGGGTAGGGGAGGTCAGATAGGCAGTCGCTCCATTTTAAACTGATATACAGCTGCGTCCTGTAAGACTGGAAGCAAACCCTAACATAGTAGAAAAAAGGCAGAACCAGCCTCAAATTTTTAGCAGCTTGGCAAAAACTTCCTGTGTGCTTACTCATTTTTTGGAAAACAACTGAAAGTAATTAATTTATGGAAGCATTTTTTTGGGGGGAGGGAAATCATCAAATAACCCCTCACGCTCTGGGCAGAGTGAAAGGGAGTGTTAGACTTCCACTGACTAAAAACCATCCATGTTCCTTGTTAGCCCTTGCGCCAAATATCTCTTTCGAACAACGCACAGCCCCGACGGGAAATTGTTTTCCCCCACATTTGAAACTAATAAAGTTGTTTGTTACATTTTCGGTGCTAAAAAGTTTTTTTGTTGGATTCAGGTCTTTCGAATAAAGTCATATGTCTAAGAGTGAGGTTAATCTACAAACTGCTTGTTTAGTGTAAACGAAACGAGCTCACAACTTGGGTTATCCTCGCGGTGAGATCTGACGTGTTTGCTAAACCCCAACGAATACAAATATTTGTCGTGGATTGATGGCGCCATAGTGCAACTGACAGCGCCACCTATTAGTTCGTTATGGAACTAAATAAATCTTTACCGGAAACGCAAGCGCGCCCTACCGCTTGGACACGATCGTCGGTAGAGGGGATGCAGCGAGGACTGGCGAAAGGACGGAGTGTTCGCTCACTTGAACTCCGACAGTCTCGGCAGACGCTCAGAAAACCAACGCACGTGTTTGTTTCTTGTAAAACCGTCGAGTGTTTAAAAGTTATTTTGATTTAAATTCTGTTTCGCTCGAGTACCCACGACAGTGCCCACATCTAACTAAAACTATGTCGGATCACGAAGAAGACCCGATACTTCGCATCTCGGCCACCCATGATGCGACATCAGAACCGGGATTCACTCGAGCGGAAGAAAATACGGAGAATGGTACGATGACGTCACGGTGCGCTGAGAATTTACTTCGGCAACGGCGCGGGCGGCGCGGCAGACGGCGGCGCGGCAGGCGGACGGCGGCGGCGCGGCAGGCGGACGGCGGCGGCGCGGCAGGCGGACGGTGGCGGCGCGGCAGGCGGCCGGACGGCGCGGCAGGCGTCCGATGGTGCGGCAGGCGGACCAAGCAGTTGCGGGGCAGCGCCTGCAGCAGTGGCAAACAGCGAACGACGCGACGCGTTGTAGTTTGCTTTGTGAGCAATCTCAGCAGTATGCTGATGAATCTGGTGAGTCGTACCCATTTTATTATGATTTTGGTGCCGAATGCTCTCTGATCGAAAATAATGTTTCGTCTCAGTTCAGTGGCAAGCGTGTAAACCACATTGTAAATTGACCCGACAAGAGTCATGGTAGTCTGTACGTTACAATTATTTTCTGAGGTTATTTACGATTAGAGATTTTATTTTATGTTGTACCGGATAGTTGTTTTAGAAAATGATATTTCAATTGGCCTTGAGATTTTAGATCAAGGGTTTTAACGTTAGTATGACGTGTGATAGTGTTGTTTTTGTGTCGTTAAAAGGTTGTTAATTATGTGATAAGTTCAAAAACGCTTCTAATTTTCAAATTGATTTCAATACAGTTGAAACAGATGTTCGATTAGAATATCGTTCTCAATTAATTAATCTTTTGACAGAGTATTTATCTTCGTTTTCTAGTGCCGTTTCTAGATCCCGTATTGAGAATTACGACAAGACAGTTGCAAATTAGGCTTGTAGATCCTAGTCGAACGGTTAATCATCGTCCTTACACACTTAGTGCTTGTGAACGCGATGTTGTTACTACTAAAGTTCGTGGATACCGTCCTGCTTCCTCTAACCAGGTATCATTAGACCAAGTTGTACACCTTTTTCTAGTCCAGTGCTGCTCGTGAAAAAGAAGGATGGTTCAGATCGTATGTGTGTCGACTGACTACAAGGAACTGAACGACAACAATGTGTCAGACAGGTTTCCATTGCCTTTCATAGAGGATCTTGTATCTAGGTTAGGTGATTCCACGAGATTCGCGTGTCTTGATTTATCCTATCAGGCTATCATCATATTCCAGTGTATCCTGAATCAATAGAGCACACTGCAGCGTCACACCTGACGGCCAGTGGGAATATTTGATGAATATTGAATGCGAGCTCAGTTTATCAGCGTGCAGTTGGTGCAGTGATGAAAGCATTGGGTGATATTGCTTATAGCTATGTTGTTACATACGTCGACGACATTTTAGTGATAGGGTCATCAGTGGAAGAGAGTTTGTGCTCGAGAAATTAACAAAAGCTGGTTTTTACCTGAATTTTGTAAAGTGTTCATTTCTTATGGGACGGGTTGAATATTTGGGTTTTGTTGTTGAGAATGGCCAAATCAAACCAAACCTAAATAAAATTACAGCGATGTCCAGACTTCCCCCACCTAAAACCATCACTCAGTTGAGACAGTTCATAGGGCTGGTCACTTATTTCAAACAATTTGTGCCACAGTTCGTAAAAATAATGGCTCTTCTGTTTTGTTTAACGAGTGGCAAGAATAAATAGGTCCATTGGTTGGGAACCGAGTCATGAGGACGAATGGCTCGTCAGAAAATTATTTCCTATTTAACCAGTTAGCCAGTTCTAGTTGTCAATCTTTGACCCTGCGCATGCAATCGAGTTACATACCGATGCCAGTGCTGAAGGTTATTGTGCCATTTTTATTCAAAAAATTAACGGGAAACAACATGTAGTTGCATTTTTGCTAAAAGCAAAACGGACTTGTCTCCGCGAGTTCATCGTTGGTGAGCCTACATGCAGTCATTTGAGTTTGACATTGTTTATCGTGAAGGCAGTAAGTAGGATGAGCCATGTAGACTTTCTTTCCAGAAATCCCCTCCCTACACCTAAAGTACCTTTTACTCGTGTCGAACAAAAGCGTGTCGATTTAGCTGAGCTTTCTAGCAACTGGTTGCAAGCTGAACAAGAAAAAGACGAAGAGATCAGTAAGATTGTGTCAGATCTTCGTAATGAAGTTTTTCCTAAGGAGACTCGTAAAACTTATGAAATTCGTAAGAATATTCTGTATCGCGAAATTCAACGTAACGGTCGCACTCGATGTCTTCCTATTGTACCTAGATCGCTTCGGTGGTCTGTGATTAATAACGTCCATGAATCTGTCATGCACTTAGGATGGGAGAAAACTCTCGAAAAGATTTATGAGCACTATTGGTTTGAAGGCATGTCAAAATATGTGAGTAAATTTGTCGATAATTGCATCACTTGCAAAGTAGCGTAACCCCACTCGGGTAAAGTTCAGGCAGAACTTCACTCAATTCCTAAGCTCAAAATCCCATGGCACACAATTCATATTGACGCTTCTGGAAAATTGTCTGGTAAGAACGACATCAAGGAGTACGTGTTTGTCATCATAGATGCGTTTACCAAATTTGTGCTGCTTCGTCATTCTCTAAACATAGACACCAATAGTAGTATTTGTGCTATTGAGTTTTGTATAGCGTTGTTTGGTGCACCGAAACGCATAATAGCAGATCAAGGTCGTTGTTTCGCTAGCAAAGATTTTTCTAGTTTCTGCACTTCTAACAACATAGAGTTGCACTTGATAGCTACTGGAGGCAGTCGCGCAAACGGTCAGGTCAAAAGGGTATCGAGTACACTAAAGGGTATGTTGACAGCTGTAGAGACTAGTCGTGACCGCTCTTGGCAGGACGCATTAGGAGAGGTTCAGCTGGCTATAAACTCTATTATTAATAGGGTGACTAAATCTAGCCCTCTCGAGTTGATGATTGGAAGGGTAGCGAGACCACTTAGTTTAGTGACCGCTGGTGATGATTTGACTATAGTTAATTTAGATAAGATAAGAGAGCACGCGACACAGAACATTGAAAATAATGCTAGTTATGATAAAAATTGATTTCATCAAATAAGGCTCAGGTTTCCGAGTTAGTTGTTAATGATTATGTTTTAATTGAAAATGAGGAAAGGAATCGGATAAAATTAGATCCTAAATTCACAGGTCCATTTAAAATTATTGATGTGTTAGACGGGGACAGATACTTACTAAAGGCTCTTGACTAAGCGAACTTAGAAATACCCCCATGATACTGTGAGGAAGATCCCCGATCACCAAGTTCATCGAGAATTAGATGTCATAGTTGATGACAGTGGTAGTGAGACCAAATCTGATTAAGAATGACTTGTACACTCATACTCGAAACTCTAGACCGCACCTCATGGGTAACATGTGGCGATGGGTCTACAAAGAATCGTTGGTGCGATTCATGTCTGTGTTGGTGCACAGAGCGCTTTATGTGTTGTAGCACATTTTGCGTTAGATCTTGTGAGTCGTTGGTGCGATTCATGTCTGTGTTGGTGCACAGAGCGCCTCATGTGTTGTAGCACGTTTTGCGCTAAATGATGTGAATCGTTGGTACGATTCATGTCTGTGTTGGTGCACAGAGCGCTTCATGTGTTGTAGCATATGTGGTGGCAGATATTATGTAAAGAGTCGTTGGTGCGATTCTGGCCTGTGTTGGTGCACAGATTGCAATGAAAGTTTCAGGAGTTGAGTATGCATTGCTTATGAATTATTGTAAAGAGTAACAGGATTGTTAGAATTACTTTGTTGTTAACTTGTTGATCGGACCTTCTCCAATGATTGATGTTGTGCAGGAAGCACTGTGTACGTAGCCTTAATAACAGGGCATTGTAAATCATGAAAGTTGATTACTGTACTTAGATTCAGAGGAAATAAAGTGCTTGTAAGAATCAACCCTTGTCTCCATTGGCAGGACAGCCGAGCTAGATTACTCTCTGAGTATTTTGTCCACAGGTACTACACCCGAGGACGGGTGCTAGTCAGGGATGGCCGTGTCGTGGATTGATGGCGCCATAGTGCAACTGACAGCGCCACCTATTAGTTCGTTATGGAACTAAATAAATCTTTACCGGAAACGCAAGCGCGCCCTACCGCTTGGACACGATCGTCGGTAGAGGGGATGCAGCGAGGACTGGCGAAAGGACGGAGTGTTCGCTCACTTGAACTCCGACAGTCTCGGCAGACGCTCAGAAAACCAACGCACGTGTTTGTTTCTTGTAAAACCGTCGAGTGTTTAAAAGTTATTTTGATTTAAATTCTGTTTCGCTCGAGTACCCACGACAGTGCCCACATCTAACTAAAACTATGTCGGATCACGAAGAAGACCCGATACTTCGCATCTCGGCCACCCATGATGCGACATATTTAATTGTTATAAAAACAACGAAAAATCGCACAATGTTTACGGAAGCCTTAATATTCACACCAAACAACACCCTGAATTTAAATACGACAAATACATAAACTCAAGCATTTTTCCCATGGGAATAAACAAAAATTACTAAACGCCACCTGCTACGATCTCTCTCACTCTACCCTACCTCTCTACTACCTACTCTTTTTACCTCGTCCACTTTCATACATCTGGTCAAAGCGAAAAAATCTTTAGAAAAATCAGAAAACGTGTTAACCTTTCTAATCATCATCATCATAATTTCAGCCAAAAAACGTCCACTGCTGGACATAGGCCTCCCCTAAGTGTCGCCACATTGACCGGGCCCTTTCTATTAATCTGTTAAAATGCTTTAAGCAATTAAAACGCCGTTTGTCTCCCAATTCTAGCAAATAAAGCTCATTTCATTTCATTTCCTGCCTCAAGCAGATTTTATTTTCATCCAGCAATAGAAGGGTCAATGCAACACGTGGTCGTTAAAAATAAAATTAAACGTGCCACTATCTGATTTTCTGAACGACACAGTAATCTTCTGTTTTGTTCTAACCGTGTTTTCGAGTTATTTTAGTCTAGGAGTGAGTTTTTTCTAATTTGCGCTACTACGGATAAATAATAATTTAGTGGTGTATTTAAAAAAGGTGCGGACTGAAAAAATTTATACTTCAGTATTTCAATTTCACAATCTTATCTATCTGTCAATATTATTTTTTTTGATTGCTACAAAAAAACGCTGAATTCTATAAGTATCTAATTAAAATTAGAACGAGAAGAACTGTAATGAAAATTTTAGAATAAGTACGAATTTCTAGGCTATTTTTAGGCTCCCCAATTTACTTGTCGAAATTGGCCGCAATATTCCCTTGAGAAAGAATCATGGTGAAATAAATGAGTCCGATTCGAAGCTCCCACGATTAACTTTTTAAGGGAACCAAAAATTGAGACCTTTGTAGGTTACAAATTGGAAATGCAAATCTAATGTTGACAAATGAAGATCAATCGACTGAAATTCTGGGATGGTCTAATTATTTTGGAACGTGCATAAAACGGAATTTAAATCTACAGTTGTTTTTTCATGGTGTTTATATTTAATTAACTAAGTCAAACTGTAATGGTTTTGCCTCTGAAAAATATTGTAAGAAAATATCTTCTAAATAAATCAAGATTTTCACATAAAAACCACCCCAACAGAACCGCGGTCAACATTGCAATCATTTTCCTCTTCACGAATCACAAAGAATTCGGGAGAATGGGTTCACATAATCACATTATACTTACAAATACAGTTCCGGTTTTTATTCAGAAAGTAGTAGGTACGTACTTAAATCGTCCAAAATATCCATAAGGGCAATCAAATCTCCATTATAAATGTTTGTTAAACAGTTTTAACAGAAAGGACCAGTGAACTACTAAAATATACCTATTATTTTGGTCCTTCGATTACAACAAGCGTCAACGAATTCTTGCTGAAACGTTTTCCATGTAAAATAAAGGTTAACATCTATGTAATTGTACGTTTCCACTCCCCCATATATCTTGCAAATAGTATTTAAGCTTGTATGCCGAAAAGTCAAGGATACATCCTTGATTGAAGGACGAATCCGGATCGAAGGACGCGGCTTAGAAACCCACGCGTAAAATTAAACCAACTGAGTGCAACAAGGTCATTAGAATGGTATTTCTTTAATTATAGGGAAAGTGATGTGGGGGTTATTTCATTCTGGTGTTTATGTGTATTGTAGTCGATTTTAAAGTCGTAAGTACAGGGATGTTTTTTCTGCAAGTACAAAACTTGAAAATATCAAGTTTGTACATAATCATTTTCGTTGATAATAATTACTAGGCTACTACTTTAAACAGCTTATTCTCACTAATAACCTAATTAACTTAGTAAGAAAATATTTTGTTAAAGTAATTTCAGTTTATCTAATTTATTGTTTACGAAAAGCTATCATTAAAGGATCAATAAATAAAATACCATGTCATCTTATTATTCTACAGGCATAAGAAATTTTGGTACAATTATTAATCTTAGAAAAAAAAAATTGTTTACGACAGTCATATTCTACTTATTGATTACAAATCGGTCGTGTGACGAGAGTGGCGAGTACAATAGGTACACTCAGCTTTCCTTCAATTATAAAATAAGTAAACAACGGCTTTTCATAGCTTTACTTATATTTGGTAAGGCACTTTATTTATGTCTTCGTATTTGAAAAATGATTTATACCAATACAACTAAAACAAAACAACAACAACAACAACTGTAACGCAACAACAACAACCAACAACAACTGCAATAATAACAACTGCAACAATAACTGTTTAAAGATCTTTCGATGGTCAAAATCACAACATTTCACAAACTTTTACTAACAAAACTCTCTTATCGAGGCCATTCCAGCGCCAGCACGCGTAGCATGCCACCGTAGAAACGGGTTTTGTCGACGAAAGAATCGACAGAATGACAGATTGTAGCAAAATTTCATGTCAAATTGTATGGAAAAAGCTTTGTCTATTCTTGGTAGAATAGAGATAGAATCGCCATACTAAGCGTGCAGAAGGTCGTCGTACCACTATAATAATATATCGGATAATTGCAACGAAACCCAACTAACATGGCTTTTTCTATACAAAGTTTTGGTGTAAAAACCTAAAACTTTTCACCAAGAAAAGTTTCAGGAATCGAATTTCGATAATACTTCTTTTTTGTAAATGACCGTTCGTGTATATTGAAAGTATGGCTACGCATTACAAGCATGTGAGTTAAATAGTTGGTCAAGATAAAAATACTTTCAACGGAATGAATAAATTTTAACCACGTCCACTACGATAAATTTACTAAATGTACGTACACACGTACATGTAGTAAGATTATAGATATTTTTATTTTAAAAAACTTGTCTTCCATATTTCGTCTTTCAATAAAGAAATCATTAGAATTATATTCATTAGTACTCATTACAGCAAGCCGTGGATGTTTTTAATTGAGAAAAACGGTTGGACATTTTTCCCGTACTAATTGACTCAGTTTCACTTTTATTTTATACGTCTCCGAGTTCTAAGAAGAGAAATGTTCACTCACTATTAAAGTAGGGATCTTTTTAAAAATGGTTGAATGAAATTAATGAGTTAAAGTCTACAGGAGCACTATCACTACTTGGGGAAACCTAAATGTTGTTGCTGGCCTGCCTAAATGCGATTCGCTCTTGAGGGAACATCCATTTATCTCTCATACGCCTCAATTTTATTTTTCTCAGTCACAGACCTATAGCATGACTGTATCTAGACCCTTGGGGGGTCCAGTACCAGCTAAAGAATTATCGCTCAACATTATGTTTCTCTGCAAAACTGACTACACTATTGCACCCATGAGAATACCTATATCGCCGTAATTAAATATTCGCAAGCCAGCAAGGTAAGTAAGTAACGGGGCCCGGTGGCCCAGTGCACCTCCGACTTACAAGCAGTGAGTTGAGGGTTCAAACCCAAGCAGGCGCATTACTTGTGGTATGTTCAAGAAACAAAATTCGAAGACATATATTATGACATTTTCTAACTCTCACTGGACCCGCGGCCGCGTGTTGGATTATAGCCCATTCCCTCTCGTAGAAACGAGGCCTGTATCCCAGTTCTGGAAACATTATAGGCTGTTCATGCTAGGGTAGATAACTGGTCAAAAAGCTCAGGATTCACCAGACGTAATCCACTTCTTTCTAAGATTTAACCGTAATTTCAACAGCATTTCCAATTTTGTTACTAAAATCTTATGCTCATTCATCAGTACTATAAAATCAATAACACCGGAAGTAAATATTAACATGTATTTGATAAATGGTGGACCGATTAATCATGAGCGTTTCAAGTAATTAACACACAACACAGCCATGTGCTACACTCCCAAGTCTCGAAGATTAAGTCATCTAATGTTATGACAACTTAGTTACTTCAGTAGGTAGTCGTGAAGGATAATGGAATACGGTTTTCCTGGTTTCTTTTTCTTTTTTAAAAAAACGTTGCCCCAAACTAGGAATTTCTCCTGTATCGTGGGTGCGTTCACAAACATTTAAATTCACATACACAAATACCCAGACCCGTGTTACGCGCATAGCTACTAAGTAAAGCGCTGACACAACGGCACGAGGCACACCGCGTGCGCACCATCGACCCAGTTGCTACGAGGGGAAAATGCTGACATAGGACAAGAGGCCCGAAGACACCGACTACGTGACCGCGCCCGCTCACTTCGTATCCACCCATCGATCGAGTCATTGCATTTTCCAATAATTGTAATTTCTTATATTAAATAAATTAGTTTGTAATAATTCGGTTTTTTTTGAGTCCTCCGGCAGTAGCCTACGTAATTGGCGCAGTCGGTAGGATTCCCGGGTCGTACTTGCGTATAGCGGTATATCGCACCGCGTTCGCTACGATAGACTTCCAACGTCGCACCGGGAGATCCAGAACAACGAGACTACGCCGGAGATCCAGAAATCGATACCGCTCAACGAAGACCAGAATGTTCATGTAAGTCCGCTGAATTTTCCTAGTGGTTGCTTGCTTCCTTTTGTTTGTAGATTCTATATACCTTGTCCAACATTTTTTATCCACGTAAATTGAATACACCTAGGTTAGTTAGTAGTAGAAATAGAAATTTAGATTCTAGACGCGATATTAGTCCTGAAATAATAGAACCCGAAATGGCAGATTTAGAAGTAGTATTTAAAGCCCTCCGCTTAGTTCCCGATTTTGATGGGAATCCGAACGTACTTACCAGGTTCATTAAATTGTGTGACCAGCTAACAGAAGAGTTCACCCGAGAGGGGCAACCATTAATTCGATTATCACTTTTAAATGGCATATTGAATAAAGTTACGGGGCCTGCCGCCCGTCTGATTAATGCTAACGGTATACCTGATGATTGGGCAGGCATACGTAGTGCTCTTATTAATAATTTCGCTGACCAGCGAGATGAGACCGCCCTCTATAACGATTTGGCTTTACTTACACAAGGTTCCGGCACGCCACAAGAATTTTATGAGCGTTGCCAGAGTCTCTTCAGCACCGTCATGACATATGTTTCACTGCACGACACCCTAAATTCAACTGTTACGGCCAAGCGCGATTTATATCGTAAACTAACATTGCAGGCCTACCTCCGTGGTTTGAAAGATCCTTTAGGCGCGCGTATTAGATGTATGAGACCAGATACGATTGAGAAGGCTCTAGAGTTCGTGCATGAGGAGACCAACACTATTTATTTGCAGAGTAGGAATGATAATTTGCCAGATAGGAAATCTTCAACTCGACCGTCAATTAACCAACAGAATGAAACTAACTATAAAATGCCAGACCGTCCAAATAACATGCTTATTCCATTTAGACCAAATGCTTTTAACATGCCCGGTTCGTTTAGACCGCAAGGACCGCAATTTATGCCACGTCCCTGGCCATCTCAGCAACAATTTGGAATGCCGTTTAATCAAAGTAACATGCAACCACGTGGCCCGACCCGTACGCAACAACTATTCAGCGCACCACCACCTAATAATAACCAGGGTGCTGCTGGATTCAGAATGCCCCAAAGAAACCCGTACCCGTCTAATAACGGTCCCAGGCCAATGAGCGGCGTAAGCCACTTTGTACCCAGGCCCCTGCCTGCTACTAACAGCTGGAATTGGGCACAACGCGGCAATCCACCACCTTCTAACTATCTTAAAACCCGCGATATTAACGTGAACGAGTGTTCGAATTATGGGGATGACTATTATTACCCTGACCCATCCGATTTCTTCTACATTGACCCTTACAACCAAGATTACTTTTATTTTAACGACTGTACATATGACTACGTCATACCGGAACAGACTGACCAGACTAACGACAAAGACAAGACAGGCACTGCTGACCAGCCGCAACCCTCAACCAGTCAGGATTTTCAGAAAGTTCCGAAGTCAAACAGCTCAGGATAGAATTAAATTTGCAAACCCAAAGGCAATTACCGTTTATTCGTATTCATAACCCTTCACTTAATTTTCTCATAGATACCGGTGCAAATCAATCATTCATCAGTCCGGAGGCAGTTCAGAATTATTTCCCACACATTCCCCTTAACTATGATCCATTTGAGGTCACTAACGTTCATGCCACAAGCAGGAGCGACTACTCTATTAACTTACCCTGTTTTCCCGAGTTTGATGACACGGAATCAATTAAATTATTCGTATACAAATTCCACGATCATTTTGATGGTTTGATAGGAATGGATTTATTAACTAAATGGGAGGCTAAGTTAGATTTGAAAGACCTCACACTCATAACTAAGTTTGCAATTAATCCCATCCAAATTTATAACTCTCGTAATTTGAATCTCTATGAAGAAATCATACCAGCGGGAAGTTCGAAATTAGTACGGTTACCCGTTAATGCACCCAGTGGCGAGGTTTTTGTGGAGGAACAGATAATTTGTAATTGCATTATATCCGAATGCCTAACTACCGTTTCAAATAGCCGCGGTATAGTCGAAGTAACTAACCCAACCAATAACGATATAATATTTTCACTGGACCATGCCACACAGGCAACGATATTTAATGTTGAATGCACTGAGCAATTGTCACCTCGCGCTAAAGAAGTTACATCCCGGTTACGTACTGATCACCTGAATGAAGAGGAAAAAGCAAATCTATCAGCACTATGTTCAAAATACGCCGACGTCTTTTATATTGAAGGCGAGGCATTAACTTTCACCAATAAAGTAAAACATAGCGTTAAAACTACAGACGAAATTCCAATTTATACTAAAAGCTATAGATATCCGTTTATACACCGTCAGGAAGTCAGTGATCAAATAGCGAAAATGTTAGATCAGGGAATCATTAGGCCATCCGAATCCGCATGGAGCTCACCAATTTGGGTCGTCCCGAAGAAAACTGACGCTTCTGGGAAACAGAAATGGCGGATAGTTATTGACTTTCGGAAGCTTAACGAAAAGACGATCGATGACAAATACCCTATTCCTAATATTACAGATGTCCTGGACAAACTAGGCAAGTGCCAGTACTTCACTACTCTTGACCTAGCATCAGGGTTCCACCAAGTTGAAATGAACCCCAGTGACATTCCTAAAACCGCCTTTAACGTTGAACACGGGCACTTTGAATTTTTGAGAATGCCCATGGGTCTTAAAAATTCCCCATCCACATTCCAACGTGTGATGGACAACGTACTCAGAGGACTTCAAAATGTTATATGTCTCGTCTATCTTGACGATATAATTGTATTCAGTACCTCTCTCCAGGAACACATGAACAACTTAGAGAAGGTGTTTCAAAGGTTAAGAGAATCTAACTTTAAAATACAGCTAGATAAATCAGAGTTCTTAAAACTTGAAACCGCATACCTAGGTCATGTCATTAGTACCGAAGGAATAAAGCCTAACCCAGACAAGATCACCGCTATTCAAAATTACCCCATACCTAAAACACCTAAAGAAATTAAACAGTTTCTCGGACTCCTCGGTTATTACCGAAAATTCATCCCAGACTTTTCCCGTATTACCAAACCTCTGACGCAATGTTTAAAGAAAGGAAAAAGAGTAACTTTAGACTCAGACTATATTAATTGTTTCGAGAAATGTAAGACCCTATTGACCAACGACCCTATCCTAAAATATCCCGACTTTGACAGAGAATTCATTTTAACTACAGACGCATCCAACTTTGCAATTGGTGCGATACTCTCCCAAGGTTCTATCGGCTCAGACAAACCCGTAGCCTATGCTTCACGGACACTTAATGAAAGTGAAGTAAACTATAGCACAATAGAAAAAGAATTATTGGCCATTGTATGGGCAACAAAATATTTCCGGCCTTATCTCTTTGGACGCAAGTTTAAAATAGTAACAGACCACAAACCACTACAGTGGGTCATGAGCCTCAAGGAACCAAATTCACGATTAACCAGGTGGCGATTAAAATTAAGTGAATATGATTTTACCGTCATCTATAAAAAGGGCAAACATAACACCAATGCTGACGCCCTATCTCGTGTCGAGATTCACAACGAGGAGATTAGTTCAATGATTGCAAACGCAACTGACAGACCACCATCCTTAGCTAACTCCAACACCCTGACAGCTCATACCTCCGAGGAAAACCCTATACTTGAAATACCTATAACTGACGAACCTCTTAACAAATTCCACCGACAGCTGTGCCTAACTGTTGTAGGTGACTTTAAGAAACGAACTACTGCAACTAAGCCATTTGACACCCACACTCGAACATCCGTTCAGCTATCCGAATCCAACCTGGAAGAGGAGCTGATTAACGCCATTAAGGAGTACGTCAACCCTAAAATCAAAACTGCCCTGTTAATAAATCCACCTCTTGCAATGTATAATATAATCCCCCTGTTACAAAAACACTTCAAAAGTTCATGTATGAAATTGGTTTTGGCAAAAAAGGAACTTGAAAACGTCAAGGAATACCTGAGGCAGCAAGAAGTTATTCGTCATTACCACGAAGGTAACACCAACCACCGTGGCATTAACGAGTGCTTTCTAGCTTTATCTGTCAAATACTATTGGCCTAAGATGCGAGAACACATAACCAAATTCATAAATGACTGCACAGTATGTGGACAAGCAAAGTACGATAGGAGCCCCATAAAGCAGAAGTTCAACATAGCGCCCCCTGCCACCAGACCGTTCGAAATAATACACATGGATAGTTTCTCAGCACAGAATGAAAAATACATAACGTTCATAGACGCCTTCTCAAAGTACGGTCAAGCTTACCTCCTCCGAGATGGGACTGCAGTTAGTATCATACAAGCTTTACTAACTTTCAGCACGCATCATGGCCTACCACTAACCATTATTACAGATCAAGGGACTGAATTCACCAACCAGATGTTCTCCGAGTTCTGCAAGGTACACAAAATAATCCATCACCAAACACTCGCATACTCACCTAATGCTAACGGTAACATCGAACGTTTTCACTCCACCATACTGGAACATCTTCGTATTTTAAAACTAAAACACAAAGATGAGCCAGTTGTACATCTAATGCCATATGCTATCATAGCGTATAATAGTTCAATCCATTCATTCACACGGTGTAAACCATACGACCTTATATTAGGACACACAGACCCACGTGACCCGACCGACATAGATCTGACCGGACACCTACTACAACAATATACTGAAACACATAGAGAACGTATGAAAAAAGTATACGAACTAATCAGCGAGACGTCCCTCGCTAATCGAACGGCGCTCATAGAAAGTCGTAATAAAACCCGTGAGGCCGAGGTCGATTACGAACCCGACCAACAAATATTCATCAGCAATCCCTCCGCTAGTAGATCTAAACTCGCACCCAGATATAACCAAGACACCGTTCTAGCTAATTTACCTATTCACATTTATACTTCTAAGAAAAAGGGACCTATAGCTAAATCTAGACTAAAACGCGTCCCTAAAACCGCGAAATTGTTGCAGGATACCCCTGATGCTGTCACTTAGCCTAACATGGGCGCAGGAGATCAATCTAGAACGACTTGACAATGGACCTGGACTATTGCCCTTCAAACTAGGGCCCATGAAGCTCATTACTCATTATCATACATTTTTGCAAAGCATAGAATTAACAGACATAGACAATAACATTAACGAAATACGAACCCAACTTATTAAAGCCACAGACAGACTAGACAATTATACTCGCACTTTATACGAGTTACAAATAGATAGTTTGAACGTAAAGTTAGATAAAGCCTCATCTCACCTACAAAGTCTAAAGCCCAATCGATTCAAGAGAGGTTTAATAGATGGTCTCGGATCCGTAATTAAGAGTATTACAGGAAATCTAGATCATACAGATGCCATTCAATATGATAACGCCCTTAAGGCCCTAAATGATAACCAGCAGCAAATAGCTATCGAGCAAAATCATCATATAAGCCTGAGCAAAGGTTTGATGAACGAGCATACAAAAATTATTACAAAATTAGTAGAAAATCAAGTACAATTAAATGACAGTCTGCATATTTTACTTGACGCCGATAAGTATAAACAACACAACCTCATAAAATTTGCAAAGTTTTCGCAAATACTGCAAATAATTAGCAATAACATAGATAGTTTATTAAGCGAATTAAGTAGGTTAGAAAATGCAATAGCAGTTTCCGGTCAACTGCATACTCATCATTCCATGTTAAGTACAGAAATATTAAGCAATATGATACGCAAACTAAGTGCGCTTTATAATAAAGACCAACTATTAGAATTAGACATCCGAGAATATTATGATATCATTAAACCATTAGCTTATTATCGTGGAAGTCAAATAGTTTTTGCATTTAAATTTCCCATAACGTCTCCACTAAAATTCCTGTTATATAAATTAGTCATTGTACCAAATAGAAATAAGCAAGCCATTATCCCGTCCTACCCATTCCTAGCAATCACTGGAAACATTCACGCGTACATAGAGGCAGAATGCCCGAAGGTAGCTTTAGAGTATCTCTGCGAAGAAAAACTCAACCACCAAATGAGGACAAATCCAGACTGCATCTGCAATGTCATCGCAAGTGAAACACCGCACAAATCATGCAACACGATTACCATCAGCCTGACGAAGCCCGCAATGGAAAAGTTAGACGACCGCCGCTACGCTCTCGTGTTCCCGAAACCAACACAAGTCCAGTTAATCTGCGAACAAGAGGAATCCATAACCCTAGCCGGAAGCTTTCTTGCCACCATTCCACATAACTGCAAGTTACGAACGGACGAGTTCACCATCGTCAACATTAACGACCATATTAAGGGACAACCCATGAAGATAAGCAACGTACCAGATGACATCGAAGAATCAACCACACCGCCCCTACAAATCAGCGCTATTAACTTAAAGAAGCTGCACGATATTCAAGACAGAATAGACTCACAGAAGCCAATCCACATTGAACCAATCTCAACTCTTTACCATACGACAATCCCATTTTATGGCACACTACTCGCCATATCTGTACTGGGGGCAACACTATTATGCCGAGCTTACATCCGCCGAAAGAAGCAGATGACAATTCCAGACGAAGCCACGTACGCCGAGCCTGGAACTCACCAGAACCAGAAGGCATCCCAAGATCAATCAAAACTCTCGACGATATTTCATCTCAAAATCTGAAATAGTCGTCAATCTGAGGGGGAAGGTGTTACGCGCATAGCTACTAAGTAAAGCGCTGACACAACGGCACGAGGCACACCGCGTGCGCACCATCGACCCAGTTGCTACGAGGGGAAAATGCTGACATAGGACAAGAGGCCCGAAGACACCGACTACGTGACCGCGCCCGCTCACTTCGTATCCACCCATCGATCGAGTCATTGCATTTTCCAATAATTGTAATTTCTTATATTAAATAAATTAGTTTGTAATAATTCGGTTTTTTTTGAGTCCTCCGGCAGTAGCCTACGTAATTCCCGAAACAACTATCTGTAGGCCATACAAATATTTGTTCCGTGCGGGGATCGAACCCGCGACACGTAGCGCAGCAGTCAACTGCTTGAGCCACTGCGCCAACCGTGCCGTCGTGCCGTATAATTCGATATTTATTTGATCTTAAATACTTCAACAGGATGTAAACGGACCTTTCACGTTGCATGTGGACATCAAACTAAGTACCCCCACGCAAAATTTTATGCTGATATACGATTTTTTTTTTGGGGTGTAACATCTCATTTTACGGAATAATTCAATGTAGCACTCTTGAAACATTGTGCTAGTGAATGCTTTGAATAGTAAACGGGTCATGGAGGTAAAATTAGCATTAACAAAAACAGCTGTGAAAATTTTGGAACTATGAGCCCTAATAGCTCCGTAACTAAGGGTTTCCCAGGTATGGTCTAGAACAAGCAAATGATCGCAGTGACGGGGGAAAAAGTGTATTTTGGCTTTGTTATGGGTACTTTTACACCATTTATAACATAAATATAGGATCAAAATAAATTAAAACCAGTATTCTTGTCTTCCTATTCAAAGCTTTTCTTCAGGCTTGCGTGTATGAATAGAGTTAAATATTTATGAACGTAGACGAAGGATCGTTGCAGGTAGCACTCCTTAGTTTCTGCATACCCCCATGAGAACAAGAGGAGGGTAGGTACAGTTTTTGGTTGAATATTCAATGTTTTTTGATTATTTTAGAACCACTTAATAAACCACACGTAATGAATGTGGTTCATTACGTGTGGTTTATTAAGTGGTTCTAAACTCGCTACATATTTTAATAATAATCCACGTGTGCGAAGAGGGCATCAGCTAGTAGTAAATAAATTATAACACGGTCGACAATAAGAACTTACGTAATCCTTATCTTTCGATATATTATATATAGATTACTATAAATGCGAAAGAAACTCTGTCTGTCTGTCTGTCCGTCGGTCTGTCGCGCTTTCACGCCAAAACTATACTGAAAAAATTTAAATGAAATTTGGTACACCTTTTTTTTTGAGGTGCCTCTTTTTTTTTTGTTTTGTTGGGTGGAAAATCATCGAATAAACGCTCTTGGGCAGAGCTAAAGGGAGTGTCAGACTTCTACTGACTAGAAACCACCCATGTTCCTTCTTAGACCTTCATGTCGAGGCCGCGGTATCTCTTGCGAACAGGCTGCCCCTTACAACCCTTTTTCGCTGTTTTAATGCGAAAAAAGGGTTGTTAGGGGTTGAAGATTACTTTTGGTCGCGCTAACCGACATCCACGCGGGCAAAACCGCGGGCATTAGCTGTAGTACATATTATGTAATACAGTCATTTAACATTTAAATTAAGTACGGAATTAACGGGCTTAAGATAGCCATCCTACTTAACCTTCTTAATCCACAGTCACACGCACGACTTACATAAGCTGCGTATTTGCGCACGGTTGCATTAAATATGAAACTACCCATTAGGTTATACAACACGATAAGCCAACCACAAAGCGTTTGTCTGAACGCAGCCTTATGTCCATTTTCACACTATTTTGATGTCAAAATAGTGTGAAAATGGACATAAGGCTATTATATAATTTTATCTTAAGGCTCCGCTCTCGAAAAAGCTTAAAAACAGCGTACAGATGAAGCAGTTTTTCACCGGCACTTACAGAGAAATTACATCTGAGAAAAATTGTTAGTAATCTACATGATATGACACGTAATTTGGTTTAGCCATAATTTTTGTATCTGTATCACATAACAAGAAAAAAAATCCACAAAATCACCTCCAAATCGTTGAATGGAACCATTTTACTCCTTCATTTTTTAACAAAATAATATTAAAAAAATATCTACTGCTTTGAAATACAAAGGAAAATAATTTGGTTTTGTTACTTTTTAAAAATATGTATTATTTTAATTATAATAAATGAAAAATGCGTCCGTTTAAAGTCCGTATCTACGACCGAGAGGGGTAGTTTGTATGCACAAGGTCATTGGCGTGAATACAAGCCTTAATGTAATCCATGAAAATAAATTGTTGATGTATTGTATTTCATTGACCATTTGCATATGAACTTATAATAATTTTGAATTGTGTATGCCTTAGTGGCGGGATATGGTAGACTTACTTATAACTAATAAACATCTAATGAACCTACGATCCACAATAAATTATTTGGCATGATATCCAATTGAAACTACAGAAGTCACATCAGCCTAGCCTTATTGGGGACAAATTTCCGTCTCACCAGTTTCAGCTGAATCGAAACAACCAATCTAATTAAAACATCTGAACACAAAATGAATCAAAAGTGAAATACCCGGGAATCCAACCTAACATTTTATACTGAGCAGATGCGCTTGGCTGCGTTTATTAGAATTTTAACAGATCTTTTCTTTGGGCATTCTTTTAAGTGTTATGTCTGTGAAAGCCCGTATTAGTCTCTTGCGAAACACAGAAAAGAGGTTACAACCTATTCTTAGCTAAAAACGGTAGCCAAAAATTAACTCTTTTCTCTCTAAATGTTTACCAAAACGCCAGATGTAAATAATGAAACGTCTTTACTGTTATTAAACAAGGTTATTACAAACAGGAAATCTTTTTTAAGTTTACGATTCAAGAAATAATAACATGGATAACAAGAATTCATTTCTCTTTCGGAAATTTCCTGCGGGAACAATTCTTTACAACGTTTGGAAGTAATTTGAAAACGGTTATCGTGAAGACTGTGGTGAAACGGTTGACTGTTTTTGTTGGAGAATTTTGTAGAAAACATTTTGTTTCGAGTTGGATAAATCTAGTGCACAATAGAGGCTAATAGTGAGTGATAAGTTGAATGACGCTCATTAGAAATATTCCAGTTCTCGTTGAATTGGGAATATCGATGAGTAAGATTTATTAGTTTCATTTATAAATGAAAATGAATGTTTTCGGTGAATTATCTCACTATGATGTATTTTCATTTAAGCTTTATAATGATAACATTAAGTACGGTATGACTTTCAAATCTGTGCTACATAAAAACAGTTCATTTCAAAAATTCTCACAAAGACTGCACATGCCTAATTTTTTAAAACTTTTTTTACATCGGGCTCATTAAGGTGCTGCGAACTTTAAATACAAGACTGTTTACTGAAAAATGCAAAGCGATAAAGTACTCCATAATATCTTCTATAACAAAACAAAGAAAAGTAAACAAACAAATGACCAACCAAATAAATAAATGAAACAAAAACAAACCACTATCAGCGTATCATCCACATAGCGGTAAAAGTCAGTAAAGCGAATTAGGTCATTGCGGGCCTCTCTTCTGATGGCCGATGGGTCAGACATTACGTATGCACAGTTATGAGCTGGACCTACCATCATATTGGGGCTTGTGGGTACATCTTTATGGAACAGAGGACCAGAAATTACTTGAGGTTTCTTCCTTATGTGCTTGGAGCCAAGTAAATTGTGTTTATTTTTTCCGGTTCATTTTTGAGTGGTTGTTTTCTTTTACAACAGTTTTTTACAACATCTAAAACTGTTTTACATCTGTGACCACTCTAATTTAGGTTCAGTTGAAAACCAGCGTCAGGCACTAGTTGCCTAGTAGTTGCATTTTGCTGAATCCAGTTCAGCCTTTTTGGCGCAGCCGTGAGGCACACAAGTGCACGATTTGTTTAGTTTTAAGTTCTTTTTTGTTCTACATTGTGTGTACTTGTGGCATGTGCCAAATAAATGCATTTTCTTTCTTTTCTTCTTTCTTTCTTTTCAGAATCACTGAGCATATGAGATAACATAGCCTATAATCCCCAAAGTTTTAGGCATAGATTTACTCATTAATGAATACACCCACATTTCGCCAGTAATGTTTAATTTCCATGTAATAGGGGGTGAGTCAGCAACCAGGCACAAATACCAACTCCGTGACTGCTACTGAGAAATTCCTGATGGAAAACCTCAATAACAATTAAATATATCGCTTATAAATAATAAATACTTATTATTATTATTATGAGCCTATACTTATTATTATTATTATGAGCCTGTCCCACTGCAGGGCAAAGGCCTCCCTTCCCTCCTTCTTCTTCTTTTGCGATCCAGTGCGACAGTAGACCAATTCTTAGAGAAATACTTTTTACAAAATAAAAAAAAATAAAAAATCAAAAGTCATTATTTTATTCAAAGTAGGCTGATAATCAGCACTTTTCGAACGTCAAAATTTACTTTACTTTACTTATTTACAAGCTAGCGTAACAGGCTCTATACGAGTCGGAAATTATCTCACAGGATGATCTGTCTACTACCGAGATGAAACTAGCATAACCTATTTCATGGTCTACCTGTTGGGCAAATATCGTTGAAATCCGTCGAGACGTCGAAACCTTAAGGTTTAAATAAAAACCGGCCAAGTGCGAGTCGGACTCGCTCATCAAGGGTTCCGTACCATTATCTATAAAAACGGCAAAAAAAAAAACATGTCTGTTACTGTATTTCTTTGCCCTTAAATATTTATTGAATTTCAATTTTATTATTAAAATAAAAATACAACCGAGTATTTTGTGAATATTTCAAGTGCCTAACTAACCTAAGTGACCTCCTTAAATATTTATTCTATTTTGTTTTTAGTATTTTTTGTTATAGCAGCAACAGAAATATATAATTTGTGAAAATTTTAACTGTCAGCTGTATCTCAAAAACCGCGATGCCTACATCGCGGTTTTTGAGATACAGCCTGGTGACAGACAGACGAACGGACAACGAAGTCTTAGTCCCGTTTTTACCCTTTGGGTACGGAACCCTAATAAGGAGTTAATATTGCGCAGTTTTTTTACGGTGTGTATGATAGGATCAATTTGATATTTTTCCTAGTAATTCTACTGTTGTTTTTGGGTGAAACACATTTCACGCTGCAATATTGGCACGACGCGACGCTTTCCCTGAACAACTCAATACTTTTTCATAAACCAAACTTTTCCTCTGACCACGCTTCCACGAAACATGACACGTCCACGTGTCACTGATTTCATTTTCATGCGTTCATACTTATATTACAAGTAACATAACATCACGCCTTGTAATCTCCGAAGGGTAAGGCAGAGGTGCACCTTATAGTGCGCCTATAATTCACCAGTTATGTTTAAGCCCCATGTAATATTATTATGTATGCCATACTAATATTATAGGTACATGCAAAATTAACTGTGTCTACAGTCTATCTGTTATGTGAAAGACACAATTGAAGACCATCACCTGGGTAACGACATAGGATACTTATTATTCCGTATATTCTGATACCATTGATGCGGGCAAGTCCAATATAGCAAAAAAAAAACACAAGCGCACATGAAATCCAAATCTGCCTCAACTACCAACATTCCTCTTATTCCCCGTTTAAAATCCAGCTGTCAATGACCCAAAACTTATGTCGCAGGGGGTTTCATGAACCGGAGGAAAATTACGTCACAGATGTTGCCAATGACACGGACGTGATTAATATTTAACATTACAAGTGTAATTCCCGAAGGGTTAAGCAGAGACGTGCTTACTCATACACATATTGTCATCAGTTATGTAAAAGTCCTAAGTAGGTAATAATATGGGGAGATCCTATTAATAACAACCAGATAAAAATTCAGACAGCGGATTGTTATTGGGAAAGTCGTGATAGAAAAATTCAATAACACTTTTCTCGACCCGGGAATCGAACTCAGGACCTCATGTTTAGCAGGCGCGCTTACGACCACTAGATTGATGAGGCAGTCCCCAGTCCACTTTTCCTGACCCTGTAATCCATCCACACAATTAGCTGTAGCGCTTACGACACTTTCGGTTTTGTGCCCATGAGTACTACTTGTCCTGTAATCTTTGTGTTTCAAAGTGACGCCAAATTCCATCCTAAAATCCTTTTACATTTATCTCAGACTAGCTGACCCATGCAATTTCGTCTGTGTCACATAATATAGCTTTTAACAAATCATAATTATCAACATAAATTGAGTTATTTTAAATCGTAACAAACAAAAAATCTTATCTTTCCTCTTTATAATATTAGTTTAGATTCGCAAAGAAACACAGTTAGGAATTTATTTTGTATTTGAATTCGCAGGAAACGCATATTACAAATGCTGTTAAACAACAAAACAGTCGTCAATGTGCCAAGACATATGTCACAGGGTATCATTAACCAATCCGAGAAGAACAAAGACTGCCCCGATGCTATCAATGACAAGAACGTGATCAATATCAGACATCTGAGCTTACCATAGTTCAGTAACCGTACTTTATGATAATCCCTTCAGATTATCTATCGACAGCCGTAAGGAAGAGGTCATTGCAAGTTTTGGGGGTGATGTCCTTTGGCAAAGTTTCAGTTGAAAAATATCTCTTGGGTCGACAAAGTTTGGTGAATTGACTTTTCGGCTTCCGTGATTTCAACACCTTTGGAACTTAAACCCAACTGGCGGACCCAAAAGTTCCACAATTCTTTATCATAAAATTTTCTTGTAAGCTAGATTATTGATAATGAGGGTAAGCAAAATCAATTCCAGTTCATCTTCTTCAATATAAAACTAAGTCGGTTCCCCTGTTTGTACGCTTAGATTTTTGAAACTACGCAACGTATTTTAATGCAGTTTTCAGCAATAGATATAATGATTCAAGAGGAAGATTTATGTGAAGTATACAGGCATATTAGTAACCATATTGGATCGCTAGTTTATAATAAAAAGTATACATAAGCCCGCTTAGGATCTTCGATGCGACGACGTGAGACGCAACCTGCGAGAATTGACACGCGAGTGCGTCACTTGCATGAAGAACAGATTGTAAAGTTCTTCATCCCCATGGAAAAGAGAGGGTCGTCCTTCCGTCTGATGGGCTACCGCCTGATAGAAGTCCCCGTCGCGCGTTGTGGCTGCGGGTTGTTCGAAAGAGATACCGCGGCCTCGGCGCAAGGGCTAAGAAGGAACATGGGTGGTTTTTAGTCAGTAGAAGTTTGACACTCCCTTTTGCTCTGACCAAGAGCGGGAGGGGTAAAAGTCAACATTTGTGTCGTACTTAGATGGCGCTGTAGTACTTTTTGTACTATGCTGTTGTAGTGGTTTTTAGGGTTCCGTAGTCAACTAGGAACCCTTATAGTTTCGCCATGTCTGTCTGTCTGTCTGTCTGTCCGTCCTCGCTTAATCTCTGTGACCGTTAGCACTAGAAAGCTGAAATTTGGGACCAATATGTGTATCAATCACGCCGACAAAGTGCTAAAATAAAAATTGGAAAAAAATGTTTTATTAGGGTAGCCCCCCTATATGTAAAGTGGGAAGTGTTTTTTTTTTTAATTTTAACCCTAATGTGTGATATATTGTTGGAAAGGTATTTAAAAATGAATAGGGGTTTACTAAAATCATTTTTTGATAATGTCAATAATTTCGGAAATAATCGCTCCAAAAGTAAAAAACAAAGCGTCCCCCCCCCTCTAACTTTTGAACCATAAGTTTAGAAAATACGAAAAAAATCTGAAAAGTAGAACTTTATAAGGACTTTCTAGGAAAATTATTTTGAACTTGGATGGAAACAACAGATGGAAACTGCAGTTAACCAATATAATTTGGTCCCTGAATCGTATGAGCGCCTATACAATCCAGAGGTCAAGTTTCATTTGCCCGTATTTTTTTTTTAACTTCGTTTACATAATATTTTATTATCTACGGAACCCTACACTGAGCGTGGCCCGACACGCTCTTGGCCGGTTTTGTAAAGTGAGAGCGTTCACGCTTGTAGTGACTGTATGACATTATTCATGTCATTCAAGTCTTTGACACAGGCAACCCGCATGCATTGTCGCTTGAGCATGTAGCTCGTGACCAGACAAGTTGACCTTATTATAAGTTCTAAAATAACAATTCCGAAATCAAATCCACCAGAAAAAGAATCGTAACACAATCGAAAGCAATCAATACGAACATCCAAGCTGACACACTGCAGAGTGAACGAGTGAACGAATGAAAAGTAAACAATAACAGAACAGAAGGGGGTGAACAAATTAATACGGTCAATGGTTCGTGAAACGGGAATGCGTTGTCGGGGCAGAATGATGGCGTTCGTGCGTTGTCGCGAAACTAGCAAGAACTGACGGGTTACGCTTCGGAGGGTTAAGTTTGTTTTAGTGTTTCACTGGATGGCGGTATTTATTTACAAAATAGATGAAACATGTTTCGATGCAAACAGTTCTTCCGTTCGAAAACGTTGTGTCTTAATTGCCAACACGGCCCTTTTATTTATTTTTTTGGTGGGTGAAAAATCATCAAATAACCCCTCCCGCACTTGGGCAGAGCGAAAGGGAGTGTCAGACTTCTACTGACTAAAAACCACCCATGTTCCATCTTAGCCCTTTATGTCGTGGCTGCGGTATCTCTTGCGAACAACCCGCAGCCCCGACGGGACCCGCAGCCCCGACGGGACCCGCAGCCCCGAAGGGACCCGCAGCCCCGACGGGTCCCAACACGGCCCTGTGAGGACAAAACGAACTACCTTCCTCATCACTCACCCTCCTGCCTGGACTCATCTTCCTGCCCTTATCCCATGTTATTTGGGGTCGGCGCAACACGTCTTTTTCTTCTATTCTGCCGTCAGTTCTCTATCGCGTATACGCTATCATTTATTCCTTCTTCCTTCATATCATTCCTCACACACTCCATTCATCTTTTCTGTGGTCTTCTTTTCCCTCTCCATCCATCTACATAGAGTGAGCGTGTATGAACATAATCATGTATGAGCGTGGACGAGACGAAAGAAGGTAGATATCATAGCTGGTGTCGTTTTGTAGTTTCTGCCTGCACCTATAGAAAAATGGCGTGAGTTTGTGTATGTACAATTTTCCTGTTAACCCTTGTTACACATTAATGGTTCTATATAATGTATCACTCATTGTTTATTGTTCAATATTAACCACAATGATTCACAATTTTTAGTTATATTGTACTCGACGTTTGACCACGCTTGCCTAAAGACCCCAGCAGCCTTTGAAACGCAAATTAGTAATTAGCATTAAAGATATATTTTTACTCTCTCCCTATTCATTTTCAGGCCCCATTATAGCCCCCAGCAAGTTTTTCCTGTATCTGCTGTATGTGTTTTGCTTGTCCCAAATAAACATGTTACAACTTTGTACAGCTCCATTTCTGTACCTGCAAATCAATTAGATGTAGGCTTTCATCTTTCCTATGGTACTTGTGAAATACGAAGTGTAAGGCATCGACGCGAACCTCTCGTCCCAGCCGCCGCGGGAGGCGCTCCGGGCGTCTGGGGCTACGTGATGGCTTCCGGCCACCATAGACGCGGGCCTGTGGACGGGAGTGATAGGCTAGTTCGCCGTCCGTCCGTCTTATGACGACGACAGGCCGTGTCGACGGCGCGTTCGTGTTCCACGCGCGCCTCAAAGAGATGTCAGTAACATGGAAGGGGCCCGCAAGGGCCGACGCCGGGCTGCGAGTTGATCGCAAGAGATACCGCGGACTCGACATGAAGGGCTAAGAAGGAACATGGGTGGTTTTTAGTCAGTAGAAGTCTGACACTCCCTTTCGCTCTGCCCAAGAGCGGGAGGGGTTATTTGATGATTTTCCACCCGCCAAAAAAAAAAAGAAAGGCATCGACGCGAAAATGTATGTGATTCTAAAACCACCAGTGAAGAAACCTCCTATGTCCGGGGGCCTTAATCTCAAGGCATCCACTGGACTTGCCCTGTTAAGCAGTCGTCAATCTGCTAGGTTGACCAGCGAAATGCCATATAAAAAAAAAGTGAAGTACGTATGGTACGTCGATTATAACAAAAAAACAGATGTCCTAAAAATTTTGAATGTGTAAATAATGACCAAATTGTCACTTTTGCATGAAACAGGCGCTTCACGTTACGCTGGAGGTCAATAGAGAACACATTTATTTTTGGGTTGGCATTTCCCAGTTCAACTAAGGAGGTTGTCGACTGCTTAACCGGATTATCCTGTCCCTTGAGTGTTAGGTCTGCCTAGAACACAAAGTAATAAATTGATGAAATACATTTTACACCGTGTTTACGTTGTATTTCACAACACTTATACAATAATATACGGGTGACCTTTTAAAGATATCAATCGAATTTTCGGTTCTACATAACACGTACAAGCGTTACCCTTGCGGAAAGTGATGGATGACTAGTATCACAATTGAATGACATCAATATAAATGAACTTTTATGTGTTCTATACTCCATTTTTTTCGCCCGTGACAATTAGTTTTCGTGTTGTTTTTGTTCTAGAAGCTTTTGTGCCTGTTATTGTGTGTTTTTATTATATATTTTTCGTAGAGCATAACATAACATCAAGCTTATAATCATCAAAGGTAAAGACAGAGGTGTCGCACCCACATTTCGCCAGTTATGTTTAAGTCCCATGTAATAGGGGGCGAGCCTATTGCCATCAACCGGGCACAAAACCACTCTCCGTGGCTGCTACGGAGAAATTATTAATGGAAAAACCCAAATACAATTTGCCCGACCCGGGTATCGAATCCAGGACCTCATGCTCAGAAGTCGTGCTTGCGACCACTGGAAAAACGAGGCAGTCTTGTTATTGTAAGTTTTAAAAATATATATGTTTTCGTCAATATTAAAGAAAGTATGTGGTCCAAATAATAATGTCCATATGTGCAATAGGGATGTTTACTGACTAAAAAAAAAATATGATTCTGATTAGTCCGTCTGTTAGATTATCGAAAAATATTGGATACATATTTTTTGTTTTATCAAATCAATAAAAATTTACGAAGATAAAGCGCGTTAAAGATTTGAGTGGGGGGTTGTGACGTCACTCACCGGTAAAAAATGTCATACTAATGTCTTAGAATATGACATCGTACAAGTTTTCAAAGCACTGTATCGTCTTCATTGTTTGTTTACGTGAAAAAAAGAAAAAATGCGTGTCCAATATTTTTTGGAAATCTATCTGACGGACTAATTAGATTTTTTTAGTTAACTACTCTATTGTTTCTGTATTTTCAGGAACAACGCACTACTCCACTGTAACAGCAGATGTGGAGTCATCACAATGTAACAATGCATTCGTGTCATGAACGTATTTCGTTTAACTGAAAACGGACGACACTCATATTTTTCTCGCCGCATAGTAGGTAGAACGTAAACCTACTGAAAACCTGAATGTAATGTCTACTACAGTGCTTGGCAATTTATCTGTGACAGGGCAACAGTATAGATCTGTCATAAAATGTGTTCACCTAAATGTTTGTTACGTTTAATGGAGTTTATTTTTAAGAAATAAAGCTGTTGTAGCACTAGCTTTTAGAAAGTTGAGCCTCTAAACCTAAGTAGTCATAAAAACTTTTTCTTTCAGTGTTATAAAACATTATCTGTCTGAACACCCGTAACAAAGAGTCCCTATGACTGGTAGAGTATTTATTTATTTATTTAGTACTTGGAAGACTTACAGCTAATAAAAACAAACAAAAAGAAGAAACCATAGTCACCAGAAAGCCAATTACAAGTCCTCACGTATTTTATTGTAACACTCATTCCTGTGTGAGTATCTTTCTAAAACATAGCGATTGCAAAAAGAACGAAAAAAAGTGAAGAAAAGCTTCCTGAGAATAACTAAAAGATAAATTCAGTAACATTGCAATATCATCCAATAGAGATAAATTAATAAAAATATATTTATCCTTATAATTATGATCCCCTATTCAAAAAGGTTGGTAAGTGTTAACGATGTTCACTTGATATCGACATAATGAGTGACATTTAATTATGACCATCTTTACCTTGATGTAAGTGTTGATTTCACATACTTTTATCGACGCACTTAGGTTTAACCTTTTACTATATAAAATAATCAAATTTAGGAAGTTGCCAACTCAATTACTTGTGCGTTAACATAAAGATAATAATTACGAAAACATAGTCCCTCCCACGCTAAGTTACACTTGGCGTGACTGAAATTGAATGTGAAATTAAATTTCTAGATTTCCAAAAATAGGCAGTGAGCTACTGAAATGTGGCCTTGTACAGATGAGTACAGGCCCATTTAAGTAAGTAAGGCAGGTTGCTACGGGCTGCGGGTTGTGCGCAAGAGACATCGCGGCCTCGACATGTAGGGCTAAGAAGGAACATGGGTGGTTTTTAGTTAGTAGAATTCTTACACCGCTCTGCCCAAGAGCGGGAGGTGTTATTTGATGATTTTCCACACGCCAAAAAAAAAAGACAGCCTCCCACGGATTCAACGTTACCTAAGACTGTTGACCACGATGCAGACCCTTGACTTGAAGAATCTCAGCATGACTTTACCTACCGGTCAACACCAGCTTATTGGATAAGCCAAACCAATCCTAGAGCGCAATCACTCTTCATCAAATCCTCAACTGCGTCATCCAAGAACATCCCAGAACAATGTTTGGTGGAAGTTTCAACCAAAATAATAGTACGGATAGTGCCAAGAACAAGTAAGAAACAGCTAATCTTATTGGAACGAGTTCACATGATCGGATAACAGAGGAAACGAAAACAATGAACTACAAGATAACAATCGTTTGGCAGACGTGTCTTGATCTCAGATTTGTAGTGTTGTATTTGTGGAAAATTAAATCGACTGAATCGTTGGTGATGTGGTCGATGAAGACTGCTGGACGTAAAGTAGATTCTCGAGTCGGTTGAAATACTATTTGGGGAGTAAGAGGAACAGGGTGTTAAGCTCCTCATCTCCCATTGAAAAGGGAGGATCCTCCGACCAAACTGGTGTTGTGTCTGGAGGGCTAACTGCCCGACATATGTAAGTCGGGATTTTCTATATAGGCTAATGTCGCGGATAAAGTTGATAGCGCGATGTAGGATTTGCCAATTTAGCCACAACTAATTGGGTTTTCCATTATGAAATTCTCAGAAACAGCAGGGATTTACAACAATGGGGTACCTATCCTCTTGTTTCATTGGACGTATCACACCATTGAAAAGCAGGTGATGGATGCAACTCTGGGGGTAAAATGTATTCGTATTTTTTTATTTTGCATACCATATTTTAAGTAAAAGTTAAAAAAAACCTAAAAAAAAGCTTAATGCTAGGTACATAAATATGTACATACTTTGGAACTTTTTTGACTGCCTGGCAACACGTTATACTGACCGTCCTTTTTTTTGGGGTTTGGGAAATCATCAAATGACTCCTCCCGCTCTGGGCAGAACGGAAGGGAGTGTCAGACTTCTACTGACTAAAAACCACCCATGTTCCTTGTTAGCCCTTGATGTCGAGGCCGCGGTATCTCTTGCGAACAACCCGCAGCCCCGACGGGATACTGACCGTACTTAACTGGCGAATTCTCTATTAACTGAAACTCTAATAAAACTAACTTCGGCTTAGCATCACTTATTTTCCTTTACCAAAATACAAATATTGGCATAAGATCCAGTTATCTCTTGATTAAATAACTTAAAACCACTTAGATAACTTTATGCAAAGTAAGTAATCATAAGTTGCCTTGAACATTACAGTCGTAGATTAATTTTAAATTATTATTGAAAGATAAACTAATTATTATGATATTGGGAAAGTTACCGAAGTCTAAGTTAGTTATTTGGAGAGGAATGTGGTTGCTATGTTTACTGGTTTGCAACATCATAAACAAGTGTAATATTTTCTTTGATTAACAGATAGGATTCCTGCAAAAAAAACTTATACTGAACGGACAAAAAAGAATAATTCTGGGATTTTTCTCATTTATTTTTCTGGATGATATGAAATTAGACCCGTTCAGGTGGCTATGTAGGTACTGGTCTCACACAATTTGAGTCTAATCGACTCGTGAAGAAGAAGAAAATTAACTATAAGTTAACACTTATAGTTATTTTTACCTATCCTAATATTTTGTCCAGCAATAACAGGAGACTTGTGCGTCCTACTGGTTTTTCACGACAAGAACTGATGGACGCTACCGAAACTAGTAGCTTAGTTCTAGGCTGAAACTATTTCTTACATAGCCAGCGAAACGCTAAAAATTAAGAAGGAGAATTCTTAATCTCCGTGGTAAGGTATATTTTGACTTATAAAAAGTGACCTTGTAATTACTTTATTCACAAAACAACATTTCAGCAGAAACATGAAACTGCTGACCTTAAGTCTCTTGAAGATCAACACAGAAGTTCTACTTAATAGAGTTGTTCTGTCTTCGATCAATCTTATGATAGCCACCTACGACCTAAATCCTATAAGTAGAGAATGACTGAATGGAATTTCCTTCACTTTCAGAATACATAATAGGAAAACATACTAATAAAGTCTATATTTACTAATAAACTAATATCAATCAAATTTAAATTACGGAAAACAACAACTGCACTCCTATGTCTAAATTTTGATACATAGGCTTCCAGTACCCACTACATCACTATTACTGTGTGTACATAAATAGTAAAATAAATAAATAAATATTATCAGTCTATAATGTTCCCACTGCAGAGACGCAGGCCTCCTCTCTATGAGAAGGAATGGGCTATAATCCACCGAAAATGACGCATGATTTCGATATTTTTTTGTACTAGGACATGCCGGTTTCATCACGATGTTTTTCCTTCACCGTTTATGATGTTTCATCACCACTGGGTGATGATATAAATTACACAAAGTAATGCGCCTGCCCTGCACAGAGTAATTCGGGCCACCGCTACATGCTGGCGAATATTCTAAACTCATAAAACATTTCAGGGAATCAACTTTCAGTACACGCTTTGTTTTTTATATAAATCAAGAAGGAATATTTTGAGAATC
Source organism: Diarsia brunnea (assembly GCA_949774965.1). Taxonomy (NCBI): domain Eukaryota; kingdom Metazoa; phylum Arthropoda; class Insecta; order Lepidoptera; family Noctuidae; genus Diarsia; species Diarsia brunnea. The sequence continues at coordinate 5,311,952 of OX459001.1, forward strand.
TAACCCTTTTATGCGGACATAAGACTCTCGATAAATTATTTACAAACTCACGACAAAAAGATATGCTTGTTTGATTAATGTTATCGCGTAGCAATCTTGAATTATTACTCAAGTTACTCTTAAAGATACTTATAAGTTTCTGAAATATTTATACAGCCAAGCAAAATAAGTTGAGATATTTATCATTAAGAAGTAAAAAATCAACTGCTTGTTCTGACTTACTTAGTTTACGAGTTCAAAACTTTGATTCGAGTCTCAAGCAATTAGTAGAAGTTTTATATTTTTTTTACTGCAGTCTACATTTAAACTTGTAAAAACGTTTCATTTGAAATATCGTAAACAATCGGTTACAAGTCAACGTTATATTTTAAAACGTTGCTAATGAATTTGACGAATCAAAGAGATTACTAGCTATCTATAGACTCAGGTTTATCTTTGATCAAGATTCATGAAAACTATTTTAGAATAAAGGCCTTTTGAATATGATACCTAATTTCGTTGCCAAATAAAAGCAAAGACGGACAAAATATACACCAGTATTTTCCATGTTAGCAGGTTTCAACCTTTAAAGTAAAACTCAATACATTGACCCAATTGTAACAGCTACAAAATTCAACAATAACTCTAGTCAACTAAAAGCTACGAATAGTCAGTTAGTTGTCAAAATGAAATACCTATATATTACTAGATTAAGATAGAGACGGAGGAGTTGTGGAGACCACTCCTTTGCAAGTAATACAATAGTAGTACCTCCACCAAACAATATCTTGTTTAGTGGTTTTCTGTACCACTGTAGTGGAACAATCCCGCTAGATTCCTGGTCGAAAGCGTGACTGCTGGTAGCTGGGCTGGGCAAATAGTGCTATTGGGTTTTCCTATTTGACATTTCTCCGGAGTTTGGAAGTTGGCAGTATGATACCTTAGAAAGCACATTAAACCGTTGTTCCTTCTCCTGATCTCTTAGATCTGGTCACAGATCCTGTCGGATTGCCTTCCCTGCCGTACATCTGTATCTGCGCACGAACTTGTTATATAATTTTGATACCATTTTTAATATTAGTGTAATTGTTTGTATAATTTAGATACCATAATTTAATTTTAGTTTAATTTATGGTTTGTTTAATTTTAGTTAACATTTTAAAATTTGCATGCCTAATATTAGGTAGATTGTACAAGGCTCATCTATATTGTTACTCCAGCTTATTTTATGTACATACAATTTATGCAAATAAATTTTTACTTTACTTTACTTGTGCACTAAAATTTCTACTGCTACCATGGCTATTCTCCGCTAAGATTGACCGAAAACGATCAAGAGGATTATATTTAAGTACTATTATAGACACACACACTTTTTATCCTCAGACCAAACAAAAGAAAAAACTACATTTATAACACCAAACGACCGTGAGATACTTTTCAATGATTTACAGCCGTTCGTCTCAAGCGTCAATTACGATCCATTGAGCGAACTTCCTCGTTCTTCCTAGAAACAACTTTACGATCAATTTAAACAAATCTAAAACAATTTTGAGTCATGTGAGATATAAAAGATGGGATGGGTTTACAGCTGGATCAAATTGCATGTAGCCACGAACAAATACGGGTAGGCGAGAATTATGATATCAATTTCGGAACTGTGCTGCGATGTATATTGGATGGCATAGACTGGACGTTTTAGAGCAACACGCATTGTTCGATCAGTTTTTTACTATTTTTTCTAATAGACGTAATATTTTTTTTTATAAAAAGCACCGTAGAAATATTTCTACAATCTGTAACTTTATATTTCATTTCTTCCGTTCTACCGATATCATTATATGCATCGAGGATATAATTTCATTAATACACAGTGTCCTCTATACTCCACCCTTTTCGGCTCTCAAATTTTTCTATTTTCTCCATGCATCTGACGTGCAAAGGGTAAGCATCCGTCCCTCGATCTTATCCTTTGCCCCAAAAACGATCCGTCATTGTCAACTACATAAGTTCATCAATATCGTCGAGTACATCCTTATATTTCACACCAAAAACAAACTATCCTAATATTATGAACGGTAAAGCCTCAGGGTAAAGCTTGAAAGGTAATCTTTACGAAAATTCTTTCACTAACGGCAAGCTACAATATCTCTGACATTTATGACACCTGTCAAACTTGTCATTTGGAACGTTCCCGCGGGACCACAAAGAGAATGAAGTAGTGCGCAATAACAGGTACATAGTAAACATTGTAATCAGTCAAAGTGAAAGCTAAGTCATATGATTATGACAGTTCTCATGATCGTTGAAGCTGATAATCTTAATTCCAGGGTCAAGAGTGACCTCTGAATAAATTCTTTGATTGTGATTTCAAATGTCATTTGCAGTCTTGTACCTAATTAATTTATGCCTTAACTAACACCAATAATTAGATTAGTTTAGTTTTTGAAGGGGGTAGGCAGATAACCCGAATTCTTTATTTATGATTTACATAATTGTTAGCTTTCAGTATCTTATAATATATCAGTAACAGTAGGCACGGTTGGCACAGTAGTTGAGCGATTAACTGCTGCGTTGTGTGATGTGGATTCGATTCTCTACGTACTGGTCGGACAAAATTTGAGTTGTCGAATCGAAAAGAAGAAGATTCTCTAGACTACTTCAGGTAGTTGTTATGCGGCTGTTTATGTATGTGAGTTTAAAGTGTTTGTAAGCGCATCCAAGGAGAAATTCCAAGAGAGCAACGTTTGATAAAAATAGTTACTTTATCCAGATTAATTAGTCCTTCTGGTGGTTTTATACAGGCCCAGGCAATTTATTTAGGACTAAAATGGATATAGTTACTTGACTTTTTGTACTTGTCTTCCTGTTTTCCTTATTTCATGACTCTGCATAACGTAACCGATACCCAAAAGTCCCAAAAAAAAATTGACCCATGACAAACAACGTAATCAAGATAAAAATGGAAGCAAGATTGAATACCAAAATATGGAATCGAACATCGGCGACGCGTTTCACCTCTAATGGAATTACATTCCTTTGGTATTGGGCGCTCGTCCTACTGCTAGCGATTAGCGAGTTTTTAAGGGAAATGCTGTGCGGAAACTGCCATGTCCCAAAAATGCGAAGACATGTGATAACTCGTACGTGGTGTAAAACAGCCCATTCCCTCTCATACAGATGAGGCTTGTATCCCAACAGTGGGAAAATTACAACCAAAGACAAGTTCGCGTGCAAAGAGCAGCTAGTTGTTCCATGGTTTGCGTATGTGCTCAACGAGAATCTTGAGTGACTCTAGTTTCAAAGTGTTCAGCCCCCCAAGAGAGCCAATTTTCTCTTGTTGCTGCGACAAACTAGAACACACTGCCCTGAATAGTTGGCTCTCTTCTAGGTATGTATACTCGAAAACTAAAATGTCTTGATCAAATGCTCTCATGACTAATCGCGTTATCGCTGACAATGAGACATGTGCCTTATGAGAACAGTGTTGCATATAAAGTGTATCCAAAATTAATTATACGCAGGTTTATGCTAATGCAATTTGTGATTTCTTTATACGTGTTCGTGCTGAATTGTCTTGTTTATTATCGAGATTGACTTCTTTAGAGATTGGGTTGGAAGTTTTGAGATGGCGTCGCGTCGGTATATTTTTAAGAGATCTTAATAATTTGATTTTGTTTTTTATTTTCCATAATCAAATCAAATCATTTATTTGTTTGCAAACATGGGTAAATAATAACAGATGTTGTGACTGTAATAAGCTCTCCATGTTCTACCATCACATGGGCATGCAAAATTATTTTTTTTAATTAGTGTTTTATTTTATCGTGTAGTCATTATCATCAGTTGTAAGAATGTCAGTATCTTTTAGCCGTTTAATTGACAGTGTTGAAGTTACTCGTTTAGATTACATAAAACGTTTTGCACCGAATAAAAATTGATGTTTTATTTAATTAGTTGTGTAATTTTATTGGTTTTTTTAATGTGTAAAAACTGTCTGAGAGCATTTTCATAATCGCTATTAAAAAACGATATGACAGATGAAAGACTGCCTTGTTGGGTTAATGGTGTCAAGCGCGACTGCTGATCATGAGGTCCTGGGTTCGATTCCCGGGTCGGGCAAAGTGTTATTGGCTTTTACCATCAGGAATTTATCAGTAACAGCTACGGAGTCTGGATTTGTGCCCGGTTGATGGCAATAGCCTCGCCCCCTATTACATGGGACTTAAACATAACTGGCGAAATGTGGGTGTACTATTAGGTGTACCTAATAGTACACCCACATTTCGCCAGTTAGCAAGACAGTTAGGATTACAGGCGTGATGTTATGTTATGTTATTAAAAAATGATTGCTTATTTTAACTAGGGGATAATGACCGACATTATGGATGTTTTCACACCTAGTATTACTTAACTTCTCTGATTCACAACTTTTATCTTCAAACAGTTTTCACTTACAGGTTTATCAGCAGGTACAAACATAATCCTTTGCAGTGAACCGCCGCACTTTTACACTAATCTAAACCTGTTAAACTCAATTGTTTTTTCCATGAATTCGATAAAACAATGGGTGCACTTTCGGTGTTGGTCTGTTATCGAGTGATGACATCAACCTTATCTTGTTTTTAGGTTTTCACACCTACAGAAGCTGGTAAGTGGTTGTTAGCACCTTGGTAATTGATTATGGGATTGATGGAAATTTTGTCTTACCATTTTTGGTTGTCTGACTGGACGTTTGTTAAAATCTATCTATCTATATACATAAAAATGAACGGCTGGACCGATTTGGCTAATTTTAGTGTTGAAATATTCGTGAAAGTCCAGGGAAGGTTTAAAACGTGAGAAAGTGGTTGGTAGGTAGATAGGGTAGGAGGTAGTAGGTAAGTAGGTACAAAAAAGGACATCGCAACGCATGCCGGGAACAGCTAGTCTTCTATATATATATATATATATAGATATAAAAAGCAAAGCTGACTGACTGTGAGGATCAATGCACAGGATTAAATCCTTAGGGCTACAAACTTCCCTGGTGCAAGCCATGGTCCGGGGCGAGGAGGAATGGGACGCCGTCGCCTCCTTCTGCGAAGCAGTGATGCTAGCGAAGGAGGTGGCGGAACGTGAGAGGGAGAGAACCTCTCGTCCCAGCCGCCGCGGGAGGCGCTCCGGGCGTCGGGGGCCACGTGATGGCTTCCGGCCACCGTAGACGCGGGCCTGTGGACGGTGAGTGATGGGTAAGCTCGCCGTCCGTCCGTCTTATGACGACGACAGGCCGTGTCGACGGCGCGTTCGTGTTCCACGCGCGCCTCAAAGAGATGTCAGCAACATGGAAGGGGCCTGCAAGGGCCGACGCCTGTCGAGGCTGCGGGTTGTCCGCAAGGTATACCGAGGCCTCGACATGAAGGGCGAAGAAGGAACATGGGTGGTTTTTAGTCAGTAGTTGTCTGACACTCCCTTTCGCTCTGCCCAAGAGCGGGAGGGGTTATTTGATGATTTCCCACCCCCCAAAAAAAAAAATTAAAAAAGGGCTACAAACTTAAAATTTCGCAAACGTATTCCTCTTATGACGTAGGCATCAACTGAGGAAGTATTTTTCAAAATTCAACCCCCAAGAGGGTGAAACAGGGGATGAAAGGTTATATGAAAATCGTCATTTTTGATATTTCCGAAATCCACGCGGGCGAAGCCGTGGGCAAATGCTAGTAACGAAAATCTTCTGATGTATCAGCTCACAGAAAGTCGAAATTTTGGATTTGTAAGATAGATAATAGTTTATAACTCCAAGCACTATTGGGCGATTTGAAAGTTTAATAGCAATAAAAATAATCATAAGGCGTCTGCTAGCTAGACACTTCATAAAAAGTTCATTCCAACGACCATACAGCGGTCATTCAATCAAAAACTGTCGAGGTACCAAATACCTCTATCTTATTTATTATCTTTAGGTATATTATAACGTTTTTATGAAAAGCCATCATCTGTTGGTAAATCTGGTTGGGCCCTGCCAGATACAAGCACACAATTAAAAATATTATATTTTTCATGGAGTATTTTTGGAACTCTTTTTGGAGTACTTTGGGAATAACCCGGGCGAAGTATCATTGGGATTTTCTATCAAGAGTTTCTCAGCAGCCTGAATCTGTGCCCGGTTGATGGCAATAGGCTTACCCTCCATTACATGGAACCAACGACCATACTGTATGGTCGTTACGTAGAACTTAAAGATAATTGGCGTAATGTGGGTGTACTAATAGGCACACCTCTACCTAAACCTTCAGGGATTACAGGCATGATGTTATGTTCCAGCTTCTTATATATTTTCCAAAATATAGTCACCCTTTCCTATTGTATATTAAAATTATTGACGGAGTTTTAATTAAAAGGGAATAATTACTATCGAGAACATTAATGTTTGAAATATTTCGCAATGTGTTTGTTAATTTAGCACTGATTCCACGTACATGATCATTCATGTATTGAGATAGATGAATTCATTAATAAACCGATAGGATCAAGCTTCAAACAAGTTAATTTACCTCTATTACGACTACTTTCTTGAGTAGAAAAAAACTAATTGAAGTTTATGTTCCCAATACCAACAATAGGAATGTTTCGTGACTAAAAAAAATATGATTCTAATTAGTCCGTCTGTTAGATTATCTAAAAATATTACATACGTATTTTTTGTTTTACCAAATCAATAAAAATTGACGAAGATAAAACGCATCAAAGATTTGAGTGGTTGTGACATCACTGACCGGTAAAAAATGTTTCAGAATATGACGTCACACGAGTTTTCAAAGCACTGTATCGTCTTCATTGTTTGTCTACGTGAAAAAAGAAAAAATACGTGTCCAATATTTTTTGGAAATCTATCTGACGGACTAATTAGATTTTTTTGTTAACTACCCTATTGGTGGACTTGTCATATGTTACTGTGAGCTTGTCTCCTACTGCAGGACAAAGGCCTTCCCCATGACCTCCAAATCGTTTGAACCAGGGCCAGTGTGGACCACTGACTGTTGTTGGTTCTGTTCAGCTCGTCCAACTATCTCCTGCGAGGTCTACCGCGTGGCCTTCTGACTTGACCTCTAACTTTTAGAGTTCCGTACCCAAAGGGTAAAACGGGACCCTGTTACTAAGACTCTGATGTCGGTCTGTCTGTCACAGACGAGGTATTTCTGTTGGCGCTATAACATAAATACTAAATACAGGATAAAAGTGAGGCTCCCCTACAACAGACTTGATTGTTTGCCCTTTTGGTCCGGATCCCTTCATATGCGAGTCCGAGTCGCACTTGACCAGTTTTATAAAAAAATATTAAAATACACACACACAATTAGGGAACACAAAAAAGGTAACAGATTTTTTATCTAGATTCTGTCTCACAGCATATTTATCATCAAACCTTCCATATTATCCTTCTCAATTTCGCAAACTAGATTTGAACCGGTCCCCATTACCACACACGAGCGGTTCTTCAAAACAGAACAATTTCAAAGTGAACAAGGTCTGCAAACAATAATTATGAAGAACAAGGAAAATTTCGCCCACCTCACCCTGACCAGCTTACCTAATGTAGTGAGACCGCAACATTATCAACATAATGGGCCCAAAGCGAGATTCTTGTCGTTATAAATATTGTTAATTATTTCCCTTTTGTTATTTTTGCAGTTGTTTAAGACCTGCCTCGTTAGTCTAGTTGTTACAAGCGCGACTGCTTCGCATTCGGGTTCGATTCTCAGGTCAGGCAAAGTTATATAGGACTGCGGGTTGTTCGAAAGAGATTCCGCGGCCTCTAACACAAAGGGGTAAAAAAGAACATGGGTGGTTTTTAGTCAGCAGAAGTCTGAAGCTCCCTTCCGCTCCGCCCAGAGCGGGAGGAGTCATTTGATGATTTCCAAATATCCAAAAAAAAGGCATAGTTATTGATTAGGTATTTCCATCAGAAATTTCTCAGTAGCAGCCATGGAGTTTGGATTTCTGAGCGGTTCATGGCAATAGGCTCGCCCCTACTACATGGGACGTAAATATAACTGACGAAATGTGGGACTTTTATTAGGTACACCTCTGTCTAACCGTTCGGGGATTAGTGGCGTGATGTTATATAGTGTTTGATTTCCTTGTGCAAGGGCTCGTCAGATAATGACTTCGTTCACGTGGAGATCGGAGATCATCTCATTATAATGTCGAACCCGGATAAACAGGTATCCTTTGTCCTAATCCAGATCAGGGTCAGCAAAATCCGTTTTACCGTTAACTCGTGAAAGCGTGACAAGCAAAGACACTCACTTTCTCATAAAATGTTGGATTTCGATAAACACCTTCATATTAATTACAAAACAACGTATTTAGAGTAGTTGCTCACTCTAAGATCCCGGCGATGTACATGCCTTCATAAATGCCTGCCTACTTAATTTTATTTATTTAAGACTAATAATAGCTTGGTAGATCGCTGTACCTACTCACTACGTAACCAATAACAATAAACAATAGGGGATCGGACAAAAAAAACTAATTACTCGTCAGATAGATTTCCAAAAAATATTGAACACATATTTTTTCTTTTTTCACGTAAACAAAAAATGAAGACGATACAGTGCTTCGAAAACTCGTGAACTCCTCGAAAATGTCACATTTTTTACCTACAAGTGACGTCACAAGCCCCCACTCATGATCTTTGACGCGTTTTATCTTCGTCATTTTTTATTAATTTACTAAAACAAAAAAACACGTATCCAATATGTTTCGATAATCTAACTGACGGAACAGAATCATATTTTTTTTAGTCAGTCCGATCCTCTATTGAATTACCTACATTATCATGTACAAATTATCGTTACGTTTATGTACCTATGCATAAGTATACGAGTATCTTTGTAGTAGTACTAGGCGTTGTTCCAAAATGTGCATGCAATTATAAAGTTTATATAATAGTCAGCTAATAGGGGGCCATATTAGCCGCAGAATCGATGACCGTTGGAGTAGACGAGTCCTTTTTTTTTTTTGGCGGGTGGAAAGTCATCAAATAACCCCTGCCGCTCTTGGGCAGAGCGAAAGGGAGTGTCAGACTTCTACTGACTAAAAACCACCCATGTTCCTTCTTAACCCTTCATATCGAGGCCGCGGTATCTCCTGCGAACAACCCGCAGCTCCGAGTAGACGTGTCCTTGAGTGGAGACCGCGAATCGGCAAGTGTAAGGTGGGACGCCCTCAGGCTCGGTGGAGCGATGATCTTCGCAGAGTGGCTGGTAACAACTGGATGAGAGTTGCCGAAAATCGAGCTCAGTGGTGTAAGATTAAAGAGGCCTATCCAGCAGTGGATTGCAATAGGCTGATGATGAATAGGGGCGTAAAATTATTGCTTTAGCATAATCATAATAAAATTATAATAATAATTAAATTATAATATTATTGTACATTTTATAAAATGTTGACAATTCACAAGAATAACTGCGTCTGTGACATTTTTAACTCGGTTCATATTCCTATTAAGATTCTTCTAAAGCGGCTTTTTTTGGCCCCCAGTTTTACCACACAGTATTTTATAGTTCTAAAACTAAAAGATTCTGCTAGAAGAATCTCTCTTCTTTTTTTATATTCAAAATGCCTGTAAACTTGTAGTTCTAAAAATGGGATTTCCATTAAGCACTTCCTATTGTAGAAAGGCTGGTGATCTCCGTCTATTATGCACACTCATAGCCGACAGTTCAAATGGAATCAACAAAAATAGAAAGATAGAATATTTTCAGAACATCAAAGCATCAAAGAAATGATAAAACTCGCTTTTCTAGGACCATTTACTACTTATCCAGGGTCAAAGAAACAGTCTCAGCCAATATCGAACTATATACTATTCCATATTATAAGCTTTGACTCAGAATTGTAGGTGTTGCCGGAACTTCGTTCGCGTATAATGATCATTCAAGAATATTTGTTTCCTGTTTCAATCGGATTTTGGTAACTATTTTTTATGTTTAGTTTTAATTTTATTGCGAACATTCGTTATTTTTCTAAACTTAAAGTAGTCTAAGTAAGACCTTATAACATCAGCTATCTGCCAGTATCTGCCATCAAAATCGGTCCACCCGTTTCGAAGGTTAGCCGGATCAAACAGACAGATAGATATTACAAACAACGAAACTTTAATTTTATTTATTTGTGACAACATAAAAAAGAACTAAATATAACTCATAATCATTACAACCAACGTTATCGATTTATTACATAAATTACAAAATTGCTATCGTTTATCATTTTACGAAGTCACAAGTCACAATTAAATATAGAAAACGCGTGTATAAAGATTGTGGAGTGGCGATATACGAAATCAAAATAACTTATGGTACTGGCGCTTTGATGAAACAATTTATTTTTTCTCATTTAATTTAATTCTAATAACACTGATCTAAAGCCGACATTCTTCGACGCTATTAAAAAATGCTCGGTTATTTTTTTAATTTATTCTGCTAGTTAAAGTTACAATGTAGTAATGTATGTTTAGATACAATGTATTTTAATACATACTAGCGACCAACCCCGGTTTAACACAGTTTTGATTAACAATGGAAAGAAAACGTGCGCTTACCAATATAAAATAAAAATAGCAATATGAATATTTTTTTAAATAAATCTACAGGGTGTAAAGGAACCCTTCACGCATCCGGCAACCAAGCATTCTGTACATCAAACCAAGTACCCCTACGCAAAAATTTTTGCTGGGAAATGACTTTTTTTTTTGGGGTCAAAAATCACAATTTACGGTAAAACTCAAAGTAGCACTCTTAAAACATTGTGCTAGTGAATGCTTTGAATAGTAAACGGGTCATGGAAGTAATTTAAGTAAAGTTAAAACCTGAAATACTAGTATTTACAAAAACAGCTGTGAAAAATTTGGAACTTTGACCCCCAAGTATGGTCTAGAACAAAAAAATGATCGCAGTGGTGGGGAGTGGGAGGAAAAAAAAGTCCGCGACAGCATATGCCTATCTTTTAAGATTGACTCACTGTAACCATTTTTTACTATTAAAATGTTAGATTAAAAATAATGATATTTTGCGAAGCTTATTTAACCCATATGATATTAATCTATATCTAAATAAATGTGTTTGTTAGCACGGAAATTTAATACAGAATATTTGTGCCCTTTACTCTATACAGTTTAAACAAATATCTTAGATGATATCGCAATGTAAAAATATCCGCGCGACAAAATAATTACGCGTGCGGCAGTCATTCGGTTCGGTGCGGTAGGTTAGTGGGGATTCTAGCCTCCGGGGGCTCCGGAGAAATTCAAATTCAAAATATTTATTGCACCATAATGTTTACAAGTACAAGGTGTTACTTTATATTTAACAGTAAGAATTTGCTATAGCAATTGTAACTTAAATAATATAATCGAAGCCAATCTAAAGCAAAAGGTATTATAAAGAGGAAAGGTAAGATTTTTTGTTTGTTACGAGTACGATTTAACAAAATTTAATAATATGTTGGATAGTCGATTTATCGAGAAAGGTTATGAGCTATATTAAGTGACGCAGATGAAGCTGCGTGGGTCAGCTAGTCATAATTATTTCAGTTGGTTTTAAAAATCACTTTTACATGACACATTAATTATATTTCAAAACTAGATGAGGCAAGTGCTTTGCACCTGACTATATACTATAATTATTTGGTGTTTATAAAAAGTTCAGACATAATACCTAACATATACATGAAAGTGGCTTGACCAAGATTTCTCAGTTCGAAGTCCTGTGGATGGAACAAAACAAAAAAACCAACAAAATCGGTCGAGCTGTTCGTAAGTTATGATGATGCTTACGTGCATGCAGAGATTTATTTTTATTTATAAATAAAAATACATTTAATTCTAGTATCACTGATTCATAATAGAAATAATAATACATTCAAACAGTCACATTACATACACAACGTTAAATTCAATTCAATAACAATTTTATTTATAAAGAAGATGATATAGCAATATTTTAATTAAAAATGTTGAGGATCTCTCACAAGAATACACCAATTAGTTCCATATTCTACTGCCGAATCCGCAAGGAACCTAATTAACACAGTCACACAATTAACTGTCGTCAAACTAACGAATATAGCTCATAATCATATGGGAATAGCATAACAGAACTATGAAAAGAAAACTTATTTCACATAACGACTGTGGTTCGGATTTAACCCACATTTCGCCAAGTTTCATGCAATAGGGGCGAGTCTATTGCCATCAAATGGGCACAGACTCCGTGACTTCTACTGAGAAATTACTGATGAAAAATCCGAAAACACCACCAAAAACCTTTAACCGAGCTGAGAATCGTACCATGAACCTCATGCTTGGCAGACGCGCGCGCTTTCGATCACTATGCCAAAAAGACAATGGCAATATTTTCTTAAAACGCGAAAATTACTTATAATATTTTTTATTTCACTTTATCCATTTATTTTATGAAAACTCGTTTTTGTCTTGTACTGATTCCAATAACATCAATCCTCTTAGTAAACATAAAACAGTTCTATTATTTGGCAATAGGTACGTGTGTTTTAGTAAAGTTGTTGTAAAGGAAAATAATGACGAAATAAAATTTAAAAAAAGAGCAATGGTGGCCCAGTGGTTGCAGCCCCGACTTACGAACAGTAAGTCGTGGGTTCGAACCCAGGCAGGTGAAGAAAAACACCATGAGGCATGTCATAGAACTAAAAAATATCGAAGACGTGTGACATCTACCAACCCGCACTGGGCACGCGTGGTGTATTATAGCCCATCCCTCTCCTAAAGTGGAGCCCTAAGTCCCTGCAGTGGGAAAATTATTTTCCCACTGCAGGGACTTAGCCTATAATTATTATAGGCTGATGATGATGATGAAAACTTAAACCACAATACAAGCACAAATAACACACAAACAAAAGTGTGGTTAAAATTTTATGATAGTTTTCAAACTATTGATTTTCCGGGGGGCGTGTTACTAGTACTTGTAGCGCCTTCAATTAATAACTAAGAGGTTGGCGCTGCATGAAAACATGCAACGCCAACCTCATAATAATAATCTTCCTACTTCTCTTCTTTACCTTTCCTTTCTCCTTTTCCTTTCGCTTCGTGTCTCTTCCTTCCTCTACTTCTCTAATACTCCTCATCTCAAAAGTCACCTCCTTTCTAGCCACATCATCCTTCACACTGTCTATTCATCGTTTTATTCTCTTCCTCTACTTTTATTGCCGCGTATTCATTAATTCTCATAACTTTTTTTTTTTAACGTTACCCCACACTAGAAATTTCTCCTGTATCGTGGGTGCGTTCACAAACATATAAACTCACATACAAAAATATCCAGACCTGAAACAACTATCTGTAGGCCATACAGATTTTTGTTCCGTGCGGGGATTGAACCCGCGATACGCAGCGCAGCAGTCGAATCGCTCAGCCACTGCGCCTGCACTGTTGTCCTCATTCTTTCACATCTCATATTAAAAATCTATATTAATTAATATGAATATTATATTCAATCGAACTAAGTAAAGGTTTTTAATAAATGCAAGTACCTGTGATTTTTCTAATTCATATGCGTATTGTATAATAATCACTGTATACAGCACGCAATACGCACATATTATAATCTGCTTCGGTGAAAGAATATCAACGTAAGAAAACCAGTATGTGTGAGCCATATTTTATGACGGCATGTAAAACTAAGTCAGAGGTCTACTATGGGCGGCAGAAAAATCTCTGACAACAGGTTAAACACAAACCACTTAATAAAACTTAATTAAAAAAATAATAAAAGCAATTCCCCGCAGCGACGTTTACGTATAAAAGCATCCACCATACTTATTCAATCTCGTAGTGAAATCAAATTTAAATAAATGCACTTCAGTTGATACATTGATCACGATCCATTTATTTGCCACAGTTCTTAGTACAACAATATATTAAACTGTGAGAACGTAAAATCTTTTTTCCAGAAATAAAACAAAGATAGACTAAACCAAAGAAAATATAAATAGAGGCATAAATACTTCAGATCTCTGTTTACTTACATCTTGAAATTCGGTGCGTAAACATGGGTCATGTTTCGTGAAATTTTACTCCTGCTCTATTAAATGAAAGCATTAAATTGCCCTATATATCATTTTCAGGGGTCGTCGTATTATTAACACAATTTCTTTCTTATTTGTGTGGTTAGTAGCTAAACTGCAGGGCTATTGCGTATCTTTTTAAATGTCAGTTGCTATCATAGTGTCCATCGATTAACTGTCAAATGGTTCCATTTTGTACCAAACCATAACCACTTGACAGCTAATCGATGGACACTATGATAGCCACTGACTTTTAAAAAGAAACGCAATAGCCCTGCTGATGTCAGAGGTTTTTAACATCCATGGGCCTTTGTGATGGATTTACATGCCGTCGAGAAATATCTTTCTGGTTTACTGGTTTCCCCGCGATGTTTTCTTTCCGACTAATTTCAGGTTTTTTTCACATAACAAGAAAAGATCCTGGACATGGTTACAAGAAAACCTATTGATTTTTATATAAATTACATCGTGTTTTTGAGCTGGTGACGAGTTTTTTTGTGTTAAAAAAATCCTAAGCTACTTATTGATGTTTCATTTCAACATTTTGATTTATATTAGAACTCTTGCTCTACATAATATACAGTTTGCTACTGGTTCAGTAGTTAGCTCTGAAAACTCTGTTAACTGAAAAAATATTCGAAAGTGGAGACTTGACGAATAGTCTAGAAACAATATCAGTGCTCAAAAGTAATATGTTTGCTTTCAGAACACTATTTATTTTACTGTTTTCTTTCTGATTACTGTTTTTTTGTTTTGTCTCGACATTAAATCCCATTTAATCCAAATCATTTTCGACTAGACTTCATGGTTTATTTATGCAATTGATTTAATAACAGTTCTTTAATTTATTTAATGTTAAAAGGAGATCCGATTTTGAATGTAAAAATAAAAATTAAGATTTCCTATAAACTCCTAAAATCAATATAAAATTAATATCAGTAAAACAAATACCAATACAGTAACAAAGTGTCGTCGTAACTAACAATTATAATAACTACAATTACGTCAAAAGTTTTCCGAACTTTAACGAGAATGTGCCAAAGAGAAAATTAAGTTATTACCTACTTAGTGAAACTTCGTTCTTAAACTTCGGCAGACTCATAACTAAGCATCAAAAAGAGAATAAATAAGCATTAAATGAAAAAACATAAATAAAAGACAGAAACATACTTATTAACCCGTTAATATCAAAGCGATTTTATGTGCGCTCAATACGACGTGTTTATTTTTAAATGAAAGCTTTTTCGATGTTTATTTCATTTAACCATCTAAATTATTTTGTGGTTTGGTTGTAATTTTAAAGTTGATTTATATTAACATTTGTTACTTTATGTGTTAAGTCATCGTAACAGTCTCAATAACAAAGTATTAATTTGAAGCAGACCTAAATAAAAACTTTTAAATGTGATAATTATTTTTAAGGACAATATTTTATTTTGTTTTCCACCGTCCTAAGTGCATTTTAAAATTACGGCATATTACAACAACAACTTTATAACTCAAGGAGCTCAGGTAATATAAAACTGATCATAAAGGTTTAAACTGCAACGTTCTTAGTAAATTAAATACTTAATTATAATTACTTACACTTTGCTGCCTTGACTTCGAAACTGTTGTATTCACTGTTTAATATATAGCAACATTGTCAGTTCAAACTCACAAATAAACAAACAAATAAAAATTTTAAAACTTCACAATTAAGCAAAAAATAAACATCAAAACTAATTAAAAGTCCAAAAAAAAAATTAAACTGTCATTATAATCTTTGGTCATTCTAAGTCACGTCGTTTTGAAACATTTTCATTTTACTTTTAAAAGAATATTTTTTAAAGTTTCGTAGCGCGGGAATCTGCGAGGCCAGCGGGCGCGTTCGCTCGCAACCACAGTTAGTCGACAAGTGAAATCAAATGAGCGAGGAACGCTCCCGGTTCGTCACTCTATCAAGCGCTATCCCATCTTTTTTGCAACCGTTGCGTGCCAGTCCATTAGGGAAGATTACACTTACGAGTAGATTGAATGAACGTTTTAAAATCAGAACCCTAACGGTCGTCCTATTCCTTTTGAATTTCGATTCCTTTAACTGTCCCGCGGCGTATCCAGGTTAAGTGTCCTCTTTGAATGTCAACATTCTTTCATAAATAAGATTGCATTTCCTTTACCTACCGCAATGATATTTCTTTTGGGTTTATGTTCGCGTGCAAACAAAGAAGTCAAAAGTGGGAATTCTCCGCGAGTTTTAATTAAACAGGGGCGGTTTTAAGATGTTGTTTATTTTCATTCATTTATTCTAATAGAATTCATGGCGTTACACCTGTATACTTTTAATTCTGTGTTCTTGATCTCTGTTTGTTGAACCTTGTTTAGCTCGTAAAATATTGCTTGTTATTGTTACTTTGTAAGTTTATTTGTTTCATTGTACTGTTTTTAGAAATTTCAGTAAAGTTTTCGCACTACATTTGTAAAGCTTTCGGAAACGATTTCTTCGTTTCGTTGATTGTTCTGAGAAGTTTTTGTACGAGACTTGTTTAATAAATCGCATCTGTAGTTTGGATATGCTAACTCTGTTCGCAATCCAGACGCCTTAGCACGAACGCATGACGTAAACATATTGAATATATGCAATATGTTTTTTTTTTAAGAAAAGTACTACCACGTTCATTTGTTTTTGAAATCTGAGCGAAGACCAACTGAATTAAGTTATAGTTACGAGTATATCATAATTCCCATAAACTTCGCTTTATAACAAAACAACACGTATCTAAGTTGCCGAAGAATAGGAACAAAGGCACCTGAAATGTTGCCTTTTTGTGCATTATGCCAAACATTTTACATAATTTTCAAACTAATAAAAACTTAGTCAAACAACAGGATTCCGTTACACCAGTCTTCAGTTTATTCTAAGACTACATCAACCTAGTTTGGATTAATTATTGTCTGTTTAGTTTTATTACAATGTTTTCAACAACATGATCTGCTTCACTACTTAAGCCGTGACTTAGTAAAGGTTTTATATGTCAAATCTTTACAAAGTGACGGCTTAAGTTAAAGAGTTACTTATTAATTATTTGACATAATTATATTTCAATTCTGTTGAACTTACATATTTTTTTCGTCAAGCACAATGACTTATAAAACGTGTGAAATATTTTTTGAATCCTTCGGCTTTACGTTACGTTTCCTCAAAGCGTTTGTGGTTAGCCCACTGAGATTTCATGAGGTTAGTTGACAAAAAAAACTAATTAGACCGACAGATAGATTTCCAACAACTTTCCTAATTTTACCTACCGCTCTGCCCAGAGGCGGGAGGAGTCATTTGATAATTTCCCACCATACAAACAAAAAAAAAATGTTGTGCGGTAGGTAGGTCTACGCAAGTATATCATCAGGGCACTCGACATTTTGGCCCAGAGACGCATTCACTTTTTGGCATGAAAAATTTCTATGTAGGGATCAGATTAAAACCTAGTGTGTACGTACCTGTTTTTGTAAAGTACGAGGTGTGACATTTTATCACCACTGGCAAGTCGCCTTCTGTGCGTACCTCTATGCCAAAGTCCCTGTATGTGTTCCAAACTTAAAAAAAAAACAGAAGCTTTTTATCGAAACAAGATTGGAGCAAGAAATTTTATTTTTTATGGCTTACAACTTGATTATAAAGCATGACATAGTTAAACAAACACCATACGGGTGTGCTATGTAATTATGAACAAATTGACAACTTCCTGAATTATCGGTAAGTAGCACTTGTGATATAATTTATTGAGAGTTTTTTATTTACATCCTGATGTGTACATATTATTATATAATATGAAAGTGTGTTAGGTAGTTAATCTCAGATTTATTACTATGAACATTGACTTATATATTACTGCGTAAGGACTGGGCGGACGGCATGTTAAAATGACGCCACAAACGTGGTCCCAATAAGGTCTTTCCTAAGCCGAAGTTAGTCCACGATCGGCTCTCTTCGGGTGCGGTCGTAAGTTTTATTAAAAGCTTTATTTATGTTCTTTAAACCTCGAAAATGCCACGCCGCTTATACAAGGTTACGTTAACGAGCAGACTACACCAATTCTCTGTATGGCGAACGCGTCGAGCAAATGTTTGGACGACCGGACCGTATCTTTAGTTTTTATATCAATGACTATGAGTAAATAACTTGACTATACTTGACCAGTAGGTAACCCAAAAGTCTGAGAACCAGTCTTACCAAGGAGTATCGTATTGTCAAGTACTAACTGGGTTGTGAAGGTCAGGCAGTACCCTCCATATAAAATACTGATATTCAGCTGCATCTGGTTAGACTGCAAGCCGGCCACGGAAAAGGCTAGGCAGAGACGGTGAAGACTGTGCCTGAACTAAAACGTCACGTCGTCGTTCTGCACACCGCATTTATAGGGTCCTGCAGAGTTGTGATTCCAAGTCGTAAGTTAATTAGTGCTAACTCTGAATCAAGTGTTTATGAATCTACCCCCTCTTTTTGCCTGTTGATCTGATCTCACTGGTGGGCAAAAGTCTCCCTACTCCTTCTACCTTTCTCGCTCCATCTCCGCCTGGGCCTCTCGCGACTAAAAATAACCCATGTTCCCACTTAGCCCTTTGTGTCCGTTGCCGCGGTATCTCTTTCGAATAAACCGCAACCCCGACAGGTTTCTCAGCACACTTAGAAAAGTATAAAATGACTGAATCAAAAATATTTTGGTAATTTATCATTATGAAACCATTTAATTAGCTTTTATCTCTGCGCTTTGCCTCCACAGGTTGAAGAATAACCAAAGCCACAAAGCAGGCTAATATTGAATAGGCAAAAACATACTCATATTTAGTCAGTGGGTTGTCTTAGCGTCGAGTTTTTTGATAAAAGGCCTTAATATGCGAAATAATAATGTTTATTTATAATATTCGGGTTAAACCCACTTAGAAGTTTCATTAAATATTAAAGCCTTGAAAACATACGCCTCTTTGCTGAAAGTAGTTACTGTTAGGTGTTCCGATTTGCAAAACTTAGTGAGTAGGCTTTAAATAGTATCGGAAGGACGTTTGATTTGATGTCTTTTGCCTAAAGTTTTGTTGACGCCGACTTCCGAAACTGCTTGAAGGCAATCAATCTGTTTATTTTACAACTAGCAATTTCCTATGAAACTGGTTAACATCCTTTGATTTGCAATCATTTTGGATATGATTGTAGACTAACATCAACATTAAGATTTAACGACCTTAAGCCTGCGGCTTAATTAAACCACCGCGTTGATCTTAGAAACTAACCTAAGGGAATATTGTACTGCCCATCGGGGCTGCGGGTTGTTTGAAAGAGATACCGCGGCCGCGGCGCAAGGGCTAAGAAGGAACATGGGAAAACCAAAGGGAATATTGTACTAGGTGAAAATGTAGTAAACCTGATCATGGTCTATTTATATAAATGACGGCCTAACCCTTTCAGGCAAACAGGCACTGTTTGTTTGTTTTCTTTTTCACATATAAAACATATTTTTTTACATCAGCCATTATCGGGTAACGTTACGCTCAAGCCATCAGTAACGTAGTGTTTATTTAAGAGTAAAACTTTTCCCATACATAACTGCCGATTCATTAATCCTTCATTTATACATTAGTTAATAAACGACGTGGAGCGTGCATAGTTAATAGTTTTGAGTGTAACAGCGGTCCTATAGGCTTAGAATATGTACCCGATAGGACAAGTACCTCTAGACAAAATACTTCTACCGCCAACACGATAAAAAATAGTGCGGTCATGAGTGTACAAAGTCAGGATATTATCCACGTTGAGGCACGTACTCCGGTGTCGGTAGCGACGAGCAAATGCGCCAAGACATCGTTAGAAGACAATCTGCGCTTGGAGCCCCCAACGGCGGTTTCGAACGAGCGACCGGTTATTGGGTGCACCCGCGCACCCACCTCACCGGCCGTCACCGGCGGCGGCCCAGAGATCGCTACTACGAGTGCGCCCGAGTCGAACGCAAGTGTGATTAATACGTCTGTGTATGGGTATGCATCGGCTCTGGCGGCGAGTGTCAATCGAGAAACACTACGAGTGGTGAATTCAAGTGCGATAGTAGGGGACAAAAGTGACGAGTGGACTACGGTGACAAATAAAAAGAGACTGCGAAATAAGTTTATTAGTAGCACGGGAAAGGCAACCTATGATGTAAATTCGAGGTTTAGGGCAGCGTGGTCCCAGGTACCTCTTTATATTTCTAATATATGTATGGAAACTAGCGAGAATGACATTGTAAACTATATTCGTGATAAGACCCAAATAACTGTTGACTTGGAAAAAATTGTAGCAAAGAAGGAGCGTAGTTATAACTCTTATAAATTCTTTGTTGAAAAAAGCAAACTGCCGTTGTTTATGAATGATGCTCTTTGGCCGGAAGGTATTTATTTTCGACAGTTTGTGCAGTTTAAAAGTAAAGACAGAGTTAATGTGAGCTCTGAGTCGGGTTTCATTCAGAAACAACCGTAATGGATAGTCACGTGAAACAAGGTTGTTTGAATAGGTTTGTAACATTTAATTGTAAGTCGTTAAAGAGGTCAGTAGACAGTGTTCGAGATTTATGTAAACTTGCGGATGTGCTAGCGCTTCAAGAGACTTGGCTCCTCCCCCATGATCTGCACATTCTCAATACTATACATAACGACTTTGAATACACGGGGAAGTCTGCGGTAGATACATCCGCAGGTATTCTTAAAGGGCGTCCTTATGGGGGTGTGGCTATTTTGTGGCGCAAAGGATTGTTTAAAACGGTGAGTGTTATTAACTGTAATAGTGACAGGCTAGCGGCCATAAGGGCGACATTAAGTGACAATCGCTCTGTAATTATATTTAGTGTCTACATGCCGACGGACAACTCAGAAAATCTCCTAGAATACACAAATTGTTTAGGTGAAATCAGTGCCATCGTGGATAACGATGACACTGAAACAATATACATGTTAGGAGACTTTAATTCGCATCCACATCAGCCGTTTTGGTCTGAGCTATGTAACCACTGTCAAGATCATCAGTGGATATGCGCTGATGTAGAAAAATTAGGTATTGACGCGGATGTTTTTACTTATGTCAGTGACATAAATGGCAGTCAGCGATGGCTGGATCACTGTATCGTGTCGAAGTCAGCGTGGCACACTGTAACAAATGTCATCGTGGATCTCGATACCTATTGGTAGGCTTAAATGGTGCCAAAATCATCAGGATCAGATTAAGATGGACATATTAGCGACCCACCGAGAGTCTAAGAATTTTTCTCAGTTCTGGAAGTCGACCAATAAGCTGAAGTTTGGACCGGGCCGCCCTGTGAGTGTGGGGGAATGTGGTTCGCCGAAGGAAATAGCCCGCATGTTCAAAGACCGATTTATGGTGTCATCTCCACTTGGGCCGGCCCAGGGGGTGATCGATGATGAGACTAGTCGTGATTATGAGCCGATCCGTTTCTCTGCCAAGAATGTAGCTGAAGTAATAAAAAGAATGGCTAAGGGAAAGTCTCCGGGTCGCGACGGTCTCAGCATTGAGCACCTCAGGTGTGCGGGGGTACATTTGCCTAGAGTGCTGGCGCTGTTTTTCACGCTTTGCGTTAGCCACTCATACCTTCCACCCGAGTTGCTGAAAACAATAGTGGTGCCAATCGTGAAAAATAAAACTGGGGATGTATCGGACAAGGCGAATTACAGACCGATATCCTTGGCCACTGTAGTTGCTAAGGTGTTGGACGGTTTGCTGGACAAGGAACTTGAAAAATGGATAACTGTACATGACGCACAGTTTGGGTTTCGGCCTGGACTTTCCACTGAGAGTGCGATCCTCTGTCTAAAGCAGACCGTCCAATACTATAAGGATAGAAGTACTCCGGTGTATGCCTGCTTCCTTGATCTCTCAAGTGCATTTGACCTTGTGTCATATGATGTCCTTTGGGATAAGCTCAGGGGAGCAGGTGTACCACCGGAGTTGACGGGTTTGTTCCAGTACTGGTACTCTAACCAGCTAAACCAAATTCGTTGGGGAGACGTCTTATCTGAAGCGTACAGGTTGGAGTGTGGGGTGAGGCAGGGAGGGTTAACCTCACCTCGACTCTTCAACCTGTATGTAAATGAGTTGATCGTTGAACTCAGCAGCAGACCAGTTGGGTGCAAAATAGGTGGTGCTAGCGTCAATAATTTAAGCTACGCTGATGACATAGTGCTGCTGGGTCCAACGGCTGGCTCTATCAGGGACATGCTGAGCGTCTGTGAAAGGTATGCAGCGGCCCACGGCTTGGTATACAATATTATTAAAAGTGAGTATCTGATCTTTGCTGCTCCCGGTAAGCATATAAATTACGAGCCTATAATATCCCTCAATGGACGAACCCTTAAAAGGGTCGCCCAATTTAAATACTTAGGGCATTATGTCACCGAGGACCTCAAAGATCAGGTAGATATGGATCGTGAGCGCAGGGCACTAGCAGCCAGATGCAACATGCTGGCTCACAGATTCGCTCGTTGTAGTAACGAAGTCAAAATAACTCTGTTTAAAGCTTATTGTCAAGGGTTCTACACGAGCAGTTTGTGGGTCAGCTACACGCGGAAGGCTCTAGATGCTCTGCGTGTACAGTATAATAACGGCTTCAGGGTGCTGTTGCGGTTGCCCAGGTTCTGCAGTGCGTCAAGCATGTTTGCGGTGGCACGAACTGACGACTTTTATGCAGTTATAAGGAAGAAGACCGCATCCTTAATAGGCAGAATGAGGGCTAGCCGCAACAGTATTTTGATAGCCCTAGCTGACCAGTACGATGCACCGATTTTGAGGCACTGTGTCGGGTTGCTCGTGCGGCAGTGAGAAATAATTGTGTACCTACTTAGTTTATAAATACTAACACTTAGTTGATAAGTTTGTTTGTGTACTAACCATTGGACCAATGTTGTCAAATTAAATAAAATATATTATTATTATTATTATTAGTCGACTATCGTAGGTAAGTCGGGGCAGAATGAACGCGTGAAAACAAACTGTGGGTCACAAAAAAAAAACAATAGCTATCATGTTTCACTTTCCCAGAAATAAGCAGAAAAGAGTTTGGTTAACATTTGAAACACACTGTGGCAATGTCGAAATTAAATCCCATGAGATGCGGGCGAGCCCTTTGCAATTTCCAGTTAACAATTAATTATAAAACTTGGGATTGATAACAATTTAAACACACACACACCTACTCTATAAAACCGATTTCCAAATGGAGGAAGTTATCATTCGATTATGATGTTCAAATTGTGATTTTGAGGGTAATAATTATGCACGCCCTTTTCAGACAAAAGTCTTGAAATGAGGAAGCTAAATTTCGAACTAAACATTGCCAGTATAACATGGCCGCGCTTTATATAAATTTCCCGTAAAATGAAAGATCAGCATAAACCAATTTCGTATACCTCTATTGTTCACCGTGCGAACTTACATACTACCTGACCCATCGAGAAAAACTGATGTGATGTTATGTGGGAACAACTGCCTCGGGTTTCAGTAACCAGTGCGATTAATTTTAACGTAAGGGAATAGTACATTATGGTATAAGTGTGTAACGTTGGTGATTACCGCTGAGGCGCCTTTGAGACCCGAGCCGTTAGGTGAGGGTCTCAAGAGAGCCGAGGACGGTAATCATCAATACACACGTGTATCATACGACGTTTTTCAACACACTTGTGAAGAGAATAACACAAAAAAATAATTTTTAACATGTTTTCAACAGTTAAAATGACGCATCTAACAATGGCGATCGGCCATAGACTAAAAGGATGAGGTTTCTTTTTTTTGCTTTTTGCGGATATTGTTTTAGCCACGTAAAAAATGAGGATTTCAAAGTTTTTTTATTACTGAGAAAACAAAAGTTTTATTTATTGAAAACGTATACACAAGTTGAAATTATCTATTTAAATTAATAAATTATCCTGAACGCGCATCTAACAATGGCGATCGGCTATAGACTAAAAGATTAAGTTTTTTTTTTGGCTTTCTGCGGATAGTGTTGCAGTCACGTACAAAATGGGGAATTCAAAGTTTTATTTATTAAAAACGTATGTAGTGGAGTGCCCTAAGGCATAAATATTGTAAAACCTCGGAATCCAGGGCCGGTCAATGAATCTTCACAAAAACTTTTGGACTGCATTGGTAAAAGCCCAAACAAAGAAGTTAAAAAAAAAAATTTGCGCGCTCTTCTTTTTTTTTTTTTTAATTCGGCAATTTACTGAAAAATGATAGGGACAAGAGAAAAAAATGTTTAGAGCTACTAAATAATATTTTCACCGTGGCTTTAATGTTCATTTATTAATATTTCGCTAAAAAGAACGACATACAGCAAAAAAAAAAAATTAAAACGTATCTATCTAATACCTTTATAGGAGCAATTCTTGTAATATAGTATAATCTGAATCTCGGATACGGCTCCAACGATTTTCATGAAATTTTGTATGCAGGGGGTTTTGGGGGCGATAAATAGGTCAAGCTAGGTTTCATTTAAAAAAAAACACGATTTACCAAAACAACCAAGCAAATTTCGGTCATCCAGGTACTATACATTATAATAACATTATTGTTAATTACTGTCGTCGTCATCGTTGATGTGGATTGTTGGTAAAGGATTAGTACCTACAGCTGTCAAACTACTGAACGGATTTGCTTATGGCCGCGGCTTCTCCCGCGTGGAGTTCGATAAACCATCTATATACGTTATCCAAATCCGTTCAGTAGTTTTTGCGTGAAAAGGGGAACAACCATCAATCCATCCTCACAAACTTTCGCAATTATAATATTATTAGGATATGACTCTGGCAGGAGGCCTCAGACTCAAAGCATCCACAGGATTTTCTAAAATTTAGAATGCTTTTGTGACAGCTGTAGGTACTAATCCTTCACCAACAATCCACATCAACGATGACAACGACAGTAATTAACAATAATGTTATTATAATGTATAGTACCTGGATGACCGAAATTTGCTTGTATGTTTTGGTAAATCATGTTTTTTTTTTAATGGAACCTAGCTTGACCTATTTATCGCCCCCAAAACCCCCTGCATACAAAATTTCATGAAAATCGTTGAAGCCGTAACCGAGATTCAGATTATACTATATTACAAGAATTGCTCCTATAAAGGTAAGATAGATACGTTTTAATTTTTTTTTTTTGCTGTATGTCATTCTTTTTAGCGAAATATTAATAAATTAACATTAAAACCACGGTGAAAATATTATTTAGTAGCTCTAAACATCTTTTTTCCCTTGTCCCTATCATTTTTCAGTAAATTGCCGAATTAAAAAAAAAAAAGAAGAGCGCGCAAATTTTTTTTTTTAACTTCTTTGTTTGGGGTTTTACCAATGCAGTCCAAAAGTTTTTATGAAGATTCATTGACCGGCCCTGGATTCCGAGGTATAAATCTAACGGCACTCCACTAATGTATAAGTTTAAATTATCTATTTAAATTCGAAGTTGCATGAAATGAGCAAGGAATAGGTACATTAATTTATTTGTAGTATTAAACACAATCTTTTTAGTATCGAAACTTTTTTAAGAACAGAGCAACTCAACCAAAAAATTAAAAAAAAACCTATAACTCACTTGTGAATAATGGTAATGAAAAATTCACAGTTTGATTACAGGTGTCATTATATGCCTAATTGCGGTGAAATTAGAGCCAATTTATGAGCAAGTGTGTTGAAAAATAAGTTTCGCTATCAATCTTAATATTTATTGACAGCTGTGTCATAGATAAGTGTTTATAATTATATCTCCGAGACAAGTAATTGTTAGAAGTAGTTACCTAGTACCTACATGATTATATTTAAACCTCGTATCTAGCAAACTACCTAGAACTCATGTAGTGTAAATTACATTAGCCCGAATAAGTTTATTTAGCACAGATTAATTACTTTAGCGCCACCAGCACCTGTTGGTATTTTCCAACAAAAACAATTTTAAAAGAACTGCCGAGTTCACTGTGGGTCTGCCATTTTATACCCTGATGACCTAAGCAAAAAGGTCAGCCTTCAGTGAACTCTGTAGCACCTAGATAGTTGAAGGAAATTCCATTTATTTGGCATTAAAAACCAAAATATCCAACAGCTCAGCATAATGCCAGATGCCAACACAAAGTGCAATAATGCTTGAATGCACTAGAATACACATTTGTAGGCATTATTGTTGTTTAAGTCAAATACCTAGTTTTTAGTTAGGAATGTGAGGAATAATAAATATAATAATAATAAATAAATCCATACGTCGCCGTCTTTTCCAAGAAGTAGTTCGACCTCTTCTTAAATGTCCCCACGGATGCGTGCACCATGAAATCAATTTCCTTATAAATATTGACCCGACCAAAACTACCCGAAAACCCACTGACCCGCCACACAATTTCTAACAAACACACATCGAATCGCATCAACAACATCAAAATCAATTTATCAACGAAGAACATTCACCAACGCATCATAACTTTCCAAACGATAATAAAAACACATGAAATATGTACCAATAACAGTAATTCAATGAATATTTTCATTTATAACTTCATAATAATCATGATTAAAGACCCAAGTAATTTCTGAGTTTGTAAAAATCTGTAGTTTGTGACTTTTATTGGCCATAACCTCACTGGATACAGAAGTGCTATTAAGTTTTTAGTGCATAAGTAACTTGTTTCTGTCAAAAGGCCTATAAAGTTACGTTTTGTCTTAATCTTTATTCATATTTTTAAGGTGAGTTTAAATGATAAATGTATAGGTAACATTATCTTTCCCCAAACGGATCTTATGAGACATAATTTTCCATCTGAAGATTTAAACATTCTTAAAATAAATAAGTTTCCTCCTAGGGGCGAACCTCCAATAGAACCACCAACTGGGTACAAATCCAGACTCTAACAACCTAATAACATTTAGCCCGACCTGCGAATCGAACCCAAAAACTTATGTTTACCACTACACCAACGAAGGAATCGGCAGCTTATGACAAATCAATTTGCAGCAATCAATTTCTTTTACTAATCATCCAAACTTGCTTTATTGCACGTATCCCGCAAGAGAAAACCGTCGTTTCCAAAGTCTTCTGAGGATTTATTTTCTGGTCGACACATATAAAAATATTTTCCGATCTTACAAAAGTCTCGTGCATGAGAATTTTTTGAGCTATTTTGACTCCATATAGTTTTGCTATTTTAGAACTTACTACCGACATTGTAGATGAAGATATACAATATTTAACCACACTATTATCCCGTCTAATTTACGGAATCATCGAACAAAAAGATCGTCCTTTGAACTCAGAAATTCATTAATCTCTCTAACGATGTATCTCAGTAGCTATAAGATAGTAAAGCAGGAAGTAAGAAAGATAAATCTTGCGAAAAAGATTATCTGGCAGACAAATGTGAGCGATAACATTATGTGATGACCTTTATAACCTTTTGAAGTCTTTTGAGCCGTGTGTGCTGCAGACGATTATCATCGGCCTAACAGTAAGTTGATGAGAATAGAACTGTACGGTCGCGGTCTCATCGCCGTACATTTTTATGCTGACTCGGTAACCTACTTTAGGCTAACGATACGCGTCATAATTTATATTATAGTGTACTTATAACTCGGTAGCTATCAACAACTGAGAGAAATAAACGCCTTCCACTCTATTACTGTAACTTACTCGTAACTAAAATAAACTTAACTACTAAGTGCATCTTGGTGGAAGAACGCCTTCCACCAAGATGCACTTAGTAGTTAAGTTTATTTCTTTCAGTTGTTGATAGCTACCGAGTTATAAGTACACTACTACTAAGTGCATCTTGGTGGAAGGTGTTTCTCTTTACCAACTCAACATCAAACCTTCACGACAAATCGGTGTACGGAGTTGAGTACTACAACCCGTACAAGAACATGATGACGACCATACTCTGTAATTGGGTATCTACTGGTTAAGTATTATTTTGTCTGTACGCAGGCTATATTAGTCAGCAAAGTTTGCAGTTCAGCGCGCAAATATTTTTTTTTTTAAAACGTTGCCGCACACTAGGAATTTCTCCTGTATCGTGGGTGCGTACCCAGACCCGAAACAACTATCTGCAGGCCATACAAATATTTGTTCCGTGCGGGGATCGAACCCGCGACACGCAGCGCAGCAGTCCAATCGCTCAGTCACTGCGCCAACCGTGCCGTCATAATTATCATCACCTGCCTAGCCTTTTCTTACCTATGTTGGAGTTAAATTTCAGTGTAGCTGGATGTAGCAGTGTGTTTCGGTAACGGCGACCCATTAAGCTATAAAATTTTCTTGCATGTGCCCTTAAATGATTGGCCAGACCGAATTTACTTTTAAATACCCGGTTACGGCTAAATCAGAAGAGTTAACCGGTAGAGTCCAGTGTAAATACGAAAAGAGAGACCTTAGGGAGGGCCC
Organism: Diarsia brunnea; assembly: GCA_949774965.1. Lineage (NCBI taxonomy): Eukaryota > Metazoa > Arthropoda > Insecta > Lepidoptera > Noctuidae > Diarsia > Diarsia brunnea. Next base: position 5,340,441 of record OX459001.1, read on the forward strand.
GTCGGGGCTGCGGGTTGTTGACGACATGAAGGGCTAAGAAGGAACATGGGTGGTTTTTAGTCAGTAGAAGTCTGACACTCCCTTCCGCTCTGCCCAAGAGCGGGAGGGGTTATTCGATGATTTTTCATTCACCATAAAAAAAAAAATAATACCTTAGGGAGGGGAGGACTTAGGTCTCTCTTTGCGTGTTTGAGGCTTTCTGCTGGTCTCGTCGGGGCTGCGGGTTGTTCGAAAGAGATACCGCGGCCTCGGCGCAAGGGCTAAGAAGGAACATGGGTGGTTTTTAGTCAGTAGAAGTCTGACACTCCCTTTCGCTCTGCCCAAGAGCGGGAGGGGTTATTTGATGATTACTCACCCCCCCCACCCCCCAAAAAGCTTTCTGCTGCTTAACACCCACTGATAAAAAATTAAACTCAACAAAATATGATACACCTAAAAGGCGAGTCACGTATTAATAAAAAAGTAAATCTGTACAGCTAGTAAACACTCAGACGCTTTTGGGAACGAATTAATCAAAAACGGATATAGATAAAATTAACTTTTCATCATTCTCCTACACACATTGCGTACGTAAGCCACCACAAAAATAGCATACAATCGAAAATGCGAAGGTTTTCAGAGTCAGTAGGCTTTATTTAAATCTTATGCAGCTGAGGCCTATAAACGCGTGGGTTTGGGGTCCTTTCATACGTTAAAAGCGCTCGGGTACATTATGACGCGTGGATAGTGACGTCATATTTATTCAGACTAATCTGCCTGAGACTTACGTGGGTCGAGATACTCATTGTACCTTGATAAATAGGTTTTGGATATAATTAGTCCTTAATGGACTTTACTTTGCTTGGGAGTAGTTAATAGGAAACCATAATATCTGGCTAGCTATGCATCAACTTTGCTGACAGCTAGTTTTAAAACCTCCATTATTTTTTCATATGTATTCGTCTAAGCTCGTGGCTTAATGAGAACTGCCACTCGGGTCGATCTTTAGGTAAAGCTGTGCTTGCCTGGGTCGGTCTGTAGATGGGTGACCGCCCGACATACCGAGTTTCCTCCGTGCCTCGGAAAGCACGTTAAGCTGTTGGTCCCGGCTGCCATATAGGTAGTCAGTGACCTGAAATTCTGACATCCAGTCTTACCAAAGAGTATCGCTTTACCTAGATTAACTGGGTTGTGGAGGTCAGATAGGCAGTCGCTCCATGTAAAATACTGGTATTCAGCTGCATCCGGTTAGACTGGAAGCCGACCCCAACATAGTTGGGAAAAGGCTAGGCAGATGATGATGAATTAGCAAATATGCATAATATGTTACTTTCTTTTACTTTATAAATGTACCTTACTCTTAATCATCATCATCATCAACTTTCTACCGTTATCCTTTTCTATTTGGGGTCGGCGCAACACGTTTTTTTTTCATTCTTCCCTGTTACAAGTCTCTTACTTCACCTTACTCTTAATAATAATGCAAAAATTGTTGACAACAGCTTCTCTAAGTATTTTTCCGAACAAACTAAAAAAAACGCGACAATGACCACAAGACTGCTCCTATCGTAGAGATCTAATAAATCCTTAAGTCCAGGATACGTGAACGTTCTAAATTGGTCTGAAACAGTTCATCGACTCGATAAATTCGTTTAATTGTACCTTTGAGAACGATTGTGTTATTTGAAGGTTGGATAAAGTTTGCTAGAAAAAAAAGTTTTATTATATCGCTAAACGGCAGGGATAATTCAACAATGTTCCTTGAAGTCAAGCAGACGACATTTTAAAACAAATGAAGCAAAGGGTTACTAAAGTCTTTCAAAATCATTTGCGTTGTGACTATAAGTGCGTAAGGTGTGCAAATGTGGGCCGGACATCTGCACCTTAAATTACAATGAAATAGTCGCGGTAACCAAACTTAGTACGATTTATAACTCTTTGAAAGTTTACTATGTTATTATGATTTATTACATTAATTGCAACCGCATATTGACTGAGTTTCAAATAATTTTGACTTTCTCCATTAGTGGGTTAAACTATGAATATTACGACCAAAGTGATGCATGAAATTGTATGGCTCTCGCATAAAGCACTGTGCGTAGTACTCAAGTTGAAATGACAAGCGCTGAAAGTGGCTTCAATCGCAAAACGGTCTGCTTTGTTTGTGTACATTGTTCATTATCCGTTATCCAGATGAGTGCAAAGTTCGAATCACTATATTTTGAAATAAGTTCTATAAGCTACCAACAGAAGCTTAATTAGCTTCATCATCATCATCTTTTATTCTGAAAGTCGTCCACTGTTAGACTCCCCCAATCATTGTAACATCTCCCGCTAACGCGTTTCTCGCATCCAATAGATTTCCGCGGTCATCAGTAGGACATTGGTCTAACTTGAGTGAGGTCCTCCAACTATACAGAAAAAATATATGTAGACTGCAGACATATAAAGAACAAAAAAAGACACGTTGCTAAAACATGCTTCAAAAGCTGACCCATAAGACAAAATGGTTACGTCATAATTGAATTCACTCCTAGAACCAGTGAAACACACCTAAAGCGAAAAACAATCTAGAAATTATGGACTAGGCACTAGATATGATAAAATATTCTCTTTTCCATATCAGTTAAGCACGTAATTTCCCTGAATGCTCCCACATCTTATTGCCTAACGGCTCAGGAAACCAGCCAAATGTACTGGAAGTTAACAAAACGTGACAACTTTATTGTTAAGGCTTTCCTTAGAATTACATTCAGTAAACAAAAAAGTTTCAATTTGCGACAGAGCACCTACTTTATGTTCAAATAAACAACAGCTTTTCATCTCGTCTTTTATCTGAACCATTTTACAAAACATCATTGTAATTTTGTACCATTTCATATTTTTACAGTCCATTCCGTTGATATGAGACGTGTAAACTGCATTCAGAAAATGAGTTAAGTTTTAGTATCTAACAGAAAGTCGTAAAGTTGGAGAAACTTATAAGTTTAATAATATGTGAGGCTATGCGATAAAAGCCTAACAAAATGGATGTCCATGCATAAAGATGAAAGGATTTTTTATTAGTAATAAAGATAAATATGCCTAAATACGCCAGCCCTCTCCACATGTTCCAGGCTTTTTTCCACACGAGACGATATTTCATAACGCATATATCAGTAATTTTGAATTTTATTTAACTTGTCCCTCGAGTAAACGTGTATTAGTTTATTTAGAAGTTTTCGATTTGTACACAATCAAATAAACACGCCCAATTTTCTAATCCCTAAGAGACTGTTGAATTTCTGTTTTACATATTGGTGGACCCAGTGAGAAATCTAGAGATAGTAAAAGTGTGTATTTGAAAAGCCAATTTCCCCAATGGGCAAATATTTTGGCTGGATAGAACATGAAACGGAACATCTGAAGCTTTGCGCAACAGTCTTACGTATACTTATACAGGATGTAAATTAACCCATCACACAGCCAAGCATTCTATACATAAACTAAGTACCCCTACGCAAAAATTATTGCTGGGAAACAACTTTTTTTTTTTGGGTCAAAAATCACATTTTACGGTAAAACTCAATGTAGTACTGTTAAAACATTGTGCTAGTTGATGCTTTGAATAGTAAACGGGTCATCGAGGTAATTTAAGTAAAGTTATAACCTGAAAAACTAGTATTTAAAACAGCTGTGAAAAATTTGGAAATTTGACCCCCAATATCTCCGTAACTAGGAGGTTCCCAGGTATGGTCTAAAACAAAAAAAATATCGCAGTGGTGGGAAGAACAAGTGCCCTTCGTTTGCGTTAAGGGTACTTTTACACGCTATATACCATAATTACTAGAGTGAGTACTTATCGGAATATTTATGAAACTTCTTCAGTCTTACACTGACTGCCTTGTTGGTCAAGTGGTCGCAAACACGACTGCTAAACATGAGGTCCTAAAGTGTTATTGGGTTTTTCCACCAGGAATTTCAGGCCTCGACATGAAGGGCTAAGAAGGAACATAGGTGGTTTTTAGTCTGTAGAAATCTGATACTCCCTTTCGCTCTGCCCAAGAGTGGGGGGAGTTATTTGACGATTCTACCCCCCCCCCCCCAAAAGGTAGACCAATCAGTAGGACACCGATGACTGCGGAAATCATCATCACTGCGATAATTTTTTTGTTCTAGACCATACCTGGGAACCCCCTAGTTACGGAGATATTGGGGGTCAAAGTTCCAAATTTTTCACAGCTGTTTTTGTAAATACTAGTTTTTCAGGTTATAATTTTACCTATATTACCTCCATGACCCGAGTGCTATAACTTTGAGTTTTACCGTAAAATGTGATTTTTTTCCCCAAAAAAAAGTCATTTCTCATTTTTGCGTAGGGGTACTTAGTTTGATGTACAGAATGCTTGGTTGACGACTGTGTGATGGGTTGATTTACACCCAGTATATACATAACTATATTATTATAGACTAGGCCTGGTGTTAAGTTTTATGTTTTTATGTCTAATAGATAAACTTCGATATTTAATGATTCGTCCCCTTTTTCCCGCAAATCTCCCATTTAGTACCTAAACATCAAGTTGCTACATATCAAATCTGTTACCACCTAGCACTAGAAGCTTTTAACACCAGTTACGTATAGAATCCGCCATGACACCTCAATATAGATTTGACAGTGCATCTGACACGGCTATCTTATCATCATGTACGTAGGCGCCTATCAAATTAACATATGAGTCGGCCAGAGCACAATTGATAACAGATATTTGCTAACCACTTGTCTGAATTTCACTTACCTGCTTAAAACGTTTGCTTTGTTCCCAATTCTTTGACATTTCCGCCAGCGAAAGCACATTGGCTGATTAGGATTTTGGGGTTGACGACCCGGTTAGCTATCGGGACTGGTTCAATTAATCTTATAAAGATCCTATTAGAAGCAAAGGTGTTCCTGAAAAGAGGGTAATGTGGTTAAAACAGCACTAAGTAAGAAAAAATCCTGGCTGACTCTTCAAGTTGAAGAGACTGCCGCGCCTATGTCTGGCTGTCAGAAGCCTGATTCGATGTTTAGTATTAGAACTTACTACCTATACCTACTAGTATGTCAGACTGGTCATCGAATTTCATTGATTATAAGTAGGTGCAGTGGATTAAAGTATTCCTTTGCATTGCAATATATTTTTACTCAAAACTCTGTAATTGAAACTGAACTGATTTAAACGAAATTTGGTACACAGATAGTCTAGAGCCTGAGAAAGGACATAGGCTACTTTTTAATGCGAAAAAGGGTTGTAAGGGGGTGAAAGAGGGGGATGCAAAGATTACTTTTGGTCGCGATAACTTACAACCACGCGGGCGAAACCGCGGGCATCACCTAGTCATAAAATTAAATATACGTTTCAAACTATGTTTAAGTTCAACATCACAATCATCGGGAGCAAGTATGTAATTACATACCGTTAGCTAGTATTATGTACAAAAAAGGTACTTCCATACAACAGGTACTCCAGGACAATAACCAATGCTTAAGGGCACGTTAAGCCACAGTTCGATAATCGAATACATTATGCTATTGGTAAACGGTTTTTATAGAGTTCCGTAAAGTTAAAAAACAAAACTCCGATTTCAAAAGCACAAAGGGACTTTTAAATAAATGCCTAAATATCAACGCAGACTCGCAGAGCCAAGCAAAAGCCAACAAAAAATCTATAATAGCGTTTTTATTTAGGCCTTAATTTCAATTTCGCCGAGTAGGTATAGTGTTAGTTTAAGCGAACAAGTCTTTGAACTTAAAGTCATTACTTGGCCATTCATCAGTTCAGACATTTTTTCGGAAACTTAACAAAGTCTCAATTTCGATGTTGCCTAGTTCTTTACAAACATAATTTAAGTTTTGATAGCAAGGAGTTATATGACTTGACAGTTGTTGGAAAGTTTCAGTGTTTACCACTAACTTGTTGTTCTAAGATCACTGATGAAACCTCTTTTTTTAATGCCTACTAATCATTACTTTCAAGAAATTAATTTAAGTTTGGACAGAACTAAATAACTCTCTCGAAGTCTTAAGGATCAGATGAATTGTGGATACTAGAAGATGACATTCATCTGATACATATTTTTTAACTATTTTTAAGGAGGTGTCAGTGTCCGGTATCTTGTAATTAGTCTGTAGGTACCAAATCTTTAGACGGTTAAGGAAGGTTTCAGCACAATAAAAAATACTACAACCATCTACTTCGTGTTCATAGATTCTGCATTAGGTACACTAACGATACTGTTCCACTAGTTCCAATACTTTACTTATTAAAAAGTCTACAGTAACTTATAACACGTTTATAATATGGCTTTCATACTAAACTAAGTTAAATACGTAATACAGGCCAAAAACTTTTCGGTATTAATCCCCTTTACAACATCAAATTCACACTTGACCGCATATTTGTAGGTACTTTAAAGGTACTTATAATCAAGGTAATAGTAAGTGCCGAGAGCGACATCAAGTAGATGAGTAACATTAATCAGAGGTCTATTCATGTTCGCACTATTTTGTTAAAGAAACCGTAGTGGAGGTCAATGTCCTAATGACAGATGACTGTTGACGTGTATTGTGTTGTGGTAATAGAAGTTTGTTTATTGATGTTGGTATAATTTGGGAGTAAGTAAATTGGGTGTTTTTGTTGTGGTACGAGAAATATGATAGTGAATGCCACCACTCATATTTCTCTACGAAGTAGCATAATGAAAAAAGAACTCTGTCTGTGCGATTGTTGAACCTTTTCACGCCTAAAAAACAAACTTATTTCAATACAAACGGGATCACCTGCTTTTCCCAACTATGTTGGGATCGGCTGCCACTCTTAGAGGTTGCACCTGATGACCAGTAGTGTACATGGAGCGACTTTCTTTTCCTTCTCTTCTTCTTTTTAAAAAACGTTGCCCCACACTAGAAATTTCTCCTGTAACGTGGGCGAGTTCACAAGTATTTAAATCACATACACAAATACCCAGACCCGGAACAACTTTCTGTAGGTCATACAAATATTTGTTCCGTGCGGGGATCGGACACGCAGCGTAGCAGTCCATTGCTTGAGCCACTGTGCCAACCGTGCCGTCGTGCCGTGCCGTGACTGTTTATCTTACCTCCATAACCAAGTTAGTAGGTACTGGATAACACGATACCTCTTGGTAAAACTGGTTGTCACCCATCCACGGGAACGTAGGGAAGCGCGGCTTTACCTGGAAATTGACCCGAGTCGTGTTATTATTTGGCCACAAGCTCAATTCGAGATACACACGGGATAAGTACTTTAATCCCTGAATATCCCGATAGTAAGGTCAGGTCAGGTAATTTCCAAACACGAAAGCAAAATCGGAAAATAAATAAATTAGCAGTCAGTTACAGTCTACTTTGGGGTATGCCAGGTTTGATTATTTAAACTGCATAATTCGAACTTATACATCCAAATTTTCACAGCAACAGAAAAACACACTTAAACAAATCTAATAAATTATGACACACTTTGCATAATCGCAGTTAACTAAATTCGATTTTTCCTGCAAACTTTTAGGAAAACCGACAGAAGATCGGGATTTACGAAGTTCCTCGATTGTAAATCAAACGTTTTGATTTATTAATCGTTCAGGTGGAAAATGGAGGTATTTTCCCATTTTCACCTCCCCTTACAGTTCTGTATAAGTTTGTCACGTGAAAAATTGGATTAAAACGTTTTCTGAAAGCCCAGATTTTCCTTCTAAATATTAACATTTTCTTTTTTTTTTCACTTTTTTTAGTATGGATTATCGTCACCTTATAATGAAAGTTCCAGGGTGTTGTTGACATTATATTACTGACGTTCTATAAAGTCCATTCGTTTCTGTGACGTGCTAACACGTAGCACAATCGTTTGTGGAACAACACTATATTTACACTCCAGCTTAAAGTCGTCTAAGAACTTATACCTGGACACAGTTGCCTTGCTTCGGCGAACCCGGGCTCTGAATATTTATTTACCAGTGTTTATTTTAAACTTTCTACGGAAACGATGAAAATACTGAAAATATGCTAGCAATTTCCTCACTGGTTGAGTATCTGAAGGGTCCTACTAATGGGGATAGGTCACATTTATTTGGAAAATTCTGAGGCAACATTTTAAAATTATGCCAGAAACATTAGATTAGTTTTCTGTAAAAATATTTATTTGGACAAGCAAGTTTCGATACAAAATGTTTTATTTCATCCAACTCTATCCACACTGAATACCAATACGATTCCTTTTGAACACTTGAAGATTATTCCTAACGCTTCTGTTTCCAAATAATTGATTAAATTTAAGACTTTTCGGCTAGTTTTTCATTGTTTTGGTCGTAAATTAGTACAACCACACAATCGTTCAATAAAAACAAATAGAGTATTTTGTATCCAAACGTTTGACCTTCGTGTCTAGGTCATAAAATTTATTTACGATATTTGGTCTTGTTTCTCTGGCGTGAAAATAATGGTAGAGTAATAAACTCGTAAATAATAAGCTGGAATCGAACGTCGTAAAAAGTCTACAAATAAATCTTGAATTGAATTGAAAAACATTGCCTTCGTACAAAATAAAATTATATTATGTTACAATGTATTTTTGAAGACATCAAAATGTAGGTACTTATGTATACAATTTACTAAAAAAAACACATAAACATTCTATTTATGTTATCATTTTTGAATAACAAATAAAGATTAAATAAAACGTACTAAAATGAGAGAACTGACATGGCAACACAGGAGCGCGGCGATACTCACACTCGGGTCAATTCTCGACCCCTCAGGGCTGCGGGTTGTTCGAAAGAGATACCGCGGCCTCGGCACAAGGGCTAAAAAGGAATATAGGTGGTTTTTATTCAGTAAAAGTCTGACTCTCCCTTTTGCTCTGCCCAAGAGTGGGAGGGGTTATTTGATTATTTTCCACCCGCCAAAAAAAAAAGGTCACTTCTCGAGTAGTGAATTTAAAAACAAACAACTGGAGATAGAACGCACTAATGCAGAAGATGATGTTGTCACGATTTAGAAGTTTGTTAGATCTTACTGGTGGTGATTTGAGGTTCATTAAAAATACTGGTATTCAGCTGCATCTAGTTTGACTGAAAACCGATCCCAACATAGGATTAAATATATTGGCAAATGGTTAAGTAGATGCTTGCCTAGGTTGGTCTGTGGATGGGTGACCGCCCATTACATTCCAAGTTTTCTCCGTGCCTCGGAAAGCACGTTAAGCCCTTGGTCCCGGTTGCCATATATAGATCTTTGGCAGTCGTTACAGGAAGTCTGTGACATGAAAGTCTGACCACCAGTATTACCAAACGGTATCGTATTACCTAGTATTAACTGGGTTGTGGAGGTCAGATAGGCAGTCGCTCCATGTAAAATACTGGTATTCAGCTGTATTCGGTTAGACTGGAAGCCGACCCCAACATAGTTGGAAAAAGGCTAGGCAGCTGATGATGATGGTTAGATAGATAATGATTTGATGGAGGTCATTTGAGCACAAAATCGGGGTTAGAAAATTCAGTAACATATTGCTTTCATTCATAAATATTTCATGTTTATTACTTTATTTGGTAATAACATTGGTATACCTACATGTGCCCCTTTCGGATCGGACAGGGCTTTTTTTTTATATTGTATAATGTGACTAATAGGGTATCAGGCAGATTTAACTGAAGCATAAGCAGAATACAATCCCATTCTCTATTTTGTTTGTATATTAAAGATTCTGAAGTCTTGACATTATTTATATTTTCATGAAAAAAACTACTGGAATAAAATCTCACTAGCTTGTGCCAGCGGCTTCGCCCGCGTGGAGTTCGATAATTGTCCCAAGGGATCATACTACCGGGATAATAAGTATCCTATGTGTTAATCTAGGTTATAAACTATATGTGTTCTACATTTCATCAACATCCGTTCAGTAGTTTTTGCGTGAAAGAGTAACAAACATACACAGTCACAAACTTTCGCCTTTATAATATTAGTGTGATAGTAGGATGTACTCCTTACTGATTATGATACGAGGTAGTGTCAAAACTTCAATTTCAGCGCTATTCACGTAATAAGCTTTTCTTACCATTTTATTACTATTCCTCTTATCTTTACTGGCACACATAAAAATATGCGTGTCTATGCAAAATTCAGGATAAGACTTATGGCTTGACCCGAGAATTTAGCGCTTCCCTAGATGTTATTCGCTATAAAAGCTTTATTGGATTTTGTTTGTTGTCAACTTATAAACGGTTACTATTTATAACGGTTGTAAACCGTTACTATGTTAGGATATTCTAAAGGTTTCGTTTTATGAAGCATTCTTTATCTCCTTACAAAACTTGTACATGAAGTTACATTCAAGTGGTAGGGGTTTCTTAATCAGATCATCGTTCTTCTTGTTAGCGTGTCGATGGTTATTAAATTTAGATTATCTAAATTGATTAAGCCAGAGATTTGGCGACGACACACTTTCAGTAGCGTCCATCCTCTCTCTTGCTTAAATGTAATTATTTAAATGTAAAGTTTTAATTTTTAAAGTAAAGTTTTAATTTTTAAATGTATTTTTTTAAAGTAAAGTTTTTAAATATATTTTTTTTGAAAATTTTATTTTAATGTAATGTCCTAATTTTTTAAATGTTACATAGTTTTAAGTCGCTACTAACAGATATTATGGACCAAAATGTCTGAAATAAAAAGATTTTTTTTTATTTCCTACTGCCTTTAGACGATATAATTTTACCACTTTCAGATTTTATTTCCAACTATTCCATCAAGTTATTTCCATCGCGATTTTTGACAAAGTTAAACATGATTCTTCTTTTATGACGAGTTTATTGACCTCTGCCTCCAGGGAAAACTGTTGAAGACAAATGGAATACTTGCAAGATGTTATTTTAAAATCTAGGATAGCTATATCCCTTAGAGAGATAACTTAAAATGGCTATCTATTTGAAAAACCCGCGTTATTGAAAGTGCTAAATACTCATTTTTTTGGTATCAGAAAGGTAAATCACATTTATTTTGATAAGTAAAGAGGTGAAGGCAAAATTTAGCCCAGACGATCGAAAAGAAAAAGAAATGGAGCCGTTTAAAAATAAACTACAGGCATTATATGTCTTTTCAGAAACCTCAATGACAAAGCGATGTGAACTCTAAAATAAAATTAATAATACAACTTTGAAATCCGGCCGTTGAAATCTGTACAGACGACGGCATAATTCTTTACTCTCATGACCAAAATTCCTACAAAATTGACTTCAGGGCCTAGGGAAGGGAATTTCTAGCAGCTATTTATAACTCAATACTGAAGAGTCAAAAATGAATGGTTTTAGCACTGCGATAAGCTAATTTTAGTCCTATGAAAGTTTAAAACGTAACGCTATGAATTTGAACGATGGACACTTGTTTAGGCCTTCTTATCTTTAATAACACTCTTTTTTTTGGGGCAGTCGTGTAAAAAAGGTGCGAGTGATTTTCAACCTTAGGGCGATTAAGCACTTACACGGTCCACTGTAGTACCGGTAATGGTAATATTAGTACTAGGCCAAGCGTTATACACAAAAGTACTAAACACATTAACTACACAGACATGTCTACCAATTTCTAAAAAAAGTCTCTGTATTTAGATCATGTACTTATTTGTTATACAGCAGTTGATACTGTTATCTTAACTAACTTAAGATAACACCAATCGTAACAAGGTTACTAGGATAAGCTGAGCTTTCAGGATTCAAGTTTCTGTCTCAAGTAATGGTTTATATTTAGCAATATTCCTTAGCAGTGCTCGTATTACCTAGTACTTACTGGGACTGGGAACCAGTTTTGTTAAGAACTTGCACAAATTTGAAACTGATGACCAACGACAAGTTAGAGTGAATACGCGTAGGAAGGACTTGCCTAACACAATACAACCGAAAATAAACGTGGTTCATCACAGTCCTAGGTACCAATCAGTATTTCTTTACAACAAGCTTCCCCTAGAATTTAAAAGCATTAATAGCACAAACTTATTTAAAAACAAGTTGAAGACATATTTATTGAGGAAGGGCTACTACAGTGTCGATGAGTACCTAGATGATAAGCCATAGCCGTAATATTATTATTGGAATCAATTTAAAATTATATGTTGATTATTCTTTCGTTGTTTTTTTTGTACTTAATATTGTTGATGTTTTTTCCTTTATTTTTTTTGTTAAATATTTCTTTTTGTTTTATTATTGCATTACTTCTAGATTGTTATATGACATAATTTTCTCTAATGACATTGACTTATATATTACTGCGTAAGGACTGGGCGGACGGCATGTCAAAATGACGCCACAAACGTGGTCCCAAAAAGGTCTTTCCTAAGCCGAAGTGAACTAGTCAACGATCGGCTCTCTTCGGGTGCCGTCGTAAATTTTATTAAAAGCTTTATTTATGTTCTTTATACCTCAAAAATACCACGCCGCTTATACAAGGTTACGTTAACGAGCAGACTACACCAATTCTCTGTATGGCGAACGCGTCGAGCAAATGTTCGGATGACCGTATCTTTAGTTTTTATATCAATGTCTAATGACATATAATTTTATCTTTGACATCTAATTTTTTCTATTGTATTTTACATTGAGATGACATAATTATTATGACTGATCGTAAATAACAATTTGTACTTTACTTTTATTTTATTTAAGATTCTATTTTTATTGATTATTCTCAAAAAAAAATTAGATGACATATTATTATTATATTTTAAACAGTTTAATTTAATTTTTGTTTAGCCTTTTTTGTCACTTTTCGTTATTATTGTGTTATTAATTATTTTTAAATTGAATGTAAATTATTATCGTTTTTAATTAGTTATTGTTTTTGTTTTTAGTATTTTATACATGTTTTTGATTGTAATGTTTTAATTGTACTTTTTTTTATTACTGTTTATTTTACAAAATTTCTACACAATGTTTATTGTTCCGAAATAAATGACTTATGACTTACTTATGACTTATGATGTGGAGGCCATATAGGCAGTTGCTGTATGTAAAGTACAGGAATTCAGCTGCATCTGGTTAGACTGGAAACCAATCCGAGTCTTCCTTAGCTTACGCTTAGCTTAGGTCGACTCAAAGCAGCTACTTTGACTCGACCTGTGTCGTGTTTATGTGGTTTTATGTTTTGATTGTTCACTGTGTTGTATATTATTGTCTGTTATTATTTGTATTGTACTTGTTGATTATGTGTGTTACTAATATTGGTTAAGTATAGTCTATTTCATGTGAAATGTTTCTTGGGGTGGTAACGTCATTATTCATAAGTATAATATTCATGTACTCGTTAAAAGTTGAAATCCTTTCCACTGCTGGGCACGTTACGCGTTTGTAGACGTCTAATGTGCTTTTAATTTTTTATTCTAGGACAAGTTGGAGTAAATTAAGTTCGAATCTGAATCTCATTCTGTTCTGGGCCTGGGCCACCTTGGGTCTATGTTAGCTATAGACTAACGCATAAAATAGTTCAACGGCCTGTATCGCATAAAAGTCCAGTATGCCCCGCCTGTGAGTATGCGATGGTCCATACAAAAAGAACGAAAATGATTTTTGCAATGTGTTGCGGTCCACCCAAATGTGTGCTGGTCTTAATACATTTACATGAAACACACGCTCCCAATTAACATCACCAATCAGGTTTCATCTAAAACCTCAATTACCATAAGAATGGCTTTCACCAGCTTTTCAATTGATACTTAACTCACACGGCTCCATAAAAGAGCCTTTAATGTATCACTTTACAACATTTTAACAAAAAAGGGACACATCAAAGAAAATTGTGTGAATAAAGAATTGCGTTTAGGCGATAAAGTCAATAAGGTTCGACGTTCCAAAATCCCGACCTTCTCATTATAAGTTGGCATTATATCTTGTTTAATTTCATTGTGAAAAAATCCCATATCTTCCAGTGGGTGTCGTAAGAGGCGATTAGAGGACTTATCAGAGAATGGGCAGCAGCGTTCTCTGTGCCTTCGTAACAACCATACTGCGATCGCCAACCCGCCGGCCAAGCGTGGCGATTATGGTAAATCCCCCCCTTATGGGGATCCCTATGTCCAGCAGTGGACGTTTTATGGCTGAAATGGTGATGATGATGAAAAAGACTCATTTTCTTTTCATTTCTGACGAATAAAACCTTTGATGTTAGATGTGGGGCCGCACATGGATATTCATACTTCATACTGATATTACAAATGCGAAAGTAACTCTGTCTGTCCGTCTGTCTCTTACCTTCTTGTTCACTGTCGCGCCTCGGCGCAAGGGCTAAAAAGGAACATACGTGGTTTTTAGTCAGTAGAAGTCTGACACTCCCTCCCTTCCGCTCTGCCCAAGAGCAGGAGGGGTTATTTGATGATTTCTCAAATCCCCCAAAAAAAAAGGGTTGCATGGATTTGGATTCCAAATCTAAATCCATGACCCAGGTGAGAACATAGGGCACTTTCTATCGCGGTAGTATGATTCTGTGGAGTAGTTTACTATTTCGACGCGGTTGAAGCTGCAGGCAAAAAATAGTCCTAAAGAAAATCACTTATATTCAAAAAGTTAGGCCGAGCGAGAAAGATTGAGGATTTTATTTTGGGTCCTGTATTGTCTGTTAAAACAAATTGGACATGCGGTCGGGGTTGTATTCCCAGACGAGCTGGGCACAAGTGAACAGTAATTGTGGCGATATTCTTATATCCCTGAGGCTGTTGTGAGGATATATAGGCCAGCGTGTGATCTTGGTCACCCTAGGAAGGTTTCTTCTAGAATTGAGGATTTCATTCAATCTTCACTTCACTACAAACACGTGTAACATGGACATGATAGAAACAAAAGATAAAAGTACAGGTTGTAGATATTTTTCTACTGCAAGATTTTAAACATATTGAAAAGAAAAAAAATGTCAGGATGTGTCTATTTTTCATAAGGTATAGATATCAGTGTGTTGGTTAGGCTGAAGCAATTGTATCTTTATTTTGGAGGTCATTGTTACAATAACTTACCTATAACATAATAGCATAGTTAACAAAAAAAATCCAATTAGTCCGTCAGATAGATTTCCAAAAAATATTGGTCACGTATTTTTTTCTTTTTTCACGTAAACAAACAATTAAGACGATACAGTGCTTTGAACACTCGTGTTACGTCGTATTCTAAGACATTAGTATGACATTTTTTACCGGTGAGTGACGTCACAACCCCCTACTCAGATCTTTGACGCGTTTTATCTTCGTCAATTTTTATTGTTTTGATAAAACAAAAAAAAACCTATCCAATATTTTTCGATAATCTAACAGACGGACTAATTAGAATCAAATTTTTTAGTCAGTAAACATCCCTATTATGTCTATTCTCTTAACCTTCGTATATATTTTAATAGTATTTCTATGAGTGAAGGAGGAGGAGGAGGGCGGGCGCCCACTACGTGTCGTCCATTATTTATTTCTCATGATTTTTGTACATGCTTTGTTGATGATCCTATATAAATAAATAAACTTCCAAGATTCAGCTGTACCTGTCATGATCAATCAGTTATACCTTAACCAGTAGACATTATTACTGACTACGTATACATTATTTTGATATTCTATTTTTTAAAACACCTTAAAGATATATCAAAAGTTTCAGAATTTTCTCAAGCTTTTAATATAAATACTTTCAGATGGTCAGTTTCTTGTCCGTCTTTTAATATTCAATCCATCTAAGCAACGCTGCTCACGTCTCCCGGGACTCTATTTCAGCGATCCATCATAAAATCAAGACGTAATACTTATTCATATTATTATACTAACAAAACTTGGTGTTACAATTTAAAGTTTACCACATGAATAAATGTGTAGACTTAGCATAAACTTCGAGTTTGTGGTGAATTTTTGGTGCAAGGATGGTGATGCCATTTAACCGATTGCGGCTACAGCAAATACATTCGATGACGCTCTAGCATGGTTGCCAAGAGCTTTGGTGTGCTGCTCTTTCATGTGCTTTCAAGTGGCTAGCATAGCCAACTTTGGCTGAAAAACTACGAGCAGCAGTAAGCTAAATAACTAGTTATTAAAAGGAATGTCAGCCATCATGTGAAAAGTATGCAAAAGGTTGTATACCAACTACAGATTGATAAAAAGACATTCACATGTATTTTTGCATTCTTGGTTGACATTAAAATAGGGACGAATGATGACAATTTCCCGAAATAAAACTAACATTCAGACGACTGAGCTAAAAGTAGTCCAGACAAAACATTCCTGAACAAGTGTTCATCAGTTTCTGAGTAACGTGCAGGAAAACGGACATTGCTCTTTGTTTAATGAATGAATTAAAATCATTTTTATCCACGAGGATATTCCGCGTACAATTTACGCGAATTGTGTGAGATAAGAGTATGCGGGGTTTATTTTATATTTTAATTTTTTTATCAAAAGTAGCCTTGTGATTCGACATTGGTTC
Source organism: Diarsia brunnea (assembly GCA_949774965.1). Lineage (NCBI taxonomy): Eukaryota > Metazoa > Arthropoda > Insecta > Lepidoptera > Noctuidae > Diarsia > Diarsia brunnea. Next base: position 5,356,875 of record OX459001.1, read on the forward strand.
TTTTATAATCGTGTGATAATGTTCCACTTTATGTTAATGTTTCCTTCCTTCCTTAACTTTGAGTCTTGGATGATTCACACTCCTTACAGCGATTGTTTTAATGAACAAGAGGATTGGCTCTTAGATAAATTATATATTTATTTATTTGGTTCACCAACAATTGTATATACTGGTACATGGTAAATGAAATACAAGCAAAAAATATCAGAATAGAGTGTAACAATCACTTACAGGCAAACTCTGCATGCACACAAAACGTTGTCGTAACTTACAAATAATAAAAACACAGTATATCATCAAAGTTGCAAACTTAACAAATTAATTAAACTAAGTTAAAATGTTTTAACTAGATAACTTAAAACTAAATGAAACTAGATAACACAAATAGTGTTATTGTTATTTATAGGTAACAAAAGTGACTTACACGATACTTTTACGATAGTAAAACTAGTCGTCAGACTTTTGGGCCACTGACCAGCTGTAATGATTGTCAAATGTCTACAAAAGACACCCGGGACCAAAACGGCTTACGTACTTTTCGAGACACAGAAGAAACTCGGTAAGTAATGGCTTGTCACCCATCCACGGACCAGCCTAGGCAAGCGCGGCTTAACATGAGATCGACACAAGCAGCCATTATTATTAAGCCATAGACATTACACCATGACTGCACTTAAACTATAAAATTACATTAGGATACAAAAATTCTATGGGGGAGGACTTTGTCCAGCAGTGGACGTCTTATGGCTGATGATGATGACAAAAAATTGCCTGGATTCATGCCCATTTGGTGGCTATAGGCTCGTAGGTTCACCTCAGTTGTACTCTTCGGGGAATACAACCGTAATGTACCTAACAAATATGGTTATTCACCATTTATTTACGTTACTTGCAAAATCAAACTGGCCATGTTACATAAAATAATTTATCAAGCAGTTTTCAAGTTCTCTCCTGGCCCAAATTCTGTCCTAAATAAACATCTTCAAGTTATAATGTTAGTTCTTGTCTTAATTTCAAATGTGGCCACAAACCACAATGTAAGTAGACACAGTAGAGTTCAAGGGTAAAAATAAGAGGACGTTCTAGGTACACATTATGACGTCATTATCTGCCTAACCTTTTCCCAACTACATTAGGGTCGGCTTCCAGTGTAACCGCATGCGGCTGAATATCAGAATTTTACATGGAGTTAAAACTAGAGATATTATATTACTGGGTACTAAGATACGTAAGACTGGTTGTCAGACTTTAATTTAATTTACATAGTCCATTTAGGTATATAACGAAGTTTTTTTTGTTTGGTACATTGCAGTGTACTATCTACGAGTTTCTTCACATTTCAATAAGTATAGGTATCGCCGCGACTCGTGAATGAAAGACGTATCAAATTCATTACATCTTAAAAATCACTTCTCATGTTTAGACTCTGGACCCGTCGTTTTCAGCTGTGCCAGCTTACATAACCTTAATGGGTAAATAACGTTTGTCTCTTCTTATAACTTTAACTTAATAAAACTCCACAGTACAGTACAGTTTAGTAGATAAGTAGAAAAGATCCGAGCTTAAAGACTCAGGTAGTCAGGTCCCTCCAAAACCCGCTGACATATTGTGTCGGCGACTTTGTTGTCGGCGGGCTAGTTGGCGGCATGAAATCGTTGCAAGAATAACCATAGACTTTGTCGCCGATTCTTCTCCATGAGAAATTACCAACCCAAAACACGCACCTTTTCTCGACTCTCTCGCTTTATATAAAATATTTTGATTTTGACGTCGGTGGCACAAGCTTGCGTGTGGGCAACTAAGCGCATAATAATATGCAAGTCACCAACATACGCATGGCCACAGATTCTATTAGATAAGTACCATTATGTCTAGGATCCAGGATCTTATCTTATATATAGGATAGGATGTAGATCTTATGGTTAGGCCTATTAAAATTCACAAAATGTAGGTAACACCGGGTACCCTTAATTTGCAACTAAGTGTAATTTAGCTCCTAACTTAGAAACATACGTGGGTCGTACATCAATCTAATTGCAAGCCTGGAGCTAATCAGTCTGCGAAGTTTTACTACATCTGGGTCATTTTTACGACATCACACTGTACATAAAATGTTAATTGGTGTACCTGTTAGAACTAATTGAGTTAGGAGTCCTGTAACTATTACAGAAACAACATTAGAGGTAATACCGGGCAATTAAAATCTGATTAAATGTTTACTGATAAATAATATTACTGCTACTTGTAACCCACCTTTAAGTCTCGAGGGGCCGAGAGGGGACTAAACGTAAAAACTCTTGTAAAAACAGTTTTGAATTACTCATACTGCCAATTGTAGATTTCTGTATTTGAGTAAAGCCAAAGTGTATTCCTTCAAGGGAATGTAGCACTTGAAATTAAACAATTAAAACATAAGTTGAGTTTGTCACCTCCTAACAATTACTCAATTCACAAACCAGCATTAACTTTCTCAAAATACGTACCTAACAAACTAATAATTATAACTTAAACAATTTCCTTTTGTTCTGAAGATGCGTTTTTTGTTTTTATATCATCAGGTCTACTAACATCAATCTTCAGCGGTCCTGCACACTCCCTTATTTATGGGCCTGTTCTCAAAAGGTACTGTCAAAATCGGAATATATTTTCATATTATAATAGTGAATTTTTTGTTGTTAATGTTTTTTTCATTTGTCGACCATTCACAGGATGGTGTCCTGTAAAAAGTTGTAATCTCAAGTTAATTTAAGGACCAAATGTTCATACAGTTCAAACCAAATTTTAATGTAATATGGAACTGCCTTGTCTTTCCAAAATTATACTTCAGAAAATCATCCAAATCAACTACGTTTGGGGTCTTATGTAACAAAATTACGCACATTTCAAACTAGAATTAAAGTGATAAACTTCGTCGGAAGTTTGTAGTTAATAGTGAAATGGTTAATGATATTCAGAGACAGCAGATGTCCAGCTAAGCTTTCCCTAAACAAATATTTCACTGGTTTCAGTGATCCAAACTGTGACGAACTTTCTCTAATCGCCTTAAGTTTTATGACTGTTTCTTAGATATATAATGCAATTGTAATAAATTTCTTGATTACTTAATCAATCTACTGTGTTAGGAAAATTTTATGTTTTTAACAACATTCTGTTCCTACGGAAATACCACTAGCTATGCTAGGGGAGTACCATCATCATTTGCCTAGCCTTTTCCCAGCTATGTTGGGGTCGGCTTCCAGTCTAACCGGATGCAGCTGAACACCACTATTTTACATGGAGCGACTGCCTGTCTGACCTCCACAACCCAGTTAATACTGGGTAATACGATACCCTTTGGTAAGACTGGTTGTCAGACTTTCAGGTTACTGACTGAGAGGAATAGTTACAATATAAGGACTTACAACTAGTTTAACAAAATAGAATATCGTCCATAACTAAGCATAGAAGTATAAGAAAAAAAGAGCTAATCGCTATATAGGAACATTAATTAATTTTTGTGTATATGAATTTAAATGTTTGTAAACGCACTCACGATACAGGTGAAATTCACAGTGTGATGCAACATTTTTCACTTTCAATTCGAATTCAGTACAAAACCCAATCATTTATTCAAATCAGTCTGTCAATAAGCACTTTTTTAATGTCAAAGTTACATAAGCTAGTCTCCCTAAAGACCCACCACCACTCCCTGGTGTTCTAGCGGGGGAAATGAATCGGCACAACATACTCCCCAGCAATATCCATGAGTTTTAAATGCTTGGTTTCTATTGTTTGTATCTCCTGGGCGTGTCCCAAATAAATAGAAATCTTTCTTTAACCCTAGAGTTTCGATGGTTGTTATCGCTAAAATGCTCGAGAAAAAACCAAATAATAGGTTAATAAGTTACCTGTGTCCATTTGTATCTAGGCCGAAAATAAAACAAGAAAATAGTTTCCTAAATGGCCTTTTTCCTCGACGATTTCCTTCTTGATCCTGTAAGGTAAAAAACTGTATGAAAACAAGTAAACAAAATATTTTCAGTCCAAAGCTTTTTTAGGGTACCATAACATTGTGAACAAACACAAATCCATGCATATTCAGAGCATTGTATGAACAGAAAAGTTGGACGAAAAAATGGCTCCAAAAACTTTCGATAGATCGTCGTGTTTTTTTCCAGGTAAACTTAGGTAAAGTTTTGCAAATAACAGATTGAAGGCAGTTATGCGTAAGTTTTCGCATTTCAAGGAAGCTTTTTTTTTTTTTTTTTTTTTTTTTTTTTTTTTTTTTTTTTTTTTTTTCAAACTAGGCTGATAATCAGCACTTTTCGAACGTCAAAATTTACTTTACTTTACTTTACTCATTTACAAGTGACAGTCCCCCAAAACGCCCACCCTTCGACACTTCCTAGTGTTTTTTGCTGGAAAGAAGAAGTGGCGGAACAAACTCCCCAGCAACACATCTGTCTGTTTGGTTAGAAGAACCAGACTCGATACAATAGAAAGGTGTAACTTAATATTACGATTGATTACAGACACAAGTCAAAAATAAAAATGTATATAATAATAAAAACATAAAAAAGACATAACATGTCAGTAAACTAATTTTGGAGAAAGAACATAAATAACAAACAAACAAACATTGTCTTGTGTTCAACTCAGCGACCAACTATTCCTATCATTTAAGTAGTCGTTAATGGAATAGTAAGCTTTTAAACAAAGATTAGATTTTACTTTGGCTTTAAATGCATTAAATGGCAAGTCTAGAAAAGAAGATGGCAATTTGTTATAAAATGTTATACCGAGCCCTACGAATGAATTATGAACTTTGTGAAGCCGGTGAAAAGGAGCGCGTAGTTTATGCTTATTTCTAGTGTTAAAATTGTGAATATCACTGTTTTTAGTGTACAGGTGAATATTTTGTCTAATATATAAAATGTTGGCAAAGATGAACTGAGAAGCAACCGTGAGAATACCAATCTCCTTAAAAATATCTCTAAGAGAAACTCGGGCACCCAGCTGATAAATTGCACGAACCGCTCGCTTCTGCAGAACAAATATATTTTGAATATCAGCAGCTTTGCCCCACAGCAGAATACCGTAGGACATAACGCTGTGAAAATAACTAAAGTAGACTAACCGTGCTGTATCAACGTCAGTGAATTGTCTTACTTTTCTGACGGCGTATGCGGCCGAACTTAGCCTTCCCGCTAGGCTTGATATGTGTAAACCCCATTGTAATTTTGAATCTACTGTTATGCCCAGAAATACAGCAGAGTCGGCAGTTTCCAGCTCTTGATTGGCGAGGATAATATTGGGACCTAGATTTCTAACATTGGGTAAAGCGAACTTAATTATTTTAGTTTTCTTAGCATTAAGAACAAGGTTGTTTGTTGTGAACCAATCCGTGACCATTGACAGCGTGCTGTTTACGTCGTCAAAATCGTGTCTATTCCTATCTACTTTAAAGATAAGAGAGGTATCATCTGCAAATAGCACAACGTCACAAAAACCTTTTAAATAATATGGTAGGTCATTAATATAAACCAAGAATAAAAACGGACCCAGTATTGAACCTTGAGGTACACCAAGCCGAACCGGTAGTCCGGAAGATTTGGCGCCATTTACGTCTACACATTGGAATCTATTTTGTAAATACGAATCTATCACATTTAGGGCCTCATTTTGAACACCGTAATGACGCAGTTTCCGTAAAAGCGTGTCGTGATGTACGCAATCAAAAGCTTTAGAGAGGTCGCAGAAAACACCGACTGCATTTTGTGCGTTCTCCCATGCGTTAAATATGTGTTTTAGCAAAGCAACACCTGCATCCGTAGTCGAACGACCCTTTGTAAAGCCATATTGATCATTGTGAAGGAGATTATTTAAATTAAAATGTACTAACAACTGTTTGAGAATTAATTTTTCAAAAATTTTGCTAAATGCGGGTAATATAGAAATTGGTCTAAAGTTACCAATATCATGTTTGCTGCCAGATTTAAATAGAGGGATGACTTTACTGCTTTTCATAAGATCAGGGAAAGTCCCCAAATCAACGCATTTATTGAAAGTGACAGCAAGACAGGGGGCTACAATGTCGATTATGTTACTTAATAGTTTAATAGAAATGCCCCAAAAATCACCTGTGTTTTTAGACTTAAGTGAATTAAAAACGTTAACCACATCAATAGGTGTTACATGTTCGAAACTAAATACGTTACCACATTTAGACACGCTGCTATGCAAAAGATCTTCGGCTTTAGACGGCGACGAACTTAGGGAACGAGTCGTCGCTATAGGTATGCTGGCAAAATACTCATTAAAAGCCTCGGCTACGTCGGCTGCTTTATTAACTAATTTGTTACCCACCATGATCTCAAGGTGATTATCTTGTTTAACAGATTTACCCGTTTCATTGTTAATGATTTTCCAAGTGGCTTTAACTTTATTATTAGAATTTTTAATGGTCTCGCTTAAGAATTTAGATTTTGCAATAATACAAATCTTTTTAAATAATTTAGAATAATTTTTAACATAGTCTAGAAAAGTTGTATCAAACCGGTATTGTTTAAGACCATACAACTCGTATAATCGGGTTCGACTTTTGTAAATACCAGGTGTGGCCCATTGGTTGAAGCCCACAGAAGGTCCCTTAATGTTAACAGTTTTCGACTTAAAAATAGATAGGTATTCATTTTGAACAACATCAAAAAGGGCTTTATAAATTTCATTAGGAGTTTCGTGTTCTACTATTGACGGTGTTACTTTAAGTGCTACATTATTTTTAAATTTATTGCAACGACTAGCTGTATGAGGCCTGCATTCTATTGTGCGCGGCTTTTTTTTTAATGGCATAGGGAAGCTAGCTTTTAAGCCACAGTGATCAGACGATAAGTCACTTAACACTAATTTGTCCTCGGCAACACAATCACTGAACATATTATCAAGGCAAGTTGATGAAGAAGCCGTGATCCTTGTTGGTTCAAAAAACAGATTAACTAAATTAAACGATCTAAACAGATTGAGAAACCTGATACTTAATGGAGTAACATCTAAAATATTAACATTAAAATCTCCACATAAAATTATAGATTTATTACTTGATTTTAATTTATTAAGTGAATCCTCCATTACAGTTTCGAAACGAGTAAAGTCCCCAGAAGGGGGTCTATAAACACAAATTATTAAGTATCGCTCGAGTTCAACGCAAGACAACTCAATAATGCGCTCAATGGAAAGATTAACTAAGTCTAAACGTTGTTTACATTTTAATTTGTTTGATACAAGAATTAAAGATCCACCGCGAATAGCATTTTTTCTCACAAATGCACTCTGTACGGTATAGAAATCATCATTGATAAATGCTACTTCATGTTCCTTCAACCAATGTTCAGTTAGGCATAAAACCTGAACATCTTGATTCTCCATAAACAAACTTAACTCTAATTCTTTGCCAGATAATCCCTGCATATTTTGATGAACAACATTCAACATATGCAGCCTACCTGTTGTCGCACCTAACAGTTTAAACTACAAGGTGTATCAATAAAAGTGTTAGTATCTGTATAAGTGTTAGTAACAAAAGCAGTATTAGTATCACTACTAACAGAAATCGTTGGTAAACGCATACCAGTGTCGCTGTGTATATTGTATGCTAAAAGGTTAGCAATACGTCGCTTAGAACTAGGTGGTAAAAACATTGTGAAGTTAGTGAGTCTGTAATCAGAGATAAATTGATTACAGTCAAAATACAAAATAGCGTCACTGTGACGACATGTCCTATTAAAAATTAACAAGTTTAAATCATAAATGTACCTATTTTGCTCAACAGACAAATATTGAGAATAAGGCAAAGCACAGAAAATGAATTTACTACTTTTACTATTACTATTACTATTACTTTATTTATTTAGCTCAAAGAGATGTCAGCAACACGCAAGGGCCGACGCCCGTCGGAGCTGCGTGTTGTTCGCAAGAGATACCGCGGCCTCGACATGAAGGGCTAAGAAGGAACATGGGTGGTTTTTAGTCAGTAGAAGTCTGACACTCCCTTTCGCTCTGCCCAAGAGCGGGAGGGGTTATTTGATGATTTCCCACCCCACAAAAAAAAAAGGGACCGCCCCTCAAATTATAATTCGTAAACCACCACCATTACCAGCAAGCCACCATTACAGTGATCTAAGTTTTCAATAGAATTTAACATTTAATGGAAAGTTCAGAAATGGTTTAAAGCCTCAATTAATAATGCTGTTAAAATCAATTCATCAGAGTCTAAACCGTAGTTAATCAGTGAATTTTGTTCAAAATTTCCATTTCCTTTGTCCATGAACTAAATATCTATGAACTCGTGAACAAAGCTGCGTCTCTGACAGTAGTTTTCACTGCGACTTCGCTTCCCGCTTCCGATTTCCGCTCCGCCTCCTTTTATGTACACAAAGTCCATTTCATTTTAGCAAACATAAACTGGCTTGTGTCTTTATTTGGTATTTTTATACCTACTTTGTTTGATGTTCTATTTCTTCGACTCAAAATTAAGCTTTATTATTAAGAAGACATTATAAAAGCTTAAAAATGACAAGTGTCTTTCTAAATTCCCAAGAATATTGGTACTGACATGACATCGTCTGTGTTATTTATAAGTTTTTTTACTTTTCGTTTTTTTTGTATTTTCTCTTATTTTTCAATTGTGTATAATACCTACATTGTTTTATGTTAAGTGGAAGTGCGGAGTCACCTAACACAAGCATCTCTTTGCTTAAAAGGTGACCTCCAAATCGTATTTGTTAAAATTCTATGTAATTTAAATAGACATTTTATCACACTTCACACTAATATTGTCAGCACGGTTGGTGCAGTGGCTCAAGCAATGGACTGCTGCGCTGCGTGCCACGGGTTCAATCCCCGCACGGAACAAATATTTGTATGACCTACAGATAGTTGTTACGGGTCTGGATATTTGTGTATGTGACTTTAAATGTTTGTGAACGCACTCACGATACAGGAGAAATTCCTAGTGTGGGGCAATGTTTTAAAAAAAAAAAAAATATTTAGGCGAAAGTTCGTATGTGAGTGTGTATGTTTGTTACTGTTTCACACAAAAACTACAGAACGGATCTGGATAAAATTTGGTACACAGATAGTTTATAACCTGGATTAACACAAAGGATAGTTTATATCTTGATTTTATCTTCCCGTGGGATATTTTTTGAGATGTAGCGGGCGAAGTCGCTGGCAAGCTAGTTTATTTATAAGTCGAGTACTCGATGCTAAGTGTTATTTCGTATTTTGGTTAAGACATTCTCAATAAGTGCATTTTTTATTAAAACTAGTCGAACAAGACAGTTTATTGGATTCCCAAGGCTCGGCACGACGTTGAGAGTAGAAATTCTAAGAGTATAGTGTGTTTACTGTAGAATATTTAGGCAATCAGTTAGGTGTGAACAGTGTTAGTGAAAACTGACATTCGTTCAAATTAATTATGGTGCTATGCACGCCTGTAATCCTCGAACGGTTAGGCAGAGGTGTACTTAATAGTTCACCCATATTTCGCTAGTTAAAATCAAATCAAATGATGGCTGCAACTGAGAAATTTCTGATAGACAAACCAAATAGCACTTCGCCCGACCCGATTATCGAACTTAGGACTTCTAGACCACCAAGACAGAAAAACACTTATTTCCATTTACGTTTTCGTAAACTAAAGTTTAATTTTGTTTTTCAAATTACAAAAAATATTGCTTCCATTAAAAACATCAACCAACAGTCAGTTTATAACTGGTACAAAATAAACCTAGTTCTCAAAATTGAGTGTTCAACGTTAGTAGCGTACATTCGCTGGAAATGGGAAGGCAATATTTGCATCAATCGTATCGCACTTGTAACTGCCACATCAATGGTCCTGTGTAGAGAAGGCAGAAGTCTTTAATAAATAAAGTTATCATACTACGACGCCTGTATTTTGCGAAGGGGCTGGCAGAGGTGCGTGATAAGGTAAAGATTCAACATATTATACTATAAGCTACATTTCATTAGTTGCATGTAAGAGAGTAATATAAATAGAGTAAAAGAGTTAACTGCCAATAACCAGAGTTCGGGTCAAAAAAGGTAATTTCACGAATCCCGTTAAAGTAAATCTAAACTTAATGTTAACGTAAGTGCTTCAGTTAGGTACTCATCATCTGGGTCTCGAGGTGGCACTTCACAAGTCGGAGGCCATGGGCTTCCATGGACGTGGGAACGTGCTACCGTCGGGATCCCAGCTAACGGTGGGAGGGGTTCCCATCGGCGTCGAGTGTACTTTGAAGTACCTTGGACTTGTCCTCGACAGCCGGTGGAACTTCGTGGAGCATTTCCGACGTTTGGCTCCCAGACTGGAGCGGGCGGCGGCTGCCTTCAGGTGGCTCCTGCCCAATCTGGGGGGGCCAAACGCCTCCTGCCGGAGGCTCTATGCGGGGATCGTGCGGTCCATGGCCCTTTACGGGGCCCCGGTGTGGGCGAGTGCTTTGAGGAAGCGGGCCGCCCACTACCTGAACGCGCCCCAAAAGGTGATGGCCGTAAGGCTAGTCCGTGGGTACCGCACGATCTCCCGCGAGGCGGCGAACCTCCTTGCCGGATTGCCGCCGTGGGATCTAGAGGCGATAGTCCTCGCGCGCCTGCATGAATGGCGCGCTGAGGCGCTGCACCGGGGGGTCACTCCGTTGCCGCGGCAAATTGCTGCGCAGCGGACAGACCTCCGGTGCGATCTCATGGCGGCATGGAGACAGCGACTGTCGCAACCCCGTGCAGGGCACGCCACGATAGTGGCGGTAAGTCCCCTCTTTGAGGAGTGGCTGGAGAGGCGCCACGGCGCCCTCACCTTCCGTCTGACGCAGGTACTCACCGGACACGGTTGTTTCGGGAGGTACCTGCACCGAATCAGGCGGGAGGAAACGCCCGGTTGTCACCATTGTGAGGATCGGCCGGAGGACACGGTGGAGCACACCGTGGAGGTGTGTCCCGCTTGGGCGGAGCCCCGCCGTGTTCTCGTAGCGGCGATCGGCGGCGGCGACCTCTCGCGTCCGGCCCTGGTGCAAGCCATGGTCCGGGGCGAGGAGGAATGGGACGCCGTCGCCTCCTTCTGCGAAGCAGTGATGCTAGCGAAGGAGGTGGCGGAACGTGAGAGGGAGAGAACCTCTCGTCCCAGCCGCCGCGGGAGGCGCTCCGGGCGTCGGGGGCCACGTGATGGCTTCCGGCCACCGTAGACGCGGGCCTGTGGACGGTGAGTGATGGGTAAGCTCGCCGTCCGTCCGTCTTACGACGACAACAGGCCGTGTCGACGGCGCGTTCGTGTTCCACGCGCGCCTCAAAGAGATGTCAGCAACACGGAAGGGGCCCACAGGGGCCGACGCCTGTCGAGGCTGCGGGATGTCCGCAAGGGATACCGAGGCCTCGACATGAAGGGCGAAGAAGGAACATGGGTGGTTTTTAGTCAGTAGAAGTCTGACACTCCCTCTCGCTCTGCCCAAGAGCGGGAGGGGTTATTTGATGATTTCCCACCCCCCAAAAAAAAAAAAAAAAAAAAAAAAAAAAAGGTACTCATCATAAACAACACTGCAAAATGAGAGAGTCAGCTGCTGTGTATGATTCTGACGAAAATGGACTGTGACGTCATCAGCCTAGCCTTTTCCCAATACTATTTTCTTTTTTTTTAAAGAACGTGCAACACATTCGAAACAAACATTTAAACTCGCATACATCATAAAATATTTGTGACGTGCGCAAATCGAATCTGCGACACACAGCGCAGCAGCCAGTCGCTCAGCCACTGCGCCGACCGTACCCTTACTATGTTGGAGTCGTCTTCCAGTTTAGCCAAATGCAGCTAAATACCTGTATTGAACATGGACTGAGACATTATGATCAAATCTCCTTTCTTCGACAGTGAGGTAGCTACTGTACCCGTCGGGGCTGCGGGTCCCTTCGGGGCTGCTGGTCCCGTCGGGGCTGCGGGTCCCGTCGGGGCTGCGGGTCCCGTCGGGGCTGCTGGTCCTGTCAGGGCTGCGGGTTGTTCGCAAGAGATACCGCGGCCTCGACATGAAGGGCTAAGAAGGAACATGGGTGGTTTTTAGTCAGTAGAAGTCTGACACTCCTGCTCTGCCCAAGAGCGAGAGGGGTTATTTGAAGAAAGGTAGCTGCTGTAGTACCTATTATACCACGTATCAAGTCTGTATAAGTTTCAGAAGTCATAACTTCACTCCTGACTCACCATACAAAGGTAGACCTTGATTAACCTTCACCATTGAGAATTAATTTAGCTTCTTAATAGCCATAAAATATACATTCTCCAATCTGAAACAAAAGCAACTAATAAATAAGCCGCATCGGATAATTATAACATTACTTACTAGCTTATACTCGCGACTCCGCCCGCGAAAAGTGAGTCTCAGGACATTTTATTCCAGTAGGTAGGCCTTCTGGAATAAAATGTCCTCTCGCGTATTTCAACAGCATTTATATAAAAAAAAACATATTAATTAGAGCAGATCACAAGTCACCACGGTGAGGCACGGTGCGACTTGCGATTCGGTTGTACTCACGGGAAAAAAAAGTGAGACACGCGTGTCGCTTGGCCTATCGTCTGAGGTCGTGAACGAAGTGAAAAACTGGGTGTGTCCAGTTGGCGAAAACACAAAAATGATTTAATTTGAGTTGCACTATGTGGACACGCGTAAAAATGTTTTAGAGTCCAGATGACGAAATATTAAGTGATAGTAATTTTGAGTTTCACCAACTGGACACACGTGTGTCCGGTATCTTGTGTCTAGTTGGTGAATAACCCAGTGTTGGCGCCACTACTTCCGGCGACCAAACATAACGCCAATAGCACGAGTCAAGCGACGCACCGTGGGCCCAGTGCTGCCACCTGCACCGAGCCGGACGTTAGAACGTTGCTGTCGAGTAACTCGCTACCCGCGCATCAGACGTCACTTCAGTGGGGGAAGGCAGAGTCTTTAAAAACCCCGAGTTCAGGGGGCTGAGCTCACTTGTCGCTCGCGCTTCGTACTATCAACATCATTTATACTGTTCCTTATTGACAAATATTGTAATTAAGTAGTGGTGAATTAAAAGTGATTAAGTATATTATAATCTATCTATTTATTTGTGCTTAAAGTAGACACAACTTACACCAGTGTAACTGTGTAACAGTGTAACCCAGGCCATGTTCTACTTTAGTTGCTATTGAATGTAACAGACACAAACTTCTTATTTATCGTGTGGTCATTGCCTATAGCCTGGTGTCAGAAATTGTATGCCGCTCATAGGCCTTTTTTTTGGGTGGGTTGGACGACACGGTTGGCGCAGTGGCCGAGAGATTGAACTGCTGCGCTGCGTGTCGCGGGTTCGATCCCCGCACGAAAAAAAAAATATTTGTATGGCCTACAGATAGTTGTTTCGGGTCTGGGTGTGTTTGTGTATGTGATTTTAAATGTTTGTAATCGCACCCACGATAAAGGAGAAATTCCTAGTGCGGGGCAACGTTTTTTTAAAAAAAATTAAATGAAAATGAAATGAAATCATCAAACTCCCTTTCGCTCTGCCCAGAGTGTCAGACTTCTACAGACTAAAAACGACCCATGTTGCTTCTTAGCCCTCGAGGCTGCGGTATCTCTTTTGAACAACCCGCAGCCCCGGCAGATGTACTTGAGCCAAAGATTTACAAAAAATATTAGTTTAAAATAACGCCTCTGACTTTACATGTCGTCGAAAAATATCTCTCGGGCTGGTTTCCTCACGATGAACAGACACAATGACAAAATTTTATTCGCATTTACAATATTAGGAATATCCCTTAACTAGCGGACGTCACGCTGTTTCAACCGCGTAGTTCCCGTTCCCGTGGGAATACAGGGATAAAAAGTAGCCTATGTCTCCCGGGGATAGTGTAGCTTCCCAACAGTGAAAGAATTTTTGAAATCGGTCCAGTAGTTTCGGAGCCTATTCGTTACAAACCAACAAATCTTTCCTCTTTTTAATATTATTAGTGTAGATAACTTGCATTCACAATTTGTTTACACCTGCACTTCTCCTCATCCTGTTTCGCCACAATGTGCACTTCGTTGGTTCTGCTTTCTAATAATATCTTACAAATTGGATGCATCGTACTGCAGTGTTAATAAAGATAAGGAAATAGTTCCGGTGAAATTTTCATACCTGCTTCAAGTGCATTACAGCGCAGACTAAAAGCATTTTACGCAATAATTCTGCAATAGTAGTTTAACATTTTGTGAAATACGGTTATGTGTCCGATTGTGTACTCTACGTATGAAGAAGTAAAGGTTCTGTTCAGGTAGTTTTTAAGGCTCTTTACAGGATTTCCAGCAGTCTGTTTTATACAGTGTTCCATAATTTTAGCCGTGTAGATAATTAGTTTGTCAGAAGATTTTGTCACATTATACACTTTATTAAGGTTATGTCAACCAAACTCTTTCTAAGAGTTCAGTTTTGATAGTATTTTTGGGGCCTCAGGGGTTCCCAATAACAGCTTAGGAACTCAAGCCAACCTCACCTGCACGTGGTGCTCTCTGCTTTCGACAACGATGACACTGGTAACCCGCGAACACGCATTAGACCAGCGCGGCGGGATACGGTTCACATCACATCATGGAGAATGGGGAAGGCCTTTGCCCAGTAATGGGACAGAATAGGCTATGAGTTCCAACCTTTTTATTTGTTAGAGAGAACTTACAATAAGAGAATCGCCTCGAAGGCTTTCTAAGCTTTGATAACTGTGTGACTAAAACTTAACCATAACATCGTAATTCGTTACACAGTGCGATATCTTGGCGGCTACAAACTTTAAACTCAACGAAACAAAAAGACGACCTGCTTGTCTAAGAAATTGTAAGACCGAGACAGCTTTGTATACTTACTTTGAAATGTTAGAGCAAGCTTTTATTCATTCTGAAAGTGATGAAGTGGACCATTACACTTATTATCTAGCTCAATAAGTTACTTGCTCGCGTTGTATTGTAATCAAAGAGCTAATAATTACTCAAGAAATGATTTACTTACTAGAATTTACTGTTGTTGGTTTTGTTTCGTAAATAACACGCGTAGGTCCTGTATTACTTTTAGTTTGAATATTTTTATTGCAAATATGAATAATTTCTAAATGAATAAAATAATCATGCACAACAGGAAAATTAAAATTATAATTTCATAAAACATGCATAATATCTGTTTAGTTTCAGTCATCGTGGTGGAAGGACAATGGATTTTTCAAATCAAACTGAACGCGATCAGCCCCTCTAAACGAAGTACAAATGCAGTCAGTGTTAACATTCCGTAGCAAGTTTGACACTTACAGCTCTTGAACTCGGTTTCAATGTGCTGATCGGTTACACTCTGTATTAACGACACTAACTGTTCCCGTATGTTATGTTCCTTTTTCCCTTCTCCTTTCCGCTTAGGAAACGGCATAATCAACACAGTTACTACGGCGACTTGTACAGTATGACCACTTTAAGTGTGCAGTTCAAGGTGGCGCTGATTGTCAAGAAAAACTACATCGATATGTCAAACTTGATACGTATTTATTTTAGTTCTATCTTTTTCCGCTTGCACGGATAAGTTGGCTGAAGTGTAGCCTTATTACCTACACAATATCTACTGAACAAGAGACGGTCTAGATTCTAGAAGCTATTCCAAATCTTCTACTTCTTAGTTCTCATAAATCAATCTTCTCAATAAAATGAAATGTCTTAAAGTCACAACCCGACGACGTCAAGTCTACGATCCTAATACCTATCCCATTAACTGGACCCGGAATGTAATACAACAGTCCTAATATTAAAATGAGTGGGCGATAATAAGGCCCAAGCCCGTAACTAAGGGACGCCATAATACTTAACCCTCATGGGGCAAAGCGTGGGAAGTTGCCCTTTCACAAGAAAATGAAAGTACTTTGAAACTCAAAGTGCTTTTTTCCCGGACTATTGTTTCGCTCCTTCTTATAAAACAATGCGATGCATTATAGGACTTACTTGTTGACTTTTAAACAGCGTTCTTCGATGGCAAGCCTTGACGCACAAGGCTAAGAAAAGTAAGAAACACGTCGTTTATGCGAGGTGAAATTGAAATGACCGAGTTCTTGAAAAGAGGTTGATTTTGTTTTTCTTCATGAAGAAATCTTTAGTAGAAAAGTGAATGAAGAATCGTAATTAGAAATAGAAAGTAGATAGTTATAAACACCTATATTTAAATAATAATATGCAGTTTATAGTAACAACGATGTTTATTTGAACTTGCACAAACAAAAGGTTAAACCAACATTAATGTTTGTCTAATTTTCTGCTTTACCTGAGAAACTACACCAAACAGTTTGTTTCCCTACATCGTCGCAATTATATTATTTGTTCAACAAACAAACAAAATCGTTTTGTGCACCTACGCGGCTACGGGGTGAAAACGTGAAATATTACCAGAGGTTTAAATTAATATAAAACGATGTACATTAAAAAAAATAGGAAGAGAGAAGAAAGTCAAGGAAAAAAATGTGAGCTCATGATCTCAATGACGCATTGAAGGAAAATTACATAATTTTATTGTCAATATTAACACCTTTTTAATTTTTTGGATTGGGGGATATTATCAAATGACTTCTACCGCTCGGGGCAGCGAGTAGCGGTAGGGAGTGTCAGACTTCTACTGACTAAAAACCACCCATGTTCCTTCGTGTCGAGGCCGCGGTATTTCTTTCGAACAACCCGCAGCCCCGAGGGGCGTCAATTTTAACACCTAACACTAGAATTTGACGAGCAATTTTGAACTGCCATCAAGCGCGAACAATTTTGAAGTGAAAACTTTTTTAGCGGCGTTGTGCACTTTTTTTGGGATGGGTAAAGTGACCCGATCGAAAATTCTTAAGACGGCGCAGGGCGCTTGTGCAAATGTGCTTGTGTTTCAAATAATTGTAATAGTTCTGAATTGTTTATGTAATATAAATTGTCATGTCAGGCAACCCGTTGTTTACAACCATCTAAATATATTTCGGTCGAACTAACAACCAACTCGCATGTCCGGGGAATCTATTGACTCTTGGACATTACAGGCACTTGAGCCACATAATTAAATGCGTAAATCGTGGGGCCCTTGACGATTTACGATACTTAATTATGTCTTGACCTGACCTGTTTCGTTTGGGTTTTCAAATGACATGAGTTTTTCGGGTTCCGTTCGTGCCACTCTAGAAGAAAGATACAGAAGACACTGATATCAAAATCAAAACTCATTTATTCAAACTAGGCTGATAATCAGCACTTTTCGAACGTCAAAATTTACTTTACTTATTTACAAGAGACAGTCCCCCAAAACGCCCACCCTTCGACACTTCCTAGTGTTTTTCATAACATAACATAACATCACGCCTGTAATCCCCGTAGGGTTAGGCAGAGGTTTACCTAATAGTACAGCCACATTTCGCCAGTTATGTTTAAGTACCATGTAATAGGGGGCGAGCCCATTGCCATCAACCGGGCACAAATCCAGACTCCGTAGCTGTTACTGATAATTCCTGATGGAAAAAGCCAATAACACTTTGCTCGACCCGAGAATCGAACCCAGGACCTCATGCTCAGCAGTCGCGCTTGCGACCACTAGACGCTGGAAAAAAGAAGTGGCGGCACAACTCCCCAGCAACACATCTGTCTGTTAGGTTAAAAGGATCAGACTCGATACAATAGTAAAGTGAATATCTCTACTTCACTCGGTTCAATGACAGTGAATGCACTGAATCAAATATTATTGTAATTAGACATACAATTAAACCGTAAGTGGTTGACTTCGCTTCGGTAAACCTCGTGTTTCAGTACAAACGTCGCACCACAGAGGCAAAGCTTACAAGTTTTGTACTGCCACGCCATACCGCACTTTGTCGTAGGTCGGTGTTTTCACTATTCAGAGAAGAAACAGCTGAAACAAAATTATGACGATGAGACATCTGTAGGTATATTCTATGTAACATGGCCCGACACAGAATATGCACTAAAATTTTTCCACGCCCGCGATTCTCACACTGATGCATCTAAATCAAAGATCTATCTCAAGCTAGTGACTCACCGACATCTAGCTATTTTACGCTGATAAGGCTGGAACAGACTAGTCTTTGGTATGATTTCCTACACGTGCATGCATGGCGCCTCGGCTTGCTCGGATAGGATAACAAGATAACGAATTACAAAAGGTTCAAGATTTTTATAAAAGCGAAATATTGTAAGCTTGTAAGTACGAGATATTCATTTAACGCCAATATTTAATGTCTTGATGTAGGTATATATTATACATGTGAAAATTGCATTATACCTATCTCATAAATCCTAGAAAACAGTACAAATACATAAACCACCATCCTGCAGAACAATGCAGGATTGTATATTATATATTCTGGTAAAAGCTGTGTATTCTGGTCGAATAATATTAGCCAAAATGTAAAGAAGAAGCGGTATAAAATCATGAAGATTCAGAAGGAACTTCTTTTTTGAAACCTTCTTTAATAGTAGACATCCTCGGTCAGTCGAGTTTTGTTCTAAATATTTTTTTTACGAAAAGAATTTTGTGTTTTAGTTGATTTGTATTTTATATGATAGTGCTAGAATATTTTAAAGGTTGACCTTCTGTTATTATCTTGCATTTGAATATCCATTCCGCAGATTATCCTCCTATAGTTACGTGATGAGAATATACATGCACATAATACGTAAGAATAGAATTATTATTCTTTCACATTTAGTTGCAATGAAAATGAAGAGTCCTTGCCATAAATTCTGTAAGAATATTTGAGAGAAAAAAAATTAAGATTTGGTCATAAAACTTTGAAAGAATGATTTTATGTTTAAAAAAATCTTAATAGTTTTTTTAAACGTTGCCATTAAGATTTGATTGTTAATTTTCTTTCTCCAGTTTATCAGAGGGTCTAGACAAAGAAAGTCTAGTAACTATCGTCGGTAACAAGCGCTACAACAGCGGGATGACATCCCGAACCATGGCGCTTGCAACAGTGTCGAGATATCGGTCAATAATTGAAAATTTCTAAGAATATTCCCTAGATGACAGTGTAAGTATAGTTTAAATGACAGTCGTTGCACAATTTGGTACTTGACAAAAAAAACGGAATAAGTCCGTCAGATAGATTTCCAGAAAATAAAGGACACATATTTTTTATTTTTTAACAAAAAATAAAGACGATACAGTGCTGCAAAAGCTGCAAAAACAAGCCACTCATGATCTTTGACGCGGTTTATCTTCGTCATCTTTTATTAATTTGATAAAACAAAAAACACGTATTCAATATTTTTCGATAATCTAGCTGACGGACGAAACAGAATCATATATTTTTTTAGTCAGAAAAGTACCCAATTCATTCACAGAAATTTTACCTGTATAGTATGACCACTTTAAGTGTGCAGCTGAAGATTGTGTTGCTTGTCGATATTATGTCAAACTTGGTACATTTATTTTAGTTCTATGTTTTCTCGTCTTCACAGATAAGTTGGTTGAACTGTACAATATGAAACATTTTGAAAATGATTGTCACTTTGTCTAGTTCTCGGTCTCTTGCAGTTTCCAAAGTTATTAAGGAACTCCTCGTGAGACACGTAAGGGATTCGATTCACAACGTTAAGACATGCTGTCAGACTTTATGAAGTTAGTTTCCATTCGCTTGTGGAGTCTTCAGAATCAAATAAAATACGTTGAAGAACATGACGGATTTTCCAATTCAATCTTTCAACACACTTCTTATGTTTTCACTCTCTATGTGGAGTCAGCACGAGTAATTTATAATTTTATTTTTTGGTTTTGTCCAGATAAGCCAGCAATGAACTCAAGCCTGGGAAATGTGTGTCTTTTTTATTCGTATTTATCTACTTCCTAAGCCTATCAGGACTTAAATAAGTTAAAGAAAACATCGTCTGGAAACCTGGACGTATACTAAACGGGTGCTATTTAGTGCCAGACAGGTATAATTGTGTTAATGGCAGATTAACAAATTGCCAACGAGCAACAACCAATAAATCTATAATACGACCCAGTTCCTTTACCACAGTTTCTAAAATAGCACTTCATAGACACAAAACAAAATGACATCACAAATCCAATCGCAATCGCATCCAACAAACCAATCGCATTGACAAAGGATGTTCAATTATGCGCCAAACTGCATCGAACACGACAGCTGACTCAGCAAATGCAGCCTCACTTATCCGAAAGAGCTATTTTCATGAAGCAGGCAATAAATAACTGAACCACTGAAGTACTGAAACGAACCCGTAAATCAGAAACGGTTCAGTATGATTCAGTACCGAGTACCTACTGATGTAGAATTTATGATTTAAACAAACAAAGAAACGGGTATTTTATTGTTTAAAGGAATAATTATGAATCAGGTACCTTGTGATGTATCGTGGGAATGTTTCTGATGGATTGTGTAAATCGGTTTAACTTCGGTTGCGTTTAGAAAGCAAATGGCTGATATATGAATTGTGCACGGAGGAAACAGGTCAAGTCATATTTTAAACTTATTAATGTTGGGTGTCTTTTCCAGGAGCGTAAAATATCGGATCTCGTTTTCTACTAAAACAACACATAACGGCTTATAATATCGAAAAATGTCCGGGTAGTTATGTTATAGTTACTGCATTTAAAGTTAGAAAGATTACCATTAACACTGGTAACGGGATACTTACCAAGTTGACTGTTTGTTTTCAGTTCCCGATATATCGGCGCGATTGCAAGCATCACGAACACCGATAAACCACGAAATATACAAGAACATGAAGGCGGATTACCTGGAAGGCGGATAATGATTTTATTTCTGAAGGCAAGAGAAATAGAAAACATCTTCTGATGTTGCAAAAACGACAAGACGCAAGTTTTCCTTAGTTAAAAACACAGATATTGTTAAAAATATAAAAAATATTGTGATGGAGTCGTAAAACAGGGATCCAGGACACTTGTTCATGTCCAGGGTTATAAAAATCTAGCTAGACTAGGCGTTACAAAAGGGAATGAAGGCTGATTGTATGTTATTTATGTTATTTATCTAGAATTTAAGTACATTAAGTCTTTTGTCTGTATTCTCTCTTTTTTAGTTTTATTTTTTACATATTCCTTACGAGTGTTGATAACAATATTGAGTCTTTAGATTAATTTTATATTACAAAGAGCATTGTGCATGTGGTGTTTACCTGTAATTGGTTGTGCAATTAGATTTAAGACACTACTTAAGTATATATTCCTATCTGTAAAATATCTGTAACAACTGTTGGTAAACCTTAATTAAATAAATCAATGTTTTTGATGCAGGTAATTTGTGTCTGAAAACGGTCTAATAAATATGCACTAAGTATTTCTGCTAAAATATGCCCTGCATTTCTAACTACATAAGTACATATTTATACGTAATATGTAATGTCTAAGGACAGAGAAAAATGAAAATATGTGGGCATCATTTATACGGTAATCTTTGTAATTTATCAGTCTTACTATACGGTACGTGATTCAACTATATTATTATGTCGCTCTACCTCCAAATGTGATCATATGTTAGGACAGGGAACCTCGGACCCTGGGAGCTTGGAACATCCACGAGGCGTACAGCCAATCCGTCATCGACTGGACTTTGCTCGCACGTAGTCCGAGCGAACCAATCATGTTTCCATAACTTCTGTTTATAGAAATCCAAAACGTTAAATGTGATGCAAAATAATTTTACGCTGCGTGGGCGGTGCTGCATTTAAGTCAAGATCTAATCCCAGAATTAACAAAAAACATTTTTCATAAAAGTCCTTAGACAGTAACTACTTCAAATGATTTAGTTTAAAGTAAATGAATGCATTAACTTTTTTCAAAAAAAAAATATTGGTTCTGTTGGCCGAGTTGAGACGAGTTCGAACGAAATTCGGTTGATTATAGATTCGGTGTACACGAGTTGTACAGTCGAACAAGCTAATAAGTATACAGCCAGTTAACTTGCATTTACTTTTAAGATTATACAGATACATTTAGAGACTGATGTGAAATGATACAGCGTTTGACATCAGTCGCTTGATGCGAAACGCTTTATAAAACAAAATTGCAATCAATATTTTCAGTGTACTAGAATTATAAAAAACTCTACCTGTATACTTATTAGCTTGTTCGACTGTACCTATTGAAAAAAGCTGATATTTTACCTCAAAGTAGGCTGATATAATATAAAATTGACGAATTTCAAAGGTCAAAGTAACTCTCGTCATTCATTGATGTTTCAGAGCTTTAGAATCTATTTAGGAAATACTTTCCTTTTATGACTGTCCGAAAAATATTCGATGAACGGAATTCAGTATAATTTTACCTCGACATTTAAAATGTCAACCTATATTTTGTATCTTGTTCCAAGCAAATATATATCGGTCTGTAACGTTCCCACAGCTGCAATCCTTTTTAAACCGATTACTAACAAAGGCGGAGTTTATGAAGTCCAAAGTCATTTTATTTTCGTCATAGTACATGGGTACCTATAGTACAACTTATGATGCATGGGTGTCACATATCTGCGATTTTTTAGGCATGACGATTTCCAGACGGTATGTAGGTATACATAACGGTTTCCTTACGGAGTTTTTCACCTTGGAAAAAAGTTGTTTTACAAAAGTTAATACAACTTGCGCCTTCCGGGAAATAACTACATTGTTGGTCTGTGTTATGTTTTCTTTTTCTTTTCCTGCATGAGTAAAAGAAAATGAGTCGGCTAGTTCCAAACTTCCAATGAATAATGAATTCATATGAATTTTTCTCGAAGTTTTACAAGAACACTAACATTAACATTAATTCTTGAAAATCACGAATATACACACACAGGTTTATTTGAAGACTATCAATAATGCAATTCCTCTACGTCTGATCTTGATCAATATTCAATAGGTATATTTATGTTCGATTTATTTATTCATGATAATCTAAAATAAGAATAGGCCCAAACACAATAATGAAGAAACCTAGATAGACTTGATAAATAAATAATACTATTACCATATTACGTGTTAGAAACTTAAAAAAGAAAAATCTTGTAAAACCTTTATTTATGAATGAAAGTCTAAACACTTACTGATTGACGGCGAGTTTTGGGAAACACATTTTATCTCTAATAATTATACTGAATCTTAAATATATTTCCTGGGCAATATAATTATTGAGTTTAAATATAAATATAAACAAACGAAAAACGCGAACTCAAATAACAATGAAAGTCATACTCATACTCTTTTCATTCACGATTCTTGTAACCGCATAATAGGTCCTCGTGAAATACTGAGATCTCACACGTAACTCAAATAGTTTGAAGATTCTTCGTTCATTCAGACTCACCGAGTCAGAACTCGACGAAATGACGACATCTAGTGTAGAACTATGGAACTAAAATGTGGATCTTATGACCGCTCCTGACTTCTAAAGTGTGGGCTATGTTTCTTTATGTTCTGAAAGCTTTTAAGATTATACTTATCTGTTATATTTGAAGGTTCTTAGAAAATTATTTCGAATTCTAGTTTTATCTTTGTATGTTGGCAAAAGTTTTTTTGCTAAGTAACCTACTTCACGAGAGCCTTATTCAGTCTTGAAAGACATAATTAGGTTTCTGAAAAAAAATCCAGACTATTATAAAAAAAAACCTTCAGTAAAACTAAGAATTCTATTATATTCAGAGTAAAAAGTCTCTAAATTATGTTTTAAAGTCTCGTATCTTTTA
This sequence comes from Diarsia brunnea, assembly GCA_949774965.1. Taxonomy (NCBI): domain Eukaryota; kingdom Metazoa; phylum Arthropoda; class Insecta; order Lepidoptera; family Noctuidae; genus Diarsia; species Diarsia brunnea. The sequence goes on from OX459001.1 coordinate 5,380,612, forward strand.
CTGAAACGCATAAAAACGTTCCCCTATATTAACAATATCATCTTACACTGAATTTCAGCCGAAAACGGTTGATTACAAGACCGAGTTCGCTTAAATAAACAACACACTATGGGTTACCCAACATTGCCAACGGCCTTACAAAAACTAATAAGAAACAAGACAAGTTTAATCCAGTCCCGAAAGTTGTAAAGGAATTTCGTGCCTCTCCGCGTCTACGTAGTGTTGCTATAGACAAATTTTATTTACGACGTACTATGCACTATGAAGGTCTACTACGGCTACTTTTGTACTCGTAGTTCTATAAGAATAAAAGTTTTTTTTTACATTTTCTTAATCTATCTTAGCTTTATGAATAATGGTACAACAACTTAAATTTTAACATAGAAAAGATAGGTCCGTAACTAGGCTGCGCGTTTATTTTGGAGGCCCGGAGTTGCGTTAAGTTTTAATTAATACACATATTGGTTGATCTGCTTTTATTTTCAAGCACACTCTCGGTATCACCCAGTTCGCACAATAGCAACTTTGGACGTGGAGTTGCAGATTCCCGTCTGATATACAATACAACACATTACAAGTATGAACGAATCAGTCGATAGCTTCGAACATTCCTTTTCTATCAGTTAATACACTGACTTTATTTTAGGATCTCAAGTAGGTATCAGAGCTGCTACTCGTGGAATTCTAAGCACGTTACAGTCAAAACGTGAAGGAAAATTTGCAAGATACAGCACGTGTCCGTGATAAACGTTTTAATAGCTTGTTATTTCTCGTTATACATCAATCGAATCGCGAGATTGATTGATATAACATTACGCCTGTAATATCCGAAGGATCAATCAGAGGTGTACACCCACATTTTGCCAGTTATTTTTAAGTCCCATGTAATAGAGGGCGAGCATAATGACATCAACCAGGTACAGATCAGATCCAGACTCTATGGATTCTTCAAAGTCAATGAAAATGCAAAGTAAATGCATTATTTGCTCTTTTACCTTACTAAGAAGTATTTCGACTTATCGTGTGGTCCAGTAACTGGATTTTGTCAGATAGAACTACTGGTTCCATATTAAATCAAATCAAAAGTCATTTATTCAAACTTGGCTGATAATCAGCACTTTTCGAACGTAAAAATTTACTTTACTTATTTATTTACAAGTGACAGTCCCCCAAAACGCCCACCCTTCGACACTTCCTAGTGTTTTAGCTGGAAAGAAGAAGTGGCGGAACAAACTCCCTAGTTACACATCTGTATGTTTGGTTAGAAGAACCAGACTTGACACAATTGACTTGACGACACGGTTGACCCAGTGGCTAAGCGATTGGACTGCTGCGCTGCGTGTCGCGGGTTCGATCCCCGCACGGAACAAATATTTGTATGGCCTGCAGATAGTTGTTTCGGGTCTGGGTATTTGTGTATGTGACTTTATGTTTGTGAACGCTCCCACGATACAGGAGCAATTCCTAGTGTGGGGCAACGTTTTTAAAAAAAAAAAATAGAAAAGTGTAAGTTAATATTACAATTTACGATTAATACTGGTATCAATCTGCAGCCAGCTAGACTGTAAGCTAATCCTAACGTTGTAGGGGAAAAAAACTCTTCATTTTGCAAAAGAACTCGTTCAACTAGTTCTTCCGGTGATACATACAAACTTGCAACATTTGTTGTGTTCTGTTACAAAGAGAATCTATGCAGAAGGATCCGGGATGGCCTTAGACGATGCACTAGCTACATTTTTGTTGTGTTCTGGTACGAAGAGAATGTGCGGAGGAGGATCTAGGATAGACTTAGACCACGCAATGCCTCTAGTACCTGCATAGCTATTTACAACCACTCGATTGTTCGTCATATCATCATCTAGTCACGGAGGACTTAAAGGATGACCCGGATATTGAAAGGGAGCGTAGGGCGTTGGCGGTAAGGAGCAATATGCTGGCCCGTAGGTTCGCTCGATGTACAAGGGAAGTGAAAATAACACTTTTTAGGGCATATTGCCAATCCTTTTACTCGAGTGGCCTGTGGGTTCGGTATACGCAACGAGCCTACAACGTCCTATACGCGTTCAGTATAATAATCCTTTCAGAATGCTGTTGGGGTTGCCACGCTATTGTAGTGCGTCTCAAATGTTCGCAGACGCGCGCGTTGACGGTTTCCACGCTATAATGCGGAAGAAAGTGGCGTCGTTATTCCAAAGACTGCGCGGTAGCACCAACAGCATTTTGCAAATGATTGCATCCCGTTACGACTGTCCCATACAGGCTCACTGGGTAGGAATAGTCACGGGAAAATTGTGATGCTGTGTACCTACTAACATAGATCGTAAGAAAATTGTTACTAACACTTATATTTATATTTACCTACTAACATAGATCTTAAGAAAATTGTTACTAACACATATATGGATTCTGTCCGAAATAAATGGTTAATAATAATAATATCCAATCGATCGGATATGACGGACAATCGAAAATTGCTATTCACGAAACCGACGGAGATTATCAATCCTGCCGACAGCTATTTGCAATCAGAAGTGCAACCCAATCAGAAAAACGACGCAATTTTGTACTACACTATAAACAAGAGTCGTTGCGTATCCATTTGTAATTAAAATCATTTTTAAATTGTTTTTAATTATATGTTTAGTAACTAGACGAAGATTCAGTAGAATATTATAGTCAAACTTATAGAAATACTCAATAAAGATAATGTATAGGCTACATACAATTTTTCACCACCAGTTTTTATGTCGATCGAATCTGTGGATAGCATTTGTCAATCGTTCGATCCAAAAATCTGATACTCGAAAAAATGTCAAGTTCGATTCGACTTCGATTCGATTGTTTGTAAATAGCTATGCTGGTCTACCTACAGAAAGCGTACTAATTATGAAAGTATTCCTAATATCCGTTCATTGCAGTCTTTGAGTCTACTCACGCCATGTAAGACAACGGACACATAAATAAAATTTCACGAAGATTTATTTATGCACGATACTCATACGAACTACACCCACGTTTCACAAAATATCTATTTTCAATACATTACACAACATCAAAAACATAAACACTCACAATAGCTTTACGAGCGTCTGTTTTGAAAAACAACCGGAAAATATGTGAAGATTGTGGTAAAATTATTTGTTGAATGACGTCATTTGGCGCGTTATATTTCAGTGTGAGATTTTCAATGTGGATTTGTATTGTATCGGATTGCGGAAAGATACAGCAGATGCTCTCTTAGTGCATGTTTGAGATATAATAGTGGATTGATGGTGTTGATTGTTATAAATGTCTTTTTTTTTTTTGGCGGGTGGAAAATCATCAAATAACCCCTCATCAAATGGGGTCCCGCTCTTGGGCAGAGCGAAAGGGAGTGTCAGACTTCTACTGACTAAAAACCACCCATGTTCCTTTTTAGCCCTAAATGTCGAGGCCGCGGTAACTCTCACGAACAACCTGCAGCCCCGACGGGTGTTATAAAAGTCTGACAAAAGTTTTTAAACTGACATGGTCACTAACACCATGTTTACTTTTTGTTTCGAGTTCCCGATATGACTGAAGTCATTGCGGCTGGATGTTTCTAAGCAAACAAATCGATCTACCCTCTTTAGTAGCGGTAGTAGAGTGTGTGTAGTGTAGTGTTGTAGTCTTGTAGTGGTTGTGCTACCGAACGCAAAAACGAACAAGATAGCGGGTAGACCGATTTGTCTGCTCATAAACATCCACCCGCAATGACTTCAGTTTATCCGTGGTCATGGTACTTGTAACAGCCGAAATATCTCGTTTTCAGTATTAATAACAGAGGCTAATAAAAGTTTTCCTGTTATAAAAACCGGCCACACCAGCTGGCGGGACATCGCAAGATATGCGACAAAAACGGTCATATCTTTTGACTTACAATTTTCAACCGACTTCCAAAAAGGAGGAGGTTCTTAATTCGTCTGTATGTTTTTTTTTTGTATGTTTGTTATCGCATATCTCCGTCATTAATGAACCGATATTCTAAATTATTTTTGTGTTCGAAAAGGTATACTCCCTAGGTGGTCCCATTGTCACCAAATCAGGATCTGATGATGGGATCTCAGGGAAATCGAGGGCAACTCTCAAATTTTATAGGCACATATTATGATGTTTTTCATATATTTTCTAAAGCTGTTTAAGTATTTCCGTCTGACCATCATAATATCATGTGAATTTGCTGATGATGATGGAAGGTTCAACTTCTCAACGGTTAGGAGTTGAAAGAAAATTATTTCTTATTTATACTCACTTATGGAGCGATAATTGTATTCTTTCAGGGTATCAGGCTGACCCGTCGGGGCTGCGGGTTGTTCGAGGGTTGTTCGAAAGAGATACCGCGACCTCGGCGCAAGGGCTAAGAAGGAACATGGGTGGTTTTTAGTCAGTAGAAGTCTGACACTCCCTTTCGCTCTGCCCAAGAGCGGGAGTGGTTATTTGATGATTTAACACCCGCCAAAAACAAAAAAAAAACAAAAGGGTTAGGCAGAGGTGTAGGTTTCTATTATAGTAGGTCCTACAGTCGCATTTTCATAGGGGGCGAGCTTATTCCCATCAAGCGGGCACAAATCCAGGCTCCGTGACTAGTACTGAGGAGTTCTAGATAAAAGAACCCAATTACACTTTGGCCGACATGGGAATCGAACTTCGAATCTCATGCTCATCAGTTGCGCTTGCAACTACTAGACCAACCATGCAATCACGCAATCATTCACTCAATATTAAATAATTTTACGTCTCAAACATGCTTGTAATGTCATCATCATCATCATCATCATCTGCCCTTATCCCGTTCTATTTGAGGTCAGCGCAACACGTTTTCTTATTCCATTCTTCCCTGTAACACATCAAGATGGCATTTATTCCTTTCTCATTCATTTCATTCCTCACACAATCCATCCATCTTTTCTTTGGCCATCCTCTCCCTCTCCATCCATCAATATTTATATCCATCACTTTTTAGTCACATCCGTTTCATCCCTCCTCATTACATGACCATACCAAGATAAACGACTTCCTTTCAATTTTTCTGTAACAGGTGCCACTTTCAAAATTAAATGTAATAGACGATAATTATAATAAATGTTTTATTTTTAAATGTATTTGTGATTGCATAGTATTAAGTCAATCATCATCTGCGGCGAATATTTCATTGACTGTGAATTTATTGTGAGATTTTTATAATTGAAATTAATGGGTGATATTTTGTAACTTCTTAGTTCATTGTACTGTTTAAAACTTCCAAATGAGACTAAGGTTAGGAACCTATGTAAAATTATGAAAAGATAAAATATATTGTGTATTCACCGTTTACCTCGCTAATCTTAACATTAATGCCTTCTACATCTGCCAGGAGTTTGGTGCAATAACCCTTCAAGATCGTTCGTCTTAGAATACGGTTCAAGAGAGGACATTTACATCTTGTTTTGAAGTCTGTAGTATTGCAAAATGGCGATAAGTCAAAAAAGAAAATATAGAATATAGAAATATAGATAAAGTTTGAAATTCGAATGTCTTTTGTTGATGATAACTCTTTTCTTCTTTGATTTTACTGTTGCGTGAGAATTTGATTGGCCACTTTAGTTTTGACTTTGAAAATGTTAATTTTATTTGATTTCTCAATTTTATTTTGCATTTCAATAGGTACAATAAAAGTGCAATTGTTTTATTTCTTGCATATTAGGCTAAAAGACCCAGTCTACCAAGATTGACTAGCCCGGCGTAATAATTGCGTAGGTATACAAGCTTTTTAGGGTTCCGTAGGGGAATGGCAAAAAACGGAACCCTTATAGATTCGTCATGTCCGACCGTCTGCGCGTCTGTCCGTCTGTCCGTCTGTCCGTCTATCTGTCTGTCCGTCTGTCCGTCTGTCAATCTGTCTTTCCGTCCGTATGCCACAGCCACTTTATTCGGAAACTATTAAGACTACACAGTTGCAACTGGTAGGTAGATGTGATCTATAAACCGCTTGATCTTAAAACCAATTTAGAAGCAAAAGATGCTCGCAACGTCATCCTGTGATGACGTAATAGCATTTACAATTAGAGATACACAAGAAATAAATAGACAATATCGAATATCTTCACATATGACGAACATATCTTCAGCTGCTAACTGGAAGTAATGTCTGACCTCATAATAATTATGTAAAAATATCAACAGACTTGCACACTTCACTAGGAAGTAGGTACAGTCGAACAAGCTAATAAGTATACAGCCAGCTAATTTGTCTTTACTGTTAAGATTATACAGATACATTTAGATACTGATGTCAAACGATACAGCGTTTGACATCAGTCGCTTAATGCGAAACACTTTATAAAACAAAATTACAATCAATATTTTCAGTGTTATAGAATTATAAACATCTCTACCCTGTATACTTATTAGCTTGTTCGACTGTACAACAGACTGATGCAAAACTTAGTAGGTTTCCCTTTTTTATTTTAATATATTCCTTAGTAAATATACCTACTAAATAATTAGGTAATGCTAATACGTAATATATTATCTGTCCTAACATTAGAGAAGCCGAAGACTTATAATTATAATACCCTACAGCCTACACTATTACGAAATTGTCGAAATACAGGAATATCAAAATTCCTCCTTTATCCGCTTCACTAAATCGGTAATATTGAGTTACAGCTTATATTAACTTTCACAAATTATTTGCTTTGTCTTTACCACCAGCCTATAATATTTCCACTGCAGGGAATCTGGCCTCCGTGGGTACCGCACGATCTCCCGCGAGGCGGCGAACCTCCTTGCCGGATTGCCGCCGTGGGATCTAGAGGCGAAAGTCCTCGCGCGCCTGCATGAATGGCGCGCGGAGGCGCTGCACCGGGGGGTCACTCCGTTGCCGCGGCTAATTGCTGCGCAGCGGACAGACCTCCGGTGCGATCTCATGGCGGCATGGAGAGAGCGACTGTCGCAACCCCGTGCAGGGCACGCCACGATAGTGGCGGTAAGTCCCCTCTTTGAGGAGTGGCTGGAGAGGCGCCACGGCGCCCTCACCTTCCGTCTGACGCAGGTACTCACCGGACACGGTTGTTTCGGGAGGTACCTGCACCGAATCAGGCGGGAGGAAACGCCCGGATGCCACCATTGCGAGGATCGGCCGGAGGACACGGTGGAGCACACTGTGGAGGTGTGCCCCGCTTGGGCGGAGCCCCGCCGTGTTCTCGTAGCGGCGATCGGCGGCGGCGACACCTCGCGTCCGGCCCTGGTGCAAGCCATGGTCCGGGGCGAGGAGGAATGGGACGCCGTCGCCTCCTTCTGCGAAGCAGTGATGCTAGCGAAGGAGGTGGCGGAACGTGAGAGGGAGAGAACCTCTCGTCCCAGCCGCCGCGGGAGGCGCTCCGGGCGTCGGGGGCCACGTGATGGCTTCCGGCCACCGTAGACGCGGGCCTGTGGACGGTGAGTGATGGGTAAGCTCGCCGTCCGTCCGTCTTATGACGACGACAGGCCGTGTCGACGGCGCGTTCGTGTTCCACGCGCGCCTCAAAGAGATGTCAGCAACATGGAAGGGGCCCGCTAGGGCCGACGCCTGTCGAGGCTGCGGGCTGTCCGCAAGGGAAACCGCGGCCTCGACATGAAGGGCGAAGAAGGAACATGGGTGGTTTTTAGTCAGTAGAAGTCTGACACTCCCTTTCGCTCTGCCCAAGAGCGGGAGGGGTTATTTGATGATTTCCCACCCCCAAAAAAAAAAAAAAAAAAGGGAATCTGGCCTCTAGAAGAGGATAATCCATCACGCGTGCCCAGTGCGGATTGGTAGATGTCACAATCAAGTCTTCGAATTTTTTGGTTCTAAGACATGCCGGTTTCCTAACGATGTTTCTTTCACTGGTTTGAGAGCAGTGGTGATGAAATAAAATACACAAATTAATGCGCCTGCCTGGGTCAAACCCACGACTTACTCTTCGTAAGTCGGGGCTGCCACCACTGGGCCACCGCTGCTCTCATTTGCTTTGTAATGAAAGTAAATACAACATTAGTACTAGTGCTAACTTGGTATCCCAAACGTGATTGCTGAGCACGAGTTCCTGTGTTCGATTCCCGGGTCGGGCTAACAGTTTTTGGCTTTTTTCATTGGAAGTTCCTCAGTAGCAGCCACGTAGTCTGGATTTGTGCCCAGTTGATGGGAATAAGCTCGCCCCCTATTGCATGGGACTTAAACATAACTGGGGTAATCTAGGTGTACCTAACTTTTATTAGGTACCTCAACCTCCTTCCAGGCGTGATGTTATGTTATATTATTTTACTTTCAACAGTTATTCTCGTCACGAGGAATGATTTAGATCTTATAATTAGAAGCCCAACTTCATCCTTACAACGAAGGACCTGTCCTTGCAAGGGAAATTGCGGAAACTCCTTGCTCCCAAGTAAAAAGTTAAGTGAATATGTAAATGCGGGATCATTTGCGCCATCCCGCCATATTTGATTAGGCCACTTACTAATCTTCAAGGGGCTTTTTATCTCCTTCCTTATTTATGGTGCTGAGAGTGTATTACCCCATTATATATTGATTCAATTTCCAGGAACATTTCCTTACTAGGAATATTTATTGTCAAAAGACTGTCAAATCGTCAACACGTACTTCAAAGTGTCTCCGTGTTTTTAATGTGAAAAGTTTGTAAACAGAGTGCATTCTTGACAAATGTGTACTGATTGTGCGAATATAAGTACTGTGCATAAGTGACATTGTTTGTGGCGATAAACATTAATGTTTTGTGGGAGAAAACGTTAAAAAAACTTTTGCTTTTTGTAAGTACATTGCAAAAATATCCTCAAGTACCCCCATTTGTGAATAGTTGCTGGTTGTACTACACTTCACTCTTCGTGTTTTCATTCACCGCCGGCTGTCATCAGTGTCAACTGTCACTGTCATAACAAAAGTAATCTACTTTTTTCTGCCCTGATACCTAGTCTTTTAAGCTAGTTTGACATTTGGCGTTAATCAAAGTTGTCAGCCTAAAAAAATTACCCCAATTCAGGGAGAACATTTAAATCACCAACACGTCATCAGTGTGCTTTCGTAGTCCGAGTCGGACAGACGTGTGACGCATCGCGCTGTTATTTTTGATTTCCTCATACTGCTAACCATGCCTCGCTCACCCCCGATGACTCCAAATGCCTGTGTTTTACCGCAAACGCGGTCAGAACCCGATCTATCTCCTGCCACCTCGGTCTCAGATAATAACCTTTTTGGTTCTATTAATGTCACTACAAGGCCGGGCAATAAACGATTTCGAGGCGATGACAGCAGTACAGAGACGGATGGCGGATTCGAGGAACTGAAAAACATGCTGAGTTCTTGGAAGGCTGATCAGGATAAAATCCTCAAAAAATTACTGACTGACGTTTCTGAATTGAGGCAGCAGAATATCTCCATTCAAAAGTCCAACTCTGAGATTGAAAAATCCCTTAAATTCTTTAACGCGGAATTTGAGGCTATGAAGAGTCGCTTGGACGCCGTGGAAGCCGAACACAGGGAATACGCGAAGCGTTATCATGAAATCGCCAGCAATAATAGCGAACAGAGGGTGGCAATACTGGAAGCAAAAATAGACTCCATGGAACAACAAGCACGACAGTTCAACATAGAGGTCTGTAATCTGCCAGAAAAACGCAATGAAAACCTTGTGACGATCATGGAGTCGATATGTAGTGCCATTAATTCACCGGTGTCGCATAATGACATCATATCTATACATAGAGTCCCACACGCGCGCCAGCAGGATACCAAACCCAAGAATTTAATTGTCAAACTTAGGTCGAGGATCGTTCGTGACAATTTACTAAGCGCCTACCGTAATGTGAAGTGCCTCAAGTCTGATCAGGTAGGAATATCAGGCGCTACTTCTGTTCCTATATATTTAAATGAACATCTAACCCTGAAAAATAAGACTTTATTTCGTGAGGCCAAAACACTTGCAAATAAAAATGGATTTAAATATGTTTGGGTTAGAAATGCGACAATACTTGTGCGTGAGCGAGACAATGACAAATCATTTGCGATTCGCTCCACTGAAGACCTCAAAAGAATCGTCGCTAGCGAGAAAACCGGTACAGGTAGTGCAAATCAATGAATTTAAATGCGCTGCTGTATCATTAAGCTGTACCTTATCATTTTGCTTACTGCTTTCATGTGATGTATTGTATCCTCAAACCTACATTTTCTCAGTTCTGTGCATGTTTTGCTGTTATTTTTTAATTCCCTTTTATGCCCTGTCTGTTATCTGTTTGTTGTTAAATATTAATGCAATAATGTGTCTTCCTCAGTTTAATGAGTATGTTTTATGTGTGTTGTTCCATAATTGTAAGCAACTAAAATTATGTTTAAAAAAATATTGTTACCTTCTTATTATTTTACCGTATAGTAGTGGTCTGGGCTACAAACTTAGAATTGCTGTTTCAATTATATATTCAAAATATTCTTGTATTATTTCTACTTGTTGCAAACTTTTCAATGGCTTCTACCAACGTAACGATTTATTACCAGAACTGTAGAGGGATTCGTACGAAGTTACATACTCTTTATATGAATATACTGGCTAACGCCTATGATGTCATCATACTGACTGAAACCTGGCTGATTCCCAGCATCCAAGATGGCGAATTCATTGACGATCGGTATATAGTCTTCAGATGCGATCGCGACCGCTTTGCGACTAAAAAACACGATGGTGGGGGAGTTTTAGTGGCGGTGCTTCGGGAGTTACGTCCTACTAAGTTAACAACATATTTTGTCAACCCAGAAGTCGAACACGTCGTGGTCCAACTGCCTGCTTCTCATCACAACAAACGCCATATTATCACTGCTACATACATGCCACCGCGAATGCGAGAAGAACTATACACACAATACTTTGACATGTTACAAGGCTTAGTTAACGCTCCCACCACTGACTCATACTTTATTGTTGGTGATTTTAACCTACCAGACATCGCTTGGTTGGACCAAGGGGATCATGCAATTGCACAGGTTTCAGATACAATAGGACGAATAATGTTGAATTTTTTAAATTTGATCAATGGCTCGCAATTTAATGTCACTAAAAATAAATTAGGTCGTATACTCGATTTACTTATATCCAATGTCGATTGTCGGGCGGTATCATGCAATGCTTTACTTGATCCAGATAGCCATCACCCAGCTATTTCTGCTTTGACTTGCTTGACCACTCAATACACTCCCCTGAAATGCCGTACGGTTCATAGACATAACTTTCATAAAGCCAATTACGATGCTATAAATTATGAATTAAGTAAAATTGACTGGGACAGTAGACTCTCTCACCTCGGTTCTGAGCAAGCTGTTAACGTCTTCTATGAGGCACTATACGGTATCATCAAATTGCATGTTCCGTTGACTAGAAATAAAAACTCTTGCTTTCCAGTTTGGTTTTCGCCATCTCTCATACGAATCTTTAAAACTAAAGAACGCGCCTGGATTAGATGGAAGACATACAACAATCAATCCGATTACTTCAAATTCTCCAACTATCGGAAACTTTTCCACAGTGAGTCTATCCAATGCTATAAGAAATACATTGAAGCGGTCGAAGACAGCATTCCTAAGAACGTAAAGCATTTCTGGACTTACATCTCATCTAGAAAGGGAAAAGCTAATTATCCGGCCAGTATGTACTTCAAAAATGTTTCTTCTGATGACCCCACGGACATATGTAATCTATTTTCATCTTTCTTTTCTTCTGTCTACGAACCCTCTACTTTTGACCCTGAAAAATGGCAGCCTTCTGACAGCTTTGCAGATAACTCGTCTTGCATTTCCGATATTGACCTTTCTGTGAAAGTTATACGATTGAAATTAAAATCTTTGGATCCATCTAAAGGTGCGGGACCTGACGGTTTGCCACCCAACTTCTTCATAAAAACGTGTGACGCCTTGTGTAATGCTTTGCATATCATTTTTAACAAATGTTTGTGTGAGGGTGTTTTTCCCGCAATTTGGAAACGTGCGTTTATTACTCCTGTTCATAAAGCTGGTGACAAGAATAATGTAGAGAATTACCGCCCCATCTCAATCCTTTCCACCTTGTCCAAGGTATTTGAGAGTCTTGTCCACAGCGCCTTGTATCCCAAGATTCATCAACTAATTATACCTGAACAACACGGTTTTGTTAAACGTCGTTCAACCGCGACAAATCTGTTAGTGTTCACGAATTACCTCTTTGAAAAAATGGATCGGCGCGTTCAAGTAGACGCTGTCTATACAGACTTTCAGAAGGCTTTTGACAAGGTGGATCATTCACTGCTTTTAGAAAAAATTGCCTTCAATGGAATTCGTGGTAATTTGCTGAGATGGTTCGCTTCTTATATTTTTAATAGAACCCAAAGAACGGTAGTTAATGGATATGAGTCTGAGCCTGTTGTTGTTAAGTCTGGGGTGCCACAGGGATCCATTTTAGGTCCTCTTCTCTTTATAATATTTATTAACGACATTAAAAACTGCTTCAAAAATTCAAATTTTTTAATGTATGCAGATGACTTAAAAGTCTATAGATCATGTAAAAATACACAAGACTGCGTACTCTTGCAAGACGACCTAGATAGGCTTAATGCGTATTGTATTAAAAATAAACTTTTTCTCAGTACTCCAAAATGTCATAGCATTACATTTACTAAAAACAAAAAAGTAATACCTTACAAATATTATATTAATACCGTACGTTTGGACAGTGTTGCGAGCGTCCGGGACTTGGGTGTCACACTGGATTCACGTCTACATTTTGACATACATGTTGATAACATAATAAACAAGGCATTTCGTATGTATGGCTTTGTCATGCGATCATCTGGTGACTTTGTGCGGCCCTCTACGTTCTTGCTATTATACAAAACTCTGATACGCTCCCAGTTGGAATACGCTATCCAGATCTGGAACCCTCTCTACGACAAATACTGCTCTAGATTGGAAATGGTACAGAAAAAGTTCTTGCGGTCTATAAATTATAAATGTTTTAATTCCAAGGCTCCATACGCGCAGTTGCTGACGCGATATGGTGTACTAAGTTTGGGGTCCAGGAGACTGCTTCTGGGTGCAATGACACTACATGGCTTATGTAACAATAAATTCGACTGTATAGAACTCAATAATCAGTTATGTTATAGAGTACCCAGAACTGTTGTCCAACGGGGGGTGCGCGTACCCCGACTGTTCCATACAGACTTTTGCAAAACTAACGCCGGAGTGCGCGCACCTCTTCGTCGCCTTGTTGAGACATACAACACACACTTCATGGAGCTTGACATATTTACCTTATCCAACCAAATGTTTAAAAAAAAAGCCATAGATATTTTGTCAAAAAGCAGTGGAGAAGGTGATAAATAATTTAATTGAATTGAATTATTTTGTATTTTGTTTTGAATTAATTTGAACTGAACTAAATTGAATTATATTGAACTGAATTGAATTATATTGAACTGAATTGAATTATATTGAACTGAATTGAATTATATTGAACTGAATTGAATTATATTGAACTGAATTGAATTATATTGAACTGAATTGAATTATTTGAAATAAGCATATTAAACTCAATTTAATGAAACTAAACTAAATTGAATGGAATCAATCATTTAGAATTAAAATATTTAGTAAATAATAAAAATTTAATAATTTGTTTGTATTCAAATGAAATTAAGATTAGTATAGGTTTATCTGAATTAAATACAATATCTAATGCGGCTGTCACAGAAGGCTCTGTATTCTGTAAAAAAATTACCACAGTCTGTTATTCTTTTGTTAAGACGTGGATATTGGTGTGGGTTACATGTTTGTGAGCTTTAGTTTTTAAGAATTTTTGTATTTTCTATAGCATGTAACTGTTTTATGTCCTTAATAAATAAATAAAAATAAAATTATTATCTCAATTTTTTTATTACTCGTAACCGGCGCGGCGTGCGTGCATGACCAATGAATGAATGTGGACGAGGCAAAAGAAGCATGTTAGGATCGTAGCAGGTGGCGTTCTGTGGTTTCTGTCTACCCCCATAGGAAAAGGGCATGAGTTTATGTAGATATGTATGCTTATTTACAAGTTAAAACTGTACCAAAGTGGATTTTATGTCTAACATAAACCTCAGCAGTAGCCAACAGCCATCGTCTTAATAAGTTAATAACCATGCTTGATACACAGAAAGTCTGCTTATCCGAAAAAAAAAACAAAAAAGGAACTTAAATGTGTAGTTGTGTAGCGCTCAAATATTCTCTTTACTTCAGTAGATGACTCTCTAACTAAAGTACACAAACTAAAATAAGTCCAGGGACTCACAAAAGCTTATCTACTATATAGAAAAAATAAGATTCGTTCAATGAATGTTAAAATGGCCACGGCTGTTCATTATGTACTGACAACATGCTCCAGCCCTTTTATATTCTTCGCAGAATTTATTTCATTACAAAGTCCGCTCAAGCTCATGCCGTCACGGGAGACGTCCATAAAAACCCTTAACCCACACATCTATGGAGGAAGTATATAAAAATATACTCCCTTTGTAACAGGCACAGAGTAAAAGGGAATAAAAGCGATACCCCGTTTGTGAAGCTTTTCAATGCCTACAGTTTTAAGCCCTCTGTAAGATAAGGCGACTGGCGATAGGCCGGCGAAGTTTTGCGAAGGGTGGTTAGTAGCAGCTGGATGAGAGAAGCTGAATATCGAGTTACAGCTAAGTGCCATTCAAGAAAAGAAGCTTTATAATGTACACACGAATATTGTGTACACCTGTAATTGGTGCCCACATAAGAACCCTAACCTATATACATGTATTGTACGTTTGAAAATGTATGCACTGTTGGCGTAGCTATTTAAAATAATTAAAGAAATGTCAATCTGTGATGAACACCAAAGGCAAGTTATGATAATGAGGACTCCATGGCCAACACAGTCAGTATTGTAAATCCATGTATTAAAGAACCGTGCCCCTCTCCTTATAGGGACCTCCCCCAAGCTTCGTCACATCGCCCGAAAACTGATTTTCGCGTCCGGCGGTTTCGCTTCTGTTATTTTTTTTTACTCTATGATGAAAGACGTTGTCACGTAGCAACAGCTGGTATAAAAGAGGGAGCAAAGGTAAATTAAAACACGATTTTCTCCTTAGTATAAGTTGATTGTGAGTGAATTGAGTTTTCGTGTACTTTTAAATGTTTTTGTGGATGTTAAAATATCGATACTTGGAAGCTTGAAGGTGTGTCTTTTAAAGTAATTTTATTATATCAACGGAGAATTAAACTTTGGGAGGAATAACTGCCTAATAGTCTTTTATAAAGTGCTTTATGTTGCTAACCAAAAATGTAATGAAAAGCTTTTAATGTTTGGATAGGTTGTTACCAACCGATTCTTAGTTTGGTTAGTAAACGTGTTTCCATTGCTATGATAACTTTCCTGGAGCTTTAATATTCAGTGTTGAACAATATCGGGACGCTCTGTAAGAACTTTTGGTACACCTTTATCAGAGATCCAATCAACCCTTTCAAAGTACTTCATATTTGACAGGACTGACATTAAGCGTTTTGATTGTATTTAATAGCAATCCAAAAATCCAATAGACACGTGTTAAGGTGAGTCCTTACGATGTAACATAACAATTGTTATAAAACATTTTTAATAGACAAAATTAGCAACGTTAATAATTTAGACGTGTAATCTAGCTTTCCAAAACATGTTAATTAATCTAGACGAAAGACATGGAAAAGTCAAAGGGCTGCCTTTGACTTTTCTATGACTTTGTCACTACAAAAAAATCTTCCATCATGTGACGTCAAAATTATCTTTCTCTTTCTTCTCTCCTACATCTCCCATCTCCTTCCCCCAAACTAATATCGAAAGCCAAGAAGTTTTTTTCGCCATGATCGTTCAAAGCCATCGACGGCCAACTGAAATCGCTCCCGAACCTAATGGGGGTCGAAATGTGTTCGACCTCGATACAAAGTAGGCGATACATGGAAAATGAACAATCATAATGGGGCTTATGGTCGAGTATTACGGTAAGCGGGTTGTAACTTGTAAGTGCGAAGGTTAGGTTTGGGTGAATGACAAAATTATGTTTGTAGGTTTTTGTACTAGTGTAATAATTTAGTAGCATGTTTTTATAATATGCAGCAGCTTTCCAGTACATTGTCACTCAGTCTTTAAGTTTTTCAGCGGATCTCGCACGTCAAGCCACAAATCCAGCGCAAATACCGGCAAGAAAATATTCCAACAACTTGTGGATAACCATTAATTTATTAACTACTTTTCGTCCCATATTCTTTAAATAAAATATCACTCGTAAAATCGTTATTTTATTTTATTTGACTCTATTTCCTTCAATACTAATATTAAAAGGCAGTTGCAAAGTTTTTTTATTAATTACATTTTCTTGTCGGGTTTAGCCTACGGTGGCGTGTTGGGCACGTTTCAATTGTCGGCTATGTCCGACCGCGGCGTTCAAAAGATTAAGCACACTTTAGAGCTATCCCAATAACCTGTACAAACCCAAAAAAACAAAAGTTTGTCACATAAGGGCGCATATTCACCCGTCGGGGCTGCGGGTTGTTCGAAAGAGATACCGCGGCCTCGGCGCAAGGAACATGGGTGGTTTTTAGTCAGTAGAAGTCTGACACTCCCTTCCGCTCTGCCCAAGAGCGGGAGGGGTTATTTGATGATTTTCCACCCGCCTAAAAAAATAAAGGGCGCATATTCATCTGATCTTGACGATCTAAAACAGGAAGATTTAAAACAGAATTGATGAAAACTATTCGGTAGCTTGTTCTTCGTTATGGGTGTTAAAATGTCACTTTGTGTAGGCCCCTTTATGCCTACCGATATAATGGAAAATATCGCTATCTCTCGTCATCATCTACCTAGCCTTTTCCCCAGCTATGGGAAAAAATTTAATATAATTATATTGAATTGAAATTGGGTTCGGTTTTTAGTATTATCAAATGCAGCTGAATCAGTTTTTTACATGGAGCAACTACCTATCTGACCCGCACAACCAGAAAACAGACTGTGCTTAACTGCTTAGCTGATTTTACGTACTATAAGTATCATCATCTGCCTAGCCTTTTCCCAACTATGTTGGGGTCGGCTTCCAGTCAAACCGGATGCAGCTGAATACCAGTATTTTACATGGAGCGACTGCCTATCTGACCTCCACAACCCAGTTAATACTAGGTAATACGATACTCTTTGGTAAGACTGGATGTCAGAATTTCAGGTCACTGGTTACCTGTAACGACTGCCAAAGATCTATTTATGGCAGCCGGGACCAACAGCTTAACGTGCTTTCCGAGGCACGGAGGAAACTCGGTCTGTCGGGCGGTCACCCATCCACAGATCGACCTAGGCAAGCACATGGCAGCTTTACCTAAAGATCGACCCGAGTGGCAGTTCTTATTAGGCCACATTATAAGTATAGAATAGATTATTCTTCACCATGGGGCACTTCTTGCTCGTTTATTCTCTGTAATCCCGATTTGCAATCAGGAAAAACGTTAGCCGAATTTACATATCAATAGAGGTTGTTAATGTATTCCCCTGTGAGGTATAGGGTGGCTATACGCTTTTATGGGGCTACTAACTTGCTGCTAATTGCCCTCCACTCCCAGAATTATTTATATTGCAACGTAATAGAAATGTAACTTGGGCCTAATATACTTACTATTTGATTTTATAGGGCTGGATTTGGTGACCATTATCAAGTATTTATGAATCTGGACAGGATTTGTATCTGTGGTGGCCATTTCGGTACTTAATTTTAGCCACATTAAACGTCAATTATTGTCAACAGGTACATAATAATTTTGGGTCTATTGTTGGCTTTTTTTGTTAACCTACCACCGAAAACCCAAAGCCTGTGTTGATTTGATAACTAGCTCGAGGTACTCTGGAACAGAAAACAGGTTTTGAAGAGATTGCTTCTATGTAGTTCAAATCTTAAGATGTGACAATGTCCTATCACCCGCCTCTACTATCACTGTCACCTTTTTTTTTTTTTATTTTTTTTTTTATGGTGGGTGGAAAATCATCAAATAACCCGAAGTCTGACACTCCCTTCCGCTCTGCCCAAGAGCGGAAGGGAGTGTCGGACTTCTACTGACTAAAAACCACCCATGTTCCTTCTTAACCCGTCATGCCGAGGCCGCGGTATCTCTTGCGAACAACCCGCAGCCTATCATACCACCTTATTCATATTGAACCCTTGAAAGAAACAGAAAGATGTTTTAAATACTTACTTGCGTTTATCTTTTACACGCATTTAGCTTTTAAGATGTGAAAGGTCGCTTCAAAAAAGTTGTGAACACGCCATCTAAAGAAGCACATAAGCAGTCAAGTTTCAAAGGATAACAGCACTTAAACTAATAAACTAAAGGGGAGTTCGATGGGTCATACAATGGTGTTTCCTATGGCAGACACGCAGGGTACCCCATGATTATATTACCGAATAAACGTGAACGATCCTTTACACTTGTGATGTTGGTACTTTCTTACGATACAGGTAGGTTTCTCGTGGTATCTTCTTTACAATAAAATGCTTTAAACATCAAAAAGGTGTCGACTGGAGAACATAAAAAAAATCGTAAGAAAATATTCTCAATGTCCGCTCTCCGTCTTTAAATCTCCGTGTTTTACAAGTAATTCGCAAACGCTTTTGACGCACGCCTACCTGTTCGTAAACTTAAGTGTTTATTTTCTTTTTACTTACTTACTAAAACGTGCCAAAGTTAATTCCTAAAGACCGCTAAGGTTAAGTGTACCTAACGGTGTAGGCATAAGTTAATTTCATAACTACGAATAAAGTCTGACACTCTCTACCGCTCTGCCCAGAGCGGGAGGAGTCATTTGTTGATTTCCCAGTCAAAAAATAATTAATTATTCCTTAATCTAGACAAAAAGGCAGACGCTTGAAAAGGTCTAAACATAATACATTATATTATCGTGCCTAAATAATTAAATATCCCATGCCTCCAGGCTCAGGTCACGTAGATAAACAAAACGAACTAGACTAAACGTGAGCGGTGCTTTGGTAAGAATTAAAAGTAGAACGTGACGCTTTCGTCACGTTCTACTTTTAATTCTGAAAAAATAAAAAATAAACGACCACAGACCTTTGTCTGTGGTCGTTTATTTTTTATTTTTTCAGATTATCCTAAAATAGACAAGCTTTTCCCTGGCCTTAGCTTGCATGGAGGTCGGAAACTATCACACAGGGTGGTAGGAATATTTAAATAATATTAATTAATAACATCATCATCAACAGCCTATTAATGTTCCCACTGCTGGGACACAGGCCTCCACTCTTTGAGAGGGAATGGACTATAATATACCACGCGGGCCCAGTGTGAATTGGTAGATCATGTCACAACTCTTCGATTTTTTGGTTCTAGGACATGCCGGTTTCCTCACGATGTTTTCCTTCACCGTTTTTTACCCAACACTGGAATTGAACTTAGAGCCTAATGCTCAGTAGTCCACTTGACTAACAAGGTTAAAATGGATACGAAATCTAATGTTAGTATTACAAAGTTACAGAATAATATGCTTTTAGTAACATGAAGCTATCATAAAGTAGCGTTCCTACCAGAATGCAATTCCAAGGCTCATATGAAACTGTAGAGTGCTCACTAAGTGGCTCATATTGTTCATATTGCAAGTTGCTATACTTAGATGCAGACTTTTATCTAGAACACCTACTAACTCACGTACAGTCACGAGCAATAATATGTCATTGTATTCACTTGACAAAGTTCAAACGCGAATTTCTCGTGAAATAACGATTGCAACTTTGAGATATGACCTTGTTTATGATAATATGGGTTCCAAAATATTAGTTTTGTTAGGCTACAATAAAACGAACTTAAAACATTAGACAAAAATTGCTTCTAAACGTTGTTAAGTGTACATATTGGCGCTGCTGACATGCTGCATGACATGATACGAGTATTAGTAAACCTTTGAAAACTTTGTAACATATTGTGTAGGTATATTGCCCACCAGAATCAAAAGCGTTTTCTGAGTACTCTGAACATCTTGTGCCCATTTTCTCTCACACACACAGCTATTTCAATTAAGCATGTATTTAGATGTGCAGGAGATATGAGTGGCGCAGGCACAGGTGCACTCTCTGTTCTTTTTCTCGCATAATCCGATGGGACGGCAATCCGACACGTAGGACCGACGGCTTACCGAACTTTCCGAGGCTTTGGCCCTGGGTATCTAACTCCACTCTACTAGGGAGGTATACGGAGTTCGAACCAAGGACTCCACGATTAGCAGTCAGCCACGAGACCAACGGAGTAGAAACTGTCTAATACGTCTTGTTATACGAATATTATGCAGGTACTCAGAGCAGTGGTTGCCCAGTGGTGGCGGTCCCGACTTACGAACAGGGAGTCGTAGGTTTGAACCCAGTCAGGCGCATTACTTTGTGTAATTTATTTCACCACCGCTGCTCTCAAAACGGCGAAGGAGAACATCGTGAGGAAACCGGCATGTGTTAGAACCAAAAAATTCGAAGACATGTAACATCTACCAACCCGCACTGGATTATAGCCCATCCCTCTCCTAGAGAGGAGGCCTGAGATGATGTATATCAATATATGATAATGATGAGACGATGATGACGTAGCTAGCCTTAACGACCCAGAAGGATAATTAAAAATCTTGTTCGAAAGTAAATTATGCAAGTCAATGCATAGGTATCAACAAAATAGCGAAGAAAACCGCTGACCCACACTCTTACGAGCGACGGTCAGTTGTTTCCTCAAGAGAAATCAGTTTAACCGGTTTAACATACATCCTTAATTAATTGAACTGCGCGGTCCGACCTTGTTAATGCATTTTCATCCGCATCATCAGATTTCCCAGGGTGGGTGAAACCGATACAGGAAAATTTTAATAGTCTCGTGGATAAATCATTTTGTTGTTTTCCCATATCGTATTATAACACCACGTCTGTACTACGTGAAAGATTGGGCAGTGATGTATGAGGAACAGGATGTAAAGTTCCTCATCCCCCATGGAAAAGGGAGAATCCTCCGACCAGACTGGTGTTGTGTCTGGTGGGCTAACTGCCCGACATACGTAAGTCGGGATTTTCTATATACGCTAATGTCGCGGATAAAGTTGATAGCGCGATGTAGGATTTGTCAATTTAGTTCGCATGTGATCCGATAGATGTCGCTGTCGCCACACCTAGTACAGTCGAACAAGCTAATAAGTATACAGCCATCTAACTTGCATTTACTTTTAAGATCGTACAGGTATACATTTAGAGACTGATGTGAAATGTTACAGCGTTTGACATCAGTCGCTTAATGCGAAACGCTTTATAACACAAAATTGCAATCAATATTTTCAGTGTACTAGAATTATAAAGATCTCTACCTATATACTTATTAGCTTCTTCGAGTGGACAAGCTCATTCGCCAGTAATGTGAAGAGTCTATTTTACCTGCCGTGCTTTTTAGGGTTCCGTACCTAAAGAGTAAAAACGGGACCATATTACTAAGACTTCGCTGTCTGTCCGTCCGTCTGTCCGTCTGTCTGCTACCAGGCTGTATTTCAAGAACCGCGAGAGCTAGACAGTTGAAATTTTCACAAATTATGTATTTCTGTTGCTGCTATAACAAAAAATAAAATTAATATGTATTTTTTTCCATAATTTTTATAGATAATGGTACCCTTCGTCCGCGGGTCCGACTCGCACTTGGCCGGTTTTATAAATCACAGTGGCGCCAGTATCTACTAACGCTAACACGTGCACAAAACGAAGGTTTTATTTTAAACATAATAGGTATTATGATGTCCTCACCCCACATAGAAAATGACTTCCAAAATAAAACCCCCTTATCGAATACCAAATTCATAATCAATTCACTACTACAACGTACGAACTTTTTCCGTCGTAACTAAAAGAAATCACATTTGTCCTAATGCTCCCCATACAGCTGTGATATTCCCATAACCTGACATGGGAAACTTCCATCTGTGGGCCCATTCTGATATTTGATGTCTACCAAGAAACTTAATAAGGATTCGGATACATCTAAGTAGCTTTCAAAGGTCTACCCCGTTTTAGTCAATTTCTACCAAAAAGCACCTTGATCCTCTTACGAAAAAACCTAATCCTTAACTGAAAAATAATACCTACTTTCTCATGAAAATATATCCGAAACTTTAATACGATTTCGTCCGAATATTTTTCCTTTCGCACAAAGGCTGGGTCTTATCTCTGGCTACTGGCTAGCAACAACCCGAACTACACAAGTTCACATCTGATATAACTTTTGATATGAGCTTGTATCGAATTTTTGGCCTGTTTCCATATTTTTGTGAAGTTTGGAGGAAAACTGTGAAGATGTCAGATTTATCAGATGGGAAACTGTGTTACTGATTTATTACTTTTTAAATAAACGTTTAAGTTTGTTGGCCTTTGCTTTATAGAAAGAACTGGATCAAATAGTGAGTATGGAACTAGGTCGGGAATGCGGGTTGTTCGAAAGAGAGTTTGGAGTTCCAAACTTTTTTTTTTTGTTTTTTTTGTGCTTACTAGTTAGTAAGCACAGAAATATGTTGTTTGTTAAAACAAAACATGATACAACATAAAAACACAAAAAGAATTTTGTAAAAACACAAAAAGTATTTCGGTTTATTTACGACGGAGAATAGATCTCCAAATCCGCAAAAAAACATGCAAACAAAAAAAACATACAGACGAATTGAGAACCTCTTCCTTTTTGAAAGTCGGTTAAAATTGTAGGTAACGTGCCTACCTCACTTACTCTGTAAGTGGTTAGGTCCGCAATTAACTGACCTACAGCAAAATCCTACACTTACAATAAAACCTGTTTCCCTAAGGGTTTCAGAGGTCAGTCGGTCAAACTCTTCGTCCAACGAAAACATTGTTTGTTTATTTTAAACAAAAGGAGAAAAAGATTTTTCCTCATTTATTACCGACTACGTGAATGTCGGAAACATCAAGAATGACGATTTTTCCTTCAAAGTTTCATTCCCTGTTTCACCCCCTTGGGAAATGAATTTTGAAAAATCCGTCCATCGTAATTGCCTACGTCATAAGAGGAATATGTGTGCTAAATTTTAAGTTTCTAGCCCGGAGTATTAGGCCAGTGCGTTGATCCCAAGTCAATCAGTTTTGCCTTTTAGATAATTATCCCGAAGATTTGAGCAGCGGTGGCCCAGTGGTGGCAGCCCCGACTTACGAACAGTAAGGCATGACTTCGAACCCAGGTAGGCGCATTACTTTGTGAAATTTATTTCATCACCGCTGCTCTCAACACGGTGAAGGAAAACATCGTGTGGAAACCGACATGTCTTAGAACCAACAAAATTGAAAATACGTGACATCTACCAACCTGCATTGGGCCCGACTGGTGGATTCTAACCCTCTCCTAGAGAGAAGGCCCGAGTCTCTGCAGTGGGAACATTATAGGCTGATGATGATGATTACTGATGTCCAGAATCAAATGATCAAGCAGAGCAAGTAAATTACTATAATTACATATTGTTATCCATTATTCCAATTCATATAATCATATATTAATTTGTTAATAAAAATTATATAACACTGTTGAAACAGCTAAGTTCAAAAATCCTAACAACGAATACCTAGTGTTTGAAAATCAAATAAAACTATTTACAGACAAAGCTAAAACTATAAAGACCAAGATTCTCAATCCTCCACAAACAGACTGGATTAACAAGGACATTATCGCTGAAATCAACCAGAGGAACATGCTATCGGCAGAACATAAAACTAACCCTAGTAACAACACACTAAAAACCGAATTCACGAAGAAAAGAGATTATGTAGCTAAATTAATATCAAAAACAAAAAATTCCTACTATTATAATGAATTTAACAAATGTATTAGTAAACCTAAGAAAATGTGGGGCCTAATCAATACCTACAAGTAATAAAATAAAACAGAGCTGTGTTCCTCCAAAATTAGTAGTAAACAACGATAACATTACCGAGCCAAATCACATTTGCCAAATATTTAACGAATACTTTGCTACAATTGGACCACTCCTAGCGAACGAAATACCTAGTTCATTTCATAACGATCATGACTGCGCTTTACCAAATTCTATAACTCAAAACGTTGAAAATCTCTCCAGTTTCAGCCCGTGTTCTGCTAATGAAATAGCAACCCTTATAGCTAAACTCGATCCAAATTGCAGCACTGGCCTAGACGGAATAAATACCAAAGTAATTAAAACCGTTAAAAGTTTAATCGCAAACGATCTGAGCAAGTGTCTGAATAAATTACTGGATGACGGAAACTTCCCTGATACACTAAAAATAGCAAAAGTAACACCAATCTATAAATCAGGCCCTACCACAGATCCAGGAAATTATCGACCTATCTCAGTGTTGCCTGTAATGTCAAAAATATTAGAAAAAAATATTCACAAGCGATTAGAAAAGTACCTTAATTCTATTAACTTCATCACCGATCGACAATATGGATTTAGACCAAGAAGTAATACTACTACAGCCACTATTGATCTCATCACTAAAATTAAACAAAACATTTAGTATTTTTATTGATTTAAAAAAGGCCTTTGATACAGTTAGCCACAAACTACTCCTAAAAAAACTGGAATCAATAAAAATCACGGGAAAAGCTCTAAAAATGCTCGAGTCTTACTTAAAAAATCGTTCGCAAATGGTCAAACTTGGTAATCACCAAAGTGATGCACTACCTATTACATGTGGCGTCCCACAGGGATCTATCTTGGGACCCTTACTTTTTTTAATATATATAAATAATATAAGCGAAATTAAACTACATGGTCACCTTACCTTATACGCCGACGACACTTGTTTATTTTACTTCGGATCTTCCATCCATCACATTACCCAACTAGCACAAACTGTTGCTTAAGAGCTTTGGAGCTAATCCGATTATTCCCAAAGGCGCCAAGCTCAAGCGCCAGAGCGTGCACTGCAGACCTTGTGCAGCTGCTTTGCAGCCAAAGGGGCACAACTTTTTGCAATCTACAGTTCCATTAGAACTTCATAATAGTGGCATAAAAATGCTACAGGAGCTGCAACTAATAATTAACACCACGCTCTTGTGGCGCTTATTGAATGAATGACAGGTTTAACTGAACGAATAAAGGATCACTGATCATTCACCTTGTCTCTCATTTATTAAATACATCTGTTGTTCCTGAGTCAGACATTACTGAATACAAATAGTTAATAAGTGAAGTGAAGGTAAGTGTTTTTGAGCTATATTTTGTATTATATGCAAGTGGCTAAAAACGCAGATCAGTTTATCGTGCATATAGTTGATATTATTGGAGTATTTTTAACGCGCCTCAATAATTACCTCAGAATATCGTAAAATATGTAAAATATTATTACATAAATATTATTAAATCACATACTACACGATATTGAAATTACATACTTGACTACATTTGTGTTTAGTAAGTTGCTGGTTCTATATTAATTTATATTTTACTATAAATTGTGATAAAAACCTATAAATTTCTCAAGTAATGATAAATAATTGTCTTGTAAACATGGCGTCTATGAGAAGCAGCTTCAACCTTAATACTTCTTCTCTGCGCGTCAAAGCGGTATGTTTCACTCTTCTGAAGGTCCAAGTAATACCTGTACCACTAATGCAGTTCAAGTCTTTACAATCACTTTTATTTCGTACTTACTGCAGATATCGAACCACACTAATGGTTATTTGTTTAGAGATCCGTAGAACTCGTTGAAAACCCTAAAATACGATGATCGTTTGTAGCTGCTTCTATATTATTCGCTCTTTCAATTGTTTGTCAACACTTACTATGTCTTACCATGTTTTCAGAATGCCTTTCAAAATAATCCAAACTTATAATGAACAACAAAATAAACAAGAACTTTGCATCTTACCGGCTTGAGCTGGAAACCCAGGCAGGTCCGAAAGTGGTAGTCAATGGAAATGACAGGAGTTTGGCGAGTTTTAGTCCAAAGAAAGGAAAAGAAAATGCTACGCTGCCACCGTAGGTGAAACTTGGATGAAGCTGACCCGGCAACATAGAGATTGGCAGAAGCAAAGATAATCACAGCAACATGCTAAGATACACGGATTTAGTTAAATTTGTCTTTGTGCAAATATTGTTTATACTGTTGTTGTTTTAGAATTTACCTAATTTAATAATGTCAATTATGGGCCAATTTGCCAATAAAACAAGTTGATTTTATCTCAAATATTTTTTTATTTCAATTCACCAATACAATAAAATTATACAAGAGGCGATTCGATTGTACTCATTATAATGTGTGTAGTAAAGGAACAAAATATAAATCCGATTCATATCGAGTGACCACAAGTTTACATTTAAACAAAATCTACGGGACCCTCGCTTGTGTTTGTTGAACTCGAACTTGGCGCATTATTTTTGTTTGTTTCCAATGAATCCCTTAAAGAATAAATTAAATGAATAGAGTTCTAAAAATGAAAGCTAAATTACTCTCACGTAATTGAGTTAAAAAAAACTTACGTGTTATTTAATATTTCAATAACAGAATTCTCACACATAGTTGCCTTTTTTAATTTCTGCATGTTCTGATAAACTCTCCGTACTTTCTTGCGATATCCACCAGTTCTTTGTTTGAACTTCCATGCTTTCAGATCCATATTTCTTTTGAACTGGCTCAAATATTTTATAAAATGTGATTTCTCCCATAAACTGAACGAATAAACTGAAAGAATGTATCCAAATGAGTAGGCAATGTCCATTACTCTCCTGCTTCTATTGTGAAGCCTTAATGTCGCTATTAGTAAAACAGTCGATCAAATTCCTACTTAAGTCTGCGCAAAAGTACAAATCACTTCTGCAATGAAACTATCAGTGGCAGAACAGTGATAAATATATCTTTTATACAGTTCCGTTAAAAAGTCTGAAATCAATGTCTTTATGCAGTTCCGAAGCGTACAGCAGCAGCAATAGAAGCTTTTTTGCCGTTTTAAGCTTTAACATACATGTTTTAACTCTCTTCTAAAGCTATAGACGGCAAATGGGTTGTAAAATGAACTCTTATAAAACCTAGAGTGGCATTTGGTTCAGTTTCTGCTACCCCTAGTGATATTTACAGCTATGAGCAGATACGAAAGCAATAGTAGAACTTAAAACCACTGTCTGAACCCATAAAGCGCTACTGTACAGCTAAAAGATGCAAAATAGGCTGCTATTTCCACTAGTGTGCTAGTTGGGTATCTCACAAGCACAAGAAGATTTAAATACCCTTTTCGCATGGTTTCAGTTCAATCTCCTAACAATAAATATCTCTAAAACAAGTTATATAATATTTAAGGCTAAAAATAAATCGATTCCACCATATGACCCTCTTACAATTAATGATATCCCGCTACAGCAAAAACCATGCGAAAAATACCTCGGTCTAAGAATGGACAGCTCACTAACGTGGAATGCTCACATAGATCACATGAAGAGTAAACTTTCGGCACTCTCCGGGTCACTGCGTAACATTGTTCGTTGTATTCCACCAAAACTGCGGTATACTATTTACTAGTACCTAGTAAAGCCACATCTACTTAACTTAATCGAAATTTGGGGCAATGCTGCTAAAACAAAATTATCTGAACTTCAAATTACCCAAAATAAAATCATAAAAATACTATTTAACTACCCATATCTAACATCTACCAGCAAAATTTATCAAGACACAAAAATAATGAACATAAAACAACTTTACATTTACAACACATGCATTTTCATCAGAAATATTCTTAACAAAAGCGTTCACTCAAACTTAACACTCACTCAATATAAACAAGTTAGTCAGCGCAGTACACGGCGGGCAAGCTTGCTAGTTTTACCGAAAACAAGAACTATGGCAAAAAAATGCTAACTTTTGAAGGAGCACAGCTTTATACGTAACAAATTACCGTCCTGTTAAGTCCTGTATAAGAAATGTATACTCTTTCAATGCATTCAAAACTCAACTTAGCCAGTACATAATTGCGGATCAATCACTTCTGGAGAAATGAATGCATTGGATGGGTAAATATTAAGTTGTAATACTGATGACGAACTTATTGTAATCTATATTTTTAGTATTGTTCTCAAGTAAGTGACTTATGTTTTTATTGAGAATAAAGTTTTCTTTAAACCGAAACCGAATTTGACTGCCTCGTTGGTCTAGGGTTCAATTCCCGAGTCGGGTGTTAGGAATTTCTCAGTACCAGTCTAGGAACCTGGATTTGTGCCCGGTTGATGGAAGCACTGGAGAGAAACTGGTGGAGGCAGATCATCCGCTCCAGATACAACCTACATACTGACCACGATCCTCGGACATGAGGGACCGACCAGCGAAAGAGAGATGGCAGCTCGCCCCCATTCCACGGGACTTCAAACCTAACAGGTGAAATGTGGGTGAACTAACTTATTATTTACACATCTTATGTTATGTTGATTTCTGAACGACTGACTTCTGAAACAGACTTATTAATGTTTGAAGTTGAAGCGGAAACTAAACTTTGTGTTGTGTAGGTGTCAAAGTGGATTTTCGTCATGTTTGGAAACTAAATAACAACTTATTAATTAAGTATGTTTCGTTATTTCCTAATATATCTTATTTTCTGTTTAAATATAGATCCTCGTTGGTCTAGTAGTTGCAAGCGCGACTGCTGAGCATGAGGTCCTGGATTCGATTCTCGGGTCGGGCAAAGTGTTATTGGCTTTTTCCATCAGGAATTTATCAGTAAAGTAACTGCCACGTAGTCTGGATTTGTGCCCGGTTGATGCCAATAGGCTCGCCCCCTATTACATGGGACTTAAACATAACTGGCGAAATGTGGGTGTACAATTAGGTACACCTCTGCCTAACCCTTCGGGGATTACAGGCGTGATGTTATGTTATGTTATGTTATGTTATGTTATATAGATAAATGATTCGACCGTTACTTATAATTTGAATACTGCCGATTATAGGTCATGGTCGATATAACCCTATTGATCTAGTGCGTAACACCGAAATCCGCCGTCGGACGAAAGTCCACGTTGTCAGGGACCGGGCGGTGCGCCTCAAGTGGACCGGGGCAGGACATCTGGCCAGACGCGGAGATGGCCGATGGAGCAAGGCATTGACTGAGTGGTGGCCAAGGTTAGGTCATAGAAACCAGGGCCGTCCTAAGCTCGTTGGGTTGACGACATCGTCAAAGTCGCGGGGAACACCTGGATGAGAGACGCACAGGATCGGGACATGTGGATGAAAAAAGGGAAGGCACATAACCAGCAGTGGGTGATTCCGGACTGATATGATGATGATGATGATGATATGTCCAAGAAAAGTAGACTTGCCAAAAAAGTAGGTCAACACCAAATAAAGTTAAGTCAAATAAAGTTGTTTGTAAACGCATTTGTGTACTTTAAGTACCAAATTAATTACCGTCAGCACAATAAAGCTTTTAACATAATCAAATGAAGAGACACTTGAAGCTTAGTAGGTAAACTTTGGCGCCAAGATTCAATATTGGGTAACAAACACAAGCAGAGGAAATTGTTTCACGTCGTATTTAAGTAGCCATTTTCTTGCCTAGATTCCTTGCATGGCAATGTGGTCGAGGCAGTATGTAGGTTTATTGCTTTGCTTCCCGAATGACTAAATGATTTTGCTGGTAGAACTTTCCAACATTTACCTACGCGTATTCTGGCGTTGTTTTCTATTAAATCTATACATATAATAAATCTGTAGAAAAATATTTTTTGTACATCGAAAATATTTAAAAAAAAAATTGTCAGGGTATTAAAGTATAACCAACAGAACACATTTCCAGCATTTTTGGAATTTTTGTCTGTTTGTCTGTTTCGATGACTAAGCATCACGTCAAATTTACGAAACGAATGTAGGTAACTTTTATACACAAATATTGTGTGTAACTTGGGCTATTACTTAGTCTTTGTTTCATCGTAATCGGTGCTCTCTATCAAAAGATATATGCATTTATAGTTTTCAAGAAGAACTTATCATTATGGTCAAGAATGAGACAAGCAACGACATCTATTGAACGAATATGGTACTTATTAATAAATGCCTTCACAAGATAACTTTAAATAAGTTATGATAGCAAAAGGTACGTAGATATTAGTCTAAATGACGCTGCTTTCAAAATCTACATAGCCTAAACCCTATAGTGTGTTTGATCGCTCTTTTTTAGCAGTTTATCTTCGTCTTCGACAGATGGCGTTATTCATTTGATGTCATTTTCTGAACCGCGGTGTTATTAAATAAACATATGTTTCGTGAATAGTCAACAAATAAAGATTTACCAATTACACAGTATAAAAATACAATTTTTTTTAAACTAAATTAAAATTAGATAAAACCCACGACATATTTTTTTTTATGTACCGTGTGGGAATCGAACCTGCGACACGCAGTGCTACTGTTAATCGTCCAGCCACTGCGCCAACCATGTCGTCATATAGATGTGGTGTGTTGTTAGCCCTATGTGTCGAGGGCGCGGTATCTCTTTCGAACAACCCGCAGCCCCGACGGGCGTCAGTCCTTGGGGGGCCCTTCAATGTTGCTGACATCTCTTTGAGACGCGCGTGGAACACGGACGCGCCTCCATCATCATAGGACGGACGAACGATTAACTAGCCCGTTACTCACCGTTCACAGGCCCGCGCCTACGGTGGCCGGAAGCCATCACGTGGCCCCCGATGCCCGGAGCGTCTCCCGCGGCGGCTGGGACGAGAGGTTGTCTCCCTCTTACGTTCCGCCACCTCCTTCACTAGCATTACTGCTTCGCAGAAGGAGGTGACGGCGTCCCATTTCAGATTCGATGTCCCAGATTCGGTACAGGTACCTCTCGAAACCGCCTCTAATCCCCCCCTTTTTTTTGTGGTTCGTCTATCAAATGACTCATCCCGCTCTGGGCGGAGCGGAAGAAAGTGTCAGACTTCTACTGAATAAAAACCACCCACGTTCCTTCTTAGCCCTTTGTGTTTCCGGGCCGTGGTATCTCTTGCGGACAACCGTCAGCCCCGGCAGACGTCCCTTTGGGGCCCCTTATTTGTTGCTGACATATCTTTGAGGCGCGCGTGGAACACGAACGCGCCACCGACAGTGCCTGTCGACTATAATGTACCTGTTTCAAATTTCTTCAAGATCCATTGGGCCGTTCTGACGTGGTTGATTAACAAACACCCATCCATCTAAACTTTAGTATTAGACATAGTCAGTACTTTGCATTACTCTCTTCTTATTTTCTACAGCGTCAGTAAGTTAACGCAGGGCAATGATTTAATGTACTTTTATCTAAGCGACGCATTTTAGTTTCCGACAAGCACGCGAACGAAGTCGCGGGCACAGCTAGTATCTATTAAAAATGTATTTCAATTTTATGAAAAAAAGGAAAATAATGGATAATTAGTAGGGTAGTATAAAGTATTTATTTATTTAAACTTCATGTACAAAAGTGGTACATAGGCAGACTTAATGCCACAAGGCATTCTCTACCAGTCAACCTTTGGGTCAAATAGGACAGCACTGTGGTAGAGTACAAAAAAATAAAAAATAAGGATAAAACCATTTTGTAAACATAATACATAAACAGGTGCATACCAGTACATATATAAACAGATAGAATTAAATAAACTAATAGATATTTTAATACATTCAGTAAAAAAAAAAAACCTAGAAGAACCTAGAAGTATTCTCTTCTATTTCTTTTCCTAGTCTTCTCATGGGACATGGGAAGGTTAAAATAAATCTTGAAGTAGGTGGATAGTATTTTTTAAACTAGCAACAAAAAGCGGTTAATTTTCATCATCTTATTATTGTCAATGTGATTAACTGATTAGTTAAATTATCGTAACATAAGTAGGTAATTTAATATCAAATATTTTATGGAACACCTAATGTAACTTACTTTTCTCAGTATGCAAAATTACCGCCCTACGTGGAAAATTTCACATTTTGACGTAAAAAATATGATCAAATTGTCCATTATGCAGCTATTTATGGAAAATACTTCCTTTGGTACGAAAATAACGTCTAAACCCCGTAACCCGGTAATGTGTTCTATGAATCCGAAATTTTCATACGCCATGAATCAATAAGGTATTCGCAAGTCACGATAACAAATTGCGTTGAATTTATATTGATAAATGAACATTTTCCGCGTGATTTGAGCTTTATCTTTGGAAATATTCGTCTTTGTAAAGCCTGCTTTGCTCAATGGATGCGTTCATCATAGGGGAGCGTGAATGGAATTTCATATTATATTAGATCTGATTCCTATTTGGCAACGTGATTTCAATAAGATAAACCTACCCTAGTTTAGTAGATAAAGGAAAGCAGTGGTTTTAAACTTAAGGCAATAGAGACCGCCCGTCGGGGCTGCGGGCCCGTCAGGGCTGCGGGCCCGTCGGGGCTGCGGGTTGTTCGCAAGAGATACCGCGGCCTTGACATTAAGGGCTAAGAAGGAACATGGGTGGTTTTTAGTCAGTAGAAGTCTGACACTCCCTTTCGCTCTGCCCAAGAGCGGGAGGGGTTATTTGATGATTTTCCACCCGCCAAAAAAAAAAGGTAGGTACATGGAAGATAAACCTTATCAAAGTCAAAATTATTTATTTGCAGTAAATGTAAAAAATGTAAAATGTATGTGTATGTGTGTGTGTGCTTATTTCAAAACACAGTAACTGTGAAACAAACATTAATTCATTATCGTTTTCATCGAACCTTCTACTGGAAAATGATTGCAAATAGATATCCCAAAAGTTTACTAACGTCTTTCGAAATATCCGTAAGTGACTCCGAACATACCTGTGTAGTTTGGACTAATATTATTATCAGCCATCGACAGGGCAAAGGCCTTTCATCCCGAATTCCGCCCTTTCACTAATTATCCCTATCTATTACTCCCATCGATGTTTATGAATGGAGTCGTTTCTGTCCTGCTTTCATCCTGGGCCTACCATGATCAGTTTGAAGGATTCAAAAACCAGAACTATTCCGTATTTAAATAGTTATGAAATCCGGTTAAGTCTAGGTTTTCCGTAGATCTTATTATTACCTTTGACTGTCAAGTAGAAGAAACCTATCCTTATTAACACCACAATACCACACTTATAAGATGCAAAAAGGTTTTTTAACCTCACTGAACAGATTTCGATTAAATTGAATACGGATAGACCGTGACAGGACATAGGATACTTTTTGTGTCAGTAATACGTTCCTGTGGGATTATTTTTATCTTCGTGAAGTAGCGAAAAAAACATGGCAAGAAATAACAAGAGATTGATGGTCACCAAAGTCAACGGATATAATATGACACCAACGCGCACTGTTGAATGGTTGTAAGATGAATGACCTCACAATTATGACGGACAGTAATCTGATACTGAGGAAATGGCAGAGAAAACAAGATATTGTGAGGTTCAGGTAGGTAATGGAGCTGTCAAGATGTCTTCAACGTGGTGGTAAGTCATTTGGAAAGCGAAAACGTGGACTTTTGCCGGGCGCAATATTTTACTTAGAGTTTTCCGCAAGAAAATATTATTTCAGCTTTTAATTTCGATATCAAACAGGAAAAGACAAACTTCACAGCTTGCGATGTGATGATGTTTAAAAGAGTAACCTTAGAGTTTCTTGCCTGTTCTTTGTCATAGAAATTTCCAATCCAAACCGTATAGATCTTTTGACGTTTCATATGTAGGTACCCAATAAAATACGTTTATTAAAACCATGAAATTGTTTTATGATCACGGCACAGGACGAGTGAGGTTCATATTTAAATAAGGTGTCTTTAAAACCCAAACATTTAAAAGATTCTGCAAGACATTTTTGATCGTAACTCTTGAATCACCCTTATTACATCATCATCTTCTTGCCCTTATCCCATTCTATTTGGGGTCGGCGCAACACGTTTTCTTCTTCCATTCTTCCCTGTTACACGTCAAGGTGGCATTTATTCCTTTCTCATTCATATCATTCCTCACACAATCCATCCATCTTTTCTTTGGCCTTCCTGTCCCTCTCCATCCATCAATATTTATATCCATCATTTTTCTAATCACATGCGTTTCATCCCTCTTCATTACATGACCATACCAAGATAAACGACTTCCTTTAAATTTTTCTGTAACAGGTGCCACTTTCAAACTTCCTCTAATATACTAATTCCTTACTTTATCCATTCTTGCCATGTCACTCCGCACATCCATCTCAACATTCTCATCTCCGCTACATGCAATCGTTTTTCATCCATCTTTTTCAAATTACCCTTATTACATGTGAATCTTAAAACAACGAAATTGGGTTTACTATTTAAGTCACAGAACAGATAAAACCTCTTTTATCTGTTCTGTGATTTAAGTACACCTCTGGCTAACCGTTCGGGGATTACAGGCGCGATAGGTAATCCTGAAACAAACTCGAGTAAGGTTTTAAATCCGAATGAAACGTTAATTTTACATTATACTTTGATCTATACTACACAGTTTTATCCAACCAGACACAGTCAAACTAGATTAGTTAAACACAACTGACACCATAGGTACTAAACGAGTTAATTATTTCTATGTATATAATTGTATCTGTGGACTTGTGACCCTTGTTTCGGCGTTGCGAGACCGTACAATGTCGAAAGTCAAACGTAGGATAATTAATTTGGGCTAAACTTTTCGTTTATAATAAAAAGTCTCTATTTGTTGTGGTTACTGGCTGAATGTAGTTTTAATTTATGTTAGAATAGTGTACTGAACAAATAATAGGTGCAATTTTTTTTTTTTTTTAAAAACGTTGCCCCACACTAGGAATTTCTCCTGTATTATTTCTCTGAATTCCCCTATCCTGTGGGTGCGTTCACAAACATATAAAGTCACATATACACAAATACCCAGACCCGAAACAAATATCTGCAGGTCATACAAATATTTGTTCCGTGCGGGGATCGAACCCGCGACACGCAGCGCAGCAGTCCAATCGCTTAGCCACTGCGCCAACCGTGCCGTCAATGGCAATGAGGACCCAGCGGTAACAGCTGACCTACGACTTGTGGGTCTTTTTTTTATGGTGGGTGGAAAATCATCAAATAACCCCTCCCGCTCTTGGGCAGAGCGAAAAGGAGTGTCAGACTTCTACTGACTAAAAACCACCCATGTTCCTACTTAGCCCTTCATGTCGAGGCCGCGGTATCTCTTGCGAACAACCCGCAGTCCCGACGGGGGGACTTGTGGGTCTTGGGTTCGTATTCGATCCAAAGCTCGTGTTGTAAAAACATAGCCCTTTTCTTGCAGTCGGGTAATAAGGAGCTCGTGGCTAAATTATGACAGCCGCTTGATTTGATCTTCAAGTAAACCGGGCTTGCCTAGATTGGTCGGTTAATAGGTGATTATACAGGTACCTAGATTCCTCTGAGCCTCTAAAAACAGGTAATGCCGTAATTGGTCCCAATAAGGTATTTCACCAAAAAAATCTAATTAGTCCGTCTGTTAGATTTTCAAAATATTGGATACGTGTTTTATGTTTTATCAAAACAATAAAAAATCACGAAAATAAAACGTGTCAAAGATCATGAGTGGGAACTTGTGACGTCACTTTGTGGATAAAAAAGTACTAACCTTGTGACGTCACACGACTTGACACGACTTTTTGAAGCACTGTATCGTCTTCATCTATTGTTTACGTAAAAAAATAAAAAACACGTGTCCATTATTTTTTGGTAATCTATCTGACGGACTAATTAGATTTTTTTTGGTAAAAAAATACCCTAATGTTTTGTAGATCTTTAACAGTCGTTACAAGTAGTCAGTGGACCAAAAGTTTGACAACCATTCTTACCTAGGGAATCGTCTTACACAGCACTAACTGGGTTGTGACTTGTAGATGAGAGACAGAGACAGGCAGTCGCTCCAATTAAAATAGTGGAATCCAGCTGCATCCGATAAGGCTGGAAACCGACCCCAACTAAGTAGGTAAAAGCCTAGGCAGATGATGGGTCAGAACCTATGCAAACACTTTAATCATCATCATCATGCAATGCCAAAATCTACCCACTGCTGGGTAGGGCTACATAAAGAACTCTCTTTTACTATGCCAATCTCATCGTTCCTCTATCAGCCACGCCAGGGTTTAGTCACTGAACCTTGTGCAAACTATTTTATCGCCACTGCTCTAAAATTGGCGAAGGAAAACATAATAAGGAAGAGACCTTTCCGAGAACTGAAAACTCAATCTAATGTGCTTTCCATAATCTCGCACTGGGCACGTGTGATGGATTACAGCCCACTCTCTTTAATAGTGAGGAGGCCTGTATCCACTTTATAATAGAATAGGCTGTTTATACTAAACAAATAATACCCTAAATCTCGCATGCAGTCTGGTAATTGACCAAAGAGGGTCAATTTTCGTTGCAATATTTAGTTTGATATTCTGCTAGTTTCTAACCCGTGTGCATAAGTGGATAACTGCTACGTAATTGGGCCTCGACCATTCCTGTGTCGGACGATCATCGGGGATACTTCCATGAATCCATCATTTTCGACAGACGGATTGGAAATTGACCAATGAGGTTGTCAGTCAACATTATCCTGTGAGTTCAAAGTGGCATAATGAACCATCATGAACATAATTTCACGTTTTAGAGAAGTGCGATCAAAGGACAGATTTGCGTTTGAGTTCTTCTCTGATCAGTTGTAACCATATACCTACTACAGTAGGCGGTAGTGTTGTACTTTCCTTACATTGCCATGACTATTGCCGGCTTAATACACATAAGGTGACACCTAAATTAATGTTTAAATACAAGCTTACTGAGATTTTGAACACTTCGTTCTGCGTCGTAATTTGAAAATTCAACAGTGCATAAATAGGAGGCATTATTTAGGTGATAATGCCTACCTATATAGATAGGCACTTTATGACAACGGGCATAAAGTGCCTATCTATTCTTACATAATAAAAAAAACCCACCTCATTTAATCTTACCCGAGAAAACAATAAATTGACCATAAAATATTTTATGTGGCATCCGAATATCAATGTCCCTCAAACAAGTAAATTGATTCACTTCTCTAACAAAAAGTGCCCAAATCCCCAAATCCCTGTAGAATGCAACGCCATGACTCCCCTAATAAGTTGGGTAATAACTTGTGAAAAAATTAGGTCACCCATATACCGACCGGCACGTATGGGACATATTGTTGATTTTGCCATTTTTTCCGCCAGAAGTCTTTGCACTCCGATGGGCTTTGGGATATCCAATAAGGTCATGAGTAGGTCACTCGGTTTTTCATCATTTTGGAGTAGTACAATATAAAAAATTAAAATAAATGTACATAATAATATGTAATAAATTTTGCTTTCTTATTTTATAAGAGCTACAGTCATCCTCATAAAAGCTTTTAGATATGAAATTTTAGACGACTTTGCACGCTTTTTAATTTTTTACCTCAAAACTCTTACGCATCAATCACCGTAAATTGTAAGTCAACAATGCAGCTTGACGGAGTAAAACTGCATTAATGACTGACTTACAATAACTTAAGTGCCTACTAAAATAACATGAGCACAACGTAGCAAAGTGAATTTTGTAATCATATTTTACTCTCATAGGCGCACAAAATATTCTTGCGCTGCCGCTGTATTAAATTATATGGCACCTATGCACATTAGGTATTCCAAGTATTAATTTAAATCAATAAAAGTATAATTATAGATATTATGATCTTAGAACATAGTGCCATAAATAATGAATTAGGTTATCCAGATAATTATTAAACTGGCAACACAACTGGACTCTGTTGTCAAAATGTCAAAGATCCAATTTCGAATTGTTTGTTGATGTAAATATTTGCAAATTCTTTTAATTTCGTGGTGTTTTACCAATAACAAGTTTATGAACAGTGAAAGTGTGTAAAGTTGTGTGATAAATGGCGAATAAACAAGAATACAACTACACGTACTCCCCATTATGGGAAGGAAATGAGTGAGTAGACATTCTAGTTGAATTGTTGTTTTAAAATCTATTTTTTTATTTACTTTTGCAATATTACCATTTAAAAACTACGTCAGCTACACTGCTGACCGGATATTTATGCAAAGGAACTTGTTTTTCATCGGGTATACTTGTTCTATTCTTGTTTCTACGTAACGTGTGTTCATGGTTAAGTAATTGGTGTTATTATTTATGATTTCACCTGACAAGGCCTTGATAACTGAAATCGTGTTCAAGTACTATAATTATTTTAACAAGTCTCGTAACCAATAAAAATTACTATCGAAAACAATAACCATCTACTCCATATGAACATTCATCCCCAATTGAAGTTCTCTAAGGGATGACTTTTCGAAAATCTGCTTGGTAACCATCATTAGAAGAAACACTTGTGCTTCTATCTAGACCAACTCTTTTAGAGTTAGAGATTTTTATTAATTATGTAGATTATAAAAATTAAATAAAGCTTATCAAGTTACAATACTTTCATAGTACCACTTAGTAGTTATCTAATTAGAAAACTATTAGACAAACCTCCTCACAATATTTTCCTCACTTTCCTGATGGACAAAACATCTTGTTTAAAGAAACATCTTGTTTAAATTTTAATGGAAAATATTTGGCTTGCTTGTTGGAGCATGTATGTGTTAAGCTTTGTTTGGTTTATACTTATGAAGATATTCCTGGACATGAAAGCAGCAAACATAATCTCTGTATTATCTACTGTAATCATAATGCTTAGTCTTTTTCCTGCTATATTGAAACTTCAGCAATTCTCTTATTGTTAGTTCTCTCTCACATTAGAAAGGTTGGATATGCTAGCAGCCTTGACATCATCACTAATATTGTGAATGCAAAACAAGCTTTAACGGCTGAATGGACTTCAAGATACTTTTTATCCCCATAGCTCATTCGCATGGCAAATTTTCTGGTCTCCATATTGAGGCAAAAACAAGGACAACATTCGTACAACATGACGCATTTGAAATGCAACTGTATAATTAATTACTCACTCTATTTACCTAGCAACACAGACTGAGCATTTTATATTTCACTACTACTTATCTTATTAAAGCATAGAGTACAAATATTTTCCCTCTGGCTCAATTTGTTTTTGTCACGGCGAACAAATGTTTGTTAACCTAATGTACATTTTTCCACGTACCTGTTTATTCAGTCTGATAAATCACTAAGTCAATATTGGATACTGAATAATTGTTTTCCATAGTTTTTAATGTTATGGTCATAGTTGAGTTTACAAATGGAATGGCAATAGCAACCACATTCTGTAAAATAAGGAAATGAAAGTAAACAAATTATTCTAATTGAATAAATTCTTATGTTTCCTTTGTTATTCAAACAATAACATTTATTAGATCAGCTAGTAATTTATTGAATAGTAATGGAAACAGGTTAAAAATAGCATCTTTTACAGTACACAAAAATAACATCAAGCATGGTAATTCCGAAGGATAGAAGAAGTATGCCTGTGCAGCCTTTAATACTCAATTTTCGAATTATTTTAAGTCCTAAAGTAACAAAAGTAATAAAATAGTTTTCTGCCAAAACATATTATCTTAAAACCATACTTAAGTTAAACAATGTGTCATACAATCATTTAACAAACAAATTCTTGCAGTGATAGTGTAGCAGTGGTCCAACTTATCACTGTTATAACAAAACTACCTGCTCCCAGCTCTCTGATTAACGTTTGTTTCCATTGTATGAAGACGAATTGTAATATTTAGAATAATTATTTGCTATAGTTTTTTGTTTATGAATAAATCAATGTCAGAGTTTTACTATGAGAGATTCATGCAATTAATCATTTATTTGGAGATAAAATAACAAAGTTTATCTTAGTAGGAATACCTAAGCTAATTATACGATGGTACACTTGATATCGTGTCCTGCCTGCCCCGTAACTTGCACATCACAGGAGCTGACTCAATTTAAATTGTCATCAACACGCTAAGAAGAAGAATTAAACATTCTTCCTTGTCTTGTATATTCTGGCTTCCAAGTGTTCATCATCATCTCCCTGCACTTATCCAATTTTTTTTGGGGTCGGCACATCTCATTTTTTTCTTCCGTTCTCCTCTGTCAATCATCACACTATCATTTACTCCTTTTTCTACCATATAATCTCTCCCCTCTCCCTCTCCCCTCTCCCCACTCCCTCTCCCCTCTCCCTCTTCCCTCCCCCTCTTCACCCATTTACATTTATATTCAACACTCTTTTAGTAACATACAATTTGTCCCTTTTTTATTTTTTTATTCTTAACTTAACTAAAAGGTGTTTTTATCCACACGGATATGCCAACCCCATCGCACCACCATCATTATATGGAATATTACTATTTATTAGAAGGGGAATCACTGACTCGAGATCTTCACTAAGCTGATGTTGGGTTTGCTAAGATGTTTTGTATTAGCCCAACGTTCATAGTGTTAAATTTAAATTCTCTAATCAGTGATTTCCCTCCTCATCACATTTCCATACCAACTTCACTTTTCTGTAAGTAACTGGCACAACTTTTAAACTGCCTCTAATATACTCGTTCCCTATGTTATCCGTTCTTGTCCACACATCCACCTCAACATTCTCATCTTCGCTAAGTCTATAAAAGTGAGAACAGTTCGCTGCACAGCACTCTCACTATACAGCTAGACTGATTAAAATTATGTAATGGACACCTCATTGATATTATTGAACTTCCCTCGCCTACTTACCTAAGGCTACTTCTAACATCACAGTTATTTTTATCAAATTACTTTATGTAATTGGATGCCGTGCCGTATCGTCCGAAACAATGGACTGGCTCATAAGTGGGGGGTGCAGGCCGCGTGAGTGGGCGATCTAAGTCGATTGTCGTGTCAGTTCACAGTGAGAGGCGCGGGCGTCGAACGCTGACTTGCCGGCCTCCAAATACCAACCAACAATCACCTTTGAACCTTCACTCAAACGAAACTCAACCTTAAACTGTTCTGTTTAAAGTCTCTTTTCAAATCCCTGTTACCCGGTTTTATGGTGTAGTGACCCCGTTGACGAAAACCAGTGAATTCAGTGTTGTGAAAATGAATGAAGACAATACCGTTTCTGACGATCTGAAAAGACAAGCTGCAATGTTCTATAACAGCACACAAAGGTTAGTTTATAATGTTTATTGCGAAAACATGGCAATTGTTTGAAACTACCAACGGATGTCGCGAGTGTTACTTACATTTGGTATTTTTTTTATTACCTTATTCCGTTTACATAAGGTTTGTTTTCGTTTGGTATGCGGTTTGGTGTTAGAAATACTAGTGCGGCATATGCCTACATTATACGTGTCGTGAAAAACTGTTCCGGTACGTTTGGCAATTCAGATGATCGATAGTTCCATATTATTAACTTTTTGAATGGCCGTTCCGACTGTAATTAAAATAATTGAGGGTTATTTTAAAAACATCTAGGTATAAATTAATTCAACAACAAATATTGACGTGCCTAAGGTGTCTGATACACGTTCCGAGATTAAAAAAGAAAAAAATAACCTTGCTGGTATTTACTGATGAATGAACGGTATTTTTATCCACATTATTATGCATTTAATTCATAAAGTTTTTACACCGTAACATTGCGATAGTTGACAGATGGAACTGGTTTAATATGTAGTTGTACCTACCTACTTGAAAAAAAATCAAAGCCTACCTATTTCAGAGATTCGAATTATCAAAACCTTTTTCCGCATCTAGCTACCACACAATGAAAACCACAAACCCAATATATTTTTATTGCTATTTATTGTTACCATTCATGTGTGGTTTAACGATGTAGGTGCGAGCCTTTAACAATACTCTAGTAGGTATCTAACCAGCCTTGGATGACCAGCCGGCTTAGCATGACCACCGAAGAAACGGGTTTTGTCGACGGAAGAATCGACAAAATGACAGATTGTCGCAAAATTTAATGTCAAATTGTATTATTTATTTATTATTTTATTTTTATTTTTTTAAAAACGTTGCCCAACACTAGGAATTTCTCCTGTATCGTGGGTGCGTTCACAAACATATAAAGTCACATACACAAATACCCAGACCCGAAACAACAATCTGCAAAAAAAAAAAATCTCTCTCTCTCTCTATCTCTCTATTTCTGTATGAAAAAAGCTTTGTCTATCCTTGGTAGAATAGAGATAGAATCGCCATACTACGCGTGCTGGTAGGTATCAGGATATAAAGTGTAAGTATACAGGTGGAAGGTTCACCGACGCACAATCGCATACCTACCAAATAGGATTCAGTAAGTACATCATTCTCTAAATTCAGTAAATTTTACATCGGTAATTTTAAAAAAACAATCGGCTGCTCCATACTGGGCTAACCACTAGTGAAAATGACTCTTGATGTTACGAAGCTCAAGGCATCATCATCTGCTTAGCCTTTTCCCAACTATGTTTGGGGTCGGCTTCCAGTCTAACCGGATACAGCTGAATGCCAGTATTCTAAATGAAGCGACTGCCTACCTCCACAACCCAGTTAATACTGGGTAATTTGGTAAGACTGGTTGTCAGATTTACAGGTCACTGACTGACTACCTGTAACGACTGCCAAAAATCTATAATAGAGGAGCCGGGACCAACAGCTTAACTTGCTTTCTTAGGCACGAAGGAAACTCGGTATAAAGGTGGTCACCCAATCACAGACCAACCTAGACAAGCGCGGCTTAACCTTAAGATCGACCCGAGATGCAGTTATTATTAAGCCACGACTCCACGAGCTCCTCAAGTGCAAGGCATCATAATTATGATGATAAATTATATTTGCATCGCACAGCTGTGTTCAGTCATCCTCATCTGTGGCTATAAGAAAGTGTTTCGAATATCATTTTCTTCTGATACATACGAAGAATATGATTATACACATGACTGGCCACTAAAGGAGGATTACCAGTAGAACTAACCAGTGGTAGATGGTATAGTATTTATTGAGATTTATACTTACACTTTTACTAATCATCCTCATCTTTCATAAAATGTCCTTTTTACGTCTCATTTCGCGCCTTGGCGACAACTATTTTTGTTGGCAGTCTTATAATCGATCTTATTCGATTTATTAACGTTGTTTTTACTGTTTTAAAATATTAAATCTTATAATTTTTCATTGTTTACTTTTCGTGTGACATAACGTCAGTTGTCAATATGTCATTTACTTTTTCTTTTAATTTGTGTCATAGTTTTTCTTAGTGGTTAGAACTATGAAGGTTACATTTGATTTATATAATTTAATTAATTTTTATTAATATATTAGCTCAAATAATGTAATTTATTGATAATTTCTATATACTGTAACTTATCTCACGCTTATAAAATTAATTAACACGCTCACAGAAATTATTTGAGGAAGTTTTTGACTGAATAATACAGGCCGTTTTAAATACAGGCAACTCACAATTTTTGATTTCAAGAACTTAAATTCTGGAAAGAATTAAAAGACAATTGGGTGGAAAAAAAGGAGAGATGGTTTTATAAAAAGGGATTTCTGAAGGATGCCCTCCAGTTGAGATCTGGTTTCTGAAGAAGAATGATCACGTCTACAAGTGGTTATCTGAGTTCTTAAGAAGAACCATCGCGAAGTACCTCCAACGTATCCTCCGGGCCTCCCTAAAGGACTCGCCCGTGATCCTCGCGACGCGAAGTACCTCCAACGTATCCTCCGGGCCTCCCTAAAAGACTCGCCCGTGATCCTCGCGACGCGAAGTACCTCCAACGTATTCTCCGGGCCTCCCTAAAGGACTCGCCCGTAATCTGCTGGCCTGGCTTCGAAATTGACCTGTCCTGGAGCTGTTCTATTCTGTGTAAAGCGTGAGTTAGGAAGGTTCGTGTTTTTATAGATTTCTTTGTATTTTTTTTACCTCTTACCTCTATATTAAATTCAATTGTTAAATTACTTACCCTCTTTTACTTGTTAGGGGTAAGTAACACGACAATGGGAAGAGTCTATCTCAAAAACTAGTGTCTTCTACTTATTAGACCATAACATATATTATGTTGGCAACACGTGGCTATTAGCAATTAAGCTCTATTGAGTGCCTAGTCTAATGTAGTGTCGCTAATACCTAGTAATAAACCACGTAGTTCATTATCATTATTATAAACCATATATTGTCGCACTGAAATCGACTATTACAGCACACAAAGGTGAGAAAGAGTCCAGCTCATCGAAAAAATACCAATCGAATTGCGAACCTCCTCTTTTTTGGAAGTCGGTTAAAAATAGAAACACTTTTACTGTTAGCGAAGCTGATATCCTAAGAATGGCCGGCCATGAATCATCATAATATGATCCAAAGGACCGGGAAATGCAAAAAATATATACTCCACACAATAGCTCGAAAAATATGAATCTAGCATGACCT
Source organism: Diarsia brunnea (assembly GCA_949774965.1). Taxonomy (NCBI): domain Eukaryota; kingdom Metazoa; phylum Arthropoda; class Insecta; order Lepidoptera; family Noctuidae; genus Diarsia; species Diarsia brunnea. Next base: position 5,425,035 of record OX459001.1, read on the forward strand.
CGAGAACCAGAAAAGGCCCTAAATAAGGCCATGTTCCTGAACTGGTACATGAGGGCTCAAACAACCGACTAACCTATTGTGCGAAACTTGGTCAACCCTATTTCTGTATAGGCTTTAAATCGACCTGGTTTTTGCACTTGTGCCACTGCCAAGGAGTAACAATAACAAACTGTCGAACAATGGGCGAATCAAATGCACTTTTAATAATTAAAATTACTTTACGGGAAAGGAATTTTCCATTACTCACATCGTATAAGAAGTTTTATTCATACGCATTGTGTGGATTGTAAACTGAGGAACACTTCAATCAATACGACTTTGAAATAGACTAAACTTATAAATGTATTATAAAAGATCCATAGGGGATCGAACAAAAAAAAAATAGTTAGTCCGTCAAATAGATTTCCAAAACATATTGAACACATATTTTTTCTTTTTTCACATAAACAAAAAATGAAGACAATACAGTGCTTCGAAAACTCCTCGAAAACGTCACAATACATGTCAGTACATTTTTTACCTACAATTGACGTCACAACCCCCCCCCCCACTCATGTTCTTTAACGCGTTTTATCTTCGCCAATTGATAAAACAAAAAACACATCTCTAATATTTTTCGATAATCTAACTGAGGGACTAATTAGAATCATATTTTTTTGACTCAGCTCGATCCCCTATTGATAAAAAAAAACATGCAACGCCGACTCCAAATAAACTGTGAAAAGGCCAGAAAGATTAATGTTAATGATCTAGGAACGAAGTCATAACAAAAACAGTATACTTAGGTCCCAGATTTCCCCATATTAAGGATACGATTCAAATACGAGAAGCATTTTACACTACAGAACAAATTATTTGGTAAACTAACCCTAAGGAATGTCACTTTATACGATCATTAACCGATATTCTATTGACTGTTTAACATTTTAAATAAACAAACGTACGAGCTGAACTGACACTACTCGAGTACGAGTACACGAATTACATAATAATATTATAATATGTATTTAAATTTTTAGACTCCTAAATTGGTCTCGCGGTAGCAAGCGCGACATCTGAGTATGGGGTCCGGCAGGGTTCGAGTTTTCGAAGGTCAAGCAAAAAGTGGACAGGAATTTCTCAGTAGCAGCCACGGATCCCGCTCGCCTCCTATTACTGTTCACGTCAAATAACTTTGCCCCTCTGAAGTTAGCCATTTGCAAAGATCGCGCAAGTGCAGTCACGTTGAAAATTATACATTAAAAAAAAATACATATTTTTAAAAGAAAACATAATTTTATAATGCCATAATGCCCGCCCCCATGACTCGCGCAAGCGCAGTTGCAGTTTTGTTCGTAATTTTGAGCCACTCGTAGCCAACTTCAGAGGGGCACAGTTATTTGACGCGAACAGTACATGGGACTTAAAGTTAACTGGCGAAATGTGGGATCACTATTAGGTCAAACCCTATTCGGATTACAGACTAGAGAATGGAGTACTATTAGGCCTACCGCCTAACCTTCTGGGATAACAGAATAGAGAAAAGAATTTGTTTGCTTAACATTCTCCATCCTTGACCGTATCTACTAGTCTATATTATCTGTGTAGGTGTAGACACGCAAGTCTCAGGGGAAGTTGCTTATTGAATAAATTGGTCAGAGCCTCTGCTCTAATAGAGTTTTATTACCATAGTTCTTACAGGCGATCAATACATGTAACTTGTCGGCTGTTAGTTATTTTATGACTCTAGTTCCTTTTAATCGATGAATATCCGCAATAGGACGAATGAGATATCATTCGTCCTATTGTGGATTGATTGTGGTTGATATTGGTTGTTTGTGTTTGTTTTTGTTGTGTGGTTGTTGATTGTTGTGGTTATTGTGGACTTTTGGTACCTACCTATGCCTATTATCTACCAGATGATTTGTTTTAGGGGGATGCGCCAGGGTAACCCGTGAAATTCAAACAACAATTATCCAATACAAATTATCTTAGGTTATGTACAAGTCAGTACCTGGCTGTATGTTTAACAAAAAATATGATTTGCAAGCGTAACACGTAGGTAGCTTTTCTTTTATTTTTTTTTAAGAAACAAATCTTTGCCCTACACTAGGAATTTCTCCAGTATCGTGGGTGCGTTTACAAAAAAAAATTAAACTCACATGTATACACAAACAACTACTCGTATCTGTAGACTATACAAATATTTGATCCGTGCGGGGATCGAACCCGCGACACGCAGCGCAGCAGTCTAATCGCTCAGCCACTGCGCAAAATCATCAAAACAGCCCTCTAAGTTCATTAAAAAGGCCTTCAATGGGGTTAATCAACATGCAACCCGACACTGACCTGCAAAATTAAATAGCAATAAACGATATTAATACATTTTGAATTTCGCGGGCTACCCTGACCTGGCACGTTCTCCTTAAAAATGATAAAAACAAGATTTAAAAAATAGCTTGCAAAGGTCAGTTGCGTATTCTGCCTTAAATTCACGGAAGTTACCACTGAATCACTATGCCAAACAACAAAAAACGAACTTAAAAAATACCTGTCGAACTTTAAAGAGACTCGCTTCTTTCTTAGAAAAAGTCCTTGTTTGTTATTTTAAGATTAAAAAACACTTCCTTATTTAGAATATCGTAGTCCAGTAATTATAAGGATCTTATTCAGTTTCAATAACATTGTGTATTTGTGTGGGTTTGTAAACATTTGTGAATAACGTTCATGAAATTGTACTGTAAAAACTTGAATTTTGGGTACGTGCTAAAAGATCCACGTAAGTATAAACTATTCATACCTCTGCTATTTATATCATGTTATACTTTAAGGTAATCTTGCTTTCCTACAAAAACACGTGCTGGAAACAAAAGCTATGAGGAATCTCCTTAATTTGTTAAAAATGCCATTTTCCTAGTAGTACCTGTGGTAATACCATGAAGGCTAGAGGCATTCAAAGTTTTTACTTAAGACATGCTTCTTCAACTTATTGTGTTGTCGCGTTCGACAACACAATAAGTTGAAGACGTAAACAAACGTCTGTCAAAGAGACAATGAATCACTATGCCTTCCTGAATGTTCCAATTCAATAATTAAATTACATGTCCCCAAACCTACGTAAACGGCTTTGTTATTATTAGATTTGGTACTTTGTATGCGTTACATAAATATTTTCTGGGTTACATTCAGTCGTAAGGAAGGGTCACTTACACTCGTAGTGTTTCGCTGTGGAAAAAAATAATAGCCACTTAAATTCTCGCAAAAAGTGCAGTGAATAATAGTGAGTGTGCCTCAGAAAATAAAACTGCAAATCAGGTACTAAAACATTAATATAAACGAATGTTAAATCGAGTGTTACTAATCCAATAGATTGGACCTTTAAATTGAACTCACGGACCAAGACTAACAAGCGTTGAAAAGAAATGATTTATTATTTAATCAAACAAATAACGATAAGTGGCCTTCTTCGTGTTTCCAGTCTAATTATCAATATTACATAATGAAATATTTAAATACAGGATGTAAATACGTAGCGTAAATACACTTTGTGGCGGATGATTTTAATCATGTTTTTTGTCTATTAATTTAAATGAAACATTGTCCTGTGAACCAGTGATGTATTGTGTGTGTGTCTCTTATCGACAGTTCTTGATAAATTATTTGTCAGCACGTCTTATTTATGTAGTCGGACAATACAAGCTAACACATTAGTCGAGAGATAATGATGATGGCCAATTATCACTATAAAAGTAACTACAATGTCGACTGTAACTACATAAAATTGAGCTAACCTAGTTATTATCACAATTACGCGAACAGTACAGCAAAACACTGCTTTAAGATTTCACTGTTTATAACTAAACTCGTACTGTCACGTTAGGAAAAACTATCTATGATTTTGAGCTTCCGATATTTTACACGGGATGAACCTGGGAGCTCAGAATAATGAATAATCACGGAGGATATCCCGTTAGTGATAGTATAAGTTTAATACAGTAAAATTTTCAAGACTCCAAGAATGAATGGAACAAAATTATTGCCATAAAACCGACTTGCACACGGATCGCTACTTACCCTTACCAATAAAGATTCGACCTCCGTCCAAGAGTTGAGAATATTGTGATTGCACACGCTATGAATGCATCAACGGGCAACATTGTAGACCAGAGTCGTACAAGAAATGAAATGATAAAACTAACTTTAGTTATTAATACTGTGTAAAAATCTTCATGCATACATATATATGGGTACATAGATAAGAGACAAGATTATGTTGATGTACCCACCAACACAACTCCACAGTTCTTCATACTTAAACAACATGAGTGGTAATTATGGGGTATACTTGCACAAACTTCACTGCATTATCTATAGCATTCCGTAATTATTTATAGCCTACTTCCAAAAGGAGAGTGTTATTAACATTACCTTATGCCAATGTATTCGAGATCGGCGCAAGACGTTTTTTCCCATCGTCATACGTCCGCTCAGATTCTCAGTAGACGCCATTTTTCTAGCCGTATCATCTTTTACACATGATCCATTGTTTCTTTGGTCTTACTTAGGTACCTAATTCAATAGTTCCAGCAGTCTTCTTCTCGTTTGGGCAGTAAGATCTAACTAACCCACACACCCTGGTGTCAGAGTTTCTAAACCGCCTCAAAGGCCTCTTGGCGGCCGTGATCACCGGTTTGTACGTGCCTTCCGAAGCACAAAATCATCTTTTTATCGGACAATCGGGTGATTCAGGACTGCAATGTCCTAGCCAAACTGGAAACAACTTTATAAAGTATGCTTTCCGTGGGAACCTAACCCACGAGCACCGGGTCACAAGGCAAACGCAAACGCCTTAACTAGTTCCCGTAGTTTCTTGTAGCTTAAAGGAGTAACAAAGTTCAAAGTCAATTTTAAATTTTAATCCATATCGGAGAACTAATGACGGCAATGAATCCCAACGGAAAGGCCTTTCACGTACCATGCACGATAGCTGTCAATCCAAATGCATTTTAAATCGAAAAGAACTATTCTAGTCACAATTGAACGAGTAACCTTTTAAAAAGAATTGTAGGGGTTTATTAAACTATCGTGAATTCGTGACTATAGGATTTGAGTGCTATTTGTAGCTTGTTTGAGAGTCAATAGGGGATCGGACTGAGTCAAAAAAATATGATTCTAACATTGATATAAAAACTAATAGTAATATATAAATCAATGGATTCTAATTAGTCCGTCAGTTAGATTATCGGAAAAAATTGGATACGTGTTTTTTGTTTTATCAAATTAATAAAAATTTACGAAAATAAATTGCGTCAAAGATCATGAGTGGGGGGGTGTGACGTCAATTGTAGGTAAAATTGTAAAAACTATACTGACATGTGACGATTTCGAGGAGTTCACGAGTTTTCGAAGCACTGTATTGTCTTCAATTTTTGTTTATGTGAAAAAAGAAAAAATATGTCTTCAATGTTTTTTGGAAATCTATCTGACGGACTGTAGTTTTTTTTTGTCCGATCCCCTATTGTCTTGTCCAGAGTAACAGTCAAAAAGCCTACCAAGTTATTTTTTTTTTCTTAACGTGCCGATAGCAATTTAATAGATTTGTGTTTATATTTTAATTTGATTTTATAATCTTTAGACTATAAAATCACCACAGACACACCACACCACAATAACCACAGATATAGGTATATCCACAGATATAACCACAGATATAGATATAGGTATAACCAGCTGTATATATAATACAGCTGGTTTGGCTTGTAATTTAATTCTGCTTGATTAATTCATAGACCACATGACATTTATACTTTTCATGTAACCACTTCCTTATGCCCTGGTTTGGAAAGAGCGCAGTCGTGGTTATTCAAGCCGTCCATAAAATGAGCTAGAAACATTAGCCTTTTTTTGGGGGGGTGGGCAGAGCGGAAGGGAGTGTCAGACTTCTACTGACTAAAAAAACATGTTCCTTGTTAGCCCTTTGTGTCGAAGCCGCGGTATTTCTTTCGAACAACCCGCAGCCCCGACGGGACCCGCAGTCCCGATGCCGGGAGGAACATGAGCCTTAATTAGAATCGTTTACTTATAGATTCAAAATTGACACGATTGCTTTTATTAACCCCCGACGCAAAAACGACGGGGTGTTATAGAGGGTTAGCGATCACACAAAACATGTAAGCTAACAGCAAGTAAGATCACACAAAACGTAGCTGTCTTGATCAGATAACAGTGCAGTTGCTTCAACGTTTTTTTCTTTACCGATATTATAAGAAGGTATTCTATGAGAGAATTAATAGAAACCCTCATAAACGTTGTAGCAAATTAACAATGAAAAAGAACCATTCCTCTAGAAAAACAAACAATGCAATTCCTGCATGAGAATTTATTTCCCAGCATATTCGTAATGGGCTATGACCGCTGTGGGCCACGAAATTAAAAATGGCGTCAGCCTCAAAGCATTCCCTAGCTGCCTTCATCCAATTACCTGCAAACAGGCTCGTGAAAATTTTCAATTAAATTCACATGAGAACCGTAATCAAGTAGCTGCATACCGGTGCACATACAGGTATTTGCACGATCTACGCGGCCAAAATTATTTTAATGCTTAATTGGTATCTAAACAAGGTAAATAAACAAAAAAAAATATTTTCCAAAAAATATATATATTTTTTCAAAAAAAAAAAAATTAACGAAAAAAAAAAACAAATAAAAAAAATATATATATTTAGATCGCTGTATTCGTACAAAGAAAAACATAAATTAATCCTAAATTTCTTGAGTTTCTTCGTCGCTCTCTGATAATATCGATTCCGCAGATACAAACATGGCCAAGGTTTCAGGCAAAAATGTTTCTGCTTTTCTTTTTTTTACAGTTCGCATGCTACTGAACAGAGGATCTGAACTGAGCAAAAGGCGGTTAAAAATATCCTGATTACAATTTATCCTGGAAAATTTCCTTGCAAAATCTTGGCGGTAACATCTAAAATGTTTGTTGCGAGCCTCAGCTGCTTCCTCGGAAAGCTGTCCGATTGGTAATAATGCCTTTTCAATTATAACTGCGCCATGGACTAAAATCTTGTGCATTGTTGGCGTCATAGGATGCCAATCATAAAGGTTCACATAAATACGAGCAGTTTCTAAAGCATATCTTTCATATTTTACGGGATCAATTTTGAACCCGCTTGAAATTGCTTCCAATATGACTTTTAGTCTATAAATTAGATCATAACTGATGCCAGTTATTTCAGCGGCTAATCTAGGGTTCTCAAAGAACCTTCTGCTGGTATTTCCATCATTTGTATTCCCAAAATTGGATTTAGGCATATCTATTATTAGACCTGTCTCAGTGCGGAACCTTGTTTGTATCTCTTTTTTGGTTTGATCTTCTAGGTCTTTCTCCTCTTTCGATTTTCTTTCCCTGTATTTCTTCACCTGAAGTTTGTAGGCTAAATGTAGAATACATTCAAATATCCGAATTCGTGCGTGTAACACCGATATGCCGAATTCAAGGGCTGCAAAATTCACTTCTCTTGTATAGTCCAATTTATTAAAATCTTTCGAGGTTGCTCCACAGATGTAGCACCTACTTGTAGACTTCGTGCCTGTGGCTGCATTGCATACCTTTCCGTCTACCATGGTCATTATAAAAGTGTGCTTAATTAAGAACTTTTTCCCTGCTATGTCGACCTCTGTTGGGACTAATGAGCTAATAGCGCTATTAACGTGTCTTATTTCCTCTTCAGTGACATCATTAGTTTCCTTGATAAAACGGAATCTTATTGGTCGACAAAATCGCGGCGAAGAGGGCGATGGATTATTCCATAAAATTTTTCCATTGTTATCTCCACAAACTAATTGAAGAGGCACGAAGCAGCTTTGGAATATGTTTGAATCAGAATCAGTATCACCTTCTAGTTTTTGCTTAAACTGTGATTGTTGGGACCCATCGCAGCCCCATTTATTAATTAAAGTTAAGCATTCACGCTCTTGCTCCTTTAAAGTTATCAATACCTCTTCTAGGTACTCCGATAAACGCTTAACGGTAACATCCATTAGAGGCTGTAACTGAGCTTCGGCACTGGTACTCGTTACCGTACACGATTCTTGAGGTGGGTAACATTTCTTCTTGGCTTTTTGTAAGGCACTATAGCACGGAAAAAACTTCCTATTGGTCTTTCTTATAATTTCGTACTGACTTTGTGTTAAATCGGCATCTATAAACATTTGCAAAGCTTGCATTGGTGTCAAAGAGGGCTGCTCATTACTTGATTTGGTAAGATAAAATGCCTTTTTATATTTAGTTGCTCGTGTCGGAGTACTAGTGATATCTTTTAAGACAATTGATGCATCTTTCTTACCAGATTTCCCCAGTTCCACTTTCGCAGCATGTATTATGATCTCCTTTTCAAAACTAGAACGAAGTTCTTCAGTCTTTCGCCTTTTGCTCCTCTCACTTGCGTCTTCAAATAACTTGGATGGTCGACCTGGCCGTTTATGTGAAGTTTTAACAACAGGTATTTCAAAAGTACCTTCCAGCCAAGGCCGGTTGTATTTTATAAAATTATCTTCTTTATAATGAGCTTTGGTCCATCTTTGTTTGATTTCTGATTTGAAATGGGCAAAACCACGTTTCAAATTAACAATTTGGTCTTCATTGTAACCTTCACATGACAAAAGTTGATCCTTTAGATAGTTTAATTTGGCATCTAAATTCGGCAAATTTTCTTTCTTCATGAGGTCAAACAAGTATTGTCGGGTCACAATCCTTACTCCTGATGTACCCTCTGAACCTAAAACAAACAAACACTATGTTAAAAGTCGCTAACAAAAATTTCCAATTTAAGACGTTATTTCGCTGAATGTCTTTAATCCCTCAAAACTGTATTTATCCGGACGTTTCCGGAGATATTTTTGATAGTTTTTATAAGGAAAAGGATCAAATAATAACCTACAATAAAAATTATAGCCCGATCTACCCCGATACATAAACAAAAACACTAGCAAAGAAAAAATATTAAAGGAAATCACGGTATGAAAATGAGTCTTTTTATTATAAAAAAAATAATGTAGTTTGATGGTTGATCATAACTTTATTTATGTAATTTGTAAGTCTCTTACCTTGTCCATCAGAATCCATCACTTTTAATTTGTAAGAAGAACTTAATAACATAAAAATTCACTTTAAAAGTTTAATGTTTAGAAAAGTGCCGAGAACAGATACGTACACTAGGTGAAACGGTCTAATTCCGACTGACGCTACCTGTGCGGGGTGCGCGGTGGCTGTAGATAAAGCATGGGGTATTGTTACCTGGTTCGTACTCTGTTCCTGGAACTCGTTTTTATGAATGTTATTGTTATTTTGATAATGGGACTTTTGGCCGCGTAGATCGTAGAAATACTTGTATGTGCGGTGGTATGGTTAACTAACTTTGTTATTATATTGAATATTTCGTTATTTCTTAAAACAATGTTAAATATTTTCTACCTGTGTTGCCTGCTACGTTAATTTATTGTTTGTTTTATTCATGGTTTATTAAGTTATACTTTTGATGCTGTAGTGGATTCCACGTCCCACAAGTGATAGTCCAACTAAATATATTAAAGTGGCGTAAAGCGATGCACTTTTGAGAAAAAAAAACTTTTAGAAAACTGGAAGAAAACGAAGGAAGGGTTCTTTCTTGTTCGAAAAACGAAAAAAAGTGATCATAAAGTGTATGGCTTCTGGAACATTCCATTTTCTAACTTGCGAAAGAAGAATCTTATTTTTTTTCACTTTATCATATGGGGCCATAGTTTAGTTTTTGCAGACCTCTTGGCATTACTTAGGTCATTGACTGTGCACGCTCGATAATAAAATGATGATCTCACTAATAAAAATATTCCATCATATTATTACATTCCCAAGTCATTTGTATGAACATTGATCACTTCTCGCAGCTAGCAGAATAAAATTCTAGGGCTTCTTTGTGATATAAAATTTACATCCTGAAAGGTTTCTTGTAAAAAGCGCTTAATGACATACAAGAACACGATTTCGTTCGTAATAAAATTAATTTTATGGGTTTTCAGAGGCACGCGAAGAATTATGACGTCATAAGCATAACCTTACGTGAAAAATGCTGTAATGGCACGGTAGTGAAAAGTGTAACCTTGAGATTAAACCAAAGGAAATTTTTTGATGTGTTGGTAGTATTTTGAAAACCCCGACGCAAAAAGAGAGGCGTTCTTCTTCTTAGCGTGGTGATGGCAAATTTTCATTAAATGGCTTAAAATTCAGGTATGCGAACTCCGCTCACTGATGCAGTCATAAGGTCTTCAAGTGTGCAGGTGTCAGGGCATGCAGCGCAAGATGGAAGGTGGGACATTGTCTGTGGAGATGGAGATACGCCGCATACACACTTGAGATCTGAGCCGTCCATGAACCCCCATCTGAAGAGATTGTCTTCCGGCCGACTGGTTTAACTTGTGTATGTGACGTCATAGTACCCAAAACGGTTAACCGATTCTGTTTATTTTTGTCTGAATTGTCACTAGCTCAGTTCCTAAATTAATATTCATAACTTCCACTTTATGCATAACCTTTCCACAGTTGACCTCGGTTATAGCAGCAGGAAATAGCAGACATCTGGTACTTACACTAATCACCCTCATCATTTCATGGAATGACATGGTTGAACTGATCGTAATATCGCCTTTTATCGTAAATAATAACATAGGCCACTGCATCGAACGACAGTTCTAGCCATAAAAATATACGTAACGCGTTCTTACATCATTTATGAACGTAAATTAGAGTGCCTTCTGTTTTGTTTGATATGGTAAACAATTTGCAAGGTGGTCGTGTGTTTTACATAATAACACATCATGTTTTGGTCTGTATGCCCGTAGTAGCGGATTTCGTGTAGTGGTGCTTTATTGGTTTGTACGTCTATTAAATTCATCATCATCTGCCTAGCCTTTCCTTACTATGTTGGGGTCGACTTCGGGTGTCACCGGATGCAGCTGAATACCGGTATTTTACATGGAACGACTGCCTATCTGACTTGCACAACCCAATTAGTACTGAGTAACATAATTATTATATATAGGGTGTAAAAGTACCCTTAACGCAAACGAAGGGCACTTCTTCTCCCCACCACTGCGAACATTTTTTTTGTTCTAGACCATACCTGGGAACCTCTCTTTTTGTAAATACTAGTTTTTCAGGTTATAACTTTACTTAAATTACCTCCATGACCCGTTTACTATTTAAAGCATCCACTAGCACAATGTTTTCAGTGCTACATTGAGTTTTACCGTAAAATGTGACTTTTGACCCAAAAAAAAAGTCGTTTCCCAGCAAAAAATATTGCGTAGGGTTACATAGTTTGATGTACAGAATGCTTCGTTGACGGCTGTGTGATGGGTTGATTTACACCCTGTATATCTGGATGAGACTGGCACAAGAACGTGGCGATTGGCACCAGAAAAGAGAGGCCTATACCCAGCAGTGGGTGAATTCGGGCTGTGGATGATGATGATGATGATGAACATATGATACCCCTTGGTAAGATTGGTTATCAGACTTTCGTGACACTGACTACCTGTTACAACTGTCCTGGGCCCAGAGTCTGCTATTCAATAGTGTCAGAATGGTCTATCATTGATCTCATAATTGTTGATTTTGACAAGTTTGGTGTTGTCAAAATCAACAATAATTTATGAGATCAATGATAGACCATTCTGACACTATTGAATAGCAGACTCGGGGCCCTGTACGTTTATTAAATAATCAGCGCTTTACCCAATTCCTCATTTATTGTCTCCCTAATCTCAAGCAACAAATAATGTAAAAAAAAAAAAACATACAGTCGATTTGAGAACCTCCTCCTTGTTGGAAATCGGTTAAAAATCAAGCATAGTGCTTGAAATCACTCCCTTGATTAAACTGTTATTTTTCTTAGTCCTCGTCACAGCTATCAAAACTTATGAGATCACACCTGTTGTCAATAGCGTATAATGAATGTCTTATAGACCTAGATCATTGTTTAGACAGCTTGAACATACTCTAGGCTTAAGGCTAGGTTACAGATAATACTAATGAATATGTGCTCTCATAACTTAGTTATAGCTAGTAAATTTCACTCGTTGGTATCAATGATAGTCTGATATAGATGTAGCCAAGGGACCACGGGGGAATTGTGTGTTTCCACTTTTCCTGGTTATACAACACAAGCTGCCCCACGCAGACTCGACTATACAACATTAAAAAAATAAAAAAAACTTTTTTGCAAAAAATAAAACCGACTTCAAAAACACAAAAAAATGAAAAATAACTTTAGCTTCTGAAGTCGGTGACTTTTGTTTGTTTTATTTTGTTTTTGAAGTCGGTTTTATTTTTTGCAAAAAAGTTTTTTTATTTTTCCATTTTTAGTTGTAATATCCTTTACAAATATTTGATATTCATTAATTTTACGTTGTTAACAATACATGTCACGGTAATAGGCTTATCCGCAATAAAATGGAACTTAACATACCTAACTCTCGAAATCTGGGCGTCCTGTACACATCTGCGTACCCCGTCAGACGCGACGTGACGGTAAGTTAAGATGTTGCGTAAACAATACACATCCAAGCGATTGCAGCAATCACGACAGATTTGCTGTCTATTTTTGAAGAGTTCTATTGTATATCTCCGAAGATCAGGATCAGATCTTCACCAAATTTAAATGGGACCACCTCAGGAGTATACTCTTTCAAATAAAGAATTTTGAGAATCGGTTCACAAATGGAGGAGAAATCAGGTAACATACATAAAAAAAAAAAAAAAAAAATACATACACACGAACATATAACCTCCTCCTTTTTTGAAGTCGGTTAAAAAATCAATTCCAACCAAGTAGTTCCTGTCATTAGCGCGTTCAACCAAACAAACAAACAAAATCTTTAGCTTTATAATAAGCAGAAGCCTGCGGCTTTTCCCGGGTGGATGTCGGTAAGTTATATACCTAACCTTCCTCTAAAACCACTCTATCCATTGGTGAAAAGAGCATGAAAATCGGTGCTGTAGTTTTTGAGTTTATCGCGAACAGACAGACAGACGTGGCGGAAGACTTTGTTTTAATAATATGTAGGTAGTGTTAATGATGTACTCGTACAAATATGCGTTACCTACTAATTAAAATATGACTGTATATAAAGGGTAGAAAGAGGCTTTATTGGGTAAATTAAGTGCAAATAATAATAAATTAATAGGATAAGTAAAGAAATCGTGCAATAAAACATATCGAATAGTTACACAATTAGTGCTACCTACTCGTACAATGTTTTACAACTGTTGTTAATAACTTTGTTTGTTCATAATCGTGAGTATTAAATAAATATAAAAAAAAAAAACTATCACGAACTCTAACTAGCGTTAACTGTATGTACGATATAAAAAAAATATAATTACGAAATACTAAGGCCAAGTATTACTTTGTATAAGTACTTATTAATTTTATATTTAAATAAACAATTTCCTACTAAGGTTTTTATAAAGTGAACGTTATATTTGTATTATTAAAATGTTTCCTGATTTGACATAGCTAAATAGGGTTACGTATAAAATACTTATCTATAATTGAAAATAAAACTTCCTGAAATTATTTTTTGCCACTATCAGTCACTCGTTCTAGTTTCTAAGACACTACTTTTCGTTTAATATTCCAATATCGAAAAATAGTTTTGAATAACCCAAATAAAATCATGAATCCGGTTTTGTCTATTCTAAGTATTTCTAAGTAACACCGCCTGTTCATTAAAACTGGCAGCATAAAACTATCAAGAATTAATGAGGAACCCATCTAACGTTTCAACCGAATTACTGAGATATCTTTTACAGACAAATAACTCAGTTGAAGGTCCAAAGGGTTCAAGTAACTGTTTACTGTCAATTAAGGTATAATCAAAGTCGACAACCTATCACTAATACAGCGTCTGATATATACAATTTGTGTTGGTTCAGCAATGTTCATTGCTTACATATATTATAAAATTATTACTTTCCTATTTAAATCGGATTTTGTAACAATTTAGTCGGTTCTAATTTGTTTGCACGGCACTTTAAATATTTTTCTAAAATATGTCTATGTTACTCCTTATAACATCAACTACATCCAGTCAAAGTTCTGTCACACTCGGTCCAGCCTTTGCGAAGACATAGTCACGACATAATAATATATGTTATATAACGTACCGTATATTTTATATGCATTCAGTAAAAACTGTTATTTTGAAATTACAAACAGACACTTCAATTTTATTAATTTGTAAAGATAAATAAGCCGGATTGTCAGTAAATCAGCATTTCCGAAGATATTTTGAAACACTCGCTGGTCACTACTCTATCTTTCATAACCAGTCTTCCCATAGCTACCTGCGCCACCTTTAACCTACGATAACATTCTTCCAACATTGATAAAACCTCAACTAAAAATAACCTTTTCTCAGCAAACATGGCTAATAAAAATAAAGATTCCATCTATCTACATTAATAGGTTACTCAGACATTCATAAACCTATCAAGAATCATTTAGACCTGTTTTTGTTATTCAACACGTGTTTGAGGCTTTGGACCTCATTAATATGTATTTCTTTCACAGAGGTACAGGTTTCTGTGACCTTCGCATTTCCTAGTTATTTTACTGGTATTTTTAAACTTATTTATTTAAATGTCCGAGTCCTTATACTACCCTTGTAACTGAACATTTCTCTTTTTTTTTTTTAAAAACATACTAAAATTATTATCAAGTATATTAAAGTTACTGTGTTTTCAGTATATGCCAGAAAATGGATGCCTGAAACAAGTAGACTTCCTTACTTCCTTTGTATGTGTTTTACAGATATTTTTGTCTAAAAAATTCACATCTTAGGACAAAAAGATTTTGGACTTTACCTGCTAAAATACCTATTTCGAAAAAGAATGACTGGATATGTCTCCAAATCCCTTTATTATTCTCCAAAAACGAATACTTGGGATGGCTAAAGCCAGAAATGGCAGTTCTAGCAAAATAAATGTGAGCTTTTTGCGCCAAATTAGTTTTTACTCGGCTGGGAAAATCTTTTCATTCCAGAATAGATTATGTTCTTAGTTTATTTTATTTTTACTATTTCTCACGTGTAATTATATCTTGTACAAAGTTCAAATTCTGTTTTTAGATACTTGTTTTTACATAAATTTTTAAAATTAATTAATTTTCTGAAAAAGTCCACGTAAAAACTGTTTAAAATAATTCACTGTTATTTCCCATATATTTCTTGACTCATCACCACGAAATAAATTAAGATAAGCAATTATTTGTACGTTTATAAAGGAAGCAAACTAGTTTTCTTAACCGCAATCACAATGACTAACAAAAGTACATAAAAGACGTAATTCTCAGTAGTTATGCGAAAATGAACACAATACAAACGCCGGAAAACCAGAAATATTTCGCTAATGGCGTAATGACTTCGTAATGCAGTTTAATAGCCAGTTATTAAAGCTATCGCAGACGGATTAAAAATGTTCCCAGGGAAGAACCCCGATCGCGTGCCCGTCACATAATAGGCCCTATTAGTTTTCAACCAGTCCTTTTAATCGAGGACATGGACTCTCTAATCCTTGGTGACATGTCCTTTTTATTAAGCCTTTGTTGCTTTCTGTTACAATCACAGTAGACTTAATCTTTGCTATTTTGGTACGGAATGCGAATGCTGCATTCCCGCGCAATGGCTTGCGAAATTAAAATCGGGACTTTTATCTGCAGTTAACGCAGAGTGCTTGTTTTCCTGCAAATTGTTATTTTTAGGATTCGTAACAACAGCAAACCAATTGTTATTGTGCAAATATTGTAGTTGTCCAAAGGGTATAACTGTATCTGTTTGTAGAACCTGGATGTAAACTGTTAAATGCGATTTGCATACCGACAGTCACCTCAAATGACGCACGTCCTCAAAAACCGTCATATAACAGAAATAGAAATTTGAGGCTTTTGTGCGCTTACCGACAACGTTCGCTATTGCTATTTGGTAGCTTATTTTCACAGCACTTATGGCGGCTTTTTTTTGAGCAAGGATTATTGAAGTTGAATGGGATCCCAAATATATATGTTTTTAGACGACATGCGATGAGTCAAATGATCCGTGCACCTACATTTCATTTACAAAGCAAAACAATATTCATATTGCTATCGTGCCAAGCCTAACCATAGCAACTCAAACTTTTATTTAAATTGCTAATTAAGTCTTTTGAAGCAAGTGTTTCTACATAAACACAGACAAATCATTATCATTCGTTCATACTTAATGTAAATTAAAAAAAGCTAGTTTAGGTCCTGATATCTTTTTGTCCGTATGTATTTTTGCATTAATATATGCTCAAAGTAAGTATGCGCGGAACGGTTAAACAAGATTATTGTCAAGGACGCAATAAACTGGATTTGGCTTACCAGTTTTAATAGGAAAAGGCTCGGATCTAGTCGTAAACTGTGAAATTGACGCTATTCAGGCACAATGATAGGCTTGTTGAAACTTTTGAGAGGCGATAAACTAATCATATGCGTGGGAGAAAGGGGTTTTGATATGTTTTTCAAAGAAGACTTGACTTCAAGCAGGTGATTTTTAGGGTTTTCCGTAAATTCAAGCTTATTAGGCATGTGACGTAAGTTACAATAAACGCCTCTGAGTGCGGCATAAGCCGAGCGAGAAATATGGGACTTTTATCCAGATTGGCAGAAAAGCTTTCCAATATCACAGAGACTTTCTTGCAGTTCTAGACAAATTAAAGAAGGATATTCTGATAATCAATTTCTTCTGGCTCACGCACAACAGGTGGGTTAACTAAGAATTTTCATGTCGTGCGAATAAGGATATACAATGAACTGCCAAATGGCGCTAACGAGACGTCAAGGAGAAATCGTGATCTTCCTATTTTCTCGATACTAGTATAAATAAAAATATTTATATAATTCGTGAGTTGCAGCACACTTAACGAAATAACTAGTAACTAGAGCTTCAGAAGATATAACATTTATCTTATAAGATCTTGCATCAAGTTAAGTGTGCACGCAGAGAATATTCATGAAGATTGCTTTACAGTTCGCATAAGTTTAGAGACCCGACTCAGTTATAAAGCTCCTAAGTTAGTACTTCATCAAGCCACGTAGTATTTTCGTTTACTTACAAGTCTTGAGTTGTTGGCCGATGAAAGTCTGACTCTCGGTTTGCATGGTTTCATTTGCTAATTAAACAGAAGTATATTCATAAATTTAAGCCTGTGTGCCTAGTAAATAAATAAGGAAAATCGAATATCCAAATTATGGAGCGGAAACAGCCCATAAATACAGTACCTCTTTCGCTAGAAAAGCTTCGCGAATTTAGATTGACGTTCTATTTTATTGGTCATAAAGTTTTGAACAAGCACCGCGGGTCACAAAATGCCTGGCTAGGAGAAAACTGTTTTCGCGAAGTATGTTCTCAAGTTTTTCTTTTTACTCATTTTAGTTTTACTACGAATACTAAGAAATGAGTACATAGTTGTGTGGTATGGGCAATAATGGACATATGATGCGGAAGAAGAAGGAAACTGTCGTGAGGAAAGTTTTGACTATGAATGTGAATGTGCATAAGAGTAGGCGAATACCAAAGAAACCATGGATGAACTGTGTAAAGGATGATATGGTAAGAAAGGAGGTGGCTTATGAGATGACAAGTAATAGAGAAGTATAGAAAAGGGGACATGCTGCGCCGACCAAATGAATTGGGATAAGGGCAAGAGAATGATGATTATATTGATTAACAAACTACAAGCACTTATGAAGAGGTGTATTCCTGCAGGTATTTTTTTTTTATTTTTTTTTGGGACAAGCCCGCCACACTATTCCCAAACCACTGTAACTCCTGTTAGCCAGAATCAACAGTGGCGACCACAAGAAAAGCGCCGAGACAAACATAATTTCCATTTCCTGCAGATATGTCAAAAGTTGACCTTTGGCGGGTGGAAAATCATCAAATAACCCCTCCCGCTCTAGGGTAGAGCGAAAGGGAGTGTCAGACTTCTACTGAAAACCACCCATATTCCTTTTTGGCCCTTCATGTCCACGCCGCGGTATCTCTTGCGAACAACCCGTAGCCCCGACGGGCGTCGGCCCTTGCCCTTGCAAAGAGATGTCAGCAACATGGAAGAGGCCCTTCCATGTTGCTGACATCTCTTTGAGGCGCGCGTGGAACACAAACGCGCCGGCAACACGTTGACCTTGAGTGTGATAAATTCAATCTAACTAGGTATGTGTCAATTGTTCGAGTTTAGGGTTGCGGCTTGTTTCGAGAAACAGAGCGTGTTGCCGATTACAACGTCGATGTTGCCGCGTGCAATTCCGTACTGCTAGATGAAGTTTAACTGTTACCCTCATACACACAAAAAATACATTCAAAATCCACCATAAGATAAACTACTTGCAACTAACACCATACTGCGACTATCAAACCGTCACGCTAAATAACTTCAGTTCAAATGTGGCTCAGGCTACTGTTAGAGATATCAAAACAAATTATCCATTTTACTGCGGAACGGTTATCGCAGCCACAAAGCCAGCTATAATTCTACTGGACTTTATCTTTAGGAGAGGAATTAGGATACGTTATCATGAAGACAGTGTTTTTTTTTTGGATTAGCGTTAAAATCATGTTTAGAAAGCGGCAAGAAGACACATCAGGGACTGCCAGGGAGTGAGGTACCGAGGTTCGACCACGTGATTGATTCATTGTCAAACTCAAACTTGAAGCATTAACTTATTAACCGACTTCAAAAAAGGAGGAGGTTCTATGTTCGTGTGTATGTATTTTTTTTTATTTTTTTTTTTTATGTATGTTACTTGATTTCTCCTCCATTTGTGAACCGATTCTCAAAATTCTTTTTTTATTTGAAAGAGTATACTCCGGAGGTGGTCCCATTTAAATTTGGTGAAGATCTGATCCTGATCTTCGGAGATATACAATAGAACTCTTCAAAAATACACGGCAAATCTGTCGTGATTGCTGCAATCGCTTGGATGTTTATTGTTTATACAACATCATGACGTAACATCACCCCTGTATGATCTGAGGGGGTACGCAGATGTGTACACCCAGATTTGGACAGTAAGATATTATGTAATGTTCCATTTATTGGGGATAAATAAAACCTATTTTTTGTTTGGGAACAACTAAAAATGGAAAAATAAATAACTTTTTAGCAAAAAATAAAACCGACTTCAAAATTTTTTGAAGTCGGTTTTATTTTTTGCTAAAAAGTTTTTTATTTATCGACTTGTTTCTAAGAAACCAGTTAGAGGCACTTTTGAATTGTCAGGGAGTTGGACAATACCCTCCTTTTGGGCTTCGCCGCAGTCGGGTACAAACAATAAGCTAATCAATATAACCCATTTTAAGGCGCAGATCTCTATGGAGAAGAACGGGAAAGAAACTCGTGGACACTATTTTACATTCAAAATATGTAAATCGAAAATCGTCGAAAGTATTATTTAATGCTGATGACTATTATTATGCCACAGACAAAACCGGATTAGCAGAGAGCTCAAACCGAAGCATACGTTTAAACAGTTACTAAAAAAAATTACAAAACCTGTAAAATTATACCGAACAAAATGTCAAACCCATTAGCCTTATAATGTCAAAACCGCGAACATACATAGCAAAGTTTCTCCACCTTTGAACTAAACAGACTGTACGATAATACCACTTGTTTTAGATCTTGTCGGTAACCTGCAGACTCGAGACTGTTGAGGTCAGAGTTCGGAGAACTGTTCGCGTGATACGAACTTATGTAACACGTTACATCACTCCTAAAGCTAAACTAGCGTGTAAAAACAAGACTTTAGACCGGTCTGGTTCTTTTAATGAATAAATTAACAATGTAAGATTATTTCTGGAAGGATCCACATGACGTGCTCAAAAACCGTGTCAGTTTTGGACATCCTTAGAAGGGATACCAATTAAGTCAGGAGTATTTTTGGGAACCACAGCGTTACTTTTTTTAAGCCGTGAAAAATACTTAACGCATACCGCACCGCCCGCGCCCGGGGAGACGGTTTGGTTGCTTGCACCCACTAAAAAACACCGCCGTGAGCTTACTGTAGCCTTGGCGGATGGGCCATGATAACTGCTACTCAGGACATTGCCCACCCATCCAGCGCAACCTTTTTGTTTTGGCGGGTGGAAAATCATCAAATAACCCCTCCCGCTCTTGGGCAGAGCGAACCTTTCTTAGCTTTTCTTAGCCCTTCATGTCGAGGCCGCGGTATCTCTTGCGAACAACCCGCAGCCATCCAGCGCAGCCTGCCTCCAGAATTCAAACTCTTTTGGCGATATCCGGGCTCACCTGAGACATCACCACTCATTAGGGGCCATGAACCTCAGAATCCTACCACAATAAAATTATTTCCAACCTTATGAAAGCATTGAATAGCCAATTAGCCATATAAGCTCTAGTTCTAAGTTATTATTACTCTCGTTTTAATCTTAGCCACAAGCTCATCATTTGACACCATCGTCTGTTGCCAAACGATTCTGATCCTGACGAACTGATTAGTTAACGTTTTACGAACGTGTGATATTTATCGTCAACGACTCAGTGCTAATGCGGGTGGCATGAACATTTTGTTCTGGTATTATCTGAGGCACCTATAACCAGTACTTGATGCCAGTTCGGAAAGATTGTGGTTTTACTGAGAGCTGAAGTTGAAGATTACAATTGTTTTTATGCAATTTCATAAGTTTTTCCTTGATTTTTTGGTAAGTTGTGGTTAAGTTCTATTTAGTTTCTAGAAAGAATGTTGAAAATATTCAACTTCAGCCTATAATGTTCCCAATGCCTCCTCTCTATGAGGGGTATGGACTAGAGTTGCCACGAATATTCGGCTACTATTCGGTATTCGGCCACTTTTTTTGGTATTCGGTATTAGGCCGAATAATACGTACTATTCGGCCGAATACCGAATACCGAATCATGGACAAAACAGACACATCATATTGCTCAAGATTTGTATTTATTACCAAATTACAATACTTTAATAAGTAAAATTAATCAGCGGTAAGTTGTGATGGATAAAAACAAGCTTTTCAGCAAAAAAAGAACTAACGAACGAACTTTTCTACAAAATCGTAGGTAGTGTTTGATTTAATTTATTTTTTATATTGATCTGACAAAGCGTGCCGTGACGTGATTTACTCGCAATTGAAACAAACAAATAGTCAAATGGCCGCACGCCCGCCCGCGCTCGTGTGAGACAGGTCGCGACGCGTCTTGTCGTATTATTCTTTACGCGCTCGTCAAGCATGTTCTTTGTGCCGAATATTCGGCGCTTCGGCCGACAGCGTTGCAGAATATTCGGTATTCGGCCAAATCACTATTCGTGACAACTCTAGTATGGACCACCATTCGGGCCAGGGCGGGTTGGTAGATGTCACATGTCTTCGCATTTTTAGTTCTAGGACATACCGGTTTCCTCACGATGTTTAAAATACATTGAAAACTACGTATTCGAAAAAGATTTAACTCAATTTGCTGTCCTGATAAGAATATTTATGTAGTCACGCATATTTATATTTCTCCGCAGTATGTTAGGTATTTTTGTAAGTTAAGTATACTTATTCCATGACGAATCCATTTAAAAAATGCGGAACCTTTTGCCTTCGTGTTCACATGGGTTGCACGATGTACTTATTATTCTTGAACAAATAGTTGGTAAGTACCTGTGTACTTATACAACTTAAAACATTCCATTAAGTTATTATGTGAGGGTATATTATAATGCCCGTCGGGCGGGGCTGCGGGTAAGATATATATTGGCAAGAGATACCGCTTCCTCGACATAAAGGGCTAAGAAGGAACATGGGTGGTTTTTAGTCAGTAGAAGTCTGACACTCCCTTTCGCTCTGCTAAGAGCGGGAGGGGTTAATTGATGATTTCCCAAACCGCAAAAAAAAAAATATATATATAATAATGGAATTACTTAGTTCTTCTTAGTCGATACACTCTGACGTCAGAGTGGTCGTGATTGCGCAGACGAGGTCAACGGCGAGATGTTTGGTGGATCGTTGACTACCCCGAGGACTGCTCTTTCAGCGATGTGCTTCCATTTCTGCCTGTTGGAGATGTTGCGAGTACACTCGACCATGGTAGTCTCAGTAGCTTTCTTCTTTCTTAGCTAACAGTACGGAATAAGGCTTTAGGCTCGCCCCCTATTACATGGGACTTAAACATGACTGTGGGCGTGCTATAGGTACCTATAGCACGCCCACAGTCATGTTTAAAGGGTAATTAAAGGCAGATGTGTACACATCTGCCTAGCCGTTTTTGGATTAAAGGTTTAAAAAGGTAAAATTGACAATACTCTCGTCCTCTATATCATGAAATGTAAACATAACTGGCGAAATGTGGCCTTATTGGCTATCCCATACGTGATTTCTAGTATAGTCATCATGCTACGTGTATGTAAGTTTTTTGTTTCTATTTTCTTCTTAGGGACACTGTACACTATAAACTCCTCCTGTTTAAGTCGATTAAAAACGATCCTTTATGTCCCCGTCCCAAAATTGATGTAGCTATAATGATAAGTACTGTGTGGGTTGCGGACTTGCTAGCTTAGGAATTATATGAAGTATATTTAGCAGTTCTGGAACTTTCCTGAGTAAAATTATATTGTTCTAGTCTCATTTCCCTAAGGCTTGCTCCTTTCTACAGCAAGAGGTCTTTTTAAAAGTCATGAGACAATACCAATGCCTCTTTCTTTGTTTTTGGGTTAAAATGTAGGGAGTATTTAGGGATCGTAGAGGGTGGCGTTCTGTGGTTTCTGCCTACCCCCATGGGAAAAGGGCGTGACTTTATGTATGTATGTATTTAAAGCAACTAGGCCTCTTTGTAGTCGGGTTAAAATTTATACTGTATTGCTAATTAGCTCACAACCAGTATTTTTTATAAAGAGAAGTGCATTCTTGGTTCGACAAAATACAGGATGTCGCAAACTGTGACCATGAATTCAGTAAAAGATTCTTTTATATCCTTTGTATAATAATATAATATATCTTTCTCGTCATCCGGAAAATTTACTAAGCCTCGACAATTGCTTTTATTTTTATTAATATTAACCATAAAAAGATCTCTGTGTCTGTAAACATAATCTTAGAACACCGTGATAAGCAAGATAATTTTTCCTATTTCCGCATAACTCGACATTTTACACGGTTTGCAGTTACACTGAGAACATTCATTATAAATGTGTGTCCGATTCAACCTCGAATGTGAAAGGTGTTACCAATGCAGTTAATTGATATTAGCACGCTTTGAAGTGATTTATCGAGACGTTATAGAATTTCGAAAATTGGAAAAGTGTTGCCAAGATAATCTATCAGTGCAATTGCAACACTCCGCATATTATGTCTTATAGAAAATCCTATTCTTTTACGCATAAAATCACGCCTGTAATCCCAGAAGGGTTAGACAGAGGCGTACCTACCTAATAGCACACCCACAATTCACCAGTTATGTTTAAGTTTCTTGTAATAGGGGGCGAGCCTATTGCCAGAAATCCAGAATCCATGGGTGCTACTTAGTAATTAGTGACGGAAAAACTCAATAATACTTTGCTCGATCCGGAATCGAACCCGCAGTGATCACTAGTTCAACGACGCAGTTACACTTCCCCTCCATACTCCATATAATATTATGTCTTAATGAAATTCTATTCCTATTTTTTTATAGTGGAAAAGTCGATATCGCTTTCTGATACATAACTGTATTCATTGATTGATCACACATGTCACTGAAAATATTAATAAACTAGTACCATACCGAAATGATTATAATACCTACTTAAAGTGACATTTATCAATCCAATAATAATGGAATTAAAGAACACTAAAGTTATTGTTTTCAAAGACAATGACGGACGACTTCATGAATAAAGAGCGAAGAGTTTGAGAACTGCACTTGATTAAAATTGTATACAGGGTGTAAATCAACCCATCACACAGCCGTCAACCTAGCATTCTGTACATCAAACTAAGTACCCCTACGCAAAAAAAATTGCTGGGAAATGACTTTTTTTTTAGGTCAAAAATCACATTTTACGGTCAAACTCAAAGTAGCACTCTTAAAACATTGTGCTAGTGGATGATTTGAATAGTAAACGGGTCATGGAGGTAATTTAATTAAAGTTATAACCTGAAAAACTAGTATTTACAAAAAACAGCTGTGAAAAGTTTGGAACTTTGACCCCCAATATCTCCGTAACTAAGGGGTTCCCAGGTATGGTCTAGAACAAAAAAATGATCGCAGTGGTGGGGAGAATAAGTGCCCTTCGTTTGCGTTAAGGGTACTTTTACACCCTATATTGTGATTTTTTTCTTTGTTAAGTATAGATTTTCTTAGAATCTGTCTGGTTCGATGGTGCGTTCAAAGACTTGAATGTAGGCCAGTAAGTTTTCGCCTACTATCCAACCGCTAACTAGATCATATCAACCACCTGGCCTTCCTTATTTTCGCAATACTATAATGTACCATTATTTTGAACACAATACCTTTATTATCAAAGAAGACTTAAAGACCGGAACCACGATTGATTTCTATAAAACGACGCATCAATCTAACAAATCAACCGATTTCTCGTAACGGGACCTTTAAAATAGTAATTGGGTCACAACCTAATTAGGTCGTAGCCAATTCGACACCCGTGTCGAACATCTTATGGTACCCATCGAATTAATTTTACCACAGGGAATTTTCTTAACGACATAAGCCATGAGCCCCATGAATGAGGGGAAAATTTCAGATGAGTGTCCCAAAACTTTGTTTACCACGAAGATTTTATGGTCTCTCACTTTCATGGTGTTTTTCTTATGAAAGTTATTGTGTTGTTGCTATCTTTCGTTAATCGAATGACTTAAATTGATTATATTGTGTGTGTTGATTGGTTTTTCTTATTATTTGCCCACGTACTATATCTACGTCATTGCTGGTAATTCTATTGATGAGAGTTTGTTTGTTTGTTAAAGCCGTGATGTTTTCCTTTTGTTTGTCTTCATTGTTTTGATTGATCTAGTTTATTTTAATGAATCTATTTTTGGTTGACATTATTTTACTGTTGTAGTTCTATTGCAACTGGAAATACTACTGCAGTAAGCCAGTAGAGAGATTTAAAAAGTAATGTTAAAGATTTGTTGCCTCAAAATTAATACAAAAAATGCGTATTTATTCATTATGTCCCATCTCAGCTGCCTCAGGTCGACGGAACACGTTTGTTCTTCGTCACCTTTGAGTCGTCCCAATTAATCACTCCTTTTTCTTTTATATCTTATTCTGTATGAATTATGATATTGTTTTAAAGCCTGTTTGTCACCGACGCCTTTTCATGACAATGGTCGCATTTTGAACATAAGTCACGGTCATGCCGCTGCGAAATGTTTTTCTTGTTTTCTTTCTAATGGACATCTTTGCCATAGCATTTGACGTTTTTATTTGTATTAAATACTTGGTTGACTTTCATGCTATAGTAGACACAAAATAAAATAAAACTTTATCAGCGTTCAGTGTCAGTTCCAAAACTGTTGTTAATAGCTTCTAAATCTAAATTGATAGCCTTATTGAATCCTTGTTGAATCTAACGAACTTGAAGTCAATAGCTTTCTCCAGTTCACTGTGGATATATTTATTTATTTTACTATTTATGTACACACAGTAAATAGCACAGGAAAATACTAAAATATAACATGTGAGTACAAAGGTACTGCTTATTTCTAAAGAAATTTCTGCCAGCAGACCTGCAAAAGGAGAAATGAAAAAGAAATGTAGACGATAGTGTGTGAAAAAATAAATATGAAATGAACAATGAGTTATATGCTTTAACTAACTTAACCTATAATAATAAGTACACACATAAGTAAATATGGATAATATATACTTATATAAATAAGTACATAATGCTAAGATATATAAACATAAAATATAATGTGTATATCTCACTATACACACAATACTCATAAAGGAGAGGAAAGGTCGATCTTTCACTCTATTTTTAAACAATGAAATTGTTTTCAAGTCCCGAATGCTAGGCGGAAGTGTGATATATTCTGTTACAATTTTCTTTTAAAACCTATTCACAAACCTTTCCCCATTTATATTATGCTCTAATCGTATCTGCATCCGTTGCATGAAAATGCCGTCACAAAGCAAAAGTCTGTGTATAGAATAAAGAATGTTTTGAAGCACAAAAGTGGTCACAATCTATAAATCAGTTAAGCCTTCAGAAGTTCATGTTTGTATCACCTGTTCTTTGCTTTGGATAGTCTTTGATCAGCTTGCGAGCAGATGGTTAGGTTGCATAATTCGTTTGTCTTACTTAATTTGTATTGATTATGTAAGCTAGTTTGATGATCTTATATTGGTATTTGAATTTTATGTGTTCTGTGCCATGGTCTGCTCTCCAACCATAGTCCTTTGCGCTTTGTCAGGGATGCCCCGGCAGTTAATCCAGGGTCATTGGCGGTATATATTGGGTCAATCCGGGATAAAACGAGGCTTACCTATTTCCCACTGAGATTTTTTATGGGCAGTTGACTTGCCTATACGTGTTTTAAGGTACCCGCGTCCCTATCGATAGAAACTGTTGAACCGTGCTAAATTCTTTTAAATCCATGCGTTCCTAAAAATAACTTAGCACATGAAACATTTGAATGCAAGTATACAGTATGCACTAAATATAATGTCTTGTTTGAGGGGCGAACATGGACATGATACAGAGGTGGCTTTTGTCCAGCACAGAGCCTGACAAAAGAAATGGAAAAATAGAACCCTTACAATAACCTAATGTCCTTCTGTTTATTAATTAACACATTTACATATATGGCCATATTGCGTTAGAAATTCTCTAAAGTAAAATCGTCCCGCCACCCGTCTGCGAAATTTCACCGCTTTAATTATCGCATTCATGAGAAATCTTCGGGGATAAACACACTCACATAGAACTGTGACGTTCTAATTACTATAATTGAATATACGATACTGCCTACACTGCCATTGACTTGATATTTACCGTTGTGTTTGTGGGTAGGTACTGTTACTTTACGTAGCTGAAGTAGATATATCGCACATTTTGTATAGTGTGTAGGTGCTAGACTTGCCGCGTCGACGGCGCGTTCGTGTTCCACGCGCGCCTCAAAGAGATGTCAGCAACACGGAAGGGGCCCGCAAGGGCCGACGCCCGTCGGGGCTGCGGGTTGTTCGCAAGAGATACCGCGGCCTCGACATGAAGGGTTAAGAAGGAACATGGGTGGTTTTTAGTCAGTAGAAGTCTGACACTCCCTTTCGCTCTGCCCAAGAGCGGGAGGGGTTATTAGATGATTTTCCACCCGCCCAAAAAAAAAGTTGCTAGACTTCGCGTTTTGCCTCTAGTATTACCTTAATATAACATAACATCACGCCTGTAATCCCCGAAGGGTTATACAGAGGTGCCAATACACCCACAATTCGCCAGTTATGTGCACCTAATAGGTGGCAAGTCTATTGCCATCAATCGGGCACAAATCCAGGCTCCGTAGATGCTACTGAGAAATTCCTGATGAAAAACACCAATGACACTTTGGCCGACCCGGGAATCGAACCCAAGACTACATGCTCAGCAGTCGCGCTTCCGACCACTAGACCAACAAGGCAGTCTGACATAAAACGTGAGTAATTGTGATCTAGTGCTACAACCACATAAAAACCCAAGCACAATCTTTTATCCCACTTCTGATGCGTTTATCATGCGTATGTCCTTGTGTGATCAGTGGTGGGAACCTCCCAGTAGTCATGGCTTTCACTTCATATCTGCTTAAGGTAATTTTTTTTTTTTTTTTAAAAACGTTGCCCCACACTAGGAATTTCTCCTGTATCGTGGGTGCGTTTACAAACATTTAAACTCACATACACAAATACCCAGACCCGGAACAACTATATGTAGGCCTTACAAATATTTGTTCCGTGCGGGGATCGAACCCGCGACACGCAGCGCACCAGTCCATTGCTTGGGCCACTGCGCCAACCGTGCCGTGCAATTGAATCACAAACATACTCAAGTGTATGCTGAAGTGCCACTTAGGCTTAGTTGTCTTAGCGATTGGTACTTCACTCACTATCGTAGTAGTCATTCATAACTGCTTCGTTAGTGTAGCAGTCGTAACCGCGACTGCTGAGAGTGGGTCCTGGGTTTGATTCCCGGGTCGGGCAAAAAAAAAGTGATCATCATTTGCCTAGCCATTTCCCAACTATGTTGGGGTCGGCTTCGGTACCCTTTGGTAAGACTGGCTGTCAGACTTTCAGGTCATTAACCTATTTATGGCTGCCGGGACCAACAGCGAGGCACGGAGGAAACTCGGTATGTAATGGGTGGTCACCCATCCACAGACCAACCTAGGCAAGCGCAGCTTAACCTAAAGATCGACTTGAGTGGTGACCTGAGAGTGGGTCTAGGGTTTGTTCAAAATAAAATTAAAAAATTAAAAATCCAGCATAATATACAGGCTGGTGCCGACAATACGACAATAAATGAAACCACTGGTAGTTCTAGTTCATAGGAACATTATTAAGCTATCAAATAAATCTTAACACCAAAATAAAAAAAATCAATAAAACTAAGTAGCATAAAACTGTAAACGAAATAAATTACAATTTACTAACAAATATTGGTTTACTAACCTTAGGAATAATTTGCACCGATTAACGTGTGGAAATAAAATGTAACAAACGAATTTGGCAAAGACAGGTAGGTTATTGTCGTATCGTCGGCACCACGACGGTGTTTGGATTTATTTGATAGTTTAATAATGTTCCTATGAACTAGAACTACCAGTGGTTTTATTTATTGTCGTATTGTCGCCACCCTGTATACTGAATAAACACCTGTATAGATTACAAAAGAACCCTTTGTCCCTCCCCAAAGTCACAGCCAATCAATAAGAGATTTGCCTCGCAAATTGTGCCTGAATATCGTTCACAATGGCAGTGCCGGCTGTATTGAAGAGCTTTGTACTCCATAGCTCCACTGAGTATGTGTTTACTAGCTTGTGACAGCGGCTTCGCCCGCGTAGAGTTCGATAATTGTCCCACGGGATCTTACTCCCGGGATAAAAAGTATCCTATGTGTTAATCCAGGTTATAAACTATTTGTGTTCTAAATTGCATCCGGATCCGTTCTGTAGTTTTTGCGTGAAAGAGTAACAAACATTCATCCATCCATACATCCTCACAAACTTTTGCATTTATAATATTAGTAGGGTAGTATGATTGTCGAAGGTAATAAAACTATGGATTGCTATTAAGTGGTGGAGTACCATTTTAATGTGTCATGTAGAGGAGTGTATAGGAAAACCAATGACTCGTTTATTGATCTATTTTAAGCCTCTCGTATCAAATGGCAGCTTACAGTGTAATTTTAGCATACTCTCACAAGCAATTAAGAAGCTTATCAGGCAGGCTACAAAATGCAGTATTGATTCCGATTATGACTACTTATGACGAAGTAACTTAGCTATTTCTGCTAAATGCATAATGTAGCCTTTACTTACTTTTATCTCTACATGGATATTTCTTTAGGATATGAATTACTACTTTGACAATGTAACTTGATTTATATTTTACTACCTGATGCCCGCGGCTTCACCCGCGTGGATGTCGGTCAAATTATATACTAAAACCTTCCTCTTGAATCACTCTATCCATTAAAATTAAA
Organism: Diarsia brunnea; assembly: GCA_949774965.1. Classification (NCBI taxonomy): domain Eukaryota; kingdom Metazoa; phylum Arthropoda; class Insecta; order Lepidoptera; family Noctuidae; genus Diarsia; species Diarsia brunnea. The sequence continues at coordinate 5,454,773 of OX459001.1, forward strand.
CCGCTTCAAAATCCGTTGCGTAGTTTTAAAGATTTAAGCATACATTGGGACGGACAGACAGCAACAGCGACTTTGTTTTATACTATGTAGTGAAGACTAGCACGCCTGAAACTTCATGTAGGATATAAATATAATTTATAGCCTATAGCATCCACTAATAGGGTTGCCATCCGAGGAGAGTCCGGGCGGGGCATTATTAGTAGTCCGGGTTTAAAAAACGAAGTCTTGGGCCACCCGCGACACACGCACTGTACCCGCACACCGGGATCAACCGACGAACCGACTCGCTAAAAAAAATTAACTAAAAATGAAAATAATTTATTAATAAGATTCTGTTTTATTAAGTACATTAAAATTATGACAATAGTTGACAAAAAAATTTAAAGTTTGAAAATATTTTTTTTTTATTCTGACTATGTTTGAAAAAACCTGTTGACATGTCCGGGTTTAAGGCTCTAAAATCCGGGGTTTTCACGCGTCCTGTCCTGTTTGCCAAATTTTTGAGATGGCAACCCTACCCATGAATGATGTATCTTCCTATCAGAGAAGAATCATTAGAATTGGAACATTCGTTCCAGAGATTACGTCCTTACATACAAACAAATACATACCTCTTTATAATATCAGCACCTATGGATAACTTTTCGATTTTCTAAACTTTTACCACTGCCCATCCACTCTCCTGCCGAGTCTGTTTACTTATACTTAGTATCAAAAACACGAATATAAAACACTGAATTATAATTGGTAACCCAATTCGTTCATAACACGGTACAATTCTACGAACGTGTTGTATTAAATATCAAAATTAACAGTTCACAACGACCTCCAGTTACATTGTACTTTCGCTTTTAATAACCTCACGTACTTGTAAGTTAAAACGAATAAGTTAAACGAACCCTGGTTTAATTATTATCAAGTTAAAAGTTACTTTGAATGAGAAAAATTTACTGTGGTAAAAGATGGTTCTAGACTTATAGCACAATTTTGTAGATGCTTAAACCAGGGACTGAAAGCGGTTACGGTTAAAGGTTAAGATACCTCAAAAATATACCGGTAACGGTTTAAAATAAAGGTTGAGCTATACCGGTACCTTTTATAAATAAAGGTTGAGCTAAACCGTTATTTAACCCTTACACGATTTCGGTACCGAAATGCATGCGAGACGGGGCGTGCCGCGCGAATAACAACCAATACTGAGTTATAATATAATAATGTGCAACAATCGGCAAGTGAACGACAGACAGAGTGGCGAGGCGGTGCGTCAAAGAAAACCCCCTATTTATTCAGGTTTAGGTACCGCTACCGATACATTTATATCGGTTATGGTACTTCTACCGAAATATACCGGTATGCATTTCCAACCTTAAAATTCCGCTACCGAAAAAAATAACGGTATCGAAAATTTCGGTAACCCTTATTTAACGGTATGACGTTGTACCGAAATTTAAAGGTACTGTAATTTTTGAGTAATTTAGTCCCTGGCTTAAACACCCCATAAGGACAACGACTAGTTGCCACAAGACGTACGAAGATTGTCATTGTGTTATGATGAGGAAGGGAAAGGGCGTACCCCTGTCCTTTTCCATAGGCATATTAGTATTACCAACCATGATTGTTTGTTGGACCATAGCTAGAGAACAGCTAGGATTTCACAAAAGTGTTTTCGAGAATTTTCAGTAGGATTTTTTTTTTGGACGACTCTCGTGCCTCGAGATGACGGGACAATCTGGACAAGAGTAGCGACTAGTGGTCCACATTGGCTTTGGATCGATACAACTGGAAGGATGTCATGAGACCTTTGCCCTTTGCTTTGCTTTGGAGTGGGCTGAAACACGCTAACAGTATCAGTAAATTCGAAATTTCCCTACAACTTAGCTTGTTTTCTCAATTATTTGTTTTCCCACCAAACCATATAAGTTCAGTCATTATTTACTTTCCAAAGCTAACAAAGTTTTACCAAAACGTTTTTGGTTATCTAAATTAAATAAACCTTTATCTAACGAAACCCACACGTCAAATATTAACATTTACAATACTTCTGAAATGTATACTCAATGACGTATTTTACCCATTTTCAGTGTGACCAATCTGGCTGATAGTGTGAAGTAGTTTGAATGAAATACCTAGCAATAAATATCGAAATTGACTGATAAGGGTTTATATGGGTTTGGCATTGAACCTGAAAATTACTTTATTATTTTATTTCGATTTGAATTTACAACGCAGTTTTGAAATTTCAGGTGTGTTTGAAGTAACAAAAATATAATAATAATAACATTATGACTGTCATTCTCGAAGGAGAGGAACACCCACATTTTGCCAGTTCTATCTACAATGGGAGCCAATTCGATATACACGTTGGTGCCGATAATACGACAATAAATGAAACCACTGGTCGTTCTAGTTCATAGGAACATTATTAAACTATCAAATAAATCTTAACACCAAAATGAAAATCACCAATTGTCGTATTGTCGACACCACCCTGTAGGTCACAACCCCCCACTCAAATCTTTGACGCGTTTTATCTTTGTCAATTTTTATTGATTTGAATAAACAATAAATACAAGTAAGTATCCAATATTTTTCGATAATCTAACAGACGGACTAATTAGAATCATATTTTTTTTTGTCAGTAAACATCCCTATTGGTGTAGGTACTGCATTAATAAATGTGTCATGATCATCATCTTCCTGCCCTGGTCCTAGTTCTATGTTACTTAGAATCGGCGGAAGACGTTTTCTTCTTCAACTCCACTGGCATTCACCTCCATCATCCTTCTTCCTCACTCAGCCAATCCATCTGGGTGTGGCTATTTTCAATTCCATGTTTCTTTATAAAGATCCCGCATTCCATAGCCATGATTGGAAGTCGCGATTACCATGCGAATTTCATTCCATTTCAGCTTACGGCATTGTTGACCTTAATATACATGCCTTCCTATAAATACATATAATAGGCTTCGCTTTGTCGCCAACTAAAATAAGTCAGTCATGGCATTCGAGGTTTTCGAAGCAGTCCGTACGGGCACGGAATGTGTTACTTCGAGGTTTTTTTATGTAAGAACAGTTGGAAGAATGTTCTAGAGAAAAGAGGTTCTCCTAACAGTGTTGTTTTATCAAGGACATGTATGAAAACTCTTTGGAGTCCGTGCAGATGAATAGTGAAGATGTTTTGTAAGTGTTTATCCTTATTTATGCATTAACTGGTTTATTTATCTGTGTAATAAAATTGTACGTAGGGAAAATGGCACTTATGTAGAGTTAATTTGAGGTCGGTTTAGGGCAAACCTAGATGTTTATTATGATGCGATCCCGAGGCAGTGTTTCCTTGGAAGCTCTAATGTCGTATGTTTTGTTTTCATGGTTTCTTTTATTTGATACGCCATCATTATCATTAGTGTTTTCAATCGGATTAATATCACACCTAGTCTTTAAGTTTTGAGTACCTACTAGATTAATATCATTCTCATAGTTCATGTGGCCATCAGAACTAATGGTAAGTTAATATTCACCGATACTGTTTCTTTAAAATTAATTTTCTTTACGATTCTTACATTATGTTTTCACGGTATTTTTTTATTTGGAGTCTTCTGTTTTCGCGTCATTTACATTAAAGCAAGCTCCTCATTAATATTTTGCAGTGCATTATGTACCTATGTCAAAGAGAACATGCATGGCTTTGATTTGATTTAGCAGTCAACAGCACGGCTGTCACAGAGCGGTGTCTTTTGAACCGTACGTAATAATAATTATTATGTGGGTGGACACTTGAAGTTTAATCATAGAGTAACAAGTGTTTTAAAAGTATGTCAAAAAATCATCATCTTCCTGCCCTTTACCCATTTCGCTTGGAATCGTGGCAACAATTTTTTTATTCTATTCGCCCCTGTCAATAGTCATGCTGTCTCTCTCCTTTTTAACCGACTTCCAAAAAGGAAGAGGTTCTCAATTCGTCTGTATGTTTTATTTTGTATGTTTGTTATCGCATATCTCCGTCATTAATGAACCGATTTTCAAAATTCTTTTTCCGTTCGAAAAGAGGCTTCTGAAGTCGGTGCCAAAAAGGAAATCAAACAAACAACATGTCACCGACTTCAGAAGCTGCTTTTTCTTGTGAAGTTTATTTTTCACTTTTCTGTGTTTTTCGTTTTTGTGTTTTGGAAGTCGGTTTTTTTTAATTTTTTGCAAAAAAGTTTTTTTAACTATGTAAAAAAATGTGTATTATTAAATATGGTAGGTGCCGTGATGGAAATCTTCGTGTTCTAGTTTGACTTGCATTTGTTCGGTTTTCGTCGGAAAAACATTGAAATTATACGCTTATATCTACCCCACTGCAGATGACACATAACTTACCCGATATGTTTATCAAACAAACCGCTATAGTACAACAAACGCAATAATCCAAACTAGTTCTAATCTCCGATCCAAGTTAACTGGTTGGCCTAACCATTCTATAACTTTACCGAACAAAATAACTACTTCTTCGCTACCAATTTTCCTGTTTTACAACAGCTAGTTACGAAATGCAAGTATACTTGGTACTTCGATACTTGTAACCGCGACCTGAATACCTTTAGTATAGAGGAAAAGATATTTGATTTGTAAATATTGTCTGTATTTTGATTCTGAAGAGTGACTATAAGGAACCTGTATCAAACATTCTTTTCGGTCTTCCAGTTTTTCACAGCCGGTGAATATCCACAATATAATTATGTCTAGTAAAAGAATATTTTCGGCCAATCGAAAGCCGATTGAAGACAAATAAAGTCTTTAGTTTGTTAAGTAATCGATCGTCTGTTCGTTTTCGGTGTCGCATTTTTTCGAATGTATTTCTAGTCTTTCTGAAAATTATTAATAGTGTATACTATTGATAATTTTCAGAAAGACTAGAAATGCCAATCTCCATGGCCCTGTGACTTCTTCATTCAGGCTTTAGACGTGTATACGTATCCCAGACGACATAGTTGCCATCGGAGGAAAGCCTGAATGAAGAAGTCACTGGGCCATGGAGATTGGCACAAGAAAAGAGAGGCCAGCAGTGAGTGCATTCGGGCTGTGGATGATAATGATACGTATCCGTAGAAGTTTCGTCTGCCATCAGGTACTCGTTCTCTGTAATCCAAGTTTTACTAATAAACGGGTCCTCTTCTTCTTCTTCTAAAAGATCCTTAACCATAATTGAAGATCACTTAAAATCTTGTGGTCATGGTCAGCTTAGGCAAATGACCTGATGCAAAAATAAGCATTTTTCCTTCATTTACGTTTATTGAAGATTTGCTTTGCATTGCAAATACCGATGTGCAATCTCTACATTGTTATGTTATTGTAAGGTATGGCACCTATACAAGCTTCGGAAAGTCATAAATTGCAAAACAACGTGACACTAATGGCAATGTCAGCCGGCAGAGGTGGATATAATGTTGTAAAGACTCGTGCGTTTTAAATGCTGATAAATATCTGCATGTGAACTTTTATTTGTAATCATATCTAAAGTTCATTGACACTTTTTATGCGATGCATTCAGTCACCAGAGATATTATTATTCAAGATACTTATTTCTGTTATTCAAATATTCGAATTCCGAGTACGGTTATATTTAGCTATTGTTAGACGTTTGCATACGAATTCGAAGGCATTTAAATACTTGAATCTCTTTGTACGGAATCGACGAAAAAACTCTGCGCCCCAATAAAAGGCAACGCGTGAAAAGGGTCGAATAAGGCATTCCAAAAAGCCTAATAAGCATCGTTAAAAGAGTTTCCGTGTAACACTTAGGTAGACATTATTTTATTCTCGAAAACGAACTCAATTAAAATACATTCCAGTGTTAATTGCCGTGAAATTAATGCGTGGCCATTTTCTTTTTACCAATTTTAATTTAACACATACTCTTTGTTAGAAAATGAGCGTTAATTGTTAGCAGAGAGCAAGCGTCATCAATACTTTGTTTATCTTGCTAGTTGATTAGTAATGCATTCCATGGATAACGAATTTGTTTAGGATACAACAACTGACTTGACTATGAGAACTCTAGACGGACCCACTCGTTAGGTAGTCAAGGCTAATGTAATATAGGGCTTAAGTGCTAAGTATTTAGTTCAAAAGTCGTTTCTATTCTATTTAGATCTTGACTGCTGTTCAGTTCAGACGTGTAGGTAAGTTGAGTGCCAATTTCAACCGTATTCGAAAGAGGCTTTAGTTTTATTCCAATCGCTACCACAATCCTACCGCGGATATATTTTACCAATGAATCGTCGCATTGGATTATAATTTACAGTGTGTTACCACAATACGTAAACAGAATTATTAATCAGTTAATACCTAATCGATACACAGTAAATAATACCTTCTAGGTGTTATCGTTTAAACTTAACATAATCCAATACGCACATGTCTTTCTGCCTAAGTGAATATTCAATTGAGTAGAAGTCTGTTATCCATCAAACATATGTATAGACAGACATACAATAGACACATGTGGTGTTCTTTGTAACGTGAGGCAGGCGGGTTATGTGACACCGTTACTTAGAACTTGGCAAATACTTTTAGTGCAGAGGTTCTCAAACTCGAGTTGTTGTTTGATGTGGCCTGCGATTTCTAGTCGTATCTCAAATACGGCCCATTACTGCAAACTAGTGCAAACCTACATAACACTTAAATTCTTTACGCACAGCCATAAAGCGCTGAATCAAAAAACATGAATTTTATACTTACATCTTAGCTTGTCGAAATTTTTATTAAATAAAATTGGTCCGAAATTCTCGAACTCCGCTCGCTGATGTAGTCATAAGATTGTCAAGTGTGCAGGTGTCAGGGCATGCAGCGCAAGATGGAAGGTGGGACATTGTCTGTGGAGAACTGGAGATACGCTGCATACACTCTTGAAATCTGAGTCGCCCATGAACCCCTAGTTGAAGAGATTGTCTATGGTAGTCGATCTTTTACATTAAATAGAGAATGAGTTTATCATTTTTATGTATGGAAAATACCCATCGGACAAACAGCTTGTACTTTAGAAAGAAATCGAACAAGGTGACATGCTCACTTAACTGAAATCTTCAGTAAAGAACAAAATCAGGAAAATTGCATCATGCAAAGCTGTTATTTCCAACGCTGAGAATAGGCCTCTGTTTAATTAAGCCACTTGGCTTCATTCTGTACTAATCTAATTATTATACATTTGACTAGGCATAATCTGGTGCCCTTACATTTGAAACCATTCACTGAACATCACAGAAATGTGGCCCAGGATAAAGTTTGAGCATCACGGTTCCATGATAGTGCTGATTCAGTCGTTGAGCTCTAATAACGAACATAATTCGTACCACGGCCTTACGCATTCGTTTCTAAATCAGATTCCCCAAGTATTTTTATACCTGGCGGCAACTTGAAGAATTGTTTCACTAAATTACTTTGGTTTTCCGGCGATTTTCACCTTATCTGTCGTGAGACAGGTGAATTAATTACATGTAATCACTTTACTTGGAAATGTTCGCGGTCTTAAATAACTGACTGGCTGTTATCGCATGTTCTATTGGACCTTGAGGAAAAAAAACTCCTAATTGAGTTTTGCAGACAAAAATGCAACCGATCGAAGTAACTGCAAGTCTGCTAGTGCTTCCTTTCTCATTGTTTAAGTTTCGGCTTTGTTGTTTTCTACTAAATACCTACCTGAAATCTGTCATTATCACAAGCATAAATACCAAGAGGTCCACGGACCAGGAACCTCTCAGATCAGTCACTATCCAAAATTAACCGACCTACCCTTTTTTTATTTTCCCGCTTTGGGCGGAGCGGATTCAGTGTCAGATTTCTACTGACCAAAAACCACCCAGGTTCCTTCTTAGCCTTTTGTGTCCGGGGCCGCGGTATCTCATTCAAACAACCGGCAGCTGCGGCTGGCGTCGGCCCTTGCGGGCCACTGCAATGTTGCTGACATCTCTTTGAGGCGCGCTTGCAACACAAACGCGTGACTTACAACACAACGATGACAGGCCGTGTCGACGACACGGCCTGTCATCGTCATAAAACGGACGGACGGTGAGCTAGCCCATTACTCACCGTCCAAAGACCAGCGCTACGGTGGCCGGAACTCATCACGTGAACGGAACTACCCTGGATCCACGTAGTACATTTTTGCCAGTTCACTTTCACAGAACGGACGCCAGTATCCCTGCAATTTGAGGCAGATGCTGTATAACAAAACGAAGTCACTGATTTAATTCTTCTTCTTTCTTTGCAGAGAGCAATCAAAGGACCACGAGATGACATGGCGCTTCTGGCGGCGAAGACGGCTGGTGGTGGCCCTACTGGCTTTCTTCGGGTTCTTCAACGTGTATGCCTTGAGGGTCAACCTGTCAGTTGCCGTGGTCGCCATGACAGAACCAGTGGAGACTAAACTGGAGAATGGGACTATTGTTTTTGTGAGTATTATTTTCATTTTCCGACGTAGCCTGAAGAATTGCCAAACTTAAGTGGCAGTGGGCGGGGCACATTGCTTACAGAACGATGGCTGATGGGGCCGATAAGTTCTGGTGTGGCGACCGTGAACCGAAAGACATTACGTTGGAAGGCCTCCCACTAGGTGGACTGATGTATTGGTGAAGGTTGCGGGGATCCGACACTTAGGGGAGGCTTATGTCCAGCAGTGGACGTCTTTCGGCTTCCTTAGTGGAAGAATTGTCTACTAAGAAATTATGGTAACAGGATATAATCATAACGAAACGGTCGTGCTGTAAAAAGAAAACGTTTTAAAAACTAAGGACTTGAACATTGAAATAACAGACACAGAATGGAAGAACAAACAAACAATGTAAGCACAAACATGAATACATTCTTTAAAAATCCGACCTTTATGTCCAGTACTAAAAATAAACCTCCCAAATTGATACTGAAAGTCTGAAATACCAATCCAATCTAAATTAAAGTTACGATCCCAAAAATACTCGCATAGTAACTAAACTAATCCGTACTAATAGTCTCATCCCATACGGATTCCAGTCAACCATTTAGTTTTATTGGGAACAAAATAATCAACGATACACTTAATGCTGAAAGGCTTTTAATACTCGTACGTTTAGTATTTATTACTTCCACTAGGCTCATCTTACAGAGCGCTAGCTTTTGCCCCCGGCTCTCCTCGCGTATGATTAGAAATTAATACTCGGGGGCGCAATTTCGTGATAAACGTTCAAGTTAAAGAGTTCGTTTAGTATCCTGTGTTCACCTGGGTTATATCCAGATGAACATTAGACACTAAACTAGTGTCCTCGATTCACCTGGGTGAAACTCATAATACCGAGCATTTATTTTTGTCTGTGTGTCTGTGTTGTGGGTGATATCACCCAGGTGAACACAGACACACAGGTGATACTAAACCAAAGACTTGTGTATGTATTGGCAATAGTCTACCTCATCTGCGTAACGTTTTTCCAACTATGTTGGGGCTGGTTTCCAGTCTATTTTATATGGAGCGATTGATAGCCTATCTGACCTGCACAACCCAGTTCGTACTGTGTAATACGCGATACTCTTTGGTAGGACTGGTTGTCAGAATTTCAGGCCAATGAATAGGCACCTGTAACGTCTGTCGAAGATATACGAATGAATGTCTGGAGCAAAGGTTTCACGTGCTTTCCGAGGCACGGAGAAAATTCTGTATGTAACGGATGGTCGCCCATACACGTACCAACCAAAGAATGTGATTGGTTGATTTTCGCACGACTCCTGGAGAGGAGACGTACGGGAATCAAATTCGTGGTTTGGTGGAGTCTGGGTCAAATGGTTGAATGGATTGGAGAGAGTCGAATTGTGAGAGGGACATACACAGACAGACAGTGTAACTTTCTCATTTAGTACGGATATAGGAAGCTCTTACTTAGCAAAAGATTATGTCATTTATCTTCGTAATAATGTCGTCTTGAAATGTTTTGCCAAATGTACTTAAGGCTTCTTATGCCTGAAAATAAGGCTATTTTATTTATGCCTCAAGTATGGAACTGTATAAAGTCATGTTTTACCTAAAGAAAGGATAGATTTATGTTCTTTCACTGTATAAACTGACGACGTTCCGTTTTATATCACAGTCCTAAAAACAACTAAGAAAAATAACATTTTAATTCTTAAAAATGAAATTATTTGAATAGGCATAGGAGTACTATTTGCTTGAAAGAGTAAGTTAAGTAATTAAGTATACCTACCTATACTTAATTACTTAACTTACTAGCAGTACAAGAAAGCCAATAGCAAAAATATCTGTTTCAGCGTTCTGTCCTTTGTGAGAGTCTCCGTTGTTACTTATTACAGCTGAAATCAATGGCTTGTTATAAACTAATAGACTATTAGTTTATTATTGATACATCTATTCAACAGCTTCATTCTTCAAAGCGTGTCGTTGCCTCGTTGGCGATTAAAACTAAATTGAGGACAGTGTGTTACTGGGGAGTTTATTCTGAAGTGGTGAAGAGCGGGCGTTTTAGGGATTTTTCTTTTCCTCTCTGGGCAGAGCGGAAGGGAGTGTCAGGCTTCTACTGAGTAAAAACCACCCATGTTCCTTCTTAGCCTAGTGACGAGGCCGCGGTATCTCTTTCGAACTCGCAGCCCCGACTGGGGAGGGGACGCCTTAGGTGGACATACACTGACTTTATTGGTGAAGTTCTTCAGAAAGGTCAACCGACGTGCGTGTACGACCAAATGTATGAAGGTGGACGAAGTAAAAGGAATATTTAAGGATCGTAGCAGGTCGCGCTCTGTGGTTACTGCCTACCTCTATGCTGGTTGAGTTTATTTATGTAATTCTCTCTAGATCCACCTCTCGGTATCTTTCCTTCACGCCTAAGAATCCTTCAAGGTACAAAAACATGAAATGAAATAACTTTAATACCCTTTCAGATCCCAGAGTTCGACTGGAGCTCTCAAACCAAAGGTCTGGTGCTAAGTTCCTTCTTCTACGGGTACATCATCACGCAGCTCCCGGGCGGCTGGCTCGCAGCTAAAATAGGAGGTAACAGGTTCGTTCCGTTTTATAGAACCATACACAATAAGGTCGCGTCGAGGCTAAAGGCTTTAAAGAAAGAAAGATAAAACAGTTTGTCGCAGATACATGACGTGCATCATCATCATCAGCCTATAATGCTCCCACTGTAGGGACTCAGGCCTCCTCTTTAGGAGAGGGATGGGCTATAATCTACCACTTGGGCCCAGTGCGGGTTGGTAGATGTCACATGTCTTCGAAGTTTTTGGTTCTAAGACATGTCGGTTTCCTCATGATTTTTTCCTTTACCGTTTTGAGAGCAGTGGTGATGAAATAAATTACACAAAGTAATGCGCGTGCCTGGGTTCGAACTCATGTCTCACTGTTTTTAATTCGGGGCCGCCACCACTGCTCTCATGACGTGCATACAAAATGGCAATAAAAAAGACAGTAGACATACCGGATAACAAATATTAATTAATACAAAAAGACAGAACAGAAAAAAAAGTTAACAGCTTGCACGTCGTGACTGTGACAAGCAGATTGCAGGCTGCCTGTTAGTTCCTACCATGCCTAGAGACTATGCTTCCCGTTGTCCACCATCGGCCCGGCCACAAGTGGTGGACAGTGCCACGACTTTTATAAAATATTCCCGCTGGCCACCACTTGTCGGCAGTGACTCAATTTTAAACATGAGTATTTTCGTTGTCCCCTTATGACGGACAGGGACTCAAATTATAATACCGAGTAACAAAAAAAGTTAAAAAAAAGTTATTTCACTGTCCACCACGCAAGCTCGTAAATGATGGTGGACACCGGGAAGCATCGCCTAGAGATGGGGTGAACGTTATTTGCAAATCAACAAGCTGCATGCCTTATAAGCTTATTTTTCAGGGATACAGTCAGGCCATGTCCCACTTGCTGACCAAAACGACCATACAAGCAATTACCGCCTGTCCCCTACAATAGGGGATCGGACTGAATCAAAAAAATATGATTCTAATTAGTCCGTCAGTTAGATTATCGAAAATTATTGGATACGTGTTTTTTGTTTTATCAAATAAGTAAATAAAAATTGACGAAGATAAAACGCGTCAAAGATCATGAGTGGGTGGTTGTGACGTCATTTGTAGGTAAAAAATGTACTGACATGTGACGTTTTCGAGGAGTTCACGAGTTTTCGAAGCACTGTATCGTCTTCGTTTTTTTATTATGTGAAAAGAGAAAAAAATATGTGCTCCATATTTTTTGGAAATCTATCTGACGGACTAATTAGTTTTTTTTTTGTCCGATGCCCTATTGACGGTTATGAAAAATTTGCGAATCCTATACTTACCTACCTATGCATATTGTTATAATTAGTAGCGAATATAATGAAGTCCCTCTTTTTGGCATAATTAGTTGGTCCTGGTTTGTCTAGTGGTCCTAAGCATGACTACTGAGTATGCCCAAAATCCTGGGTTCGGTTCCCCGGCCGAGCAAACTGTGATTGAGTTTTTTTTTTTCCATTTTGATTCGGTTAGTGGCTTAATAAGAACTGCCACTCGGGTCGATCTTTAGGTAAAGCTGTGCTTGCCTAGGTCGGTCTGTGGATGGGTGACCGCCCGACATACCGAGTTTCCTCCGTGCCTCGGAAAGCTCGTTAAGCTGTTGGTCCCGGCTGCCATATATAGATCTTTAGCAGTCGTTACAGGTAGTCAGTGACCTGAAATTCTGACATCTAGTCTTACCAAAGAGTATCGTATTACCTAGTATTAACTGGGTTGTGGAGGTCAGATAGGCAGTCGCTCCATGTAAAATACTGGTATTCAGCTGCATCCGGTTAGACTGGAAGCCGACCCCAACATAGTTGGGAAAAGGCTAGGCAGATGATGATTCTGTTAGTAGCAGTCACGGAACCTGGATTCGTGCCCATTTGATGGTTCCCCTCTATTTTTTTTATTTTTTATTATGACCATTACTTGGGACTTAAAGATAACTGCCGATGGCGACACTCACTTAAGCGCACTATTAGGTACATTTCTGCCTAACCCTTCGGAGATTACATGCGTGATATTCTGTTAGCAGGTATTATTTTTAAGAAACATTCATAGGCCCCGTTGGAAACGTTTGCTTAAGTCATCATCATCATTTCAGCCATAAGACGTCCACTGCTGGACATAGGCCTCCCCCAGAAGGGAGGGATTTGCCATAATCGCCATGCTTGGCAGGCGGGTTGGCGATCGCAGTATGATTATTACGAAGGCACAGAGAACGCTGCTGCCCATTCTCTGGTAAGTCCCTTAGTCGCCTCTTACGACACCCACGGGAAGATATGGGATGGTGCTATTCTTTACGCCCGAAACCTTACGGAACAAGCTTTGCTTAAGTACGCTCTCACAACTAATGTTAATGTATAATTTTGCAGGGTATTCGCGATCGGTATCGGAGCGACCTCTCTGCTGACGCTATTCACGCCGCCGCTTGCGCACACCAGCACAGCCTTGCTGATAGCTGTGCGAGTTGTCGAGGGACTGTTTGAGGTAACTCTTGTTTACTACTGGTTATATTGGTTATTAAACTGAGAACTGGACAAAATTGGAAAAAATGAGTATTAAAGATAAGGTCGTAGCTGATATAGCAAATACCAATTTTCATACAGAGAAGGCACAAGCTTCTCGTACAGCAGAGGATATTCCGAACACGTCGTAATCGCTTGCGTGAGGTCCCTTCCTCCCTGCCTATAATTGACGACATGGTTGGTGCAGTGGCTGAGCGATTGGACTGCTGCGCTGCGTGTCGCGGGCTCGATCCCCACACGGAACAAATATTTGTATGGCCTACAGATAGTTGTTTCTGGTCTGGGTGTTTGTGTATGTGAGTTTAAATGTTTGTGAACGCACCGACGATACAGGAGAAACTCCTAGTGTGTGGCAACGTTTAAAAAATAAAAAATATATAATGTGCGGCTGCGGGTTGTTCCAAAGAGATACCGCGGCTCCGGACACAGGGTTAAGAAGGAACATGGGTGGTTTCTAGTCAGTAGAAGTCTGACACGCCCTTCCGCTCCGCCCAGAGCAAGAGGAGTCATTTGATGATTACCGACCCTACAAAATGTCAATGAGAAATATAATACTACCATCTTACTTTTTCCCAACTACATATCTTGAAGACTGGAAGCGGGCCTACCAGTCTTCAACAATAAATAATTAGCCATCAACAAATTAACCCATAATTCTGGTCTTACTCCTCAGGGTGTGACATACCCATGTATCCACGCAGTATGGTCCCGCTGGGCGCCTGCCTCGGAGCGCGCCCGGCTCGCCACCTTCGCGTTCAGCGGTAGCTACGCGGGCACCGTGGTCTCCATGCCTATCTGCTCCTTGCTGGCGCATTATACGGGCTGGCCGGGGATATTCTATGTTTTTGGTAAGTGAAAACCGTAATGATTCTTCACGTAACTTACCGGTAGCGACACCTATACCGTATAAATGTTACTAACGGTACTTTACGTGAAGAAATAATCTATGTACTTCACTACTACACATATTGCCAAATAAGGTATAGCTTTTATAGGTGTCGTTTGTCGCGTTTTTAGGGTACCGTACCTCAAAAGGATATAAACGGAACCCTTATAGGATCACTCGTGTGTCTGTCTGTCTGTCCGACCATCCCTCCCCCCTTATCTCCGAAACTACTGAGCCTAAAATTAAAAAAAAAATACAGAAATTAGTTCAACACTTATAGATTACAGGAAAACCTATAAGAAGTCTATGGAATAACATGGAAAATCTCTCAATATTTACTACAATGCAAGCAAGTCGGGGTTGCACTTGTTTTATTTAATTATCCTATTTTCCTTTCCAACTAGCCCCGTGTTTTACCTTCTTTGACCACAGTTATGAACCAATCCAAATTGTCAAAGAATACCCTACATAACAAAATTAAAATTTACAGCCCACAATAGAGTAGTGATAGTGACCCGCTAGACAGAACGACCCTCTGGTGGGACTCCTTTATGTATATTTAAGCCTGATTCCTTAGCGTAATGTAATTCTCTTCATATAAACTTGTAAGTATTGAATTTTATTTATTCCCATTACAGGTCTATCGGGTTTGGTTTGGACAACGATATGGTGGATCGTTGTAAAGGAATCGCCTGAAAACGATCCTCACATCACTCCGGCTGAACTCAAATACATACAGGTACGGTTTCGCAGTTTCTTGTCTGATTAATTTCGTTGCGGGATCCAAGACAGTTAAATCATTTCTCTGGGACTTCGCCGAGCTTCATTGTCACGGCGCTTTTCTGGTTGATTCTGGCTTTCAGGAGTTTTGGAGAATTGGGAATAGTGTGACGAGCTTGTCCGAAATTAAATTAAAATTACAGGTACGGTAAACCTTTTCATTGTTCCGCAAAAAACTGTGGCGAATATTTCATAAATTTTACAACCTCACTCGTACCAAGTAAATGTTACCGTGATGGAAGGCTGGCTAGTTGACAAAATTGCTATCAATATAATTATGGGTTGAAATACTTTCACTTCAACACGACCTTAAGTGGAAGACAAAGGCACGAAAATCATGCATCTTGAACCCATCATCACAAACAATACGGCAAATATTAATTAATTAGACTTACTCATAAAACCCAGCTGGTGAGAGAAAAAACATACCAAAACATAGTCGGGAAATGCCCTAGGTATATCAAAATCAAAAGTCATTTATTCAAATTAGACTATTTTGAACACAGCACATTATGATCACCAACGTTTACAAGTGACACTCCCCCAAACGCCCACCCTTCGACACTTCCCAGTGTTACAGCTGGGAAGAAGAAATGGCGGAACAACTCCCCATAATGAGGTAGTAGTCCGTCAGATAGATTTCCAAGAAATATTGGACACATATTTTTTCTTTTTTCACGTAAACAAACAATGAAGACTATACAGTGCTTTGAAAAGCTCGTGTGACGTCATATTGTAAGACATCATGAGTATGACATTATTTACCGGCGAGTGACGTCACAAGACCCCACACAAATCTTTGACGCGTTTTATCTTCGTCAATTTTTATTGCTTTGATAAAACAAAAAATACGTATCCAATATTTTTCTATAATCTACCAGACGGACTAATTAGAATCATATTTTTTTTAGTCAGGAAACATCCCTATTATGAGGACTTGAATCAATGCCCACAAACTAAACAAATCTATCTTCATAAATTTCAGGACTCTCGCGGCACTCAAGCGGTGGAAGGCTCCAAGATCCGTCACCCGTGGAAGGCAATGCTGACGTCAGCGCCCGTGTGGGCCATCGTCATGGCGCACTTCAGCGAGAACTGGGGCTTCTACACGCTGCTCACTTTCTTACCTACTTTCATGCAAGGTATGATGACTGCTCTCAAAACGGTGAAGGAAAACATCGTGAGGAAACCGGCATGTCTTAGAACCGAAAAACTACAAGAACATGTGACATCTACCAACCCGCACTGGGCCCGCGTGTTGGATTATAGCCTATCCCTCTCCTAGAGGGAGGCCTGAGTCCCTGCAGTGGGAAACATTATAGGCTGATGATGATGATTTTAGGGACACATAGAATCGGGAAGTGTGGCAGAAAAAAGGAGAGGCCTATACCCAGCAGTTGGGTAATTTTGGGTAGATATTGGCTTTGCCATAAAGTGTCTTAAACAGCGTAGGTAACAGAATTTAAAATCGCTGCTTCATACAAAATACCTACTCGATTCAAATGCGGGGTAGCTGATTATTTTTTTGGTATTGTAAACGACATGGAGAAAGTCGTTCAGTTCATCTACAATCTACATCGAAAAATGTAAAGGATGTGGGTTCGTGTCTGGCCATCTGGCCTATCTAACGACTGCCTAGGCCTATAATAGGGGATCGGACTGACTCAAAAAAATATGATTCTGTTAAGTTCGTCAGTTAGATTATCGAAAAATATTGGATACGTGTTTTTTGTTTTATCAAATTAATAAAAAAATACGAAGATAAAACGCTTGTGTTGTATCGTGTTACATTTAAAAAACCGTCTTTTCCACAACTTTTCCAGACGTATTTAAGTTCGAGACATCCCAGACGGGCTGGCTATCGGCCGTGCCGTACCTAGCAATGGCGATAGTACTGCAAGTGGCGGGACACATCGCTGACTGGATGTTACGGCGCGGGATCATGTCAAGGACTAATATTAGGAAGCTGTTTAACTGCGGAGCTTTCCTCTCTCAGGTAAAGAAAGAAGAAGAAAGAAAGTAAAGATTTTTTTGGTTTCAGAGAAGATGCTAATCGATTGTCGTGGTATGGACATGTGATGCGAAGGAATGACGAAAATGTTGTGAAGAAAATGTTGAGTATGAATGTAGATGGCTATAAGAGTAGAGGAAGACCAAAGAAACGATGAATGGACTGTGTGAAGAATGATATGACAAGAAAAAAGGTGTCTAATGAGATGAGGAGTAACAGAGACGTCTGAAGAAGAAGACATGCTGCGCCGACTCTAAATGAATAGGGATGTTTACTGACAAAAAAAAATATGATTCTAATTAGTCCGTCTGTTAGATTATCGAAAAATATTGGAAATGTATTTTTTGTTTAACATGACTTGCGTTAATAAGCGTAAAATGGACCTTTCATAATAGTAACTAAAATTTTTCGCGTTCGCGTCAAATATCTTTGCCCCTCTGAAGTTAGCCATTTGCAAAGATCGCGCAAGTGCAGTCACGTAGAAAATTATTTGAACAAAATAAATACATATTTTTAAAAGATAACATAGTTTTGTATAAATGTTGTAGAATTTTTGACTGCATTGACTTTTTGTTTCGTAATTTTGACTACTGCGCAGCCACTTGTAGTCAACTTCAGAGGGGCACAGTTATTTGACGCGAACAGTACGTCAAGTACAATTGTACGTCTGTGACCATTTAGGGAAATTGATCATAGACCTCCAGAGCTGATGAACAATAATGAAAAGAGCAACACAGCATTTTTATTTATCAGGATTATTTATTCCAATTCATAATTTGTTTATTTGAACAATTTCAGACGGTGTTCATGGTATGCGCGGCGTATTCATCAACGGTGACGGGTTGTATCGTGTTCCTTACCATCGCCGTGGGACTCGGAGGATTCGCCTGGTCGGGCTTCAGGTAAATAGCTCGTTATAATTTAGTTCGTAAATCTAGGCTAGTAAAGTTTAAAATCTAAACTTGAAATATTATTATGTCAGTCAATATAGTTGTTTCTTTTATCTTGTGATTTATTGTGAATGTGAAATCAGTGTGTCATAAATGAGACACGTTAATATTTTATTAATGCGTTGTTGGTTAGTGGTCGCAAGCGCGACTGCTGAGCATAAGGTCATGGGCTCCATTCCCGGGTCAGTCAAAGTGTTCGTAGGTTTTTTTCTATCAAGAATTACTCAGTAGCAGCTGTCCCTCTATTACATTGAACTAATTACTTAACATAACTGGCGAAATGGTGTACCATTAGGTACACCTCTGCCTAACTCCTTGGGAATTACAGGCGTGATGTTATGTTACCTTAATATTTTGTGACACGATAAGTTTATAAGTCAAGCTATTTCTGCATGGAACAAATACATCTACGATTTGTCTGTGGGTCACAGATAATTGTACACGCGACAACACAAATGAAGCTGTGCATTTCCAGTATAACGTAGCCTCGCTTTGTATAGATTTCCCTTTTTTTTTTTTTTTTTTGGGGGTGGGAAATCATCAAATAACCCCTCCCGCTCTTGGGCAGAGCGAGAGGGAGTGTCAGACTTCTACTGACTAAAAACCACCCATGTTCCTTCTTCGCCCTTCATGTCGAGGCCTCGGTATCCCTTGCGGACATCCCGCAGCCTCGACAGGCGTCGGCCCTTGCGGGCCCCTTCCGTGTTGCTGACATCTCTTTGAGGCGCGCGTGGAACACGAACGCGCCGTCGACACGGCCTGTCGTCGTCAGACGGACGGACGGCGAGCTTACCCATCACTCACCGTCCACAGGCCCGCGTCTACGGTGGCCGGAAGCCATCGCGTGGCCCCCGACGCCCGGAGCGCCTCCCGCGGCGGCTGGGACGAGAGGTTCTCTCCCTCTCACGTTCCGCCACCTCCTTCGCTAGCATCACTGCTTCGCAGAAGGAGGCGACGGCGTCCCATTCCTCCTCGCCCCGGACCATGGCTTGCACCAGGGCCGGACGCGAGAGGTCGCCGCCGTGTATAGATTTCCCTTAGAATAAGAGATTCGCATAAACTGGTTTTGTGTAGCTTGATTGTCGTCGTGCGTACATTTTTTTTTTTTTTTTGAATGCAGCCTTATAAATATATGTTGGTTACAATTTCAGTGTGAACCACTTGGACATAGCGCCGCCGCACGCCAGTGTGCTGATGGG
Source organism: Diarsia brunnea (assembly GCA_949774965.1). Classification (NCBI taxonomy): domain Eukaryota; kingdom Metazoa; phylum Arthropoda; class Insecta; order Lepidoptera; family Noctuidae; genus Diarsia; species Diarsia brunnea. The sequence goes on from OX459001.1 coordinate 5,474,137, forward strand.
GCTGTCCAACACCGTGGCCACTCTGCCCGGCATCATCAGCCCGCCGCTGGCTGGCGCCATCGTTACTGATAAGGTAAACACACACACACACACTCACACACACACACTCACACACACACTGTTACACACTGTAGGGGAAGCTTACAATCGACAAAAGGGTGATGGGTGGGTCATCTCGTTATCTTGCATGCATGTATTAAATTTATATATTTATTTAAACAATTACTTGCTGCACTTACAGTTTACACCAACGCGTGCAGCAAGGCAACATTAATACACTAACTTAAAAAAAATTATGCAATAATTAAATATAGCTTTATTGCTACTCAAAAATAAATCTAGATCCGGTTCCTGAGCCATCGAGAGCGTTTAACAGATTCATCGCTTGGGTTGTAGGTGCATAGTGAGAACATGAAGGGTTCCGTACCACTCGTCGGGGCTACGGGTCCCGTCGGGGCTGCGGGTCCCGTCGGGGCTGCGGGTTGTTCGCGAGAGATACCGCGGCCTCGACATAAAGGGCTAAGAAGGAACATAGGTGGTTTTAGTCAGTAGAAGTCTGATGCCCAAGAGCGGGACGGGTTATTCGATGATTTTCCACCCGCCAAAAAAAAAAAGGACGGAACCCTTTTTTTTTTTGGCGGGTGGAAACCAAAAAAAAAAAAAAAGGTTTCCGTACCAAAACGGCATTAATAGCACGTTTGTTGAATGGGAGCCCCACTTAAATATAGCGGCAACTGAAATACATCATCTGAAAATAAATGTACTGTCTAACTATCACGGTTTATGAGATACAGTCTGGTGATATATATATATATATATATATATATCACCAGACTGTATCTCATAAACCATATATATATATATGTTGCAATTTTTGTATCCTAACTTCTATATAAGTCTGCCTCGTTGATCTAGTGGCACAAGCGCAACTGCTGAGCATGAGTTTCTGGATTCGATTCACGGGTCGAGCAAAGTGTTATTAGGTTTTTCCATCTGGAATTCCTTAGTCGGCATTAATTCATCTCTGCCTAGCCCCTATAGATCTGATTTTATGTTATGTCATAGTATTAAAACCTTATTCCTCTATTTCAGTCTGCAGAACAATGGCGCATAGTATTCTTCATATCCAGCTTCATCTATCTAATAGGAGCCATCGTTTACGGAATGTTCTGTTCAGCGGAACTCCAGCCCTGGGTCGTTGAACTCGACACGGACGCCAGTTTTGACACAGATGGCGCTAGCGTCACCACGGCCAGAGGATACGATAACAAGGGACTGGATCAAAATTCGGAAATGTAAATAATATTGTGATATAGATGAGATTTTAATATACCTATGTGATGGAATGTTTTGTGTAATTTGACAGGAGTATGAATGTATTTTTGTAGACTGTTGGTGGTTGTTTTGAAGCTGGACTTGAATATTTTAGTGTGATTCACAGAAAGGAGTTTTGTTATACTGCAGTTTGGGACATTGTCTTGATAGCACAATTATTATTTGCATTTCTGTAGCCCTTTGGGCTATGAACTATTTATTATTATTAATGTGCTATAAAATACAATATTAGCTCTTGATTGACAACGATAGAGTCGTCAATTTGTGCAATTGTATTGAAAAAACAAATGTCAGAACAGGGTTAGTTCCAATTTTTTTCACACGCCTTTTGATTCTTTCTAGAGTGCTAAAGTTTGACAGAGGTGCCTTGTTTGTTTGCATTGCACCTAACTAGCTGACACTATTGTCACAAACTTGTCTTTAGTACACACTTGGCTATAACTGACCTTTGTATTTCACCTCTGATTTACAGTACAGTTTGACCTTTATCCTCGTTGTCATAAAGTTTATGTCAAGGTGTGAGGTGTGAAATGACCCCGTCGGGGCTGCGGGTTGTTCGCAAGAGATACCCCGGCCTCGACATGAAGGGCTAAGAAGGAACATGGGTGGTTTTTAGTCAGTAGAAGTCTGACACTCCCTTTCGCTCTGCCCAACAGCGGGAGGGGTTATTCGATGATTTTCCACCCGCCAAAAAAAAAAAGTGTGAAATGACTGTAAACAATTTATTAATAATATCAAACTTATATCATTATTACGCTGCAGGATAAAAGCCTTGTATCATACTGTAAATGCTCATATTTTGTGTTAAAAAAAATGTTTCACTGAATTATTTGTGTAGTGTTTGAGACGTTTGAAATATGATTTTTTTGTATAGTATTAGATTTTTTTTAAACTCAGTTTAGTTTTTAAGACTTATTTTTAAGTTTTTTTTTTGTCCCTTTTTGTTTGACTAAAAGTATTCACATTATAAAGGGCTGTAAATGAAGATGTATAATTCATTGTATATTGCTAATCTTTTATTATTTAAAGCTTTAATGTATCCGTCCGTGTAAAAATCATTCCATTTTTTCAAATGTTTTATTTTTTTTTATTTTGAGTGAAAGATTTTTATGATAATACATAAGTCCTCTTTGGTGTAAATATTTATAAGTGATAAGAATTATATTTGTTTATGTACTGTGACGGGCACTAATATGTTGTATATATTCAGAAACTTTTGAAAGTAAAATTCTTCCTACTCCATTTATTGTATGAACCCGTTCTATATGACAATGGTCTTGTTTTAGTATACGAGAAAATTACTTTAAATTTATATATTAATTATAAATAAAATATTGCTGCTCGTGACTTAACCCGTCATATATAAAAATATAATGTGTATATTTTGTAACCTCGCAAGCTTGAATGTTATATTTGTATCATTTATCATTGAAAGCTTATAATTATCTTTATAAGGACCTTGTAGACTGTACTTTTTGAAACTGACGATAAACTATGAATATCAGAATGTAAGAATATGATAATATTGATATCTTAAATCAATTAAACAAGCTTATAATGGTTTTTCCTCAAGCATGACTAAATATATGCCTATACATTACAATTTGCCGCTGAATTAGACTTACCGGATCATGCACGTAGCTCGTCCGGCATCCCTTATAAAGACATTTCCAATGAAAAAATGAAATAATGGAACATCTTACTTCTGTTCCGAAATGACCTATGATTATATTATGTGCTTTATTATCCGCACAAGGCTTTAAATAACAAATATTATTGACCTGAAAGTTATGTATACTTTCCTACGACAGGGTCCAATGTTTCCATCGTGCATCTCAAAGATCTGCTTCTATATATTAAATTGATTGTGATAATTTTAGTTTTAAGTTTAAAATGTCATCTTTATAATCTCCAACTATGAGATATTTCTGTAGTTATCTCCAACTATAAGTATTCTGATAGTTCTGCTGTAGCTTATGACGTTGTAATAAAGGCGATTTTTCATTGACACTAGACGAAATTTGAATGAACATAATACAAGCGCTTTGCATTTTCAATTTTTGTATTGAAATTCCAACTTTCCGCTTTTATTAACGCATTCATTTAGGTATCACCTATTGTTAGAGAAACACGTAATTTGTGTTATAGTTATAGCCCCGAGTATGCATATTTATTAGAGAATATATATATAATTATAATAAATATATATATTTTAATAGCCTACAGAAATATACATATTGCCGACTCTCAAACGTCACAAAACTAAATGACGTTTTCAAAAACGGCGATTTAATTTTAAGTTTGTATAATGCCTAAACTGTTACTATTTTATTTAAAATCATGAAATCATCCATATTGATTATAAATCTTGACAGCAGAAGCATAAGGTCGTATATACAAAATACAGAGAGTTCTGTACATCCGACCTTATGGTTCCGATATCGAGAAATAGTAATATCGTGCCAATCTAATTTCAACCTTATGATCATAGTAGTTAGATCGTTATTTTTAGAGATTACTCAAGCTATCGTTTCGTATGTAATGCCGCTTTGAATGTTACCGAATGCTGTATGTACTGATTAAGAATATAATTATTTTGTACGTGATGTGTATTTGAGATCATATTAAAGTTATTGAATTTCTTTTGGTATTTTTACAATTTTTTTACCTATTTCAATGGATAACCCTTGCCTTGTTGTTGTTGGTCTAGTGGTCGCGAGAGAGACTGCTGTGCATGAGGTCCTGATTTCGATTCCTAGATCGCGCAGTGTTGTTAGATTTATCTATCGGGTATTTCTCAGTCCCGTCGGGGCTGCGGGTTGTTCGCAAGAGATACCGCGGCCTCGACATAAAGGGCTAAGAAGGAACATGGGTGGTTTTTAGTCAGTAGAAGTCTGACACTCCCTTTCGCTCAGCCCAAGAGCGGGAAGGGTTATTTGATGGTTTCCCACACCCCCCAAAAAAAATCTAGCAGCCTTCTAGTTTGGATTTGTTGATGGCAATAAGCTCGCCCCATATTACATGGGACTTAAACATTACTGGCGAAATATGGCTGTATCAATGGGTACTCCTCTAGACTAACCGTTCAGGGTTGCAGGCGTGATGTTATGTATATACCATTCCTCTAACACAAGGCCTACAGATTTTTATCTGTGATGTGAAGAATGATGATGCCAGAGTGCTGTGAGTGCTGTCGCATACAGCAGCATTGACGATGCGATCGGTAGTTTGCTGTCTCAGGCAAATTACGGTTCTTGGCGACAGAAAAGGATACTAAAGCATGGAAAAGTGCGATTCCGTGCTGCGTTTTTTATTATTATTCCGTTATTTCGTTTGGCAAGGTTTAAAAAAATGGGCCCTCAATCCAGATGCACATGTTATATGAGGTTCAACCCAAATTTGTTTAGAATCAGCGCAGCATATTTCCTCTAGACTAGACCTATCTGAAAGTGATCAGGTGATTACAGCCTTACTAGCAACTTTTTTTTATAAGAGACTATGATCTCCGAGTTTTTTTCGGCTGTTTCTTAGAGTAGTCAGGTACGAAACACTGGCCCCATGTAGTTTTAAAAAAATATTACTCACATGTACTGTATCTGTTATAGACAATATAGCTATATAATTCGAAGAAAATAATGGAAAAATGCTTTGTTCAATGGGGAATTCCCTCCAAAATACTCCAAATGGCTTGAACTTTTATTGAATTGGTATCAGCGCCACCTATCGACATAAATTTAATCTTGGAACAAAATTACTTTATTTTTCGATCATTTAATCGACATAGCATTTTAAAGCATCAGTGAGTGTTATTAGGGCTTTAATTTTAAATTTCTAGTTTTTAGTAGAACTTTGATAATTTATAACACCATGGAAAACGATTCTCAATTTCATCGTCAAAGATATTGATTCTCTGATGAACATCTATCTCATTTTGTTTATTAAATAGGTTTAATTAATTACAAAAGAATAATTGTTTTAGTGAATTTCTAAAATTTCTAGGCTTCAGGCTTCAATAGGCTTTAAAATATATTTAATTTCGTTGGAATTCAATTAAACGAAACACAAACTGATCAAAGTAGTTTAACATTTCATTTGATTATTTCCCAATTTATTTTTTTTATTATTTTTTTGTTCTTTATTAATCCATTTGTCAATTTTCTTTTGTTTTACTCATAAAATAACGGAATAAAACGGAAAACGCATTCACAAATACCTACCTTGACTTTGCAATACCGCCGACAAGTTACTCAAATGTATACTTTTTGTTTATATTTCTTCCTAAAACTAATAATTAATTAGAATAGTGATAGTTTAATACCGTCATTATTACAAAATAATATATGAGATAGCTATATATTTCTGTAATAAGTATTTTTCGAATATTTAGAGAATTAACATGCAAGAAATCAGCGCCAAATTCAAATCGTTTATTACGTCACAACCGCCGCACTGTGTTTGTCGGCTTTGTGTCGGCAAAAGTATAAAGGGCGCCGCTACTTTGATTTGCCGCTTTTTCGTTGAACGGACTTCAGTTGATTTGTAGCACGCGTTGGATCAGTTAAGTGATTTTGAATATTTTAAAGTTAAAAATGGCAGAGCCAGGCAAGTGTATGACGCGGAAACTCCTTGACCTGATGCAGGAGACCGGATACCCGCTGGTGCAGCACAACGGCCAAAGGAAATTCGGACCGCCTCCGAACTGGACGGGCCCTGTACCCCAGAAAGGCTGCGAAGTCTTCGTCGGTAAGCTTCCCAGAGAGATCTTCGAAGATGAACTAGTTCCCGTGTTTTCAAAGATGGGTAAGATCTACGAAATGCGTCTTATGATGGATTTCTCTGGCTCCAACCGAGGTTATGCCTTCGTTACGTTCACGAACAAGTCTGATGCCTCCAGGGCTGTAAAGGAACTGAATGGCATCGAGATCAGACCTCGGCGACACATTGGCGTCGTCAAGTCTGTCGATAACTGTCGCCTGTTCGTCGGCAATATTCCGAAGACAAAAACTAAGGAGGAAGTGTACGAGGAACTGTCTAAGCGAGTGGGTGGGATTGTGGATTTGATACTATACAAGAACTGCTATGACAAGACCTTGAACCGCGGCTTCGCGTTCGTGGAGTTTGCTTCGCACCGCGCGGCGGCAATGGCACGACGGGCGCTTGTTCCTGGCTGCGTGAAGATATGGGACCAGGAGGTGATGGTGGACTGGGCAGAGCCGGAGCCCGATATTGACGATGACCAGATGCAAAGGGTGAGCATATTCTAATATGTTGCGCAGCGTACCTACCTGTTTTTGTCTTATCTCTTGTTCAGTTTATAAGATCGCATTGCATTAATTGTTTATTTAAATTCGTGCACGGCGAGTTATTAGCGGGAATAGCAACCATTTGTTTTAATCATAGAGACCATTGTAAGTACCTAAGGTTTTAATTTTTTGTAAAGTTTTCGGTCAGTGGGTCGTCTTAGGGGCGGATTTCAAAGATCTGCTATCGCCGCAGGTTGCTTAATATTTTATTCCGCCCCTAAATCTACCCACTGACCAATTTGTTTGCTCCAAGGCAATTATCTTTCTTTGTATGCCTTGGCAGGTGTCTCAAGTTTAGTTAGTGTCCTATAGCGATTGTTTATTTAAACCAACATGAGCTTTGGTGACACTTAAGTGTGTTTATGTAAAACATTTCAATTAATGAAACCTGCATCTTCTTGCAGGTAAAGGTGCTCTACGTAAGAAACTTCCAAATCAAGACCACACCTGAAACCATCCAGGCAGTGTTTGAGGCCGCCATTAACAATCAAGTTGAGCGAGTTAAGAAGATCTACGACTACGCATTCATCCATTTCTACCAACGTGAGCATGCAGAGTTCGCTATGATGAAGTTGCAAAATGCTGAAATTGATGGAAGCAATATTGAAATACGTTGGGCAAAACCAGTTGTTCGTGAAATTTACCGCATTCAGAAGATGAACAGGGGCAATGCAAAGTTCAATAATAGTTTCAACCTGTCTCAAACCCTGTTGCTCTACAAACAGCAGTTGGAAAAGAAGGAATACATATCCTCTCCTAAAGAAGATGAAGGCATTGGTTCTGCAGGTGCAGGGGATTCGTCTTGTGGGTCTCCATCAGACAACTCTCCCTATCCATATGTGGCTAAAGAAAATTACTCATTGGCTCCAGCTAAACTTGATTCAATGTGTAAGAGGTAAGTTAAATTTTGCAGTTATTTTCTTTTAACCCATGCTAGCTTACTTATCTAGGTGTTTTGTGCTGTTTTTTACTTTTTGACTATTTTTAATGGATTTCAAAATGCAGTTCTCAATTCCATTGCTTTGGTTTTTGTTGTAACTCGTATTAAATGTTTTTTATGTGAAATAGTATTAAATACTGTTGTATTTAATTAAAGATTTGCAGATTATTCGAACACATTTTATCTTCTTTACAGGTACATGTGGGCACCTCCAGTCTACAACTACCAAAAGTACATAGACCCTACAAACGCTGAGATATGGATCGGTAGAGTTGAGCTTCCTCACATTGGTATGCCTCTGCTGAGTGTTCCTCGAAGACTTGGACCTCTGGCAACGGGACCCTGTGTGACCATGCAACAGGCACACATTGAAGCTGCTGAAAGTGCATTACAAGTTATTAAGGTATGTAGACATTTTTATATGCCTACTAGATGTACCTGGCATGCATTGCAATGCCTTTATTAGATGTTGTGTTTAATCGCATTTGATACATAGATCTTGGAATGCCTCATTGGTCTAGTGGTTGTAAGCGCAACTGTTGAGCATGGTGCTATTAGGTTTTTCTCTGCTTAACCTATCTGGGACTACAGGCGTGATGTTATGTCGTAGATCTTGCGTTTTTCCTATGGGGCTTTACAGAACCTATGTATACCTGCCTGGACTAATTAATCCATTCCAAAAGCTCATTAATAGATAGTAACAGACTTAAAAAAAAAATCCTGATGATTCTTAACATGGCGAATTTGCTTGATATAACACATTTTGATTTCATTTGTAATTGATTTCAGATACTGAAGGCAGACCTTATTCAGCAGTCCATGCCCCCACCGCAGCTCGCGCCGGTTTACCCCACCATCATGTCACCTATGCAGACCTGCATCAATCTGCCGTACGACTACATGAGCCCGCAAACGGCCATCTACCAACCCAGACCGATGCCTGTCACCATGCCAATCTGGAGAAACATTTGATTTCTGAATATTCCAAATTATTTCTAGGTATTGATTCTCAGGATTCTACACCTCATTCCTAAGTGAATAAGGTCAGAATTCTTGTAACTTGTTGTTGTTGCTGTCCATGAATCTTAACGGCAATTTGATGGTTGTGAAGTTTTGATTTCTTGGACATTTCAAAGTTTAATTGTTGGCGAAAAAGCATTTTAGGCTAAGCGACTTTAGTTAACTCTTCATATTTTTGACTTCATTTCTTTTGACTGAGTATGGTTTTGACTTGTTGTATATCGGACGTGCATTTGCAGTAGTTTTTCTTTGACGATAGAAGTTTTGTTTGTTCCATTTTTGATTTGTATAATTTTTCGATTCCTGAAGTAACTTATTTTTTACATTTTTAGTAATATAGATACTCAATAAAGACTAGGTATCTTAATTGTAATTGATTGATAGTTTAAAATTGAATTTTAAACTAGGCGATCGCAATTAAGAGATTTGCTCAAGTTTGATTCTCAATTGTCAATCATTTTCGATAGTTTATTTTAACTAAGGCTATATTTACAACTGTAAAGCTGCCTATTCAGTGCTTCCTTGTACTTATATCCTAATATATTCAGAGTGAAGGCACTGCTTGACGTTTATTTTGGTTACTATCGACTTCTATGTATTTTGTAGAATAAATAAACATTTATAACATAACTTGTTCTATGCTTTTCATTCACATATCTTGTGCACCTGCAGTAAAAATCATTTTTTGAACCCAACAACTTGCACAGGTAGCTTAAAAATCTTTATCTATTCTTGTTAATTTTCTTGCAACACCACCCAGTGAAGCCTCTTTCACTAGGCAACAAATGTTGCCGATGGAGACGTGAACATTACCGGGACCGACAGCTGTACATCAACATGGGTTATATCATTTAAAAAAAATACGGTGGCGTGGCTACAGAGCACAACACTTCATAGCACATCTTACTCGCACTGCTACACAATGGTATCGGTAGAAACTGTCACACTATCATGGTGGATATTCTGCAGGACAATCACTTAAGATGTAAGGATATTACGCAGCACAACCACTTTAGATGTAAGGTACGTCAAAATTAGAGATATAGAAGCAAAGGTGCTTTGCGACCCCCGTCGGGGCTGCGGGTTGTTCGAAAGAGATACTGCGGCCTCGGCACAAGGGCTCGGAAGGAACATGGGTGGTTATTATCAGTCGGTAGAAATCTGACACTCCCTTTCGCTCTGCCCAAGAGCGGGAGAGGGGTTATTCGATGATTTTCCACACACCCACCAAAAACAAAAAAGGTCATTGTGTGAGATTTCACCTAAACATTATTTGCTAAGAACTTTACTTTAGGCGCTTAGTAATTATTCCGATATTTTGAGGCACTGTTTTGTTAGAATATTAAAATTAGATTATGGCACTAAGAAGTTCTACATAGAAATAATTAATTGATACTTTAAAGATAATTGCATAAACTATGTAATATATATCATGGTGGTTATTCCACAGCACAATCACTTTATATGTAAGGATATTCCGCAGCACAACCACTTTAGATGTAAGTTTACGTCAAAACTAGAGATATACCGGTGGTTGCGACCCCCTTCGAGGCTGCGGGACCCGTCAGGGCTGCGGGTTGTTCGAAAGAGATACTGCGGCCTCGGCACAAAGGCTAAGAAGGTACATGGGTGGTTTTCAGTCGGTAGTTGTCTGACACTCCCTTCCGCTCTGCCCAAAAGCGGGAGGGGATATTTGATGATTTCCCACCCCCAAAAAAAAAAAAAAAAAAATTTAAAAATTAGTCTAAAAATAAAATCCTCAAATCGGCACAAGATTTATTATTGCTGTAAACTCCATTAATAACCTAAGTTGAACAGGTTAAACGGAAACTTTTTACTGCTGTACCAACACTCCGGCGAACCCTTTTTCTGGGGACATTCGCATGACGGTAAACACGGTGCATTTTCCTCTATCCTGAAGTATCCTTCCTTGCAAACGCATCCGAGATTGCTGCATTGTTCTTCACTGTCGCAGATAGATGGATTCTCGAGTGCAGAGCAGGTTTCGTTCAAGCATGACTTCTTGCATTTTGTAAAGACTTCATTTTTGCCACATTTCGGGATTGCTGAAAGTAAGAAATAAATAAATTAAAACCTGGCATTCACTAAGAGTCTTGTCGGCTTCTAGTTAGGCACAGACATGAACATTGCCGGTGAGCCGAACGTGTAGCACCGGTGCACCGTGCAATTCACAGACTGGACAATATGGAGTTAGCTGAGTTGGCGTCTTGTACGAAAAAGGACATCACATCTGTGAGAATTATAGTCCAATATTAATTAAGTATGTGGCGACAGCGACATCTATCGCAACACATGCGAACTAAATTGGCAATTCCTACATCGCGCTATCAACATTATCCGCGACATTAGCCTAATAGAAAATCCCGACTTACATAAATATTATGTCTACATAGCGGAGGACCGGGCGGAGGTCTTCGCCCAGCACCTGGAGCGTCAGTTTCAACCGAACCCGACCAGCGACGCAGAACATGTCGCAACAGTCGAAAAACACCTTGGGGACTACTTTGCTACGCCGATAGCTCCCGAGGAGGAACCCATCTTCTTCTCGCCTGGGGCAGTCAGACGTGCCATCCAGAGGACGAGGCCCAGGAAAGCCCCCGGTGCGGACGGTATCACCAACACAGCGCTGCGCCAGCTGCCCTTCCGTATGGTAGTGGCGCTGGCACGCCTGTATACGTCTATACTGCGCACCGGAACCTTTCCCACCTCATGGAAGGAAGGGCGCGTCATTATGCTGCCCAAGGCGGGGAAAAATATTCTGAAGCCCGAGAGCTATCGGCCTATCACGCTGCTATCGACCATCTCCAAAGTGTTCGAAGGACTCCTGTTGCGGCATCTCCAGCCGCACATTACACCGCGGCCGGAACAATGCGGGTTTCGGTCGGAGCATAGCACGACGCTCCAGCTGGCGAGGGTACTGCACCACTTAACAGCTGTGTTGAACAAGAAGGAACGCTCGGTTGCAGTATTCCTCGACATGGAGAAGGCCTTCGACCGTGTATGGCACGACGGCCTCATATACAAGCTGGCCATCTCTGAAACGCCCCGCCGCGTAGTCAAGGTGGTCCAATCCTTTCTGTCCAACAGGAGCTTCCGCGTGGAGGTCGAGGGAGCGCTCTCTAGCGCCCGCCCGGTGCTAGCTGGCGTCCCGCAAGGCAGTTGCCTGTCGCCAGCGTGTTACACACGTTTCGCCGACGATATCCCCACTACACCTCAGGCGATGCTCGCGCTGTATGCCGACGACGCCGCGTACATCACTTCTTCACTTAATGTGAAGCACGCGGCGGTCAAAATGCAGCGCGCACTCGACTTACTCCCCGAGTGGCTGTCCAAGTGGCGGCTGTCGGTGAACGTGGGTAAAACGCAGGCGTTAGCTACCGGGTCTGCGCACCTCCCACCGCGCCTGACTCTACAAGGCGCCGACGTCGAATGGTCGCCCCGGAAATACCTGGGTGTCACTATCGACCGTAGGCTCACCATGGGTCCACACGTTCGCCAGGTTGCGGGTCGGTCCAGGGCTGCCCGTGCCCAGCTCCGACCAGTGCTCTCGTCCCGCCTCCCGGTGCGCGTCAAGTTGGGCGTGTATAAAACCTATATACGCTCAATAGTGACGTACGCGGCTCCCGCTTGGTTCGTCCTCACAAGCGAGAGCAACAAGAAGCTCCTCCGCGCGCAGCAGAGCCTTGCGATGCGGACCATAGTCGGTGCTCCTCGCTATGTGAGGAACGATGTCATCCAGCGGGACCTCGGAATCGAGAGCCTGGACGACTTTATCCGGCGCCTAGCGACGGGAATGTTCGCGCGTGCCGACGCATCTGCTTGGCCCCACGTCAAGCACATTGCGCCCTGGCATGCGCGCCCCCCTGACGCGAGGCGCCTACCCCGCGACCTGGTAGCGGACGATGACCCCAACCCACTGGATTGACCCGGGTAAGCTGTACCAGTCTACACACAGCTTACCCGGACAAAATGATGATGTCCACACGCACCCCGCTGCGTGGCACATGACACATGCATCGCTGTGGCGCACAACAGCCACACACAAGGGCACGCGCTGTAAACGCGTGCCTGCGAGGCCCTAGCCTAAACAGGCCACCAAACGACGGGCCCGTAGTTACGGGCCAAGGTAAAGCCTCCGCGGCCAGGGGGCGACGCCCCGTGACCGCCAGCCGCGCCTCCTTGCGGGGGCGCTGCGAAAGCCTTAAGTATAAATATTATGTCGGGCAGTTAGCCCACCAGACACAACACCCGTCTGGTCGGAGGATCCTCCCTTTACTATGGGGGATGTGGAACTTTACACCCTGTTCCTCATGCCCCCCAAAAGTAGGTACCTATTCGTCAAAATAAGTGCATTCAGCGAGTTTCACTTTCAGCTTTTAGATTATGATGGTTAAATTTAAATAAATAAAAAATTGGTAAATGGCTAATGAGATATTATCTACGAAATTAACACTTACGACATTCATATAGAGGTATGCAAACACCGGTAGGGCCTCTTGCGTATCCATCATCGCAGTAGCAAGAGGGTTGGCAGTCACTGTCGTTATAACCAGGGCAGCTAGTCTTGTTATGTAAGTGAAGCGTGTGGCAGATGTTATCGCATGGACCACCGCATGCGTAGTGTTCGTGGGGACCCGGACATTTGTCTGAAAATTATAAAGGTAAGTAATAAGCAAGATTTTTTATTTAATACAACCATAGTTAAGCACTTGTAAGTTATAGCTAATTCTCGCGTAGGTAAAGGTAATTAACAGACCCGGTATGTTCAGTGTCTTGGCCTCTCATCCGGACTTTTCGGATTTTTTGAATAGTAGTATGTCCGGAGTTCCAAACTATTCGACTTGGTAAGTAAAGTAACACATGATGCAACCAATGAAAATAAAAAACATTTATACCCATATTCTATTAGTGTCTGACCAGCTTGAGCTTCGGCCACCTTAGGCCAAAAACACCTTCGGATTCGGCTTATATATAAATATATAATATATGAACAACTTACTACATTGCTTTTCTGTTATGCAAACACCGTTCTCAGTATTTCTGAAGAAACCCGGCTCGCACTCACATTTGTCTTCACAAGTTAGCTCACCTTCCGGACAAATCATCTGTGTTACTTCTTGTTCTTTAAGATCTCTACAAGTTTGTTCAGGATGGCATGTGTATGCGCATTGTAATATTTCGTTTGGCGCGCATTCCATATAAACTGAAAACGAAAAAAAAACTTTTATATAAGTTAAAACAAAATAAAAAATATTTTTTGGTAAGTCGGTTAAAAACAAGCAGATTTAAAAAGTCATTTACTGTCAATGTCAATGTCTTGTAGTGTCAAGACCATTGAGTAAGGAAAAATATAGAGCCGCCGCGATATTCTATAGACACATTTGCTTATACAAATATGAGTGAAATAGGATACAGAATGTGAAATATCGTTTTGTTTCGTTCTTTCTAATACAGTAATCGTATTTGATGAAAGAGACAACAATATTTCAGTTGTTGCTCATAATGGCAACATTTGGTGTTACGAGTCACACAATAGTAGGTAGGTGCCGTTTCCGCCATGTTATGCGGCGAGTTTCGTGGTAGTTCTGCTGTCAAATAGTTGTTTACTTTTTGATAAATTGAGATTTGTGACAAAATTACGAAGAGTTTACCTATAAAACTGCATATACTTATTAAAAAAACAGCAATTCAATATGCCTGCGTGCTGTATTGTGAAGTGTGGTGCAAGAAACCAGAAAAATCAACCTCAATTGTCGGTGCACAGGTTAGAAGCCGGTTTTCATGCAATAGTATCTAGGAGTAATACACTTTCGATGAAAAACATGCTAAGCGATCATTAATTTATTGATATAGTGTTAATGTTTGGGTTTATTTCCGTCCCAGAGACCTTTTTGTTATTTCTTAATTTTTTTCGTTTGTTTACAAACATGAATAGTGTTGTACCGTTGCGTAATAGTTTCCGATACTAGTTCCTTCGCTGCGCTGGAACGATATCTGTTCGAGTGACCGTGCTCTGGCCCGTGGTTCACAGAACCGAGATGCCGTCCCACAGACTTATATGATTGTTATACGTGATCTGAAAATAAGACATCAGCATGCTTGCACCGACTGGACGGGTCCACTAAAATCTGTGTGGTGCTTTCTTCAAATGACCATCTCAGACACTAATCTGCATAGTCTTCATGTGTGTATACCAAGATTATGTCTGGACTTTAAAAGAGACCATGACCTCTGAGTTTGTTTCGGAAGTTTCTTCTCAAAGTAGTCAGAAACGAAACACCGACCCCATCTAGTTTTAATAAAAAGTGACTTGTAAAAGTGTATGTAAAAACCTATTTGCAAAATAAACATCATCATCATCTACCTAGCCTTTTCACAACTATGTTGGGGTCGGCTTCCAGTCTATCCGGATTCAGCTGAATACCAGTATTTTACATGGAGCGACTGCCTATCTGACCTCCACAACCCAGTTAACACTAGGTAATACGATACCCTTTGGTAAGACTGGATGTCAGGACTTTCAGGTTACTGACTACCTGTAACGACTGTCTAAGATCTATATATGACAGCCGGGATCAACAGCTTAACGTGCTTTCCGAGGCACGGAGGAAACTCGGCATAATACTGGGCGGTCAACCATCCGCAGACCAACCTAGGCAAGCGCAGCTTAACCTAAATATCGATCCGAGTGACTGTTCTTGTTAAGCCACGAGCTCCTCTTGCAAAATAAACATCATTCATCATAATGATATTATCACACCAATAAACAGATTTAATAAAAATCATTCTTATTTTATTTTACTCCACCAGTCAGTATGTTAATCATAATAGAAACATAATCGTCTTCCTATTAGAAGAAGTTGTTTTTCACTAAGATCTGCATACCTACCAGAATCTACAGACCTACAGTCCATCGATTAGCTGTCGAATGGTTATGGTTTGGTATACTAAACTAACCATTTGACAGTTAATCGATGGACACAATGATAGCCACTAACATTTAAAAAGATACGCAATAGCCCTGCAGATATAACCGAAAGCGCAAACGTTGCATTCTTTAATTTTGTTCAGAAAACCACTTTAAATTAATTTTATTCTCAGGTATCAGAAGGAAAGTAAATTTACTCATGGATTTCTGTTACAACGAACTGTTAATTATAATTCAACCGTGATATCTACTAATACTCGTAATACTATTAACTAGTACCAGTTTCGATACTCGTTACAGTAATACTATGTTCCATGATTGACACAACCCTAGCATTGGCAGCCATTTTGAGTACCGTTCAAGGTTGTAGGTATGCACCTTTTTTTTGTAGGTATTTCTAGTCCACTTATTTATATGTCTATGGTCAAGACGTGTCTGAGGCTGAATGGTCTATAGACCGATGCCTGCCTTTTTTTTTAAAGGCGAAAGAAAAAAAAAAAAAAAAAAAAAACAAGACGTGTCTGGTGTAATCTTAAAATGTCATGTCAATGTCAACATTGTCAACAATAATCAACAATGTCGAAGGGCCGAATTGTGAACTTTTTAAAGAAAAAGTAAATACTGTAGGTACATTAATAGTACGTCAAGCGGAATAGAAGGAATGTGAGTCAACGTGTAAAATAAATACCTATCTTTAAAAATTATCCTGCTCTACAGTTTGTTTCAGAAGCAAAAATGTTTGCTAGAAACTTGTGTTTATATAAAAATTGTGTGAAGTATTGTTCAATATCTTCATACTGCTTAAAAAGCAAGCACTTAAATCATCAATATTGTAATTTTGCAAACGTTAATTGTGTTTTATCTCAAGATAAAAACATAACCTCAAATCATTCTTATTTTGTGAAGAAAAAACTGCATGAAACTAAACTACGCGTTATAGAAGAACGGGTAGATCAAACTTGTAATACGTTTACATATAGAACACATTCATGTGGAGAACTAAGACCTGAACATGAAGGAGAAAAGGTCACCCTTTGTGGTTGGGTTCAATACTCAAGATTGTCAAAGTTTCTTCTTCTGAGAGATGCATACGGCCTGACTCAGTGCGTTGTAAACAACAACAGTATAAATCTGTCAGACATTCCTTTAGAAACAGTTGTGAAGATCAATGGTACTGTAGCATTACGGCCTAAAGAAATGGTCAACAAAACCATGACCACTGGTGAAGTTGAAGTGGTTATGGACAAGTTGGAAGTACTGAACACGGTAGATAAGTTGCCTTTCAACCTTAGGAACTACCAAAAGCCTAAAGAACAGTTACGATTGCAGCATAGGTACATAGATTTACGGTTTCCAGAGATGCAGAATAATTTGAGAGTGCGTTCACATATGATCCATAATATGAGGAGGTTTTTGATTGAAAACCATAGATTTGTGGAAGTTGAGACTCCTACATTGTTTTGCCGAACCCCTGGTGGTGCAAGAGAGTTTGTAGTCCCTACACATCACGAAGGACTCTTCTACTCATTGGTGCAAAGCCCACAGCAGTTTAAACAAATGCTAATGTCTGGAGGTGTCGACAGATATTTCCAAGTTGCAAGATGTTACAGAGATGAGACAACGAGACCGGACAGGCAGCCAGAATTTACACAATTGGATATAGAACTATCTTTTACTAACCTAGATGGTGTCTTGAGTATGATTGAACAGTTGCTCTACAATACATTTGCGAAATCACTTCCAAAACCACCATTCAGAAGAATTACTTATAAAGACGCTTTGAAAAATTATGGCACTGATAAACCAAATTTAACTTATGACTTAACATTTGCAAATCTCAATCATTTGTTTCCTGAGAAGTCCAATGATGATAACTTTGGTGCTTATGCATTGCCATATAATAAAGAAATAGGAAAGTTAACTACAAAATACAAAGAAAAAATTAGAGAGTTTGCCAAAAAGCATTCATGCAAAGTTGTTTTGAATGAAAACATTTCAAAAGAATTAGGAATTGAAATCAGTGAAAAGATCAAATCTACCATTGGGGACTTAAACGCAGCTATAATTGTTTTAGGTGATGATGAAAGATCTTGTTTATGTCTAGGTGAAATAAGGGAAATGATGGCGTTATTGTTAAAGTCAAATAATATGCTTCAAGTCAAAGAAAATGTACAACCATTGTGGGTGATAGATTTCCCTTTATTTTTGAAAGGTGAAAACGGTTTAGAAACTTGCCATCATCCATTTACTTCACCTCATCCAGATGACATGCATTTACTGGACTCTGAGCCGTTAAAAGTGAGGTCTTTGGCATATGACATTGTAATGAATGGTAATGAAATTGGTGGTGGTTCAGTTCGTGTGCACAATGCTGAATTACAGGAAAAATTATTGAAGATTTTGAATATTGACTCTTCAGAACTATCGCATTTCTTGAATGCTTTGAAATGTGGGTGTCCACCACATGCTGGGATTGCGCTAGGTATTGATAGGCTAGTGACAATAGCTTGTGATGCTGAATCAATTAGAGAAGTTATAGCATTCCCGAAATCACACGATGGGAGAGACCCACTATCTGGTGCCCCCAATAGTATAAGCGAAGAAGACAAAAAGTATTACCATATTTCTACTGTTAAGTAATATTTATTATATTATATTTCGTTGTTTCTAAAAAAGGCTTTTAATTTTTAATTTTAGATTCTTTAACTTAAGGAACCAAAATTTAGAAAAGATATATACATTAGTGTATGACCAGATGTATGAATGTGGACGAGGCAAAAGGAGTATGTAAAGACTGTAGCAATTGGCGTTCTGTGGTTTCTGCATACCCCCATGGGAAAAGGGCGTGAGTTTATGTATGTATGTACGGTCAGCATCAGAAGTAGCTTAACATTTCGGAATTGTAATTTTTTGATGTACAGGACTCCAGCTGTTATTTGATGTTTCAGAACATTATTCTTTTAAATATTCCTTACACTTCAATAATTTGTTAGTAATGAGTAATATCTAACAAGTTTTTAATAAAAAACCAGCTTTGTAACTTAAGTAGTGTTAAGCTACTTCTGCTACTGACCGTACATACCACGTATTTAACTTAGGTATAATATAAATCTCGATGTATCGACATGACGCTAAATTCGTGGGTACAATGCACCCGAGCGAAGCACTAGACGGGTCGCTATTAGGTACTACCTATCTACGTAATATCCAAAGAATATGTATAGGTAGGTAGGCAATAGTATGCCCGCAACCCGACTTCAGTGGTAACTAAACCAGTACTAAGCTGTTTAAACATGTTCAATAACCTTTGCGTTTCTGCGGTCTGTGAATCAATAGCATTGTTTTTTCAATCAACCAGTTATTGTAACGTTTTTTGCATCCATTATGTACCAGTCTCCACAACATATTGAAAAGCTTTTCCCCAACTACATGGCGCGATTACTTACAAAAAATACCATATTTATCCTTATGGTGATGATGAGCTTTGTAAAAAACATATCTTTTAAACTCTAAACGAGATCTTATGTAAATTAATTAACTTTAACTGGTTATTCTGTTTTGACCAGTTACTGTAAATGGCTAACCAATGAAATATTTGTATCGGTCTGCCTATGCCAATGATTAACAAAGTTACAGCTGCAGTTTCAAGAAAAAGTCCTCCTATTTCAAAAACGAAATGCGAAATGGCGAAATATGGGTGTACTACTTATTAGGTAGGTACACCTCTGCCTAACCCTTCGGGGATTACAGGCGTGATGTTATGCTAAGTGTGTTATTTCAAAAACTAAATATCAAAGCTCTTTTTACGTTCTAAAACTTAAAAGCCCTCATTTTTAGAAAATTTTCCTCCTGTTAATTTACAAGCTAGAAGGGGACACACCATTTCGACGGCTTTACAAGTGGATAATATTATAAAATAATACAATAAATACTTTTTTCATAATTTCACTTCACTGTTTGTTGTGGTTCATAGAAGTGACTTGAAGCAGTAAATATTGAAATTGCATTTAATAACATTTTAAATATTATTTAATTTCAAAGGTACCTACTTGATTTCTGCATTTTGTTTTCATGTTGACACAGTATCGTTAACAATATTAGAATAACTATCTAATAGGCCTTACCAACATCTAATAATATTTTGTTTCGTAGATCGAACCCGTGACTCGTAAAGACAACGCAAATACTGATTATTCGCCTCAAGGTCCAAGAACCCAGGGCCGCCAGACCTTACTTAATTTCTCATTAACTATGAGGTAATATTATCCGTCGGGGCTACGGATTGTTCGCAAGAGATACCGGGGCCTTGACATGAAGGGCTAAGAAGGGGGTATTTTAGTCAGTAGAAGTCTGACACTCCCTTTCGCTCTGCCAAAGACCGGGAGGGGTTATTTGATGATTTTCCACCCGCCAAAAAAAAAAAAAGGTGATATTGTGTTAAGATACTTGCCTCTTGGTGGAGTAGTAAACAAATACTCCGGAAACTCTGTATTGCCTGGAGTAAACATATAGTCCGGATACTCTGTATTAAAGTATTCATCGGCTATATCGTAATCCTCAGCAAAACTAGCCTGAACCACACTGAACGCCACACAGAAGACTAACAACACACAAAATGATTTGAACATGTTGACGACTCGATATGATTTGATGTAACGTACGTAACGTCTCGGTTTATTTATGGAGAGTTCGTATTTGGCCATGATTCATACAGGCAGAACCGTAGCTAGTGTTAATGGGCCCCTGTACCTATCCAAATTTTGTTAGGGGCCCCTTGGGCCGAAATGGTGGTAGCAGTGCAATTCGCTATTTTTTTAAATCTGCAAAGTGATGCTTGATTTAATTAGATATTTATCTAGACGCAATCTCACTTCATACACCTGCAAAATTTGCACAGGCATTGAATAATTATAAGTTTTAATGGAATTAACAGTGAGAATTGAATATAGGTAGGGACTTCCATTTAAACAGCTAATTTAAACATATAACACACTTACCACTTGGTAAAGTATAGTCGGGGTATTCTGTAGTAAAAATATCATCTAGGAGTATTTCGTAGTCCTCAGCAAAACTCGCCTGAACAACACTGAACCCCCCTACACAGCATAATAAGAAAACATAAAATCTGAACATGTTAACGACTCGATGTGAATTGATAAAACGTAGATTTGTCTCGGTGTATTTATAGATAGTTTGTTTTCGGGCATGATTAGCGCAGACAGTGGCATAGCTAGTCCTGAGTGGGCCCCTGTATCCATTTTTTTCTGGGGTCTCTACTCCTAGGCCAAAAAGGGTAAGGTAGGTAATGTATTTTTTTACAAAATAAACAATAACGATCGCATAAACAATAGGTTGGATTCAACCCCCTTATTATGTTAGGTAGGAGGGTACGTTTTACAGGCATTGTAAATAAAGTTCAAAATAAAATAATAGGTATAGTATGCGAACAAATTATTTGATTTGATTTGATATGAATGGTAAATTAGACCGTACAACCGACGCGTCGGTAATAAATTAATATAAATCAAATTTATTAATCATCATATATCTTCATTCATACATAAATCACGGACTATCGCCACAAAAAGAAAAAAGAGATTGTGGATATCTATTATTTTACGACTTCTTGCTCGAGGGTCCTTGCAGCCTGAGAGCCTCGTATCATCGACGCGGCACCAAATACGCTCCTGGATTCAGAGATCCTTCCTCCTTTTATAATCTATATTTTTATTTTTTTCTTCTAAAAAAATTTTTCAGAAATTTCGCAGTAGCAACTCGATGTCTGCCAGGCATACTAAGTATTCATAATGTCCTCATTCAGTTTGTAAGTTGAAATGTGGAATTTTTTATTTAACTATCGAGGATATTAAGGGAGATTAAAGGAGGGACCTGAATCCGTGAAATGTAAGGGACATAATTTTTTTCCCTCTACCACTCTAGTTCCTTTAGCCCTTGGTAAAGGGAGAGCCGCTGTTGCCCAGTGGTGGCGGCTCCAATTTACGAACAGTAAGTCGTGGGTTCGAACCCAGGCAAGCGCATTACTTTGTGTAATTTATTTCATCGCCGCTGCTCTCCAAACGGTTATAGAAAACATCGTGAGGAAGCCGGCATGTCTTAGAAAAAAAAATTGAAGACTTGTGACATCTTGGTAGATGTCACATGGGCGGGTTGGTACCCGCACTGGGGCTGCGTGGTGGATTATAGCCCATCCCTCTCCTCGAGAGGAGGCTTGAGTCCCTGCAGTGGGAAAATTATTGGCTGATGATGATGATGAAAGAGGCTCTAGAGGTCCATCGCCCATTAGTGTAAACGGTGTCTTCTAACTAACCACATGTTTTTGGCATAGGTATCAACAAATACCGGGCTGAATCTTTCACATAAGACCTTCCTTATAAACGCATATTGTTGTCATGGTATGAATATCTACGCCTAGACAGAAGAACCTTATCATGTATCTTCGGGAAGGCACTCCGCCACGAATTCGTTTAATACTTCAGTTGGCCCACAATTTGGAAAACCCGATACGCGGGGTATTAAAGAACTTCAGTTTAACACACAGTGCACACGAATATAAGTGGAAACAGCTTTTTAGTGTTCCGTACCCCAAAAGGAAAAAACGCAACCCTTATAGTATCACTTTGTAGTCCGTCTGTCTGTCAATGCCCTTTTTCTCAGGAAGGCGCGGAGGTATCAAGCTGAAATTAATATCAAATAATGGAGCTGTATAAAGAAACAAACTTCTAAGCCAGCGCAATCAAAAGATACAGCAGTTAAATATGCTGCAAATTTTCGACATTCACAAGGGAATCAAAACCTACAGGGTAATTCCCGTGAATTCAGAATCTTGAAATTTGGTAGGTAGGTACGAAGCATCGTCTTATTATTATATAGCACAGATAAAGAAAACATTGTGAAAAGCATTTTTACTTATAATATGTATAACCTACAGGTTTGAATTTGAACGGAACCCTCGCACGCGTCTTTACTGTTGTAGCTATACTTATAATGAACAGCGGTGCAAGCACGATCGTTAACGAGTGGCAAAAAACAATAAAATACCTACTGACGCTCACTTACTTTATTCACATATCACGCCGTATTTGTTGGCGGATCGGTAATTCCTCTTATTTAGATCCTATTTATAAGTATCTAATGAATTTTGACATTATTGATAGGAGAGATAAAAAACTAGGGGGCTCCCATGCTCCGTCAAAACTAAAAGTCCCTCGATCGATTTATGATAAAGAAAAAATTCGAACTCATTCAGTAATGTTGTTTTTTATCATCTTCTCAGTAAACCGGTTCACCATTAATTATGATAAGTTCAATCAAATTTTATTTACCACTTCTGATTTAGAACCTAAGTATCTACCAAATAAAGTACTACTCGAGGTATTGCTTTTGTTTTCAGGATTTAGGGTTTTTTTTCGCTGATAGAATGTCACTTTGTAACGGCACTCAGAATATCCAGTGAATTAGGTACCTACTTCAGCTCATTTAGGTACTTAATAATTTAATTAAATAAAACTCTTGTTAATCATTGTCATAATATGGCTTTTATTATACTTAGTGATTCTCATACCTTCAAGAAACTTACGGATTAGCTACCTACTTTACAATGAAATGTCGGTACCGGCCAACCTTCAAAATTGGAATAGGTACACCACTCGTTCAGAAAATTACCCCAAGAGTGATGGACCTCTCCGCCGCACACAAAAGGGCGTATCTTCCAACTCGGGACATGAGCAGCGATGTTGGCAGAACGAATCTTTATGTGCCCTGTAATATCCGTCCAAGCAAATGCATCCCGGAGTGCAGGCCTCTTTATCCTCGCAATTCTGTTTCACTGGATTCGTGATTGAAGAGCAGGTTTCGTTCGCGCATTCTTTACATTCCGAATATTGTTCTTCTGCAGCACAAGGTTCTCCTGAGGAGGAAGAGAAGGAAAGGAATGTTTAATTATAGAGTATTATTATATTACCTACTAGGTAAACGGGCCTGCTTCGCTGTGTTAAGCCCGGTTTTCACCAAAGCGGAGACGAGCAGATCGGAGAGGAGATGTGCCAAATTCGACCAATCACAGGAAGGGCGAAAGACCAGATGTAATTTTTAACTAATGTGATTGACCGATTTCCGCACATCTCCTCTCGTCTCCGCTCCTCTCCGCTTTGGGGGAAACCGGGCCTAAGGCTGCGGTTCCACTGAGGTGGAGCAGAGACGAGCTGTGCCGCGATTCACCAATCACATGGCTTCAAATAAAAGAGATGTGCATTTCCTTCCTTAGTGGAATTTCCTGTCAAGGGGTTTCGTGATAAAATGCATATATAAAAACTCCTTGCATTGAATCGCAACGTTCGCGTCGTCGTGGTAAAACATTGAAGTGTTTCTTTGCGACTTGATGAGTGTATGGAATAGTGGGAGGGAGATACTTTTACGATAGTAGCGGGACAATACAGGTTAACTATACCTACTGAAAAATACAGGCAATGACCCCTGTTCAGATTTGGGGTAAGAAATAACGTGTGCGTAGATTAGACGAATTTCTTAATTTCAGTTTAACAGAATGTACCTATCTAGTGTATGACGTGTGTATGGTACATAAGTACAAATATGTGTGTCCAACCATTGGAGAGCTATTCAACAAA
This sequence comes from Diarsia brunnea, assembly GCA_949774965.1. Classification (NCBI taxonomy): domain Eukaryota; kingdom Metazoa; phylum Arthropoda; class Insecta; order Lepidoptera; family Noctuidae; genus Diarsia; species Diarsia brunnea. Next base: position 5,498,329 of record OX459001.1, read on the forward strand.
AACTGATTTCGCTGGAACTACGTCGTCCGAGCGGCACATTTTTTCCTAAGAACGTACTTGTATGTACAAGAAAAAAGATACATTCGTGTGTAATAACGAGAGGTAAATGTGTATGTTTAAATTAAATTTGTGTGTTACAAAAGTGGAAAGATAATCAAGTTGCCGCTGCGCTGATGTTTGGCTATGTATGGCATGATTATCTTCTTCAAACTGTGAAGATGATAGTTTTTGTAAAATAACTCACCAATGGATGGATACAGAAATTTGTACTTAGCATATACTTGAAATAGACGACGACATACACTTATATCGAAACCTCTGGGCTCAAAGGGCGTAAAGCACACTTTAGGTATTGCGTTTAGGTTTAGAAGTAGAAGATATCGATATCTGCTAAACTGGAATGAAGGACACACAGAAAAAACAAGGGTTGTAGTTGTACCTATAGTTGCATAACTAACCACAATCTTGTAATGGTATACATTCGGTGTCCAGAGTCTTTCTGATGAAGCCGTTCTTACAGACGCATGAAGGAGTACAAGGTAAGAATGCGGCTAGACATCCAATCTGATTACGATCATAACAGGAATCTTCGGGAGGACACCCCACGCAATCTTCAACTTCGTTTGGTCCACAATCTGAAAAATAGAAAAGACAGTCTAAATAAAAGTAGGTAAACTGTTTTATTAACCTAAAAATAAATGATTTAATATCGATACCTACACCTTTGGGATCAAAGGGCGTAAAGCACAGTTAAGGCAATACCTTAAGTGTGCTTTATGCCTACTGAGCTCAGAGGTATCGATATTGCTCCATGTCCCAACCAGCACGCGCAGCTTGACTACCTTAGAAACGGGTTCTGTTGGCGGAAGAATCGATAAAATGACAGGTTGTAGAAATATTTAATGTTTGAGTTGTATTGAAAAACTTTGTCTATCCTACTTATTCTTGGTAGATTAGAGATAGAATCGCCATGTTACGCGAGCAGGTGTTCCAAGAAAATTAATACATAACGTCACGCCTGTAATCCCCGAAGGGGTAGGCAGAGGTGTACCTAATAGTACACCCACATTTCGCCAGTTATGTTTAAGTCCCATGTAAAAGGGGGCGAGCCTATAGCCATCAACCGGGCACAAATCCAGACTCCGTAGCTGTTACTGATAAATTCCTGATGGAAAAAGCCAATAACACTTTGCCCGACCCGGGAATCGAACCCAGGACCTCATGCTCAGCAGTCGCGCTTGCGACCACTAGACCTACGTGGCTGAAAATTAATATTAACACCTAAATAGGGATTTCATATGGAACTCACTCAGTTTATCCTCAGTATCATCTGACTGAACCACAGTAAACACCACCCAGCAGATACAAATCAGAAGAGGTCTCAACATGTTGACGACTCATTGGGTACTGATGATCGGAAGCTTTCCCTGTTTATATCGTCGACCGTAGGTTCAATTGAGGTAAGGGACAAAATACCCAAAATGAGTTAAGTATACAGTTTTGTTCAGAATTTTTCGCTCTATCGAATGGTGTATATGAAAAAATTCTAGCTTAAGAAAAATGTCCCTTACCCTAATGATTTTTGGATCCAAATTTCGAATCAGCCCCATAATAACAATGTATCTGAAAAACTATGCATTAAAGGAACTTGAAATGATGTAATTATTGCCGCCAATCCACTTGAAATAAGGTAAGGGTCTTCCCAATCAACGAATTACCATTACATGGTTTATTTTTGAAGAAACAATAATAAAACTGGCCTTACACTAATGTCTTTGTTATCTAAAAAAATTAATATCATCCATACTTTAAATGGATTGCACGAGTTTTGACATAGTTGTCCCTTACCTCAATTTGCATTGTCATACTTTAAGCAGTGTCAACGTTACACCAATTTGAATCGAATTATATTTAGGTTCGGTGTCCGTTACACTAATTTGCTGATGAGAAGTATTGAATTGTTTATCCCTGTTACCTTTATTTACACACACTTCTAACTTCATAACACAAGATAGCACGTACTTGCACTATTACCATCCTTTTCTATCTCACAACGTCTTTCTTTGTGCGAAAGAGAGGATGATACCAATGCGAAAATAGCGCGCGGGCATCAAAAAAGTCGCTATCAGTGCGAGTTCATCTGTTATTTTTTGTCAATATCCAAGAATGTCGAAATGATTCAGATTAACTTTTTACTGACCGGTCATAGTTACATGCCAGTTGACAGCATGCACTCTGTTATTGAACGAGAAGTGCGAAAATTGACTGTTTGGAGTTACACGCAATGGCCTAGTTACATGGAATGTGCTAGAAAGAATCCTCGTCCCTACGTCGTAACCGTTATGGAGCACAAGGATTTCATTGACTGGGACCCCGTTACAGAAAAACTGTTTCCACAAAAGACGAAGGACTTGCAAGTTACGAAAATTAGAATAGCTACGTTAAAGAAAAAAGACCTTAAAACCATTTGGACTAAACACTCTATGAAGGAGGAAGCGGTTGTTTATGTCATCAAAATAAATGGGGAAATGGCAGCCAAAAAGATAGGGAGTAATGCAGAACGTAAAACGAAAAGTGGGAAGGGAAAAGGAAAAGGGACGGGAAAGGGTAAGGTTAAAAGTAAAACATCTGTTAGTGTGCCGTCACAACTAGCAGACTCGCCTGATATAACAGTGGACAATAATTGCATAGACCTAAGACCTTCGTATAACACCAGGCTACCAATATCGTTCGCAAAATACAAAGATTTAAAAAAATTGTGTGTGAATGCTATGCCCAGTAGATTTCATCAAGATTATTTAAAGCTACCATATTGCACTAAAGTGATTGACAATCTGAATCAAACGGACGAAGAAGATAATGTTGATGAAAAAAACGTTTAATGCTGAAACATTTATTGATCTCAATTTTATTAATATTTTTTTTAATGATTATAATGATGACGGATGCCATTTTTGCTATCCGCCAGTTGTGCGAGAAATACAAAAGTGCACATAAAAACTTGCACATGGTGTTCGTCGACCTCGAAAAGGCATACGACCGAGTACCACGTGAGGTTCTGTGGTGGGCCCTTAAGGAGAAAGGTGTGCCTGGGAAGTATGTGCAGTTGATCCGTGCGATGTACAGTCGATGCAGTACACAGGTACGGTCTACAGCGGGCACTACCGGCAGCTTCAATGTGGCTGTCGGCTTGCACCAAGGGTCAGCCCTCAGCCCTTACCTCTTCCTGACGATAATAGACGCTCTCACGTCAGATATCCAGGAAGAGGCACCCTGGTGTATGCTGTTTGCCGATGACATTGTGCTGGTTGCCGAGAGCGGCCCAGAGGTCCAGAGCAGATTGGAGGTGTGGTGGCAAAGACTGGAGAGTGTTGGCCTGAAATTGAGCAGAACCAAAACTGAATACCTGTTTTGCGATTTCGGCGGTCTCTCTAGTCCTGTGCCTATAACTCTTGCCGGAACTCCCATACCGATCTGCTCCAACTTCCGGTACCTCGGGTCGCTTGTCCAAGGGGATGGTGAAGTAGACCGGGACGTAACGCAACGGATCAACTCAGGATGGATGAAATGGCGACAGGTCACTGGAACAACTTGCGACCCACGGATGCCCCTCAAGTTAAAGGGGAAAATATACAAGTCCGTGATTAGACCTGTCGTACTGTATGGATCAGAGTGCTGGGCTTTGAAAAAGATGGATGAAAAACGATTGCATGTAGCGGAGATGAGAATGTTGAGATGTATGTGCGGAGTGACAAGAATGGATAAAGTGAGGAATGAGTATTTTAGAGGAAGTTTGAAAGTAGCACCTGTTACAGAAAAAATGAAAGGAAGTCGTTTATCTTGGTATGGTCATGTAATGAGGAGGGATGAAACGCATGTGACTAAAAAAGTGATGGATATAAATATTGATGGATGGAGAGGGAGAGGAAGGCCAAAGAAAAGATGGATGGATTGTGTGAGGAATGATATGAATGAGAAAGGAATAAATGCCACCTTGACGTGTAACAGGGAAGAATGGAAGAAGAAAACGTGTTGCGCCGACCCCAAATAGAATGTGATAAGGGCAGGAAGATGATGATGATGATGATTATAATGATTAAACATTGATCTCATGTTAAAGGCTGATTAAGCGGTAAAGCGGTAGTAAGTAAAATTGACTATTTTAATTAGATTAACAATGCCTTAGAGGCTCTATTAGGATTATTTGCAGCTACTTTTTTATTTGAATAAAAATTCATAGTAATTATAGGTAAAATTGTTACCATTTCTTTTAATAATTTGATTACAATAAACATATTAAATGAAATATAAATTGTTTTATTAAATCTATACAAATTAGCTATTACAATGTACAAAAATTTCTATTCATTGTACTATGTAAGCAACACACAAAAAAACAGACACACGGTTCTAATACATTTTCATGTCTCTTAAATGATTTCTTGTAACAATAATAACGATTTCCAAATTTATGATATCCGTACGTCAAAAGTGTGTACTTCATTTTATGTCAAAAATATCTTTAAACTGTATTTTTTCCATATTTTTTTTCAACAAGTGCTTTACACTATTTTTTCATTATTAAATTGAATCCAACGCAGAGGTCAATTTAATGTAAGGGACGAGACTACAAGATACTTGGTCAGTAAGGGACATTACTAACAAAATACGTTGTTGTAAGGGACATCTATTTTCTTAAATAGCTAATTTATTTAAATAAATGTTACACGTAGAGATAGAGCACTAAAATACAAGATTATGTGTGAAATTAGACCCGAAAAGGTTAATAAGAAAAAAAGTTATAGGCGATTTAGTCCGAAAAAAAACTTTGTCGGCCTCTCCTGAAAAATCGTATTTTGTCCCTTACCTCAATTGAACCTACGGTCGACGATATATCTACGTATGAACCTAGGTATAGTTTGTTGTCTTATACATATGAGAACTTTGTACGTGATGTTTTTTAGGGGTCTGACAAAAAAGGAGGTCCAAATAAACTTTTTTTGAATGAACTGATTGTTATTCTTGATTTGTACAAAGTAAAATCATCATTCATCATTTAAAAAAATATAATATATTGAACTTACTTTTACTACTAACGCATAGAAGGTTTGGGCAATCAAGAAAAGTCAGTGGTAAGAGTGAGCAAAGCGAGCTAGAAAATTTTAGCATTTCAGATAGGTTAGATTTACTTTTTACCGTGAATACAGATAGATTTAAATAAAATAATGATTTTTAAAACAAACTTTTATAAAAATGCATTGAAAAGAAAAAAAAACAACTTGAAGTCAATAAAAACAAAAAACAATACCTACGGAAACTATTCTTTGTCGTTTTGCTAGTTCGAACAGCCGCCCCAGGGCAGCGCCTTATAGTAAGGGTTGTCCTTATTTTTACAACATAACCATGACCTGACGCTGCCGCCAGGCTCCGCTTTCTGTCGACCCCTGAAATGTGCCGCCGGGGGCCATGGCTTCCCCCGGGCCCCCCATCCTACACTATTACTGTGTTTAAGCCCCATGCAATAGGGGCAACGCCTATTGCCATCAACTGGGCACAAAACCAGACTCCGTGACTGTCTAAAATCTATACATATGGGCATGAATTTCCATGAAACTGAATTTGGTCACTAAAAATAATAAAAACTGACGAATGCTACAAAATCATACTAAATTACGATAATATTAAATAATGTTGCCTTTTTTTTTTTGGCGGGTGGATAATCATCAAATAACCCCTCCCGCTCTTGGGCAGAGCGGAAGGGAGTGTCAGACTTCTACTGACTAAAAACTACCCATGTTCCCCTTCTTAGCCCTTTTTTTTTTGGGCGGGTGGAAAATCATCAAATAACCCCTCATGTCAAGGCCGCGGTATCTCTTGCGAACAACCCGCAACCCCCTTCTTAGCCCTTGCGCCGAGGCCGCGGTATCTCTATCGAACAACCCGCAGCCCCGACGAGAATAATGATGCTCCTTAATTCATTAAGGAGCCACAAACGATTGATATCATTTAGATTGAGGAGCCACCTATGTGTTCATATTTTGTAGGAATATTCTACAAAATCGAGAATATTTTCTTCAACTTGCTACTAAATAAGTACTCGTACCTATACATATTTAATTTGATTAAGATATGCAAAGTGACTCCTCAATCCTTACGGATATGCTTATAAGTGTCACTTCACCATAGCAGTTATGTTTTGATTTCCATGAAATACGGAGCGATTTTAATAAAACACTTCTTAAAAACAACAGTGATATTCTTTATATTATATTCCATTATATAACTTCAACAAAATAATAGATGAATTTTGTAAAAACTTAACAACTGAGTTCCAGTACCAGTAGACCTTCAGTCAGTCTGTGGTTCAGTAAGTAACCGGCTTAACATGTGGAGTTTGGAAATTCTCCACCACACACAAAAGGGCGTATCTTCCAACTCAGGACATGAGCAACGGTACTGACAATACGAGTTACCATCTGCCCCATAATATCCATCCCAGCAGGTGCATCCTGGGGTACATGACTGTGGTTCTTTGCCATCGCATTTTACCGGATTCGTTATTAAAGAGCAGGTTTCGTTGGAGCACTGTTTGCATTCTGAATACTGTTCGTATTCCTCACATGGAGCTCCTGAAAAGACACAGAGTAGTGGACACTGGACAGTTGCTATAAGAAAGTTCCACTTTAGTAGATATAACTGACGAAATATTAGGTACTGTTCATACATATGTACAATAAAAACACAATCCGGAAATCTTATATAAAAAAATGAAACCCGTTTTCCGTTGTCACGACATAGCATGAAAACGGCTTGACCGCTTTGGCTGATTTTTTTTTTAAATGTTCGTTGAAGTTCAAGGATGGTTTTTACGGCGAGAAAAATTCGAATAATGGCCGGAAAAGCCCTAAAAACAGCCCTTTTCTTTTTCCCATACAAACGTTTTCTAACTAAAACGTAAAATCAATTTGAGCTTTAAAACCGTACCCATAAAGTTCAAGTGTTAGTGGAGAGGTTCCGGGAAGGCAAAACAATTGAGTGACGTTCAGTTGTTCAGTCAACGAATGACAACTTCAAACAGACCATACGACATTATCACAATAATAACAAATAATTACTGTTTCTTTCGCAATAGAAAAACGATTTTTCAAATGGTGTTTGCGTATAATATAAAAATTAATTGCTGTTAGTTAGTCGCGCTAAAACTAGAGACCAATACCCGACCGACCGATACCGCTGCCCGCTGTTCCGCTGGCTAGACCGATTTGTCTAATTTTGGTTTTGAAACATTTGTGGCAGTCCAGAGAAGGTGAGAAATTAGTAGTATGTAGGTAGGTAGGTAATAGGTAGGTGGTAGGTAGTTGGTACGTAGGCAGGTAAAAGGGCATTGCAACGCACGCGGGGTACAGCTATATTATATAAAAATAAATAGCTGTTCGTTAGTCTCGCTAAAACTCGAGAACGGCTGGACCGATTTGGCTAATTATAGTGTTGAATTATTCGTGGAAGTCCAGGGAAGGTTTAAAAGGTGAGAAAGTGGTAGGTAGGTAGGCAGGGTAGTAGGTAGAGTAGTAGGTAGGGTAGGGGTGGGGGGGGGGGTAGGTGGTAGGTAAGTAGGATAGTAGAGTAGGTAGGGTAGTCGGTAGAGTAGTAGGTAGGGGTAGTAGGTAGGTAGGGTAGTAGTAGGTAGGTAGGGTAGTAGGTAGGTAGGTAGGGTAGTAGGTAGGTAGGGTAGTAGGTAGGTAGGTAGTAGGTAGGTAGGGTAGTAGGTAGTAGGGTAGTAGGTAGGTAGGGTAGTGGGTAGGTAGGGTAGTAGGTAGGTAGGGTAGTAGGTAGGTAGGGTAGGAGGTAGTAGGTAAGGTAGGTAGTTGGTACACAGTCAGGTAGTAGGTAGGAAAAAGGGCATTGCAACGCATGCCATTATTGAGTGATAAATAACAGAGGATTTCTTAAAAAAGCTAAGTTCTTTCCCATTCTCTTTCTCATTCTCTTTCTCTTTCTCATTCTCTTTCTCACTCTCATTCTCTTTCTCATTCTCTTTCTCTTTCTCTTTCTCTTTCTCTTTCTCTTTCTCTTTCTCTTTCTCATTCTATTTCTCTTTCTCTTTCTCTTTCCCATTCTCTTTCTCATTCTCTTTCCATTCTCTTTCTCATTCTCTTTCTCACTCTCATTCTCTTTCTCATTCTCTTTCTCTTTCTCTTTCTCTTTCTCTTTCTCTTTCTCTTTCTCTTTCTCATTCTATTTCTCTTTCTCTTTCTCTTTCTTTTTCTCATTCTCTTTCTAATTCTCTTTCCCATTCTCTTTCTCATTCTCTTCTCATTCTCTTTCTCTTTCTCTTTCTCTTTCTCGTTCTCGTTCTCTTTCTCGTTCTCTTTCTCGTTCTCTTTCTCTTTCTCTTTCTCATTCTCTTTCTCTTTCTCTTTCTCTTTCTCGTTCTCGTTCTCTTTCTCGTTCTCTTTCTCTTTCTCTTTCTCTTTCTCGTTCTCTTT